>JAMJFZ010002869.1:1262500-2583750 GCA_026225945.1 Cricetomys ansorgei
ACCTTTGCTACCAATTAACCAGAGCAAGACTTTATTCCATTGCAGAGAACTGCCAGATTGTAAACAAAATTGGAAAGGGAAAAAAAAAAAAAGAATTCTGAGGGAAACTCAGGACAGGGATAGTCCCCTGCAATCTCCTTTCTGTGCTAGGGAGCTGCAGCACCCTCTAGCTCAAGGACAGATCACCAGACCCCACACTCTCTTTTAAATGTGCCATCCAATTCTGGGTTTCAACTATTCAGAGTCCTGCCGAGAACAGGTTAGGCAAGCAGCAGCTGCTACAGTCCCGATGCCTTCCTCTAAATGTCAACAATGAGAACTCCAGAGAGCTGTCTTTCTGCTTGGCTCTGTGCAACAAGACTCAGCTGTGGCATTTAAGAAGGCTTATGCTCCCTTTCAGAGGCAGGATGTGTGCGCACTCAAAGATAGCAGCAGGGACCTCGTCATACGAACCGGGAGGATGGCAAAGGTTAGAGAAATATGCAGCTATTTAACAAATATCTGCTAAGCACCCACTAAGTGTTACTGAGTCAGGACAGAGGGAAAGTTAAGGAGACGCAGGAAGGGAAAGAGACCCTTCTTCATCCTTGGGGTCCAGTTTGTCTTTCTTGAAGGCAGAGTCAAGGAATTTCAACACCAAAATTGCCTATAGTGATAGCGTGTGTTTTTCTAAACATCTCAAACAAGAATGTTAAAAGCAGCAAACCGTACTTAGGGCCTGAAAGTTTAGCTCGCCTCTCTAATCCCTCGATCTAAGCAATACACGTCTTAAAAGCACTTTACATTTTTATTTGCAGAAGGAGGTTCTTTAAGATAGGAGAAATAAGTCAACAAGCTTTGCTTAATCCTTAAACCTCACTATAAACTACGCTCTCTGAGCAGGGCTGATGTACACTGAGTGTGACAGAGCCTTTGCCAGCTCTTTATGATCATAGGTCTAGGAGTGTGTGTGTGTGTGTGTGTGTGTGTGTGTGTGTGTGTGTGTGTGTAGGGGCGGGGGGGGGGATCAAAGGTCACCAAAGCCGCCTGGAAACAATGGTTCCCCAGTCTCTTGTCTGATGCCCTAGAAGACAAGGAGTGAGAAGATCAGATGTAGATTTATTAAGGAAAAGTAAGAGGAACTCCAGAAGTGGGGAGAGAGGTCAGGGATACCAACACGCTGCCCTGCCTGGTGGCCTTTCATGGGATTTATGGCCAGTATTTGATAGAGACCGAGGTAATCTTTATGATCACCTTTGAGTTCACTGCCATCCGAGCCAGTAAGTGGTCTACACACTTCTTGGCTCAACTGGAGTGACCATGCATTACCTGCTCAGTCAGGGGATCATGGTCAGCTTTATCCTCTCTCTCCCAACTAGTTTGACTCATTTTTATAAGCTCTTGATCGAGTCACTTCTCTTTCTTGGTCTCAGGCCACATGACCAGTTTATAATATGTTATTGACCCTCTACTCTACTGCCTACAGAGGGTTAATTCCTGTGTCAACATGATTAAGAAAAAGCCACTGAATGCCTCCTGTTTCCCTACCCAACACACACACTGTAAAGATACCTAAGGTGGATGTGTGCTGTACTCTTCCCATATGTCTCTTCTGTCCAAACACCTGGTAAACTTACCACCTTTGCTTTACTTTGACCTTTTAAAAACATGTAGCCTAGTTGAGGACCTGGTGGTCCCTGAGCAGAGCCCTAAAAGGGAAAGGTGGCCTGCGAGGTGCCTGATCTAAGGGGGAAAGGAACTCCTCTAGGCTGTTAATAGAAGTGCTGGATACAATCTCTGTCTTGGCTGGCACTATGTTTTCTTGTAAGTACTGTGGCTGAGCCAGCAAACAGCATATAAAGTTGCTGGCTTTATGAATCATCTTATGTGGGGGCAAGTTCTTACTATGAAAACAAAGCTGACTGAGGAGGGTATCCTGTCAGAGTTGACATCTGAGTGTCTGGAAGAACATGCCAAGCAAATCTGAAGCATAAAAGGTGTATAGAGGGGTGTGTGTTTGGCGTGTGTGGCTGGGGCTCTGAGCAAGGGGATGTGGGCAGAAGAAGAGGCCAGGCAGATGTCAGGACAGATCCCAGAGAGCTCCAAAGGCCTTGGTGAGGACTTTAATTTTATTCTGACACCAGTGAGGGCTTCGAGAATGCATTTTTAGGGTGCTGGCAGAGGAAGAGGAGGCCTGTGAAGAAACATCTGCAAGAATATAGGATGAGATGAGGCTGGCTTGATCCAGAGTGAGCACGAGGGAGGGGAGGAGAGGTTGGATTCTGAATGTCTTTAAGGTAATGCAGACAAAACAGATCAATGGATATGATTCAGGACAGGAAAATCAGGGATGATTCCACAGTTTTGGGCTTGAACTCAACATTTTAAGTTCATAGGAAGGAGTGACTGCTTCTGGTTAATATAATTAGAGAACAATTAATTAAAGACCTGGAATTTGGGCTATCCTTTAGAAATGAGTAGGGGTTTGGGCTGGGGCTGTATCTCTGTTGGTGGAGTGTTTGCCTAGCATGGATGAAGCCCTGGGTTTGATCCCTAGCACTTTGTAAAACTGGACGTGGTGGTGAAGGCCAGCAATCTTAGCCCTTGGAAGGCAGAGGAAGGAGGATCATAATGTGTTTGAGGCTAGCCTGGGCTATGTGAGACTCTTTCTCAAAAATAAAATAAGTAAATAAAAAAATTACAGTTTTATGCTTTATAAATTTTTCAGAGTAGCTTCACAGGAGGGGCATGCCTGTAATCCTAGCAACTAGAATGCCAAACCAAGAGGACCCATAGTTCCAGGCTAGCCTGCACAACTATTCTCAAAACTGTTATGTCTCAAGGAAACCTGGTACAAGTCTCACTCAGTACCTGTGGTACTCCTCCCAGAACATCTCACCTGCCCCCTACCGAAAAACCTCTCCAGCCCAGAGGTTGGGCTTTCCCTCCTTCTGGTCCCTATATAACCTCAGCCATTTTGGCCTTGCTCTCTCTTAGTCTCTTGGTTCCTGGCTAGCTTTGTTCCTGGATCTCTTGGTCTACTTGCTCCCTTCTTTTCTCTCTCATGGCCCAGTTCAGTCTGCCGGCCATGTTCAGTCTCCATCCTTCCAGATGCCCCAACCATACCCTGGAGTGATTATGTCCTCATTTTTCATTCAAAAACAAAATAAAATAACCCACAGTGGCTTATTCTGACACCATTTTGTTTTCTCTGACCCCAGCCCTAAGCTTAGCTGAGAATGACATTGTTCTTTATGTTCATAAATTCATTGGACAATATTTGAGCTCCTACATTGTATCAGGCCCCATCCTGAAGTCTGAGGTACTATGGGAAGCAGGGTGGACAGAGCGCCTCTTCGGGAGTCCTGTGCTTGTGGAGAGCAGATTGGTGCACATGACTCGTGTTCCTGGGTAGTAGAGGCACAGGAATATGGTCCAGGAGGGCCTAATTCAGGGAAACGTGTTGGCATGGAATCATGGGTTTTGGCCATGACTTCATTTTCTGACCCTGCTCTAGGTTAATTATCTAACAGAGATTTATTAGGTATAGGGATCTGAACATTTTTATGACTATTATTTTTCTATTCAGGAGTATTAATTTATACATATCACCCACAATGAATAAAACTATCAATAATATCAGCTCTAAATGTGGGCATTGACACAGATTTTAATTTGAGCGGGTATTAATTCAGTAAAAGAAATACCATGCTTCTTCTAATCTATTTCTTTTTAATAACTAGTAAAGTTGAATGTTGTGATGACTATTCTTAGCTGTCAACTTGATTACATCTGGAATTAACTAAAACCCCAAAATGGAGGGGCACACCTGTGAGGGATTTTTGTTTAATTTGAAGTAGGAAGATCTACTTCTAATCTTAGTCTCCAGATCTTTTGAGATGAGAAGACCCATCTCTAATCTGGGCCATGTCTTCTGCTGGAAGCCTGTATAAAGGACATAGAAGAAGGAAGCTTTTGCTCTTTGCCACTTGCTCTTGCCTCACTAGCAAGTCTATTCTTAGGGATTCCTGAGTATACTGAAGACCAGCTGAGACATCCAGCCTCATGGGCTGAAAAACTACTGATTAGACCTTCTGTTCATAGGCAGCCATTGTTGGATTAGCTAAACCACAGCCTGTATTCCAGTCTAATAAATCTATCTATCATCTATCTATCTATCTATCTATCTATCTATCTATCTATCTATCTATATTTGCGTGTGTGTATACATTTATATGTATACACATGTATATATGCATACATATTCAATATATATATATACATATATATACTCATTCTATAAGTTCTGTTACATTAGACAACCCTGCCTAATACAAATGTTTTGCGTATGTTTGTGGCTTATTGATTTGCGAATTATCTTGTTAGTAGTTTGTCCAGTTATCAGCTGGTTCATGGTATTCTTGTCAACTTGCGTGAATTTTCAAGATAACAGTATTAATCTTTTTTAGGGTCTTATAAATGTATTTTCTAATATGTTGCTTGTTTTTAATTTTGGTGTTGTATTACCTATGATCCCCCCCCACCTCCGCCACACACACACAAAGTTTTATGTAAGACAAGTACTTTTTAGTCTTTTCTCTATGGTAAGACAAGTTTTCATTATTTTGACAAATATTTAATCTTATTTTCTCCTAGACTTTATAGTTTTAGATGTATTTAATATTAGAATCAAATGAAATTAGTTATAATGCATAGTGTATAAGGAGACCCTAAATTCTCTTTTTCTTTCCCAAATTGCTGATCAATTATCCTTCCATTATATATTGAAAAAACTTATCTCTTTATATAGAGTTATCCTCATCATGTGTTTAAATTCTTATGAAAAATTGTATTTTTGAGCTTCCTGTTCTATGGCTGAAATCTGTCTTTTCTGACACTTAGGCTTAAATATTTTATTGTATTAAAGATTTTGCTATTGGTGGATCTTCTTCATCCTCCTTTCTAGGAGGCTTCACTCATTTTCTGTTCTGGTCTGCACATGAAATATCCTCACAGGCTGATGTGTTGAGCACTTGGTCCTCAAACTGGGACTGATATTTAGAGATTGTTCTGGAAACTCTTTTAAAAAATAACTTTTAAACTAAGCATGGTGGCACATACCTTTAGTCCCTGCACTTGGGAGGTGGAGCAGGTGGATCTCTGTGAGGTCAAGGCCAACCTGGTCTACGTAGTGAGGCCCAGGCCAGCAAGGGCTACATAGTAAGATCCTGTCTCCAAAAACAAAAGAGAACCCTAAAACTTGTATTTGTTCTTTGCCAGTTTCATACGTGTATGAAGTGCATTCTGGTTATGGAACTGGCCTCACTCTTCCTCCCACACCTACAGTGCCCCTCTACCCCCCACCCTGCAACCGACAAGCCTGTTCCCAGAATCTTTTGGAGGACAAGTTGGAGGAAACTGGTTTCTGATGATACAACTTGAAAGGTTCTGCCTCCAGTCTTTTCCTTGCCCTCTGATTCCTTTCTGCCTTGCATGAAGAATCTTCTCTGCTCCCACCATCTTAATGTTCTGCCCTCACACATGGGACCAATTAACCCGGGACTGAGTCCTTTGAAACTGTGAGCAAAATAACTGTTTCCTGCCTAAATCATTCGCAGGCATCTTGGTCAGAACTACACAAAGGTAACGCATTTTTCTTCCAGTTCACCAAAAAATTTTCTTACCTTTTTTTCCCTTTCATTGTACGCTTAGAAATTTGGCACACGCAGGGCGGGGAGATTTATGCCAATATTCTCCTGTCAATAATGTAAGCTATAGGAAACAAATATTTGTAAGGTATTGCAGCTTCCAGTCTACGAAAGCATGCACGCTTCACAATATTCAGAAGATGCAAAGACTCACAATGGAAGCTGGTCTCTCTTCCCTGTGACTTCCATCAGTTTTATTCCTCAGTTTGTAACCTATTATTCCCAACCTAGTTTGTGCATTTTCAAATATCTTCTTCTCACACCATTCTCTACTAGTCTGGAAATCCCTCTTTCCAATTAGTAATGTTTGACATATGTCCCTTTCAAAATATATTGAATTGCTTTATTCTTTTTAATGGCTGCTTATAATTTAAGATGAATATAGCAGTTTATTAAGTGGTCTCTTAGTGATGAAAATTGGAAGTTCTAGTAGATTTGCTTTATAGAGAACTTGATAACTGTATCCATGTGGAGACATATGTATACGCTCTGTATATGCTCTGGTTTGGTTTCTGTTACTGTGATCGAACACTGACCAAAAGCAACTTGGGAAGGAAAAGAGTTTATTTAGCTTACGGGTTATAGTCATCACCAAGGGAAGCCAAGGCAGGAACCCAGACATCGGAGCGGAAGCAGAGACCACAGAGGAGCACCGCCTAATGGATTACTTTCCTTTGACTTACTCAGCTACTTTTCTTAGGTAGCCCAGGCCCATGTACTCAGGAAGTGCACTGCTCACAGTGGGCTGGGCCTCCCCCATCAGTCAGCAATCAGGAAAAAGCCCCACAGATACGTTCACAGGCCAATCTGACAGAGACGGTTTCTCAGTTGAGATTTCTCCTCCCAGGTGAGGTTGTGTCAAGTTGACAAAAGCTAACTACAGCAGCAAACACAGAAATAGCTCTGCAAGATAAACAGCTGGAAATGCAGTTACTAGGATCAAGGCATCTTGAGTTTTGAAGATTATTGTCAAATTGTCTACCATACATGTATGTTAGATTTCCTTCCGCAACAAGTGAATGTACTTTTCCCCCTTGGTGACATTGGATATAAATAAGGTTTTTGGTTTTGGTTTTGATAGTGCTGAGGATTAAACTGAGGACCTCACACGCATGCTAAACACGTGCTGGACTACTGAGCTGTATCCTCAGCCAGCCCTTACTAATGTTTTTCTTTTTGCAACGAGTCTAGCCGTGTCCCCTAGATTTTCTTCCAATACAAGGTCCTCTTGCCTCAGGAGCCTGTGTTGACATGACAGTCACGTGTTACTACCCTCAGCCTCCTGGTCAAATTTTTGATCTTTGTCAATCTAAAGGGGGGGGGAAGAAATTTCACTAGAATTTTGGAATATGTTTATTTCAGGGGTTCAGTTGAGTTTTTAAATATATTAAATAGCTATCTGTGTCTTAATTTGAAACCAAAGTTTCAAGTATAATATATTCTTCCCTTTGTGCCCAATTTTATTTTATTTTTTATTTACATGTATGTGTCTGTGTGTCTGAGTGCCGGTGCATGTTTGTGTGTGCATACATGTATGTGCTCATGCATCCAGAGAAGGTGTTGGATCCTCCTGAAGTTGTGAAACCACCTGATGTGGATGCTGGGAATTGAATAATGATCTTCCAGAAGAGCAGCATGTGCTCTCTCTTGATCATTGAGCCATCTTTCCAGCTCCTGTGCCCTCATTTAAACATTTTTCAAAGATTTACTTTTATTTTTATTTGTTTGTGTGTGTGTGTGGGGGGGTGTTGAGGGGCTGTGCACATGCGCAGGTACTCACAGAGGCAATAGGAGTTGTAGTTACTGGTGGTTGTGAGCTGCCTAGTGTGGGAACTGGAACCAACCCAGGTCCTCTGGAAGAGCAGCAAGTGCTCTTAACTGTTGATCCATCTGGACAGCCTCCAGCCTCTTTTAAAAAATATGTCTTCTTTCATTGTTTCATGCATGCATTTATATTGATCATATTCCCCCTCATTATTCTCTTTATCTCTTCCTTAAACTTCCACCAAACCTCTTCTTCCCAACAAATTCTTTCCTGCTTCCATATCTTTGTGTGTGTGTGTCTGTGCATGTGTGTCCTGTTACACTTAATTAGGGCTGATTATATGAGCGTGGAGGGGTTCATATTTAACTGAGCAAGGATGGCTTATTATTGAAGAAGGGCAACATACCAGGAGCTATATTACCAAGTACTGTGACTCCTCACCAGCAGCTATTCAACGGCCCATAGCTCCTCAGGGAGGAGTGGGGCTCGTGAGCTCCCTCGCCATTGCGATGGAATGGTGATGGGCTCAGTCTTGTCCACTCGCCACAGCTGCTGTGAGTTCATGGATGCAGCAGCTATCCCACATCCAAAATACAACATTTCACAGCGTTTATTTCCTGTCCTTTGGCTTTTTACACTTCTCCTGAGATGCTCCCTGAGCTCTGGGAGATTGGGTGGGGGTGATATAAATGTCCTGTTGAGGGATGAGCATTCAACAATCACTGTTCTCGTCACTGTGACCAGTTATGGGCCTCTGCATTAGCTGATGCTCCACTATAAGCAGACGGTCCTCTGACGAAGGCTAAATGTAGCATTAATCTATCACTATAAACAAGTATTTAGAAGACAGTGTTATGTCTTTCTATCTATCAATATATCTATCTTCCTTTTGTTTTTTAATCAAAAGAAGAGTTGTAGGTCCCACTACCACCACTATGAATTCCTAGCCATGGACTTTTGACCAGATTTATAGTACCAGGTATGAATTCTTCCTGTGGTGTGGACTTACAATGCTATTTTGTAAAAGTAGTTGGTTACTCTCATAACAGGCATGTCACTATTACACCAGTAGGACCATTTTGCCTAGCAGACAATTGACAGCTACCACCTCCATGCAGCCTGCATGGCACCTTCCAGAACTGCGAAATCTGCCCATTGTGAAGGAAGATTCTAGCTCAGTCGCAGCTCGATTTTGCTTTTTGCCTGCAACCGAAGTGTATGATGTCTTCAGCAGTAAGGTCTTACCAGCTAGTTCTGGGGTCAGCAAAAGCAATAGCAATAGCCTGTATTGTTTTGGGGCCTCTGGCTCTTCAGTGAGCAACAACTTATAAGGAAGTATTCTCCATTTGGTCTTCTGATTTTTGCCTAATAAATATCTATAGCTTCTGGGAGCAGCATTATCCACTCATGCAGGGTACCTCTCTTCAGATTTATTTATTTATTTGAAACAGAGTCTTTCGATGTAGTCCTGGCTATTCTGGGTTTGCTATGTAGACCAGGTTGGCCTCAAACTCACAGACATCCTCCTACCTCTGCCCCCTGAGTGCTAGGATTAAAGGTGTGCGCCACCACGCCTAATCAAACTTTTTAAAAGTAATACTTTTAAAAAGTAATACTTCAATTAGATTACAAAATAGTAGATTTATGTATGGCTTTTTTTATATATCCTTAGCTTTGGTAAACTCACCACTGTCGTGGCTCTAGAAGTAGTAGGACCCAGGAGAATGGAGCTGATAAATGGGTGGACTGAAGTCTCATGCAGTAGCCAACTTTATTCAGAGCATCAGACAATTTGTACTCTAAGGGTTAAGAAAGGCCGCATGAGTAAAGTTCTCATGAATTCAAGCCATACGCAATCATCAGAATAAGCCATATCTGACCAAAAAAAAAAAAACCCTCATGTTTTTCCTTAGAGGAATATAAAGGATAACACCAGTAATGAGTACTCTGAAGTAAACTCAGCCCTCTCCTCTATACCTAGAGGAGCATGAAAACACATTCCAAGAATAATTCCATGCTTTGAAGAAACTGAGGTCACGAGACTCCTATTTTGGAGTGTTCTCACGCCTATCTCTGAGTGTTCTCAGAATTCTGTTCACAGGACTCCATTCCTGGACCATGTTCTGACACACCACCGATCATCTTGTTCATCTCTCCACTTCTCATTCTTGCTTAAAAAAAAACCTGTCCACCCCACAATCCCAGAATTCTTTCCTGCATCCTAATTTCTGATTCATCTGACTTTTACAATACAAAATCTATTAGCTTACTGACATCATGTCTTGGATACAGTAGCTTTATTTGATTAATTCGTCTACTTATCAAGGTCATTGGGGTCCCTGGTTGTCAGGGTTTGGATCTTAAGTATCTTCCAAACAGCTGTATATTAAGGACTTGGTCACCAGCCTGTGACACTTTGGGGAGGTGGGACCTAGTGAAGAGAAGCTAAGCCACTGAGGTATGCTACTGAAGGGGATATTGGGACTTTGACCCATTCTTCCCTCCCAAACCCCAGCCACCATAGGCTCCTGACGTGATACACTATGCTGCCACAGTCCAGGCTACAGGACCATGAATGGAAACCTCTGAAACCATGAGGCAAAACCAACTTTTCTCCTTGTACGTTGGTCATCTTGGGTATTTTCCTCATAGGGAGGGAAAGCTGAGCAACACACTCGTCTTCCTCTCATTTTGATTGGCATGTTCTTAGGTAGCTTACCTCATGGTTCCAAGATGGCCGTATCCCAGCCATGTATTCCATGAGCATAATAAAGCATCCAGTAGAAGAAAAGGTGGCTTAGTAACACGAATTTCTTTTCAAGATTGCTTTTCCAAAGACTGCTCCCTGAAGATCCTTCCTGAGACCCCATTGGCTAAACTGGTTTTTTTTTTTTTTTGTTTGTTTGTTTGTTTTTGCCAATCTTTAAGCCAGAAGCTAGCAAGGATCCTAGAACCACCAGTTTTGGTTCATGTTAGAGGACTTTGCCTTGTTTTAGTTTATCTCTGCTGTGGTGATAAAATTCCCTGACAAAATGCAGCTTAGAGAAGAAAGGGGCTTTATTCCAGGTGACAGTCCATTACGTCAGGGAAGTCACGGGAGAAAGAGCTTGAGTCAGCTGGTCACATTATATCCACAGCCAAGAGCAGAGAGAGAGATGAGCATACATGCTTGCACACTTACGTATGCTCAGCTCACGTTCACTCTTATGCACTCCAGGCCCCAGCTCTTGAAAGAGTGCCAACAACATTCTGACTCGGTCTTCTTCTCTTAATTAACTGAAGATAATTCTCCAGAAACATGCCCAGAGACCAACCCAACGTAGGCAATCCCTCATTGAGACTTTCTTCCCAGGTGATTCAAGATTGTGTCAAGTTGACAAAGTTGACCATCACACCCTTGAGTTTAAGAGTCACAGTGAATTGTCCATTTCCCTCCTAAAATAAGTGGGGCCGTGCCAGTCAGAAACACGGGAATCACTGCATGATAGATAATCAACTGTGACTGTCACAGCTTGGAACATTTTGTTTTCTCCATCTGAAAAAGCTCCCCAGAGTTTACTCTCCTATCTGCCTACCATTCTTGAGGCGGCTCCAAGGAAACCATCCTACCTCCTCTAGGTTAAGTAGATACCTCTCCTCCCTCGCTGGCAGCCCATACCTTGCCTGTCTGCATTGAATTCTTGCTTCATGTCTCCTGCTACACCCCTTCTACTGCTACACCCCAGTTCCTTCAGGATAGGCACTGGGACTTATCTGTGTCTATATTTGTAGCCTGAGAACAGTACACAGCATAGGGCAGATGTTTAACTCATGTTTCTTGCATTACATCTATTTGCTTTTGTTTTGCTTTGGAACTCCAATTCTAAATTCGAAACAGATATCAACTTACAGTTTTGTGCATATGAAGGATTTCGTTGCTGTGGTTTGGAATTGGGTTGGTCTCTTCCACACAGTGCAAACTGGAGAGTTTCCAAGACAAAGTCTTTAACCATGGGGATTATTGGTTCCTTAAAAGTTCAGAGCTTCACAAGTGTTTCCTCAACACACATTGTGTGTCTCGTGCTGTACCCATTGGCACTTTAAATGCACATGGTGAGAGAGCTCGTCTCCGGGCGTGGAGTTTCTGCTTGGGGCATTATTTTTCAGTCATAGGTAATGAAGTCAATTTTGTGAGTCAAAACCACCATTAAAAGGAAAAAAAGAAGGCAGTGTAGTAGAGCAAAATGTGTCAGAATGCATCACCTTTGGTAAGGCTCCCCCGGCCCCTACACATATATGCAGGTGTTTGTATGATGTACTGGGTCAAAACATAGGATGTGTAAGAAGAATTGAGAGCTGAGGTCTAGCTTGGGCTACATAGCAAATTTCAGGCCAGCCATGACAATGGAGTAAAACCTTGGCTTTAATAATAATAATAATAATAATAATAGTAATAATAACATATCCCATAATATGTCAGACATAGAAAGGTAAATGTCACAGTGTCACATAATTTCACACATATGTGGAATCTCAAAGAACTTATTTCATAAAAGCCCAAAGAGAATAGTGGTTGTCAGGGGCCGAGGAGAAAAGGAGTGAATATTAACCAATGGGTATGAAGTTGCAGTTAGAACAAATAAGCTCTTATATTCTACTGTTCGTTACAAAGACTGTAGCTGATGATGATAGTCTGTGAATTTAAAAAAAAAAAAGCTAGAAATAATTTTGGATGATTTTACCACAAAGAAACTATAGGTCATGAGATTGGTACACTTATCCTGATGTGAAGATTACTCACTGTACACATGAGCTAACGCACTGCGTAGTCTGCCATAAAACCGTGTCATTTTTATATGTCAATAAAAAGTCTGTCTCCCGGAATGGGAGGAAGGACATCAGGGCATGGATGCCCAGAGAACGTTAAAAGAGACACTAATACCCAGGCCTGGCAGATACTTCACTCAAAAAACAAATAAATAATAAATAGATCAAGAGGGCAAGGTCACAGCTCTCCCACGTTTCTGGCGAACAGTTAATTTTTATTTCTACATGGACAGTGTCAAGGGAAGACTCTAAGTGCTGACATGTGCACTACATAGTAGAGACAAAAAGTTGACAATGTTTCCTTTCCGGGAACCTTGCAGGACGGACAGGCAGTGGACAGTCTTCCCTTTGTCCTTTGCAGTGAGGGTGATGGAGGACTCACCCAGCCAGGAGATCCTGCACTTTGATAATTGGTTGAGAAGCGTGCTTGGGGTTTAAAGGAGAAGAACTCTATCAGAGTGGCTGTCCTCCCCACGAGGGTCACACCCCACATTTCTGAAATTCTCTCCCCACGACTGTCTCCGAGAAACAATCACAGCGGAGAATTTGTGTCTCTGGTCATTGTTCCCAACTGTTGATACTCTCAAATTACGGAGACTATAAGAAAGGTCTTGCTCCCTGTCCCCACCCCAACACACACACACACACACACACACACACACACACACACACACACACACACACCTACCTCTTGGACAAGTTGAGGAAGATGGGGAGCTGACTTGGGCCAGCCATCCGAGCAGTGGAGGCTGGTACCCTGCCGCCCAGGGTGGGATTCGTCCTTAATTATACTAAGGGAATGCAGAATAAAAGGGAATTAAGGAAAGTCCAAGGGCGAAGACTGTGGGGCAGCTCCCCAAGAACTCAGTGGTCCTTTGGTTTTTTTTGTTTTTTTTTTTCCCCCAGTAACTCCTTACAGAATTCCATCCCAAAGGTTCTAGGCTCACCTGCATGTCCAGGAGAAGCAGGCTGAGAGACAGCTACGGCTGCAGTAGCAGTCATCCCCAGGGCCAAGTTCAGAGGATGGAGGAGCACAGTTCCCCGGGGACACGCTGCTTGGTCTTCCCTGCATGCTCACCTGCTGAATCCATTGGCCAATAGCTGTCTCTTACTTGTCTTATATTGCCAGTGAATGTTTGAATTTGGAGTTGAACCTAGAGCCTTGTACAAGCTAGACAAGGGCTGTACTATTAATTTAATTAATTTTATTAAATATTAATTAATGTAAATCAATGATTAATTAATTATTGATTACTCTGAGGCAGGGCTCCCATTCAATAAGTTGCCCAGGATGGCTATAAGCTTGCAACAGGTACTTTTTTTTTTTCTTCAGACAGGGTCTCTCTGTCTGACCTCAAAATTACAATGTTGCCTTGAACTTCTGATCTTTTCGTCTCCACCTCCCGAGTGCTGGAACGCAGGCATGTGCGGCCATGCTCAGTGCTGGTGATTGAACTTAGGGTTTCCTGTATTCTAGGCTAACACTCAACCAACAGAAATACTCCCTTAAGCCTGCGGGCAGGCTTTGTACCTGTGACCCTCCTCCCTCAGCCTCTCCATACAGCTGGGACTACAGGCTATGCCTCCAGACCACACCGTTGCTGTGTTCCTGAAAGGTACCCAGGTCCTGATGTTGGAAAGACCTATGGTGGCACAGAATGAGAGTGGGGCTTGGATGTTGTCCATGCGATGGCACCCCAGGTTCTCTGTCACGTGGGCAGAGCCTGTACTAAGAAGAGTGCATGCAGGTGGGGTGTGGGGCCGGCCGCCTCCCATCCCCAAACCAACCGGATTGCTTAGCTTTTAAGATCAGGAGAGTTCAGTATGACTTGACCTGTGGACAGGGCTGGTCAGCTTCTCCTAGTCCTTACTTTACAGCTCGGGACTCAGAAGTTCAAGACGTCTGCATCTGAACCTGGCCTTCCTGGCTATTATAAAGACACATTTGCCAGGACAGGAGGATAGCATGTTTTATTTATCAGATTGTTTAATGTATAACTTTTGGATGTGGTTTATGGCTTTCCATTTGGTCTCATGCCTGGAGCCCTGCACACCGTAGATCATCCTGGGCTTCACTGTTGGTCAGATTTGTTTTGTTTTGTTTTCTGTCTCCTTGTGGTATTAACAATTGAACCTGGGGCTTCATGTGTGCTAGGCAAGTTCTTCTCTCCCACAGAGCAGCCCCAGCTCTGAGGTGATTTTTATTAGCACCATGCTCTAACCAATTGAGCTAAGTAGGCAGTCCAAGGTGATTTTTAAACAAGTATTCTTCAAACAAAACTATGATTACATCATGAACTGCTTTAAAGGTATTTTTTGTTTCTATTTTTGGTGCTAAGGGTAGAGCCCTCAGCTGTGGCAGGGCCACTAAACAGCCCTCTTCGCCCCCTTGTCTCAAAGCTTTTGATGATGGCTGGCACTGCTTACTGGGAAGTAAGTGGCTTGTTACTCTGAATGAGGCTGGCCTTCAGGTGGAACCCACCTTTCATCAGAAAAAAGGGTCAGGCCAGGCTAGAGTTGACAAGAGAGCAGCTGGCTGCTCAGACCTCACCTGGGAAGCTTACAGCACAGGGTAGCCTGGGAACCAGTGAAGAGAGCTCCAAGCAGTTGCTGATGGTGTGAGTTTGTTATGTAGAAAAGGCATAGGAAGCCAAAGGCAAGTCCAAGATAAATGGCCAGGAAGTGACCAGAGGGACATGAGATGAACCATGGTAACAGAGATTGATATTTCAGGTTTCATGGAGTGTCTCTGTTCAGACTTTCCTTATCTCATGGCCTGGCACTTGTCCCATGTAAGAACCTTCTTTAGGTAGTGGGTGTGAACCACACATGCGCTGTTCTGTACTCAGCAACAGCTTCTCAGAAGCAACTCAGGACGACCGTGAGCATGCAGTGTACATACTAGATCTCCTATTTTATTCACTTATTTTTGTGGGCTGGGATCAAACTTGAAATACCATCTATGCCCTTTGCCACTGAGCAACAGCCCCTGACCTGAATATTCCTAAAGGGAACAGATTTGAGAAACAGTCCATTTATACCAAGAGAAAGGACTGGAAGGGGAGAAGCGGACTAGGGCAGGATGAGGTTCCACAACGTTCTCCACAATCCAGAGTCAGAGCCGGGCGCTCCTGCTGGGAACAAGGATGCAGAACCCAGTCCAGCCTGCGGTGTGCTCTGCCACCACACTTCCTCTCTTCGTAGTTGTGAGAGCGCCAAGAGTTCCACAGAGAAGCTACTGCTGAGGTTAAGGGACAAATGGGTAATTTTTACAATAAGGAATATGGAAGAAAATATATGGAAGAAAGTCTTGAGTACAAGCTAAAACCCAAAACCAACCAAAGTCACAATCAAACAAAACAAAAAAGTATGCACAGCTTTCCTGAACTTTAAATCAAGGCTTTAAAGGCAGATTCCAAAATCTAGACACAAGGTTGCGCCTTCATAGAAGCCTACTACTTATCTTAAACTTCCTGATAATGGCTTACCAGGGGGAAGGGGTGCTGGTGTTTGGGGACAGTACCTTGTGAGAAACTTCAAGAACCACCTTGGTCAGGACCTCTTAAATAGCATATGTCCAAACATCTGGGAGCCAAGCTTGTGTGGAACACAGAATTTACAAAAAGTTTTCTTAGTTTTCCAAAATATCCCCTCCTCTCTCCTTCCCTCCCTTTCACTCTTTCTGGAGACATGGTTCAGGTCGAGCCCAAACTTGCAATTCTCCTGCCTCAGCCTCCTAAGTGTGGGAATGTGAAGATTATAGGTATATACCACCATATCTATCTCAGAATTATTTCTTAAAAGCAATTATAGTAAGGGTCTTTTTTATAAGCAAAAATCTCGTATTTTAAAATCTACTTTAGCAATATTACAAAGAAAAATTAGAGATCTACCTATAAAAACTTGGGACAGGACAACATGAAATCCCCCTCATATGAACAGGGAAAGAGCAAGGAAGAGCAAATGTTCTAAAGGTTATGAGTTGGATCACCTGCCCCTCCCTCCACAATGCCTTTAAGTCTAGTCACTTAGGAACAGTGTTAAAGGGTAAGATTTACAAAGTCTGGGCTGGGCTTAAAGTCAAAGCTGGTAAGAGCCATTACACCAATAGCCCTGAAAGAGCAAGGGGGTGGAACTAGTGAGGGCAGCCTGGAAAGCAAGCTACGAAATGAGGGCCATCTGGCAGGAAGGAACAAGACAGATAAACAAGGCAACTCCTTGGCCACTGCCTGGTGAGGCTGGAGGACAAAGGGAGCCCATGGATGCAATCCTCATGATTCAGTCTTTCTCTTGGTAGAGAGCAGAGTGGAACAGAGAACGCAAAGAAAGGATTATGCCAGGTAGAAAAACTCAATGACTATTAGCTGAGAGGTTAGAATAGCTTGTGTGTCTTAGCAAACACAGAAAACAGTACAGAGACTGCCCTTTCTGCCAGCTCACTTATAGAACCCACGCAGCAGTGTGTTTATGAGAAACATAGCACTGTTACATGTTCTGGACTTATATGGTTGGAGCGGGGAGGGGGAAGGGATACTATACCTCATTCCCAGACCTATGGGGTCAGACCTCATTCTGGAAGCAGCCCTGAAATCTGTTAAATAAACACTCAAAATGTGACATATTCAGATTTTAAAAACTACCGAGTTACAAAAATAAAGATTGAGTGATAGCCATGAACCTGAGCTTTTAGTGTTTTCTTTACTCTTGAGACAGGGTCTCCTTATCTGGGGATCCTCCTGCTTCAGCCTCTTGAGTACTAGGATTAGAGGTGTGTGCAATCACAAGATCTTGTTATGAATGTGGTAAAGCTGTCTTTGTCGTAAAAATAGCTCTGCATAATGTATACATTCATGTAGACAAGCACAGGCAGAGAGAACAGACAACCGACAGCAACTGATCTGTAAGGTTCTACAGAGTCTGTTAAGTTGTGTTTTGATGATGATAACGTTCCTATGAGTTTGCTGAATGAAAACACTCCTTTCAGGAGTGTTACAGGAAGCCCATCAGAGATGACCACTCAGGCACAGTTTATAGCCAACTGAAGGTTTTTGTTTCAACTGGCTGGGACTAGACTCAGGATTTCAGGACCTAAGTGTAACCCTAAGTGTTTAGGGTAAAGGGCTTTTAAAGGCAAAAAACCACATCCAGGTATCCACTCAGCAGCTGCAGAGGGAGGTTTCGCAAAAGCAAGCAGTTTAACAGAAGCTAACATACGTTAGCTAGGATATCCTGACCTTTGGTTCCCAGAATAGAGTTGGGTAATTTTCCACAGAATTCTCCATCAAGGAGATCAGATTCTAGTTAAACCTGGAATGGCCTCAATAAAAATACAAGATGGAGGAATCTCTGCACTGTCTTGCCTTGTCTCACCTTACCCACTAGTGCTGTGTTTACGAGTCAAATCATTGATTTGTCCTGTTATAGAGCATAGTTCGTTAGGTTTACACTAATAGCTCAAGTAGACTCTGAGAGTTATGTGTATGGCCATACATAGCAGTTTATTTTCTAAGGGTTACATACTCACGTCAGGGCTGTCTAATTAAAAACAGCATGGCAGCAGCCCCACAAGCTGGCCATGTGGTTGGTGCCTTTTAAACCAAACAGGCAGTGCCTAAGGTAGCCTTCAGATTCAGGATCTGAATACTGGATTTGCCGTCAGATTTTGGGAGGAAGCAAGAGGCTTCTGGGAAAACAAGTACTTGACAGTAAGCAGAGTGGCCAGGTCAGTGCCACCCACCACTAGGGGTGCTGGTCCTCAGGACCAGTAGATTAACTGAGTTTATTCTCTGTTTGATGTAGTTGGCCATGAAGTTGAGGATGCAGGGTCTCATCATTGGCCTGATCAGAATAAGAATCAATGGTCTGGCTAATGCTTACAGTAAGGTGGTCAGTCATGGGGTCCAGATAAACAGAGACTGATACCAATTATATGATCTATGTCTTCTTTCTTTGCTGTTCTCTGACCTTGGCAAAGTTTTCGTAACTACTACTGATTGGTTGGCATGGAAACAGTTTCTCCTAAGGCCATGCAAAGTACTCCCTTTTTCATAAAAAGGTGGTCCAGCCTTCTTCAATTCTGTAGGACTACCCTTGTGAAAGAGTCAACTTTGGCCCTCCAGCCTGGAAATAGATTTCTTCTAATGGTCTCGGTCTAAGTCTATCTGGGAAATTAGTTTCCCAAAGTTTTGGTTCCCAACAATCAAGGCTGAGGTGCCTAGGGAAGTTGCACTGCTATTCTTGCTATCACTAGGATCAGGATCAGAACTGGGGCCTGTTTGACCTTGTTAACATTGAGTCAAGGCCGATATGAGCTCTCTTCTCTTCTCCATTATGGGCATATACCTGGGAATAATGTAGAGCAGTATATATAGAAGGGTGGTTTGAGTTTCCAGTGAGTCAGAGGAGGCACATTTAGTCAAACTGTTAGTACAAGAAAGCCCAGTAATCAGGACAACTTACCATTGACAGAGCATGCATAAAATTGTAATCCTTGAAGGCCTTTTTCTATCCAATCTTCTCTACACCCTGATTTACTAACTCCCATCTCACCCCTAGAACCATATTGGAAGGGACACCAGAAGGATAGAGTCCTTGGCTTTTCTGAATTCCCATGTCCTATTTTGGGGCTGGTGGGAACTATGTATCTGGGATTAGTAAACTCTTTAAAGGGTCCAAGTGATGGTCCATCTCTTGGTAGTCATCCTCAGAGGCCATTTCTTCCAAGAGATGATACCAGCTACTTTGACAGAAGTTGGTATGGTAAGGATAACTGGGTAGGGTCCCTTCCAGACTGGTTCCAGGATCCAGGCAGGGATCCTCTTTATCCAAACCAAGTCTGGCTGGAACTGGTGGGTGGGTTTAGACGTGGGAGATGGCAGGATTTCCTTCACAGTCTGCTCAATGACCTGAGAGAGCTTCCTGCAAAGCCTGCACAGACTCAAGAAGGGAATGTAGACATTTCTGCCTGGGGAATATTCTGGAGCTAGGGGAAGATGTCAGAGTCTCCTTAAGCATTCTATTCATCCTTTCTTCCTGATCTGAGCTCTGTGGCCTATATATACAAGGGAATTTCCAATTAATATTTAATATCTTTGTCAGATTTTGAGACTTTGGCATGAATGCATGAAGGCCATTGTTGAGCCCCAAAGCTGAGGGCAATCCAAACCTAGGAATTATTTCCTGAAGAAGTTTGTTAGTAACTATTGAAGCAGTCACTGTTCTGGTAGGATAGGCCTCCACCTATCCTGAGCAGATGTCTACAAACACCAGCAAATATTTCAGAAGGCCTGATTTCAGTAAAGTCTGACTTCCAACATTCTCCATGCCCATTTCCTAGAGCCCGGATCCTTTGTGGGATCTTTCTTCCCCATTTGAGGTTTAACTGAGCACGTCTAAAAGTGGTATCTTTAACCAGGATTTCCAAATTTGGAACATAATACCTGGGTCTGAGAAGTTCAGCCATTTTCGTGGCTTTTTGTTGGGTTACTTGGTGGAGATCTGTAATCAATTGCCTTCCAGACTTGTGGGAAAGATGGCTCTTTGCCTAACAACACCCTCCATCCTCCAGCAGGAGGGACTGGGAGAACAGATAGATGTTTGGGATTTCTTTGGGTCATCTGGCCTGGGCCAAAAGGATTCGGGTTCCTAACAGAAGGACACAGGTCTTAAGTCAAGCGGTGGAGAGCTGGGGTCTTGTACCAGAGGAATCCATTGGTTATTTCAGGGAAATTGGTGGTTGCAGAGGCCCAGTGTTCATGCTGTCAAGAGTCACCATAGCAACAGCAACAGTCAGCTGCTAGCACTGTAGCCACAGTTGCCACCAGAAGAGGGGCTGTACTGTCTTTGGGGCAGAGGTGGCTGCAGTCTCTGGACAACTCACTCCCCCTTCCGTTTTAGAATCGTTTTTCCAACCAACAAAACTGACAGAAACACACAGAGAAACACACAGGGAGACACAGTCATATAGAGACAGTAAAGACAACCAGGGGTGACCTACACACATTCATATACCTGAACAAACCAGGGGAGTCAGGTAACACCTCATACAGATCTCAGATGCAGTTATAGCCAATTGAAAGTCTTTATTCCAGCTGGCTGGGACTACATTCAGGTGTTCAGGACCAAGTGTAGCCCTGAGTGTCTAGGGTAAAGGGTTTTTAAAGGCAAAAAACCACATCCAGGTATCTCACACAGCAGCTGCAGGGTGAGGTTTTGTGCAAGCAAGCAGTTTAACAGAAGCTAAGATAAGCTGGTAGCTGGACAGAGAGGTCTGCCCAAGCAGACGGCTTAACAGAAGCTAAAGCTAGCTGGATATCTTTACTTGGTGTTTCTAGAATACAATTCCACAGAATTCTCCATCAAGGAAATCAAATTCTAGTTAAACCTGGAATGGCCTCGGTAAGAATATAAGATGGAGGAAACTCTGCACTATCTTGCCCTGTCACAGCAGAACTTGCAGCAGGTAAAACATCAATGGTCCTACAAGGTTCTGACTCTATTTCTGAGGAGTCTGTGGAATTCAACCATAACATTTGTTCCTGACTCTCCCAATCAGTTTAGTCTTGAAAAGAACCAGAAGAATGTGAAAAAGTAAGGTGAGACTGTGTCTGACTTCATAGGACCCCAGAAGACTTTATATATGTATATGTGTACACACACACACACACACACACATGTGTATATATACATATATATGTGTATATACATATACACACACATACATATATATATATATATGTATATATATGCCATGTAACAAAGAAGCAACACTGATCACAGTGATTCTGTTGACTAGCCCAAGACCTTCCCCCTTTTTTCTACCACTGATTCTAATATAGTCTTAACAGAAGGGAAGCATTAAACCAGTGACCGCTCCACTCCCCGCCCCCCACAAGTTGGATCCAGGTGGGGATCACAACATGATTTCACTTGATTTGGAAAAATAAAGATGTTTATTTCCTTTCTTCCTGGTGAATTTTGGTTTATTTTCTTTATTTATTAAATATTTATTTACTCGGTTTATTTCCTTTCTCCTTTCTCCATACTGGCAATACCACAAGTACTTGGGCAGCCATCCTTGACAAAGTTTATCTTATCTCTTTTCTGAAATAGTGGGCTGAGCCTTCAGGCTTGGGCTGGGAAGCCTCCACTTCTTATCTTTTCTGCCAGTATTTTTTAGAAAGTAAGTTCTCTGTCCAATCTAACCTTAACCTGCAGTAGAAATTACTCTCTGGACTAGAGATGCCAACGTTGAACTGGAAGTTTCTAACACAGCACAGCCCTTAGCCCTAGCACTGTCACAGAGGCCCTAGATGTCGTGCTTTGGCTGGTCTGCTGGTGACCTGTAAAACTCTGGATAGAGCAAGGCAGCCTGCAGACCTCGGCACGGCTTCCTGGCAGAGGCCGGTGAGTTGTCTGCCAACAGGAAGTTCTGGCTAGCAGGTCTCAGGGGCAGGGAGAGAGGACTTCTGTAACCCTAGGAGCCAGAAAATGCTCATTATAGTCTCTATAAAGGGACCCCCAGTGTTTTCTGGACCAACACAGAGAAGGACTATTTATTTCTCAGCGATGGCTTTCAGAGTTGGCAAGCTGAAGCTGGAGTGGGAAAAAGCAGATCCAGATCATCATGTGATGGAATTACACCTGCTGAGATAAAGACGGTGTGGCTCCCCAAGCAAGCAATCTTGCCGACGCGGCATTGCAAACCCGGCTCGAGAGGGGCTGGGATAATTTGTCTTTTGCCAACTAAAGGCAAATAAATGCAGATGGGCAGAGCCTGGCAGCTCCCCCAGCAGCCTTGTGATCTGAGAAGCATTTGAACCCCACCCCCACAACCGGTACCTAAATAACAGGTACGCTTTCATTCTCTACCACCAAGGAGAAAGGAAATAAACATCTTTATTTTTCCAAATCAAATGAAATCATGTTGTGAGCCCCACCTGGATTAGACTTGTATGTGTGTGGGGGGGGTCACTGGTTTAACTCTTCCCTTCTGTTAAGACTGTATTAGAATCAGTGGTAGAAAAAAGGGGTTAAGGTCTTGGGCTAGTCAACAGAATCACCGTGATCAGTGTTGCTTTTTTGTTACGTGGCCCAGCTATTAGATGAAACATTTCTCCTTGCAGTGCTGCTTTGCCTGCCAAGTCAGCTCTGAGGACTTGTCTATTTTTTTCTCAAGGTCATGTACAGTTAGAGACTGTCTCTGAGGCATCAGTCCTGAGCTGAATGCTGAATGGATGGTGGTGGTGGAAGGAGTTTTATAGAAACTTTAGAGCAGTGGTTCTCAACCTTCCTGATGCCTCGACCCTTTAATACAGCTCCTCATGTGGTGACCCCCCAACCATAATATTATTTTCCTTGCTACTTTATAGCTGTAATTTTGCTACTGTTATGAATTATCATGTAAATATCTAATATGCAGATAGTCTTAGGTGACCCCTGGGAAAGGGTTGTTTGACCCCCATAGGGATTGAGAACCCCTGTTTTAGACCTTCCCCCAGACTTGGTGTCAGCATTTCCCACTGTTACAGCTAACTAATATTTTTCTCATTTTCATAGACACAGCCATGTACCACCAGCTTAGAGCATCCTTTCCTCTTGACTTTTCAACCAGCTTGCTGCCCCCAGAGCCTCCTGCAGAAAAGCACAGTGGAGACCTGACTGCCAGGCACCAACTGCTTCCCTAGAGCCATGCACAGAAGAGGCACAACCTCCATTCAAGATGTCTTTGAATGACCTTCTAGGCTGTAGAATCTAGTTCTCTGTCATCTAGAAAGTCAAGGGTCTCTCCTCCCCTCTCCTCCTCCAGTTTAATTCCTTCTTGGCCTTTGGCCATATAGAGATGCCATCAGCTAACCACTGCCAGTCTCTTCCCTCTCCTCCAATTAGACCCTGAACACAAAGTCTGGGTGACTGGGGAGCTAAGAGGCCCTGAAGGGGAGCAGATATATATGTTTCTTAAAACAGAAAGGAAAAGAAGCCTCATTTGATTATTATCCTGATACTAGAGAGCCACCCCTTTAGATGAGACAGAACAGGGATCCTGTATTAGGATGTCCCACTGGGAGAGGGGCAAGTAGGGGTGACACCCTTCTCACCTGACACTTCATGATGTGGCAGGAAGCAATAGAGGGTACTAAACTTTTGTTTATACTCACATCCTGCAGTTGGCTTAGTGATTGACTCTTGGGTGAGGCCTACCAGGGAGCTTTTCCTCATTTGGTGCAAAATAGACATTCTCCCCTGCCTCCATCTCCTCTCCCCTTCCCCCATGGGCCTGAAATTATGTAGCCTAAACTGGCCTTGAATCCCATTCAGTCTCAGCTTCCTGAGTGCTGGGCCACTATACCCAGCTTAGCAAGCCTGTGTCTTGTGGTTCGTTAGGGCTGGGCCGTGACATCCTAGGCAGGTAGCTTGGTGGCATGATTAGACTGGTATCTAACCACCTGGGAGCTAATGTTGTTCATAGGAAACAAAGACTCAAAGGTCAAGTTTAAAGAGCCGGTAGAGTTCAGGCTCATGGGTCTCTCAGAGGCACGGGGGACTCTGCTAGCTGTTTAGTGGGGAATATAAACATCATCAAACTGATAGGGTCAGGGAGAAACTCTGAGACATTTTCCTCTGGATAGCTAAGACGTACTAGGCAGCTTTTTGGGTCTCATGGATTAAGAGTAGCACTGAATTTTTCATTTGCAAAGTATGTGACCTTGGGCATTTGTTTACATTGTACCTCAGTGTTCTTCATCTCTAAAATGGGGATAATATGTTCTACTCCAATATATGATCTGACAATTTCTTACTACTTATACTTAAATCACTTCCAAGAGCGCTGTGGCTAAGTAACTAACTGGCTTGTAGCACATACTGTAGGAATGTGAACTGCTGCAATTACTGCTGCTGTTTATAGAATCGGGCCAGGAACATCCAATAAGCCTCTGGGGCTAAAACTAGAGAGAACTACAGTATTTACTCTGGTTCCCTGACTGCCTAAGCCTATACCTGAGATAACTCCCGGAGAGGGGCATAATATCTGATACACTGCTGGAATATGGGTGACAAAGGTTATATTTTGGGGCTCTGATACTTGAGAATACCCTAATTCTCTGTGTAGCCCTGGCTATCCTGAAACTTGCTCTATAGACCAGGTTGGCCTCAAACTCACAGTGATTCGCCTACCTCTGCCTCCTGAATCAGGGATTAAAGGTGTGCACCACTACTACCTGGCCTCCATCCCTGCCTTAATGGCCACAATCTCCCTCATGGGTTTGACTTAGTGTCTAACATTTTCTTTAGTACTGCCAGAGCTGAAGAGGTAACCTGGTCTACCAGACCGTTTGGCTGTATATCCTGACTTTCACTCACTAGGTGTGCAACCTTGGAAAACTTACTCTGTCTTTGCACTGGTTTCTTCATCTGTGAAAGTGAGGATAACAATGGCATTCCCACAGAATGTTCAAGAACAAATGAACAGTGTGTAAGGTCAGGCAAAGCAACTGCTGTGCCTTGAATACTCAGCGACTCGTAGTGATGGTGGTTTTGATTAGAGAAGGAATACATTCATAATTTAATATTTATTAACCCATGGAGTTTTTTCCCCATGCTTTGCAGTGCAGGGTTTTGCACTGGAGGCCTCGTACATGCTAGGCAAGCACTCTGTTGACTCAGCTCCGAACATTCAATTTTCATGCTTTATAATAGACATTATCACATACACAACATTTTGAAAAATGAATTCAATGAACACCTTTATACATAAATTGGGAGTCAATGTTTGCTTTAAACCTAGGTCTTGGCATTTTGTGTTTTATTGTTGGTCAGGTCTGTGTGTGTGTATGCGTGTGTGCGCGCTGTTATTTTTACTGTTGTATGGTGTATTTTTCCCCCAATAATTTAAATGTAAGTTGCAAAGTCATGACATTTCAGCCTCAAATACTTTATAAGTAGCTCCTCTAAATAAGGACATTCTCTTACATAACCGTTACTACATCTAAAATAATAAACAATGACTTTATAATATTGTTTAATATTTGTTATAGTTTGAATATGAAATATTCCCTAAGGTTCCTGTTTTGAAATCTTGTTTTTCTTTTTAGGTTAAAGAAAGAAAGAGCAAAAGAAAGAAGAAAGAAAGAAAGAAAGAAAGAAAGAAAGAAAGAAAGAAAGAAAGAAAGAAAGAAAGAAAGAAAGAAAAGAAAATCATGTGTATATATCTGTGTGGATATATCCCAGGTGCATGTGGGTGTCTGGAGGCTAGAAGAGGGTGTCCAGGCTCCAGGAACTGGAGTTCCAGGTGGTTGTGATCCACCCAACATGAGTGCTTGGAATCAAACTCAGGTCCTCTGAAGAGCCGTAAGCACTCTTAACTGCTGAGTCATCTCTCCAGCCCCATATTTTAATCCTTATTCCCCAGTTGGTAGGAAGAAAATTCAGGAGGTACAGACTATCTACAGGAAGAGGGAAGATAATATCTTTGGAAGATATCCTTTTCTCCTTCCCCTCCTTCCTGTTCCCTGGGACAGGAATAGATATCCACTGTCATATATTCCTACCGCCATGGCGTTCTGCTCAAGTGTATATGGTCAAGCAACCATAGATTAAAACCTTAAAACTGCGACTCAAAGTAGGTGTTTCTCCCTTAAATTGTTCTTAATAGAAATTTGGTCACTGTAGTGAGAAAGGAAACTAACGCAATATTGTGTCCACATTCAAATTTTTTCAGTGGCTTTCAAAATGTCTTTCAGAACTACCCACCCCAACTAGGAACCAGTCACAGTTCAGTAGAGGAATAGGCCTATGTGAAAACTAGGAAGGGTCTATCTTCCGGGGGGGCTATATGAAGGAATCACTTTCAGAGGCCTGTGTTGTCCAGATGGAATGTAGGAAAAAGCGTTAAGAATGTAGACACACCTTTATTTCTAGTATTCAGAAAGCAATGGTGGCAAACATCTTTAATCCCACTATCCAGAAGGTATGCCTTTGATCCCTAAGACAGAAACAGTGTGGAAGCAGACACAGGAGGCAGAGCTCAGAAGGAGTTAGTGTCAGATTGGAAGTGGTATCTGAGATGAGTCAGAGTGAAGGACAGGCAAAGTGACTAATCAGAGGAAAAGTTAGCAGAGTGAGTCAGATTGAGGGCATGCCCAACTCTCATGATATAAAAGCAGGCTTTCAGCTTAGAAAATCAAGCAATCAGTTATGGCAATCAGTTACAGAAGGCAGTATGAGGTGAGCAGTCTGAAGCAGGCAGAAGGGAGGACAAGACACAGAGACAATGAAGTGGTCTGATTAAGGATAAGGCAGATACTCAGAGAGGCTGACTGAGGCAGTATGGGGCAGTGAGAGAACAGAGGCAGCCCAACAGAAATCAGTATCAGATGGGAAGAGTGAATCAGTTTGAAGCTGAGCAGAGCAGTTCAGTCTGAGGCAGTCAGAGACTCAGAAACAGCCAGAGTCTGCCAGAGCCAGAACAGTCAGAGTTCAGGAGTTAGGCAGAGTGGCTCAGTAAGCAGTAAGTCTTGAAGGTTTTTTAGATCGTACAGAGATGTCATGTACGGAGATGTTGACACTCAGAAATGTCAGAGAATAGCTTTTAAAGCAAAATAGTTTGTTTAGGTCACAGTTCTGGAAGTTGAAAAGCTCAAGATCATGGTGCCATCTTCCCGTTGGCATGTGGTGAGGGCTATGTGTGTGGAGAAGCTAAGCAGGATAGATGGTGTGGCTCTGCTCTCCCAGTAGCTAATCCAGTTAAACCTTCTTCAATGGCATAGTTACCTCTCAGTTCCCACATTTCAGTCTAAGCTTCTGAGAGGACGAGTCATATGCACCCCGTAACACTCCCATCTTTTCTTTTGTGGTAGCACTAAGTTTTGAAGACACCAGGCCATCTGACGTACAGTGCCCCATTTTCCCCATTCACCTTGTCTGTCTGTGACAGAGTTTCCAGTGAAGTTTTGAAGAAGGGTGAACAAACTCCGGATCTTGAACTAGATCCCTAGACTCTCCCAAAATGGCTCGAGAGAAAGATGAAATGCAAAAACAAGGCACGCTCATTTTTTTCCCTTTATTGGGGTAAAATATATATAACATAAGCATTGCCATTTTTGCCATTTTGAACTGTATACATTAAACACATTCATGTGCAACCACCACCATCATCCATCCTGGGGATACCTTCGCCTTCCCTGATAGGAATTCTGGACCCCTCAAAAGATAACTCCCCATTCTTCCATCCCCTTCACTGCTGGCAGCCGCCATCCTACCGTATGTCTTCGTGTATCTCATCGCAATGAATATATCATGTGAAGGGCGATCCATCACGCGTCCTTTTGTGACTAGCATGATGCTGTTGACATGTTGTCCAGGTCCACCCATGAGGGAGCATGGTCGACATACTTCAGGGGGACCAGTCCATTAAATGCATTTATCCCAAGATTCTGAAGTAACATGTATGCTTCACATCTAGCTCCTTGAGACATATGTGAGGAAGCAAAGGATAATAACTCAGTATTAGATGCTGCTGATAATCACGTGACCTGGAGCAAAGCTTCATTGTTATTTACAGAAGCCAGTACTAGAGAGATCAGTGTAGAAACGGGAACGCCCTAAGGTTAAGTTCTAGCTTTTCCAAAGAGACAAACAGCAACAACAACAACAAAAAAAAAACAAAACCCAAAAACAAAACTCTTGGGCAAATCTCTTGATTTTTATCTATGTATCTATTCATTTGTTTATTTGTTTGTTTTTTAGAGACAGGGTTTCTCTGTTGTAACTCTGGCTATCCCAGAACTCACTCTGTAGACCAGGCTGGCCTTGAACTCACAGAGATCTGCCTGCCTCTGCTTTCCAAGTGATGGGATTAAAGGCGTGTGTTACCACCACCACCACCACCACCACCACCTGGCTAATCTTTTCATTTTTAAAAAGCTTTGTACTTACATTATTCAATTTAATTCATTCATTGGGGGTGAGGTGTGTACTACAGTGCATGTACGGAGATTAGAGAAAAAAACGTGTGGGAGTTGGGAGTTGTTTTTCTCCATCCACGTGAGTCGTGGAGATTAAATTCAGATCATAAGGCTTAGTTGGCAAGCACCTTAATTTTGTGAGTCTATACTTCTCCCCCCCCGCCAAAAAAAAAACTTTGTCTTTAAAATCAGAGGGATAAATGTTGCAGGGTAGTGATGGAGATTATAACTGATGAAGCTGATGGGAAGGCATGAGTAGGTACAACGGGGTAATGGAAGAACGATCATGCGAAGAGCTTTACAAATACGAGGGTTAGTGCCAACCGCATATTGAGACGTACAGGGCTAAACTTCGAAGGTCCTGAACAAGAGTAGTAATCTGACTTCAGCAACACGGTATTTTACATTAGCATTAGATTACAAATCTCATTTCTTCAATGTTTTCTTCCACTGCTTTGAGTGTTGTGGTAGGCCTTCCCCCACCCTCCCTTTGAAGCTTCTTGCAGCTGCTTAAATGCCTGCTTGCTTTCTCTGGAGAACTTGTTGTAGCAGATCTTGTGTTGACAGCCCTCTAGCTGCCAGTGGAGCTTTGGGTTTGCCAGTTGTGATGACTCTAAAGCTTTTTGTCAGTTCTTTCCAGGCCTGAAGTGCTTGATCACCTAGTTGGGTTACATCCTGGCTTTAACCACTGGAGAGCACAACATTCCCATGTGTTACCATGTTTTTACAACCTAAAATCTAATTATGGTTGTTTTAATGAAGCTCCTTGCCAGAACTTCAAATAGTCAACATACGTTTACTTTTTTTTCCCCCTATAGGACACAATCCCTTCTTCTAAGGAACTCTAAACTTATCAGCCCAGGGGAGATTGTTTAAGGAAATGAATCCAGGAATCACGAGCTCAGAACTAAGCCAATGGGTCAATTGATTACAGAGCTTTAGGGTTTAGGGTGGTGTGGCATACTTAGCAATTAGTATGCACAAAAATCACCTGGAAGTCACAATAAAACACGGAATCCTGGACCCCACCCCTTGTTATCCTCTGATTAAGGACTTCAGCGAATGGGTAGTGGTGTTCAGGACACCCGCTTCAGCTTTATTAAGCTTTTGAGGGACAGGGATGGAAGAGGGAGAAGGGGTTAGGTCTTGCTATGCTGCTCTGCCAGCACTTGAACGTGCAACCCTCCTGGCTCAGCCTGGTTAGCAGTGCCGACTACAGGTGCGCTCCACTGCTCCCCTTCCGGCTCATTATTTCACAGCCTAAGCCTGAGGAGTTTGAGAAATGATATGTGCAAGAGGGACTTTTCCAGAATCAAGTCATAAGACCTTTATGTGAGAGGTGCTCCCCCGGTTCTGGGAAGAAATAACATCTGACCTCTGACCTCTGACCTCTGACAAGGAATGGACGCAGAGGAACCTGATGCCCTGCCTGCCTGATTCCCCCAGCCTCTCCGCTTAGCTCTCTCTGTCCTATCACATGCTCCTTACTCTGCGTGTATTGAACCTACCACAAAAATGCTCGAAAATTAACTGATTCTCCAGGTCTTCATTTCTTAATGAAGGCTGCCATGACACATGAAACCTTTATTCAATACATATACAGGCATTTCTTTTGTTAATTTTTCTTTTGTTACAGGGGCCCAGAAGGGTAGAAAAACAAAGGATGTTTCTTCTTTCCCAAGTATAGATCATTTCAAGCATGCTCTCCAAATGATCTGATGTAGGGGTTCCACATTTTAAGAAACCTAGTGGAGGCCAGATGGTGGTGGCGCACACCTTTAATCCAGAACTTGGGAGGCAGAGGCAGGAAGATCTCTGAGTTTGAGGCCAGCCTGGTTTACAAAGCAAGCTCCAGGACAGCTAAGGGCTACATAGAGAAAACTCTGTCTTAAAAACAAACAAAAAACAAACAACAACAAACTGGTGGAGAGAGTACTGATTCTCCTATTATTTTATACAAGTTGTCTTTGGACAAGTCACTGACTTCCTCTGCTTGAGTCTGCATCTGTAGGTACCCATGGAAACAGCAGCTGTCCTCCTAGACTCCCAGGAGAGAAATGAGATAACAGACCCAAAAGACTGGAAAATCTCATGCTAAGGCACCCTAATCCCTCTGGATATTCTCGTGTCCCAGTGGGGACACCCCAGCTGGTAACTCTTGTTGCCTCAGCCCTTCTAGATGCTTCCAAGTATTCACTTGAGGGAGGCAAGCCTTGCTGATCTGTCTTTGGTTTATTTGATCTGGACAGGCTCACCGGGCTTTATGCCCTTCCGCACACTGTGCTACAGGGCCACACACATTTCTGTCTGAAGTCTTGCCAAAGCAAGGCTTGAGATGACCCTCTTAATAAGCCTATATCCTCCTTGAAATCTGCATGCACCTGTGTCATTAGTGATCCCACTAACTTCATTTTTCCACAGTGTCACACCATTCCTGGGCCATACTCAATTGCCCATGTGTTCTCTCTGTGAGCCAGGACTTGTACCAGAGAGTTTGCGTCCACACCCAGCCCTCATGCCATGGCTGTGTTCCCAGATACAGTGTGTACCTTTTGAAGTTCAGAGTGATCAACTTCACATTAATCTTTACTTCCATCCTCTACTCTAATTCTTTTGGCTAGAAGTCATTCGAAGGATCTCTATCCTTTCTGGCCACATTTACTTTGAATCAAAATAATGGGGAAACCAGTTCCAGCTAGAGCGTACAGTCCATACTTTTTTTTTTTTTTTTTTAAGGTTATTTTTATGTTTTAACCATGTGCGTGCAAGAAGATGGTATTGAATTCCTTGGAGCTGAAGTTGTAGAGGACTCTGAGCCACCCAGTATGGGTGCTGGGAACCAAACCCTGTTCCTCTGAAAGAGTGATGTGCTTTTTAAATTTCTGAGCCATCTCTCTACCGCCTATTATTGTAGCCTGGGTTGCTTCAAACTCATGATGTTCCTGCCTCAGTCTCCCAGAGTGCTGAGATTATAGGTTACAGGTACACGTCCACACCTGACTGCTGCTTTCCTCCCCCTCTTCCTCCTCTTCCTGCTCTTCCTCCTCCTCCTCCTCTTTTTTCTTCACATCAGATTTTCTTTTTCGTTTGAGGTAAAATTTTGGTATGTAGCTCAGGTTGGCCTCAAACACACCATGTAGCCCAAGGAGGGTATTAAACCCTTAATTTTCTTCCCTCCGCTCCTAGGCCTGGGATTTCAGGGCTGCACGATAATGTCCAGCTTTCCTTTATGTTTTGGATGTATTGGGTGGCTTCCTTATGAGGCTTTTCACCTGTATTAAACATTGTGCAGTGTCTTCAGAGTTGTGTAGTGTCTGTTTTCAGCGATAGTGTCTCTCCTAAAGAGCAAAGAAGGGCATGATTCCTTTCCAAGGCCTCACAACTTCTTCCTGTTGCTTTTTATCTTTCTAACTTATTCGCTCCACAGATACTGATTATACATAAAGAGAAAGTAACCCAGCCCAGACCTTTGCTCATGTTAGGTAAGTAATGTAGTACATCGTTATGTGCCCAGTCCAACAAATAGTTTTTGAGTACTTGATATGCGCCAAGTGCTGAAGAGATGGTACAAAACCAGTGAGCTTTCTGTCCTATGGACTGTGTGTTTTAATTGGGAGGACAATGAATAAATGAACAAGAAAGTTTAAGATTATAATAGATACTAAAAAATGAAATTCTTCAGTGTTATGCAAAGTGAACAGAGCGAAAAAAAAGTGCAACTCTAGACTGAGATTCAGTTTTTTCAGTTACTTCACATCACTGTAAAATTAACCCACAGAAGCAATACGGGAAGAGAGATTCATTTTAGCTCATGGCAACAGCAGGTTCAGTTTATCATGGTGGGGAAGACAGAACAGAACAACTTTGCTCACATCGCAGTGGGCCAGGAAGCAACTGATCACAGGAATTAGCCAGGGATAAAAACCCCACTCCAAAGACCATCTTCTTCAAGGTAGGCCCTATTTCCTAATGCTTTTGCAACCTCCCCGTGTATTGCTTCTAACTGGGGACTAAGCATTCAAACCATGAACTTGTTGGGAATCTTTCATGTTCAGTCCATAATGGAAGTGGTAGTTGAATGAGACTGAAGGAACCAGTTATGGGAAAGTCATTCCATAAGCTTCCTCGTGATGCATTCTGTGTTTTCTAGTGAAAATGGAATCCTTACTCATGTGTTCTGGTTATAACGTTATTATAAGCCACTGCCATGATAGCCCAACAGGATGAGTACTTAGGAGGGATAAAGGGAAGACCTGAATAAGGTATATGTAAGGGTAGGGAAGTGGCATCTCATTAAGCAAATGCTACTTCATCCTTCAGAAAGAGCATCCTGAGCAAGAAGACCTCAGTGAGATGAGTCTCTTGGTATGTGACCTTCATTTACCCATTGTGCTGGTTGTTTTTTGTCAACTTGAATATTAACTTGAGTCACCCAGGAAGAAGGAACCTCAACTGAGGGATTTCCTCTATCAGATTGGCTTGTGGTCAGATCTGCGGGGGCAGTTTCTTGTTTAAAAATTGCTGTGGTAAGGCCCAGCCCATTATGGACAACGCCGCCAGTGGGCAGGTGGTTCTGGGTTGTGTAAATGATCCACAGAGCAATGTTATTTAGTGGAAACGTTCTGAGAGTTGTAAGCTAAAATAAGTCTTTCCTCCCAAGTTGCTTTTGGTGGTGGTGTTTATCACAGCAATAGAAGGGCAACCTAGGACAAGGCTAACCTGGGCTACCTGAGAAGAAGAGAAGGGATGGAGGTGGGCGAGAAGACTGGGACAAGGAAGCAGGATTCACACAGCTCCACAGCTGTCTGTACTTGTGACCTCTGCCTACTTTCTGACTACGGGAATCTAGAGCAGAAGATCATACTGTGCCCAGTACGATTACTCCTCTCTTATTTTGTGAATATCTTCACTAAGCGCGTGTGTGCATTCACACACACACACACACACACACACACACACACACACGCACTTTTCTTTATCTTCTATCACTCACGTAGTTTCTGTCACACATAATGATTGCTCTGAGCAACAGATATTTTCCCACAAAGTAGTTTTTCTGTCTATTAACAACTCCTTACTCACCTTCCCTGCTTCCTTTGGAACTCTGGTCCAGAGCTGTCTGAACTTATGTCTTCCAAACTGCAGTCCCCAGGGCTCCAGATAAAAAAATTTTTTTTCTTATGTGGTTTGGATTGATCAACAGTTAAAACAACGGTGTTGAAGTCTATTGGACTCAGTTCATTTCTGAAATGAATTGCTTTTATGATTTTTTAAAAAAATTATTTATTTATTAGAACTTTTCTTCTCTCATGTATTGCATTCCAACACCCTCCTTCCCCTCCCTTCATTCCTCCTAGCTCCCCGCCCCCCATCTTCCTTATCCTCCAGATCTATTCTCCCATCCTCCCATTCCCACCCTTCCTCTCCCCAAGAAAGAACAGTCTTCCCAGGGTTACTGCTCAAACATGGCACAACAATATGGAACAGGGTCAGGCACAATTCCCTACTTCAAGGGTAGAGTAGGCATCTCAGTAGAGGGACAAGGTACTCAAGGGTGGGCAAGAGGTTCAGGGACACACCTCTATTCCAGTCTGTATGAGTTCTGTAAGAACAGCAGGCCAGGCAAACTCAAGACATATTTGGGAGATACAACAGGTTCCATGTCTGTTGCTTCAGGCTCTGTGAGCCCCTAAGAGTGCTGGTCAGTTGACTCCATGGGGTTTGTTCTCCTGGTGTCCTCAACCCCTCTGGTCCCAGCAATCCCTCCTCCACTTCTTCTGTGGGGTTCCCTGAGGTCTGCATTTTGTTAGGCCCTGGGCTCCCTTCAGCTGCTATGGGGATCTTCTCTGTTGAGGATTGGCCTAGGCATTAACGTATGAGGAGAGCAAAATAACATTAGAAGTCCCTCCTGTCTGTCCAGACTCTAGTTCCTGCCCTGCCCTGGTGTATCTGTCATGGTTTCCCTCCCGTGAATTTTGTGGGTAAATGTAAGGAACCAAAAAAAAAGAAAAATCATCCTGAGTGAGGTAACTCAGTCCCAGAAAGACAAACATGGTATGTACACACGTATACATGGCTACTAACTGTTAAGCAAAGGTGCTGCAATCCACAGATCCAGAGAGAGACTATGCAACAAGGAGGGCCCCAGTGCGGACACAAGGATCCCCCTGGTAAAGGGGAAATAGAACAGATGTGAGGGAGTGACGGGGAAGGATGGGAATAGGAGGAGAACGGGCCAGGAAGGCGGAGAAGGAAGGAGAGAGAGAATATGTGGAAAGACAACCAGAACTGGAGGACGAGTAGGGGAGAATCTGAGGCCTAGTGCAGTGGAAACTCACTGGAATCAAAAAAGGAGACTCTAGCAAAGACCTTTGGTAATGGTGGTCAGGGAGCCTAAAGAGGCCATCTCCTGTAATGAGGCAAGGCTTCCAGTGGTGGGCCTGGGATACTGTCCCGGCCACAAAGCCTTCTGCCTGTGACCTACCTTCCCTGAAGGATCCACTAGGACAATGGAAGGGCAGAACACCATGCTAAAGGAGGGAAGCCTTTTATGTTTTTTAGTGCAGTTACAAACCACTTAAAATTGCATGCAGCTCTCATAGTATTTCCATCAGCAGCACTGTTCTAAGGATAATCTCTTCTCTAAATCAGTTTGTAAGCTTCGGTTATGGAGTTGGGAAGTCAGGCATGGCGGTACAAATCTGTAATACAATCTGCACAAGTCTGTAATGTTTGGGAAGGCTGGGGCAGGAGGATTGCTGAGACTTCACAGCCTGTCTGTGAATAGTCCATCACTGAGGGAAATCAGGGCAGGGACTCAGGAAGGAACCTGGAGGCAGGAACTGGAACAGAGGCCATGAACAAATGCTACTTACTGGCTTGCTTCCTTGGCTTGCTCAGTCTCTTTTCTTATACAACTCAGACCACCTGCCCAGGAGTGGCACTGTCCCCAAGTGAGCTGGGCCCTTCCACATCAGTCAGGAACCAAAGAAATGCCCCACAGACTTTCTGCAGGCAAATCTGATGGAGGCATTTTCTCAACTGAGGTTCCTTCTTGACAGCTAATTCTGGCTTGTATCAAGATAAAAAACTAACCAGGACAGGCCTCAAACTTGAGTTTTGTTTTGATTTGTTTTTTTTTTGTTTTAACATTTATTTATTTATTTAAGAGGGCGGGGAGAGGGAGGGCGAAACACGTCTGTGGAGGTCAGAAGACAACTCGCAGGAGTCAGTCCTTAGGTCCTGTGGATTCAGGCCTGGCAGCAGTCACCTTTCTTCACCTACTGAGCCACCACAATGGTCCATGGCCTCAAACTTGAGATTCCTCTAACTAGCCTCCAGAGTTCTGGGATGACAGGTATGCAATACCATGCCTGGCTCGCAAAGCTCTTTTGTTTACACCATGGTTTTTCTTTCTGTTATTTTCACACACGTGTAATCATTATAAAGGCTATTGGGATATTTGACATTGTTCATGTCAGATCCAAAGGAAACTCCATTTCCCCAAATTCCAAAAGGCAGAAGGGACAAATGACTCCCTGTGTTGCCTATTAGCACACCAAACCGCATGCCGGCCTCCAGGCTTCCTCTGTATCAAAAGTACCTGTTATACATCTCAAAGTCCGCGCTAGCGTCCCAGCTCTCCTACCCTAAACTTCCCCATCTCATGAGCTAATGCTGCTATTTCAGCTATGTCTTCCCCCTCACCCTCTGCTCTCTTGTGCTCACCCCTCTATGTATATTCCTCTCTCTCTCTCTCTCTCCCTCTCTCTCCCTCTCCTCCTGCTTCTCTCATGGCCAGATGCAGTCTGCTGGCCATGTTGAGTCTATTATTTTCTTCCTCTGCTCTGGACTCCTCCAGATGCCTCTGGCTTTTCTCTCTCTCTCATCTATAATAAAAACCTCTCCTTTAACTGTAGAGGAATAGACTTATATGATAGCTATTAGGGGATGAAATCCAAGGGTCTATAATTCAAGGGTCTATATGAAGGAATCACATTCAGAGGCCTGTGTGGTCTGGATGGAATGTAGAAGGAATGTTAATACACACCTTTAATCTCAGTATTCAGAAGGCAGTGGTAGCAGATGTCTTTAGTCCCTAAGACAGAAGCAAATGGAAGCAAGACAGGAAGCAGAACTCAGAAGAAGTCAGTGTCAGACAGGAAGTGACCTTTGAGATGAGTCAGAGTAAAGGGCAGGCAAAGTGATGAAACAGAGGAAGAGTTAGCAGAGTGAGTCAACTCTCATAATAGGAAAGCAGGCTCTCAGCTCATAGTGGGGATAAGACACAGAGACAAGGAAACAGACTGAAGAGACAGAGAAACAGAGAGGCTGACTGAGGCAGTATGAGGCAATGAGGGCTCATAGAGAAACAGAAGCAGTCTGAGGAGTCTGAGGCAGAGACACAGAGGTAGTTTGGCAGAAGTCAGTATCAGATGGGAAGAGTGAATAGTTTGAAGTCAAGCAGATCAGTTCAGTCAAAGGAGTTGCGTAAGTCAACCAGAGTCTGCCAGAGTTAGAACAGCTTGGTCAGAAACAGTCAGCCAGTTCAAAAAGTCAGTTTGAACCAGTAGTTTGGAGAAGAGTTTGAGCCAGAACATCAAGTGAGTTGAGTTGAACCAGAAGAATCAATTGAGTTCAGTACAGCTCTGAGTTCAGAAAGAGCTAGTCAGAGTGACTCAATAAGCAGTAAATCTCAGAGGCTTAAATGTTCTAGATTGTATGGGGGTTGAAACCTTCCAGTTCTAGGCCTAAGATTAGAATGTATGGAAGCCAAAATGCTCCAGGGTTCCAGGACTGGAACTAGGAATTGAATTAACCAAAGAATAAATGGCCTTTTGCACTGAATCAATGGCTACACTTTAACCAAACCATGGAGCAGTCATGTGATCAGTTTACACAGTGTATACATCTTTGACATCCCAGCATGTATTATACATGTATAATTTTACAATGAGCCAACCACATTTCAAGTGCCTAATAGTCGCATGTGACTAGCAGTTTCTGTATCAAACAGTGAAGTCTCAGGGGTAGGTGAATGGGCAGGAGAAAAGGAAAGACAAGATCTCAAATATGAGGCTATTGTTTAGTTTATGAAGCTTTAGCAAGTTGGTGCAAGAGCAGAATGATAAGAATAATTAATTTTTCTTTAAGTCAATACATTGAAGTTTTATATTTTGAGACTGTGTCTGCCAAAGTCAGGTGCTTCTCACAGAAACAAGTACTTATGAAATGATTACAATTCATGGCAGTCTTATTCTTTTTAATGCTATTCTTTAACGTGGCTAAATAAAAAGAGGATAACTATAGTGTTCCTCCCACTGGAAATAAGTTTTACTGGGCCATGAAATTTAAATGGCAGGAAACCACAGCTCTACAGTACACCTCCTCTCCATTTGTCCATTTAATCATTAATCACGTAGACACGTTGCTTGTTGTTTTGTTTTTAAGAAAAAAAAAACTGTAAGAGATAGAGAAAAAACCCTTTCTTTCCACCCTGGTAGCTTCTCTAGATGGAAATGTGTAGCAGCAAGCCACTATCTCTTACCCTCAATTTAGGGGAAGAGAAAGGAAGGATAGAAAGAAATCTTCACTGCTTTCGCAAGCAGCCTTGATATAGAACGAGAGAAAGGTAGAAATCTTCACAGCCTCTTTTGGGCTGTCCTAAGCTTGAAGAGGACTAGCGTCTCAGCTCACAGTCTATAAACTCAATCTTTCCAACCTTTGTTCTTTTAAGAATCAACACGCTAAAGACAACAAATCAACCACTGAGCCACCAACTAACACCCACTGGACTTTTAGTGCTTCAGACTTTTTGTACCCCAAGCTAAAAGTTCCCATAAACCCATGCGGCACACAAATCCCCCAAAACAAGCTACACATGCTAGAATCACTGCACCTGACCAAGTTATAGCCACCTGCACCAAGCATTCCCAATCCAACCCGTAAACAACTCCTCCAACCCACCACACCTGGTGCGGGAACCCAAACCTAATCCAAACGCCATTTTGCATTTTTAAAGAAACCCAAAAACAAAATCTTCTTCCAACGGTTCCACTACAGAAATGGAATGAACAGAAGACACCTGCAGCATGGGTATACTCTCCTCGGTGTTCAACTGAGAGTGGATTCAGGGGCTTCTGTAACCTCTGAACAGAGGATGCTGTGTAGAGAAATAGCAAGACAAAGGTGAAGACTGTGGGTTTTCATTTTATTTCATTTGTGTGTGTGTGTGTGTGTGTGTGTGTGTGTGTGTGTGTGTGTGTGTGGTGTTTTCCCAGCTTGTGTGTCTGTGTACCATGTGTGGGCTTAGTGCCCACAGAGACCAGAAGAGGGCATTGGTTCCTCTGGGACCGTGGTTACTGAAGGCTGTGAGCCACCGTGAGGGTGCTAGGGGTAGAACCTGAGTTCTCTGTAAGAGCACCAAGTACTCATAAATACTGAGCCTTCTCTGCAGTTCCATGTTTTGCTTTTGACACAAGGACGTAATGTAGTTCAGTCTAGTCTGGCACTCACTGTGTAGTAGTTCAGACTGGCTTCAAAACCAGGCAATCCCTCTGCCTCAGCCTCTGAGTGTTGGGATTACAGGCATGAGACACCATATGAACAGGAAGGGAGGGGGTTGAGACTTTTAGAGGCAGCAAATCCTGGCTAATATACAAGGCAAACCAAGGAAAGGTAAGAATTGTTTTCCTAAGATCTGTTTGCAGATTCCTCTCAGTGCCATCTCCGAGCCAGCAAAAGCCTTTAATGAACAAGAGTTGGGGCCTTCTTTTAGGCAAGTGAGTGCTTGGGAGGGATAGACAAACAAATGTTTGTGCTTTGTCTCAGTTGTTTTTAGCTCAAAACAATCTTTTTGAGAAAATGGCACATCTGGGGATAGCATGCTCTATCAAGACAATACAAGACAATTGCACGTTTAGTCTACGGAACATTTCCTCCCAAAACTACGGAGATGGAATTGTTGACCTGGTCCTTTATCATACCCAAAAGAAGGAAGTAGTCTACAAAAGCACAAACAGCCATGAAAATGTAGAAATTGTGCCTCGCATTCAACTAATACTTAGATTCCGCACGATTCAACAGCATACTCTCTGAAATCATTCCTCGCCCTCTTCTCAGTCTCTTTCTTCCCGCTTCCCCTGTCTTCCTCATCCTTCCCCTCGCCCCCCCCCCCCCCCCCAGGTCCCATGATCTTGCTCTGTAGCCCAGAGTGACCTGAAATTCATGGCAGTCCTCCTGTTTCAGCACAGGGAGCGGGGAATAGCAGTCATGAGTCATCAACCTAATGACGTGGTCTCTTTAGCTTCCTTTAGCCTAGAAACTTACTAGATTTCTTTGATTTACATGATTTTGACACTTTGAAAAGTACAGTCAGTTATATCATATGGCATAAATAATACTGGGTGTGATAGCACACAGTTATGATCCCAGCACCCTGGAAAGCTGAAGCAGGAGGATCATGAGTTGAACTGGGCTGCATAGCAAGACTACCTTAAAAAAAAGAGTAATCAGTGTGAAGTTATTTTGAAAATGGAAACATCCCATTCCTCATCAAAATTCTATTTTTTTGTTTATTCAGGATTTAAAAAAAAATATTTGTTTTACTTATTTATATGTTCCTGTATTTCTATATATGAATGTATTCCATAGGTGTTCAGGTATTTACAGAGGTCAGAAGAGGCCATCAGACCCCCTGGAGCTGAGGTTACAGGCAGTTGTGAGCCACTGGATATGGGTACTTCGAACACAGTTCAGATCCTCTGGAAGAGCAGGATGTGCTCTTAACCTAGCCATCTCTCAGGCTCTCGTGTGTCCTAGCGGCTGGTTTCTAACTGGCTTAATAGTCCATAATAACTCTGAACTTCCCAAGGGCTGGGATTACAGGCTGGCACCAGCTCCCACGCCTGGTTTATGTAGTGCTGGAGATTAGCTCTGGGGCTTCGTGTGTGCACTTGCATGCGTGTTGGGATGTGTGTGAGGGTACTTGTGGGTGTGTAAGACTTTGGTTTATATCTCAGGCACTTTCGTCTTTTTGTTTGAGACAGGTCTCTGGCTCGTAGTGTCAGGAAGTAGGCTATCTAGCTGGCCAGCCACCTTCCGGGTATTCACCAGTGTCTCCTTCACATCCAGCCTTTGCCAGGATGATCAGAACCCCTTAAAGCTGCCATGTTCTTTGACATGCTATCTCCATTCTTCAATAACAACTTGTTATTCAGCCATTTTTCCAAAGAGCACACACGGATGACTGACTGTAGAAGCCAAGGCCTGAGTGCTCGGGATGGTCCTCACTGTTGCAGCATCACTCTTCCTAAGTCGTCTCCGTTGCCAGAGTCAGGGAATAAATCTATACATACGAATCTGTACATATATGCAGCATACTGACATCTTTATCTACTTATCTCGCCTATATCAGAAGCCACGAGCCTACAGTGACACCTCCATTTCTAATCTGATATGATAGTATACATCTCAGTGGACTCTCTTTGTATATGCTTCATTCTCCAGACCTAGTCTCTAACTTTTTAAAAAAATGTATTTGATCAAGCCCTTAGATGTTTACAAACCCCTCTGTCTTCTGGAGGTCTATGAACAGATCTTGCCCTCTGACCTGAGCTCCAATACTTTGCACTAGGCTGTTCCCCACCCAGAGAGCTGCATTCACAGTGGCCCTCTAACCCCTCAGGCAAGAACTTCTACAACTGTTTTCCAATAATTTTAACAAATTTTAATTTCGGTAAGCATATTTCCAATTCCCCTTATGTTAAAAAGTAAATATTTACTTAATGTGTGTGAGTGTTTTACTTGTGTGTGTGTATCATGTACATCCCTGGTGCCTGCTGGGGTCAGGAGATGGTTTGGGTGCCCTGGAACTGGAGTTATGGGTTGTGGTGAGACACCATATTGGTGCTGGGAACTGAACCTGGGTCCTCACTAGGAGCAATGCATGTTCTTAATCACCAAGCCACCTCTCCAGCTCTTACGTTAGAGTTTTCTTCCTTCCCTTTTTTCATGGAACATTTTTTTTCTTGACCCTTTAATGACAGTAATTCCAGTTTGTTCATTTCTCTTCTGCTTCCTCCACTGTCTCTGTTTTTGTGGCCTTTCTCTCCTGTTGGATGTTCCCTCAGACTTAGTTTTTAGACTTTTGAATGTTGGGGACTAGAGATGCTAGATAATAAATGGATAAGCAGTTAGATGTAAGTTTCAGAAAAACAAATGACTGATTTTTATGTCCCAATAGATTTGGAAAAATATGTTAGTAAAAATATTTTTAATATTAATTTATTTTTAATATCTCAAATATTTAAATGTTTAAAATAAATAAAGATTTAAATAAAAGATCAAAATATTTAAAAATATTTTATTTTTTAAAAAATATTAAAGCCAGGCAGGCAGTGGTGGCACGCGCCTTTGATCCCAGCACTTGGGAAGCAGAGGCAGGTGGATCTCTGTGAGTTTGAGGCCAGCCTGGTCTACAGAATGAGTTCCAGGACAGCCAGAGTTACAACAGAGAAACCTTGTCTTGAAAAACACAAAATTTTGTTTAAAAACATTTATTTTTTAACATATAGTAAAAAGGTGTTGGTAAAAAAATAGTTCAAATATTTCACAGAACATATTTTGACTAAGAAATTATTCCTTATTTATCCAAAATTCACATGTATCTCTTCATCCTGTTTTATTTGTTAAAATAAAAAAATGGCTATTTTACATGAGATCTTAGCTAGTGATTTCATTAAGGATATTGGTATGTGTCCTCAATTTTTCAGACAGTTTTATCAGAGAAAAATCTTTGAGGCACCAGCAAGATGGCTCAGTGGATAAAGGGATTGGTCTCTAAGCCTGACGACCTGAGTTCTATCCCGGGGACCTACATGGTGGAAGGGGAGAGCTGATTCCTGCAAGTTGTCCTCTGGCCTCTAGGATGCATGCACACACACACACACACACACACACACACACACACACACACCGAGCCAGTGATGTACTACAAGCCAGTTGTTGGGAGGAAGCAGGGTACAGATGGCTCTTAATGCCAAGTCTCAATCTTCTGAACACGTCCTGGAGGAGAAGGGCTGGGGGTCGTTGCTGGGCAGAGAAAGTCAGGGGAGAACCAGAAATGTTCCGAATGGCTTCTGTACAAACGTTCCATAGTCCTGCTGTTTTCAGTGCTTCTGCAGTCCCACTTTTGGAAGAACCAGCTCCCCAAGTGTCTGTGTTTCTGGGGCTCTGAGACCACTTGATTTGTTCTTCCTGTAGATTTACTCTTGAGCTGTCTTTGAATTTTTTTTTTTAATTTACCATGTCTTTGTCTGCTGTTCTCTTTATCTTTGTGAGCTCATGCCATTTAAAACTCCTCTGCTGAGTTTGTTTTGTGAGAATAAAGATAACCATGAATGTTCAATCTACTATGTAATCTTTTTTGGGGGGCATTTCTTCTTCATTTATTTCTTATCTCCAGCATGTTGCATATTTCGGTGTCTTAGGAAAAGATATTTAGATAGAGCTAGAATTTTCCTTTGCCTTTTTCTCCTGACCTCAATGAAGGACCAGAGGTGACTTGAAGTGAGTTCTTTGGCCTTCCAGGCTTCTGTTTGTGTCCTGGCAGCCTCTCCAGGAGTGCTGGACTACAGTGCCTGTGAATCTTCAATGTTAACCAGGTAAGTTTTAAACCTAGCCCTTTCCCCAGGTCTGTGGCTTAGAGCAATGAATTCAGATAAGGGTAGGGTTTGCTCTTTTTGTTGCTCAACAGTAAGTACTGTTTGCTCACAACAATTGTTTTGACAGAAGTTCTTAAGTTGGTAATGGATACCCAGAGTCATTTATTAAGTAGAGGGTGGAAAGTCTCAAGTCCAGAGAACCTTGGTGTTTGCCCAGTTCCTTAGACACACCCGCTGAGGTGACCCCAGGGAAGTTCACAGATAGTCTGGTTACTAAAAAAAAAAAAAAAAATCCTTCTTATTTTGCTAACCCACACTGTTGTAAGTGAATTAGTTACTACCTACGACAAATAACATAGGCAGTAACATTGAGGCTGATGATCGCTGTAGGCTAGGGATAGAAACAAGGAGCAAGACTGGGCAGCAGTAGTGCCAGCTCTTACTAGACATATTGCAGCTAATGAAATACTTGCAGCAAGCAAATGCTGTCACAGGTGCGGAAACTCACATTTGCCAGACACTGCCTCCTACAAAGAGCCATGGACCCTCTTTGAATTAAGAATCGAAAAGGTCCGGCTGGCGACAACAGAGTCCCTGTGGTCCCAGTTGTGTAGGAAGCTAAAGTGGGAAAATGAATGGAATGTAAGAGTTTGAGAAAAGCCTGAATAACACAGTGAGATCCCCGTCTCAACAAAACAGAACCCACACACGGACAGAAACCCCCATAGGTCTGTATTTCTTCTGAAAGGCATATGGAAAAACCAAAGTGTTTTCTGCAGAAGAGAATTTTCCAAACACGTTTTCCCACAACCAGTCACTTGTCTAGCAGACATTCCAGGGCCAACTTATTTTGGTGGAGAAATGGAGCAACGACCAGGCATGAACTTGATGTTAGTATAAACTGAACAAAGTCTTGGAGATATGGTCGTGATAGAGGCAAAACTTAGATTCTTTCTTGATTAGGTCCGTAATTAAAGTACGCTGACTGGGGTGCGTGCGTGCACACATGTGTGCTTGTGTGCTGATGAGGATGGAAACTGTGCTAAGCACGAGCTCTACTACTGAGCTACATCCTACCCTACTGATATTCATTTAAAGTGGATGGGCTTTGGGAAAACCAAGAGGTCTCTTTCCTTGACAAGCAAAACAAACACCTCTAAGCTTGCTGGGACTCAGGACTGACCTGCCTGACACTCCCTCCAGATAGGGAGGGAGTAGAGAGAAATGAGTTCCTATAAAGACTTCCATGTGAGGAAGAGAAGGATGGATGTCTGTCTGTCACTCTAAGGTAGCCTAGAGTCTGGCAGTGTTAGAGTTTTATGTCCATTTTAATTGTTTAGATGCCTTAACCTAGTAATAGATTGTCAGTTAATCACTTTTATGCAATAATAAAAGGCACATAAAGTGTTATTGTCGCTTCCTGTCCAGGGCCCCTCCCCAGCATGAGTGTTATTGAGATACACTTCATTCAGTTCAGTTGGCAGTTTCATCAGCGCTCAGAGGACGTCCTGGCATTTGCCTTGCAGGCTGCAGCAGACAGCGTAAAAACCTTTAGGTCCAAACTCTCTCTGGCTTCCAAGAACGTATCTTGAAGAAAGAACAGCTTGGGTAACTCCAGAGAATTTGGCAACCAGATTCATTCATTCTTCCTTGCTTCCTTGCTTCCTTGCTCTGTCCCTCCCTCCCTCCCTTCCTCCTTCTCTCTCTCTCTTCCTTCCTTCCTTTCCTTCCTTCCTTCCTCCCTCCCTCCCTTCTTTCCTTCCTTCCCTCCCTCCCTCTCTCTCTCTCTTTCTTTCTTTCTCCCACACACCCGCTCTTAGAGCCTGAGTGTGTAAATGGAGATAGGTGACTAACAAGAGATGTAATTATATTTTAATTTAAAATATTTCTGACAAAAAGAAAAGCATATAATGTAACTTGTTTTTAGCCTAACGATTCAAACTTTAGTTACAAATAAGCATTAAAATGTCATTAAAAAAAAAACCAAAAATGATAAAACGGGCGTTTTGCGTGAAATCCCAACTACATGGGTTCGCGATTACAGGGTCTCACCGTGTTGCCCACGTGAGTCTTAAGCTCACTGGCTCAAGTGATCTTTCTGCCTCAGCAGAAGTGATCCCTCTTCCTTCACTCTCCAAGTGCTGAGCCTATCGGCATGTACCTTACTCAGCTTTACGTACATTTTGAGACAGTGATCTTGCGATGCTGCCCAGGCTGGCCTTAAACCTTGTCTTCTTCCCTCAGCCTCTGTCTGCTTGGGTTTTAAAACCGGGTTTATGTAATGATATTCTTGAATCCTTTCCAGTTAGTGAAATCAGATTGTCCCCGGAAAGCCACCATGCAACAGGCACTGGAAAAACAGAATCCTTCTCAATTCCTGTCATGTGATTCTCATATGACCTTGCCAATGTGTTTGACTTTTAATCTCTGAGCTTAAGTGAGGAGGAGAATCCTCTCTACAAGATTGCCACGTGGACTAGAGTCAAGCCCTGGCTCTGGGGGTGCGCAGCAGGAGTCTTTCTGGGTAGATTTGCCTCTCTCAGAATCTGCCCCTCCCTCTAGGTGCATGACGTCATGAGGAGTAGCTGAGACATTAAACAGTGGTAGGGTGACGCGACTTTAAAATGGATGGGAATTCATGACATAATAACGTGGTAAAGCTGCAGAGTGAAGAAGTAGTGACTTGGCTTGATGACTAACACGACAGTCCCAGCGCTTTACACGGAGGCTGTTGCCAAAGGAGGAGGCAGCAGGAGGAGACAGGGCACTGAGGGGCGGGGAGCTGCCTCAGTTGTGACAGTTCTACTAGACCATAAATTTAGCTAATTATTAGTATCAGCTGTTACTTATTATTTAATTCAGCAAGGCTGCTCTGTAATTCTACATCCCTTAAGTTGGCAAAGCATCGTGTAACGGAGCTAGCTCTGTGAAAGATTTTACGCACAATGAACGCAAAGTTCTTGTCGCTGCGTAGGAGTCACCCCCTTGAGCTTCTCGGCCACGGATTAAGAGGATGAGTAAAGTTGGGGATGTAGCTCAGCGGTAGAGTACTTTGTCCAGTGTCCTCAGGTCCTGGGTTCCAGTCCCACCATGAAAAATGGAAGGGGAGGCAACAAAGCAGAGCTGGTAAGGATGAGGTTGACACTTATCTCAAGCCAGTCTTCTGTAGCCTCTTCCTCCAGGAGCAGCGGCCAGTCAGTAACAGTTAAGTAGCATAAAAGCTTCAATAAAGCCACAGGTCTGGGCTCTCTTACTGAATGTGCCACCGTTCCATCGGAAAGGAGGTGAAATAAAAATGTTTGCCTTGTATCTACCTGCCCAGGATATAGGAGGGAAGAAGGTTGTAGAGGAACGGAGGCGCCCCTAAAAAGACATTAAAAGTGTCAGGTGGTATCGTGCCTGAAGGTCTTTTACAGTAACAATTTCACTTGAAAGCTATTTGTTGGGAAACAGAAGACAAAGCCTTGGGCTTTAGAAACACACTCCCTTCGTGCGCTCATGTTAAGATATTTCTAGGACTAGAGACAAAATAAGTTCACTGGAAGAACAGAACAACATCTGTGAGTCTACAGAGTACTCTTCCTTATAGCATCAGAATGATCCTTTGGACATTTCATATTAAGAACTGTGAAGATATATTGTAATACTTCAAAAACTCCTGATATATATATATATATATATATATATATACTTTTAAACAAAAATAGCATGGAGACATACAAGGAAGCAACCCCATGTAGGCCAGGGTGAAACAGTAAACATCCAGCGAGCATCAACTATGTGCCCGGCATTGCTAGGAGCCGAGACCGCAGGGTTGGGTGATGCATACCAGGACCCAGGCTCTGGACTGTGTAAGAGTTTCACCCTGTTCTGGCCTCAAATCGGATCGTCTCAGAGCTGCTTTCTGTGAGTATTTTAGCCCTTTGTGCTATTATAACCAAACACCAGCTATTGGGCAAGATACAAACAATACAAGTTTCTTTCTCACAGTTGGGGAGGCTGGGAAGTCTGAGATCACGGCGCTAGCATCTGCTGGCTGGCCAGGGCCTTCTTGTACAACTCCTATGACAGAGCTGGTGTACTTGGCAACCCCACCTCAATGGAAGAAGGTGCACGACTAAAAAGGGGTTCCCAGCTGCTTCCCCGCAGTCCTTTTGTAAGGCAGTAACCCATTCATGAGGGTGGAAGCCTTTACGACTTTGTCACTTCACCCAAAGGCCCTGCCTCTTGATACCACCACAATGCGGATTAAGTTTCATCAAGAATTTTGGAAAGGGCACATTCAAACCGCAGCCAGACATACATAGTCAACGGGCGAGAGTCAGAATAATGTAGTCATTTAGAGGCAGGGCTCAGCAATCTATAACAGGGGGTCTTTAATAGCTTTGGAAATGATTTATAATGAAGCTGTGGACAGCTATGTAGGGGTGGTGCCCTGATTTTATTCTATTCTTTACCAGTCTTCTATAACTTCATCCCTACCTCCACTCCTACAGGAGTTCAGTCAATTTGAAAGCTTGTTCCTCTGGGGTCCCCCCAAGGCTCATTTGAAGCAAGCTAGTCAGGTTTCCTGCCTTTTCATGCCCTCCCCCCTCCTCAGCTTGGCTTATGTGGACGCTAGTGCAGGAAACCCACGGCAGTTACTTCTGAATTTACTGATCCCAATCTCAGAAAGCGTTTCTTTCTGAGGAAAGGACCTCCAGTATCACAAGACTTTCATATAAAGGGTCCCAACGGCCATCTGGAAAACTGGAGGGTATCTAGCTCACTGGCCAACTTGCTTGGGTGTACAGCACAGAAAATGGGAAAGCAGAGTGGTATGTCTAGACACTCAGTTCACATCCACTGAGACCAGAGCTTTTCCTAGATGTCCTAGAGATAGGTAGCGTTGTTGTAATAGACTTGCAATTTAAAGTTACATTTTTCATATTTAAAAGGGGAATTTAAAAATATGCAGGCTAAATCTACTCCCTAAATATTTATTGATTGCCATTAACTTGGACCATTAAACACTATCTTTTTGAAGCCCCATCTCCCTTGCCCTCACTAATGGAGCATTCTCAATAATAGGCCTTTTCTTTTTCTTAAATGATCTGCAGCTCTTCCCTTTAAACTAAACTAAGGCAATATTATCATAACAGAAATCTCTTCCTACTCAGCAAGAAATGAGCATTTAACTTAAAACAAATTGCAGGCCAAGCTTTAAAGGATCATTGATGAGTAATGATGCCCGAGGAGCCAGGTGACCAGATGGCTGAAGGTGGACAGAATCGGCCCAAGTGTTTTATTCTGATCTCATTTGACAACAATTGTCCTTGAAAATCAGACTTCATAGTAGCAACACGGGGGCACTTTAATATGGTGCCTGAAACATGGAAAGCTCTAGAAACATGTTCTTGGCCCATTTGTCTCCCCCCTCTACCTTCTTTGCTCAACTGTCAATCACAACTCCCATCTCTTTGTGAGAATGACTTGGAATTCTTAAACTTTTCAACTTAAAGCCTGCCTTATATCCCTTCCTTGGGACGACCACTCCAGTGACGATCTTTTTATGTATGTGTGTGAGGGAATGTGTGTGCCTGTGCAGACGTGTATTCACAGATATGAGGGCTCACATGTGTCTGCAGGTGCGTGTGGAGACTGGAGGTTAGTGTTGGATTCTTCCTGGTTGGTTTCCCACCTTATGTAGAGCGGCAGGGCCTCGTGCTGAGCTCGAGCTCGCCATTTTGACTCATTTGGCTAACCAGCTTGTCCCTGGGGCCCCCTGTCTCTGCCTCAGGAGTCCTGGGATTGCCTGTGACCGCCACGCCCATTGGCTTTTATGTGAGTGTTGGGGATCCAAACTCAGGTCCTCGCACCTGTGCGGAGAGCGCTTTACAGCCTGAGCCCTACCCCTTGCCCTCCATGGACAATCTTGACCGTCACCCTCTCTGGCTTCCTTGGGAGCCTGCTCTTCTAATAACCCCTCTCTTGCGCTATCTTTGTGCCGTCCTTCTTTAATGTTCCCGTACCCTCGGTTAACTGACACCTCAAGCTCAAAGTCACACAAAGCATTCTTTTAACCTTTTTGTTTTCCTAAGTTCTGTTCCCCTCCCACCCGCGAAGAGCAGTCTACACTCCTCCCTCCACTTCCATGTCTATCATATACTCCCATCACAGCCTGGTTCTGCGGCCGGATACTGGTTTTCCAGAGGTCAGTAATCACAGCCTGTTTGCCAAGTCCAGTGGCCTCCCTGCATTCCTCTCCCAGTGTCTTGGTATGTGACATGCGTGCTGCTCCCTGGACAAAATTCTCCCTGTGGACTTTACTGCCACTTGTCAACTGAGCTGTTCATCGTCGTCCATGTCCATCATGTACGCTGGCGTCCCCAAGCACCCATTCTTAGCTATTTCTGGTCTAGATTAGTGCCTTACTCCGGATGCATCTAAGAATCACCTAGAGAGCTCTTTAAAAATCCAAACCCAGATTATATCCCATTAAATCTGATTAGATGTGTACCAATTAAATCCGATTTTAGGCTTCACAGAGAAATCCGATTTAACTGATATGGGGTTGGGCTCTGACTTTTTTTTTTTTTCTTTTAAATCACTTGTCAGGTGATTCTCAAGTACTGCTAGGATTCACAACTCTAGGTGTTTACTTCTCTCTTATTTATTGACTGATTGGCGCTGGGGACTGAACTTTTGCATGCCAGGCAAGTGCTCTCTCATCGAACTGTATCTTTAGCACCCCGGTACCCCAACCCTCCTTCTCTTCTTTCTTTAATTTTGAGGAAGGTCTTGCTAAATTCCCCAGACTGTAGCCCAAGCAGGCCTTAAACTTGCCATTCTCCTGCCTTGGCTTCCGAAATAGCTGGTACACTGAAGGACTGCTTCACCAGGCTCAGATGCATCGACTTTTATTTTCATTTTTGAAACCTCATTCGTGGTGCACAGAACAAAACGTCCATCTTTGTGCTGAGAGTCTGAGCTGATCCAAACAACACTTCACTTTCTGTGTGATCTAAATCAAACTTATCATGTTCCTAATTTAGAGTCTCCTCTGTGTGTTTAGAGGGCCACTACTTTTCCATGCTGTCATGCTGGATACCTGGACATCATCCTTAGAATCCTTTGTGCTGGTTACTGTGGTACACGTTTGTAATCCCAGCACTCAGGAAGCCAAGGCAGGAGGACTTTGAGTTCAAGGCTAGGTTGGGATACCTGACAAGATACTATCTGAGGATAAAAAAAAAATCTCATAATTTTATTGCTGATCCATTTCAAATACAGTATTCTCACCACAATCAACACCTCATTTTAAGACCTGATTAAAATAACTTCCTTCCTGGCCATCCTGCCTCAAGTCTCTTTTCTCTTCATTCCTTTCTCCCTTTGATTTTTTTTTCCCCAGAGACCTTTACAGAACACAGATTTGATGTTACCCACTCAATACCTACCAGTGGATTTCTGTTACCCAAGAAGAGCATCCAGAGGCCCTCACAATTTGTATCTAGTTCTCTGGAACCATTCTTCTGTACTCCAGACTCCTGTCTTTGTTATGTTCCCCTTAAATGATTTCTCTGCTTATGTGGTTCCTCATTGTTATGTTCCTTTCTATTTTTGCTTGTACAATTCTCTGTCTAAGACAGGATACAACTCACATGGTTTAAATGAAAGCTCTATTTACAGAGATATGGCCAGGACAAAGGGAAACCACAGATGTGGCAGATGTGCCCAGAGATCAACAAAGTGGGAAGCACTTACTTTCCTCCACCCAGAGGGCCAAGGAGATGGACTACTGTCTTCATTGCCTACCTAGAGCTGGAGCCATGGGAAAGGGACCATTAGCAGGAGAGGGTTGCAGTCATTGGCAGCACAGTGCTTCATAATAGAGGTGTCGGTGAAGAGCCTCTGACTTCTCTCTCCTGGGACCCTCTGATCTCCAGCTAGTATCTTTATTTGGTCCAACTCAAGAAGAAGCTGGCCAACCAGCAAGGATGTTTGGTGAGGCAGTCTATTGGCCACTACGCAGGACAGAGAGAGGCAGAGAAAGAATGGCAATGAGAGGGAGGACAACATTAAATAGATAACAACCACTCCTCTTTTACGTATAGTAAGATTCCTTTTGTCTTTTGGGGCACAGTTCAAACATCACCTTTTCTGTGAAACTTCCTCCTGTTTTCCTACCCCAGGATCCAGGTATTATTGCACTCCCTCCTCCTTTCATGGCTCAGCTGATGTCTTCATTATTGCAGCTGTTGGTCAATTATTTATGTATCAGCACCCATCTCTTACATTGTGCTTTTTTGCTTCAAAGGAAAGTGATAGGCCTCATTTGGTGCAGCATCTTGTAGGTAGCAGGCACTCAGTGCCCGCTGGCTGAATTTAATTGCATTCTCATGTTATCATTTCTCAGCTCCAGTCAAGGAGATTCACGTATTCTTATAAACCATAGTCCTCATGTTAAAAAGGAAACTAGTCTTCTAGTCTTCGTAAGTTTCTCTTTTGTCCTGTTTCTGCTTCTTGCTCCATCCTTCTCCTATTCTTTACCTGCATTTTTAAGCTAGACTCACCAACAAATTGTTAGGAATGTTGCTATTACCAATCCTGGTAATGATCTAAAACTTGCTAGCTTCGTTCCATAGCCTGAGCGGTGCATATAAAAAATCTTTCTTTAATTTATACATGCACGAAGCCTTAAAAACGAAGTCAAAGAACTCAATGTTTCATTCTCCAATGGACTTAAACTCGTCTTCAAATGAAGTTATGCTTGGCTTAATATGCTTTGCATATAGAAAAGCCAGTGCACGGCTCCTATCTTTTATAAATACCAATAGCAATTGCAGCTCGAATAGTTTTACCATGCAAACACTGCTCTATATTGCTGGTTTGGATGCACGAATTTTATGTGGCTTTGAGATTTTTATATTAAAAGGGCTATTTTTAAACCCAAAGGAAAATATCATTTTGTATACTCTTGGTGTTCACAGTGATAGAAAAATGGGAAAATTACAATTCCCATAGCAGCTTTCAGTTTTCATATTAAACATTATATTTTCTCATATAAAGTTCAATGTGGGTCTTTTAAAAATGTTCTTTATTATTCTCTATTCACAACACTCATGCTTTTCTTACTTTCTCACATATAGTGAGCACAGTTATAATTACCATGTTAATATCTCTGTCTAGCGGTTCCATCCTCTGAGGCTTTACCTGCGTCTGTTTACTTCGCTGTGTTTACTCTCTCATTATGGACTATATTTTTCTGCTTTTTCATAAACTAGGTAAAATTTTTCTTTATTACATTTCAGATATGGCATATTTCACATTTTTGGAAGCTGAGTGTTTGTTTACTTGTTGTTTTTTGTTTGCCTTTAAAAATTCCCTTAATTATTATTATTATTACTGTTTTATTTATTTATTGTGTGATTAGGTGTGTGCATGTCATAGCACATATGTATTGCAGGTCAGAGGACAACCCAGAGGACTCTGTCCTCTTCTTCCACCATGTGGATCCTAGGGGATCGAACTCAGGCTGTCAGACTCGGTGGCAGGCACCTTAGCCCAGTGATTCATCTCCTCAGCCCTTCTTTAAATGTTTTTAAGTCAAGCTCTGGGATACAAGTAAGCGACCGGGGAAGAGTGGGATCATCTCAAGGCTTGCACTCCAATTTTGATAGAAGCAGGACAATTAGTTTATGGCTACTTTGGTCTCCGAGGCAAAAGCTTCTGAGTATGAAACCCAAGGTTTTAATGTATCACGGAGTTTTTCCGCACATGCTATCGAGAATGAAAACTATTTCCATTGCTGTGCTACTACCAGGGATTATTCCTCTCAGGTGACTTTCTCCCAGGTCTCAGGTAGTTCACTGACACATATGTGCTGACTAGTATGTAGCTGAAGGCCTTGTAAATGGGTGGGACTCTCTCTCTCTTTTTTTCTCTCTGAATCTTTCTCCAAATTCAAACTTCCTAGGCCCCCTTGCACTCTCTACCCCATTTCTTCAAAAGCTTTGTTGCATTGCCCTTACCTACAGCTGGGGCCCTGTCCAGGGGGTAAGTGGAGGCTTATGCAGCCTCATGACCTTTGTTTATCTTCTTTCGGAAACTACTGCCCTCTGAAGCATGTTTCCAAAACCAAAAAATGTTGTTCATGCTTTCTCTCATTTTCAGGTGTTTACCCTCCAGAGTAAGTCTGGGCTCCGTTATCCGAGCATGGCCACAGGTGAGAGTTGGTCTATTTGATTGAAATAAAAAGTTCTTCTCTGTGTCACTTCCTTGGGGGGGGGGAGAGGAGTGCGGTGGGCAAGACAGGCTCAAATGAACCCAAGGCTGGTCTTGAACCCTGGTCCTCCTACTTTAACCTCTTAGGTTCTGGGGTTACAGGAATGCTCACTGTGCTGCCTGATATATTTTCTTCCTCCTGGCCTGGCAATGAAGTTCAGTGACAGAGCTCCTGCTTAGCATGTACAAGGCCCTGAGATCTATCCATAGAATGTTCTTACACACACAAACACAGACAGACAGATAGACAGACATGTGTGCGCACACACAAACAGACAAACACCAAGTCAGACCAACCAATTACATGACCCAAATGCCTATGGTATTTAATTAACTTCTATAATCTAGGCTACCATCTCTGCAGCTTTCACAGGGGCAGCCAAGGAGCACAGGAGCACCGAGTGTGGTCGCTGGACAGCAGGCTAACTACAGTTGCAGCTAGTGTTCCTTTGAAACACCACTTTCAGAAGGCTAGTGAGTTCAAAGATGTGAACTGTGGTCTGTTTACTACTTTCAAACGTTATAAGTGACAAGGTAAACATGTATGGAAGAGAGTGGAGAAACACCAAGTGGGAGTGTCACCTCTTTTGTTTTAGGGGGGAGTTATTCTTTCAGCAGTCATCTTAAAAAAATGACTTTTAGACATAGCCCATGTGCCTATGAATGTCTGACTACCTCAGTGAAACACAGTCAAGTATTCCCTGGAAGACAAGAGAGAGAGAGATTTGGAAACATATGCGTGAGGCCAAAATTATAAAGCCATGGGTCATTATGCAAGTCAGAAAAAGTGCTAGGATTTGCTATTATGCATGCCCAAGGCATTTTCTTCTGAAGCTTTTATCTGCTTTAAAATTTCTGGTGCTGTTGCTGATTTTGAATTCCTGAAATGTCAATGTAGCAAATGGGTAGTCAGTACATGAAAGATGCCTCTGAGATGCAGTCAGCCAATGAAAGAATATGAAGAATAAGACTCCTGACTTCAAGAGGCTTCGATTGTCATCTGAGAGGTTTATTGTGTAGCAACCACCATGACACATGAAGACAGGAAGGGAACTATCGCTGTGGAGAGGGGATGTTACTTCAAATGGGAGTGTGTGGGGTAGATTATATGTGGGTTCTCCCCTCCACCCTAGTGTAAGCCATAGATAAATGACAGAACAAAGGGAGAGGGGTGTCCATTACTGGACTATTCAGACTTAGCAAACAAAAATGCAGGATGCTCAATTATATTTGATTTAAAAAAACCAACAATAACAAATAACTTTTTAGCCTAGATATATTCCATGAAATAATTGTAACACACTAAACCAACAAACAGAAACCAACCAACCAAATAAGCAGAAAAACTATTCACTGTTTCTTTGATAGTCGGACTTAATTAGACATATTTTACCTGGCAATCTTAACCTTTGCACAGAGTGGGACTAGACACATAATAGTAGCTGTCTTTCCCTCATCATTTGGTTCCTACAAGCAGAATCCAGGGAGGAGTGAGGATACCATGGAATTCTTTCTGTACCACACAGCCAGAGTGGAGGCGTCTACTAAAGTGAATATGGCAGGCTATTTTCCCCTTTATAAATGGGTAGAAAGATTCTTGCGTGGGATGGAAATTCAGCTATTTAATTGGGATATAAAGGGAAGGATTGGTCACAGAAGGCTGGCGGGCTTGAGCAGAGTCTGAGCTGTGGAAATTACAAGAATAAGCAAAGGTGGAGTTTCCATAGATCCATGGAGAACACGGGTGTGAGGGGACAAAGACAGCGATTGTACTGTGCAAGTTGATTTGCTAAGTGAGTGTCGGAAGGTCTGGGAGGCTTCTGTGCAAACTTAAAGCCATGAAGGCACTTCCTGGTCAGCGCTGTGCATTGCCAATACTAACATGGTGGCCCTTTAGAGATTATGAAAAGAAAAGGAAGGGGACAGGATGATGGAGTGAAAGGGGCTGTAGCTGGGCCTGCTGCTAGTCCACATGGGTGTGTTTAAATGAGGAAATGTGCTCTGTGAGCATGCAGTTCAGGACACATGATTCATTTGATTATTCCAGGGGCTGGAATTTTGCTCCCCATTAGTTCTTTGTCCCATCTAGTAGGTATTCAATTAACACTAATGACTTAATGTAATAAACATTTCTTATCACCGCCACAGTCAATGCATATAAAGTGAGTCTCCTTTCAGTGGATACTTAGGGATCCAGGACACCTCTTTGTTGTAGCAGGACCATGTAGAATATGTCATCAAGTCAGGGAAAGGCAGAGTTGGAGGTTATCACAGCTGACTTCTGCCCAGGCTAGGAAGTAACTCATCACTTCTGCCCATATCCCTTTGGGCAAATCTAGTTTCAATCTGACCAGCAAGCGAGGTGAGAAGTTAAGAAGCACAGTAACTTGTACTGCTCTGTGGCAGGAAAGTAGTGGAAGGTGATTGTAGCAGTTGGAGAAGACTGCAGAAAAGGTAGAGGAAACACTGTACCAAATCCCATGTTCACTTCGTGTGATTTGATCAGCACCTATTTCTAACAGTTTGGGGAATTATGCCTCGCACTAGGAGAGACCCTCCATTCATTAAACTGCCCATGCTGCTCTGTCAAAGCTCAACTAACTCAGTCTAGAACCCTCCTAAAGTACGCAGTTGCCCAAGGTAACGTCCATCTATATGTATCGACCAGCTGCATCATCACGTGACACATGATGACTATAAAGTGTGTCCTTTTGTTGAGCAAAGTAGTGAGTGGTGGTTGGGAGGCAGTGAAAGGGAAAACAGAGTCCACACTACCACAAGATGGTAAATCACTCGGCCGTGTTGCTTTTTGTGATGGTTCTATCAGCTGGTCTGTTATTAGCCAGTTCTGCATTCTTATTGCTATGACAAAATATCTACCAACAGCAACCTAAAGGAGGCTTTATTTTGGCTTTCAGTGTGAGGATACAACCCCTTGTGGAGGGGAAGTCAGAAGCATTAGGTCAGAGTGGATGTACAGGCAGGAGGAGGAGAGCGATGCACAGTGGTACTCGCTTGCTTTCTCCCTTTTGTTCAGTTAGGACCTCATGGGTGGCGCTCCCCACATTTAGGGTAGCCTTCCTACCTCGGCTAACCCGATCTAGAAACTCTCCTACAGACAAGCCCAGAAGTTTGCCTCCTGCGTGATTCTGGATACCGTCAGCTTGACATTATTAACCATTAAAAGCTCACGGGAACTAAGACATTCTTTGAATATTCAAAATAGCACTGTGTAAACTCAGTCCACTGGCTGATGAGAATTTTGCCATACTGGCGAATGTAACCTGATATAAAAACAAAGACACTTGAAGTTGCGAGGACATGAAGAGTCCTAACCATACAGAACTTAAATAAACATTCTAGAGTCATCTTTTAAGTGTTCATATGTCCTCAATTCTCAGGAAAATTGAGGTTATAAATATTATATTTAGTTGTTAGATCACCCCCCCTTTGATGAAGAAAGGTCAGTACCACCATGTCTGCTTGACAGAGCTGGAACATACATTCATTGCAAAGTTGTGGAGAAAAATCTAATCAGGCACATTTCCCCCCTTGGAGGCACATGACATATTAAAAATGAAAGAACCACATAGATTATTTTATTAGGTACTTATTCTTAAAATGAAGAATATTCTATAAAAAGAAAGACACAGTTAATTGGATTTCTTCTTTTATTTAGGAATGTGGACAGAGGCATATATAAAGTTTTCCGTGATATTTTAAAAATCACCATTAGCAGCTATTAAAACTTCCTTGGAAGCCGCTTTCAGGATCTAACATGTAAAGACTTCTTTTTTTATTTAAATCTTTTCTGTTGCAATAAAATAATCCGTTTTGTTATTCTCCATGATTTCATTCCATAGCTTCTCCCATAGGCCTATTCTAGACCCTAGGGATTGAATGGTGAGTGACCGTGAGTGCTTGTCATGATACCTTTGTCTTCTGGTAAATGAAATGTACTGCGAGGTGTCTTGGAGTAGTTTGACAGAGGCCAGGAGACCTATAACATGGCTTAGTAGAAGGGCGCGTGCAAGCCCAAGATTGCCTTCTGTGGAGACTTTGAATCATGGAACTACGTCAATTTTCAAATTGACACTGTTGTTAGGAGAAAGACGAAATTCTAAAGAATCTGAAATCATGAGCAAAAAGTTTCTAAAAGGCAGAATAGAGAATGCCAATGAAGGACCTGGAGAGACGAATCTGTGGTTTGAGAGCTTGTTGCGCACATCTGAATGTGTGGGTTTAGATCCCAGCACCCATGTAAAGAGTTGAGCGTGGTGGTTCATGCCTGAGAGGCAGAGAGACAGGAGGACCTGGGGGCTCATTGGTTAGCTGATTTCATGTGCTTCTGAGTCAGTGTGACCCTGTCTCAAAGGGTGCAAAGAACAACTGAGGAAGATAACCAGAGTTGACTCTTACGGACACACGTGAGTCTGTACACCCAAGCACACACATACACACACATACACATAAAAAAAAAAAACAAAGAATGAGGCCAGGTGGCGGTAGCACACGCCTTTAATCCCAGGACCCTGGAGGCAGAGACAGGTAGGTGGTCTCTGTGAGTTCGAGGCCAGCCTGGTCTACAGGGTGAGTTCCAGGACAGCCAGAGTTACAACAGAGAAACCCTGTCTCAGAAAACAAACACCAAAAACAGAAAGAAAGAGTGGTACGTCTTGGCACACATTTGTACGTGCAGCACTTGGGAGGGCGAGGCTGGAGGATCACGAGTTTCAGGTTATCATGGGCTACACAGTGAAACTCTGTCTCAATAAAATAAAATACAACAATATAAAATAAAGCAGCCCAGCAAACAGAAAGGACAGCAGTGAATTAGTATGGAGAGGAGAAGAAAAATAGAAATAACACAGGAGCACAAGGGAAACATACATTCAGGCAAGTCTGGGATTGCTTTAGGATCTGACTGTGTTTCAGCCCCAAGGAGATGGTGTTTCCATTATTTTATTATTTTATTTTATTATTAATTTTGTTTTGCTTGGCTGTCCTGGAACTCATTCTGGAGACCAGGCTGGACTTGAACTCACAGAGATCCGCCTGCCTCTGCCTCCTAAGTGCTGGAATTAAAGGCGTGTGCCCTCACCACTGGCCGGCCTATTATTGTATTTTTAAGAGTATCACATCCATACCCCTTTGAAGTAAAATGAGTATTTATTGGTTCCTTATATTTTAAAGAGATCAAGTAAATTGTATGCTCTTTTTAGCCACTCAGTGTGAGTATAAGAGACAAAGTATGAAACTTAGTTGTTTTTGTTTTTTGTTTTTTAAAAATATTTTTTGGTTCTAGGAATTGAACCTAGAGCTAGGGCCTTGTGTATGCTGAGCACGCACTCTGTTGCTGAGCTATGCCCCCACCTGAGGAGTGGACTTTAAACTAAATGATCAGCTTTGAAATAAATAAAAGTTAGTCCCACTTGACCTCTATCTGTATGGATTTCCAAGTTGCCTGTAAATCATGCCAGCAGTTTGCAGGGTGTTGTTTTGGAAACCTTTACTCCTTGTTTTAAATATCAACAATTGTGTTTTAACATTACCCCAGAACTGAAATGACATTCAGCCTTTGGTCCAGGAAAGCTTGTCAATCACTTATTTCTTTTGCTTTTTCAGATTCTGTTTTCATGTTATCTTGACTTTGGAATTTAGATCAGATAGCAACAATGTCCACAAAGGCTTGCCTGGCTTAATGTTCTGCAGAGCTATATTTATTGTGCGCTTCTTCTGACCCTAAGAGCCTCGAATTTGTAACTTTTATAGCTACAAAAACTCCATGAAGTAGATAGTATGATTATTCCCATTTTTCAGCTATAGAAACACAAGACAGGTTAAAAATGTTTCTAAATTATTATAGTTATTAAATCATGAAGACAAAATCCAAATATAATTAGAATCTACATTCTGAATTATGACTTTAAATGGGCTTGTTTTCATGGAAAACATACAAGATCCTGACTACCCAGGGGTTATATTCTTGCTTCTGCTGGAAGCCAAATTGCAATGAAAATTAATTATTTTAAAAATACGCTATATAGTGTTGGTCAAGATAAGCAGACAGAATCTCTGCCTTCAAATGGGCCTTCTAGCTTTTCAGTCTTCTATCAGTTTGGTTGGGGTTAGTCTTTTTCCTTAGAATCTAATACTCCATTAGATGAATCTAAAAGATTTTTGTCTTCAAATATCAATTTCCTTAGCTTCCTTTTTTATTTTTCAAAAATTAAAATTTTGTTACATGTAAAGTAATGGTTTTTATTATGGCATTTCCATGTGTATATGTCATCATACTTGTCCCGATTCATTTTTCTCTCCCACTACCCTTCTCCAACTGGCTTAATAGCCTCTTTCTGGAGAATCTGTTACACGTAAAGCTGAACAAACACTGAATCCTTGGTGTCATCAGAGAGGTTCGCTCTTGCTGGAGCAAGTGTTGTGGTCAGTTATTAATCGGCTAGAGATTTTCATTTTGACCTTGAACGTCTTTCCATCTTTCCCAGTCCAGGTCCTTAATTTTTGATTTTTAATCCTTAAACCTTTTAAATAATAGAACGTGCTGGTTTCTGTTGCATTGCTTTCAAGGTCTTTTCAGACTTGTTTTCATTTTTTGTAGCATACTAATGGTCCAGCTTAATATAATTTATCGAATCACAGTGACACTGCATCAGGTGGATCAGGGTACGATGCAGTGTAGTGTAACAGAAAACAAAAAATCACAATTAGATGACAGGGGCTTAGGTACTTCTTCTTCGTTAAAAAATATTGGGGTGAGCGCTCCAGGATTGGCACAGCGGTTCCACGCAGTTGTCAGTCACCCCGCGGCTCCTCACTCACTATTAGCCTGTCTGTAGCAATGGCTCTCTCCCTTACAGGATACAAGTATCTGAGAAGGTTCCCAACACCGTATCTTGACCCAGACAATATGAGGGAGAAAGTGGGCAGTGTGGTGTAGCTCTTTATTTTTAAGGAATTTTAAAAACATGAGTCCGACACACCATGCCTGGCTAGGTTTTACTAGTCAGAATTTGATTAGGTGGCCACGTTCAACTGCAAAGGAGACGGGGAAGAGTAAGATTTTAGTTGCGTTTTAACAGGCCCATGTGCTTGTAGCACGAGATAATCAATACGGAGAGATAATTTGAGGTCTCTGCTGCAGGGACCTCACGTGTGTTTCACGTTTGATAAAATGTCACTGGTGGTATTCTTGGAAAGTGTCATCTGGGTCACTAAAGAACATAATGAACTACGGATTTTTCTTGTTGCTTTCCATTTCACTTTATGGTAATATAGTTACATTAGTTGGGCCTAAAATAAACCTATGTGGAAACATCTTAGGAAAATGGAGAGCATACGGGAAGAGTACAAAGAAACTCTGGGAAGAGACAAACCTACACCGAAGGCAGAAATTTAGCCACTGCTCAAGAAAACCTGGGAATGAGGATTCCAGTATAAGCACCCACAAATTAGCTACCTTCTCTGCTTCCCCCTTTTCACTGACTTTCTCCTCTTGATGAGGGTGAGTCTTCACCTAGTTTAAAAAAAAAAAAAAAAAAAGCTCCATCTAGTAACATCTTTAGATTTGATATCTAGGTGAGGCTTGAGACCTCTCTTCCAAGTCCAAAACTCCTGGAGGAATGGCTTAATTGGACCTCTTTTAACAGCTCTTGGCCAGTTAACTATGGCCAAGGGGCAGGCAGCAGTAACTTGGATGTTATTCCTGTCGCCCTCAAGATGGAAGAGGCAGCTTCCCCACAGGGGAGGTGGGTGTCGGCCACCTGCCACACACAGCTGAAAAGTGTCTACATATATGATGTAAAAATACAGGCTGGTGGTTCCAGTTAAATGATTAGTAAGGGTGTAAACAAAATTAGTTGCAAATGAACAGTTAAACAGGGCTATATTGTATGTAATGTTTACTGTGTGTTAGGTATTATGCTTCATGCTTTTTAATATTTTGAGTCATTGACTCCTTTACAGCTCTATAAACTATTGTTATTTCTTTTTGCAGATGGGAAAATCTGAACTTAGGGTTAAGTGATCTATCCATGGTCATCTATGTAATTAAATAAACTATACTTGGTTTTCATGTGTGCGTATTGTGGTGTGACATACGTGTGACCATGCACGTTCATGCGGAATCCAGAGGAAGATCCGTTCCTTTCTGTCTCACTCTTTGAGACAGGGTCTCTCACTGGCTGGCCACCCGATCTGTCTCGGTTCCCTGTATTGGGATTATGGACATGCGCTGCCATGCCTGCTTCTCTCTCTTTTAAAACACAGGTACTTGGGATTGAACTCAGGACCTCATGCTTGCCCAACAAATCCTCTTATTCGCTAGGCCATCTGTTCCAGCTCAAACTATTCTTGTTTTAAGGTCAGCTCTGTGTGTGTGTGTGTGTGTGTGTAAGACAGGAGTCAGCACTGGGTGTCTTCCTCAGTCTCTTTCCTCTTTATTTTCTGGAACATGGTCTCTCAATGAATCCTGACCTCACTATTTCCAGCTACCAAGTACCAGGGGTCTTCTATTCTGCTTCCCGAGTTCTGGATTGCAAGGGCGTGGGTGCTGGGGTTCTGAACTCAGGTCCGCATGCTTGTATGCCAAGCAGTTTACCGTGTGAATCATCTCCCCTGTCCCGGCTTTTAACTACCAGGATAGTATACTGCCTCAATACAGTCTCTATCTTGAGTTAGAAACTGTGGTAATAATTTTTTTTTTTTTTCGGTGACAGGGTTCTCTATGTAGACCAAGCTCACTATGGAGCTGAGGGTGGCCTTCGGTGTGTAATCTTCTTGACTAAGCTTCCCTAGTGCTGTTGGAAATGGAATCCAGTGCTTTGAACATGCCATGAAGCACTCTAAACAATACATCAGTCTAATTACTTTTTTTCATTCAAATTGTTTTGAGACTATAATTACATTTCTCCCTTCCTTCTTTTTTTTTTCACTACAAACCCTCCCAAGTGTTTCTCCCCTACTATCCTTCAAATCCACGGCCTCTTTTTATCACTCATTGTTATTGGATGCAGACATGTATGAATATACATATATATTCCTAAATATGACTCGTCAAGTTTATATAAATATTATCTGCACGTATGCTTTCAGGACTGATCACTTGGCACTGGCCAACAAACTGGTGTGCTCTTTTCTGGGGGAACCTCCTCCTTTTCTCCCAGCTTTCCTCAGTTGCTTATAGTTTTTGCGTGGAGTGGAAGCCTCACGGGCTTTCCCCTTATTCACTTTGGCATGTTCATTTGGGGTCATCCTTGTGCAGCTCACATTTGGTATACTTTCTGATGTTTCTAGAAGACACAGTCTCACAGCAAAGTCCCTGACCGTTCGGTTCTTACAGTCTTTCCATACCCTCTTCCACAATGTTCCCTGAGCCTTAGATGTGGGGGTGTTCTGTATTCACTGGGGCTGGGTTTCACAACTCTGCATATTTGATTTGTTGTGGTTTTCTGTAGTGGGCTCTGTCTGTTGCAAAGAGAAGTTTCCTTGATGAGAAGTGAAGAAGACTATAATTATCTGTGGGTACAAGGACAGATGTTTATAGATTGTTGCTAGGGATTATGCTAGCTTAATAAATTAGTGGTTGTAGACTCTCTTCCAAGAACCATGACTTCATTAGCCCAGGGTAGTTTCCATTACCTAGAATGCTTTCCTTCTTGTTGAGTGGGTCATAAGTCCAATTATAGAGCTGTTGGTTATCACCAGGGTCTGCATGCCACTACTGTATGTTAATTGTGCCATGCTGGACATTATGTGGTTCATGGGCATCACAGCTGAGTAGGACTGTTGCTTGCCTCCATCCTTTGGAAGCTAGCATGCCTTCTGGTACCCTCAAGGAGGGGGCATTCAGGTCAGTTCTAGCTCAGGGGGCTCTGGGTCCTAATTCTGAAATGCATGGTGTCTTCAGCAATAGGGACTCATCTTCCAGCACTGCACCCAGACAAACAAGGACAACAGCCATAGGCTGTGTGTTTTGGGAGTCTCTTGGACAGCCTTGACTAACAATTCAACAGAGGCCTTCTATGTCTGGTATAGGGGTTTTTGTTGGTTGGTCTTTGGCTCTTAGAGGGAGCACTATTAACTTAGTTCAATTTTTTAAATAAAAATTATTAGTTTTTTTTTCTTCAACCATCATGTTTGCCATAATGAAGCTGGATGAATTTGATAAATCTTGTAATTTAGAAACTTAACCTTGTCATCTAAAAAGATCGGGTTAAATTACTTTCTTCCATTTGTCAATAGAGATAATATTTCATAAGGCAGTAATGAAAGCTAATGTTTTAAAATTTTTCTAATGCATCCTATATTTCTGAGTGCTTCTTGAGCTAGTAGTCCTTTGTTGAAAACTGTGATGAAGTCAAGCATATACCTACAGAATTAAAGAGGGACAAACAAATTGCATACTGTTTTGCAGAATTAAAAGTTCAGAAAGAGGAGCCTTCCCAAGTGGTCACCAGCTCAGTCCCATCGTCCATCATTTTCCTGTTTCACTGTCATCCTTGGTGTGTTCATTTTAAGGCCAGTTCATCTTGTACCACTGCTGCCTGCAGCACAGTGGTTTGCAGGCTGACTTATTCACACTAGGGGAAAGAGAGAATCTCCTCTGCAAGTGTGGTCTGAATGTCTTCCTTTTGGTCTGATGGGGTTTACTCCAGGAGCATAATTATTTTAAGGGGATTAATTAGAATACTTTGGAACTATTCTGATTCTAATACAAATCAACCTACTGTAACTTAGATTCCAGGTCACGCTGCGTTAAAAAAAAAAAAAAAAGAAATACAGCCAAATCTTAGTGGCTTCATCATCAAAGGTAGATCACTTGCTCAAATTGCATGAAAGAGGCAGGTGAGCTGCTGCATGGGCTCCTTGTTGGGAACCTCGGCTCAGTTAGATTCGTCACCATCCTGAGCAAAACTATCCTCCCTGCATGTGGTGGTGTATGACTCTCAGATGCTTGGCAGGGCTAACATGGGCAACTTAGCAAAACCTTGTCTCAGAGTAAGCTTTGCTGGAGGCCGCTGTAATACAAACACTGGGTCAGTGCCACGGCTTTGGCAGGTGAAAGCACTTGTCACCCCGTTTGATCCCAGGGACCCACCTGGTAAAAGAAATTAGGAAAGAACTGATCTTCCATCCACAGGAGGACTGCTGTGATATGTGCTCACCTACTAAACACACACGCACACACACACACACACACACACACACACAAATGTAGTAATAATAATTAAAAAAAAATCACTGATACAGACCTTGAGGCTAAGTAATAGTAAATACTGTAAGGACTTAAAACTACAAACAGATGTGCCTGAAGATGATATCACTCCTATTGACAAGCGATAGAGAGGCTATCGGGTAGGTGTAATCTTTTTAATGTCTGACGGGAAAGAGTAAACTCTGCAATTCTCTACTTCCTATTCTGGGAATAGTAGACCGAGGTTGCGTTGTCCTCCTGGAGTGGTTACCCAAATAGCTCTCAAATAAAAACAAGAACCAAGAAACTCTTAAATAATAAGTGGGAAACTGGAGTGGATAGTAAATAAATCAACAGTGCGAAGTATATGCGGCTTACGCTCAGCGAAGACAGGAATTTCAGCCGTGGATGCAAGTCATAAGGAGAGAAAGTCGGCCTAGTTTCAGCAGCCTTTAAATCACCACTTCATTTACTCTCCTGATGGGAATGATTAGCTCTAGCTTTTTAATGAGGACTTGGCTCAAAAGTGACTTAAGCCACTTACTGGATTTGAAGACACAGAACATTTTTTTTTAAATATATATTTCGTTTTTGTAATCACTGTTAACGTCGTATCAAATTTAGAACTAGCAAGTAACGACATGTACCACCTCTTTATTTTACAGATGAGAAAACAAGAGGCATCCAGTGAATAAAAATCATTATTCAAGGTACCATCTTCTTGTCTGCGGTAGTAACAGTAGTGTACTTTTTATGGTTTCCTGCAAAACAATACTATCTAGGTGAAAGGATGTAGGGCAACCAGTGTAAAACGAAGAAAATTAAAGGTTATTAAGGATGCTTCCAGAGTGACATCACTTGGTGTACGCTGGTGGAGATGGAAGAGTTTCTGAATTACTTGCTAAGCAGCTGTTGCTGAGTCCCCCCGAGAGCCTCAAGTACTCTGGAGACCTACTGACTTCCACACTATAGTCATAGGATCCACCTCGAAGCTTTGATTTTGAGGATTAAATGATGGAAGAAAAAGAGTTTAGCATGGGGCCTCATTCCCAGTGATGTTACACCTTCACTATTATTTTTATTATAGGCATAATAAAATGGTAGTAAATTTCAAACTAGTTTCTACATGAATGTTCACAACTTTGGAAATGTGATAGCATTCAAGTTCATTAACTCTGATCTAGCTAATCTCTCAATAAAATGGCCACTCGTGTCCTTCCCTTTCATTTTGACAGTTTCCATTATCTAGGAGTTGACTCCTTGTCTCACGCCCAAGTCTCCACAGTTCTGGCTGATGACTAAGAATTGACCCAGGCTGAACCACAGAGGAAAATAATGAGCTGACAGGGGCCTGCTAGTTCTTAGCACGGCAGGTTATGGAGAATGTTCTGAACAGTTTCTTTCTTGGGCACAGAACCTGTCTGTGATTTTGAGGATAAGCGGAGAGAGGCCTACCACTTCATTTGGTAAGGGAGCAGTGGGGGAGGAGGTGGCGCACTATCTCCTGCTAATGCAAATCAGAATCTGTGGATCAGAGTCGCAAGTGAGCAGCTGGAGTGAGAAAAAAAGAGAGTGAGAGGTTTCAGCCACAGAGTGGGAGGCTGTAGACTGTAGAGAACGTGCCCGTGCCCCCGACGGGGATGCCTTCTGTGGGTGATGTGTACAACTGTTTAGGGACGCTCTCTTGGAGACTTATCGTGGCAAGAGAGATTTGTGTTTCAGGAGACTCTTTGAAGAGAATAGAAGAAATGCAATGATACATTCTTTTTTTCCTTTGTAGTTTTGGGGATTGAATCTAGGACTTGTAGTATGTTATATAAGCAATCCTTTCAACTGAGCCTCCCTCCCCTAGCATTAAAATTTTTATTTTTGAATCTATCAGTCACTATTATTATTTGAGACAGAGTTTAGCTATATATCCAAGGATGGCACTGAACTCACTAGATAGTCCAGGCTAGACTAAAACAACAATCCTCTCGCCTCAGACTTCTTAGTTCTGGGGTTAGTGGCATGCACCACTATGACTGGTTTAGGGCTATAGTTTTTAAAAACTGAGACTGTTGTCTGCATCAAAAGAGGCCGGTAAGTATTCCTGTTTGAAGTGAAATCTCCAGGAATTCATTACTGGCCAGGAACTGAAAGTGTAAAGGTTTGCTCTCATATGTCAGTTGTTGAGCTGATACTTCCAGTTCTGGGATGGTAGCCACATCCTGAGCATGTCCTAGAAAAGCTTTGATAATAGTATGCTGTCATACTGAGCCAAGATCAGAACTGCTGAAGAATGACTCTCTGACTTCCAGAGTCATCAGTTTGGTGCTTTCATATATATTATACTATCCTATAAAAATGTACTAAGTTCTTGACAAATATTTCTATTTTCTTTCTTTCTTCTTTCTTTCTTTCTTTCTTTCTTTCTTTCTTTCTTTCTTTCTTTCTTTCTTTCTTTCTTTCTTTCTTTCTTTCTTTCTTTCTTTCTTTCTTTCTCTCTCTCTCTTGATAGGAAGTGGGTGGGGAAGATAAATGACTTCATCCTAGATTTTTAATATATGTTTTAGGGGAAAATTAAAGACCAGATTAAAAAGATCAGAGTTAGAGGGAAACATAAACTTTGAACATGTATTTCAAGTACTGCAAACCATAAAGTAGTGTGTGTTAATGAACTAGAAAAGGTTCCTTTCTTTTCTTTCCTTGAAAACATTGAAGTCACACATACTTGTTAAAATATTTTTTAAATGCTCTGTTTAAGCCTGAAAGTAAACACTTCACCTCTGACTCCTAAAAGTATTCTAAGCTGTGGGTATAGCCCAGGGGAAAACACATCCTTGGTGTACACATACTCACACAAAAGGAAAAATAATTCAGATTTCTGACTGTTGAAACTTTAGTCTTTAATCCATAAAGTATGGTACAAGCCTAAAATATTTGTTTTATTTGCAACAACCAAAGGATGTGACTCATACACCAGAAATGGACGTCTCGTGGAGGATAGCTAGCATCCTTTCATTTAATAAATGACTGATTGGTCGAGTGATGACACCCAAACTCTCTTGCTAGAACCTAATTCTGACTTAACCAGAGTAGTTTTTGTGTGATCTGGGATAAGTCAATGTGTTTCCTCCAAGACACTTCAGAGTTGCTTTTTTTAAATTTATTTTTTATTTCAAGGACTGACATTAACCCAGTCACAGGTCTGGAAAAGCTTCTCTCGGGTGCGGAGTTGTCAAAGGCATGGGTTTTTTTTTTTTTTTTTTTTTCTTTTTTGAAAGCAGTGTCCTCCTTGCATTTCAGTAACACAGTTCCTGGTCTAGAATAAATATTGGGAATTTATGAGCGCTATTAGGCAGATTGCATTCTTGGCAGGATACGGCCTCTTTAATATGTCTTCTCTGTGAGCCCTCTGATACTTAGCATCTAAAAGGCCGGCTCTGTTTACTCAGAGATAAGTATCCGCAGTGTTTATTTAAATATATCTGAGCTGAGAGGAAAAACTGTCTTGAGGGCAGCTTTTCCACCCAGCCGCCCGCCTGCGCCTTCAGGCTTGGGAATCTGGGTGCCCAGGCTACAGGGAAGAGTTCCGCACGGGAAGCTCATCTTCTGCCTCTCCGATTGGCCCGTTGGCACTCCACTCACTGGGCTCCCGGCTCCGATTGGCCTCCGCGGCACCCCTCGGCCCGCGACTACTTTGTGTGCCGGGGCGACGCGGCTGGGTCCTCCCGCTCAGCTCGCCTGCCTCGGTTAGTCTGAGGTAGCCTTCCGGCCCACGGCTCTGCATCGCGGGCGCCAGGATCCCCGAGTGCGAGCGGGTAGGGAGCACCCTAGGGAAAAGCCTCTCCCTCCCTTCTCCCGTACTCAATAAACTTCCGCCTCCGAAGGGCTGTGGCAGCCGAGGCGCGGAGAGGCCCGGCTTCGAACTCGGGCCCTGCAAAGGGTCTTTCCTCAAGGAGGTGGACGCAGAGCCCGCGGGCTAGCGAGACCGCCCCGAGCCGCGGCGTCAGCCGTGCCGTGGCGTGCTCGTGCTGCAGCGGATGAGCAGCAGAGAGCACCCCGAAAGTAGCGCTGGAGCCCGCCTGAGCCCCAGCGCGCTGCGCCTCCGAGCGGAGGGCCCGACCGGCCAGGGCGCGGGGAGCGTCGTTCCCTTTCAGCCTCCGGCCCTCGGGAGGCAGAGGGCGGCCCGCGCCTGTGTGGACTCGAGCCGCCCTGCCCGGCTGGAGCTCGGGTCCCGCCGTGGCCCGTGGATGCCGCAGCTCCCGCTGTCCAGCCGCGCAGAGGAAGGGGACGGGGAGGAGCCTGTGCACATGCCAGGGTCGCAGGAGGAGGCGGCGGCCGGCGCATGCGCGCCCTCCCCCCAGAAGGCCGGGACGCCGAGGGGCGCGCGCCCCCACCCGCGCGCGCACGCCCGCTCGCTCGCTCGTTCTCGCCGGCCGGAGGCTTCCCCGCCCGCGCTCCGGCTGGGAGCCACTCCGGCGCGTGCGCGCGTGGTCTCGGGCCGACCCGAGTGGCCGGGTTCCCTGGGCTCCAGGCCCCCGCCGCCCCCTCCCGGCTCCCAGCCAACCCTTCCCTCCCTTTTTTTCCCTCCCGGAATGGGGCCGGCGCTGCTCGGGCTCGCGCGCCCTGGACCCGGCTCGCGCTCGGTCTCGCGCTGTCAGCCGCTGCCTGGCTCGCGCCGCCTTGCGCCTTCCCTCAGTCAGTGGCGCCGAAGGCTCCGTTAAGCGGCGGCCGCGGTTCCTGTTTCCGTTTCTTCCTCTCCCTCCGGTCGGGAGTAGCATCTTCCACCCCGCCACCCCTCCCACTCCCCCGGCGCGGCCAGCTGCAGCTGAAGGCAGTGGCTTGTGGCGACGCGGGAAGGCGCCGACCGCCTCGCTCCCGTCTCTGGTAAGGGGGCGTTAGGGAGCCCGGGCCCCGCGAGCCGCGGGCTCCGGGACGGGGCGGGCTCGGGCTCTGCGGAGCCTGGGCTCGGGGCACTCCTTCCTCCTCCCGCCGATCCCAGGCCTGTTGCTGCAACTGCTGCTGTTGCTGCTGCTGCTCATCCAGCGGCGCCGGGAAAAGTGGGGAGGGAGCCCCCGGGACGCCCCGGAGCTGCCTCGGCTCGGGCAGGGGTGAGGGGCGCTGCCGCCTCGCGCATCCCAGCCCGGAGCACCCGCTGGAGCCCAGGACCGGAGGGATGGGGGCGGGGTGGGAGGTGTCCCTCAGCGCATCTCTGCACCTCGCGCTCCTATTCCCCGCAGCCGGGTCCCCGTGGTCAGACCGTGGGAAGGTGGGTCCCTGTTTCTGTGTGGGTTTCCGCGGCTGGAAATCGGAGTGAACCAGCACAAAGATCCGCTCCTACGAGAGGCTCTGAGGCAGGACCGGGTGCCCCGGTATCCCCTCCCTTTGATCTGCAGATGACAAGCTGGCGGCTGTTGGTGTGTCTCAACTTATTTGGGAAGGTTAAATGAGTCATACCAGTTCAGCGAGGTCTGTCCTGCTGGAGTTGAGGGGTTGTGTCCGTAGCAGCACCTGTTCTCTGGATGTGGCCATTGCCATCTTCAGAGACGTGTTTCTTAAGTTAAATGGCATTGTCATGGTTAGGGTTTGGCACCCTGATGAGCTTTTAGTGTTTTTCACTTAAACATTGAGGCCTTGGAGAAAAGCAAGGAGAGTAGTGTTTTTCTTTCTTGTGTCTAATTTTGCACGTTACTTTTAAGAAAACGCAAGGAGGTGAACCCAGGAAAACCATACCTTCCCGTAGATCACTCTGAACTTCAAGGTTTCCGGAACAGATGCAGTGCAAGTTTTAATCAGTTTTTAAGAGTTAATCACAAGTCACTGGCTTAACTTTGCCTTTGCTCCGTAGAAACTCTTAAGTAGGTTTTATTTTAGTTTTCTTGCTCTTCCAAGGGTTGAATGTCTATTTGCTTTCTTGATTAAAGTCTTATATATGTTATATGCATACTTCTCTTAAAGGGTGTATCATATATAAAGTATTTTAGGAAGCAAAGGAATAAGGTGCCTTAAGGCAACCTGGAAGTCTGTGTCAATAATACGATCCTCTACACTGCTGTCCCTGTGAAATAAGACGTCTTAATTATAAATACTACAGTATTTTACCACATACAACATGCATCTGAAATTGCAGGGGAGTGAAAATGTAGGGAACGAGAGATGAATATGCTAAAAGGAGCATACAAGGGTGGTTTGGAGGCGTGGGTTTTCTGTTTGCTGTTCTATAAATCGAGAATTCTGTTTGAGTTGAAGAGCTGAACAGCTGGAATGAGACTTGCATAGATTGCAGGAACGTGCAGAAATGTGTCTTTGATCAGATAGTTTATGAGAAGGGTTCTTGTGACTTACTAGGAGAGTGATTCAAAATAATTTAAATATGACACTACAGATTGTATTTTAAGGATTTTTTTTTAATTTAAAAAGTCATTTGAGATTTTTTTTCCTTACACATCAGCTCTATTTAAGATGTATAGAACCGAGACTGACAGTCTTTCTGATTATATAACTCAGTCTTTTAAAGAAACAAATTCTAACCAGTTTTTTGTTTTTAAAGGAGCAGTAATGTCCTCAGAAGTGATGAATTTTGACATTTGCTAGTGTTACAAAAACCTGTGTTCCTTGTTTGTTTTTTTTAAATGCAGTTATTTTAGGTTGGTCTGGAGGGGGAGCTAGTGCCAAAGCAAAGTATAGCTTAATAGCAGTTTGAACTTTTAAAACATCTAAAAGCAGATTTTTATAACAGGAAAAGTATCCGTTTTTAATTAAAATACCAGGGAGATTGAGGTGGACATATTAACTGAACATAGTTATTTGTGGGGTGTATATATTGGGTATTAGAAATTAGTTTTTAAAAAATCAGACATCACGAATAATAAGAGCAGGTGTTTGTTTCCTGAATTTCTCATGTAAAATTTTTGAAAATGTATGCCCAAACTGAGTATGTTGTAGCGTTTTTCTCACTCCTCTTGTGCAGTGCATTAAAAGTGAAGATGTGTTCTTGACCCTTGGTACATGTTGACTGTTTTTGCTTAATAAAGTCGGAACTCACAAAAAAGTAAAGTAAAAGCTTCAAGTAGAGTCCCCGAGGGACAGATGCATCCACAGTGTAGTGTGTCTTCTCTGTCAGAGACAGGTGATTTTAGTAAAGAATTGAATCTTCCAGTACTTGACAAGCAGAGTCAAGGTCATTTTGTAATCCTATAATATGATGTTGAGTTTGTTTGAATATAGGATACTCATTGCGTGATCTGTGACATTTTGTTTAATTTCTAAATTATAGTTTGTTTGATTTGTGTCTGATCATTCACAGGCTCTTTAAATCCACACAAAGAAATTGATAATGATGTGTATTTAAAAATCACTAGAATATTTATTTTTTGAGAGTAGCAGTTGAGCCTTTTGTTATTCATGTTCTTAAGTAAATAGGACCTCAGCGCTAATTAAAAAAAAATAGATTTCTTTGCATTCAGTGGTTGTTCTTAATTCACTTTATAAATTACATTTAGTAAAAACTTATTGTTTTAACTAAATGGTAGATGGACACATTTTATAGCATACTTATGAATCTGAACGTGTTTCAGTTTGCAAACATAAGGTTTTTAAGAAGTCAGTGCATTTCTTCCTTAAAAGGAAACAAAAGTAAGATTGTACACAGCTCTGAAACCAAAGGTATACTCTTTATAGCAGTCCTGAACTTGGTGCTTTTCAGATAAGTATACAGGAGTAAGGGGCATCAGTACAGAATTGCCTTTGGTTCTCTTATTCTCTGGCTTCCATTTCTCCACCACAGAGTAGAATGGATTGCAGTTTGAATTGGTATTAACTTATAGCTCATTGTAATGAGACAGTTAAATGTATTTAAAAGTAAACATATATTTACAACTGATTTTTAAAGAACCTTAAAAAAATCGCCACATATTATAGAATTTATAAGATACTATACATTTCCTTTAAATAGAATATGGGTCAAACAGGGTCTATGGAGTTAGGCCATGCGTGTCAGTTTAAGAGTTATTTTTGTACACCACAGCATGGATAGTGATAAAGGGTTAGTTTCATCTAAATTGCTTGCCTATTTTCTTTTGTGAGGCATGGTCTTACTCTGTAGCCCTGAGTGGCCTGAAAGTCACTGTTGTAGCTCAGGCTGGCCTTGAACTCATCCTGCCAAATCCTGGGATTACAGGCACGAGTCATCACACATTACATTTATTCATTTATTTATTTATTTATTTACACACACAAAGAAGACTTTATTTGCTAAAACTTTGTACCTCATTCATGCATTACTACTTAATAATTCTTTGTGATGTCTTTTTTTTGGGGGGGGGATCAGAAAATGGCATTGAAAGGGGGAAATACCGTTAAACAAGATGTCAAATCTTACGAATACTTAGACATAGAATAAATTTGTCTGAGGTATAGACAGCACAAACTGATGGGCTGGGTATGTAGCTTAGATGGTAGAGTGCTTGCCTAACATGCATGAAATATCAGGCTTGATTTTGATCTCATAGTGTTGCATAAATGGGATGTGGAACTAAAGGCAGGATGGTTAGACGTTTAAGGCTAGACAGACATTATCTTAAAACTACAAACAGAAAACCAAACCAAACTAACCAACCAACCAAACAGCAACAGCAAAACCCTCCTCACAAATCAAATGCAAACCATCAAACTAAATACATTGCCAATGTTTAGAAATTACTTGGTTTTGTAATTCCTTTTTATATTTTTAATACCGCTAGCAAATTTAGCTTATTGATAAAAATGGAAAATATAATTAATAGATTCTCAATTAAATCCCATGTTGTCTGGGACTAGGGAGCAGTCATTGAAGACATGGAGGCTCAAAGAGGCAAAGGATTTTACTGGCTGATGAGCCTCCTTTCCTTTTCCTTTTGTTTGTCTAACTGTGTTGTTCTGAGTGCCATATGTCACCGTGTCCTGTTCTGTTTTCTCTTAGGTTCATAGACTTTCCAGGTAAATTTTTAATGGGTGTGTTTTGTAGATTTGTTCTAATGATTTCCTTTTTTTTTTTTTTTTTTTTTTTTGAGGCAATGACAAAAGACTAGAATACCAGTTTTGTAGAGTTTAACATTTTTAAGTGCAAATGACTGTAGCTTCATTTGAAAAGGGTTATGAGATGGTGGGTATGTATCTCAGTGGTAGAACACGTGCTTAATACCAGAAACAACAAAGAAAGTTAGTGAGGTTAGAACGATCACGGTTACACTGTTGTTCTACTCAGTAGTCTCCCAATCTCCTGGAATGTGTTCTCTTGTCTCCATTATTTCTGTCTTTATCTGTAGAGCCCCCGACTACAAGGAGTTGCTGTTATTTACGTTTGCATACTTCTTTGCAATAGTATTCTGCAAAAAGCAAAACAGAACTCGGAAATCCACTGACGGGAACTCAGTCTAAGATGAACAGCAGTGTTCTCTGCCCATGGGACTTAACAAGGAGAACGTGTTGGATAACTAGAGGCTTAATCATCTATGATCAGACTGGTTCAGTTTCTCTATGTTTAGTAGCAAGTGGTTATAGTTTTGATGTCATGCCTTTGACTGTTTCCTTCATTGGCAAATCAAGTGTCAGAATATAATCTGAAGAAAACCTACTCAGAATTTTCTAAGCCATGATAAATATTTTGCTTTCTTTTTTAACGTAAGTTTTAGATTCTTCTTATTCTTTTAGAAACTTTAACAAAACTCTGGGGCTTAGGAGGATGGTTCCTGAAATTCTTGAGGCCAAAAAGGCCCTTCCTTGTCCTTGTAAATTGATCCTCAGTAGCTTAAGGAATGGAGGGTTACTCACTAACCCTGACTGCCTCCTCTGACAGAATTACAGCTTCATCATCCAAATATTGGTCTTCATCAGTCAAATATTAGCACAGCTTGACACCCTAGGTAGTCAAGTGTGGGCATAATCAGAGGTACATGTTACTTGTAATTTGTAGGTATTCCAACAGTACTGGTTCTCAATGCTGAGTAAGTATGTCTACTAAAAATGAATAAATGATGAACTAAATAAACCTGCTAATGTACAGTTAAGAGCAGTTCTTTATAAAAAAAGATGTTATTAGTGCTTAACTATAATGACACAAAGATATAATGAAAATGAAATCAACAGAATGTCCGTTTTGCAACAGATTTAGCAGACCAGGTAGCAGGTAAGAGTAACTCCTGAAATCTCTTAACTGTTTGTAGAGGAGTAGAGCAGTGCAGACAGTGCCCAAAATGAACTAATGATAAGTAATGGTCGTATCAAGAATTGTGCGCAGGTCTCCTCAGTGTATATTTATACAGTTTATGCTACTGTCTGCTTCCGTTGCAAGTGAAAGATTAGAAAGTAAGTAGCCTATTTTGGGATCTGCGAAGAGAGGAGGACTTGACATACAGAAAATAGCTTGCTTGTTTATTTAGGGCCTTGCTTTGTAGCCCCCGCTGCCTTTGAACTTGGGATCTTCTTGCCTTTGCCTCCTGTCTCCCCAGGGCTTTTACTACTGGTATGCACCACTGCATCCAGCTATTTATCTTAAAAAGTAAAAAGAAGAAGAAAAGTTCTTCACAGTTTTATTGAGATATAATTGGCAAATAAAAATTATATATATTTAAAGTATATAACTTTATTGATATATAATTTATGAAAAGACTACTACAGTAAAACTAACATGTCACCTCACATAATAACTATGTTTTTATATTGTAAGAATATTTACAATTTCTCTTAGCAGGGTGTGCATGGCAGTGGTGCTAACTGTAGTCACCAAGTGTGCATTAAATCTCTAGACTGTATTTGTCCTGCATAAGACATGCTACCATGGAACTTTGTACCTTTCAGTTAGCTCCTCTCCATTTCTCCTTTGCCCCTAGTCCATGGTAACCACCACCCTCTATTTTCTGCTTCCGTGAGTTTGCCTTTTTAAAATCACACACACAAATGAGATTATCATGCAGCATTTGTTTTTCTGTACTTTCTCGTTTCACTTTGTACAGTGTTCTCCACGTTCATCTTAACCACATTGTAGAGGAGAGAGAAAATCAGTTATCCTTTTAGTGTTTCTTCCTCCTCAGTGTGGGGCTGAGGATTACATTAGCATAAAATAGGTGAGTAGAAGAAACACATACAAATTTATTTAATGCAAGTCTTCTACACTGAACCCTCAAAAGGAAACAGAGACACAGAGTGGAGCACTTCCATGCTCAGCTGGTAGTTTGTGGAAAAGGAGCCAAGTTGTATGGGGAGGCTTAGTAACTGATGTCTTTTAACAAACTTTGCACACAGTTCTCTTGGTCTCAGTTTACCAACTTTGTTAAGTATGATACTTGCTTTTTTTTAGTACAGGGAAGGCATTTTTTTAAAACATGGAAATTTCATCTCTTGCTGTAAGAAAAAGATGGAGCCAGGTGGTGGTGGCGCACGCCTTTAATCCCGGCACTTGGGAGTCAGAGGCAGGTGGATCTCTGTGAGTTCAAGGTCAGCTCGGTCTAGAGAGTGAGTTCTAGGACAGCCAGAGTTACAACAGAGAAACCCTGTCTCGGGGAAAAAAGACAAAAAAAGAAGAGAAAAAAAAGGAAAAAGAAAAAAGAAAATGATGGAAGGTCAGAATGGTTTTCTTGCACTTATTTTTGAAGTGCGTTTAACTCAAAATTGCCAATATAATCAAAGGCGTATTTATAGGTAGGATTTCCTTTTTTAAAGTTTTTTAAAATTAATTATTTATTTATGTATGTTTGTGTGTAGGAGTGTTTATAGAAGTCAGAAGAAGGCATGGGATTCCTTGGAGCTAGAGTTACAGGCAGTTGTGAGCTGCCCAGTGTGAGTGCTGGGGGTTGGACTCTGGTCCTCTGGAAGAGCAGCAAGTACTTTTAATTGCTGAAGGACCTCTCCAGCCCCAGCTTTTTAACTTTTAAAGGGTGAATAAAGTTCTGTTTTACACATGTATGCATGCGTAGATATTTGGCCTCCATATGCTTAAATGCAACTGAGAGAACTGGGGTTGTAGCTCAGGTTGACTTGTTCTGTTTAGCACTTATGAGGCTTTTGGTTCCATCTCCAATATTGCACAAGCAAAACAATAGCATCTCTTTTCAACAAATTAGAATTAAAAGTGTTTGAAAAAAAAAGGAACATGTATAGGCTTTCTCACAAAACAGTGTGTTAACTATTTGCAAAGCACTCATATTGTATTTGGTATTGTAAGGAATCTAGAGATAATGTAAGTATATAGTAGCAAAGTATTAAGTAGGGTTCCGTGCATCCTATTACAGGTTATATGCAAATACTATGCCTTTTTATGCGAAGCACTTGGGCATCTGCGGTTTTAGTTATGATTACGAGGGGCTGTTTTAGAGCTAATCTTCCACAGAGACTGAGAAACTGCATCATTCCTTTTCCCTCCTTTCTTTCTCTATCTTCCCTTTCTTTTTTTTCTCCCTCTCCCTCACAGCCTGCCTCCCTCCCTTTCCTTCCTTCTTCCTTTGTTCCTTTGTTCCTTCCTTCCTTCCTTTCTTCCTTCCTTCTTTGAGACAGGGTCTTACCTTGTAGCCTTTGCTGGCCTATGCAGGCCACGCTGACCTGGAACTTTGAGAGTTAGGTCTGCCTCTGACTCCTGAGTGCCGGGACCAGCCCCACCCTGTGCAGATGACTCACTTTTCAATTGGTGATTGCACCTTGGTTGGTTCTGTACTTTACTTGTTAGAGATAATGCTTCAGTGATATGGATAGAGATCTCTTTGGCATACTGATTTCATTCTGTTTGTATGTATGCCCAGAAGTGGGTCACTGCAGCGTATGTCGATTCTATGTGTAAGTTTTGGAGGAACCTTTGTGCAGGTTTCCATAATGGTTATACCACTTCACATGGCCACCAGCAGTATAAGAAGTGTTTCCTTTTCTCCATATTCTTGTCCAGTCTTGGTATCTCGTCTGTATGTGGTTACTCTTCTCTTAAAATAAGGATTGTTATTCGTATTTATATGGAATTTGCTTATTTTAAGTTAACATATAGGGAGTCACTCTTAAAAATTTATATATATATATATGTGTATATATATATGTATATATATATATATGCAATTTATTTATTTTCAACAGTGTCTGGCTATGTAGTCCAAACCGGCCATGAACTCCTGTTACTTTTGCCTCAGCCTCCCACTTCAGGTATTAAAGACATGTGCCATGACACCTGGTTTAGTAGTCAGTTTTAACAGGGGTGAAATTGTAGTTTGATTTGTATTTCTTCATTGTGTCCTTTTTGAAAAATGCTTACTTAGGACCTTTTGCCTACTTTTAAATTAGGTTATTTGTATTCCTCCTGTTGAGTTGACTTTCTTATGTACTGTGTTCCATCTCAGTTGAGATGTTAGTTGAGATTATAATCTAGGAAGCTGGGCGTGGTGTATACCTGTCAGTACTAGAGAGGCTGAGGCAGGAGGGCTAGTGAGACCATGTCTCAGGAAAAAAATGAAGCTTTGAAGTCTCTGAGCTTGGAACCAAAAACAGATACTGATGTTGGCTCTGTGACTAAATGTACGAATCTGGGCAGAAGCCTTTATCTCTTGGGCCTCTTGTTTTTCCCCCTATGAAATGAATTATTATACTTTTTCTTATCATCTGGTTTACAAAGCTAGGTAGATATTCTCTGACATTTTCCTTGACTGTGTCTTAACTCTGTAACTACTATCTCAAGTACAGTCATATTCTGAGTAAAAAAAATGAGGCCATGCCTGCTGTGGTCTTAAAGTTTGTATCTCCCTAAAATCACTTGCCAACACATCGAAACCGATCCCCTGCCTTCATGGTAATGAGAGGTGTGGAGCTTTGCAGAGTGATTAGGTGACAAGACCAGAGCTCTCTAGAATGGGGTTAGTGCCAAGGGAACCTGTTCCTTCTTCCCCAGATTCCATGGCAGAGGGAGTGAACCAACTCCTGAAAGTTATCCTCTGACCTCCACACATGTGCCACGGCACACCCCTGCTGATAAAATAATAATAATAAAAAAAAGTACTATCTGTATAACGGAGCAGATCTGAGCCTTGATTTTGGATTTTGCATTGTCCTGAACTGGGATCAATACATTTCTGTTCTTCATAAATTACTCAGAATCAAGTATTTTGTGATAGCATCCTGAACACACTAAGACATGGTGTACAAGAGGATTCAGCAGTGTGTAAGTTTGGAGCTGCCTGGAATAACCATGATTGCCAATTAAACATTTTATGAGTATTAGTTTAGTTCATGGGCATAATTCTGAGAACAGTTAATACCTCCTCCTTTTTTTACCCCCTCTTTCTCTCCCTTTTTGAGATAGGGTTTCTGGCCTGGTCTGACCTTGTACTTACTCCTCCAGCCCCTGCCTCCTGAGTGCTGGATTACCACCATGTTTGATAATGAGAATACTGTGGTTGTGAAGGTGAGAAAAAGACTGTGCTGTTTTATTTGTTGCTTTTGGGGTAAAAGACATGATAGAAAACTTTAGGTTAAATTTATGCCAACCTTGGGCTCAAAGTAGTCAGGTGGGATTGAAATGTTTTTCAAAGGAAAAAAAAAAGCATTGCTGGAGAAATGGACCTAAAAGCAGAGCTGATAGGTAGCAAACTAGAACAAAAACGGTTAAAAAGGAGTGTGTATGCATGTTTACGTATATATGTGAGTGTCTGCATAGGAGTGAATATCAGACTGAGCAGGCTGGTGCCAGGTATTTGTCAAAGAGCTAATATGCATTTTCCATGCAGTATGAAAGGGAGAGGACATTGAATAACAACTAGTGAATTTTAAAGATCAGAATGCTATAATTATTTTTGGATATTTAGTATTTTGACTCAGAAACCTCCAGGACTTGTGTTATCTATAATAGTAAGACATATGGCTATAAAATTATTGAAATTTAATTTTAACCAACATTGTAGAATGCATGAGTGGTAACACACAAAGCAGATCTCTGTGAAAGAAGAGTAATATAGTTATAAATATATTTTAATGATGGTGTTATTATAGCAGCATAGAAAAAATTGTTTCATGCTTTATGGTCATACTTTTTACTCAAAAGTGTTATTTCTAAATTAGGTAAACCACTATGGTAACCAGAAATATCCCCAAATCAAAATAGAATTGAACGTATGAAGATTTGTCACTTCTGACAATATTATAAAAACTGTGTTAAGATTCTTAAGGAGTTGGAAAAGTTGATCTTGAAACTTTTAGCAGTGACAACATTCTAGAAACAAGTGCAGTGCTTCCTAAAAGAACCATGGAGTATTCTTTTTAGTATATGGTATGCCATATTGGTTTTAAAATGACCTACTAAATTGAATACAAAGAAAGTACTAAGTACTCATTGTGTTATCAGAGAAACTCCAAGGTAAAAGTAGAGAACCCCACTTTCTATACCTTTAAGACCTTCAACATATCAAAGATTCCCTGAGTATAGTCATAATCCTAGGACTGTAATCCTATCAGGTAGGAGGCTGAGTCAGGATGATTGAATTCAAGGCTACCCTGGACTACATAGTGAATTCTAGGCCAGCTTTATCTACACAGTGAGAGCCAAGGGCTAGGACTGCCACGTATCTGATAGAGAATTTGTCTGATATATTCAAGGCCATGTCCGAGTATAATCTCCAGCACAAAAGAGAAAGACCTATTTTTTCCATGTTTTCCCAGGGAATTTTTTTTTAAGTAATAATAAATGTACAACTGCTATATGATACAGCCGTTTCTAAATTTAGAATTCCTGTTCTTGATATATTTCTCTCAAATACTTGTTAAATAGATGTTATAAATTAAATTTTTTTTCTTGTTTTTGAAGCAGTGTCTCAATATGTAACCATGAATATGCAGCCCTTGAAACCTTGATCCTCTTGCTTCAGCTTTCCAACTGCTGGGGTTATAGGCATCACGCATCACAATTCCCAGATCTGTCGGGTTCCTCCTTAATTTATTCTTACTTCTCCCTAGCTTTTTGTTTTTGTTTGTTTGTTTTTGACAGGGTCTCACTAATATGTAGACCAGGGAGGCCTGGAATTCTCTATGTAGACCAAGCTGGTTTTGAACTCACAAAGATCTCTCCATTTCTGCCTCCTCAGTCCTGGGATGAAAGGCATGTACTACCATGCTGGCATCTTCCTACTTACCTCAGGCTGGCCTCAAACTCATTATGTAGCAGAGAATAAATTTGAACTTCCAATTCTCCTGCCTCCACTTCTGAGTGTTGAGATTATTGGTGTACGCAGAAGCTCATTTTATGACACCAAGCCCAGTTTTTATGGTGCTGGGAATGGAACCAAGAGCTTTGTGTATGTTAGGCAAACACTGTACTAACTGAGTTATAGCTCCTGTTAAACATTTTTTGAGATATCAAATAGTACTTTTATATATATGCAAAACAGCAAAGCAAAACTAGAATCACATTAAAGTAGTAGTTCTGTAAAATAGCAAAAATTAGCTGGGAAAATATACAATGGAAAAGAAAAATAATGTCTAAGATCAGAGATAGAACACTGATTTTAAAAGAATAATAATCAGATTAAATACACTGAAGAATTTATAAACATGAGATAAATTAGAGAATATACTGTTAGCTAGAAGTGGTACACACCTGTAATTTCAGCTACTCAGGAGATTGAGGCAGGAGGATCATGAATTTGAGGCCAGCCTAGGCCACATGTAGTGACCCAGATTCAGTTATTAATAGAGAAAGAAAGATAGAGATTGAGAGCAAGAGAGAAAGAGAGAGAGAGAGATTATAAAATACTAACACCGGTTAGCAGTTCTTTCCCACTTTTTTTTTTTTCCCCAATCCTCCACAGGGTTTCTCTGTTGTAACTCTGGCTGTCCTGGAACTCACTCTGTAGATCAGGCTGGCCTTGAACTCACAGAGATCTGCTTGTCTCTGCCTCTGGAATGCTAGGATTAAAGACATGTGCCACCACCACCTGCTTCTTTCCCACTTTTTATAAGGGCTGTTTCAAACTCTTTCTTATAGGTGGTTATGATAATTTATGCCTTTAATCCCAGGACTTAAGGCAGAGACAGGGACAGGTAGATCTCTGAGTTTGAGGCAGTTGGTTCTATATAGCGAATTTCAGGCTATCCTGGGCTACCTAGTAGTGAGACTCTGCTAAAAAACAAACAAACAAGCAAAAAACAAGAGAAACAAAAACCAAGCTATTTTAACTCCGTATAGTATCTGATTCTATCTGATCCTAGCATACTGCTCTTAGACATTGAAGGCTGGTCCAGTTACCTATTTTGTTTTTTGAGTAAAGAGGTTACTGCCACTCTAGTTGCCTGTTCATAGGTATTAACTTTTTTTTACCTTATGGCTACTTTTAAAAAAGTTTTATTTTTTATTTGCCTGCCTGCCTGCCTGCCTGCCTTCCTTCCTTCCTTCCTTCCTTCCTTCCTTCCTTCCTAACTTCTTTCCTTCCTTCCTAACTTCCTTCCTTCCTTCCTTGCTTCCTTCCTTCTTCCCTTCTTCCCTCCATTCCTTCCTTCCTTTCTTTTTTGAGACAGGGCTTCACTATGTAGCCCTGGCCGTCCTGGAACTTGCTTTGTAGATGAGGCTGACTCAAAACTCACAGAGATCTGCCTGCCTCTTAATCTTTGCAAGATTAACTTGTTGCATTTGACTTACACAGTTTTGTTTTCTCTAGCTTCCTGAAAAAAAAAATTATGTGTATTGTGTATGATCCTGCATGTGTTTATGTCACCACTTGACTGTATACAGGAACTCCCAGTGTCCAGAAGAGGGCATAGGATCCCCTGGAAATGAAGTTATGGGTAGTTGTGAGCTGCCATATTGGTGTTAGGAACTGAACCTTGGTTCTCTGAAAGAGCAGTAAGTGATCTTAACTACTGTGCCATCTCTCCAGCCTATTATTTCTCTAGTTTCTTTTCCTTGGACTGGTCCCTGGTCCTTTGGCTTTAGTGAGAACATTATTTTTCAAATGCCTTCTATGCCGTTAAGACCCTAACTTCAGTTTCCAGCTTGGAAGTTGCCACATGTAGTCATTCCACCAAGCTCAACATGAGTATTTGATTTTTTTTTGTTCTAAAATGTATTATTCCTCTTAGCTTTTCTTTCTCTATTATTGATTTATTTCTCTCATTTCCCAAACTTGAATTCTGAGTCTTCTTTGAGTGATTCAGATCTTTTCTGAATGAATAAGAATAATAGAGGAATCAGATCCATTCAGCTATGAAACAGCTATGTATTCTATTACTACAGTGTTTCTCTACTTCATTTGTTCTTCTCTTTCATATTTTACTATAATGACTCATATTCTCATTACCACTAATATAAATAATTATAGTTTGATAATTGCTAGGCCAGAGGGAGAAGGCAGGGAATTTTCCTTTTTATATAAGTGCATATGGTGTATGTGCATGGTGTGTATGCATGCTTGCATCTCTATGTACAGAATGTGTGTGTGTGTGTGTGTGTGTGTGTGTGTAGAGTCCCAAGAATGACATTGGGGGGTCTTCCTCAGAACTCTTTATATATTTAATGAGGGTCAATTATTGAACCCTTTGATCAGTCTGGCCAGTCAGCTTGCTCCAGCAATCTCTTGTCTATACTTCCCATGTGCTGGGCTTATAGGGGGCTGCCATGCCCACCTGGCTTTTATGAGTTTTTTTTTTTGGATCCAGTTCTGACCCTCACACTTGTGAGGTAGGAACTTGACCAACTGAGACTTCTTACCAGCCCCGTCTCTCTCCTTTTGAGGCAGATTCTAGCCTAGGCTGGCCTGTAACTGGTATTTCTCCTGCTGCAGTCTGTGGTGACATTATAGGTATGTGCCACCACACCTGGTTCAGAGGTACTTTTACTGAAGTGTGGCAAGTAGGAATTGTTATGTTAAAGGAAGTGACTACTTAGAAATGTATGTTGTTAACTCATGAGTTAACATGACATGAGTTAACTCATGACTTAATCCCACTACTGCTGTGTTTCTTTCCTGATGCTGTGTGTCAAACTGTCTTCAGATATTGGTTAGAATCAGTGAATGAGCATGTGAGTGCAGAGCGGCACAAAGTAACATATTGTATTACCTAGCACAAGTAGAGTGACCCAATGTGAGACAGTGAAGAGTCAGTGCTGCCTGCTGTGAAGACTTAAAACCAGATGAAATTTACATTGAAAGCTATTTTGAAGGTCCCTGACTACTTGAAGAGTGAATCTTCAGTGGGCAATTAGTCTCAGTCTATTTATGTGTGGCTTTCTCTTTTACTTCTGTCTCATTTCACATGTTTGTGATTACAAGGTTGGACACTCTTTATATTAATAAACATTAATACTCAAATAAACTGAAGGTCACAGCAAGAAAATAGACAATATACTATTTTTGCTTCCTTAGAGAAACAGAACATTTGACGCTTTTAAAATAGGGAGCATTCAAAACACCTATTTAAAACAGCTTAAACAAAAAGATAATTTACTTGCTACATAAATAGGAAGAATAGTGCTGTATTAATCCAGGAACAGCCAGATCAAGAAACTTAGGTACTTTTAGCGTTCTCTTCATTTCCTGGCTTCATTTTTTTCTGGTCTTATTTTTATGCTTATGTTAGAAAGCTTCGGCCACGTAAGAGATGCGTAGCATCTGATCAGCTGAACACTTAAAAGATCTGTTCCTGGGCTCTCCATGGTAGGAAGTTGTCACTGGCATGATAATTATAGCCACATAATGGGAGAGGTTCTTTCCTCAAAGGATGGATATATGTTAGTAAAACATACTAGCAAAATTAGCAAAAACAATCTCTAGCATTTCAGATCCACATGGAAAAAGGAAGGGAATAAAGGAAACGGCAGACACAGAGAAAGGCAGATGCCTGCATGTAGTAGAGAAAGGGAAGGGAAGAGACCCATTAAATCCTGTGGTGACAGAGAGGGCTCAGTGCTTAAGATTCTCAGTGCTGGTTTGGAGTTTCCTGTAACTCCAACTCAGAGGATCTGATGCCCTTTTCTGACCTCTTAGGGCAGCTGTGCCCATGGGTGTGTACTCCAACATGGACACACAGGTTTATGCATGATTAAATGTTAAAATAAATTTCAGAAAAAATAATTGACTCTGGTAAATTATTAACTTGTATTAAGCATTTTTTATAGTGCAGGATCTAACCTTTATATGTTATTGTATATATGTGTGTATATGTGTCGAGTGGCAGAGGCAGGAGGCTCATAAGATAGAGGCCAGCGTGGACTAATTTGCAAGTTTAGGCCAATCTGGGCTTCTTAAAAGACACTGCTTCAAAAAACAAAACAAAACCTAAGAAAGTAAAAACAAAAATATACTAAAACACTAATAAAAAACAAGCAGTACCTGCATGATTGACTTGGCTTTTGTTTGAATATTTATTCTGTTCTTTTTTTCCTTTTTTCTTCTCCATTATCTCTTTCCTTTTTATTTTTCAGTTCTTGTTTTCTTTTTTAATGCCTGTTTCTGAATTTTCTAATTATTTCTTTTCTCTGTATTTTAAAAAATTTTCATTTGTTGATTAAAACTTATTAGCTTATAATTCATAAAATAATGAGTTCCATTTTAACGTTTTCATACATGTACATAATATATTTTGAAGTTGTTGACCTCCCTTTACCCTATTTTGTGTCCTCTTTCTACTTCGGCTAATCCTTCTTCTCAGCTAGCCCCCTTCTACTTTCCTTGCTTTTATATTTTTGACGCAGTGAGTTTCATTTGGGTTGTTTGCAGGAGCAGGAGTACCTTACTACTAAACAAAATGCCTTTCTCACCCACATCAGCCTATCAGTAGTTCACGTCATGTAAAGCCTCCCTAAGGGGTGCCCTCTGCCCCCCACTTTCCACAACAGGGTGTTGATGGATCCAAATCTTGTGCAGGTATTCAACTTCTGTGAGTTTGAGTGCAACAGTCACTTTATGCTTGGGAGTCATTTATACCACCCCCGCTCCCCTTCCCCTAGATCTTAGATTCTTTCTGCCTCTTTCCCACAATGATGCCTGAGTTTTAGAGGGATGATTCAGTGACGTCTACATCACCCTGCAATATCGTAGCCAAGCATTCAGCAGTCAGTGATTCTTAATACTTTGATTAGTGGTGAGTCTCCGTCGTCACTTAAGCCAACTACAGAAAGAAATTTCTTTGACTAAAGAGAACAGCAGCTCGCTTGTGGCTTTCCCCTGAACCTTTTTGTGTTCTGTTCCTGCCACTGGGAGGTCTTCTGACTGGTTTTCTTTTAAACTATTTTTATTTTTTTAAACTTTTAGTTTATTGTGTGATTTAGGGTTGATGTTGTGGTTATTATAGGATTTAGTTGTTTTTCTCTTTATTTTTTTCTTTTTTTGATTTTTTGAGACAGGGTTTCTCTGTTGTAACTCTGCTTGTCCTAGAACTCACTCGGTAGACCAGGTTGGCCTCAAAATCCCAGAGATCCTCCTGCCTCTGCCTCCTGAGTGCTGGGATTAAAGGCGTGAGCCACCACCACCTGGCTGCTTTATTTTTATATCTGGTTGCTGTTTATTTATTTTTATTTTCTGTTTGAGGTGCTGGAGTTTGCACTTTTCCAGACCTAATTGTTAATTTCCCTTTTTCTGTGTAGTACTAGGGATTGAACCTGACACATAAACTTGGGTGGCTGCTCTTCCTCACTTATAGTCCAGCTAATAACACCTACATTATCCATGATGTAGCCCTACTTGAACTTCATTTTTACTTGAAGAATTGGGGAAATAGAAACTCCTAACTGGTGACTTAGCCTCAAGTAAGCATAGCTACGGGTCCTAAATACCTACTCCTGGACATTCAGCTTTATATTAACAGCAGGCAGGAGAAACAGGAGAAATGACACAAAGACTGTAAACATGCACCCACTGAGGGCCTCAGCATAGGTTGGTTTCTTAGATGACAAGACTGGAGGGATAATCACAGAGGGTCTACGATGTTCCACATTTTACAGTGTACTTGCTTGAACTACCAGTGAGATTCCACTCTTGTGAGATCTACAGAGAAAGTGAGTTCTTCTGATTCCAGGACAAATTTTGCTATGTCAAAACCCATTGACTATAGCCAAAGAAGCCACAAGGAAACTACACTACAAAATATGTTTGGAATTAAACTCAATAGTACATTTCATGGCATGTAGTCAGGAGAAAGTTGCTAAATAAATAAAGAGAAATGGCTAAATAAGCCCTTCTATGAAAAGATAACAATATAGAAGAATAAGTTTGAAGAAACAAAGCAATGTGACTTCTCAGAAGTACTTTAATAACTAATTCCATATGAGTGAAATGCCACACAATTCAAAATGATGGTTTAGAAAATAAATTTAAAGAGCTGGGCAGTGATGTTGTACACCTTTAATTCCAGCACTTGTCTCTGTGGGTTCGAGACCAGTCTACAATGTAAGTTCCAGGACATCCCAGAGTTACAACAGAGAAACCCTGTCTTGAAAAACCAATAAATAAATAAATTAAAAGAAAATGCACACAAATAAAGTAACTTATAAAAGACAACACAAGATACGAAAGAACAATACAGCACAACAGAAATTGTGAAAAAGAAGTGGACAAGATTTGGAAATGAAAAGCTAAATAAGCCAGATTTAAAAATTGGTTTGAAAGCCTCAGCCGCAGACAAGATCAAGAATGAAAGATTATCAAGGTCAGAAGACAAAAGTGCTGAATTACCGTATTCAAATAGTAACAAAAATAAGAAGGAAATGAGAATACATACGCTTTATGGGACAGCAGTAAGAGGGAAAGCACACATAAAACAAGACTAGAAGAGGGTAAAAAACTGCAGGCTAAACTTTTGTAATTTAGTGGAACTTTCTCAAGTATTTTGACAAGATATGGGCATCCTGGCACAGGAGACAGGCAGAGCCCCAAACAGACATGACCAGAAAAGAACATGACATAGATGAAACTGCTGGAAGTACACAAGAAAATAGAAAAGTTATGAGGGAGAAGTGCTAAGACAAACCCATCAGAATAGCAACACATTTCTCAGCAAAATCTAAAGGCCAGGAGGGCATAAAACCATTTTGTTTCTCATCCTACAAGAAAATAACAGTCAACATAGATTACTTTATGCAGTAAAGTTAATATTCAGAATCGAAGGAGAAATAAAGACCTCTCAAGGTGGGCATAAAAGGATTTTAGACCACTAAAACCGGCATTAGAGAAGATGCTTAAAGGAATCCTAAAACCAGGAACAAGAAGCAAGATAAACACATTCATGAGATTGTAGGAAATAATAAATTTTACCAGCGAGTAGGTAAGTGAGAATTAGGAAACAGTAAAGCCCCTATGATGAGCAAGGGAGAAAGTAGCAGACACAGAGTATTTAAAATAACTAGAAAACAACAACATGATAGGAACTAGTATGCAACTTTCAATTATAACCCTGGATCTTAATTGGTTTTAATTCCCCAAATGAAAGATACAAGGCTGTCTGATTGGAATTAAAAACAAAGCCTAGTAGCCAGGGTTAGGAAGCTGGCCAGCCTGGTCTACATAGTGAGTTTCTAGGACAGCCAGTGCTATGAAGAGAGATTCTGTCTCAAAAAATCAAAATGATAAAACAAAAAGCAAGGCCTGACAACTTGCTGCCTGCAAAAAATTCATCTTACTGGCAAATACATACACAGACTGAAACTAGAAAGGTGGAAAATGATATCCCAAGCCATACTTGCATGTAACTAAATAGACTTCAAGCCCAAACTGAAAAGAACAAAGTTTACTATATATTGATAAGGGAAGCAATTTATCAAGATGATATGATTGTAAATATATACGCACCAATATTGGCACACCCAGTTTCATATAATAAGCACTACTAGTTTTAGAGAGATAGATCCATAAAATAATAGTGGGTGACTTTAACATTCACTTTCATAAACAGATCATCCAGACTGAAAAAAGGCAAGAAAGAACCATCAGGGTTAAATTAAAATATAGATTAAATTACTAGCACATTAAAAAAGATCATGCACACTGACCAAGTTAGTTCATTCCAGAAATGTAAAATGATTGAGCATACACATCAAAAAATAAATGGAAACAAGAAAAATCACTGATCATCTCAGTGGACCCAGAAAAAGCCTTTGACACAATTAAATATTCATTCCTGATAAAAGCTCTGAAGAAATACATACTGAAGGGACATACCTCATATAATAAAAGCAGTATATACCTGACCCATAAACAACATCATCTTGGTGGAGAAAAGCAAAGTATTTCTTCTAAAGTCAGGGATGAGTCAAGGGAGTTCACTCTCCCTATTGAAATTTTAGCCAGAGCAGTCTGATAAGAAAGAAAAGTACAGGGTAGAGAAAGATGGCTCAGTGGCTAAGAACGTTTGGTTTGGTTCCTAGCACCACATGGTGGTTCACGCCCATTCCTAACTCCAATTACAGGGTATATGATGCCCTCTTCAGACCTCTGTGGACATCAGGCAAAACACTCATATGCATTAAATAAAGTAAAAAGATGTTTAAAAACAGAAAGTAATAAAAGGAATATAGCTGGTGCATGCTTTTAATCCCAGCGCTCAATAGGCAGAGACTGTTAAATCTCTGAGTTCAAGGCCAGCCTCATCTACAGAGCATTCCAGGACAGCCAGGGCTACACAGAGAAACCACTGGGGAAAACACACACACACACACACACACACACACACACACACACACACACAAAATATAAATAGAACAGAAATAAAATGATTTTTATATGCAGATAATGTGATTATATATACCTAGAAGACCTTGGAGACTCCCAGAAGACTCAGATCTCACAAACATTTTTAGCAAAGTAGCAGTGTGCAGACTCAACATATAAAAACCAGTAGCTTTTATACTAATAAGGAACTTACTAAAGAAGAAATCAGAAAAATAATCCCATTCTCAATAGCTGTACACAAAAATAAAAGCATTCCCCTAATTAAAAAAAGTAAAAACAACAATCTGCAGGAATAAACCTATCCAAAGAGTTGAAAACCTCTGCAGTGACAAATAAAGCAAACGAAGACACCAGAAGGTGGAAAGGCCTTTATGTTCATGGATTGGGAGAATTAGTATTGTTATCATGGTCATACTATTGAAAGTGATGTGCACATTCAATAAATCTCCTATCACAACTGTAATGACGACTGGAAAACTATAAAAATTCTTAGGAAAGCACAAAGAAATCCGAGCCAAGAGAAATAGTGACATTATAATACTTGGTTTCAAAGTATACTACTGATTTACAATTAGAAAAACAGCATGGTGTTGGCAGAAAATCAATGCACACAAGCCAATGGAATAGAGGATCTAGAAATAAACTCATACAGACAGCTATAGCCATCTTATCCTCTACAAACGTGCCAAACATACTTTTGCTAGAGACAGCTTCTTTAGCAGATAGGACCGGGAAAACTGAGTATCCACCTGAGAAGATATAAACTTATCCCTGTCTTTACACTTTGTACAAAAATCAACTCAAAATGAATCAAAGACCTTCATATAATGACCCCAGAACTCTCAAGTTGTTAGGAACAAACTTCAGCTATGACACAGATGATGACCTCCTGAACACAACTCCAATAGCTTAGGGAATAAGAGCAAGAATTGACAAGTAGAAGTGATGTCAAATTAAGTAATCCAGTCAATAAATGGGGGAAATGATCCAAACAGTTGCCTTTGAAAAAATATGTGACCAATAAATATGTGAAAAAGTGCTCAACATTTTAGCGACCAGGAAAACAGATCAGAACTGCATTCTTACCCTAGTTAGAATAATGTCTGCTTTTAAAAAGCAAAAAAATACAACTAGGGAAATGACTTAGAAAACTACCTGCTATGATGACCTGAGTTCTGATCTCTGGCACTTGTGAAAAACCAAACCAAACCAAACCAAACTGTGTATGGCTGCATAGGTCTGTAACCCTAGTGCAGGTTATGTAGAGACAAGTAGAATCCTGGAGCTCACTGACCAGCTAGTCTAACCATTAGGTAGGCTCTTGGTTCAGTGAGAGACTTTGCTCAAGGTAGAAGGGGGCTGGAGATAGGGTTCAGTGGTTAGGAGTACTTGCTCCTCTTGGAGAGGACCCAGGTTCAGTACTTAGCACACACATGGTGGTTCACAACTGCCTGTAACTCCAGTTTCAGGGGATCTGAGTTCCTCTTCTGGCCTCCAAGGACACCAGGCATATGCATGCAGTATACATGTAGTCACTCACACAAATCTTCAAAAAAGATAAAGGTAAAGATAACCTGCTGTCAACTCTGGCCTTCGTACACACATGGATGTACACTGGGTTCTCCCCCCCATCAATTAAAAAAGAAAAAAAATATCAAATGCTACTTAGGATGTAGAGAAAAACCAGCCCCTATACAGTCAAGGAATGTAAACTACTTGTATTTCTGTTTTTCCGGTATTGATTACTTGTGCAAAAATAAATACTTACCATTTAATATTTGAAAATTTAGTGTAATCTGGAAAGAGAGAAGTATTGTAAGTAACATAATTTAGTTGTTTAATACTGTTTTTCATTTTGGATTTAATAAGGAAGGAAAAGATTATTTTATTATATTTTCTGTACTTAGATCTTTAAAAGTCTTTATTTGAACTTGCCATCTCAACCAAAGTTGTTGTTATGTCAAAGAAAGACTGAAATATTTAATCCATAGGGTTGTAGGGTCTTGAAAATGCAGCTTACTCAAATAAAGTAGTACTCGAATAAATCCTAGTCAAAATCCTTAGTTCTGCCCACCTATATGAGCCTGGAGTACATTGTGCTAGTTGAAATAAGGCAGCACAAATACTGCATGATTTTATGTATCCTAGAATTGGAAAAAGGGAAACTTACAGATGCAGAGCATTATAAAGGTGGTGTTTAGAGACTGGAGGTGGTAGAAATGGGGAATTGTTAGAGTACAAAATTTAGGATAAGTTCTAGAGTAGAAATATAGTATTATAATTCCATTTGACTATAGTTGATGATGTATACTTGGAGATGGTTTAGAGAGCAACCCTTAAATAGTCTCCCTCCCCATTTTTGGTGTGTAGTATTTGTGTGTGTGTGTGTGTGTGTGTGTGTGTGTGTGTGTGTATGTTTGTGTATGTATGTATGTATGTATGCATGCATGCATGTATGCTTGCTCTGCAGATGCATATGGAGGCCAGAGGTTAACATCAGGATGTCTTTCTTAATTTTTTCTCCGTCTTCATTTTTGAGATAGCATGACTACTGAACCACAAGCTTGCCATCAGACAGGTTGGGTGACCATTGAGTCATCAAGATCCTTTTGTCTCCACCTCCCCAGTGCTAGGGTTACACAGGGACATTGCTATGATCAGCTTTTAGTGGGTACCATGAATTGAACTCATGTCCTTATTTGTGCACAGCAAGCCCTTTGTCTGTTGAGACATTCCCAAGCCCCTTAAATAGTCACTATATATATATATATATATATATATATATATATATATACATGTATATATATGTGTGTGTGTGTATGTGTATGTGTGTATGTGTGGTACCTCATGGAACAGATCAAGCCTCACAGCAGAGGTAAGAGAGAGAGCGCTAGTCACCGTTTGTGCTCAGAGTGAACAGAGCATAGGCCCCTCCCTCCTGCATCAACAGACCAGGCTTCTGGTCTGTCCAAGTCCCAGTCCCCTCTAAGAGGGCCAACTGTGATCAGAATTGCTTACCTGTCTTAACCAATGCATTACACCCCCCACCCCCACCTCTGAACCTGATACATACACCCAAACCCTTGCAACAAATGAGTTTAGCCCCCACCGACTGGCGCTCCTGGAATTCATTGTGTTCTGCCAGCTCTTAAGGTTCCCTGACCAAAGACCCCCTGGAATCGTCCAATCCATGCCCCCTACCATACTTCCTTCCCACCAGCCACTGGTAGCTGGGTCACTTGGGTGGGAGAAAAGCAAAATGAGGCCCACTGCGGATAGTCTAGGCCCGCTGTGGACCGAGGAAGAGAGAGAAACCAACCCATATGTATGTGTGTGTGTGTATGAGATGGATGTATTAACACGCTTTATTTAATTATCCTATGATATATACATATGTCAAGACATCATGCTGTATATTATACACGTATAGTTTTTATATTGACTTCAGTGGCATGTCTGAATAGCCCTACTTGGGAGGCTGAGGTGGAAGGATTGCTTAAGTCCAAGAATTTGAGGTCAGCTTGGGCATTGCAAGAAGTCAGCCCCCTCATCTGTCTGTCTGCCTGCCCCTCCCCCCATTTAAAGGTGTTTTTCTTTTGAGACAGGGGCTCACTACTCACTGTGTATGTAGCCCAGGTTGGCCTTGAACTCAGCTTTTCAAGTACTGGATAGCAGGAATGAGCCACCATGTCTGACTTAATTTTTTTTTTCCAACTTTTACATTTTAGAGCATTTGTGATTAGTCTATTAAGTCAAAACTGTTAAGCCAGGTGGTGGTGGCACAAGCCTGTAATCCCAGCACTCAGGAGGCAGAGGCAGGTGGATTTCTGTGAGTTTGAGGCCAGCCTGGTCTACAGAGTGAGTTCCAGGACAGCCAGAGTTATAACATAGAAACTCTGTTATATATACAACAACAACAAAAACTATTAATGAGAATTTTTATTAGTGCACATGAAGGACAAGGTACCATAGCAAAATTAAGGAATGAGCTAAATTATAGTTCAAATAGCTCCAGCCTTCATCCAAATATAGCTGAGAAGAAAATTCCTTAGTTGTACAATAATATATAAATCTGGAATATTCTAGTAATTATTTTAGATCCAAGATAGCAAAACTAGAACTATATTTTACCATATAATCATTAATCATACCCTTTTCATACAGAGGAAGAATAAAATGACTAAAGTTTCATCAAGTTATCCAGAAATAAGTGTACTTATACAGAGTTTTCATGCTTGGATTCTTAGATTGTACTAAAATTTTTTTGGATTTTTTAAAATGTGAATACGTGTTTTGCTTACATGTATATATGTGTGTCATGTGCATGCCTAGTGTTCTTGGAAGTCAGAAGAGGGCATCAGATCCTCTCGAACTGGAGTTATGGATGGTTGTGAGTCACCATGTGGGCACTGGAAATTGAACCTGAGTCCTCTGCAAAAAAACAAGTGTTCTTAACTACTGAGTCATCTCTCCAGCACCTAGCTCACAATCATTTCCTAGATGTCTCACAGTATAACTCCAGTTCCAGAGTATTTAACACCCTCTTCTGGCCTCTCTAGGCACTAGCTCACATGGTGCACTGGCATATATGTTTGCAAAGTATCCATATACATAAGATAAATTAAAAAAAGAAATTAAGGTGCAGGGCTAAGGAGATGGCACTGTGTAAGTGCTTTGCCATGTAAGCATGAAGACTTGACCTTAGATCTCCAACACCCATATAAATTGCTGGGTGTGGTAGTGTACACCTATAACAACAGCTTTTGGAAGGGAAAAGATAAGCAGATCCCATAGGCTAGCTGGCTAGCTAGTTTAGCTGAAACAGTAAGCTCCAGCTTCAGAGAGAGACCTTGTCCCCTAAAATAAGGTAGACAGCCATTAAGGAGAACATCCCTACATCAGCCTTTGGCCTCCATATGTGCCTGCATGGGCCAGCTCACACACAAACATGTGAATAAGATGGAGATTGATTAAGGAAGTATACCGTAGGTCAACATCTGGCCTTCATATGCATGTGCACACATGTGCATGGTGTACCCTCATACACAAGTACACATATACCCACATAAGCATATGTGCCACACAAACGCACAAACATACATAATGCGCGCGCGCACACACACACACACACACACACACACAAATGAGTAACATAAAGTCCTCCAGGTCAGGATCTTTTGGCTTGATAATATCTATATTCTTAAGGCTTAGTATAGTTCTTAACACAAAATGTGCACTCAATAAGTGCTTTTTAAACTTAGGCTATTTTGTGAAAAAGATTTTGAAAAGATGAGAAGAAGGAAGTTGAAAAGACTAATTTTCTTAATTTAAAAAAATTACAAAATTTCAGTTTAATATAAATTGAATTTGAGTATGTTACTACCCAATGAATTGAAAAACTTGCATAATTGTTCATTGCTTATGAGGCCAATTTGAAATTTTGTGTGGTAAATGATTCTGAAAAGATATCAAACTTAGTTTAGTTTATAAAAAATTTCATCCCATTAACAGGATAAGTGCTATAATATTAAATGTCTTCTGGCAAATAGAATTAACTGTAGTATATATTTAAAAAGTTGAGTCTATAAACATGATTAACTAGTAGAAACTGCAAATTAAAATAATGTGATACCAGCTGTGCACATGCCTCTAATCCCAACACATGGGAGGCAGAGGCAGGCAGATATCTGTGAGTTTGAGACCAGCCTGGTCTACAAACGGAGTTCCAGGACATCAAGGGCTGTTAACACAGAGAAACCTTGCCTTGTAAAACCAAAGAGAGGGAATGGGGAGGGAAGGAGAGAGTATCACCTAGGTATTAGAATACCAAAGGTAAAGAAATAGGTAAAAAAAATTCTGACAGTAGCAAGCTGGCAAAGATATAGAGCAACTAGAATGCTTATGTACTGCTGATGAGGATGCAAAATTGCACAGCTGTTTTGGGATTTCCTTACAGAACCATCATGTGAATCAGTAATCCTATCCTAAGTATTCACCAAAGAGAAATGGAACACATATTCACAATTGTCAAAAACTAGAAAGTGCAAATGTCAGTGCGTGAGCGAGTGAACTGTAAGGTCATGCAGTGGAATACTTCACAATGAAAAGCAAGTTACAATTTGTACATTCAATAACTTGAATGCTCAGAGGCATTTTGTTTTGTAAAAGAAACTAGTCTCATGATTCCATTTATGTGACATTTGCAAAAAGACAAACCTATCGTAGTGACCAGATCATTGGTACTGTCGTTTGTTTTTTTTAGTCCCCTGTAAACATTAGCATTGAGATTATTTCTAGTGCAACAGTGGTGAAATGTGGGATCTAATGGTCACTGCTTTTATGAATAAAGTAATGTCCTTAAGAATTTCTGGAAGTAGGTTTGCTCCTTCTGTTTCCTATGTGATGACCGTGTTCATCTTCTTTTGCCCCTTTGCCATCCACCATGTTAGTATGCAGCAAAAAGGACACTCAACAAGCATTGAAATATTTAAAAAAATTATTTTTAAAATTATGTGTATGTGTGTGAGTATATCTATGTGAGTACAGGTGTCTTCACTCTATATATCTATGTGAGTGAAGGCATTGGATCCTCTGGGACTAGAGTTACAGTCTATTCTGAGCTGCCTGACATGTGAGCTGGAAATTGAACCTGGGTCTTCTGCAAGGGTAGCCTGCATTCTTAGCCACCAAGCCATCTCCAGCCCCCAAGCACTGAATCTTAATCTTGGACTTTGAGCCTCCAGAACTGTGAGGAATATATATTTGTTCTTTATAAGTTACCCTCTGAGATATTCTGTTATATCAACACAAAATGGACTAAAATTTCCATGTTTGGGATAGAGTGAGTGTGTGACTACAGAGAGAGCACACAGATTTTTTTTTGGGGGTAGTGTTGGTGTTGGTCATAGAGCTATCTGTATTTTGAATGTGATGATACTCAATTTATAAAGCATTAAAAGTCTTAGAACTGTATACTTCTGCTTCTCCTGCAAAGCCCATTTACCATATATTCATTAAAAAATTAAATATATGCTTATAACTCAATATATATCTACTTTTAAAACCATTTTGTATAATTTCTGGCTAAGTAAACGTATGATGTTTTTAGCTTGTAAGGATTTATATGAAAAGTGAGTAACACACAAGAAACCTTTTGTTCAAGATCAGGTCTTATGTTGCCCAAGCTAGTCTTGGACCTCTGTACTGAAGCAGTCCTCCAGCCTCAGCCTCTTGAGGCTTCTAAACCTACTAGAACCATAAGCCTGTGCCATCATACCTGACTTAGGATGCTTTTAAAAGATTACTATATAAATATCCAAAGAATTGGCATAACCATTTGGTGTTAAAACTTTGATGGCCACTTAGTGTATAGCTTCATGTTTTACACAGTAATAATTATCAATTATTGAAATATTGCTGTTCAACAGACACTTGATAAACATTCAGATTGTTCTATGATCATAATTATGGTGCATTGTTTTCCCTATGTTATAGATGTGAAGACTGAAACATAGAGGTATGAGGTAACTTGTTGGTTCACACAACAAGAATCTGATAGGGCTGGAATTTTAAGAATGTCAGACTGAGATATTTATTTATTTATTTGTTTATTTATTTAAAGTTATTTACCCACTCAGGGCTATTTGTTTTTTGTGCAGAGAAGCCTGGATTTGAACTTTGGGATTTTTTTTTTTAAAGTTTTAAATTTTTTTTCTTCATATAATACATTCCAATATCATTCCTCCCCTCCCTTCTCTCCTCCCAGCTCCCCTCATCTTCCCTATCCCCAGATCTACCCCTCCATCCTCCCACTCTCATCCCTTCTTCTCCCCAAGAAAGAGCAGTCTTTCCAGAGTTACTGCTCAAATATGGCACAACAAGATGGAACAGGGTCAGGCATAATTCCCTACTTCAATGTCAGGCTAGGCAACCCAGTTGGAGGACAAAGTCCTTAAGGGGTTCAGGGATGCACCCCTATTCTAGTCTATGAGTTCTGCAAGAGCACCAGGCCAGGCAACCTCAAGACATATTTGGAGGACCCAGCAGATTCCATATCTGCCGCTTTAGGCTCTGTGAGCTCCTAAGAGTACTGGTCAGTTGACTCTGTTGGGGTTTGTTCTCCTGGTGTCCTTGACCCCTCTGATCCCAGCAGTTCCTCCTCTACTTCTTTCATGTAGTTCCCTGAGCTCTGCATTTTGTTTGGCCCTGGGCTTCTACATCTGCTCCCTTCAGCTGTCATGCAGAGCCTTCCTGTTGAGGGTTAGGCTAAGCACTGATCTCTGAGAAGATCAGGTATAGCATTAGAAGTCCTCTGTTGACTATCCAGACTCTAGTTCCTGGCTTGCCCTGGAGTATCTATCGGTCATAGATTCCCTACTTTAGCATGGAGTTCTGCCCTGCCATTGTACCAGGAGATCTTGTTGGGAGAACAGTTATAGGACAAATTTTTTGTGGCTGGGATGGTGTTCCAGTCCCACCACTGGAAGCCTTGTCTGGCTTATCAGAGATGGCCTGTTTGTGCTCCCTATCCCCCATTACTAGAGGTCTTTTCTAGGGTCTCCTTCATTGATTCCAGCGAATTTCCACTGCACTAGGTCTCCTGATTCTCCCCTACATGTCTTTCAATTCTGGTCATCTCTCCGTGTATTCTCTCCCTCCATCCCTCTCCCTCCTCCTGGTCCCTTCTCTTCCCATTCCCATCCTTCCCAGTCACTCCTGCATCATTTGTTCTATTTCCCCTTTACCGGGGGATCCCTGTGTCCGCACTGGGGCCCTCCTTGTTGCATAGTCTGAGTCTGGATTGCAGCACCTTTGTACTTTAAAGTTAATAGCCACAAATAAGTGAGTACATACCATGTTTGTCTTTCTAGGTAGGACTGAGTTACTTCACTCAGGATGATTTTTTTCTAGTTCCTTCCATTTGCCTGCAAAATTCATGTAGTTGTTTTAAAAAAATAGCTGAGTAGTACTTCAGTGCATAGATGTACCATAATTTTTAAATCCATTCTTCAGTTGAAGGGCATCTAGGTTGTTTTCAATTTCTGGCTATTATGAACAAAGCTGCTGTAAACATAGTTGAGCAAGTGTCCTTGTGGTTGGATGGAAAGCCCTTTGGGTATATGGGTCTTGAGGTAGGTTGATTTCCAATTTCCTGAGGAATCGCCATTTTGATTTTCATAGTGGCTGCACAAGTTTGCACTCCCACCAGCAATGTAGGAGTGTTCCCCTTGCTCCACATCCTCACTAGCATGAGCTGTCATTTGAGTTATTGATCTTAGCCATCTGACAGGTGTAAGATGGAATCTCAGAGTAGTTTTGGTTTGCATTTCCTAGATGGCTAAGGATGTTGAACATTTCTTTGTTTCTCAGTCATTTGAGATTCCTCTTTTGAGAATTCTTTAGATCTGCACCCCATGTTTTAATTGGGTTATTTGTTATGTTGATGTCTAGTTTCTTGAGTTCTTTATATGTTTTGGATATTAGTCATTTGTTGGAAGTGGAGTTGGTGAATATCTTTTTTCCATTTGTAGGCTGCCATTTTGTCTTACTGACAGTGTTCTTTTCTTTAGAGAAGCTTTTCAGTTTCATGAGGTCCCATTTATTAATCACTGATCTTAGTGCCAGATTATGTTCAGGAAGTTGTCTGCTGTGCCAGTGTGCTCAAGGCTATTTCCCACTTTCTCTTTCAAGAGGTTCAGTGTATGATCTATTCGGATTTGAGTTTTATGCACAGTGATAGATATGGTTTTATTTACATTCTTCTACGTGTGGATATTAGACCAGCACCATTTGTTAATAATGCTTTCTTTTTTCCATTGTATGTTTTTGGCTTCTTTATTGAAGATCCAGTGTCCATAAGTGTGTGGATTTATGCCTAGAGCACAAATACAGAAACCACAAAAAGTGAATTTGATTCATGTATTAAAAGTGAACACTTTTAGAACTACCATCCAGAACTTGTCAGTGCTCCCTCAGCTTTCTGTGTACCCTTCCTCAGGCATAACTACTTCCTTCTCTGATAGCAGCTATTGTTTTCATTTCTATGGTGATCTATATTTTTATTGTCCAAGTACATGTCCCTAGACACCGTGGCTTGGCCTTACCTTTTTTATTTTTAAATTTGGTGTCTTTTGAGCTCTTATTCTACATGTTCCTCTTTCATCTCTATTTCCTTTTCCTTTTAATTTAGCTGCTGAGCTCTGAGCTTACAGTTTTCCACAGACCAAATTTTGCCTATTATATACTATTATATACTAATAGTATAATTCAGCATGCATCTTTGTTTTCTATATATGCTGAAGGTTTCCAGTGGAATCCGGATTTGATTGGAATTGATATGATCTGTTTGTAAAACTGAAGGAGGCATTTGATATTGGATGACTTTCTGATTTAAGATCCATTAATTCTTTGTGGGGTTACAAAATGATGATATTCTAAATTGTTTCTTCTAAGAACTATACTTTCATAGAAAACTCTCATTTATTTGATTATTGACAAATAAAATTCACAAAGAATAAATGTTTGCTTTTTTATTTTTATTTACCAATTTTAAAGATAGTGAGTTTATTCCGTGTTTAAACTGTTGAAGGTGTTAAGTGCTTTTTTAAAAAATATCTCATTGACTTACATTGTCAGATATATTTATATTTCAGTCCACTGCAATTACTGTGGCTAATAAAGTTCATATAGTTCCATCTTTGAACAATGAGCATTTTAAAGACATTCTGAATCCTTTGAAGATGACATTACTCATCTTTGACAGGTCTGTATGACAAGTTGTTCCAACGTTCTGTTGTAATTTTTCTGTTGCTTCTGTGAAAGCAGCCATTTCTCCAAAATCCTTGGTAATGGAGATTATTCTGTAGTGGGGGTACTAGTTGAAGAACATCCTGACCAGAACCACTAGTAAAAAGAACTTTGGTTTAGCTTAAACAGTACTCAGTTATAACTGCTTTCTTTTCCAGTAGCATCCACTGTTTGAATTTTTATAGTGATCTGTATTTTTATTTCCCAAGCATATGTCCTTAGACACTGTGACTTAGTCATGCAAAAATTGTTAAAATGTAATAAATATTTGCTGAGTACATATTTGTGAATATCTTTTTAAACCCATAGTTTGTACTCTCCCTGTCCCCAGTGCATGATGGTTCCTAGGTGCTCATTCTGTAGTGAAATGAACAACATCCTGGCTTTGATAGCATACCTTAGTCTTCCTTACATGAGTTGTGTAGCTTTAAATAAAAAGAACTTACTAGGGGCTGGAGAGATGTCTCAGTGGGCCAGAGCACTTGATGCTCTTACAGGGGACCCTGGTTTGACTCCCAGAACCTACATTAGGCAGGTTATAACTGCCTGTAACTCCAGTTTCAGGAGTTCTGACATCTTCTCTCAGCCTCCTTGGGCACCTGCATGCAAGTAGTGCACATACACATATACACTTAGGCCCACACACAGTCACATACATAAAAAAATAATAAAATTTTGCATAATACACAATTTTACACAATAAATTTGTACACAAAATAAACTGAATAAATTATAAAACTCGTCATCTTTATGTATAAAATGGAGGATAGCCAATTTATAGGATTCCTGAGATTTGAGCGGAATAAATTAAATATTGTAACTGTTAAATTGTATATACCTAAACACAACACAACTATAATTATCATTATTACCTGTTCTCATTAGGTCTATATATTTTCTTCAAGTGATTTTCTAATCACATTTTAATTAAACTTGTAAAACCAAATGCATGGAGTATATATACTAATTGATGGGTGAGAACACCTTACTAACATGGTACATAGCAGCACTTAACTAATTTGACAGTATAAATTTTCTGCCTCAAATAAATGTAGCATTCGTAGCTACGTGTGTTAGTTAATAATTTAAACCATAAAATTTGCCAAATTTGTTTTTAAGCATTGTATTTTTAGTTTTGTGTTCCCAATTGTAAGTTAAAGACATGTTTTCTGTAGCACATTAAGTTAATTCGTGGTATAGGCTTTGATTTGTAAGAAATTAAGTACTCTGTAGACTAGAAGTTGCCAATGTGGAAACCCTTCTGTGTTTTCATTACTTAGGAGGTGAGTGATACTGTGTGGAGGAATGCCACCTTCTCTGGTAGGAGCCATTGGTTTTTCTTGTTCCTAAATTCTGATTTTGCTGCTGAATAACTGCCCCACTGCAAGGCTGCGTGCCGTTAAGAGTGGATCCCTGCTCTCGTGAGAAATGAGACAAAACATTTCTTATGACCATAGCCTGGAACTCAGAATATAAATGCATATACATACATTCACAACTCATGTATTTTCCCATATTTCTAAACTGTAGGTAGGAGTAGTTAATAAATTACTATTTGGTACTTAATATGGGCTGACAGAGGGACAGAATCAACATTTATACATTTTTTTTTTCATGTAAAGAGATAGTTCAGTATTAGTTCTGAATGGTCTTAGGAATAGCTGGGTCTTTCGTGGTGACTTGTCTACTTTTACATTGTTACTACTGAAAATTACATGTTCAGCTTGACAAATGCCAAACCTGAAATGTTTGCCAAATATTTTAATTTTTAATCCTCAGGGATTGCATACGTGACTGATGTTAAGCCATGTATTGTTTTTGCATTCTTTTCAAAAATGCTTTTTATTGTTTGAGAATTTAATATACTCATTTAATGCATTTCGATCACATCTACCCTCCTCTCCCTCCCCTAAAACTTAACTATCCTCTCCCTCCATTTTCCCTATTAACTTCCATGTGCTCTTAAAAAAACCCACAATCCATTTAGAGCTGCTTGTATGTGCATGGGTGCAGGACCATCATCAGGAGTACTGCAATTCTCCCAAAGTGTGCATCCCTGAAGAAATACGACTTTCCTTCCCCTAGCAGCCATCTGCTGCCAGGATCTCCTGTACTAGGGGTGGCATTTTATGAGCCCTTTCCTGTCTGTGCTGGGATTCTGGCTCCCTTGTTGTTTTGCAGCAAGCAGTGACAGCTGCTGTTCCTATAATCTTTCTGCTCCCCTCTTCCAAGATGATCCCTGAACCTTGTGGAGAGAGTGTGATATAGCTGTCCACTGAGAGCTGGGCACTCTGTAGTCTCTTATTCTTTGCTGGTTGACTAGTTAATGATCTTTGTATTAATTGGCCTTTACTGTAGAAAGAAGCCTCTCTGATGAGGGTTAGGAGATGTAATAATCTATGGGTATAAAGATAATAACTTAAGAGGAAATTTATTACTATATTCATTTAGCAGAATAATAGTACTAAGTTCTCCCCTAGAACTTATGGCCTAGCTAGTCACAGGGTTTTGGCACAGTTTATGGCATCAGGCATGAGTTTCATTGTGTAGCACAGACTTTAAATCCAGCCAGAAAGTAGTTGGATACTCCCATGACATCCTTAGAGTTTCCATAGAAGGTAGAACACTAGTTAGAGACTATGGCAGGGCTTGGATTTTGAGGAAAGTGGGATAGAGTTCAGGTGGTGTGAAGGGGAAAGGGGAAAAATAGAACAGGAAGGGTTAAATGGGGTGGAGGATGGCAGGGCAGGGTAGAGAGGAGAGAGTTATAAGGAGGGATAACTAACACTAACAACCTTTGACAAAGCCTTATGGAAACCTACTGTTGTAAAAGCTTCTTAAAATAATATACATTTATATACATAAAAGGAGTTTTCGTGGAGTTACCCTACAATGGGAGGACAATGCTTCCTTCAGATACTATAGATTATTAAATAAAAAAAGCCCAGCACCAGGTATGTGTTACCTTTTTTTGAGTAGTTGGTCAGTAGGGTCTGCCCCCAACATTATAGGCTATTGCCATTGCTCTTAGTTACTCTCCAGACTTGATGGTAAGACCTTGTTGCTGAAGACAGCACATGTTTGAGCTATAAGATATGGAGAAATCAAGCTGGTCCTGACCTGGAAGCTTCATCATCAACTGGCTAGCTTTTGTAGTGCTGGAAGGTTCTACGTATGCTAGTGGAGAAGAAAAACAGGAGCCTTAGCCAGCTGCGAACCCTGTGAGCTACAACAATTGGCCTGGCAAGATATGTCCACTTGTGTAGCAATTGCATGGATATTTTTGTGTTTTTGTTCATTTATATGTACTATAACAAAACCATAGTCTGATTAATCTACAAAGAACAGAAATTTATTTCCTACAGTTCTGGAGATGAAGTCCATGGTCAGGGTACTGGCATTTGGTATCTGGTGAGAGCCTTGCTTCTGCATCCTCACATGGTGGAAGGGGCAGAAGGGTGAAGGAGAGATAATGCTGTGGGGAGAGAGAGACCCCACTCCATCAAATCCCTTCGTGAGGACCTTAGTCTTATCTATGAAGGATCTACCTTTATGACTTCTTTTAACTGCATCTCTTAATGTTACATTGATCGTTAAGTTTTGGCATCTGAATTTTGGCGATGCATCCATACTATAGCAGATAGTATTTCTGATATTTTCTTGAATAATTAGAGACTGCAAACTTTAATCTGTGTAAAGCTCCTAGAGTAGAAAAAGCTAGTTTTGTGGGCTAGAGAGATAATTCAGTGGTTAAGAGCACTGGCTGCTCTTCCAGCACCCACATGGCAGCTCATAACTGTCTCTAACTCCAGTTCCAGTGGACCTGATGCCCTCACACCAATGCACATAAAATAAAATTAATAAATTATGAAAACAAACAAGCAACAGCAAAACAACTAGTTTTGGAGTCAAGTACAAATTCTAGCCCCACAATTTCATTTACAATCTGAATCATCTTCCTTAACTGTAAAACACTGATGAGAACTATGTAGTTAATTTGTTTTTAAATGATTTAGTAGTAGTCCTTGTAAAGTGCATATTTAGTTCACACACTGGTGAGCATTAGGTACTCAGTAGCATACCATCTGAGCTTGAATTCCTTGTGGTGGTTCTTCTATAACTTGGTGCATAAACATTGTTTGACTCACATATATAATTACGTTCTAAAAGACCTAATAGTAAGTGGATGTGATAATATATCTGGGTGTCTCACTGACCATTTCAAATAATAGATGACTTGTTTTAACCTTTCCCTTTAAAAAATTAAGTTCTTCCCATTAATGGAGCTCAAGCAGCTAGTGAGAATAGCGAACTAGGTAATTTATTTGTGTTTCTGGTTGTTTTGATAGAAAGTTTGCTTTGACAGAACATTCATGGAGGTGTTGTCTATATAGTTTTCTTTCTATAAAATAGTAAACTTTTGAAATGTACATACCACGTCCCTTTTATGTCTTTTAAAATTGATCTTAAGTTAGTGTACAAAGCAGTGGGTTTCATTATGGGATTTTCATACATATATGTCATCATATTTTGTTCTTACTCATTTCTCTTTCCACTACTTTCCTGTATTTCATGTAACATGTCTTCTATTACATGTCCCTCTTGAGATCGCTTTCTCCCCTCTCATGGTCCCTTCTACCTTCATGATCTACACACACACACACACACACACACACACATACTCTTATAGATCCCACATATGAGAGAAAACATGCAGTATTTGTCTTCCTGAGTCTGATCTAATATACTTTTGAAATGCAGGCATAGTTTATCAGTGGCCAGTGCTCACCTAGAAACTGTTTTCATTGAAATTGAAATAAAAGAAACCTTTGAGTGTAAACTGAACTTGATAGTTGTTTTTATATGAATACAGAGATATGAATATAGTTTAATGTGTTTACAGATCAGTTTCAAGTTAACTTAAATGCAAGTAAACAAAAAGAATAATGCTCCAAGACTTGAACAGTGGAAATGGTTTGTGGTGGTTCGTGTCCCTTACTGCTGTTTGGTTAGGCAGTGATAAATAGGAAACACTGAGAGTTGTTGACGGGTAGAAGACATACTTGGTGTGTAGCTACTTGTGTGGAACACAGAGTTAGAAGGTTTTCTATTCTTACTATCTACCCTTTGGTTTCTTGTTTCCCCTCTTTCCTTATCCCCTCTTTTGCATCTTTCCCCCTTCTCTACCTGTCTTTCTCTCTCACATTCTCTTCCTGGCCATGCTTTCCTCTGTTAGTCTCCACTGAGATTTTTTAAGTCTATGAAATATTTCAGACATACCAAAAAATGCAGTAATAAATCATGTAGAAGACTTTACCCACCACTGAAATTAAACATAGCAATTTTTTGCAGTATTTTATTTAGTTTTCTTTTCTTTCTTTTCTCTTTCTTTCTTTTTCTTCCTTTTTCCTTCCTTCCTTCCCTCCTTCCCTCCCTCCCTCCCTTCCTTCTTTTCTTTCTTCCTTCCTCTCTTTCTTTTGCAGGCAGAAAAGCAGGGATATTGGTCTGCTGTTCATTGCATTACTATCAGGTCTTTGAATAATGCCTGGCTTACACTATATGTCCAATAAATATTTGTTAAAAAGATCAAAAGGAAAACCAACAGAACTAATGCATAGGACAGTTAAAAACATCAAACCTCAAGGCAGGAGGAGTGCTTGAAGGAGAGTGATCCAGTGTTAGAGTTGAGTCTTAATAAAAATAGGACATAATCTGTGAGTCATTGATAACCTGGGAGGTCCCTGAAAATAGTTTTACCTTAGGACATATCGCTAGAAAATTTATGTAGCATTTAAGGTTCCAGGTTCTAGAAACAGATAGCCCGGAGTCACATTTCCACTTAATTGTGTTATTTGGCAAATTGTTTTGTTTCCGTTTCTTCTTTTACAAAGGAAGGGTAAATTTAATTTTGAGAGTTAACTGTACAAATTCATGTAAGGAAAAAAATTGCTAGTGTCTTGTGTATACTAAATGTTAAATAATTATTGCCTTCTCTATTAATATTATCATGATGTAATGTCTCAGGTGTGACGATATGACCCCTTGCATCTTCTGTTTCAACTTTTCCTAAAGAAAATGACCTCTTATTCCTGCCACTAATGTTTTTTGATATGATGTGTCTTCCAAATTCTTTAACTGAGGATGCAAACAATTTTAAATTACATTTTTGTTTCACGTGTGTGTGTGTGTGTGTAGATGCACAGGTACGAGGGTGCACATGTAAGCATCAGAGGACAGCTTGTGAGAGTTGGTTCTTTTTTTCCAACATGTGGTCTTGGGGATTGAATTCAGGTTGTCAGGCTTTGTGGTAAGCACCTTTGGGGAGCTTGTACTTTGGAGCAAGCTGGCTCCCCAAATAATCCTGATGGTCTGTTTTATTTACACAGTTTATCCTGAAAATATAGTAAAGCTTATTACCAGTCATAGTTTTATGCAAATCACAAATCAAATAGTCTTAAATTTTAGAAATATTCTGATGATGTCTTATGCATTGAGTATGAGTATTCAACTTTATTTCCTTTCTTGAACTTTTAATTGTGTTTCATCCAAAATTATTGACCATTTCTCTGTAGTGATGTATTGGGAATATAAAAATTCACAATGAGAAGATATTTAGGGGTTCTGAAATTTCCTGTAAAAGTTATAAAAACAAGTTTAATCATTGACTGAGGGAAAATAATATTTTAAGATAATTCACAGCATTGACTTACTTGTTACTTGTTTTGAATTAAATAGAAGCTATACTAGTAACTATGGTGATTACTTTTCTTATTTCTTGATCCTTATTCTGTGGAAGTTTAGTGATGTTCTCTGACAGATCACTCTGTTGCTTTAATGTATGGTGGAAGCTTGTGTTCATTTTTTGGTTTTTGAGGCAGGGTCTCACTATGCAGCCTGGGCTGACGTCAACTTGTTTTCCTGCTTTAGCCTCCTGGATGTTTGGATTACAGGCCTTCAATCTGGCTTCAAACTTAAGTCCAGATCTATTTTACGTTCTTAAAACTTACTGAGGGACTACAAGGAGTTTTGTTATTGTTACTATGTTGATACTTACCATACTAGAAATTGAAAATGAGAATATAAGATAGAATATAAGATATAAAATATAAGAATATAGAATATAGAATATAAGATATAAGAAGATAAGGGTGAGAGCCTTGAATATGCCATAAAAATGCTCTTCCACTGAGCTGCATCTCCAGCTCTTGGTTGTTTATCTTTTTCTATGTTTGTATATACGTATGTGTAGACACACATGCGCATATGTGGAGGCCTCAGGTCAATTCAGGTATCTTCTTCAGCCGGTGTTCATATTATTTTTTGAAACAGGTTGTCCCACTGAGCATGGAGCTTACAGATTGAGCTTTACTGCCTGGCTGCTGAATTCCAGGGATCTGACTGTCTCTGTACCTCCAGTGTTGGGGTTAGAGATATGTGTTCTTATGCCTGACTTTTTGTGGAAGGTAGGGATCTGAGCTCAAATCCTTATGCTGTGTGGAAAGCACCTTACTGACTGAGCCATTGGGTTTCCAACCCCTCGCCCATGTTGTTTCTTTCTTTTTTTTAATTAAAAATTTTATTTTATATGTTTGGATGTTTTGCCTGCATCACTTGAATACTTGGGTGCTTGTGAAAGCCAGAAGAGGGCATCGGATCCTCTGGAACTGGGGTGATAGATGGTAGTGAGCTGCCATGTTGATGCTGAGAATCGAACCCTGTCCTCTGGATGAACAGCCAGTGCTCTTAACCATGGAGCTACCTCTCTGGCTCCTAGTTCTTTTTTTTTTTTTAAAAACAAACTGTGTTGCTGAGTAGTCTTGAATATACTGTGTAGCGCAAGCTGGCCTTGAACTCCCAGTTCCCTTCTCTCTACCTCCCAAGTGCTGGGATTACAGTGGATTAATTTTGTGTTTATATAAATTGCTATAAAAAAACAAGTGATTAAGAAAAACCTGGGGTGACAGTGTTTTACATTTTGCTGTTTAACGTCATGCTTAACAGAAATATCTAGATTTTTATATCTACTTCTGGGTTCAGTATATTCCAGTGCTGTATTGGTTGAACTATACAAAATATTTCTCTCTTCATATATGGGTAAAGCTAGGAAATGGGGAACATTTTTTATTGTATACTTTATTATTTTTGAACTATTGGAAAATTGGCAGATTCATTAAAACTCCAGTTTTGTTTTATGAAGTATGGGACAATATCCTGAGTTAAGCAGTAGATATTGTCTATAGATCTTAGCATTTAATCTCTCTCTGTATTTATTAAATTTTATTTAGTCTGCCTATATCTTCAAAGTCACAATTGGCCAAACTATACAGCAAAGATAAACAGGTTTTTGTCTTTCCTAGTCCAGGATCAAATTAGTCCTCATTGTTTTGTTTTCTTTAGTTGCCTTTTATGACACCTGGTTTTTAAGGTGTAGGCCTATCACTTTGTATCTTTCAGTTTACATTTAGATGATTCTTCTTACTAGAATCGGATTATGTATTTTGGCTGAGATGCCCACAGTAGTTACGTGTGTCCTTCTCAAGGTGTCAGATCTGAAAGCACATGCGTACCTTAACAATGATATTAATTTTAATTATCTGTCATTTTTTTTCCCCTTTGTAATTAGTAAATATCTTGTGAGGAAATACTTGAGACTATGTAAATGTCTGGTTTCCCTTTGAATTTTGTTATTCTTAATGGGAGATTCTATTGATCTGTTCTCTGGTTCACTGTTTTCCTATAGCATCTTCAATTTGCTCTTAAGCCCATGCAATTCATTTTTTAAAAAGATACTTATTTTTACGTGTATGACTATTTTGCCTGCATATTTGTTTTTATTGCACTGTGATATGAGACCATAGCTTGTATTTTTCTACTCTATTTAACTTATTGAGACTTATGACCTTAAATATGGTCAGTTCTTGTTAACTACTTCTTATCTTGAAATGAGGTTATTTTTCTCTATCAGAATATAAAGTGCAGGTTCATAAATTCAATGTAACAATATCTCATTTATTGATTACATCACTTACATCTTGTATTTACCAAATACTCAGTTTCTGTTAATTTCTCCATGCATCTGCTATAGATTTTTACTTTATAAAACTTGTGACTTTGCTATTGGATAAATAGAAAATATTCAGATGAGACATAAATTAGCATAGGTAATGTAATTGTCTTGACTACATTTTAAAAAGATATGGAAACATAAATGATTTTTTTTTTTTTTTAACATCACAGAACTAGTGTTGTAGGTCAAAATACACTGACTTACTGGTTATGCCTTTCTGTCTTACCTGGAAAGGGATGAAATAGTTTGAAGATTGTAGCAAATCAACCAACCAAGTCAAGCTTTAAACAACAGAAGGTCAATTGTTATGAACTATATAGACTTGGAAGTGGAAATGGAGTTAGGACAGGAAACCATAGAAACTCCAAATGGTGTCTGGAGATTGGTGAGGGTACTGTGATAGGTTGGGCACAAGGGTCATGAACACTTCTTACATGATTCATTTGAGCTCTAGAACCTGGGAATGAATGGGGATGGAGGCTGTGGAGCCACCATTGAGCTCAGGTGCGTCCTAAGGGCCATTTGTTCTGTTTTGTTCCTGAGCATGTCACTGTTTGCCAGCTGAGGTTTAGAGTAATAATAGGTAACAGTGAGATAAAATCCATCTGATAGCTACAAAGCACTTTCACTTTACACAGAACATTCTCACAGATAATTCTGCTATTTTGTTTTTGCGGTTGTCTTGTGAGATAGGTAAGAAGGATATTGGTGTGAAGAAATATTAATATAATATGTGCTAGAATTCTCTAAGAGGTAAAAAGACAAATAACAAGCTCCTTATAGTGTGCAGAGTCTTGTGGAGATATGGTGGGAAAGCAGCCAATTACATAATATGGCAAGTTAAAACAGACTTAGAAATCTGGCAGTGGAGGCACACGCCTTTAATCCCAGCACTAGGAAGGAAGACGCAGGTGTGTCTCTGAGTTCAAGGCTAGCCTGCTACAGAGTGAGTTTCAGGACAGCCAGGGCTACACAGAGAAACCTTGTCTTGAACCTCCTCCCACCCCACCCCCCCAAAAAAAAAAAACTTAGAAATTCAAACTGTCCCTCATGGGAAAGTTGAAGGAATGGTGGTATTATAATTGATGGAAATTTCAGTATTTTGCCTTCTGATTTCAGATTAACTGAGAGGATAATCACTGTAAAAAGGTGTTAATTATGAGATAATTGATATAATTTTCCTTTCTAGTGTTTTTGGAATTCTTATTTATATTTTAGGTGATTCTGAGATTTGAACATGTGTATGACTTAAGGATGTCAGAAGCCACTTAAATTGCTTTAGTGATTTCAGCATAGTTTGAGGAAGGAAAAAGAGGGATCTAATTTTATAATGTCATATAGAACTTATGATATTTAAGACAGATTTACATTGGGAATATGAGTAAGCGTTTAAATGGGCTCCATTAGTTAGGAGTAAAATAGACAAAATTTAATAGGTAAAGTTGATTTGGTAATATTTTTTTTCTTGTTCTTCTGTGCTATTGGGGGTTAAACATTGAGCCGTATGAATAGCAGGCAAGTGCCCTACCACTGAGTCATACCCCCAGCTTTTAAATCTTTACTTTTCATTGCTGAGTTAGTCTTCTTAAGTTTTCCAGGTAGGAACTTGCAATCCTTCTGTTTCAGCCTCCTTGAGTAGCTGGGGTTATAGGCTTGTACCCCAAGGCCTGGCTTAGTACTGTGTTATTTTGACAAAGTAGATGTCTTCAGAAAGAGAGGGAGAATAAAGAAGTAGTTTCTAACTTCTTACTTTATTTATAAATTATGTTGTCAGGACACTTAAAAGAAAGCTAAGAAATATGAATTTGGAAACCTTATGATAATGAATTCATTTTTGCTAAAATAGTGTTGGGATAGATTTTTCAGATTTTTTTATTCCTAACACTTTAGTCTATTATTTATTTATTTATCTACCTACCTATTTATCTACCCACCTATCTATCTATCTATCTATCTATCTATCTATCTATCTATCTATCTATGAATGACAAGATCTTGCATATCCCAGGCTGTCCTCAAATTTGCTGTATAGTGAGAATAACTGATTCTGTTTCTCCTGCTCTACCTCCTGAATGCTGGAATTACAGGTGAATTCCAGCATTCCTGCTTTATTTGGTTCTGGAAATCAAACTTGGCCTCATTCATGCTAGGCAGACACTCTACCCACTCTATCCATTGTGCCATATCTTCCACCCCTTTGTTCTTATTAACATTAAATACTTTCTCTTTCCCCATTAATATCACCTCCCTTACCTATTTTTCTTTGCAAGAAGAATTTGACTTCCAGTGATACACCAGACTCACTGGAATAATAATCCCATAAAAGAGTAGGAAATGGAGAGGTGCATGCCATTATCACTATGATCCCCTTCTGTGAGACCTTCTCTCTCATCTGGTGGTCCATAGCTAAGGTCACTGCAGTTCTACTTCACTGCTCTTTGTGTCTAAGCCAGAGCAGTGTACTCTCTTGCTCTATTTAGGTTGGCACATTTGTAGTAGGGAAATAACTTATAGTAAGCAGCTTCTTGTGGGCTGTCGCCATCAATCTGGGTAGGCTCATCCATATAATCTGTAGATACAGTCTCATCTAATCCTCCAAATCAGACTTTTGAGATGCCTTAAATAGCACAAGGACCATTAGTTTTTATAAGATTCATCTGTGACTGAGTCATAGTTTTTTATTTTAGGCATGTTTACAGCCTTTACTCGCTTTTAGAGAACCTTTTTCTTAAAAATGCCAATCTTTCTTCAGACAGTTTCTTTCTGTCATCTGTTAAATATGTAATTCCCCACAAGTTAAGCTTTTTCTTCATTTCATATGGGTTTTTATGTTTCTGCTTTTAGAATAGAACTTATCGTTTCTTTAAAGATGATCATCAGTGGACCAGTTGCTGTTTTTCTCTTCCCAGCTAGGATTTGTTCATTGGGAAATGACTGACAGTTCAACACTACAGACTGAATGTAAAACCTGTGATTCGTAACTTTCTTTTCCTTTTATGGCACTTCATCAATAAGGAAATAGTTTATATTTTACCCATTATAGAGATACTTTATTTAGTGTTAAAGAATTGTTTTTTTCTTTTCCTTTAGTATTTTTACCTTTGGCCACATTATAGACAAAGCTTACAATATTGGACATGGGTTCTGTGCTGGTTAGTTTTTTGTCAACTTGATACAAACTAGAGTGATCTGGGAAGAAAGAACCATAATTTAAGAATATGTTTCTATGGGCCTGGTTTGCATGACTGTGAGGCATTTTCTTGGTTGCTACTTGATGTGGGATGGTCCAGCCCACTGTAGGCAGTGCCGTCCCTAGGCAGGTAGGCCTGGACTGTGTAAGGAAGGGCGGAGCAAGTCAGGAAGCAAGCTGGCAAGCAGTGTTTCTCCACAATCCCTGCTTCAGTACTAGTCTTAGCCTCCTTTGTAAGGTGAAACAAACCTTTTCTTTCTCATATTGCTTTTGATCAGAGTGTTTATCACAGCAACAGAAAACAAACTAGAACAAATTTTAGCCCCACTAACGATAACCAAGTGTGGTCTTTCCTCTTAAAAGAATAACGTCTTTCATATATTTGTTCTGAACAAGTATGAGATCATATGTTGTAACCTTGATTATAGGTATATACATATATAATTTTTTTCTTTTACAGAAACTATTTTATATTTTGTCTAATACGAATTTTTCTTTATGTTGTCTTTTATTATTGTTCACAGCAGAGTATTCCTTGCACAGTGATGATATTTGCCCATTTTACAAATCATATTTTTCTTTTACTTATGTATCTCTTATATGTTTTTGTTTGTACTGTGGTCATATTTTCTGGCTTCATTCACATGATTCTCAGTGATTTCTGTATTGTGTTCAGTTGAGATTTTCTGTGACCATCTCTTTTTGCTTCTTTGATGAGGGGTGGTAACTACACTTATCTGTGGGTATGATAAGATTCAGAATGTAGCTAGGAATTATGCTAATCTAGCAAAGTAGTGGTAGTAGATTCTCTTAACAAGATCCCTGACTTTACTAGCCATAGGAAGTTGGCTAGATTTCAAGTACCTGGCATATTTTTTCCCTCCTGCTGAGTGGAAATGACAGTTTTTAAGACATTGCCATCAAGCAATAAAAACACTGATTCCTGAAAGATAGGTACTAAATGAGGGGAACCTGATTGCTCTAGCTACTGTACTATACTAATATGTCTATGAAGCTTCTTGATGCTGAGGAATAACCACCCCAAAAGGAATTTAGGAAACAGTATAAAACCTCAAGCTCATATATGCTAAGAATAGGACCTTAGCCCACCAGTCAGAATAGAAAAATGTAACTACCAAGTATCTGGTAGAGCATCATTTTCATGTATATACCTATGTGTTCAGTTGGGTCTTTGTTTTTCTTCTCTAAGTCTTTACTAGTCTTTAACTAGTCTTTCTCTTGGCTTCTGGAAGATGTAAAATACATGTATAATAACTCTAGTATCTTAGTTTCCTGTTTCTATCAGCTATGAATTCTAGGTTGATTTCATTAATGTCTTTCATTAAGGCTCTAGAAATTGTCTTTATTATTTTTTTAAAAATTGCTTAGTAATCAGTGGATGCTTACAAAGCATTAAAAAAGCTTATAAATTCTACTTTGTTGAGTATTAAGTAATTTCTTATTCCTATAAATACTCCTGAGTTTTTCAGGGATGTATTCACATTATTTGGAATTTTCTTTCTCGGGTACTGCTTTTTAGTCTTTGTTTAGAGGGGTCATATAACATAAGGTTTGCTCCACTGATGAGCTACAACCCTTCTGAATACTCTCTTTACAACATGCTCATGGAGTAGGAGGTTTTTCCTTTTTGGTTAGTGGTTACAGGTGTTAGATTGAGAATTAGTTTATCCTTCAAAGCTTGTTTTTAAAGAACTCTTGGTGGTCATTATAGAACAGTTTTTATTTGTGGCCAATTTTACTCAATGTTTAAAGAAGCCTCTGTCTTTGCTTGATAGAACTGTTATTGACTAATGCCAATCCTGAGTGTTTTTTAAAACCCCTTTGATTTATGGACACATGCCTAAGTATGTGTGGATTAGTATTAAATCTGAGATGCAAGCATCCCCCCACCCCAGTTTAGATATGTAGCTTTTATCTCTCTGCAAAGCTTTCCTTTGTCTGTCTGCAAAGCCTTTCCTTTTCCAGTATCTATTCTAGTAACTCTTGCCACTTCCATTATAGTGAACTTGGATCTTTTATTGTTAAAAGTTAGCACAACTCTTATGTTCTGTTTGAATCTGTCTTCAGTGGTATATAGACCATTTCTTAGTGTAATGACAAGATGCTTATAGAGACTATCTGGTTGTTTCAAGTTTTCAAGCAATAACGATCACATTAATTTCTGTTCACAACCTGGAAAGTGGTGTGTGTGTGTGTGTGTGTGTATTTTTTTTTCTTTTTGCACTGTTTACCACCAGAAGGTAAATCTGGTGACAGTTATTTCACAATGGCAATAGATATAAGTTCTACACTATTCAATTATTGTGAAAAGTTGGCAAAAACTTTTAGGTGAAGTTTCAGGAAAGAATTACAGTGAATTTAGGTAGATTTTAGATTTCATGTTTATGTATAAATTGTACCTATATAATCTTTTCTTTGTTTGTCTTCTTCAAATTCTCTACCAGATCAAATAATGTTAATAACAGTGTTGTATACAAAAGCATTTTGTGTTTAGGGCAATTTATGTTCTTATATCCTGTTATCCCTCAGGAATTTAAATTTTACTCTTAGAAATTAAAATGTAAGTAATTGGCATCTTGATTGTACAAGAGGTTAAGGGATGGTGCTTCTTCCAATTAGTTCTAATTGCCAAAAATTGGTTTCAGTGGGCTTTGATGTCACTGGAGGAAAAAAAAAAACTTCTTGTAGTTAATGTCAATCCTACTTCTCACAATTAATGCCTTCCAAGAAGGCAACTGAGAGAAAGATGTTGTCACAGAGTGTAGTATTTTTGAGTTTTTATACTCAGTGACTTGTACATACATATGCAGTGAACATTTGGTATGTGAATATTTATTAAAGCCATTTCACTTGTCTGTGAATCATACTGATTCTTATCGTATGTCAAACATGCCAATAGGTGATGGAAGCCAGCAACAAAGAAGTAGGAAATAGGTTCCCTGATTAGAAGGTTACATACAATTATATTTCATGTAATATTTATGATATACACATAAATGAATATGGCAGCAAATAGTCTAACAAAGATTAGTGGGGTACAGAGTTCTTACGTCAGTTCTGAGGAAGCTGACTTACATAGTTTAACTGACATAGAGAAAAAGTGAAAAAAAGTAGGTGTTGAGAAGGGCTGTGGCTCAGCAGTACAGCAAACTCAGATCATATGACTCCTCAAAAAAAGACTAAAAGCAGTGTCCAAGAAAGAAAATTCCAAATAGTGTGAGTAAATCCCAGAAAAACTCAGTATTTATAGGAGTATGAAATTACTTAACAGTCAACAAAGTAAAAATTACAACATTCTCTTTTATTTGCCAAGAAGGCTCATTGGATGGTGACAACTGAGAATAAAAAAATTGTTCTGTGGAAAGCTAGCAGACTAAATTAGGTTGAATGGAAGTTTGTGTAGAAAGAGGAAGAATCAAAGACGCAGAACTACTTGGGTGCTGGGGATGTAGATTCTGAACTATAGACTGGAATGAGAGATGTTTGTGACTGGGAAGGAACCACTGAGGGGCTGACTTATTTTGGGATGGAATATGAAGCAAATTAAGGCGAGTGCAACTGATTCGGGTATAATTTGCAAAATGAAAGTCCATTCCTTCTTGGCATTTGGAAAATGATGTTTGCAGAATGAGTTAATCCAGAATGTAAGCATTTACTTGTTATGACTGCCGCATGAAAGTAAATAAAAAATTAATAAGTATAATGATACTAAGTGAAATTTGAGGAAGGTTAACTGATTTACTTTCTTCTGTTTCAGGTTGCTGTTCTAGCTGAGGCCATCTATGACCCTGGTGGTGTTTTCATTCAAGATAAAGTCCTCTCCATCGTTATGGATTAACTGAGCAAATTCAGGTTAGTACATTTTTTTGTGGATAGCACTTCCCTGTTTCCATTTTGATATTTTGAGACATGGATGATTTTGTAAAAATTGGATGTATGTATAAATGGAGTAGGAAGGCCAAGTTAGTCTAAACTCCAGTGAATTGTGCATTAGTTGGGAAATACTTTCTGCCTGCCTGCTGAGTACAGCCTGTCCTTTATAAACTCAGGAGCTTGCTCCTTTTTAATGGCTTCGACTTTCAAGTTTTGAGCTTTGTAAAACAAGTTGTGGCCACATTTTCTATATTGAACTTTGGGGATCGTTGTGTGGCATAGTTGGTAATGAAAATAAACTGACCTTAGAAACTTCTAATGCTTTTGGTAGCCCTTTTAAAGCTTGTTCACACATGAATATTAAGTCATATTAACATTTCTACTTTGAATGTTAATTCTAAGAACACTGTATATATATTCACCACCACAGTTAAAGCAGTTCTATAAGCCTCTAGCTTCATTCATGTTACACCTTTGTACAGTCTGTAGCAATGTGGATGTGTTTTCTGCCCATACAGTTTGCCTTTTCCAGTATGCTATTTAAGTGGAATTATCTAGTAGTCCGCTTTTGAAGTCTTCTTCTTTTGCTTCAGATAACACGTTTGTGTGCCATCCGTGTTCTTGTGTGTATCAGTTGCTTTTCAGTTGTGTAATAGTATTCTACGGTGTAGACTCGCCACAGTTAGCTTATCTCTTCACTAGCTTATGGATATTTGGATCATTTCAAGTTTGGGGTGGCAGTGAAGCTTCCAGAGTCATTCATTTCTGAAAATAACATGACTTCATATTCTTCATTAAAATAAATAACTTTCGGTTATTAAGAGAGACTGTACTGATTTAACTGTCACTTTTTTGGGAGCTAGGGTTGCATTTCGTTTAAAAACGGTTTTGTTTTCTCCTCCAGCACTGGATACTGAAGTTAGTAGTTTGCACATGCTAGGTGAGGGCTTTGACTAGTCTCCTTTTTTGTTGTTTTTGAGTCAGGGATTTGCTGTATAGACCAGACTGGTCTTGAACTTACAGTTTGCCTGCCTCCACCTTCTGATTGCTAGGATTAGAAGCATATATCACCATGCCTGGCACTAAAAGTGTTATTAAAAAGAAATCAGAAAAGAAAATTAACGGACATTGGGTAGGGGAGAGACCTGCAGCTTATGGTCATTTTGTGTGTTCAGTAAGGGAAGCCATACGCAGTTGTTAGGAGTAGAAATAGATTGTAGTGGAACTTGCAATGTTTCCTTATTTTTTTGAGCACGGTGTCAGATCAGACATGTACATGGAGAATAAGCCTAAACTTACCAGTTTATAAAAGCCAGATAAATTATAAGCATTTTCTGACTTAAAATTTTAGTTAAAGAGGACAGAAATTTAACATGGAAAAGCTAGACTTTTCCCGAATGTACATTTGGGAGAAAAGTGAATGAGACAGTCCTATTTGGGGAAATTAGTGATCTCAAAAGTAGCTTGAAAAACTATTTGAGTATTTGTCAGGAAGTTGTTCTTTATTTGCTATAGATACAAGATGATCTAGAGAAAATATAATGCTGTGAGTCAGAGAATGATAATGTTTCTTGGTAGAGATTCCTGCTATTATTCTGGGCACTATAAGCACCACTGAAACTTTAAACTGTTTTCATTTCATATTTTTAGATGAACTATGTAACTTTCATAGAATCAATATAGACACATATTAGTTATATTGTATTATCAAAGACTGTTTCTTTCCTTTAAGAGAGTGGGCGTACGTGTGTGTGTGTGTGTGTGTGTGTGTGTGTGTGTGTGCGCGCGCGCCATTTGTGCTGCAGTGGGAATGTACAAGGCAGAGAACACCTTGAGGGAGGAGCTGGTGTTCTTCTCTTTCTATATGGGTCATGGGGATTGAACTTGGATTAGCAGGCTTGTCAGCAGCTACTTTTACCACTCGGCCATCTCGTTGGCCCATTGAGGAACATATTTTAAATAGGTAAAGTATCTTAGTGCAGTCAGAGCACTTTAGAGATTCTTTTGACATTGAATACAGCTTGATCATCCATAACATGAGACTCTGAAACTCAGTGTACTCCAAAATCTGAAACCAGCTTGATGCCTTAGTGAAAAATTTCACACCTTACTTCATGTGACAGGTCAAATAAAAAAAGATATATTAAAATATTAATACAATTAACTTAATGCTATATAATGGCCTGTATGAGACATAAATGAGTTCTGTATTTAGACCCATTTTATTTCCAAGATATCTCATTATGTCTATGAATAAAATTTCAAAAACTGAAAAAACAAAAAACCCTGAAGCCTGAACACTTCTGGTTCCATGCATTGTGGATAAAAGGTACTCATCATTATTTATTCAGTAGACAAACACAGCACGGAGTCAGCAGTACTTTTATAGTCAAGTAATGATTTCTTTAGGATTTAATGTATTCTTTTGATGAATATCATGCTAATCATTTACCTAGGGTAACTTGTTAAAATTATTTTTATTTAAATTATTGTGTGTACATATATATGTATAACACATGCATGCATATGTGTGTGTGCATGTGTAGGGGTGTGTGGGCCATGATACATGTGTGAAGGAAGGGCAGAAGAAGCTTTGTAGAGTTGGTTTTCTCTCCTACTTTTCTGTGGGTTGAGGGGCTCAAATTCAGGTTGCCTGGTGTACATGGAAAGTGCCTTTGTTTGCTGAGCCATCTCGTTGGTCCTTGTATAACTTTTGAATACAACTTTAAAGCTAATACTAGAAAGGTATGAGAACTAGTGTGTGGAAATATAAATGTTATTTGCTAAAGAGTACGATCTAAGTTTTTAAGACAAATACATATTCCCTGAAATGTTTTTTTTAGTTCTTATATGTGTGATTGCACTTCTTGAACTTTATTTTAGATTTTCATATTCTGTAAAGGTAGCATTTTACGTCACATACAACTGCTTATCCCTCCAGTATTGGATTCCTTGGACTTTATTAAAACACTTGTATTTGTAGACTTTGTTAGAGTCACAGGGCAAGAAGTAGAAATCAAGATTTCTGAAGGCACATGGAAACAGAATATTAAACAGTTGTAAAAGCTGGTTCTTCTCAGCTTTTGTAAGGGGACCTAACTGCTCTTTTTTGTAAGTGGAAAGCTGGAGATAAATAGGTGAGGTGATGTGTTTTTAATTCTGCAGCTTTCTGGAAACAGTGCCATGCTCTCTGCTGTCTTCTCTCCTTGAGAATACTGCTTGGCTCGGAGTGAGGTGAAGTTAAACTACTTGTTTAATGTTTCTAAAACTCAGTTTTAGTTTACTTTCTTTCCAGTTGATTTTAAAATAAAATAGACCATTTAAAAACAGTATGAGATGTGATCTCATTTTGCAAATAGGTAAAAAGATGCCGATACTGAATATATGGCTAGAAAAATACAATAGTATTTTGTTTTGTAATCTCAAAGCATTTTATCTAAAGTGTGTAGAAATTTAAGTAAAATACCTTTCAGGAATATGTTAGAAAACATACTTTTAAAAACTAGAATTAGTTTTAAAAATTAATTCTAGTTTTAAAAAGTTTTTTAAAATGATGTCATTTCTTCAGAATTTCATTTATAAAATAATAATTCATAGGATTCAAATTTACCAATTTCTTTTATTCAGTGAGTACTATTGAATTTAAACAATCAAAAAGTAAATCTTATTTGAGATACTATTCAAGAAGTACCAAAAACAAACTGCACATGAAGTATTTACTTCTAAGTATTTGGTATTTAGGAACATTACAAAATTATAACTTAAGTGGTTTATGCAAATTTTTGAGAGAAGAAATTAAACATTTTTGCTTAATTTTTTTTCTGTTGCTAGAAACATTTCTTTGTGTAATATCAACTTCATTTTGATTATCTACAGATTTTTAGCTTTTTAAGGGCAGTAACTATTGGAAAACATTTCTCTTGGGTCTCACGTTCTTCATGTGTTTTTGCCTGTCCAGCAGAGTATTGTCAGTGTTTTAAAGTGGCCATCTTTTTCAAAGAAAGCCATGTAACAACCTAGAAGAGTAGAAATTGGCCCTCTGTCAAGACAGAGGGCAGGTTTCTTTGTTGTCTGGGATGAAATCAAGATAATTCTTCTGGAGAAAAGTTAGGCTCATGCATATCTTTTATTGATAGAACAGAGCTAGGTTTGTTGTTTATAGAAGTAGGGGAGAATATCTTGTCTTAGGTTGTTTTCTTGTTGCTGTTTCCGGAAAAAACAGCTCGAGGGAGAGTTTTGGTTCATAGTTCAAGGTACATTCCATCATGTTCGGGAAATCCAGGTGGCAGGAGTTTGATGCAGCTCATCCTCTTGCATTCAAAATCAGAAGGCAAGTTGGGCTGTGGTGGCACATGCCTTTAATCCCAGCAGAGGCAGATGGATCTCTGTGAGATCGAGGCCAGCCTGGTCTACAGAGTGAGTTCCAGGACAGCCAGGGTTAACAACAGAGAAACCCTGCCTTGAAAAAAAAAAAAAGAAAGAAAGAAAAAGAAAAAAAAAATCAGAAGGCAGAGGCTGTTTCTCCCTTTCTCTGTTTATGCCGTCCAGAATCCAGTCCAGGACATGGTGCCATCCATAGTAAGAAAGTAATCCCACCTCAATTATTGATTAAATATAATCCCTCTCAGACATCCTCAGAGGACTGTCTGCCCGATGAGTCCAGATTCTGTCAAGTTACAACACTGACTGTCACATGCCTTGACAGAGATTCACTAATGTTGGAAAGGAGAAAAAGTCAGGGCCAAAGTGTGGGAATATGAAATTTGGTTTAACTAGCTCATTCAGTGGTGGTGATGGGGCTTGATTAGGATTGAGTAAGTAATGTGGGAGTGTAAATGATAAGGCAAGGATTTTAAAAAATGTTGAGTCTTTTTTCCCTATGACCAAATGCTGGGTATAAATAATTTAAAGAGGAAAAGATACATTTTGGTTCATTATTGCAGAGAGTTTAGTTCATATATTTCTGGCCTTATGTGCTTTGAACGAGCATCATGGTAGCAGGAATGTATAACAGAGAATTTACTTATCACTGTGGACAGAAAGTAGAGAGACAGGAGGGGACAGGGACAAAGTGCCCTAAGAACCTTTCTTCATTAACTTATTTCTCCTAGGTAGGCCACATGGAAGCCAGTAGTTAGACCCTACCAGTCAGGATGAGGCTCTGACCCCGAAGGCCTCAACTGATGACAGCTACATATTAAGTGCAACCAAAGACATCCTGGTTCCTGAAAAAATATCAGAGACAACAAACAATGGTGTGCTGATGGGCAGCTGGTGGCCCTTGCCCACAAGTTTCCCCTGCCCTTTACAAAGTTGCCGATAGCAACAGCCTAATCTTGGCAGTCTTCCTCTCTTGGGAGGGAGCTCTGGTAAGCTTGATGTGTCAGGACACCTTTGCACCCTGGTGTTCAGTAAACTACTTTTGCTTTTGCACTTACCTATTTGTGAGTTTCATTTACTGGACTCATGAGACACAACTCTGTTGTTGGAAATTTTGGTGACCGTTGATAATCAGGCACCTTTGCACTAATACCAAACCCTCCTGAGTCTTTTGACCATATTCTATCTCATTCAAGGTGATCATTTGTGGCTTACCACCTCTTAGATTTCTCAGAACCTCCCAAATAATCAGCTAGGGACTAAGTATTCAGTATACAAACTTGTGGGAGGTATTTGATCTTTAAATCTTAACAACGATGTGGAGGTGAGACCTTTTAATGGTAGAGCCTGGTGGGAATTCCCAGGGCATTGTGGGTTCTAATAAAATATCTGAGTAAGGTCATCTGAGAGGGTTGTTAAAAACAAGCAAATCTGTGCCTCCACAGCCCTACTTTCTGACTTGGTAGAGCCTTTCTCTGAAGGCTTTAGAAAAGAATCCTACTTTCCTCCCTCTTTTAGCTACTACAAGAAGTTACTAGAAATTCTTGATGTTTTTTAGCTTATTACTGCATAATACCAATTTCTGCTTCAGTATTCAAGTAGCAGTCCATGCATATATGTCAAAATTTCATTTTCATAATTATAGTAGTCATTTACTTAGAACCTGCCCTAACATAATATAATGTTTTAGTAATTTGGTTATGTCTGTAAAGTCTATTTCCAAATAAGGTTCTATAGACAAGTTCTAGTGATTCTGAACTTTTGTGGGACACACACACACACACACACAGACACACACACACACACATAGAGTACTGGGTGCATGTAATTTTAGATCTCATTATTTAAGCTTTATGTAGCTTAAATGGTTTTGGTTCTCAGTATTCATGAAACTGTAGAAGGCTGATTTGTTAGCTTTCATGTAGTATAAAATCTCATGCTATTTAAAATCCCTGACAACAGCATGTTTTAATGAAGAAACAAAAAACAAACAAACAAATAAAAAACAATTTGGATGTCAAGGGAACTTGGTTCTATCTAGTTTCCACTCTGAATTAGCTATCTTACTGTATAATTTCTCCTGGCAAGATGTGAACAAATGTCTGTTCGCCCAAGATAGGGTACTACCAATGTAACAATTCCACCCAAGTATAATTTAGTGAACTAGCACATTTATTGGCATTATTTAAAGGAGGATGAATGACTGGACGTCAACTGCACCATCTTCTGTACCGTGAGTGGAAGACTCACCAAAGCTGCAACCATAGAGCTCCCTATGCAACTCTCAGACAGCTCAGCTGGTGAGAGGGTCTTTTTTGCATAGCAGTTGTTACTGCTCATATAGCCTTGGGGGTAGGGCCTTGTAGATCTTTTAAGGAACTAACTGGAACTTGTGAATTGTTTATTTCTTGAGTATTTTAAGTTTTGTTTATTTTTAGAGTCTTAGTGAGCTTCTCTATTGAAATATTTCAATTAGGAAATTGATGTATAAAGCCTTGTCCAGTTAATACTTTCCTCATGGATTAAATAGGAGGCCTGGAGGAAAAGAAGAATGGAAAAAATAATCTGTAAGGACTTTTCCACCTTTCATATTCTAAAGTTCTATAATTGTGGGATAACTGCCATGTGCCATTAGAGTTTTGTTGGCACCACAGAAGAAAAAGTAAAGAGGAGATGCCCTAAATACCCGTTGGATAAGTTCCGACTTGTGAATGCAGCATCTATAGATTAATTTATGCTTGGTTTTACTTCAGTGACGATCACTAATGAAGATATTTAGTACACTTGCTGTTAGCTATGATCTCCATGCCTGATCATATTTATTTATTTATTTATTCCATTTTGAATAGCATATCAGAAAGAAACGACCAGTTAATTCACTTAAAGCTATAAAGTGTGTTAGTGCTCTACTTTCTTGTTGAGTTCGTAAAATGAGATGAATATAAGGAATGTAGTTTTTCCTCTTTGCTCTCAGTTCTCTGTCACATCATCATTCTTGTTATCGAAGGATCTTAGAACAATTCTTACTAGAGAATGCTAATTATCCTGGGAGGTGGAGCCTGATGTGAAAATTATAGTTGTGATTCATTGACTGCTGGACTTGCCGTGTCGTTTGACTAGGTCACTGAAGTATTTTGTTTGAAATCTCTCTTTCAGTCACGTGGAGAGTCATGGTAATTACTTCTTAGAAATACTGTGAGCATTGTAAAGGAAATTATTTGGTAATACTGAAATCCTTGTGATTACAGTGTATGTGTTCACGTTAATAATGTCTATCTATTGGTAGTAAGAATCAGTACTTAGAGTCAATATCTAGATAAAAATTATAAAAAAATCAGATCTTTTTTGTTTTACTTCATATAGTAAAAATTCAAAACTGTATTCTGAGGTTAGATATATATTTGAGTATAGAATTTACTTTAATCTTGTAGCAATACTTGGAATACAATGTTAAAAAGGACAGAGAAACTAAATATGTACTGTAATTATGGTAGAGTCATAGTTTCAATTTGTATTTCCATTTTGTCAATTAAAAGGGCAGGAGGATCAGAGTTCAAAGCTGCCTTGCTACTTTACTTGAGATGGGTTTAAAATATTAGGGGGCTGGAGAAATGACCCAGTAGTTAAGAACTGGGTGCTCTTGCAGAGGACCCAGGATGGATTTCCAGCACTCACATGGTGGCTCACAACCGCCTGTAACTCCAGTTCCAGGGGATTTGACACCTTCTTCTGGGTTTTCTGGGCACTAGGTGCTCATGTTCCAAGTTTTTGACATAAATTTTGCTTATCACTAAAGAACTTTCAAAATGTTTCTTTTGAGACGAGTCTGTTAGCTTTCATGTCTTTCAACTTTTGTTTAAGAAAGTTTTTTTTTTTTTACTTCCTTACTTTTTAAATTTAATACTGCAATCTGACTTGATCGTGCTCTCTTTTTAATAGTTGAAGTACTTCACTTTGTTCTTTTCATGCTGTGTGGTTTCTGAAGGGGAAAGCTTGATCTAACCCTGATCCCCTTTCATGTATAGGTAAGGTGACCTTTTGTTTTTATTATTTTCTTGTTTCGTTTTGTCTGATTTTTGGCAGTCGTCATCTCATATGCCTGTATGTAAGTATTTTGGTATTCATCCTGCGTGGTGTTCTCTGGACCCTGGACTATCACTGCAACAATTGTTTTCTGTCACAGTGTGCTGATTTGTGGCATTTCCTTTGCATTTTTTCCCATCTCTTGTTAACCTTATCCATCTGCTTTTCCATGTGATTTGCCTCTCCCATTAGCGTCCTTAGCATATGTAGCTCACATTTCTGGCGGGATTTCTAAAACTTTTGTCATACCCGGGTCTGTTTGGCAGGTAGGCTGGTACCTTCCTGTCCACCCTTGCTCCCTTTCTTTCTATTATTTGTGGGTTTTGCCTTAACAATATCTTTTACTTATTTTGTTCATAGTTAGACTTGATGTATTAGATAAAAGAAGCTGAGGTAATAGCATATGGTATGAAATTTTATGTCTATCTGCCTGAGAGCTTGGCTGTACAGTGATTGCTGTACCTGATGTGTCAGAGGCTAAACTTTGCTCTAGTATCCTTTTTATTTGTCTGCAGTATTGTATTTAGATTATTTTTTTGTTCCCCTTGAGAGAATCTTTAAGGTCTGAGGTTTACAATTCTTTTGGTTGCAATCTTTGGATGTTGCATAGGAGTCATGTTGATGTGGTAAGAGGGGAGGAGGTAGCAAGGGGAAGAAGCTCTCTGGTCCTGTTATGAGATCTGTCTTTTGTGAGTTTGACTTGGGTTTCTTTTCCCTATGTCAGAAGATAAAAGGGGCTGAAGTGGGTATTTCCCTTCCCTTGGATTGGTCGGGTACTGTAAAATTCTAGAAACAGGCCAGGTAAAACCCCAGTTGCTTAAGTTTTGATAAAATACTTTCATTTTTGGAGGGAAGGCCATTTTGGGGGCTGAGCAAATGGATCCTGGGCCCAGTCTCCTTATAGTGGAGGTTGGGGGAGGGTAGTAGCCTCTAGAATTTTAATCTTCACTGGTGGATGACAGGAACTAGAAGTTGAGATGTTAGGATAAAGACAGAGGTTGGTAGTAAAGGGCTATTCAGGTGACTAAAGATAGCCCAAGATAATTTTGGCTATTGAACTACAACAGTTTGAAGTCTTTCCACAGTCATGAGGCTCTAGTCAGTCAGTTAGTATGTAGGATCTTCATCATAGATGTAGCTTCTTCAGAGAACTTAAGCTTACAGACCAGACCAAGAAATGGATGCTTAAGCTCCTAGTTTTGGAGTACAGCTCCCGACATTCTGCCATTCTCATCCTTTCTCAGCTGTTAGCTGTTAAGTATGTGTGACTAAGTCTTTGTTCAGCTCAGAACTGAAGGGTAGAGTTAAAAAAGCTGTTTTGGGATAGCTGTCCCTCTAAACTTTACAGAGACATTGCTTTATGCCTTTTCTGACCCCTTCAAGTTAAGAGATGACAGATCTTCATGCAGTAACTCAAAAATCATATTTAATAAGGTGATTTCTTAAACAAAATTAATTTAGTCAGTTTAAAAATTTGTTTGAAGATACCAATCTGTAGTGTATAAAACTCATTTTAGTTTAGTGTGGTAAGTACAATTGAAGTTTGTAGAATTTAGTAGTAACCCATTGTGTAGGTTCATAAAGCGATCATAGAGTAGGGCACACTGGTGAGTACCCACTCCCCACAACCAGTCTGTTGATATACTTCAAACTTCTAATATGGGATGAAAGTTAAATGTTGATTATATTTCCTTGTACTATTAACAAATCACATAGCGAGATTTAATGAAATAGTTGGTAGCTTCTATCTGGGTAAGTTTGACTCAGAGTAAGTTAGAGAATCTGAACTGTGAAGTAAATACTCAGAGAACACTGTCTTGTGTGAGTCCTGTTACCTACTGAAACATTCCTTCAGCCTCTAAACGACACTTCAAAGAGATGAAGTTTCTTACTTCAGAGGAACTTTTCCTCAATCATTTTCCACTACAAATATCTAATTCTTTTATCTGTGTAACTTCATTGTACTCCATTTAACATGGGTGTGTTTCCATATGTGTTTGCATTTGTTTTTGCTGTTTTCATAATAGAATTCGAGTTCAGCGCAAATATATTCTGATCATCTATAGTACCAGGCACATAGGAGGCAGTCAGTAATCATTGATGAATGGAGGGTATGTTTTTAGAATGAAAGAGGTTCAGATTTGAGTGGCATATAAATATATTTGGGTAATTTAATCTTGTAAGGACCATGTGAGAAAACAAAGCTTTAATAAGAACTTATTAATTTTCAGGCGTGACAGTTTTCATTATTGTATTCTGATAAATATGTGTCATCATTACTTTGGAAATTTAAGACAAATTTTGATTGGTAAAGTTAATTTTGTAGTGAAAATTATAGATACATTTTGAAATATTACAAAATTTTATTTCATTTTATTTTAGAAGTTCCATGCGATACTATGAAAGCACCAAAAGTTAAAAGGCCTAAGGAAAATGTCTGTGGTAAAACTTTCTCAGAATCTGTAGTAGAAAAGCAACACACTTTAAATTATAAGTAGGGTTGGTATTGCTACTGTGGGTCAACCATAGGCTAAATGCTAGTCAATATAAGTGCTGTAATCCTGGGACAGGTGAGGTGGCTCAGTGGGTAAAGATGCTTGCTGTCAATTCTGAGGACCCTCAGGACCTACCTGGTGGAAGAAGAGAGTTGATTCTCAGAAGTTGTCCTCTGATCTCCATAGGTGTGCCATGATGTATGCACATGATGTCGCACGCGCGCATGCACACACACACAGGAACACTAACTGAAAAGAAATGCTTTAAATTAGCTATTTGGTGAGAATCCCAGAAGTAATACCTGTAACTTAGTGTTGAATTAAACTATATTAAAAAGAGTGTAGTTTTTCTCCATGTAGCAGTGTCCAAAGAAAATTAGGACAGAATTAGTTAAAGATCAAATTGGCTGTTATTAATACTTAAAGGAAACTGATTTTGCTGTCAAGTAGAACTGAAAGGTGGTGTAGTGCCACCCACCCGCTAGTCACACCAGCTTATTGTTTTGTTTGGTGGTGAGTGCTCTGGTCTAAGTGCTAAATCTGTACCCACCAATCAAAGTGTGGCTTTGGCACTGAGATCACCTTGGTCAACTTAACCAGTGGTTCCCCAAGTCTACAAGGAAATGAAATGGAAGGAGGCAGAAAGCAAATCCTTGTGAATTCTGAAATAAAGTATCCTCCCCATAGTAACTGCCCATTTACTGCAACCTTCTTCAGCCAGCTTTCAGAGTGGCCCTGGGCAGTGAGTGGCTCATTAGCTACCATGGACTGCAGAAGGTCATTTGCACTCCCTTGGCACAAACTGACCCCTGATTTAAAAGCCTAAAGATCGGGAAGTCAGTGTGAAAACCAGCCAGACCTGACAGGAATGTACTTAAAGTTCTCAGGGCTCCGTGAGGAACAAAGAAAAGGATCCCAAAAGGCATCAGTGGTTTCTCTTTGGCAGTTCCTCAAGAGACCTCGTTTACCAGAAATTCCTTGATGGTCACCAGAAACTGACAATGGCAAAAATTAAAACAGATTTTAAAGAGCTGAGGAGCTTTTACTTGTCGTTTTTGAAACTAGACACTTCATTCTCTGAAGTAGAATGACTGTTCTCAGATGAGCAGAAGGCAGCTGTAAAGAGGAAAGGGCTGAAGAAAGCATAAATAACAAAAGGATTGATTGTTTCAGTTCCTTTCCGTGAGATTAAAGCAGAGGGGACTTCTTTGTAATAGTGGTTCTGGTTGAACTGGAACTGTGTTTTGGAAACCGGCCTATCAAAATTAGCTTGGTTGTTTAGCACTTGTGACTCAGTCCTTGTTTCGTCTCATCTACTGGGGCCCAGCACAGGAGGCTAGTTCAAAAACAATGACATTTCATGGCCTTTGTTTAATACCAGTGACTTAAATCTGTTTTGTTCTACCTCTGCCTGGTACTTATTCTCTCTGTAGAATTTTTATTTCCTTGAAAAACAGAAGCAAAGCTGGGTTTAGTGGCATACACCCTTAATCCTAGGATTCAGGTGGTGGTGGCAGAGGGGTTAGTTCAAAAACAGCTTTGGCATAGTGGGTTTGAGGCTAGTCTGCTTTGAGATCTTGTCTCTAAACAACAAACAAGAAAGAAGGAAAATGGAATCAAATTGCTTATTAGACAGCATTTGAGTACTGACTTCATAACAAATTTGAGGGTGTCTTTTCCCAAATTGCTCTAAGTTTTTTAACTATAGCTGCTCTAGTATAGTTTGTGGATATCTTTGAACTTTGTAGGGTTGAAGCATCAGAATTTTTGCATATGGCTATAGTTCTTAATTACTTTCTTTTTGTGTGTTTATTTTATCTAACAGACCCTTAACATTTCTTTTAGTTCTGTACCAGAAAATTGAATCTCTATCTAATCCCACCATAGTGTTCTGTGTATGTGTGTGTGTGTGTGTGTGTGTGTGTGTGTGCGCGCGTGCACGCGTGCGCGTGCTGGGGTTGTATCTTGGGCTTTGTACCTGCGAGACAAATATTCTACCATTTGTGTTTTAATCATGCCCCTTATATTTATGTATTTTTATTGGAAGCTTTAATTTTCATGCTAAGAATATCTATACAGGTTCTTTACATAAAGTTATGGTGAGTGAGTTGAGATCAGGACTGAGTCATCAAAGGCAGTGATTTAAATCTTTCTTGAATTGATGGTAGTGAAAACCCAGAGTCATTGCTGCACATGAAGAAACTGTCTAGAATTACTGGGTTTTTTTTGTATGTTTATGAAAAGTTGGAAAAATGCTATCTTTCCAATGTAATACGAAAAGAACTAATTCTTCTCATAATTTTTTATGCTTCCCCCTTTTTAGTAATATACACTTCAATGTTTTGAAATTTAATGAGTATACATAATGCTCTAGTGTGTCCCCCAAAACTATTAAATCAATAACGGTTCTTTTAATCTAGAATATGGCATGATATTAGTAGTCTAATATCTGGCTGTTAAAATAGTATTCACCAGGGAGGAAAGAGATGAGCTTTACCAAACATTATTCACCCTACTATAAATGTCCATTCTGGCTCAGTAGTTAAGAGAACACATTGCTCTTTCAGCGTACCTGAATTGAGTTCTCAGCACCAGCATGGGTGGCTCACAACTGATTGTAACTTCAACTCTACGAGATTTGATGCTCCTTTCTGTTCTCTGTGGGCATCCATATCCACAGTGCATACACTCACATAGACATAGACACATGCATAAAAATAAAATCTTAAAAATACCTGTTTAAATTAAAGCCATAATGTGTGTGTGTGTGTGTGAGAGAGAGAGAGAGAGAGAGAAGAAGGAGAGAGAGAGAGAGAGAGAGAGAAGGAGAGAATGAAAAGGTGTCATAAATATCTGATGAAATCTCTTTAAAAGGAATGAATATAAATAAGTTAAAGCTAAAATGTTTTTTTGGTAGAGGATTATTGGATGACTAGAGACTGAACTCTGTAAAGAGGATTTTTGTGTTCTGCATGGGGTGTGGCATGTAGGAGGTACTCAGTAAATAAGGATTAAATAATTGTTAGTGTATTAGCTTGGGGGTTTCCCAGAAGGTGGGAAAAAAGAGGAACAGTCAATAGAAGATTGCTTGATCTGTTAATTATGGTTAAAGGACCTGAAATTATAGATACTAATGCTGTCTAAAATGGTAACCACTAGCCATGTGGGACTTTTTAAATTAAACAAAACTAAAATTTCAATACTTTGCTCTCAGGAGTCAGATTTCAAGTGCTCTGTAGTGACATGTGGCTAGTAGCTACCCTGTTTTTATTTGTTTGAACAGTGGTTCTCAACCTTCCTAATGCTGAGACCCTTTAATACATTTCCTCGTGTTGTGTGACCCCAACGATACAATTATTTTTGTTGTTACTTCATCTCTGTAATTTTGCTGCTGTTGTGAATTGTAATGTAAATATCTGATATGCAAGTAGTCTTAGGCTACCCTTGTGAAAGGATTGTTTGACTTCCAAAGGGATTGCAACCTACGGGTTGCAAAAAACAAGAATGACTTGTTTTTTAGTCTCCTGTATGAGCAAACAACCCATCATCCTAAACAAAGAAACTAGTAACTTTACTGTAAGTCAGAGACTACCAGCTAACTGTAACTCAGCTCATATTGCTCGAAAAGCCTGTGCTGCCTGTGCTTCCTATTCTGATTCTGATTCCTGATTCTTCAATTGTTGTTTGTTCATAAACTGTTAATTTTGTCTTAAAGTGCCTCCCCCTACAATAAAGAGAATATGAACTCTGTCGACTGAACATAAGAATTTAGCAGTGAAAATTCTCTTTAGGGCTTTTACTATCATTTTGGATATACAAGGTCTTTTAAAACACCATCTTAGGCTTTTAATATGTTTTGGTTGAATATGATTGTTGTGGAAGTTTATTTTTAGTTATGTTTAAAATAATTGTTTTTGTGCACTGTTGGAAAAAGGGATGTATAGGCCTTGGTTATTTTGTATTGTCTGCAGGTGTTGGATTTATGTGAGGGATGTTTGATTGCTTATGATCTGCATGTTGTATTAGTAAAACACCTAAGGAGTTCTGAATCAATAAAAACCCCTGAGCTTAGATACTCGGGGTTCCACTGTCAAGGATGCCACTTGCCATGATGGTGATTTCCTCTGCTGAGGTCTGACAGGGCTTGCAATTATGAATATGCCTCCTTGTCATCCTTGCTGAGCCATCCCAGTAGCAGCATACTACTACATGTGATAATGTATTTGTCCATATAGTGTCAGGTTCACAAAAGTTGCTCAGTAGACTTTAGTTCCCTTAATACATGTTTCATTCTTTGGGATCATGCTCCACAAATTGATGATCATACAAAGACCTTTGAGGATCATTTAAGAGCTACAGGTACCTATGCCATATATTTATACAGATGTAAATGCACAGAAAGAATTTTATTTATTTTTTCCATTGCATTACCACCTTGAGATATAGTTGCTACCTCAGAGGATTTTTATTATTTTTGAGACTTTTAGAGTCATAGAAATAGGTCGCCTTCAGAAAGGAACACGTATCCACACATTTGTGTTTCCTCACATTTTCTTGAACAGTAGGTATTCCTGGATTTTTGATATTCTCATTTGATGGGAAATAGTTCTCTGTATTTCTTTGTTGTGTGTGTGTGTGTGTTAATGAATTTTAAGTTAGTGCATGTGTGTAGTAAAAATTGGATGGAACACCCAATTTTTGTTTTTGTATTATTTGTTGAAATGGATATCTTTTTGATTTGTTGTTAAAAGTCTGTTAATGCTAGGCATGGTTGCTGACCTTGGTAAATCATAGCACTTGGGAGATGGAATTACCAGTAAACCACAGCACTTTAGATACAGAGGCAGGAGGATTACAAGTTTGAGGTTATGCTGGGTGCATATTGAGACCCTGCCCACAAGTCTCTCTAGGTTGTTGCTGAGTTTCTATTCCATTGGCTTTTGCGTATCCTGGTGCTTCTACCATTCTGGTCACTGTGGCTTTGTAATTTATAGAATCAGGTCATGTCAGTCCATCCAACTTGTTCTTCTTTTTCATTATTATTTTGGCTATTGGGCTATTGGCATTTTGTTCCAAATGAATCTTTTCCTTTGCTCTGTGAAAATAGATCAGACCCTTTAAATACTGTTCTTATACCATACATCCAGTGCTTAGCTTACTCTAGAGAGAATGTTGGAGAGATGTTTCTGATAATTTTCTCCTCTTGCATCCTATGTGCCTGCTTGGCTGACTCCAGGAGCACACTCACTTTCCTCAGTAGTGTACCAGACTCCTGTAGTGATCAGAGGCAGGCTTTCCACAGTAGCCAGAGACCTACCTGATTTTGGCTGATTGTCCTTGTTTGGTGCATAGAATCTAGGTGAGACATCAACTCCATAAAGAATAGATTTCTCTCTAATGGCAGTCTTTTAGGAAGTTGTGGTGACACAGTTCTAGGACAACTTTTTAGCAGTTCATTAGATGGCTCCTAGAGCTCAGCTTTGGGGCTGTTAGTGGTTGGAAGAAGCTCTTACTGTTCTGGCTCAGGCCTAGTGGATATTGGCTTCTCCTGCGTCACAGCCCTTTGATTCTCATTAGTTAATTGGCTGTTTCTCCAGCCCTATTATACTTAATGATCTTTCATACTAAACTTACCCTTTTCAAATTCCTGGGTGGCCTCTCTATTTCAGTTGACTCTGCATTTCCATATGAATTTTAAAAGCAGTTTGTAAAATGCCTACTGTGATTTTATTTGGAATTATATTGTATTTAGACAAATTTGGAGAGAATTGACACCATAGCAATGCTGAGTCTTCTGACCCTTGGGATAAGGTATCTCTATTTAGATAATTATTTTCTATTAGTAGTGTTTCTAGTTTTTAATATAATGATTTTTCTCTTGTTTTGTCAGATTAATTTTTAGGTGTTTTATTTTTCGATGATTTTATAAATGGCATTTAAAAATAAATTTCTAATTGTTCATTGCTCATATACAGCACTGGATTTTTTTGTATCTTGCCATAACTTTGATAAATTTATTATTTTGGTAGTTGGGTTTTTTTTTTGTAGATTTCATTGGATCTTCAACATACACATTTTAAACATGTATTCTGTGAATAAAGAAAGTTGTATTTTTCCCCCCTCTAATCTGGATGCCTTTTTTCCCTCTTCCTTGACTTCAGTGGCTAGTACTTTTAGTGCATGCCTAATGTTGAGTAAAAATGGTAACATTAGACATCTTGGTCTTGTTTCTAACGTTAAGGGCAAAACATCTCTGATAAGTAAGATGAAAATTGTGTATTTTTCAGATCTTTGAAACATCTTTTTTTTGTTACACTGAGGAAATTCTTTCCTATTCCTAGTTTGTAGAAACCTAAAAAAAAAAAAAAAGGAAATGGATACAGTATTTTCCCATATGCCTTTTTCATGTTTATTGAGGTAACCCATGCTTTAAAAAAAATTAATGTGATTACTTAAATGTTAAACAGGTACTGTGCTCATGTTTATGAAGCATATTTGGCTGCTTAGTATTGTTCTATGTTCACCATTGGGCTTTTCACTTCTTTTGGTATCTTGATACTATATTTGGCATCTTTTCTGTCTTCTTTTAAATTTGTATATGCAGTTTGTTTGGCTTTCTCTTGCCCACACATTCAGTGTTTTGTTTTTCCCTCTTTCTTTAATGTCTTATTAATTGTGGGTAGTATGCTTTTCATTTCAGACATTGTAATTTTCATCTCTATAGTTGAGATTTTTTTGTGTCTTCCATGTTTCTAGTTGAGGTTCTGAATAAGTAAAATATATTTAAAATAGCTTTTAATATCCGTGTCCTAAGTTCTAACGTCTGTTTTAGTAAAGTATTTTCTTTCTTATGATTCATGCTTTTCAGCCTGTTTGTGTGCCTGGTAATTCCCTGGCATGTCTCCTCTTCCTTGCCCCTCAAACCTTAAACTCCTAGGCCAAGCTGATTTTTCTGCCTCCGTCTCCTGAGTACTAGGACTACAGGCATATGTCACTGTGCCCAGCTATAGTGATACTTGATTGGATGACAGATACTGTAAATTTTACTTTTATATTTTGTATTAGGAATATTTTTTAGTTGTCTGGATTGTGGGTGTTTGGAGACAGTTTGAGACTTATTTTCACAATGCACCAGGTGGCTTAGAGCGTGCTATCTAGGACTAATTATTTCTTACTACTCCACTCAATTCTCTCTTTAGTTTGGTTGGTGGGAACAGGCTGTGTTCCTTACTATTCGATTGTCAGGCACTAATCTGTAATTCTTTCAGATTGTTCCTTTCTCAGCTTCTAGTAGTTGTCTTACACAATCACTATTGTGATGAATATAAGAGACATTGCTGTGCAAACCTGTTTTTTTATTTTTCCCCCCCTCAGTTACTTTGTTTTTTTGTTACTTTCTTTCCCTATAGATGCCTGGTCTTCATGGACTTTGAGGTCTTCTCTGTCACCACTTTAGATGAATTCATAAACTCTGATCAGTTTTGAGACTGTAAAGTCTCTAGAGATGGAGAGCTGGGGCAGTGGTACGATTTGGTTTGCACTGTCCCTCTAGAGTCACTGTTTTTTGTTGCTTGATGTCCAGTTTCCTGAGAACTGTTGTTTCCTATAATTTGTCCGGCTTTTTTTTTTGTTTGTTTCAAGTGAGAAGAGACATCTGTTTCCTGTTTGTACATCTTGACTTCTGTCCTTTTATTTTAAAATTCCAGTAGTTTGGATGGTTAAAATAATTCTGTTTTGAGAGTTACCATTTCTTTATGCTTTATCCCTAGATAATTCAAGTATCTACTGTGCACAAATTTGTAGTGACAGCTTTTTAAAAAAATAAAATGAATCTCTTCCATGAAGCCATTGTTCTGCTTGTTTAGAGCCAAGGTTTAGTTTTTCCAAAATTTAATGCCAGAGTTATTTCTAATACCACTTCTCAATATTAAAACAAAAAACAAAACCAAGACACACTGAATACTAATGGAGTATAATTATTGAACTGTGATATAAAAAATAATCAACTGGGAGCTGTCTAGGGAACAGATCCTGATGAAACCTGTTAGTTGTCTGTGAAGTTAAGATTCATCATGACTACATGAGAGGTATCTATAGAATGTTAACTCTTATTCGTGAGTATATAGGGAAAGATAGAATCAGAGCAAATTATATGAAGAATATACTTATAGCATAGTGACTGAATTTTATATTTAAATAATTTTTTTTTGAAGCAGGGCCATAATTTGTAGCTCAGTCTGGCCTGGAACTCACTCTGTTGCCCAGACAATCCTTCTGCCTTAGTCTCCCAAGTGCTGGAATTAAAGGTATGAGCCACCACGCTTACTGAAAGATTAAAAAAAGCAAGTAAGTAGACCTAGAAAAATGGATGCTCTAAAGAATGGAGTTGTTTCTTATAGACTAGTTGTCCAACCTACAGTAATGTAGTTTACAGCTTTTATCGTGTACTAGGATTAAACTGGGATAATTGAGCTTAAGTATTGTATTTGTCACTTGTAGTAAGCGGTCCCCTCTGGATGCGCTAGCTTGAAATATAAGGCACCCCACGTTTCTCTCTGGCCTTAATGGACAGAACTCGGACTAAGGTCAGATAGCCTGAAGCTGCTCAGTTCTGGGAAAACTGCCTTCTCAACTAACTAACACATTCTTATTGCTTCTTCATTCACACTTCCACCCTTGTAGATTACACAGGAAACCCTAGAGAGAATCTCACAGCTCCTTGCACTTCCTTATAGCTAGCTCTGGGACATCCTTGACCCTACCAAGGAATACTGGTTAGACCAGACCAGTCTGAATGCCAGATAAGGTTACCATAGCAATCTGCTTAGGCATCCCCCGCTCTTCTCCCCACTTCAAAAAATTGTATAAATACTGGTACTATGTGTTCAATAAATCTAAGGCTTGACTGGACGGATTGTCTGCCTTTCACTCCTCGTGCCCCTGCCCATGCCTGATTCCCACACCTTCTCCTAGGGTCTTGGTTGAAGATCCCGTGGGCCGGGATAGTCACTTGCTAACTGGGTAAATTTCTTAAATTGAGTTTCAGATTTCTTATCTGTACAATGAACATGAGACTTTCTCAAAGGAAACAGGATGAGATAGAACTGATGCAGAGAAATGTTTTTTTATTTTTTATTTTTCAGTGACGAATGGGAGCTTTACTTTTCTGTTGCATATTTCCCTAGTGTTTATATGCACATATTGGACTCTATCAGGAAAACAAATATGAAGCACATCACTGCTGTCTTGGTCTGAAACTTTCTGGAAGGAAATCAATAACATGATCTAATATAGGGCTACATTAGAAAATGATGGCAGGAGAAGGGTCTGAAGGAGAGCTCTAACTTGGAGAAAAATAGCCAGAGTTGTTACAGGGTTCCTCAGAAGGTGGAGGTCATGAACGGCCCTCACAAAAGAGTTTTTCTTTTTTTGTTTCTTTCATTAGCCCAGCCTCAGTCCCTGAGTCCTACCTAACTCTCCAATAGAAGGGCTCATTTTCTTGGTCATGATTTTAAACTCCTTCTTAGCTCTTGATTTCAGAAGTCAGTTCCTTTGTAAAACTTTAAAAAATTAGAAATTGATTAGTTAAAAAAAATTTTGAGTGGCATTTAAGTTCTTTGTCTTTGTGCTCTGCCTTCTTTGGATTGATTCTTCAATAGAAAAAGTAGCACCGCATAGTAATGAAAAGGTGCTGGCAGACACATGTCTGGAGGAGCATCTAACTGAAGGGGGTTTTATAGCAGCAAGTTTACTTGACACGGCTTTAACTTAAAATGCAATTGACTTTTTAAAAATTTTCTTCAACCTTCTGTGTTAAGTCTAGTAGAAGTCAAATGAGATCAGTGTTAATAGTTGCTGTACACGCTTAGTATATGCATCCAACCTTTCAAAATCTGTTTCCAGGTGCTCAGCTTGTGACTGAAAAAACTACGTGTCCTCCCTTCCCACACCCCACCCCCCCATCTGTTGCTCTGTTTCTGCCTCATTATATATCCCAAACTGGCCTTAAACTTGCCACCTTCCTGCCTTGAGATTACACTCATAAGCCTGGATTCTCTCATAACTTTTTAATGCTCTACTGATTTTCTATAACTGCTGCTTAACAATGTTCATTCCTTTTTCTCACTCTTCCTCTCCCCTCCAGCCTTCTCTCTCCGTGCCCCTCTCAATTAGATCTTGGTCTTGTCATGTTTATTACAGGCTGTCTTCAAACTAGTGGTCTGCAATTGTGTGAGTCACCATGCCTGGCTACATTGTTCATCAGTTCCTCTCCCTCTCTCATTACCTTGCCCCGTAAACTTTATTCTCTCTATTTGTGAGTTTTATAATCATGTAAACAAATGTTCACTGTCCTGGCTTTATTGTTTAATTTTTTTTGGGGGGGGGAGTACCCCTTTTTACTTTTATATCTTAAGTCTTGAAGACCTTGAAAGGCTTTCATCCCTCCGTATTTTTTTTCCTCCTCCTCCTTTTCCTCTTCTTTTTGTGATGTTTTGAGACAAAGCCTTACCATGTAGCCTTGGGTGGCCTGGAACTTGCTATGCAGACCAGACTGGACTCAGGCTTACTTACAGAGATGCACCTGCTTCTGCCTCCTGGAATTAATGGTGTGTGCCACGACACCCTGCCTTTTTGTATTTCTTTCTAAGAAAATATCTTCATTTTTATTACTCTTGATTGAAATTTCTTTTGTGAACAGTAGAAACATGCAACTGAAAATCTTACACCGTTACAGGTGTTTTTAAGATTAACAGAAAAAAAGCAGAGAGTGGTGGTGGGAGCATGCTTGTGATCTCAGCACTGGGGAGTTGAAGGTATAAGAGCACAAGTTAGCAGTCTGCCTGAGCTACATACTGAGACCATGTTTAAAAACAAATAAAATTAATAGATCAATTATTTTTAAAAATTTCATCGATGGATGATTTTTCCAAAAAATAATCTGCTTTTTGAATAAAGAGCTAGGAACTAATGGAACTACTGATTACATATAAAATATAATACAAGTTGCATTTTAAAATGTATGTAAACTCTCTTTTGTATGTATGTGAGTGTATGTAATTTCTCTTGCTTTTATAAGCGATTGGAGTATATTAGAGAATATAGTTGGGATGATTTAAAAGGATTCTATGTGTTTATTGGTGTCATACATATATGTTATTTGGGTCATAGATTTGCTTTATACTGTGTACAATGTATGGCATAATGAAGAAACTTTAAAATGCAAGTTTCTTCACCTTTCTTTTTAAAAACTTTGGAACTCAAGGAAGCTGAACAAGCTTCTTGCATTTACATAACAATTTATACTCAGTTGATAGAAAGCCCCCAAAATATTAATCACATAGTAAAAAATAGCTTTTAATAACTTAAAAGCTGTCTTATTCTTTAATTCCTTAAGGCTATCATTAGTTATTGTTATCACTTTAAAGAAGTACTTCATTAGTTCCAAGAAAAACTTCAGAACAGCTGTAATAACAGCTGCAGATTTAGTCAAAATAGGTGTCTTAAAAGGCTTTTTTTGCTGCCCTTTCGCATCTCTTTTCCTTACCCCAAATAACCAAATATACTTGTAAAAAGATCTGGTGATCTTGGGATTCCTGACACCTGGTTTACCATATGTTTAACTGCATGCAGATGTGGCCACGGCCTCTGATTTTTTGTTGAGGTTCTTCTGCGTCGTGATAGGTTTTTGTAAGCTTGTTGTCTGCATTGGCTTTATAGATCCATAAGTGTTTCACGTTGGCCATTGGTTTTGATCAGGACTCAGTCTCCTGCTAAAACTATTCACAGGAGTAATAATTTCAACTTAAATTTAAGCTAATATTGATATTATTACATCTTGACTAGAAGTAAAGCCATGAATTCATATGTTTTTAAAAGTATTTCTTCAAATTTTTACTTTAATAAGAAATTGCCTTTCATTTTCATTTAAAAACAAATTTGGCAAATCTAAATTTTTGAGCAAAATCTATTATAATGGATCAAAAGCTAAGCACACACACACCCTTGTTAGCCACCCTGTCTCCTTGCAGCTTTATGATCTAGTGACAGGATGGCATTCTAGGCAATTTGTAAGTTCATCAGTCAGGAACTGCTATTAAGGGTTATGGAGGACCACGGCTAGAAGCAGTGTTTGGTACTAATTTCTATTTCCCAGTTATTGTCTCTGTTTGCAAATGCAAGTCATACTGACCACTGATCACGATATATAGTAATATATAACCTGGGCCCTTACCCTAGGTGTACAGAATTATCTGCTCAGAATCTGGTTCAAAATTGTAGTAACTTACTGCTGAATCACACATAAGGGAATTTGAGGTTTTCTGTTAAAGTTGACATTTGTACAGTTTCTGTTAGACCATGTGTAACATGACTATATATACACGTAACACTGTGGTCAAAGTGATAAGGGAACAAAGCTGTGTAGGACACGGTTCTTACCTTTAAGTACAAGTGAGTAAATGAAGCACATATACATGCATTAAAATAGTAAACCACCTGTGAAAGAGTAAACACGTATTTAAATTAGACTGTTACAGACTCAGGAATTTTAGATCTTAAAGTAATTCCAAAGATGTAGATAAACTTTATTATTACACGTGAAGAAACGGAGAAGGGTAGTGAATTGCCTTAAGTCATGTATTTAGACAGGGGCTTTATAGGACTTTCTAAGTACAAACTCTGGAGCGACAATGGGCAGCAGGCTAACTTTCCTTTTATCATCTTAGACATCAGTGCTTATCTAGAGAAATCTTCTGGACATTTTCTCAATAAGCCTAGTGGGAATAATGCATTAGGTTATTTTTAGAGTAGGTAAAATTTAAAAGAATCTATTTCATAGCAATAAAATGCATTCATTAAGACAGAAAAAGGAAGTTGTGTTTACAAAATTATAACTTTTAGAACATTTATTAACTTACAAGTTTGAAGAAGGTAGCAAGTAAAATCTGAGATAGAACAAAATGTTGATATACGAAGGTACAAGTAATTAGGTAGACAGGTAAACAGTTTGAGGAAGGAAAAGTAAACTTTGAGTCTTCAAAAAGGTAAAAACATTGATGTGACCTTAGATTTAACTCATTATCAAAAATTCTTTTTGACCATCTTTTATCCTTCCTTTCCCTTCCTTTTTTACCCAGAGGCTGTTTTTGATGTGATATGGTGAGGTACTGTGAATTTTTTCCATCTATGGACCAGGATAGTCTTAGACTAGTGGATTTCTTATTAATATTTACAAAAGTGAAAGATGGGAATTATATGGTTGGACTTCTGAACCTCAACTATTTAGTAAGATATAAAATTATGTATTTATGTCTAATTTATATGATTATTGAGACTATAAATCATTTTAAGAACTGAGGTAACAGGTTTGTAATTTTTTTCTTGTTAAAACAATAGATTTGGTTCAGCACAACAAATTTTTCATATAATATGTTAGATGTAGTATAGATTTTATTATTCAGGAAGATACTGTACTTTTCAGAGAAAGAGAAAATAAGATATAATACATATGACTGCATCATACAGCATAGTATGAAAAGTGGTAAGAAGTTTAGATTCCTATATTTTGGCTTACATGAAAGAGCTACGTCTGGAATCCTTGAATCTGCTTTAATACCATAAGATTTGATTTGCCAAAAGTGACAATGTAAGCATTTGTACCTTTTGATAAAAATGTTCTCCTTAACTGTGGGCTACTGAGTAATGTGTTCAAATTTTTAATTGAGATTGCCATGTGTTCAAAGTGTGAACTTATGTTTTCCAGTAGCTAATAGATGGGATCTTGTAAAAGTTTTAATTGTATAGGCAGCAATTAATAACTATGCCAGATATCATAAAGAGTCTACAGTTCAGCTGGGCAGTGGTGGACATCTTTAATCCCAGCACTCAGGAAGCAGACTCAGGCAGATCTCTCTCTGAGTTTGAGGCCAGCCTGATCTACAGAGTGAGTTCCAGGACAGCCAGAGTTACCACAGAGAGACTTTGTCTTGAGAAACCAATAATGCTAATGGGACAGGTATCTGAGCTGGATTGGATACCTTGGACAGGAGGGCACAGAAAATTATACATGGCTTCAGGAACATCTGCCTCCTCTGAAGACACTTTTTATAGGGGTCCAGACTTGGATTGACTGCTTCATAGAGTGAGGAACCTTTTGAATTATGTGATGTAAACCATTTTTGTATGCGCTCTGGTGGTTGGGGTTCTTTGTTGTATCAATCCCAAATGACCTCCTTTGCTACTTGTTACTCTGTATTCTTCATATGTTATTGGATGTGCTACAGACTTGACTAAGGAGATAACCTGCTGAAGGGACAGCCAGGAATAGAAAAGGGAATGATAGATTCAGAAAGTGAGACAGAAAGGGGGGTGATGATGATAATGGCAGTTTCAGCTACTCTTCTAATGCTTGTATAATCCCACAACAACACAGAGTTGATATTTTTATAGTATTATTTAAATGATCTGTACAAGTCAGGAAACTTCTTCAATAATTTTCACAGTAAGAGGCAGGGTTCATGCTTGGCTATTTGATTCTATAGACAAAAACCTTAACATTGCCACAGTACGGCCTTTGAAGATAAACTGAAGTACCCTTGGGAATTTCTTTTTCTATTCATCTAAATATGACAGAACAGATTACTATTTCAAGGTAAATAATTTTGGTTGGATTTTGGAGGAGGTGGAGGAGGTAAAATATTAAAGAACTTATTCAGGATGTGAAGGCTAGGTGAAGATAATAGAAAGGAAAGAACCTGGAAATAAGCAATTGTACTTAACTTTGCATTTCAGGAGAAATGGAGTTTGAGTCTGACTGTTTTATCACTAGATTTCATGATGCAATATGACCATGAAAGCTCGATATGGGAATAGTGATCATTAATTTTTAGGTTGGCACTGTCCAATAGATATTTAGTATAAAGCAGGCATTTTGTTTTTATTATGATCACGTTAAAAGAAATGAAAATTAGTAGATAATCAACACACTATCAGTGAGATATTTTACACTTTTAAATACATACTGAATCTTTGAAACCTATATGTATTTTATATTTACAACATAGTTCAATTCAGACTACCAACAAATCATATGCTTAATGTCCATATTGGTTGCTTTACTGGACAGGGTGTTCAATACTTCAAAAGGGAAAAGTTTAATTGCATTAGTTATGCTCATAAAATGTTTCTAATTTTAATTTTTATGAACATAACAATTAGCAAATATCAATATTTACTTAATGATTAGCAAATATTGTTTATTTAGAGTATATTTTTATGTTTTTATAAATATATTTAAGTCAGTTATCAAGAAATATAGTCTTCTATTGGAGTGGGAAAGGAAGGCAAATCGAAAAGACACTAATAGTGCCACTGGAGTCTGAAGGTGTTTTCTGGTGCTAACAAGTGGGACAAAATAAATGCTAATTTACATAACTAGTACGAATAAGAATGACTGGGAATTTTTGAGTGTTTTGGCCTGGGCCATTTTATTAATGAGTCAAATGATGAATGCTTTACTTCTGTGTTTTTTTGACTGTTGCTTTGCCCCCTGGAGCACTCTTCCTTTGAGTTTTATCTTTGTTAGTGTCCAGAACAGTCTTACAGTGCTTTTTAGGAAGTCCAGTTGCATTATCTGGTGCCTCACATAGACCTTACATATTTTAGATTTTTGAAGTAAATTCTTGGTCAAATTATTTCAAATCATAACTTTAAAATTCCATATTTGGAAGAATACATTTCATTATTAATATTGGTATCTTTAGCCCCCAAATCTTTTTGGCTCCTGCATCTTTAATTATTCCTATGTGTTAAGCAACTCTTAGTTTAAATACCGATAGTTCTGTTCATTCTCATATTAGGTTGCCAGAGCTTTGTCATTGTTAATGAAAAAGTCATTGTTCATTTCTCTTCCGAATGAAGCTAAAATATCTTAGTAATTCTCTGCCTTACATACAAGATAAAATTTTGCACATTTTAAAATCAGCCTATTTGCTAGTACAATGATGTTATTTATATCTCAGAGCTTCAGCTGTTCTATCATGCTCTTTAGAATCCACATACAGTATTTAAAGTTTTAGTAGGCTTTTTACCGAGAACCTCCACTTCCCTTTTTCTTTAATCGTCCTCACTTTTCTGAAGGACTGTTGGGACTTGTCAGAATTGGAGTTTTGCCTTTCATAATTACAAATGAAAAGAAAAGGGACATTTTTAGAATTTGGGAGTAGTGCAAATACAGAGAAGAAAATTTACATTCATTTATGTTACCCCTCTTTCACTGAGAAAAATCTTAGCTTAATGTACTTTACTTTTCTCAGGGGTGGGGTGGGATGGGGTGGTTGGCAATGGTGATAATGGTCATTGTGGTAGAAGTAAATAAGTGGATGGATTTGAGAGATACTCGTGTTTTTTATTATTTAATTATGGAGATAATCTTGTAGGTATTTCAAAGTTTACAAAGTGGTGTAGAGGGACATTTAGTCTTTTAATCTGTCAACATGACTGCTGTAGGGTAGAAAGAATGTTAGTACACACCTTTAATCTCAGTATTCAGAAGGCAGTGGCAGCACACACATATAAATTCCTAAAACAGAAGCAGTAGAAGCAGAGACAGGAAGCAGAGCTCAGAAGGAGTCAATGTCAGACAGAAAGTGACAATCAGAGGAAGACTTAGCAGAGTGAAGACATGCTCAGATCTCATGATAGAAAGGTAATCTCTCAGTTCAGAGATGAATCTGAGGTAGTCTGAGGAAGAGAGAGACACAGAGGCAATTCTGCAGAAGGAGTCAGTATCAGATGAGAAGAGCATGACAGTTTGAAGCCAACCAGAACAGTTCAGTCTGAGACAGTGAGAGAATCAGCCAGAGTCAGAAGAGTTCAGTCAGAAACAGTCAACTGGCTCAGGTCAGTTTGACAGCCGCTTAGAAAAGAATTTGAGCCAGAACAGTAAGTGTGAGTTGAATTAGCCAACTGGAAGAGTCAGTTAAGTTCAGTACAGCTCTGAGTTCAGAAGCAGCTAGTCAGAGTAGCTCAGTCAGCAGTAAATCTTAGAGGCTTAAATGTTTTAGATTGTATGGAGGCTGATGTCTTCCACTTCTAGGTTTAAGATTAGATGTACAGAGGCTGAAGTGGTCCAGGACTGTAGGACTCGGACAGGGTATTGAATTAGCCAAAGAATAAATTGCCTTTTGCCCTAAATCTACAGCTACAAAGTGGTATATTTTATAATATATAGCTCATAATGTGTCAAATATTCATCAATAAAGCTGTTAGAAAAAAAAGAAGAGCTGTAGCTGCTTATTTAATCCTTATTTAATATATTTATTAATAAAGACATATGAGACATGCTTGCATTCAAGTCTGAAACACCTCAGCAGAGAACACAGCAGATATCCTCCAGCTCCAGCTGCTCTAATCTTAAAGCCCCTCCTTGCCCTCTCTTAGAAGTCTATTTGCATGATCAAAGAGATACAGTGGTTTTACTCCTCCCAAACCTTTGGCCTTCTGGGTAGAGTGCCACTAACACAAAAAAGGCCAGGCCACACCTGTCCAAGCTATGTCCACATTTTTTGTGGGGTAACTACAGGACAAATGTAGAGACCAAGCCATACCTAATCTTACCTCTGGACTGGTAGAGTATCCAAGTGACCTCTTCATCAGCAACTCTTGTTTATATTGACCTAAGATAGAGCGGATTTTATTTACATTAGAAAGCAAGCCTTTCAGCTATAGAAATCACATGTCCTACCAGGCTTCAGGCTGCCAATACAATGATTATCTTACAAAATACTGGGGTGTACACAGAAATCAGTGAATATATTTGGAGTGATGTTCAAATAAATCGCAACAGAGAACAGTACTAGGGAGATCATGTCCTTTAACAATGACATTTCAGTTACTGCCCAAACACAGTTAATAATGTACTTATTACCAGAAGTTTTCTTTGTAAGTTAGTCCTGTGTTTAATATTGGTATGTTTATATATCAGTCATTTTTGACATACTGAGAATGCTGGAATCATAATTTACCTTCTGGTTTACTGCCCTCTCTGTCTTGTTCTTGTGCTGAGTGTGTGTTACAGACTTAATAACAGTGCTGATGTGATTCTGTCACTATTACAGCTCTTGAATTATTTTAAACTGGAGAAAAGCATGTTATTTATTTATTTATTTATGATACTTAACAGGAGTTTTAGTACCAACTGTTATATTATTTTCTTGGATGACTTCACAATGCTTTGGAATATTGTTGGAAAACAGTAATGTTTTGGGGTTGAATATAGGCTCTTAAGAGACTAACTACCTCAAGTTAAATCTCAGTTGTCAACTTAGGTGTTTGACTTGGGGCAAGGTATTTATTTAAGAGTATGTTCTGCTTATGGATAAAACAAGTATTATAAAAAACCTACTTCAGCTTGACAGTAGTGGCACATGTCTTTAATCTCAGCACTCTGGAGGCAGAGACAGGTGGATATCTGTGAGTACAAGTCCAGCCTGGTCTACAGAGTGAGTTCCAGGACAGCCAGTGTTACGACAGAGAATATCTGTCTGGGGGGGAAAAAAGAAAAAAAAATGGACAGTAGTTGAGGCAGGAGAATGTACCTTCCATTACTAAAATTCCATGATTTTTATTATTTTAAGAAGAATATATTTGCTCAGGTTGTTTTTATTGGCTGTTAAGGTTCCAAGTTTTGTTGTGTTTTCCGTCATGGAATTTGTTTTAGTATATTTCTTTCTTTTTTTTTTTCAACTATAATACTTGAATACATTTCTCATCTTGCGTGTATTTTAGAGGAGAGCTAATTGAGATATATATGAAGTAATCAAGATCTTGTTGACTTTTATTCCATCGAGGCATGGTGGATCAATTAGGGTTCTATCAGGAAAACAATCCACACTGGCTACTTCAGGCGAGAAAATTTTAGGGAATAGGTTATCAGGTATTAGAAGGCATAAAAGGCAAAAGAGGGGATACTGGAGTAACACAGATAATAATTGCAGGAAGCCTCCTTCCTATAGGTTTGAAGAAATAAAAATCTTAAAATAGGGGACACAGAATTGAGACTCAGCTGCTGCTATTTCTGAGGGGATGTGTGATTGTGTAGCTTCTACTAACTGCTGGTATTAGGGTGGAAGGCCTGTGCTGGGGCATTGCTGACTGAACAAAACAAGTATTCTCTCTTTAGTGCCTTTATTGGCAACATTGGGAAGCTACCCAGTAAAAGAGAAAAGTACTTTTAAAAGCTTTCTTTTCAACAGAAAGGATTATTAAAGGATGGATTTGGAGCTGAGAAATAGCTGAGTAACAAGTACATTCCATCTTCTTTGGGTTACATGATGGCATATGCTGTCTGTTCCTTGGTCTTTTCCATAGACAACAGGATCCTAAATGTCCATAGTGCTTGAGGGTCTAGAAGAAAAAGAATTGCCAGTGTTTTAACCATAGGCATACATTGCGTAGGGATAAGAATTGTTTTGGTGAATGTATGACTGGGTTATACAGTTACTGTTTGAAAACAGACTGTATCAAGGTGACCATGACTTTGCTGGGCAATTAATATTATGAGACCACCACTGTATAAGTGGAATATCAATGATATAAATATCACTGTGATTGATTTGCTTAGTTGATGTGTGATTTGGGATATGAGATAGGATTTATTGTTCTAAAACAACTCTGGTACAGCCTTTTTTTTTTAATTCTGAGATTTAATCATTAGATTCATATTGGTTGGGTTTTCTGTTGTTCTTTAGTAGTTTGATTCTGTCCTGAAGCAGAGGCATGCCTATCATGTACAGTTTTCCTGGAATGTCTTAAAGATGTTCAGTAATTCTGCTTGTCTAAGGGAAAGTGACTAACTGGGTATAGGGTAATGTTGCACATTAATGCGTCAGATGACTTGTCCTCTTAACTATGGATTGCTCTTGATGGTAGGGCTGTCTATAGATTTCAAAAAAGTATATTTGGTTTGCATTTCACACAGATGGCATTTTCCTGTTGTTAATAGTTACAGGTATTTAAACTTTTGAGAACATAAAAGTCTTGAGTCTAATAAATGCATTTAAGTCTTAACAGAACTTTAGGGAATCAGGAAATGGCTCAGTTGATAAATTGTTTGCTTAGTGCTGGGGATGTGGAGGCAAGAGAATCTCTGGAGCTTATGGGTCAGTTAGTCAAGCTGGATTGGTGAGTTCTAGGTTCAATGAGAGACTACATCTCAGAACATGAGGAAGAAAGTAATTGAGGAAGACACCTAGTTCCACCCTTGATCCTCCCCACTAGTGCACCTGTGACTACTACTGCATGCACATACACATACATGTATACACACATGAAAAAGAAGACAATGGAATAAAATCCAAATACGAAGTTCTTGATTGTTTATTAGAATTTTTTGTTAACAAAGTATTATCAAAGTGTATCCAACTAATCACCTGAATAAACATTACTCTTTTATTTCATTGCTGGCCTTCAAGACTGTTATGCCTCTCCTGCAGCTTTCTTTATGCCTTTAAAACCTAGATTTTCAAAGGTTCTAGGTATTTTCCGTATGATTGTTGCTGTGTATGTATGCACATTATCTATTTTTAATTCAGAGTATAGAAAGATGATTTATATAATTGAGGGGAGAATTATATAGGGAGTTAAGAATTTAAGGGGATTCCTAGAGAAGGGTAAAAAAGTTAGCTCAATTTAAGGATCCTAAACAAAACATTTTGATTGGCATGTGGAGACCCTTATGTTCGCACAAACATCCATATTTGAATATTTATAGAAGATAATCTGTCAAAATTACTGTTATTTTAATTTACTTTGCGTGGCTGATTGCTGCAGTTTGATATTAGTTGAATGCTAGATGAACAGCTGTAAATACATTCTGGAGTGCAGCATGCTTTGTCCTTGAAACTACGTGGGTCCCCCTCCCACCTCTAAACTGTAGTGCCTTTTTGCCTTTGCCAAACCTTCATGCCTCCTTTAGGAAAAAATTAATGAAGTTAAAACTTTGATTTTTTTTTTTTAAATACTAAATCTGTTCACATTCAGTGATCAGGAATTGTATGAATTTTTTTTTAACTATTTCTGTAGACTTTGCTTTCAAAGAAGCTGTACCTCATTTGTATATTTTTACATGAGATGTACTTCATGTTGATAACATAAAGCACGTTTCTAGATAATAAGTGTTTCTCTTTTATCTCATTTGTACAGTTAACAATTTTAGAGACCCAGAGTCAAGCAATAATACCTTACTCTGCAATACCATGTGGAGTTCTTCAACATCTTACATAGGGGAAGGAAGCACGGTGCCATTTTTAGCCAAGTAACTTTGTAACTTTGAAGTAACTTTGTAACTTAATAATTTTTTTCATTTTAAGTTAGAAACTCTGTTCTCTTTAAATACTTTTCCTCACCTAGAAAACACTATTATTTGTTGATGGGGTTCCACTGTTGCTCAGGGGAGTCTATCAAGACAATGTTATTTTAGCTGTCTAGCGGATACAGTAACTTCTTATATAATTTTTGGAGCAGGGACTATATTCTGTGTTCTGTTTGCTAGTCTGTCTTGACTCTTACCTAGCCATTGTTACCTAAATGGTTTGCTTTTATGTATATAACAAAAGATGTAACTAGGTAGCTTACTTTGTCTTCTTATGCTTTATTTCTTTATCTTATGTAAATGGACGGATTGAATCTGCTTTGTGGGTTATTTAGTCAGAATCTATAGTTAATGTTTAGTTTCAGTGTTACTTAGATATTGACTTTGTTTGGACTTCTGGGGAATGTAGGGCCTCAGAAATATGTTTTATATTGTGCAAATAAAAAGTGGCATTTTGGTAGTGTTCTATCCTTTTTTTGAACCCATCACTTCTCATTTGATCCATTTTTTTTTTGTGGATTTTAATCTAGATGTTTTATATATTTTATTTTTGCTACTTTTAGCCATCCTTGTTGTGACTCTCTCCAAATATTTTCTTATCTATCTTATTCAAGTTCTCACCATCTTAGGAAAACTCATTGTGTAATCTCCTGGTGAATTTAAAGGATTAATGATTCTTTAAGTTGCTACAATGACTCTTAAACTTAAAATGTTTTATTATTTGCTACTGTGTAAAGAGTACTATTGTTACTAATAATACATTATGGTTGTAGAAATAGAGTAGCATCATATATACCTAAAACGAGCTAATTGTTGATGTATATACTTGGAGTTAGTCTTTCTGGCATTCTTGCTAAGTCTGGAAGCTTATTTTACAGCATTTTTTTTTTTTTCAGATTTCTGACTTAGGCATTGTGTTCACAATGTGTTAACAAATACGCTTTTTGTTAAGTAGTTTAAAACTCAAATAAAATTTAAGCCAGTAATATAAAAAGTAATAAGCCATTTTCCCCATGTGATTTGGCAAAAAATTAGCTGTATTTCTTGCTAATAAGAGCAACAAATAGGAATGAGTTAGGATTTCCAAGGCAAATTAATTTTGGTAAAGATTAATTCCATGATGATAGCTTGGAACTAACCAATTTGTCTTAACGGCAACAGCAACAACAACCACCACCTGCAAACATTTAGAAATAAATAGTTCTTTTAAGTTAGAGAAAGGAGGTCACAGGCAAACTGCTGCCTCCAAATTGGAGACATAGACAAATACAGAGAACTGTAACTCAGCAGTAGAAATCAAGGGGCAAATGCCTCTACAGGAACCAGAACCAGTGCAACAAAATTAAATTGTAAGAATTACTGGAAGGCTGGCCCCCACAAGTCTGAGAGGTAAAATCTTCAGAGGTCCCCTATATTTCTGAGCCTTTTTCCTCTAGAAGTTCAACTAGTTTCTTACAGTGAATATCATCAGTATGGGAGGGGAAAAAAATCCCAATTCTTATAGCTGGAGAGGAGAAAAGTAATCATTTTTAAAATATCTCAGAGACTTCTTTTCTTAACAAGGTCTGTTTTCAAGTAAAAAAAAAAATTACCAGAATCTCATGGACCTTTGGGAAGGGAAGCTCTCAAGTTCTGTTCCAGCCACTGTTTTCCTGAGGAGGCTGAGGGAAGCTGAGAAGCACCAGTAGAGGTCATTGTTGGGCACAGGTGCAGTAAGAGACTGAAGCCTGAATATAGGATCTGGTCCCTCCTTCCACACCTTGACAAGGTGCTAAAGGGCTCTTTGTCCTGAAGCATGTGGGCTAAAAATTATAAGATGCTACAATGTATGCCCCTCTCCTCTACACATAGTTTAATACAGAAAGAACAAGCATCAGAATCAGATTTTCAGGGTAGGATTTTTAGGACCACACTGCGAATTTAAAACAAGTATGACTAATATGCCATTGGCTGCAATGGGAAAAGTAAACATACAAGAACAGGTAGATAATTCTCAGTAGAGAGAAAGACAATCTTGAAAAGAACAGAAGAGAAATGCTAGAGATTAAAAACATTGTAAGAAGCTGAGCATGGGGTACATTCTATAATTCTAGCTGGTGAGAGGCTGAGGCTGGAATATGGAGAATCCAAGGTCATCTTGGCTGTGTAGCTATTGTACCAGTCAGCTGGGTGAGGCTTCCTTTGCTTTACTTGAATAGGAATTGTGGAATAGGAATAGGTCTCTATCAGCAGCAGCTCTTGATCCCCTGTGTTTGACAGCAGAGAGCTGTGACAAGTGAAACTTCCTAGTGTTATGCTCCTCGGTATTAGGAGCTATAGTACTACTTAGCCCCCAGTCTCTTTGCTGACCTGGTATTGGGACCTTTGTGTCTTGGCAGAGGTCAGTTTTGTAGCTCTCAGCCTGGAGTCCGAGCCCCTTTCCCTGAAAATTTGAGCTCTTTGAAACTTGTGCATGTTTTATTCTCTAATCTTTATAATCTTTTTCTCAGCCTTCCAATCTCTTGTCTGCTTTGCTTTTCTCCTTTCTGCTCTAAATTCCCCAGAACTGTTTAGTTTTTAAAATATTGTTTTAAAATGGTGAACATTGTTTAAATAAAAATAGTTTTATTTTTCCTCAAAACATAAGCTTTATTTTTTAGACCGCATAACTGTTTGAATTCTGATATTCAAAATTTGAGGTCCTCTTCTTCCTCATTTTTATTTTTAAAAGTCTAGCTACTTAGTGATGAGTACCTTAATTTCATAAGACCTCAAATATTGTGAGCATGTTAGCCAAGCACAACAGATTGCAAACATTGGAGAGTGACTCTAGATCTCTTTCTTTTTAACTTACATCATTATGGTTGTCGTTGTCACCACCACCACCACCATCACGTGGGTCTCTGTGTCACTGAATATGGTAATTTCAAACCTGGTGGTTTAGTACTTATTTTGTCACCAATTTCAAGAATGAGATATTTATATAATGGAGAATAAATCATTTTGTTAGATGTTGATTCTCTTCTAAAATGAATTGTCTTATAGTACCATTATTTTAAGATACTTCATGCATTTAAAAAATAGTTTATAAGAAGAAAATACTAAAAGTTGAAATGTCCAAACAAATATCGTAATCATGAATGACAGCATTTGTAATTGATATTTAAAATTAATTACTACATGAAGATATATATATATAGATATATATAGATAGATAAAAACATGGTGGACATTATTTTAAATGAAAATTTCTCTTTTAAACACTCTTCAACTTTCCTTCTTTGTACCCATTTATTTGTTATTATTCAAGACTACTTATTAGGTAGTTGCTGTATTCTAGACTGAATAATAATCCATAAGCATAGACAGAAATTACTTGTCTGATGGAGTTTATATTCTATTGTGTAGACAGATATTTAGTATGTCAGATGGCAGTAAGTGCTTTAGAGACAAACAGGTACCTTGGGAAGTGTGTTGCAATGTTGGAGTGAGAAACCCATTGCTTTAACATAGAATAACACAGGGAAGTTTCATTGAGAAACTGGTAATTGACTTTGAAGAGGGACAAAACCATGGAATAGTTAGGCAAGTGTGTTTCAGATAAATTCACAAGTCCTGTATGGAGTGCAAATTCCTTTTTGGAACAAGACCAGGTCTCACTGTATAGCCCCAGCTGGCCTAGGACTTACTATCTTCCTCATCTCATAAATTCTGGAGATTGTGGATGTAACTGCCATGTCCGGCCTGACCATTGTCTTGTTTGTCCCTCCCTCTTCTCCCATCCATGTTTGTTCTTATTAGCATTACCATTAAAATAACAACAAAACTTCTTCTGTCTTTGTTCTTAGGGATGGTAGTGGTGGTAGTTTTGCAACATTTAGTTTTCCTAGGTACTGCCATTCTTTGCTACTCTGAGTTGTGTGTGTCATGATGTAGCCTTATTCATTGGCCATTTATAAGAGTTTTGCAGTTGAGCTCTCTGGAGTCATGCTTAGTGAAAACAAGTCTCTTTTCCTCTTCCCTTCCATCTTTCCTTTTTGTGAATGTTGTAATGTTTTCAAGATTTGCTAGAGGAGGTCTGCTTTTATCCATTATTTGTTTCACTGGTAAGATGGATGCCTATTGAATGTTTCAAAGGATTCATGGATGAGACTCTTTCTTGAGAGAACTTAAATGATTTCCAGTCCTTGAATTATTAATCATTATTACTAGATTACCGCCCCCACCCCCGTTAAATTATTCTTCTGAGTTTTTCTGTCTTTTCAACTCAGTAGCCCTACTGGTTTGTATTTGATTTTCCTCTTCTACATTTCAGAGCCCCAAACAATAAAGCAATCCTATGCTACATTTATGTTATGTTATGTTACTTCTTCCTTGTTTAGAGATTAGTTTTCAGCTTTCTGTTCAATGTCAGATGCATAGTTTGTCCAGTTGTTTACATTTGGAAAGTATTTGTTTGTTTCTTTCAAGATACGGACTCACTATGTAGTCCTGGCTGGCCTAGAATTTGGTATGTACACCAGGCTGGTCTCAACTCACAGAAATCCACCAACCTCTGCAATTAAAGGTATGTGCCACCATGCCTGACTGGAAAGTAATTCTTGATTATTCTTATTTCCTTATGGGCAAAGGTAAACGTTTTCTCACATTTTTATAAAAATGGAGAATGATAATTTTAACAAGCTGTAGATCTGGCCTATTACAAATTGAGAACAAATGCTACATGTAAAAATTAATTTTAAAATGTTGCCTAGATTGAGTTTATTTTAGTAATAACATTTCTGCTGTTCCTCTACATGTAGCTGTGCAGTAAATAAAGACTGGTGTAATTCTTATGATTTACAGTGGCTGATCTTGTTTTGTTTTTTCTGTGCCTCACTGAAGATCACTGCCTGTGAATTGGTTCAGTTCACTTCTTCCTTACTTCCCTTTTTCTCTTCCCTTCTTGAATTTTTAATATAACAAAAAATATAACTTTACTTTGTATGGGACTTTTATAAAAATTACTGAATTTGTTTTATCATGAAATAGTTATTTTAATGGCATATTTGAAATAATTTTAAACATCTGATCAAAAAAGAGTATGCACAATTATGGGAGTATGCTGCATGAATTTTTTATTTTGTCTCTTGACATGATGTGAAATGGTATACTTAATATTACTTATTATCTCTTTATCCTCCCCCTCCATTAGTCACAAAGGACTGCTAACATAAATTGAGATGAAGTAATTGAGAATGTTTTACTAAGTATGAAATTAGGCAAAAGGGGATGTGTTTGGGCTAAGCTGAGCAGCAATGGCCCTCAGTCCTGTCAAGATTGTGTGTGTGTGTGTGTGTGTGTGTGTGTGTGTGATTAGTGTTTGTCAGTAAGAGAGAAAATTGACTGAAAAGAGAAAATAATACTTATACAAAGGTACAGATTAGGAAAAAAAATCATTTAACTGTGTACTTAATAAGGACTTTTATAGAAGTAAATTATAGTTTAAGCTGAAAACGCTTTTGGAGAAAGTTTAAATTGCCCCCACTTTGTGAATGTAATTGAAAATGCCAAATGAAAATCAACAAATTTATTAAATGCCTGAATTATGTGATTTCATTAAAATTTTTATTAGCTTAAGGAGAATTGGATTTCATTATTTCATTTTTCAAACAAAATTTATATTTGTTGTTTCTCAATTGCTTTTTATGTTTAAATGACAGATTTTTTTTTCCATAAATTATCTGAGTTTCTCCCCTTCCCTCTCCTTTCTCTCCCTTTCTCCATTCTTCTTCCTGCATTGGTTTATTTGTTTTGAGACAGTTTGTGTCACTGGCTGGCTTTGTAGTTCACCTTGTAGTCGAGCATGACCTTTTGGTTCAGATCCTTCTGCCTGCATCTCTCCATGCTGGGATTACAGGAAGTCAGAATCTGACTGTGCAACCTAGCATGGCCTGGTTTGTGACCCCTTCTGTTCCAGCCCTGCTAGTGTTAGAATTGCAAGCATGTGCCATGCCTATCATTCTTTTAATGAAAAGAAACTTAGCAGTAATTATTCTGCAATGAATTTAAATTCAATCACTAATGTAAAATTATATTTTCACACATTTCAGAGACAATATGAACTAACTCAAATAACTAGTGCTTTAATTAGCAAATCACAGAATTGTGCCCAACTTTCCTAGTATCCTAACCCCTTATTTTGAACAGATGGGATGATCATAAACATTCACATCATAATTCTTTGAATTAAAGCAAACTAGAAAGTCATTACTTCAGAATATTTCCTTAGTTAATTTCATGTGATGAGATGGACTGAAAATTTCAAGCAGAAGAAAAATTAGTTCAACAGTTTAATGAAGGTTAAGTTTGTAAGGTTAACAGAGTTTAAGTTTGACTGTTATATTTTAACGGTGTACTTTCTTGGTTAAGAAACACTAGAAAGCATAAATGCTTCAGTTTGGAAAAGGAAATTATAAATAATGTTAGAGAAAAGCTGATCATGAATTACAAAGGACTATTATTTAAAGACCTTATACAAATGAAGTCAGTTCAATTCTAGATTAGCATATCCTTAAATCTGAATCTTTTAAGTACATTCTCTGTTGATCTCAACTTCCTTTAAAATTAAGCAGTGGTGCAGAATTTATTAGAGTCTTTCTTTCTGCTTGGCTCCCCTAAGTGAAATGGGTAGTTTAAAAAAATATTTATTAATATAAGATAAACAGGATGAAGCAAGCAAAAGTAGTATCATGAATTAAAATGACCATTAATTATAGCTGAAACCCACTGTTGATTTCTGTAAAAGCACTGTGGTGAAACCAACTGAATTAAAATGTGGAAGGAAGGATTGATAGAAGAAAGAGATGTTTACGAAGTTCATTTCTCATTTGCTACTTACACAGTCATCACATTTTCACGCTTTTTTCTTGGAAGGGTAATAGGACATGCACATTAGGTCTTAAAATACTAGTTATCCCTAATACATGAGTACAGAATATTCTTTTTATTCATCAAAACCTGCTAATATCTTAGAAATTAGTTATCCTAGTTATAAAATACAAACTCATAATCAACTAGTGAGGTTTCTACCAAGAGTATCTTAATTGCTTTAATAGATATATGCAGTAACAGAACAGCTTGCAATTAACTTATAATATTCAAATAGGTCAGAAGTCTGGACCGGTCATCTATACCTTTTGCTTCAAATGAATTTAAGCAGTTTAAAGTGATGCTTAAAGTGCTCTTATGATTGAAGAGATGGCTCACTGAGTAGGTGCTTGCTTTGTAAGCACTAAGACTTGATTTCAGATCCCTAGCTTCCAGGTAATAACTGAGGCGTTTCTTTGGGTGACTGTAACTCCAACACTGTGGTCCAGAGACTGGCAGATCCCAGGGACTCTCCAGTAGCCAGTCTATCTAGAATGTCAAATTTAAGGTTAAAATAGAAATCCTGTTTAAAAAATAAGGCAGAGAAATTAGTGGAGATTGAGGGAGACATTCTGGTTAGCCTCTGGCCTTCACACATGCCTGCATAGGCAAGTACACACATGTCCATGTATACACACACAAGCAAACACCTACATACAAACACACACAAACATACACATATGCACACAACACAAATGCACACACACAAAATATGGTGGAGAATGACTGAGGAGGACACAAATCAGTTGTTGGCTTCCACACACATACGTATACACAAAACATGTAAAGTGATACTATTAATAAACTGAAGTGAAATGTGTACATTTATGATTTTTCTAATTGAGTTGTATGTGTACATATACACTTGTGTGCATATATATTTGATTGGTAACATAATGTAGCGCGAAGAGCAAATTTCTCAAATCAGACACGGATTATAAAACATATGCGCAGTTTACCTAACCATAAAATTGGAATGATCTTCTGTAGACTCATGTAATTGTGAACATTATGTGATAATATGCATGAAAGTTCTTCAAACATTATAAAGCATTTAATAAACTCTAGTTAATATTGTCTTTCCTTTGCTCATTAAAAACCAAATATACTAGCCTGCTGCCACTTCGACTTTGTCAAGGTCTTGCTCATCATAGGGCTTGTCTTAGTTACTTTTCTATTGCTGTGAAGAGACACAATGACCAAGGCCACTTACAGAAGAGTATACTAGGACTCAGTTTCAGAGGGTGAGTTTATGGTCATCATTGTGGGGAGCATGGCAGCTGGTAGTCATGCATGGCATTGGAGTAGTAGTTGGGAACTTAGATATGATCCACAAGAAAGGACGGAAAGAACTGGAAATGGCATAGTTTTTTTGAAACCTCAAAGCCCACCCCCAGTAACATGTTTCCTCCAACAAGGCCACACTACCTAATCCTTTCCGAACAGTTCCATCAGCTGGGGATCAAGCATTGAATTATAGGAGTCTATGGGAGCCATTTTCATTCAAACCACCATGAGGCTTTTGTGAGGTTGTTTGCTTAGTCAGTGGAGAAGAGAGGCTTTGAAGGCTTAGATATATACAAATAAAGGGCCTCTGCGCCCCTTGATGAAAGCCTTTACTGTAAGACCTCTCTTGAGATGATCCTTCATCACAGGACCATAAAAGCAAGCTGGATTTGTACACAGTCAGATTTTGAGCCCATGGAACTCTTGGAAGATTTAATTTTCTCTCTCCCCTGCTTAAAGCCCATTGTATTTTGGAGCATATGGTGGGGGCAGTAGGGTTGTATGTTCTGTCTTTTCCCTACTATTTTTACCTAGCATCTGATATTAGGGACTATTCTTTCTTTGACAAAAGCAAAATTAATTATTTCTGTGTTCCGCTTTGTCTGTTTACTGTTCACTGTTGGACTCCTGTGCCTTTCCCTGCTACCTGCTTGGCTTGAGGCACGGTCTTGATGTTTTGCCTGAGCTTCATGGAGATGCAGGTTATATTGATTCTCCCTGCTCCTCTTCGTACTTTATAAACAAAGCTCCTGCAAATATTTGTATGTCAGCTTTTGTGGAGATAACTTTTCATTTTTCTCAGCTGGACATCTAAATGTAGAAATTCTGGTTTGTTGTGTGTTTAGTTTAGAAACTTAAAATCAAAACTTCTCAAAACTTAGAGGAAAACATTTGTGACTTTGGGTTTGGCATTGGAATTTTAGAAATGATACCAAAACTACTGTCGTAGTTAGGGTTACTGTTGCTGTGACAAACACTATAATAAAAATAACTTGGCGAGGAAAGGGTTTATTTGACTTATGTACCCTAAATCACAATCTGTAGTCCCGTGGGTGAAACCCCCTCACTGGCTCTTGTCCAGAGTCTCGTGCTGCTTGCAGCGGGCTCCAGGTCAAGAAACTCAGCGGGGTGTGGCAGCAACATGGTGAGGGCTCTGGGCCGTGGGTTTTACCTTATCCCGCCGCTGCCTTGGTGGGCCTCTGTGAGTTGGTGAGTGGACAGAAAACACTCGAGACATGCTTAGATGGGTGTCTCCCTTTAATTGGGGCTGTAGGCGTATATCAAGGATCACAGATGGGAAGGAGCCCATGACTCTGAGGAAGACCATTGGTTAGGACACCCTTTGTGGGAGTGGCCTTGCCTGTGTGTGGAATTTGAGTCTGTGTAATCCAGTCCCCAGGGCAGAAAGGCATGTTTGCTTAATAAGGGTTCGTATCTAAATTTGGTTGGGTTTTGGCTGGGGCTAAAAAGTGAGGAACACCCCAATTTCTGCCTTTTCTCACTCTCTAGGGGTGACTCGGGGCTCAAGGCGAGCTTCAACTCACAATTAGCACTTAGACACCCCTACAACAGTCTATTAAGGGAAGCCAAGGCAAGAACTCCAATCACATGTAAACCTGAAGGCAGGAGCTGATGCAGAGGCCATGGAGGAGTGCTTGCTGGGATGCTCCCCATGGCTTTCTCAGACTGCTTTCTTGTAGCATGCAGTATCACCAGCCCAGGGATGGCACCACCCACTAATTAAGAAAATGTCCTACAGGCTTACCTACAGGGGGATCTTATGGAATCAGTGTCTCAATTGACATTCCCTCTGCTTAGATGATGATAGCCTGTGTCCAGTTGACATAAAACTAGCCAGCACAGTCACCATTTACAAAGGGGGAAAACACCAAATTGTTGTCTATAAAAACATCTTATATTTGCCTGCAAGACTATATTTAGAGAATACCAGATATTCTAGTCAGCTTTCCGTACTGTACAAACACTTGAGAACATAAATCTTTAAAGAAACTCTAAAGGCTTATGTTGGCTTATCCTTTCAGAGGCTTCCGTCCATAAGTGATTGTCTCATTACTGTTAGGCCTGTGGGTTAGGTAGCACATCACTGGAAGAGGAGGAGGTTCCGAGAGCATGTAGGTCAAAGCTACTCACCACACGGCTAAGGCACTTACCTTCTGACTTTACCTATCTACAGCACTAGGGTTGCAAGGACACATGTGGCCATGCCCAGCTTTTTTGGGGGGGGAGGGGCTGAAAATTTCTATTTATTTATTATACATTTTAGTTAAAATATAATGAAAGCATATTCTACCTTTCCCTTACTCCAGCTCTTAACACATTTCTTCTCTCCAACTCTTATACATGTCCACTTCTCTAATCGATAGCTTCTTTTCTTTGATAACTATTGTTATATGTGTGTGTGTGTATGTATATATATATATATATATATGCATATATATATACTAACATGTAATATTTGTATATACATGCAATGTGTACATACATTGCATGTATATACATATATTATATATAATATATATATATAAATATAAGTATATAATATACATGCAAAATATATAAACATAATATGCTGAGTACATTTTTATTGTTCATCTATATATGGTTTCAGGGCTGACCACTTTGTATGGGATAACCAGTTAGGGAGAAGCTAATTCTTCTTCTCTGCAGTCATTAGTTGCCTGTAGTTCTTTTTCTAGGAGTGGAACCCTCAGATTTTTTTCACTTCTACCTTAGCATGTTTATCGATATTGCCATTCCCATTGTTCTGGACTTGGTTATGCAGCCAGATCTAGGAGAGACTGTTTGTATTAGTCAGGGCTTGCTCTTTTCCTCCCTCCCTCCCTCCCTCCCTTCCTTCTTTTTCTGAGACAGAGCTTCTCTGTTGTAGCCCCAGCTGTCCTGGAACTCACTCTGTAGACCAGGTCAGCCTCAAACTCACAGAGATCTGCCTGCCTCTGCCTCCTGAGTGCTGGGATTAAAGGGGTGTGCCACTGCTGCCTGGTTTAGTCAGGGTTCTTTAGAGCAGCAGCTCTCAACCTGTGGGTAGTTGTAACACGTCCAGCCCTCCACAACCAGGATACATTCCCGACTTCCCCATGAAAAGATGATGAACCGTGACAAAAGAAACCATGCACAGATGCTTGGTATAAGAGAGAGACTGGCATACATACTGCCAGGGAGAAAAAAGGCTCAAAAGAGCTAAGCCTCTCCATGGCTTAATAGTAGGCCTTTTGTTTATTTAACAATTTGTAGATGTAAAACATATTTTAAAGAACTTGCATGATTACATTGTAAACAGGAACATCCTTCACAATGACAGCTTAATCTTTTACTCAGAAAACTTTAACACAATGGTTCATTAACAGTTTGCTGGGTACCATGTTAAACAAATTTGTTACAGGATAACTCAGAAAAATGGGCATAAGGATACAGAAGTTTATAGGTCTTAAGCTTCCTTTCTGTTTATACTTTATTTACCCAGGTCTTAAGCTTCTTGTCTGTTTACACTTTATTTACCCAGGTTATAGCCGTAAATTCTTTTGATTTACAGTACTTAGTTCTCTCGTCTTTTTGACTATTAGCAATTTGGGAGTCTTCATCTTCAAGTTAGTATATTGATTGACTCAGACAGTTTCAGTTTTAAACAGCCTTTTGGGAATATTTACATCTATCCTAGGTTTATTTTTTACTATAGCTCTAGACAGGTTTACTAGTTCTTCATTAGCAAAGGGCAAAAATTCTCAGGGGTGTGTATCTATGTGTCTTTGTCTTACTGGGCCCTTGTCTTTCTCTGGGGAATCAGCACCTTATTTTGCCAAGAATAACTTTGTGAAGTGACTCCAATAGACACGAGGTGGCTCTCATATATGCCAGGACATGAAGGTCAGTAAAATTGTTATAATTATTTTAATGTTGAAATCACCATGGCCCTGTCCTCCACAATGTGTCCCTCTCCCAGTCAGCAAGAGCCAGCCCAAGGATTAATTTTAGTTTTACTAATAAGTAATGCAGACACCATTATTGATGAAACTTTTCACAGCTATACAGCAGAAAAAGATGAAAAAGAGTCAATGGTCCACAGCCTCTGGCATTTCAGTAACTGGAACCTTGTTTAATGGTTTGCTTACACTACCGTGATTGGTCTAGGCTGTAACAGGTAGTGACCCCTTTGGGGGTCTAACAGCCCTTTCACAGGGGTTTCCTAAGACCATCTGTATATCAGATATTTATATTACAATTTGTAACAGTAGCAAAATTACAGTTTTGAAGTAACAACAATAATAATGTTATGGTTGGGGGTCACCACAACATAAGGGACCTATTAAAGGGTTGCAGCATTAGGAAGATTGAGATCCACTGCTCTAGTGGAAGAGAACCATTAGTATAAATCTATGTTATATATTAATTAACATATATTAGTATAATAAATGTATTAACATATTATAATAAACTATATAATATATAATATGATATATAAATACATATTTAGATTAAAAGGGAGTTTATCAGAGAGGCTTATAGGCTGTGGCCTAGCTAGTCCAAGAATGGCTATCTCCTGACAGAAAGGCCAACAACATGGTAGTTGTTCAGTCCATGAGGCTGGATGTCTCAGCTAATCTTCAGTCTATATTGGAATCCTGAAGAAGTAGATTCTAACCAGTGAAGGAATGCCTTTGCAGCAGGAGCAGGCAAAAGGCAAAAGCTTCTTTCTTCCATGTCCTTTATATAGGCTGCCTCGAGAAAGTTGTGGTTTCTGTTTGTTGTAAGAAAAGCTTCTTTGATGAAGGGTGATAGCTAGCTACACTGTAGGTAAAAGGATGAGAGTTAGAATAAAATAAGGAATTATTCAGTCTAGCAAAGTGGTAGTAGTAGGTTCTCTTCTAAGATCCATAACCACACTAGCCCCAGGAAGTTGGATAGGTATCTAGCACAATGCATGATTTCCCTTTTGTTGAGTGGGCCTTAAGTCCAATTAGACTGTTGATGGCCACCATGTGAGTGCCACTCATACTTTTATGGATATGTTGCCATCTGCCCATTGTGGCTCATTGGTATTATAGCTGAGTAAGACTATTAGTTGCTTCCCTTCCTTCGCAGCTTACGTAGTATTTTCTGGTACCATTGAGCTTATATATAAAATGTATATACTTTTAAGTAAATATAAAATAATAAGATTCTTTGAGGTTATATCAAATAACCGTGGTTGTTATTTGTCCCCCTTCTCTTTTTCTTCCATTTTCATTGATGCCCCTTGCAAGTTTGAGTTTCCCTCCCTATTTGCCTGTGTTTTGCTTTATATTACCTGTATACCGCTATTTTTCAGTCAAGCCCCCATACCCAGCTTTTTATGTAGGTGCTGGAGGTTTAAGCTTAGGTCTTCATGCTTGTGCTCCCCAGCCCCATTTCTTCCTATATTACTATTTCCAAAATAAGTTCATAATTTACTAGAGTTATAATTACATTTCTCCCTTCCATTTCTTCCCTCATATACCCCTCACCCTTCTCTTTCAAATGCATGGCATCTTTTCTCACTAATTGTTATTTTATGCATCTGTGTATATGTATATACATATTTATTTTTAAGTATAACTCCTTTGGTCCATATAATGTTACTGTATGTATGTTTTCAGAGTTGACTCTTTGGTACTAGATAGTCAGTTGGCGTGCTGTCCTTGGGAAGACTACCTTTCCTCTTCCCAGATCTCCTCAGTTGCCTATAGTTCTTTGTTTAGGGTAGAGACCTTCTGGGCTTTTCCATGTCCAGTTTGCAATGTTAATTGGTGTTGTCCTTGTTCAGCTCATGTTTGTGAAGTCATTTTGGTGAGACTTTATGGGTGTAGCTCCTGATATTACTAGGAGACATAATTTCATGGAATAAATCCCTATCTTAGAAATTTTCTGCCTCCTCTCCCACATTGTTCCCTGAGCCTTAGATATGGGATTGTTTTGTAGATTTATATACTGGGACTGATCTCCACAATTCTACATTTTGATTGGTTGTGTGTAGCAGGTTGTTACTGTGCTTTTTTACCCTCTAGCTCAGGATGGACAAAAGGATTAGAAAGAAGGAAATCTTCACTGCCCTTGTAGGTAGCCTGGAAAGAGAAAAGAGAGAGAGAGAAAGAGAGAGAGAGAGAGAGAGAGAGAGAGAGGAAGGAAGGAAGGAAGGAAGGAAGGAAGACATATTCACAGCCCTTTTTGGGTGTCTGAAGCTTGGAGAGCAGGAGCTGATTGTGAGCTGGACTAGCATCACAGGACAATATTCTCTAACCTAATCTCTTCAACTGAAGTTCCTCTAAGCAATAATCAACCAACCAACCAACCAACCTACCAATGACCAACAACCATCCAAGCCTGGCTCTCTGGGTTTCAACCAGTATATAAGCTAAGTAAAGTTCCCAGAAGTCTAAGTGGTACACAATCATATGGAAAAGCTACACGTTATTTATAATTACCAAGTAATAGCCACTGGTAATGAACAGTCTAAATCAAACTCTAAATCATCCACTACACCTGGAATGGGAGCAAAAACATAGTCTAAGTGCCATTTTGTGCTTTTAAAAAAACCAAAATCACAAAACTCCTTTAATGCATTCTGCTACATTTCCCCCCTTTTACTAAGCCATAAGTTTTACAATATTGATTACCTTTCCTCAGAGGCCTTCTGCTAAGCCATCTCTTCTTCTCTCTGGTTTTCAGGAGTTTCATAGGAAATATCAGGATTAAAATAAGAGTACCAAAAGGACCAGAAATGAGCAAACTTCATTAAGGCAAAGTCTTTATTCTCACATTTGCCCAAATGGAAAGGCATTTAGTTCTTGAATGACTTCAATCCCAATGTCTTCGAAATATTCCCAGTACCCTATGTGACCAGATACACCCCTAGACTATAAACACTTGAAGAGATGTTAATCCAAATGCCATTTTTTGTTTTTAAAGAAATTAAAATCACAAAACTCCTTCAAAGTGTCTCACTAAAGTTGTGGTTTTCTGTAGTAGTCTCTATCTGTTGCAAAGAGAAATTTCCTTGATGAGGGGTGAAGACACTTACTTGTGGGTGTAAGGACAGATGTTTACAGATTGTTGTTAGGGATGATGCTGGTTTAGTAAAGCAGTGGTTGTAGACTCTCCTTCAGTAACCATGACTTCACTGGCACTGAGTAGTTAACTAGGTTGCTGGTACCAAGCATGATTTTCCTCTTGCTGAGCAGGCCTTAAATTCAGTTAGTTGTTGGTACCTACCAAGGTATATGTGTCACTACTGCACCTGTAGGTTTATCATACCATGCTGGTCATTGATGTCATTGATAAGAATCATAGTTGGGTAGAACTGTTGGTTACCTCCCTCCTTTGGAAGCTTTCATGGTGCTTTCTGGTACCATAAAAGCTGGTCCTCACGGAGGGTGCATTCAGGTCAGTTTCAGTTCAGGGTCTCTGGACCCTGTTTCTGAAGTGCATGGTGACTTTAGCAATACGGACTTATGTTCCACCTCTTGGGGTAATCGAGGCCAATAACAACAGACTATATGTTTGGGGAGTCCCTTGGATATCCTTGACCAACAGCTCTAAAGAGGACTTTTCATGTCTGCTATTGGAATTTTGTTAGGTAGTCTTGGTTCTTGGAGCACCATCAGCCCAGATGAGAAAAGTTCACTAATATTATATATGTATATTTATTTATACATGAAATTATATGTATATACTTGTATGTGTATGTATATATATGTAAATGTATATGTATATAATAAAAACAAGCATAGGTTTTTTTTTAAGTTGGTAGTTAATATGATTCCTTGTGGCTTTTTCAGACATTTTTTTTATAGTGGTGAGGGTAATTATTTCTGATGAAAAGCTCCCTACAATTCTTTTTGTACTATTTTTGCCCATTCCATATCCACATGACTGTTTCTCCACCTAAATTATGGTTTTATTTGCATTAAACATGGTTTATTTGCATTGAAACATTCACTGAAAAGCTGAAGATGTTGCTCATTGGGTAAAGTGCTTGATGTGCATGAAGACTTGAGTTTAGATCTCCAGCACCTATGTGAGCAAAGCCGGGCATAGTGGCATGCATATATATAATATATGTATGTACAATATACAATATACATATATCCAATATATGTATATACACGTGTGTATTTGTATGTGTGCTTCCAGCTATGGCAGGTGGAAGCTGGAAGATTTCAGGAGCTTGCTGGCTAGTTGGTCTAGTCATTTGCAGATCTAAATTCAATGAAAGTCCTTGTTTCTAGAAGAAAAAGATGGCTAGTGTCCTAGTTTTGTATTCTATTGCTGTCATAAACACCAAAAGCAACTTAGGGAAGAAAGGCTTTATTTTGTCTTCCAGCTTATAGTCTATCTGAGATTAGTCAAGGCAGGAACCTCCAGACAGGAACTGAAGTAGAGATCATTACTCCCTCTGCTTTCTTGTATACCCCAGGACCACTTGCCTAGAGGCTAATCTGATAGAGATATTTTTTTCAACACCAGATGTTGACCTCTGACCTTCACACATGCATGGGCATGCATACTGACTATGGTGATTTGAATAAGAATGGCCCCCATAGCTCATATATTTGAATGTTTAGTCATCAGGGAGTGGAACTAGGCAGTTAGGTTTGGTGGAAGTGTGTCACTGGGAGTGGCCATTAAGGTGTCAAAAGCCCACCCTGTGGAGGTTTCAAAAGCTAGTCTTTCTTCCCTCCTTTCCCCTTCCCTTTCTTCTTCCCTCCCACCCTTCCCCTCTCTCTATTTAGGCCTGGAGACCAGGTCTGCCCTCAAGTCTCTGAAACTGTAGGCAAGCCCACAATTAAATGCTTTCTTTCATATGAGTTGCCTTGGTCATGGTGCCTTTTCACAGCAATGGAACAGTGAAAACACACACACACACACACACACACACACACACACACACACACACACGTGCCAATACATTGGAAATTCTAACTATGTTTATGCCTAAACTATGAGGCAAGGTCTCACATAGTTTTAATGTATACTTTTAATACAAATTTGTCTATTTTTCCTCACAAACTTGCTTTTTGGGCTTGTAGCAGTACTGTGGAAAAATGCATGTAGATTTTATGTTGCTTGTTTTAAAAGAGATCTGAGAATACAGCTTAAAGATAGATATGGGCTTGTAAAAAATATTTTAGACAAACTGTTTTCGGATATAAAGCAAAGGTTGGGTAAGATTGCAATACTGGAGAGAAAGAAAACAAAAAAAGATAAGTAAACCTAATGACTTCAGCTTTCTGCTTAGGAGGCCTTTGCTTAATAATAGCATAGAACAGGATAACCCAGGCAAAGGATACCTATCTTCCTCTATATTCTCTAGAAAAGACTAGTGTTGTTTCCATTTTACAGATGAAGAAACTGGCACCTAGTGCGATTACCTAGCCATAATATAGCAAAGTATAGACTCAACTGATCTTAACTCTATATTATAGCATATATAATTTTAATCTCTACACCTTGTCAACATTAAGATAAAATTACCTGTTATTGAATACCTCTTCTTTGCCAAGCAGTACAGATGATACTTTATATATATTTAACCTCACCTAGGCCTTGTAACAGTTCTGTTCAAATTCCTGCTCTTATTGATACTGTACTCTACCTCCCAGATTCATGAAAATCCTTTAGTAAAAATTACTTGTGGCATTTTTGTTGTTCAAGAAACAAAGGTAAAAATAGCCTAGTTTTCTAAGTAGCAGAGGAAATAAATCATTTGAATACCTTTATGCCTTTAAAAATCAGTATTATTAATCAAATTCATTGGCAGAAGGAAACATGCCATATTTGGGTCTATTTAATAATCTTCAGGAAAAGAATATTATGGGATTCTAAATATGAGTAAATTCATAAACATTTGAAAAGAAAACAACTCACTTTGAAAAAATTTCAATATATTGTAAGATAATGCACTGACAACAGTAAATCCTAAAATTTACAAGTGATTTTATCTTGAGCCATTTTGCTTACAATAGTGCTTTCTGCCTTCAAATTTGCTGTCTAACAAATATAGTTGTAAGTGATATGCCGCTTCTCTGTGTATCTCATCTGAAATCCTTCATACGTTCATTTGCTCAGAAGTGTTCATTAGTGATTACTAAATGGCAGACCCTGCTCCAAGTGCCTGGGAGACAGCACAAAATGGCCAAAACTATGGAGTTTCTATTTTGACAGTCACGGTTCAGACATGACAAGAAAACAACTAGGCTTTCACTGTGGCAGCAAATGGGGGAGAAGGTAGCACTTCATGCTCTTTTTAAATCACGATGAGGAAAAACTATGTAGAAAACGACTCATGTTTCAACTTGGTTTGCTTTGTTGGTTCCATTTAAAAATACTTGTTAAGGGCTCTAAAATTCTGAGGAACAATCTCTCAAAAGCACAGTTAAGATGATATTAATAATTGAGACGTGATCGTGTTTTACTTTTATAATAATTTAATGTCTTATAGCTAGTGTAACCTTAATATTGCTGCAAGTATAGTAATTTAATACCTTGTTATTTCAAATACTGGTTTATATCATTTCTAGTGTAATTTGTAAAACAAATTGAATGTTTCTGTAAACTTCGACTTTCAAAATCATATTTTTGGATAATTGTAATAATTTTCATTATAAGTTTAAGTAAAATGTTTCAGCCTATTTTATTATCCTTTGTTACTCAAGTTATTCCATTTTGAAAGTTTGTTTTTTGTTTATCATAGTCTAGGTTTCTTTTGTTATGAAGGGAAAAGTAAAGTTGTGGTTTTTTGTCCATATATTTGCATATCTGTCTATCTAATCTAATATCTTAGAAATAGCTAGGTTATATAATAGCTTCAGCATGCGGTATGATGGAATTTTTCATTGCTATGTAAGTTGTCTTAGCAAAGTACTATTAACTCAGATGTCCATACTTCAAATTTCAATGACTTACTAAATTAAAGTACATTGCTTAAGCTGTCAGACTAGAATTTTATTTTAATTAGGAAGCCCTGAATTTCTGCATTGTTTCTGTATATGTGGAAAAGTAGATTCACTAACTGATCCTTCACCTGTGTCAGAACACAGTCCAAGAAAGGAGTTGTGGGAGGGAAATTCTGAGAATTTGTGAGAAAAGTCCAAGAAAACAAAGCAAGAGTCTTGGGACCTCAGTTTTTTCAAAAATGCAAAATTCTTGGAATGTGTTTTCATGTCCTTCCCAGGTCTACTGGATAGGAGAGAGTTCACTTCAGATTATTCATTACAATTGACTATTGGTATTTGTTTATATGACTCCATGGAAAGATGTGTTTTTGCCATGTGCGGCTTGCCTGCCATGTGCAGCTTGTCCTTGTGATTATACACTTTACTCATGTGACTCTTCTTAACTCTCAGAGTATACATTGTCTGATGCTCTGCATAAAGTTGGCTATTGCATGAGACTTTAGTCCACCCATTTATAGACTCCATTCTTCCAGGTGCCATCACCTCAAGAGCAATAAACAACTTGAACCATTAATTAAACAGACTAGTCTTTTTGGATAGATGGGCGTATTTGAGATTAAGAGGCACAGGGTTTTGAGAAAGGGAGAAGATAAACAGTAGAGTTCAACAACAAGAACAACAAGAAGTATCCTTGGTAGACTTAAAAGTATTTATTAAAGTAGTAGACAGACATCAGATAGTTATTGGGATAAGTGCTTTTTGAATTTTGCTTTCAAACAATTGTCAGTTTTATGTTTTAGTAGAAACCAGAATAAATGGTGTTTCTAGGACATTCTTTTGAAGAGAATTTCTTCTCTTTATGTTTTTGATCATTTGAAGTCAATAAAAAATTGAGCTTCAGAAGTAGAAAAATAAATAGAAGCCTTGTACTTTGATTTTTTGGAATCTCTTCAACTTTTCTATTTAATCTCTTAATGACAATTTGATTCGTCTTCATTGCTCCACATATATAGCCTTGTATATGTTTCCCTCCCCCCTCCCAAGAACTGTATAATTATTCCTGGATATGTGCTTTCTCTTCCATAGCTTTAGAGTTGCCCAACCACTTTAAGTTACCTTTTTGCATATATGTTCTTTAGGGGAGAAAATAATTTTATTTCTAAGAGAATTCTAAGCATAGTGATTGGGAAATGACAAAACATAATTAATGTTGATAAAAATGAACATTTGGACTTAAAAATTCATATTTACCTAAGAGTCTAACTGGTGTTAGCCTTCTTTTGTAATTTTAGAGTTTTTTATTAGTTCACATTTAAATAATGGGTTTCATTATGATATTTTCATACATGTATGAATCTTACATCATGTCTACCCTTCTAATTATTTGGTATTTTAAAATATATTTGAGAAAATAATGGTCTAGACTGATCCATTTGGACCTTTGCTTTTGGTATGTTATGTGGTTGCTAACTGGCTAAAGATTGTGATAATCTTTGCTTCTCTAAGGTTCAGTCAGTTTAAGAGCTTATCCTAAAAATGACAGTTTGTAAGTTAAATAATGAAATGACAGCAAAGTTGTGAGATAGAGGGATATGAGAATTTGTAGATATTAATTCACTCACACTGAGAACTTGTTTTTGTTTTAGATAATGAACATAATTTGCCTGAAATATGTAGTTGAATTGGTTCAAAGATAAAATCTTTTAATCCCTATATAACAGTTATTATTCAACAATTAAAGAAAGAATAGTTTTGATGGCACTTAACAAACACTTCCAGGCTGAGAGTGAACTAATTTGCTATGGGGTAGAACCCTAATGTGCCTGGTTGACTTGATGTACAAATTTAAAGCTTTCACTTTTTACCTGTTACTTGGTAGATAATTTGTCTTTCTGCCTTTTGGCCAAGCAATATCTTGGGTTTTCTGGAACTCCATGAATGTCAATTTACGTTGTTTTATATATCTTAAACAACTTAAGTACATTTCTTACTCTTTCCACAGCATGTAGAGTCTATGAAGCACAGGACCGTAAAGCTTCCTGCTTTCACCACCAGGAAGATCTCTTTGAAAATCAGCACAGGACTACGAGAGAGACTAATTTGTCTGAAGCAGCATGTGTTGAAACAACAGAAGCCTATTTTCCTGTGTGGCTAACTAGAACCAGAGTACAATGTTTCCAGTTCTTTGAGCTCCAGGAAGACAAGAGGACGGAGTTGAAACTCTGAAAATGCGGCCATGGACTGGTTCCTGGCGTTGGATTATGCTCATTCTTTTTGCCTGGGGGACCTTGTTGTTTTATATAGGTGGTCATTTGGTTCGAGACAATGACCACCCTGATCATTCTAGCAGAGAACTTTCCAAGATTCTCGCAAAGCTTGAACGCTTAAAACAACAAAATGAGGACTTGAGGCGAATGGCTGAGTCTCTCCGGTAGGTTTGAAATACTGAAGGATTTGATGAAAAACTGTGCTTGGCTTTTAGGGCTTCATTCTACTGTTGAAAAATACTTAAAAGTTTGATAAATTATATTTGCAAAAATTTAAGTATTTTAGCAGGTTTTAAAAGTGTCAATGATACATCTATATAGTCAGTGTAGATAAGGTCTATGTAGTTGCAAATCTTATTTTGGATATGAGTCCACATATAAAAGCTGTGGTATTTATATGCTTATATTTCATTTACAGTTATGCTTGAATTATATTGAACATAAACCTTATGTGATTCGAATTAGTTTACATTAATTTTTTTTTTATTCTGTAGACTACAACAAAGACAGTTTTTGTCGTTAAATTTTTAAGATGAAAAGTTAAAATTTATTAAGTAAAACAGCTTATCCAGAATGTGGGCAATAATTATCATTACTTTAGTCTACTAAAAATTGTGATACAACTGTTCAAAGACATCACTTGTTTAGAAAGCTAAAGTCTCCACATAAGCAGTGATATCTAGTTATAAATATCTATGATGTACAGTTACTGAGTTTTCAAGTTGTCTGACAACTTTTGATTCTCTTACTTCATATCTGAGAATGATCATTTGTACAGGGATAGAAATGAAGATATGAAACTTCTTTACATTAGAGGTGGTAGTTGGCACTACCAGAAAGTGGTATAGAGAGAAACGGTTGAATATACATTACTTTTTGAGAAACATAATTCATGAATGGAAAGTAGAGATACCAGATTGTGCAGAGATTCATAAGAATAGTTAGAACTATGTTACGGAAATGGAGGAAAAAGATAGTTGGCCATATAGTATAGCGTTGAGCATTAGAGAGTATGCCTCCTGCATTTGCACTCCATTGCACTTCACGCCGCTCTTAGAACTCAGATGTTTCACCTAGGATACTTCAGTAACTCTTCATCACAGTTTTACTTTTTTTTTTTTTTTTCATATCCTATGGAAGACAATGTTGGATGTTAACATTTTTACAGTAACAAATGAAGCCCCATTCTTGGCATGTGTTGTGATGGTGGTAGTTGTTGTAATAGTAGTATTATTCGGCAGGGAGCTAAGTGGTCAGGGACAAGAAAGTGGACAATAACTTCTCGATTGCTTCATTTTTATTGGATGTTCATCAGAGTTATAGAAGTGGTGATCTTTGAATAGAAGTTTATGTGTGATTCATTATTCTTGATGAGAAACGATTGATAATTTAGGCATTGCTAATAATAGCTATCATTTATAGGGAATTTGTTATATGCCACTGTGCCAAAGATGGATTAGTTCACTGAATTTCAAGATATCTTTATGAGATTCTAATACTGTTTTCAATCATTTTTCAGATGAAGAATCTTAAGAATGTTAAGTAATTTAATTTGCCCGAGATTACACTTCTAACAAATGGAAGAACCTTCTTTGAATTCTGGCAGTATAACTCTATAGCCTGAGCTCTAATCTTCCTGAGCTGAAAACAGAAAAAGCAGTGACCCAGAAAATCTTAATTAAAAGTCTCCGGAGAGACTTCTCTTCCCCAGAAGATTTTTTTCCCTTCTACAATTTAGGCTCCTGAATAATGACTGAATTTTCTCCTCATTCTGTCTTTAGTACTGATATCTCTGTTTCCTTTTTTCTTACTACAGAGTATCTTGTTTTTGTTGTATGAAGGAAAATTTGTTACGAGTATGGGTTGTTCTTCAGCAAAATAACCATAAAATATTTTTAATATTAATTTTTATTATTTTAAAATTATGTGTGTATGTGTGTATCTGAGTGTGTGTTTGTGTTCATGAGTACCAGTGCCCATGGAGTGCACAGGAGGGCACTGGATCCCCTTGAGCTGGAGGCAATTGGGAGCTGTCTGATGTCTTTGCTGGGAACTGAACTCAGAGGCAAGATCAGTCAGTACTTGTTCTTAAGTGGTAAGCCATCCAATCCCTTATAGGTCTCTTAAGCCGCTTTCTTTATATGTTGATACATTGAAATTAAACTCCTAACACTACATTCAAATGTAAAAACAACTTTTAAGAGAAAAGAGAAGCACACTAAACAGATGAGCACACTTTTATGAATAGACATATGAACTCAGTAAAATAAATACATGGTTATTTTCCCTCATTAGGGAAGTCAGTCTCCCCAGGCTCTTCTGTAGACTCTACTGTAGGGCTGTTGGTGCACCATCCACAGGGATTTCATTTTAAAGCTGGGACATGAATGAAGGAGGTACCTGTTAGCATTGAGACTTTTTTCCTTATTATAATTGAGCTAATATTTTGTACTCAGTTTGCTGTTTATTTTTTATAATAAGTCATATGTTTACAAGCCAGAAGATAAGAGTATTAATTCAGATAAATATAACAGTAGATAATTTCTTTGAGATAAGGCATATAAATTGGAGTGGGAAAACAAATCAAAAGCCTGAAATGTCAGTTTTTAAGATTCAGGACAATAATTTTAAAAGTAGTTAACTAACCTTCCAACTACAATTTGCAGTTTTTTGATACCTTGACAAACTTAGAAGAAAACTAAAAACCATCTCTTTGGGGAATATAAATGTACAAGCACAGCGTGTAGGAGTGGCAGTGTCGGGGGCATGTGTATATGAACAATTGTCCGACTCACTGATGAATAATTCCCTTACAGTGAGATTTATAACTTACAGTACACAGGTCTGTGGGTTTTGGCAAGCAGTCACAATTATGTTATCTTCACCATCAAGCTATAGCAGAACTCTACTGCTTCCCAGAATTCTGTGGCTTCTTTTAGTGAAATTAGTTACATTTAGTTAAATTCTGTCCCTACCTCTTGACTGTGACTCCTGTTTATCTGTTGGCCCAATAATTTTTAATTTTCTAGAGTGTCATAAATGAAATCATGCTGTAGCCTTTGGGGTCTGGCATTTTCCATTTGGCGTATATTTGAGATTCATCGATATTTTGTGTATTTTATTTTTTTATGCCTTTTTATTACCAAGTAAGTGTTTTTATTCCTTTTTAGTGGTGAGTTGTTACATGTATTGTAGTCCAGAGTTTTACTTTTTGAAAAAAAAATTTTTTTGTATCTATTGAAGGTCATTGGATTTTTACTACTTTTTAAACAATTGCAAACAAAGTCAATATTAATCTTTGCTTTATAAGTTTCTGTGTGGACATAAGGCCACCCCCTCCCCCCATTCAATACTTGGATGTGGGGTTGCTGGACTCTATGTTAAGTACATATTTAACTTCATAAGAAGCTGTTGGATGGTTGGCTGGGGAAATGGTCCACTTGGAAACTTCTTGCCTCACAGGCATGAAGACTGAATTTAGGTCTCCATGTAAATGGTGGGTACAGGTGTGCATCCGGCATTGTGAGAGTCGGGTGGGAGTGGGCCATAGAGACAGGTGGATCCCAGGAGCTTGTTGGCCAGCCAGCCTAGTTGAATTTATGAGCCCCAGGTTCAGTGAGAGATGAATCAGTGAGACCCTGCTTCATTAAGGTAGAGAGTGATGGAAGGAGTCATCTGATGTTGACCTCTGGCTTCTACAGACATGCACACACCCAAGAACAGTCCTGTGACACATTAATCAACACTATTCTAATTCCTCGCATCCTAGTTAGTACTTGCTATTGACAGGAATTTTTATGTCACCTTTAGAAACTGGGATGTAGCATCATCTCATTGACGTTTCAGTGTTTATTTCTGTAATGATGTTGAACTTTGTTTTCTTGTATTTATTTGCCACTGATGTTTTGGTTTTTTGTTTGTTTGTTTTTGTTTTTTGTTTTGTTTTGTTTTGGTTTTGGTAAAGTGTGTATTTGAGTCTATTGCAAATTTCATTTTGGTGTATGTATGTTAGGAGGTAAGGGGGGAATCAAGGGAGGGAGGTATATATGTGCATATAATGTTTTCTGTGTGCCGGGCATGTGCCTGTGGAGACATGTGGAGGCCAGAGGAGAACATCTAGTGTCCTGTTCTATCATTCACTATCTTTTCACTCTGGGACAAGGTCTCTCATTGACCATGGATCCAGACTAGTGACTAGCAAGCCCAGCCAGACAGGCATGTGCAGGCCCACACCTGGCCTGGCTTTTTATATATGAGCTGGGATCTTTACTCAGTTTTTACTGAACCATCTATCCAGCCCTATTGCCTACTTTTAAAACATTTATTTATTATTATTACTGAAACATTGAGGTCTTAAACACACAAAAATATAAACAAAACTATATGTGTGTGTGTGTATATGTACTATGTGTACTATGTGTACACTATAGTGTAATGCAATATAGTAAAACAAATATCATAGCTTAAAATTAACATTTACTCTTGGTTTTTAAAAATTTAGGGTGGCCTCAGGCTATTTCTCTAGTTATTTATAAGGTTATTGCTATGGCTGCAAACATCTCTGGCTCTGGCTAGGCAATCCAAGATGATATACATGTTTGGCCAAAATCCTATTCCCGTCTGTGTTTCTTCTCTATCCAGGTAGCGCAGGTTTTAAATGTGGTAGCGTTAGAAGGCTCTCAGCTGTATATTTTTTATGTTCTGTCTTTTTTCTCTGTTGTATATTTGCTTTCTGTTCATTGATTTCTACCTTAGTTTGATAATTTTCTTTCTTACACCTTCTTTGGGATTTATTTTCTATGCTTTCTTAGAAAGGTAATATCGCTGATTTTTAAAGTTGCCTCTTTTGTAATTTAGATTGAATGCCCCTTCTTTGGGGTCCCTGGGACCAAAAAGTGTTTCAGATTTTGGACTGTTTTTTATTTTGGAATATTTCTATCAACTTTACCAGTTGAATACCCTTATCTAAGAATATGAAACCTGAAATGCTCTGAAATCTGAAACTCTTAGAATACTGCTATAGCTTTTAAAAGTTTTTGGATTTTGATGTATTTTAGATTTTACATTTTGGATTAGGGATGTTCAATCTGTATATACCGGGAAAGCTTCACTTTAAATTAACTTCCGTCTTGTATGTTTTGACAATGTCGTATTTTCATTGTCATCCAATAAAAATTTTTTCAAATTTTCACTGGGACCTGTTAGAACCATATCATATTTATGTAGTGCACATTGGGCTGGGATTTTTGTCTTTTCTGGTTTTTTTTCTTATTCTTCAACCAAATAAAGTTATTTTCTATATTATTTTAGTTTGTATTTTACTTTACGGCCTAAAAGTGACTTTTATTGGTGAATGCTTAAGAAACATGTCTGGTCTGTGGTTATTGGCTCTAAGCTTCTATAGTATGTTGTTTGTTGATTATTCTTATCAGATTTTCTGAGTTTATGCAGATGTAAAATATTTAAATACTTGTTTTGTTGTCTAAGAAAAAGGGTGGATTATGGTTGTTACCTATCTTCTTTTAGTTCTGGGCTTTCTTTTCATCCTTTCAAACTGTATATAGTTTGTTGAATACTAACATAGGACTGTCTTTTTGTTTTCTGTGAATTAGCACCTAATCACAAGGTTTCTTGTTTTTAGAAAAACCTTCTTGGCTATAAAGTTAGTTTTTTTCTTTTTTAAATATCAGTAATGCTTATATCAGGTTTCTTTTAGTTAGTGTTTGTATCTTTCATATATTTAGATACAAATTTAAGTCTTTAAGGTGTTTCTAAGTAGGATAGCATTGCCTCAGTTTTCCCTCCAGACTGACAACATCTATCTTACGGAATTGTTTTAGCCATTTATATTAATGCTATTTACCGGGTTTACATCTTCTTTTACCTTGCAAAATTTCTTCCCTATTTGTCTCATCTCCTGTTTTATCTTTCAGATTATATAATCTTTTATAATTCTGTTTTTCATAGTAAGTTATATCAACTTTTTTAAAAAAAATTATTTTATATGTGTATAGGAGTTTTGGCTGCATGTATAGCTATACACCACGTGCAAGCCTTGTATTGGCCAGAAGGTGTCATATTCTCTGAAACCCCCATTATAGATGGTTGTGAGCTTCCATAGCGTGATGGGAATGAAGACCCAGGTCCTCCGGAAAAGCAGCCACTACTCTGAACCACTGAGCCATCTCTCCAGCCCAGTTTATAACAACTTCTAATGGTTATATTAGAGTTTATAAAATACACTGTTTTGGGGCTGGGGAGATCGCACAGTGGGTAAGAGTGCTTGCTGTGCAAGCATAAGGATATGAGTTCGAATCTCCAGCACCTATGCAAAAATTTATGCATGGCTGTATGGGCTTATCACCTCAGCAATTGTGTGACAGAGACAGGGGAATGCCAAGAGCTCCCTGAGCAACCAGCCAAGCCAAAAACAGAGAACTGGTTTAGTGAGAGACCTGTCTAAAGGCAAAAAGGGGGGAATCAGACACTTGATGGCTACTGCGTATGTGCACCTGTGTGCTCATGTGCATGCATTACGTAATATACAGTGCACATATCACAATACAATGAAACTACATCCTTTCTCATTATCATTTATCTTTAGTATTTTTACATTGCTCTTGTAAAAAAGTCTTGTAATTTTCAAACTTCTAAAACTTCACCCATTTTGGATGCCTTTGTTGTATGTTGTAGACTGTTAGTGTTTTATTACTTTTAAAATCACCATATCTCCAGGCTGTGGAGGCAGACACCTTTAATCCCAGCACTTGGGAGGCAGAGGGAGGCGGGCGTGGCCAGCCTGGTCTACAGTGTGAGTCCAGGATAGCCAGAGTGACAACAAGGCAACCCTGTCTCAGAATAAAACAAAACAACAAAAACATGAAAACACATTATATGGCTGTAGAAATTCTCAAACTGTTGTTAAAATCTCTTACAACTGACCACGTGTTGTTTTATTTTAATTTCACTACTTTCTATAGTTTAGAGCCCAAGGACCCTGGTGTGGACTAAAGCTGGTCTCAACCCCCACAGTTTAGTTTCTGAATAGTTTCCCTCAGCTTGAAGCTTATCTTCTAGTAATTTTTATGATGCATGTTTTAAGGATAATAAATTATTTCAGATTTTCTCATTTTTAAGGTTTTATTTTTGGAAGACACTTTTTAAGAAAAAGTACAGAATTTGGCAATAATTTTTAATAGCATATGTCATACTTATAAAATACTGTTTCATATTCCTTATGCTACTAGAGTGTCTTATTTTTCCTAAGGGAAAGACTTTCCTGCCTGAGAACATTTCAACATTTCTGTTGGTTTATTTCACTCGAGATTTCTAACCATCATTACATTTTGTTGAGAATCCTGCAGTTATCACAGTGAACTCTTTTCCTCAGCTACATTTACATTTTTCTTTTTGTGTTTGATTTTAATCACTTGACTGTGATGTGCCTATGTACAACTTGATTTACTTTTATCCAGCTTGAAGCGTGCTAAACTTCTTAAATATGAGTTAATGTCTTTAAAAATCAATTTAGAATTTAGAAATCCAAGTATGGCTCCTGAGCTGTTCTTTCTCATTTCTCCTTCTGGAACTGAAAATGCATGTATTATTAAACTTCTTTATTTACAGTGTTATACGCCTTTTGTGAGTCTTTCCTAATCTAATTTTCTTTGCTGTTTGTTTTCTATTGAATTATCTTCCAGCTTATCTTTGCATTCTGCTGTTAGACAAACTCATATAGTTGATTAATATTTTGATTCTTCAATATCAGATTGAGTTTTTTGAAAATTTCAAATTTCTTTGGAAATTCTAAGTTTTTAAAATCTGTTTCTGGGGCTGGAGAGATGGGTTAGGAGGCATGAAAACTGGCTCTTCTTCCAGAGGACCTAGGCTCAGTTCCCAGGGACTGCATGGCAGCTCACAGCTTTCTGGTACCAGCGTACTCTGGTACCCCGGGATCCCTTGCCTTTTTCTGGCCTTTCTGCCTCCAGGCACCCATGCAGGCATGCATGCAGGTAAAACACTCATATACAAAATAATAATTAATAAAAACTGTCCACAATTTTCTAAATTTCTTTTAACAATTGTCCTAGTGTAACTGTTGACTTTCTGCTCATTTTAATTTCTACATCACCTTTCGATTTACTTCTGCTAACTTTTCTTTTGATTAATTAATACCTTTGCCTTTTTGTACATCTGTTTTTAGTTTCATGCCAGACATTGCTTATAAAAAGTACTGTGAAGGCTACAGATTCTTTCCTTTTTTGGAAGTGTGTTATTTATGGCCCCCCTCCCCACCTTTAAAAAATAATGATTTGTTGCTATTTATTTATTTATTTATTTTTATAATTTTGCACATGTATGCTATGCCTACTGACCTTATTCCCCATCTCCCTATTATACCTGGCCACCTGTCTTCATCCCCACAAATGTCACTCTCCTGTTCCTGTCCATTCTATAAGATACCAGGGCCATTTGTGTGACCCTGGGTTTAGAACTGCCTGTTGGAGCATTGTGTGTACACAGCGATTCCCCGTCTCCCAGATTCTATCAATAAGCAATAATTCAGAGGTAGAGGATAGGGCCCCATGGATCCTTTCCCTTTCCTTAAATGATTGCTTACATGGCCAGTTTTTCTGGCCCAGTTAAGGTAACTGCAGTTGTTGAGTTAACGATTCCACTGGTTGAGTCTAGAGAATGCATTTCATAGCCCTTCAGACCCTTTCTTGATCCAGATCTTACATACTTCCTGGCCCTTCTTCTGCACTGTTACCTGAGTCTTACAGGAGGATATAAGTGACATGTTTAGCATACAATTCTCTGCATTTGGGGCAAAATCTCTGCTTTCACCATCAGTCATTGTAAGTAGAGGTGTCTCTAAGGCTGGGAGCCGCTTGTCTGTGGGTATATGTACAGGTATTTAGAAGGCAGTTTGCTGCTATCAGGAATACACTTCTTCTCAGGTTTTTATCAGAAATACCCTCCATGGGTTAACTACCTCTTCAAATATGAGTTATTAGCCAGGCTTATAGTGACAGGTGTAGTGACAGGTTCATGCTCTGTCACCTCCTACCATGGGACTTAAATCTAGTTAGAGGGCAATTGATTCCCCCACCCCAACCCCACTACCCCATCAAGCTCCTATTGGATGTGTAGGCATTTCTTACTTTCCGTATGGCCATTTTATACTCCCTTTGTCCTGATTATTCCTCCTCCAATACCCAGTTCTACCTACTTCTGTTTCTGTGTAAGCCAGCAATTATCAACCCCTTTGGGGTTGAATGACTTTTTCACAGGGGTGACCTAAGATCATCTGCATATCAGATATTTATATTGTGATTCATAACAATAGCAAAATTACAGTTATAAAGTAGCAACAAAAATAAATTATGGTTGAGGATCACCACATGAAGAACTGTATTAAAGGGTCTCAGTATTAGGAAGGCTGAGAACCACTAAGCCTCCCACCCATTGAATCTTTTCACTTATTTTCTACTTCCTCTGTTTCATTACCTCTTCAATCCCTTCCTTGTTTCCTGGCTTTATAAATACTGTATTTTATTTTTTGTGCACATATACATATATGTGTGTGGGCATAGAAATGCCAGTGCTTTCATGTGGAGGTCAGAGGACTTTTGTGGGAGTGGTTCTCTTTTCACCATATGAAAAGAGATCAAACCTAGGTCATTGGATTTGGTAACAGATATTTTATTTTATGAATCACGTAAGTAGAAGTTTTAAATGTTGATTGTTAGCCTCTTGTCACAATAAACAACTTGGCCTAACGTAGAAATGAACAAAATCATTTTTGAGTAGGAATAAAGTTAAATTTGTATGTAAAAATGTAATAATCCATTTTATGAAACCCATGTAAATATTTTATAAAAAGATTACCAGTACATAGATAACAGTAAATTGTTTATAATTCTTTACATAGCAGCACCACAACTGGTAATTTTTTGGAGCGTTTCTCAAGGTTTTTGTGCTATATTTAATTTACTGGGTGTTGAGTTACAGTGAGAAATGATGCAAGAACTGATGTTAGGTTCTCCTTTCATCTCAGCATCTTGATTGTCTTTAACATTTGCTACAGGATGGCAAAACAAAATAGTAGTAGCTATTAATGTGTTACTGTATAACAGTTGACATCTTAAATGCTGTATAAACTCATTTAATCCCTGCAACAGACCTGTGAAATAAATACATTATTTCCATTTTGTAGAAGTATACAGGCAAGTATAGTTAAGTAGTTGGCTAAGTTGTTGGCTAAAGTTTCTATAGATGTGGTACTAGATATGGAGTTTAAACACAGGTATTTTTTGGTTTTATTCTTAATTGTTTTGCTATGGAAACTCTAGGAGTAACTGGTGTATCACAGAAAAATGTTCAGCGCTTCTCCAGCACCCATTGTTCTTTGTATGGATCTAGCAGGCCAGATTGTATGCTATAATGAGCTATCACTCTGTATCAGACTTTGTAACTCCCATTTATCAATAAACAAATCTAACAGAGGTGAAGGAGCATTGAGAAATGTTAAGGGAGTAATTATATTAAGACAAACTGAACCTTAATATATGTATACATGACAGCAGTGTCTGATACATGAGGCAAAATATTTGTGAAGCAAAGAGAAGTAGATAAATCTGCTATGATAGCCTAAAACATCATTGCCCCTCTTACAGTAACAGACCACGCAGACAGAAAATCAGTACGGATGTATTTGACATGGGCAACACTGCCAGTCAACTTGGCATAGTTGACATTTAAGAGTGTTGTATCTCACAATAACAAATACACATTTGCCATGAGCACACTCCTGCTCTGGTGTGTACCTCCTGTTGTATGGATCACAGTGTATCCTAAAGGCTCCTTTAGATGGTCTTGCTATAATGAGTAGGGAAGTCTGTATTGGGAGTTGTACATTGTGAAGTGTGGGCTCCAGAAATTTCTACTTATTTATAGGATCAGTGGGAAGCCTCTTTTGTAGAGAAAAATTCTTTTTCCTCTTCGTTTGCCACCTCTGCTCGCTCCTTACCCTCAACAAAGATGGTCCAATCAAAATCAGGTGGGTGGGTGATGTCCAAGGCTGCAAGCTTATTAGAAGGAAAAACGATGCTGTTATTTAAAAATTCTTGCTGTGTTGTCATTCCTCCATTCATTCGCCTACTTGGATGTGATAGTTCAAGAGCAGTTTGAAAAGACTTTAAAACTATATACTCAGTGAGTATTTTGAATGTGCCTGCCGCTTTTTTTTTTTAATTTTTGCATTGTGTTGTTTTTAAAATATAATTTTATCTATCTGTATTTTTTATATATGGGTTTCTAATTTAATAGAGATGAGTGCAGAAAGCCCAGTTTATGAATAGCCTGTCCCTTTGTTTATGAAATGACAAATGGATTATCAGTATTCACTGGAAGCATGTATTTTGATGAATGCTTAATAATTTAGTTCAAAATATAGATAAAAATAGAAAGAGAACTAATCGCCAAACAGTAAATATAGCTTTCATATGAGAAATTAATTTTGGTGCCTTTCTCCCTAGGAACCCTTCAAGTAACAGTCTTGCTAAAGATAGTTGTATTTTTCGTTTGTTTGTTTTTAACTTGCTTGGTTTTAATAAGAGTTGACAGCTGGGCAGTGGTAGCGCACACCTTTAATTCCAGCACTCAGGAGGCAGAGGCAGGCAGATCTCCGTGAGTTCAAGGCCAGCCTGGTCTACAGAGTAAGTTCCAGGACAGCCAGAGTTACAACAGAGAAATCCTGTCTTGAAAAACAAAACAAAACAAAACAAAAACTGGCTAGTGGGACAGATGTAGGCCTTCTGTCCTTTTTTGTTTTTAAGGACTTTCAGGATAAGAATGGGTTTTCATTTTTCAGTTGTTAGAGGGGAGAAAACAAATTCAGAGGAAGTTATTAGGTTATGTGGCAATGAAACCTAAACTATTCATTATCTGGACATTTATAGAAAAAGATTGCTAGCTGGAAGTTTGTGTGAATCAGATGTTCTCATTATTAGCTTGTGCCTCTTTCAGTCTTTGAATTATTATGCGTATTACATGTGGGTAAAGACGGGCTCTGAAATGAAAATCCAGTTGCCAATATTATTCTCAGTTGCCGATATTGTTCTTGCTGACTTAGCTCTAAGGGTTTATGAACTTATTCCATATCTCAGATTTCTTTTGCTCTCCCAGAAGATATAACATGTTTACAAAGAAACCATATTCAACTTAGAGATCCAGGTAGATAGTTGTGTGTGTGTGTGTGTGTGTGTGTGTGTGTGTGTAAAGTAAATAGAAGTAGATGGGCTTTCTTCCTCATTTGACTGGTTGAACTGAACTATATGACTTTAACCTTTCTTAGCTGATGCTTTTTCCTTTGGGAATTGTAGTTTCCTACCCTTAGCTTTATTTAGAGTACATTGACTTCAATTATTGTCACTGTCTAGAAGGCCTATAGTAAAAAGGCACCATTTCTGGAGAAGAATGTCACGTGAGTAAAATATTAAAACCTTAGATAGCTAAACTGAGGGAAAAAAAAAAACAACTCAATGTTGGAATTTCTCCTCTATATACAAATGTCACTTAGACAAAGTACGTCTGTGTTGGATATTTTACAATTTGTGAATATTTAGCCTAGGGGCTTCATTAAACATTCTTTTAAAAAATATATATATATATATATGTATGTATGTATGTATATATTTTGCCTGCACATATGGTTTGCACACTTGATTGTCTGGTGTCCTCAAAGGTCAGATGAAGGCACCTGGTCTTCTGTAGTTGCAGATAGTTGTGAGCCACCATATAGGTACTGGAAACTGAACCTGGGTCCTCTGCAAGAGAAAAAAATTTTCTTAACTGCTGAACCATCTCTCCAGTCCCAGGATGGTTTTCTTTTTTCTTCTTTCTTTTTTGAGATGGGTCTCATTGTATAGCCCTGGCTGGCCTGAACTCATGATGTAAATACAGAGATTTCATTCCAGGCAGCTGGGTCATTGCTTTCGTGAGGGAGCATTGCTGTGGTGAGGGAGAGAACATCATAGTGGAAGCACATAGCCGTGGTGGCTGCTCACCTCATTGGAACAGGGAAGTTAAATAGAGAAAGGGGTGGAGTTCCTTCAAAGGCACATCCCCAGTGAGCTAACATTGTTCTAAGGCCTCACTTCTTAAAGGTCCCACAGTCTCCCAGTGGTACCATAGAATGGCAGCTCTTTCTTTAACATATGGGCTTTTCTGGGGGTGGGATACATTTGTCCAAACCATAGTGCCGTCAGAGAGTGATTTGAATCAGGTTAAGGATGCGGTATGTCTTTGGAACACGTTCCTTTGCACTATTCCTAATGTTATTTATGTTATCCTATTCATGATGTATCTGCAGTATTCCTAGATATTCCATAAATTTTTGGATGAATTTTACCAATGAAATGATTCTTAGTCTATTTACCTAACAACAGACCCTTTAGAGTAGAAATAAAGCTGACTTGAGTAGCTGGATTTGGTATGTAAGCTTTTGATTGCAGTTGTTATTTTGAAGTATTTATTCCCAGTAGAGTATTTAATCACTTTTAGAATATATTCTTTGAACACACAACAACACACAAACACATCGTATATACTATATACTAAAGCATATAAAAGTATACTATATTGTAACATAATTTATAGAGACTTTGGTTAATTGATTATTGATAATCATTTAGGGGATGTTACATTTGGTACTCCTTTTATTTATTTTTGTTTCCCATCACATTTATGTGCACAGAACCACTACTTTGAGATATTATACATTTGCCTGGTCTTTCTCTTGTTAAAAAAAAAAGTAGGGTTTAAAAAATTAGGGTTTATAGAAATTATAACTTAAATTCATGGTTCTTTTAATGATCACTTATCTCAAGCACAGAATACATTGCTAGACTATTAGAGCAACCATCTGGAAGATAGTCATAGAATCTGCAGTCTGGTAAGAAGTCTTAAATTAGAAGAGAAATTAGTTGCTTCTTTTTTATGTATCAGACTACATTTCCTATACCAAACCATGGGTTTATTCATCTTCAGGAATACAGTAGACTTGATTTAAGTATTTGATTTTTTAAAATTCCCATATTTAGAGAGCTACCCAATTTAAAATGTGTCTTGCATTTGTGCATTTGTAAATGTGCATACATTCACATTCCTATGTCCTCTTCTGTACTCTCTCTCTCTGTCCACTGAAGGTCTGTCATGTTTTCAAGGACCATGTCAAATAAACTTCTAAAAACCTCTCCTTGGTCTCCTTCTTGCATAAAGTTGCTCTCCTGTGATACTTGGTAGGACTTGTTTTGGAGCCTCTAGGATGTCAAGACACTGGGCGTGTATTAACATACACATATTTGTATATGTTAATATACGTATTAGCATGTTTGTCCTTCTGTTCTAACTTTGTGGCAGCAGTGTGTTGTGCAGAGAAAGTTTTGAAGTATTTTTAAAATCTTTATGTAAAAAACATTACTGTTGTGCTTGTGATGTATGAGTGCAGGTGTGCTTATGCCACGGTGTTCATGTGGGAATCAAAGGACAACTCTGTGGAGCCCTTGCTTCCTTCCACCTTTTGTGGGTTTCAGGGATAAAAACCCAGTAGTCAGGATTGTGTGCTAAGGTCTTTGACCCACTGAGTCATCTTGCTGTCCCTGAAGTAATTTTTTTAAGGAACACATTTACTTGGAGTACTAATACAAATCATCCAAGAGAAATTAAAGATCATTGCCTTTGTTCTCTTCCTTTTCTCTTCCCTTTTTTATTTTGACTGATTTTGGCGGGGAGGGGGGTGGTGCCATTTATTTAGCCAAATGCAAAACTCTTAAAAAGAAAATTTGTAACACTAGTTTTGGAAATTCCTTGATATTTTCCATTGAACTTCTAGAAAAAAAATTATGTATGCTTTTTAACATCACAACATAAACATTAGGAAGAATTGATGGTATTTATAGGCGGGTAAATGTTTGAAGCTTGCCAGGAGAGTCTGCCTTGTGCTTCTTCCTCCACTGAATCCCACCTCCTCTCTCCAGATACCAGCACTTTAGAAAGTAGTAGGGTGGGAAACTTATTTTTTTTCCCAACTGTTAACCACTAAGATTATCACTGATGCTTAAACTTTGTAAAATCATAATCTGTTCTTCCAGGTGATGGATGTTTTTGAAACTTCAAAAAGAGAAACGGGTATTTTATGAGTTTATTTTGACATAAAAGAAAAGTTGAAACTACTTTTATATGTGCTTTATTTTCTTAATTTTTTTTTCTTATAAGGGAAAAAGGATGGTGCTAGAATGGTTTAGAACTAGACTTCTGTTGTCATGGAAGCTGCCAAAGCAGTTCTCAGTGTCCTTCAGCGGTAGTTTTATCATTACCTAGGAGCTCCTTAGAATCTAGATTCTTGGAGTGTTACTTCATACATACTAAAACACAAACTCAGGGGATAGAACTCAGGAATGAATATATATATACACACACACACATATGTATATATATATATATATACACATGTATGTATATATGTATACAAATATGCACATATATATTACACACACAATTTTATACATGTGTACAATGTATCTTGATCATATCCACCCTAAACTCCCCTTCCTACCTTTGTCTTCCTTTGTAGAAATCACTTGAGTCCAATTAGTACTGCATGCATATGGTTATGGGGCCATCCATGGACAACCTACCAGTGGCCACAGCCCCTTAAGAAAAATGATTCCCTGTTTTCTTGAAACTATGAACTTCCAGGAGCTTCTCAGCTACTGGGTAGGGCCTTGGAGCATACTATACTCCATGATTCAACCTGATCTTGTGTTGTTAAGCATAGGTGCACTGGGTCTATAAGTTCAATCGCCATATCTGTCACAGAAGACAGCATTTCACAGTCTTCCTCCTCATCCTCTAGCTCTTTTTTTTTTCTGCTCCCTGTTTATGATGTACCCTGAGCATGAGGATTGGGAGTTGATACAGATGTAACCCATATTTTAGGAAGCCCCCAATATGGATCTGATACACATGAATAGTTTGAGAGTCTTTTTTCTAAAGCACAGTATTTTGATATTCATATTACTGTGACTAAAAAATTCTTAACAATAAAAAGAAAACTGTCATCTTTGGATTTACCAGAGTTTGTTACAGGTAGCTGTAATCCACCAATGAAATAAGTATTTATGTATCATCTTCTGCTTAAATGTAGAGCATCATGTGTTGTGGGGAAGTGAGGTTCCAATTTAGAAGAGTTTATGTTGGCCTAAGAATGAAATGTGCTGAATAGAGTATGTGCCCAGCCTGGATTAGAAGAAAACAAGACATAAGTCCAAAGTATTTATTTGTCACTTTCTATTCATTCATTTTATGAGATTGTTGGTTTTACAACATTTACCTATGCAACCATAGTTTTTTACAGCAAGAGCTATGAAAGTATTAAATGTGGCTGTTGATGTTTATGTCAAAGAATACAAGCCAACTTTTATAATTTTAAAATATAATTTTAATTTTCTCATTCTAGCCATTCTTTCTAATTAAAATTTTCATTGAATCTGTTTTCATAGATCTTTAGTATCTAATATGTGATATTTGAGTATTACTAGAGGTCAGTTGCTTTCCCCTTTTTTATACTATTTATGGTTTCCTACTTTGGGTGATGCCACTATTATGAAATCAGCAAGAAGATATTTATGACCTTTCTTTTGTTTTGTTTTTTCCAGACAGGGTTTCTCTGTTGTAACTCTGTCTGTCCTGGAACTCATTCTAGACCAGGCTGGCCTTGAACTCACAGAGATCTGCCTGCCTATGCCTCCCAAGTGCTGGGATTAAAGGCAAGAGCCACTACCTCCTGGCTATTTATGAATTTTATAAGAGTACTTCTGCATAAAAATTATAGTTAAAGATCTACAGCTTAACAGGCTTTTATTTTCGTAGTTTGGGTAGGATACAGTTTATTTTGCCAGTGCTCATGGGTACAGCTTAGTCTAGCTAACTGTTGCTCTAGGAATCTCCTTATTCTCTGCTTTTTGAACTCCAGAACTATAGATGAGCTGTCATGCTTACCTGGCATTTATGTGGATGAATGGAGTCTGAACTCCGATCCTCACACTTACACAGCAAGCACTTTGTCTACTGAGTGAACCCTCTAGCCCCTTCCTGAAGTATTTTTCGTAAATGTTACTGGTTCTTTAACACCCCATCTTTCTCTCAGAATTCTTCTTGGTCCTAGTCATCCAGATCAGGTACCATTTCCATGTGTTTTCTCTGCACTTACCATTTTTTTTTCTTGCCATTATACACACTTACCACAATGTGTTAAGTTTGCTTAAACATTCATCCTTTGAGCTAGGTCTTAAGTCAGTGTGCTTAAGGAGCGAACCATCTTAATTGTATTGTACTGTTCAGAACCTGATATCTTTAATAAAATCCATGAAATGAATGATAGCAGTTTATTTGGGGATTCTTTGTTTCTGGTTATAAATTATTCACACATGTCTAACTGATGACTACCATTTTAGACATGCTGCTCTGTGCCTTTTATATCTTAGTTCTCATACTCTGTTTAGCTGAGTAATTTGATTGTTGCATGAATAAATTGGAATTTAGGACTGTATTTTGCATTAGTCTTAGTAAGCATCCGTCCATCTATATTAGTCACTGTATTATTAAATTTTAACATCCTTAGATGCCATCTTTTTGTTTGTTTCGAATTTAAGAAATTGTTTGTCTTGTCTTTTCTCCCTTTGGTCAAAGCACACTAATGGATTTCAGAGAGTATTTTTATGATGTAAAAGAAAAGAATCCATTTGCTCTGAAATATCAAGAAATAAACACCAAATGGTGGTTTCTCTAGTATGATGGAAAATTGAAAAGAGATTTTGTTTCCATTCATGAAAATGATACATCATTAAGGACAATGAAATGTCTACAAATGACAAGACTGTAGAACAAAGGAGAAATTATTTCATTAGCTTGTATATTGTTGCTGATTATATATGCAGTGACTCTAAGGGAAATTACTAGAAAGAAATGTGGCTGCCATTCTTAGAAGAAATAAAGTCTAACATCAAGACAGGCTTTCCATGGAAGAACTATCATGTCACACAAGATTTAAAGAATGTCAGTGTAAAGTCAGTGTAAAGAAAAGCATCAATATTTTAAGTGTTATCAGCAAGAATGTTTTAAATGAGTGGGAAAAAAAAATACTGGTTCATTATCCTATGTTTACTTTAAAGTTTGAGGAAATTGTTTCTTAATAAATTATTCGGCAAAGATCTGGTAGAGTTTTTGCTTGTTTGTTTGGGTTCCTTTGAATATCACGTACCTTTAAAATAATCTTAGATTGATACATCAATTATGGCCTTACTAAAGTTTAGTAAGGAAATTAACATCAAAATAATTGTCAAATTTGAATATTTTTAAAACAAATATTTATATTTAGGCAAAATACTATAAAATGAATTTTTTATTTATTAAGGAACAAGTCCTGACTCTTACAGGTTTAAAAAATAAAGTGAGGCCAGAAATATTACCTAGGGCAAATATTTATTTTGTAACCAGGTCAATACCATAGTCTTGATAGTCTTTATTTATTTATTATTATTTTACTTGCTTATACAAGTAAAAATCAATAGAAATTAATACATTCCTGGGGCATAAATATTTATGCCCTTTCAAACTGCTGCTCCTTTGTTTTGTTCCTCTTTCATTTGAAATGTTTTATTCCTCCTTCCTCACATCGTTCTTTAGGCTGTCTCATGCGTGGCTGCTCTTCCTGAGTACCTTATTGTCACTGGCATTATGTATGTCTTTTTGGTATAGTTTAACAAACCTTCATACCAAACACACAATAGTTACTAATTCATAATATGTGTCTGAGTTGCTGTAACTACTTGAAGATGCTGATTGTTCCTGTTTCATGTTTATGTCATTAAGTACATGACCTGTAACACAACTTGAGGGTTGTTTTTTTTTTTTTGTAAATAAATGAATTGTAATTCTTGTCAAACAGAAATATCAATTTTATTCATGTTCCCTTTCTGTGTTCTTAGCCCTGTTCCATCTTCCATTCTCCTGTATCAATTCCTCCCACTTTTTCTTCAGTGTCACACTTTTATAGCAAGCGTTGTCTGTAGGGGGAAAAATTATAAAATCTGCTAGTGAGTACTACTTCCTTGTATAGATGGATTGATGAAAATAGCATTTAGAAAAATCATCCCGATTTCATTAGAAACTTCTTCCTTATAAGTATATCAATAGTATATGTACTTAAGTGTATGTAAAAGAAATTTAGGATTATAAATTTGAACAGGACACTCCCAATTCTCCAAAGAATACTACAGCACTTCTTAGACCTTTGCTTTGGTAATTCCTTCTTTGACAGCCACGTGTCTTACCTGAAATGACATAAAGTGGTTTACTTCACTCACTCAGTGTATCTTGTTTCGTTCACTTTCTTTTATAGTAATGAAGTTACTTTATAAATTTTTAGCATCATAAGAGATTCTAGTTTTTAAAAAGATGATGTACAAAGTCAAACAGTACAAAATAAATCCCTCTCCCTCTCTCTCTCTCTCCCTCTCTCTCTCTCTCTCTCTCACACACACACACACACACACAGTAGACAGTACATGAGGAAAATGCCCAGTGTCTATCTCCAGCTTTCACATGTACAAATATGGGTACACACACAAAGTATGAAAAAACACTACTTCTAAACCTTTTGAATTGGAAATGTATTTTTTTGAGAATTGGAATGCCTCAATTCCAAAGAGTATTTTTTAGCTCCAACATATCCAGTTCATTTGTAACGCAGTATAAAAACAAAGCCACAGGAAATGGGAAGAGTCTAGGCTTTTGCTGAAGTCGAAGTATCTTGCCTTAATTTACAAAATTGTTTTTATATGTGCATCTAAAGGATGAGGACCAGTGGGAAAATCTCTTCACTCTCTCCTCCTCCAACTATGGGGAATGCTGATAATAATAAGGTTTCTTTCTTCGATGGTGGTAGTTTAGAACCATGGTGTCATTTGTGTGTTTCCTAAGTGTGGAATAGTGTCAGAAATGTGCCAGGGAATGTGAGGAACTAAATCCTTTTGTAAAATGCCAACACATGAAAGGTCTGATACTGTGTGATTTTAAAAAAAAAATATCCAGATAAAATTAAAAGGTTCTAAACTCCTCCACTTACTTTTAGGGCTTAATAATCCTACTAAAGCCATTGTTGTTTCATCTCCTGGTGTTTGTTAGAAGTAGATTTTGGACTTTGGGTTGATACTATCTGCCTGAGGACAAAGGGTAGTGATGTTCTTATACCTTCTGTCACTCTGTCTGCCTGGATAAAAATTCCCATGGGAAGAAGAGTGTCATTATTACTGTATTTGGGGCAATTTACATGTTTGTCATCTCAATACATTTCTTTATTAACTTTATGAATGCTTATTAAAGCCTTTTTTAATATCTTAGCTGGGATATTAGCTGTTCTCTTTCTCCTAAAGTATTCTAGTACATAAAAACCTAGAGAAATGTGAGCATTAAAGTAGGCTTTGTGTGTACCTGTGTCTTGCATATAAGTCAGCAGCCTCAGGTTTTAGTAACAGGATTAGCAGTTCAGGTAAGTCATAGACTATTTGTAATAATTCTTTGCGTAAGTTGATTGTAACTACAGAGATATAAACTGTATTGCCTGATAACAGTTTAAAACCAGGGGTAAGGTCATTGATTGGGTCTAGATCTCACAGTCTGGCTCTTTGGGGAGTTTCCACTGGTTTATTAACAAAGGATTAATTACAAAGGCTCTTCTGTAATTTTTTTTTGCATTTGTACCTTCGTGTGTGTGTGTGTGTGTGTGTGTGTGTGTGTGTGTGTGTACTGCCAGCTTCACTTTTAAAGCAAGTGCAAATCCTTTTGGATATCTGTTCATATTTATCTGTCTGTCTACCTATCAGATCTTTCACTTTGGTTGTGAGCTGTAGTCGCTCTTTTGCTACAAAGTAGTTCAGGAAAATGTTACTGTATGGCTGTGAAAAAGTAACTTCTAGATTAAAGAATGACCCACAATCTACTTTTCCTTTATTTAAGTAATCAATGACATTCTTTTCCGAGAGAATAAATATGTAATTTGTGAAGTTTTCTTTCATTACAAAGGAGTTTTTGAAACTTCAACTTTAGGTGGAAAGCAAAAAGTAAAATTAAAAAAGTGACTGTAGCAAAGGATCTAATAGTGGGCTTGTATTTGGGGACCGTCGTTCTTTCCTATAAATAGCTGGTTCTCTCTGATACTTATACAGAAACTCATTTCATTTTGGAATAGGGCAGTTTGTACTCTGGAATGTAACCTCAAGTTTTGAGGTGTATTCAGTCACCTTTTTTTTTTTTTTTCTTACATAAAATAACTTCTATGGGAAAGTTTAGACCTCTGGGTTAGATGGTAGATTAAGAGCCCTGTTGTGAAGTAAGACAGGATAGTACACAGTAATCTCTATTCCTGCAGGTAGCAGTAACTGTAAGACACGATTATGGAGAAGCAGGGAAAGAGTGGTCCATAAACCAGTGCCCAGCTGTACCATGTGGTTGCAGCATAGACTAGTGGAAACTGCTGGGAAAATGGTCCCGTTACTGGTATTGCAGAAACTAATTAGCCAGATGGCTGAGGGCTAGACACGTTGTTGGTGAGACTCTGGGAATGAAGATCCTGAAGCAAAGACTCAACCCCAGTGTGCAGAGTTCTGGCTAAGGTCAGTGGAAATGCCAGATAGTATCTTGGATATTCTTAGGAATCTCTTAATTCTTTTAATTGAAAAGAGAAGAAAGCTCCTAAAATCCCTGTTTTCTTTTTGTAATCTCAGAACTAATGCAGAAACTATGGTGTGGATTTGCCTAGTATGTAAGGAAGTCATTGAATCTTATTGTTTAGATAGTTGTCAACTAACATTGCCAAGGTAGCATAATAGAAGCTAAATCTGTAAACACTCAACCTAAAAAATACCAGCTGTGCGATCTTAAGAGATTCACTTTTATTTTTAAAAAAAAATAGTTTAAAGTTCTAGTCTGTTGAGTTTTCAAAGCAAAGTCCTATCTAAATATTTACTGTTGTATGTGGATTTTACTCATTTTAAAGCCATTAATTCTGACTATCTCATGGAAGAAGCTATCATTATATTCCTTATAATCTCCAAAAGGTTTTGTGATAGGCCATAAAAATGATCCACAGGATTCTATGCTATTTTACAAAAGAACACAATAAAAATATTAGTAGCATTTGTTGCGCTACTTTTGAAGCATATTTAGCTCACAGGACTTTTTGTTGTTGTGCAGCTGTTATTTTCATAGCACTATAGATAAAGAGATAAGGAGCTAATAACTTACTCAATATTACATAGCTAATAAACTGTAAAACTCTTATCAAGGTCTCTCTTCCTTCACAACCTGGACTTTATTTTAATCTCTTGCAGTGCTGCTGTAGATAATCTGGGTAGGGCAGCAGTTAAAACAAAACAAAACACTGAGTTTTTTCAGTTACTGTGATGAATTTATCTGCTTTATCCATGCATGTTAGCATGATGCATGTCTCAGAGTGATTTGAGTTACATAAAGCTCATAGCAGTGTTACAGGAGCTTAGTCTGGAGGTCTGGGTCTTCTGGATTAAAACACCAAGGATATTTGACTCTAGCAGAACTGACCAAATTGGACAACTAAGTCATGTAAACATTTTGAGTTTATATTTATATTTATTTTATTATATTAATTGTAATTATATTTATAACTCATGCTGTATCACTTGAATTTTTTCTTTATGAGTTTTAATTCTACTATCAGGAAGAGAAGTTAAGAAAAATTTAATTCCAACTCTATCCAACTACTCACTAGTTTTGGAACCACAAAGTTTCATAACCTGAAACTCAGTTTTCTTAATCTATAATATATTTTATTCCTCAGTATTATTGTTAATTGTTTTACCTGAAATACTGTGTGTGTGCCTGTGTGTGTGTGCGTGTGTGTGTGTGTGTGTGTGTGTGTGTGTGTGTGTGTGTAGAGAGACCTTCCTTTTACATCCATGCCATCATTGCCTTCTTAGTTGGGTTACTTAAAGGTGTGTGTTGAATTCTAGCCAGATCACACAGGCCTTGAATATGATCCTTTGATAGAGCAGCCATGCTGCTGGGTTCAAAGATTAAATGTTCCTCTGGCAGTAGAGCAAACAAAGACTAAATTAAGAAAGTGTTTCAAGTGTTTGCTTTGCAAGTTTAAGCAGTTTGTTGTGATAAGTATTTAGCTGGGCTAATGTGCTCTGCCCTTACATTAAGAGTACCATAGCTTTTATATATCGATATGTATCAATATCTGTATTCATGTACATGTTGGAGCTTTTAGATAGTCTGTGTATATATATTTTAATACACCCTTGATTTGTAAGAAAAAGAATATAGGAACATATTTCCTTAAATCTGGACTAATTTAGCTTTGGCTAGTATTATTGTTGTTGTGATTGTGGTGGTAGTTGTGGTGGGTGGGTGGGATGGCTTGATTGAATTCAGGGCCTTATGGATAATAGACAAGCTAATCATTAGTAAACTATTCCCTCAGTCTCCTTCCCTCCTTGCCTGGATCATTTCCTTCCTCTTTCCTACCCACTCCCTAACCTCCTTCCTTTATTTCTCTAATTCAAATTTTCACTGTTGATTGTGGAGAAAATGTTTTATTTCCATAGTCAAATAATGAAAGCATATTTTATTTAGAAGTTAGGTAAAAATTTACAAATATTTTAGTGGTTTGGAGGGAAAATTTTAAAATGAACTTTTGAACATAAAACTTGTTTTGCCTGAGCCCAGGTTCCAACCTTATCAGCGAATAAGCAAAAAGATTCAGTCATCAGTGTTAAAATAGTAGATAAAGAAAATGCGGCTAGAATATGGTGTCCATTCTAGGAACAGATGTGTCGGTAAGACCTTGGAGGAGGAGAGAGAAGCATCCCAAGCTCACTGAGAATTACCATTTCCAAACTTTTTTTTTTTTTTTTTTTTTAATCCCATTTCACTCTTAACCATGGCTCAGCTCTTCACCTTTATCTTAAAGCTTATCTGAAAAATCAGTGATGTTCTTTCAGGAAACAATAAAAATAAAAGTTCATTTTTAGGAATGTGTTTCTAGATTTGGTTATGGGTGTTTTTGAGAATATTTTAAATCCTTACTCATACTGTGAGCTTGTGTCATGTTGAGGACTTACAACTTGTGCTGCAGGAAGCCTATATTTGGAAGTAAAAGAATTATTTTGGGCTACACATCCAAAGATACTCTCTGTCTTTCAACATTTCCAACATTTTGTTCCAAGTATTCTGCTTTACTTCCTGAAGCACTGTTTATCATGTTATTATCATTGTTCCTCACCTTTGGATAGTTAAAAGATTTGCAGTGGTGTGAACTGGCAGATGATCAAGATCATTGTGTTTCTTAAGAAAGCCATTTACTGTCTTTATCTGTAAGAGCTTTCTGCTAATAGTTTATCCACCTGCTTAGTACCTAAGTTCTGACAGGAATTCAGAATCTGCTATGAAATCCAAGATGATTTCCTTTAGAGTTCATGAAGAAAATAAGGTGTTATTGGCAAAGGTTGTGATACAGAAAATTTCCCTAAGAAAAATCTATAGATTTTAAAAGAAGGGTAATTTAATAGCAGAAACAGTATTGAATGCTTAATTTAACCGAGTCAGACTTGTTGTCTGACTTGTTCACGATGACCTGTATCCTGGGCTTTTTTTTCCCCTTAAAAGTTTCATTTCTTAATGAAAAGCCTGGGCTTGTAAAATGTATGTCATTTAGAGCTTTAAAGGAGTAATTGGATTTCCAAGTACTCACATTTCAATTTTACAAAAGCTGTTCTTACCTCAGTGGTGTTTGGATGCTCTCATAACAGAGCTTCTTAGTTTTCCCTGCCATCACCACCTCTTTCTTTCTTTCTGCTAGCTCTGATCAATAGCCAGGTATTCAAAGAATATTTATGAAGAGATGGTTAGGCATCAGGGACTTCTCAGCTGCTAGGTGTGGTGGAATAATGCCCTGGCAGGGTATGGTATAGCCAGGGGGAAAAGCAAATAGCACTTAGATTAAGTAAGTGCTTGTGGTAACAAGTCCAGTGATCGTCATAGGATGTGAGATTAGGATGTTTTCATTAGGACATAGCTATTAAAATATGTAGAACATTTATAGAAGAACATGTAAGACACTTTAGTGATTACTTTTCCTGAGAGTTTATGGAAATTGACTTATTAATTGTTATATTTAATCTTGTATTTCTTAAAAAAACAATTGGAGGTGTAGCTCAGTAGCATGCTTGTCTAATATAACATAGGTAGTGGGTTTGATATCTGACCCCACAAAACTTAACAAAACAACCCCACTCCCGTACTGTTTTCAATTAAATTCCAAATAAGGATTTGTAAAAATAACAGTGTGCTAACATAAGGAAATAAATAAGCAATTTCATTTCTGTGGAAAAAAATGGAGACATTTGTAAATTTTCTCCAAGATGTCTTTATTTAACCCCTTTACAGTAACAATGGACAGCTATTCAGTATACATTATTTTGTTTGGGGCTGTTGGAGGACTAAAGAATGCTCTAGTTCATACTTGAAAAAATAAATATAGGCAGAGATTTCCCTGGAAATTGAATTGATATCTACCTAATGTTGGTGTCATATTATTGTATACCTAAATCCAGATCCAGGTCTTCCCATGGAACCGCATGTTATGATATTCTGCTGGACCCTCTTACCCATTCTTGGTTTGAATCTGAAAGCTGTATGGAGTTTTGAGTTTTATAAATAAAACATTTCAAACTTTTGCACATCAGTGAAATGGGTAAATATAGTTATAAGAAACAGCTTATTTGAATAAAATGCTATATTTTTTCTCAGTAGAATACCTAATTCCTTCATGTATCCTGTGTGTGTGTGTGTGTGTGTGTGTGTGTGTGTGTGTGTGTGTGTGTGTAGAGGGGGGGACAAGCATGCACACACATGTTCTCACAGTCACAAGTATCTCCATGAGGAAGTCAAAATACAACTTTTCTGAGTAATTCTTTCTTCCCTTTCACCTCTTTTGAGGCATTGCCTTTCTTGCTTTTGGCTTAACTGTGTCATGTTCCATGCTAGCTGGCCACAAGCTTCCAGGCCATTTTCTGGTCCTTGAGCCTCCAAGAAGATTCTTCTGTCTGCTCCTTACTGCAGGACTACTGGGATTGCACATGAATGCCACATGCTCAGTTTCTTTATCTAGGTCCCAGGGATTAACTCAGTTTGTCAGACTTGGGTGGCAATTGCTTTTTCCAGCTGAACCGTCTTGCTAGCCTCTACCTTATTTCCTGACACAGCTCACTGAACCTGGAGCTTGCTGCTAGACAGACTGGGCAACTAGTCATTAGCCTGTCTCTTTCTTGGTGCTGATGATAGAGGCCTGCCATTGCCACACACTGCTCTTAGGTGGTACTGAGGATCCTAACTTTGGTTCCTCATGTTTAACCCACTCTGCCATCTCTAGGCCCTTTATTTGGTCTGATTTATATTTATTTATTTTTTCAAGACAGGTTCTCTATGTAGCCCTGACTGTCCTGGAACATACTGTATAGACTAGTCTGACATTAAACTCACAGAGATCTACCTGCCTCTGCCTCCTGAGTGCTAGGATTAAAGGGAGCATCACCACTCTCAGCTCCTTTGAATGTTTTGTTCATGTAATCATGTGAATTTAAATGCTAGAATACAATTAAATTTTGTAGTTGGTCTTGTATTCTTCATCTTTGCTAAGCTCCATCAGCACAGATTCTCAAGTCTCCTGTAGGTAGTGCGACTACTTTACATTTTCCTCTCCAATTTGTTTGCCTAAATCTCCAAAAAGTGTTGAATGAAAAATTGAGAGAAGTAATTTTTTTTCTGCTTTTGGGAATATATATAAATATGTATCTATATATAGATAAATAATATATATTTGACATTTATATATATGGTGTTAGTGATTAGATTTTCACAAGTGCGTATTGCCAAATAGAAAATTTTCCATCAATTTCCTAATTTACTGATACTGTTTCAAAGGAATGGATATTGGTGTCTCCTCAGTTTCTTTTTCTGTTGAGAGTGTCATACATATATTGTAAAATGCTGTTAAACAATCGATTAATTTTTAAAGTAAGCCAACCATTCATTTCTAAGATAAAACCAGTTTCTTCATGATTTACTATTCTTATGTATAACTTTCATTTAGTTTGCTAAAAAATTTTTAAAGAGTGCTGGCGAGAGATTTTGTTACTTTTCTTGTAATATCTTTCCTTGCTCTTGCTATTAGGGTAACACTGGCTTAATACATTGAATTGCGAGCTTCTCTGTTTCTTGATTAGTTATTCAGAATATGTGTTGTCAGATAATATCCTATAGACCCCAATTTTACCAGCCATCTCTTTTCTATAAGCTACAAGCTAAGGATAATTTTACATTTCTAAATGGTTTTATTTTAAATGTTACTTATGTACCTGTGTAGTAGCCTTGGTTTCACATATTGGATTGAAAAGTTGAAAACATTTACTTTGGGTCCCTTTAAGAAAAAGTTCTTCCGTATATTGATTTTTCTGACAAGCTGGCTCTCTTTCAGATGCATTGATTTTTTTTTCCCTGTTGCTTTTTTACAATTTCCATTTTATTGATTTCTTCTTTGATTTTTGTTAATTTTCTTCTGCTGCTAATTAGGATTTCATTTGCCCTATTTTCTCTCAGTTTCGTAAGCTTTGAAGAATAGTATATAACCTTCAATAAATTCCATTCATTATGTTTTTCATTTCTAGCATTTCCATCTCTGTAAACTCAACTGTTTTATTACATTTTTAATATTTTTTATGTTATCTCTTTAAAAATTGTATTTTATATGTGAGTATTTTGTCTGCATGTTTTCTGTGCACCACATACGTGCCCTCTGCCCTGGGAGGTTAGAAGAAGGTGTTAGATCCTTCGGACCTGGAGTTACGCACTTTTGTGAATTGCCACATGAGTGCCGGGAGCCAAACCCATGTCCCCTGCAAGAGTGTTAATGCTCGTAACAGCTGACCATTGCTCTGATCCTTATAATGTCCCTTCTATATATCTTTTATATGTTCTCTCATGTGTGTGTGTGTGTGTGTGTGTGTGTGTGTGTGTGTGTGTGTGTGTGTGTGTTTCAGTTATGGGGCTCAAACCTGAGCCTCACAAATGCCACTGATACACACTTCTAGCCTCAAGTCTCTTATCTTTTGAACTATAAACTAGTCCTAATAATTGATTTTTCTCATTATTTGCTGTCTTACAAGTATTTTTTTTTTCAGTCTCCCCACCTTTTTGTGGTACTGGGGAATGAACTGAGGATTTTTAATGTGCTAGACAACTCTTTACCACTTAAATAGACTCAGCCCTCTTTTTACTTTTTTAAATTTATTTTTGAGACAGAGTTACTCTGAGCAGTCCAGGCTGGCCTTTAATTCAAGGCCCTCTTGTTTCAGCCTCTCTCATAGTTGAGATTATAGACTGAGCCACAGGGCCCGAGTCAAGTATTCTTTAGCTTTTTCTTGGGATTTAGTTACTTGAAAATAGTTTTGAATTCTTGTTTATGAAAATGACTGTGTTTATTCATGGAATACTTTTCCCACTGCTGATCCTAATCCTTCTGAGCTTTATCCCTAGTGCCTCATACAACCCTAATGAATGCAGGCACTTCCACATACCTGTTTTGAGATTCCTTCACCAGTCTTCAGTAACTTCCTTATTCAACACATTCTTTGTGTTATTGGTACTGTGTTGATTCTTAAGTATTACTTCTGCAGTTCTCTGGGGTTTTCTGTGTTAGCTCTCCTTTAATTCTATCATTTGAACTCTGTGTGCCTTTGTTTTATACTCTAGTTCCATTTCTTCATCTTAGGGAGTGTACCACGGTACAGCAGCATGCCTCCTTCTCTGCCTTATGGTGTGGGAATTCTGTTGAGATGTAAGTTGGGGCAGTTGCAGGGCTCTCATATTTTTCTTCTCTGGAAACCAGTGCCTTTTGTTGCCTGATGTACTTCATTAGATCGTGTGTGTGTGTGTGTGTGTGTGTGTGTGTGTGTGTGTGTGTGTGTGTGTAATATGTATATGTGTATATATACACAATAATATTATGCAAACTATAGATGGATAGATAGATAGTTTGGGTTTTGATTAGTTTCAGACAGAATAGTAAATCTGGTTTCTTTTAATGTTACCATAGTAGGAAATAGAAGTCCTGTGTATCTTTTGTATAAGTGAATGTGATAGGAGAACATTGCGTTCTCAGGTTAAAGAGACTGTTCATGTAGATAAACATTTATGGATGATGCTTTAGAAAAATAGTCCTTGTTCTTCCTCTCTTTTTTCTGTACAGCATATCCACAGTTGGATTATATAATCATATATAATAATGTAATATAAATCACTACTTCTCTTAATTTTATTAGAATTAGATTGGATTTAGTACTTGATGAAAATCTAATGAAAAGAACACATGCTATTTTTTATGTCCATTTTGTCCCTGATATTATTCTAACAATATAGTAAGAAACAAGATAAGGAGAGTCTAGAGATAATCTTTCTGTTGTTTGAATTTTCCTATATTTAAATTATGTTCTAATCAAGAACATCCCTATCCATGGCACAGTGCCTCCATAATAAATCCCAAAAGGTAGCAGGATTTTTTTTTTTTATTCTTTTTACATGGTTTCTAAGAAACAAACCATCTAATTTTGAAAGAGATTAAGGATCAGATTTTAAAAATTACATATTAGTACATGCCTTGTTTATATATATGTATATTAAGTGTTTATAAATTAGTCAATTGTATACTTATTTTAATTTTACTGTTGTACATTTTGTGTACATTCAAATGGAAGCTTTTTCATTGATATTCTATATCTTCAAACACATGTATGGAAGATGTTTATTTTTAATGTTCGTGTGTGATGTTATCGCATCCAGTTCATGCATAGTTCTAATTACTTTATTATAAAACAATAGCTTCAACACTAAACACATATTCTGAAGTAGTGTAGGTAATTAATAGTTAATTTGGTCTCATCAGTTCTGTAAAATGTTTAAAAAGTTGTAAAATACCTGTTTTTATCACATTTGTACCAAAAGATTGTATTATTGTCTCGGTTTATGTTCTGCCATGTATAACTTAGAAACTAAGTTTCTACAAAGTACAATGATGATAAGAATTTTGAAGGAGTTTTGTGATCTTGGTTTCCCTAAAAACGCAGAATGTTTTTTTGGAATATGTTTTTGTGCCCATCCCAGAGGTAGTGGATGAGAGTGAGTTTGATTTAGACTATTTGTTAACAGTGGCTTTGATTTGTTTACATATCGCTATGAAAAACATAATTTTGCCATGTGCAGTTTAGACTTCTGGGAACCTTGCTCAGAGTGTATATTGGTTGAGGCCAGGAGAGCTAGGGAGGGAATTAGATTCAGGGATATTGCTTTGAGATGTTAATTCAGCTCACTGTCAGCTCCTGCACTCCCATGTTCAGGTTCTGCCAACAAGGGTGGTAAATCCCTCCCTTCCTCTTCCTCCCTCCCTGCCTTCCTTCCTTTCTGTCTTTAATTTTCCTTTTCTGAGCCAGAGGGTATTTAAGCAAGGTAGCAACCTGCTACACTGTTATTTAATATTCACAATTTTGCAAAAGAATTTGTGTTTGTGTGTGTTTCCTATGGGTGTTGTGATAAATATCAGAATGTTACTGTCTTAAAACAACAGCCATTTGGTTGTGTGTGTATGTGTGTGTGTGTGTGTGTGTGTGTGTGTGTGTGTGTGTTTTGTTTTTCTGTTACTGTTTTGGAAGTTAAAAGTCAGGAATGAGTTCCACTGAGCTGGAACCGATGTGTCTAGAGGTGGTATTTTATAGGGATTTTCCCAAGAAAAACATGTTTCCTTACCTTTTCCAGTTTCTACAAAAGATGATTTCTCACTCCTAGATCCTTACTGCATCTTAAAAGTAAGCATGCACCTACCCTTTTCTATTTTTCTCTTCCTTCTGTAGATGCTCAGGATTACATTTACCACCCACCTAGATCATACTGAGCAGTCTCAGGATCCTTAATCACAAATTCCAAGTTTTCTTTTACCACATAAAGTATATTCGCAAATTCCAAAAATTAAGGTGTAAATACCTTTGGAGGATCACTATTTAGCCTACCACAAAGTTTTATTTACTTATTCATGACAAAATGGAGTACAGAGACCAGATAAAGGTCACACAAAAGCAAGCATGTTAGAAGTTAGCCAAGTTTGGAATGAAATAGAACAGATAGGTTGATAATATAAGCAAAAGATCCTAGAATTTCTATGTTGTTTTTTTTAAACAATGTATATTGTTGAATTTTGTTTGTTCCAGGCAGAAATACAGAAAACAATCTCCATTTTTTCTAATTATTTCTCTTCTATTCTTGTCTTTCCCTTCCCTATAAAACCATTGCTATTTATGAATTCATAAATTGAAACAGCCATAAAACATGATACTGTGATTAATACAGAATCATTTTGTCTTAAATATTTGGCTATGTGTAGAGACCCTTTCACTCTCTTTAAGTCACTTCATCTTCTCCTACATCTTTCTTATTTCTGGCACCAGTATGAAATTGAACATTTTGCCACCAAAGGTGACACACCAAATAAGGAGAAAGATTTTTAGGAAATAGCTCTAAAGATTTCTTAGCTCTCAGGAGGTCTTATTTCTCATCTGCATTTATTTCTTGTTCTGTTCATTGTCATACCAGTCCTTATGATTAATCCTAAACTCTGAAAACATTCAGTTTGTAACTCTTTTTGGCATGGTTAATGACCTGTAGGGATACTAATAAGTATGGTTTAGCAAAGTATACATGTGTTTTGTTGTAAATTATAAAAGGTAAATGTTAACCTTTTTTTTTTTTTTTTTTCTGAACAACAGAATACCAGAAGGCCCCATCGATCAGGGGACAGCTACAGGAAGAGTCCGTGTTTTAGAAGAGCAGCTTGTTAAGGCCAAAGAACAGATTGAAAATTACAAGAAACAAGCCAGAAATGGTATGTGAAATTATGCATATTTTTCTCTATCTTAATCTATTTGCTTTAGCATAAATATTTGAAAACTCCTCCTACCAAAATGTTAGGAATACTTACCCTTTCTATTCTTATTAGGTTTGGGGAAGGATCATGAAATCTTAAGGAGGAGGATTGAAAATGGAGCTAAAGAACTCTGGTTTTTTCTACAAAGTGAATTGAAGAAATTAAAGAATTTAGAAGGAAACGAACTCCAAAGACATGCAGATGAAATTCTTTCGGATTTAGGACATCATGAAAGGTACTATACTCCTATTTGCTTCACTTGGGTTTCCATAAAGATAATTTATGAATGAGATACTGAGACTTTTTCTAATTTATATGCTGATTGGTAAGTGGCACTATGTTTAAGAGTGGTAAAATATCTGAGATCTCAAAAGATAACTAATTGCCAAATGCAGTTAATCAGCTGAGCTATTTGATAATAAAATATTATTCAAAGTGTATTTCTAGTAAGCATTATGCCATATAAAATGTGGTCGTACTGATGTCAGCAACACATGGAAGTATTTTCTTGTCAGAGTCATGGGTAGCAATCAGTATTTGAAACAGTCTTTGGGTTGACATTACGGTTCACTGGAATTCACACAGAGGCTGCAGTTAGCCAAACATTACAAACTTAAAAAAATAGCTTTTTAAGGTTTTCTAATGAAAAGTTAACAGGTTTTAGGCTAAGAGAAGTATTTTATTAATTGTTGAGTTTATTTTGCAGAGAGATGTACCTAGTATCTGCCTATGTAAATTTGTTTCTTGTATGTACACATTTCTAGTGATAAGCAACTTATCATCCACAGGAAGAAAACGTTTTGGTGTTAGTGTTCATGTAGATAAAGTGTACATGAGAATCATTCTAAATAAAGTGAAACGTCCCTTGACTTATTATATGTAAAAGCCTATGTTCTCAGTAGGGTCCTCATGGGAATTACTGTCTTAGTAGTGAACAACGAAAGAAGACCTATTGTGTTAGTGCAGCCTACTGCCGTGAGGAGGAAATGAATTACCTCCAAAAAAAGAGAGTCACATTTGTTAACATCATCAACAATATTACAGTGATTCTGAAAGTTTGCTCTCCTGTTTTAAGTGAAATTACATATAAAATTTCAATGTATTAGAATGATTTTAACACTATTGATTTATAGAAATAGGATAGTATGGGTTTGAAGGGTTGTTTAATTATTAGGCCTCAAACTGGGCAGTCCTGTGAAATTTTTACCCTAGCTAGCAGTGTGCCATACTTAGACCACTAGGCCAAATTCTTCCTTAATAAGCTTCTACTCTGAAGCTCCAGCTTCTGCTAGACAAGCTTTGTTTTTGTGTGATTTGCTTATTGCATTTTTCTAGAAAAATGCAGATTTAAGCAGGATTTGATATAAGTAGATTATGTGGTATAAATGAAATTTGAATATTGACTTCTGAGAAATATTTACTCAAATGATTTGTTAAATTACTGATGAGACTTCTCAGGACTTTAGTAAATAAAATAATTTTAAATTATTTTGTAAATATAATTTGTGTATATGCTTTTCTAATAACATGCATAAATGACAAATGAATACAATAAATAAGCTCATGATAAATGTCTATAAGTCACCATTATATTTTTTGTTAGTTGAACTTTTAAAACATATAATAAGTCCTGGCATTGCCATTTAATGTATATTAAATAATGATATTTCACTGAAAACAACATGCAAATTACAAGAACACAAGTCTGTTTCTTATAATGTCTTAAATAGAAATCATAATATATCTGGGAGAAAACACAGGGTAGTAATTTAACTCCAGGAAGACAGATTAGAATGTAGTAATACAAATACTGAGCAAACACAGCAGCACGTTATAGACATAACTATTAGAACAGTCGATACACAAATAGGAAGGATTTGTATGATATAGAAAATATCCTCATACTGGCCATTTCTAAATCCTTTAAGTATTGGAACTGAAGTGGCCTCCCTGCTTCCCTCAGATGAGCTGTGTATGTCACAAAAATCCCTATTTTATTTTTCTTAAACGTTCTTTTTCTTCTTCTTTTTTTTTTTTTTTTTTTAAGAACTACATCAGAGTCGCAGAATATTAGAGAAAATACTACTAAGAGTTCTTATATCTAGTAAAGCCGTTTCCTCCGTTATTTACATCTTAACTTACGGTAGTATGCTTCTTATCTGTTTTGCTTTTGTAGAAGCCCAAATTAAGGTATGTAAGTTGTCTCTGAACTAACAGACTTGTCTTTTCTGAAAGTCAGTTGGAGTGTTAATATATTGATTTCTTTATGAACCTGTCTTTTTGTTCACAGTCAACAGCTAAGGGAAAACACTTAAGGGCTTTACCACGGTATAATTTACTGTTAAATGGTGGGTTGTGCTGTAGCTCAGTGGTAGCATGCTTAGACGTGTGAGGCCTTGAATCCATCTGCCAAGACCCAAATTGTGAACCTACAAGTTATACACTGTACTTGTTTAATCTGCATACATATTGTGTAATGATTACCATAGTTAAACGAGTGAACATATCCTATACCACACTATTAACAGGGGTGTTGACAACATGTGCTGTCTTACAAGTTTCAAGCAGACAATCAAGCGTTCCTACACTACATCAGTACATTAGATATCCAGCACTTACTTCATCTCACAACTGAATGTTTGTACCAGTTGACAACACCTCCCTATTTCCCCTGCTTTCTAACCCTAGGCACACTGTGCATATGTGTGGTTGAAGCTTTGAGATTCTAAGTAAGCACATTACTGAATTTGACTCTCGCTGGCTCATCTCACATAGCATCATACCCTACAGGTTTACCCATGATGCCAGGAAATACCATGAGTTCTTCTCTTAAACAAATTCATCAACACTTCATATACAGTCTATACAATGAAATACCAGTCCCCCATCATCTCCCCATTGTCCCCTTGGATTCTCTAATAATCCCCCTTACAGCTTCAGGTCTTCTTTTCCTTTCCTTTTTATGGTTTTTATGTCATGTGTGTGTGTGTGTGTATGTGTGTTTATCTAGTCATTAGATACTTACAAGTGGGATTGGGTGTTGTGTTTGGTAGTTCTAATTTTAAATATTTTCACCATTCTTTGCCCTTTCTTATCTTTTTTATAATAGCTATCCTAACAAGTGTGTGAAGATACGTAATTTTAATTTGCATTTCTCTAATGGGAAGTAATTTAAGTACCTTTTCATGTATCCATTGGCCATTTGTATGTTTTAGTTGGAAAACTGTCTATTTAAGTCCTTTTTCAGTCAGATTGTTTATTTTTCTATGAGTACCTTGTATATTTGAGTTATTATCCCTTATTGAATATATAATTAGACAATTATTGAAAGTAAAAGATAGTCATATTTATAAGCAAGTATCATACCGAGTCAGGAAATGTGATATCTTTAGGTTTATTCTTCTTTCCCAAGATGATTTTATATGTTAGGAGTCTTTTCACTTCCAAAACTAATTTTAAGAGTGCTTTATCTGGTTCTGTAAAAAAATGACACAGGAATTTTTATAAGGACTACATTGAATCTGTGGATCACTTTGTATACTATGAACTGTGTAGCAATATTAATTCTTCCAGTCCATGAACATAGGGTATCTTTCCATTTTGTATCATATGTAATTTTTTTCATCAGTGTCTTATAGTTTTATAGAGCTGTTCACGAGTCTTTATCTCTTTGACTGAAGTTATTCCTATTTTTGATACTATTGTAAATGGGGGTCACTTAATTTCCTTAAGGGGCGGTTTTATTAGTATATACAAATATATTTTTTATGTTGGTTTTGTGCCTTTCAGCTTTACCAAGATCTTTATTAGTACCACCAAATTTTTAGTAGTGTCTTATGAATTTTCTGTATGTATGATCATCTCAAATCCAAACAAAAACACCAAATTCTCTGATTTGGATTTGTTCTTTTTCTTGCCTAATCAGACTATGGTTACCAAAATCATGTTCGATAGCAGTATAGAGAGTGAGCATCTTTTTTCTTGTTCCTAACTCGCCTCTACTGACCCTCTTGGTCCTTTGAATGTGAATTTGGTTGCTCGTACTTGTTGGAGACTATTGTATCTGAATGTATCAGAAATGCTTTCTCATACTCTTCTTTTTGTGTAATATCCTTACTTGGCTTTGGTATAACAGTAATCTTTTCAAATGAATTCAGAAAACTCTCATTTCTTTTAATTTTATGAAAGAATTCTATAAAGATTGGCGTTCATTTTTCTTTAAATGAATATTGAATTCATCTACAAATGTACTTGGTTTGGGAGGTCTTGTTTATTATGATTACTAATCTAATCCCTTTGCTTATTATTGGTTTCCTGAGAATTTTTGTTTCTTTGTGATTCCTGTTTAGCTTCCCCGTGGCCTCAGTGGTTAGACAGGCTACCTTGAGAAAGTGGGAAGCATCAGCAGTTACACAGTTGTACTCAAGTTCTGTACTGTCCCAACTGCACACAAAACAGCACACAGCCTAGATTGGCCCTCTTCAGGTTCCCATAGGCTCCAACTAGCTGTCAGAAGTGGGTAGAGAATTTTAGATTTAGAAAGTAAATCATTTGACCAGTGACATAAACACTGACATCTGTGTTCCAGACACTTTGAGACCTCTTTGATTCATAGAACTGGACTTTCTAGGCAGTTCTTCAAGATAATGCAGTATTAACAAGATTTGATTCTATTAGTCATTGGAATAAGCCATGTGGCTTATTCCACAGAAAATGAATAAGAGCTGGCAATGGCTAGATGGGCAGCTGACAAGATTCTTGCCGCCAAGCCTGACAGCCTGAGTTTGATCGCTGGAACCCACATGGTAGAAGGGGATAACCAACTCTGCAAGTTGTCTTCTGAATTCCACATATGTGCTGTGGTATGTCACCCATATAAACAAGTATAATAAAAAGAAAATGAATAAAAGGGTTAAGTGAATATGAAGTCAGGACAAAGAAATAGAAAACAAATTGATAAAATTTCTGAACAAGAAACATGTAAACAACATTGCTTAGAGCCACATTACAAAGAAGGGCATGTCTATCAGGGTGAAGACATCCAACCTAGAAGAGAAGGAGAACAAAGTTAATATCTTTATCTGAAAATTCGGTTCTTATGGCAAAAGATATGTCTGGATGGGCATGAGCCTGACAATCCCAGAAGACCTCTCTGTTTAACAATCTTCAAGCACTGCTAGAGTGGATGAATTCTGAAGAGGTTCTGGAAAAGTACCTTGAGAGCACATTTACCTCAGTGTTCTATTCTAAAACACATAAACCTCCTAGAGAACCTTGGGAGCCTCATTCTGAAGCAGCCTCAGGGAGGTGAAACTCCCTCTTGTTTTCTATTGTCATGAGCAGTGTAGTGGACTTACCACAGAAGGAACACCTACAAGTGCTGCTGAGGTTGGCCAGTGCATCTCATTATCTGAAAGAGGAATTTATGGACTTCCTGTTTTATGAAGCTAGTCTAAAAACTCTGACTGTGAAATTTTGCACTATGATAACTGAGAAGTGGGAACTAAATATGGAGTGTTGTTATGACCAGGCTTAAAATATGCCCAGCGAATTTTCTCCCAAAATGCAATTTATGGCTTTTGGATTTTTAGAGAAATATCCCTATGCTACCAACACTCTTTGCTCTTCTTGTACCTCAAGCCTATGGTCAACAAAGTCAGTGTCTACTGTGGGTGGTATCTGTTACACTAGGAACAATTGGTAGAGTTGTTCCTTTTTACATCGATCACTTCAGTTGCTTTCAGAACTTGATAATATCACTTCTGTTCTTTTCTAGAATATTGAAGAAAAGATAAAGAACTGCAGGATATTTGCCATTCTCAATGGACAGGCGGGCATGGTGCTTTTGAAATGTTAGTGGACCTCCTGCAGGCTCTTGTTTTGTGTTTAGATGATACAAGCAGTGACACAAATATTATATGAAATAACTGTATTCTGGTAAAGCATTTTTACTCTATAGGGCAGTGACAAATTTCGATTTCACTGTTACTACTGCTGTTCCCTAAAAAAAAAAAAAAAAAGAAAAGAAAAGAAAAGAAAATTAACTTATACAAAGTCTTTTAGGAAAAAATCTCCAGGAGCAAATCTCTGTTGTCTTTGTAGCTAGTCACTTGGCTGAATTACTACATTCATTCAGTGAAATGGTAGAAAATATTGAATCTTATCATGAGTGTTTGGTTTGAGGAAGCCACAAATTTGATAAACAAGCTTGACTTTAAGTGAAACTACTTGAGAGAATCTCTAGTGTTCAGCAAGATAACCTGGAGTCTCAGCTCGCCTCCGAGTATCACCGTAATGATTAAACACTAAGTGTAAACAGTAGAACACTATTCAGGAACACAGAAATATGTTCTCAAAATAGCACCTCTGAACTCTTAAAATGCTTATGTCTGGTACCCTCAGTAATGCTGAAATTCAGTTAATCAGAGGTACACTTGCCAACATAAACAAAAGAAGTTTACCCAATTCTGTCTTTCCACTGAACTTCATTGTCTGAAAATTAAATGGAAACACTGAGGAGTTATATAAAACTTCTATTCACCGTTTTTCAAACCTTCCAAACCTTCCATCTGTCTGACATTAGGGATTTTTTTTTTTATTGTGTATGTTATGCTGGAGGATCCTGTGCAACATAAAGATTGAGACCCAGTGCTCTGAAGCATTGTTTTAAAGCCTCTCAAATCAAACTCAAGGAATACCATGACAGATAAACCAAAGCCTTAACTCCCTACCCTCTTCATTTTTTTAAAACAGGATCTCATTATGTAGTCCTGGTTGTCCTGGAATTGGCTATGTAGACCAGGCTGGCTCCAAATTCACAGCGTTATACCCAGCGTAGCATAAATTATGATAAAAGATACGATTTAAATGTAACGTTACACACATATCAAACTCTATGCAACTAAGTCGCAGTGCTCCACCAGTAATTCAGGAGCTGTTGGAAATACCTAAAACATAGGAGTCTTTTGATTTCAAGATCTTTTAAAACAGATTTTCTAGGGCAGGTGGGATGGCTCATCTGGTAAAGGTACCAAGCCTCATAACCGGAGTTCCATTCCTATAGCCCATATGGTAGAACAACTTCTCCAAGTTGTCTTCTGTCCATTATGCATGCACCAGGAGACACACATACATGTACACCCACACATATACACATGTGTGCCATTTGGAAGAAATGCCATTAAGTATATTGAGTCATTTAATCTCTGAATATCTTTCACTGTAGCTTCTCATTGAATACATTAGCTGCTGGTAATCTATTTTTACTATATTTGGCCTTAGAAACTTCTGGTTCCTTGAGTTTTGAGTTTAGATGTTTGAAATATTTTCTTTTTAAATATAGGTGTTTATGACTGCTGATAATGCCCTTAGCACTCCTTCTGCATCCAAGAGTGAGCCTGTTGTGTTTACATTTTGTCTTGAGATATATCTTGATTTCCCCCATTTCTTCTTTGGCCCATGGCTTATTCAGGAAAAAATTCCTTTTTTAAAAAAAAAGTATTTATTTTTATTTTATTGTTGGTGTTTTGCCTGCATGTATGTCTATATGAGGGTGTTGGATCTCCTGGAACAGGGGTTACAGACAGTTGTGAGCTGCCATGTGGGTGCTGGGAATTGAACCTGGGTCCTCTGTAAGAGCAGCTAGTCCTCTTGACTGCTGAGCTGTCTCTCCAGCCTCCCCCTTTTAATGTATTTATTTTTATTTTATTATTGAATTCTTGTCTTTTTATACTCAGTAATGGTACCCAATATGAGGCTGGGGGATAGCCAGTGGTAAAGCATTTGTCTAGCATATGCAAGGCTCTGGGTTGGAACCCCATTTTAGAAAAGAAAAAAAAAATGAGAGGTAAAGGATGAGAGAATGATAAATCTCCTTAATATGATTTTAATCTTACTAATTTGTTAAGCCTTATTTGAAGCTTAACATATCATGTATCTTGTAGAATGTTTCGTGTGTGCTTCAGAAGAACTTGTTTTTTACTATTATTAGAATGTTCTGTTTGGTCTGAGAGTTAAAGTTTACTGTTCCCCCATTGATTTCCTGTCTTGGATGATGTGTGCATTGCTGAAAGTGAGGTATCAAGTCTTCTGCTATTATTAGTTTTACTGCTATCAAGTGTTTCATTTTAGTTCTGTTAGTATTTGCTTTGTCTACATGCTACTGTGTTGGGTATGTATATAATTGTTACAGCTTCATAATAAAGTAACTCTTGTTATATGCATCTTTGTCTCACGTGACAAATTTTGGCTTACAGTCTGTTTTGTCTGACGTAAGTATAGCTACCCCTCTCCTCTTTTATTACCACTGCTTCATTTTTCTCTTTTCTTTTCCATCCCTTACGTTCAGCCCATCTGTGTCTTTAAAACTAAACATAGTCTTTTAGGCAATTTCTTGTTGGATGTCCTTTTTATCTGCCAATATGTGTCTCTCACTTAGATAATTTCAAGTAATTGTAGATCATAATGGACTCTTCAATGAGCAGGGCTTATCAGACTGCAGCTGAAAGGACCTAGGTTGTGTTGCATAGTTGTAAGATCTGCTGTAGGTGTAGGATCTACAGGTCTGTCTCTGAGAGCTGTAGCCAGGACTGCTGTAAGACCAGATCTGAGCAGAGCGGGGCCTACTGAGAACGATGCTTCTGTTTTCATAACAGAGATCAGGGTTGCTGGGTCTCACTGTGGTTCTGGTGGTAAGAAAGGTAGGGAAGAATTTCTTTTTCCCCTACTTGACATTGTTCTGTGTGGTGAAGGCCTTGTTTTCTCTCTTCTGGAAAATGACTACCATGGTTTATTATTCTAAATGCCAGGCATTATACATAGCCTAGAAACAAAATACATGCTTATATCTGGGATTCAGCTCACCTGAAAATTTTAGTAAAACAAGTATTTATTTGATTAATCTATTAGGTGTGATCTAATAACTGAAAGGACCCTGTCTGCTACTAAAGTAGATAATCACTTGGTAGTAATTAATGATAGCCTTGACTTCTAGAAAGTTTTTAAGGAATTTAGAGGGCTATTGATTCAGCTCAGCAGCTAAGGGCACTGGTTGCTCTCACAGAGGACCTGGGTTTCATTCCTAGCCACCCACATGACAACTCACAACTGTCTCTAACTCCAGTCTCAGGGGATCCAGATCCAGTGCCCTCTTCTGACCTCTTTGGGAACCAGGCATATATGGTGTGCCTCTATACATGCAGGCAAAACATTCACACATCAAATAATAAAATAAAAAATCTTAAATATAAATGAAGAACTTAGAGGAGTATGCTGCTGAGGAGCATATTCTCTCCTACATGAATCTCATCACTGGGTCTCCAGTTAAGGTCATTCTAGTCATTGCTTGCCATTGTGTTTTATAGTGGTGCTGCCAATTAGTTTTGCTTGTTTTGTTTTTGTTTTGCTTTTTTTAAAAAATATCATTAATCACAAATGACCTCGGCCTCCTTCTTTGAAATAGTGAGATGGAAGTAAATATTTTGGAATGATTGTTTTTGCCATTGTGGTTTTATTATCTATGTGGTACTATGCATTTAGTGCTTAAATTTATACATTAGCCTGAGTCTAACATGTATCTTTGTATTATTTCCCTTTAGATTGCTGCAGAGACACAATTGACTTAATTAGTACTGCGTTGGTTCTTTTGCCATCTTCATTCTGCTAGATACCAGTTTATGAAATTTTTTCTTTCTGCTTTTAAATCATAGCAATTATTGAATGTCAAACTGAAGGACAGGGAGGCTCACTGAGTCAAATAGCCAACGAAATATTTCTCAGTTAAGTTGACTAAAACTCTTGAAAAAACAATCTGGGAAGCAGCACCCTCATCTCCCTTGCTAATCTATATCATCTCATTACCAGTAATATGTAATGGCAGCATTGGTAATAGCAGACTTAGATGTGTTCTCCAAATAGTAAGTGATACTTATGGCTGAATATCCTGATTAGAAATTGTCTGATATACAAAAGGCCATCATGGAGGCTGGGAAAAGACTTTGGAGATAAGAAATATAGTTATCTGTCTAATAATAGGGAGCGATTGATAGGTAAATGGCTTGTATACTGTAAGATTAAGTTTTTGACCACAGCTGCTGTGGCCTAGTAACTCTGCTTTATTTTGTTTCTCTACTCTCTTTGGAAGGCTCAAGAATTGATGTTTTCCACCCTTACAAGTTAAGATTCTTCAGATCTTTTGCATCTCTCTCTCTCTCTCTCTCTCCCTCCCTCCCTCTCTCACTCTCTCTCTCTCTCTCTCTCACACACACACACACACACACACACACACACACATACAGAGGGCATGAAAGATCTTAATTTCTTTGAGATGTGATTTGATTGACATTCGTATTAACCTACAATGTGTATAATCTTTCTAACTTTTGAATTTCTTTGGACAAAATGTTTTTCTGTGGACATTCAGTGTATTTTCTAGTGACACAGAATGTTCTCCTTAGTACATAGAGTATTTTCATGGAAAGTTGTTCTCATTCTGTTTATCACTTAGCCCATATCCACCAGATGCAATTTCTCCACCTTCAAGGAACACCCCTCCCCCATCTTTAGATGAAGTTTACAGTAAGGATTTAGGTAAAAGAGTACACTGTGTCTACTAGCCATTGTTCTGTTTTTTCCTGCCTCCATTGTTATTTGGGTGGGGGGTTTCCAAACTGAAGAATGATTTGCATATTAAAACTAGTGATTTACCAAGATTGTCTACATGCCAATCACTAATGATAGTCTTCATTCATTATCAATACGACTACGTGATCAACCCAATAACACTTTGAGTAAGTAGAATTACAGTAGTCCCCTATAACCTATCATTTTGCTTTCCAGTCTATTAGCCATTGTTAACCACAGACCAAACATACTAAATGGAAATTCCAGAAATGAACAATTTACAAGTTTAAAATTGCACATAATTCTAAGTAGCACAATGAGATCTTACACCATCTTGCCAGGATGTGTGTCATTTCTTTGCATATCCAATCCATACTGCATATGTCAAATGCCAGTTAGTTACTTAGTAGCTATCTCTGTTACTTGGTGGGCTATCAAAATGTTGTAGTGCTTGTTTTCATGTAGTCCTTGCTTTACTGAATAACACCCACAAAGTGCAGAGGTAGATATATGAATTTCTTATTGTGTATAATTTATAAATTGAACATTGTTACAGGTTTGTATTGATAGGATGAAACAGTACTACATATGGTTTCAAACATCCACTGGGTGCGGGTCTCCAAGTGTATCTCCCATGGATAAGGGGGAACTGCGCTACATGTGTTTATTCTTAGACCTAGAGAAATGAGGTAACTATATCAGCTTCTTTCCTTGTTACTGTGGTCAAATACCTGTCAAGAAACAACTTTAGGAAGGCAGGATTTTTGACTCTTAGTTTGAAAACTCAGTGTGGAAGGGGTTAAGGAAGGGGAGAGATGAATGCCGGTGCTCCACTTTCTTTTCCTTTTTCTTCAGTCTGGGTCTCCAGCGCAGAGAATGGTGCTGCCTACATTCAGCTTGAGTCCTCAGTCGAGCCTTTTTGAAAATACCTTCCATTGACTTACACAAGAGTTGTTAGTCCATGGTGATCTAAATCTAAATCTAAATGAAATTGACAATGAAAAGTAACTGTCACAGCAACTTTAGACAAATTTCAGATTATTTTCCTTGTGTGTGACCCCAATTTACCCAGGGTCTAGACTTTGCAGCAACCTCCCTTAGTCAAGTTTATCTTAGTAAATGCTGAATCTTTGCCTCAGATTATTTTTGTACGAATTGTAACTGTTCTGGCTCTTGAAGGAAAATTTTATGTTTTAGCATTTTGATTAAGAAAAAAAATCCCTCCTTGTTATTGTTTCCTTGATGGCAAAATTGAGACAGACTAGACACCTTCTCTTTTCACATAATTGTTTTATGACTATGAAAATAGAAAAATTACTTGAGAAAATGCAATAATACAAACATAGACAGCTTTTGAAATGAAGTTTTGACAACCCTCATAGCTGGCTGACTCTAAAGTTATGCCTTCTATTCTAATGTACTCTGTCATCGGGCATCTGTATTCCACTCTGATTTTGCTGGTACCTCATCTTGCCTAGGCTTACATATGCTAAGCCATGATGTCACCTCATACAAAGGCATCAGATTTACTGCCCAACCATGACTTTCTTGATACTTTAGTGATAAAAGCAAAGACAGCAAAATTTCCAGCTTTGGGGATCTTAAAGAGAATATGGTTCAGAGTGTGGAATTTCTGAAAAGCCAAGGGTTTCAATAGGATGTTTTTTTGATCATCAAGGGGGGAAATTTAAAAATCTTAATCTTAGAAGATTAAGAATAGAGTGACATATTGGTGTTCTGACTGATTATGGTGCCTTATTTATCTGTATGCTAATATGTTGGTTGTTGGCATTAATGGAATTCATGTGACGTTTCAATGGTACAGTGATTAAATCTAGCCCTCCTTCATATACCCTGTGCCCACTTTCTCAACCTCCAGGTGTCACTATTTATATTAAACTTGACTTTACAAAAACCTTTACATATGAAATAAAAATATGCTGTTTGCCTTTCTACATCTGTCATATTTCACTTAACATAGTGTGTATCAGTTCCATCCATCTTGATGGACTGACAGGACTCAGTCTTCTTTATGATTGAACAGTATTCAGTTGAACTTCATCTCAAAAGCTGGCTATGTTTGTATTCTTTGTATTTTCTCTTGAGTTATTTTTCTATCTTACAGTCCTAATGCTTTTTTTGGGGGAGGGGGGTTGGAGGGGGTTGTCTAGTCAGTCTCAATTATGCCATCAAAGAAAAAATAGCAAGGAAAGTTCCTATCTTTTTCTAGTTCACAGTATCTTCTTGTGCTGGCTAGTTTTATGTCAGCTTGACACAAGCTAGAGTCATCTAATAGGAGAGAATCTCAGCTGAGAAAATGCCTCCATAAGATGGGACTATAGACAAACTGATAGGACATTTTCTTAATTAGTGATTGGTGGGGGAGGGCCCAGCCCATTGTGGGTGGGACCATCCTTAGGCTAATGGTCCTAGATTCTGTAAGAAAAAAGCAAGCTGATCAAGCCAGTAAGCAGCAGTCCTCCATGGCCTCTGCCTCCACATTCCTGCCTTGTTTAAGTTCCTGCCATGACTTCTCTCAATGGTCTGTGACTTGGGATATATAAGCCAAATAAACCCATTCCTTTCCCAAGTTACTTTAGTTATGGTATTTTAGCCATGGTATTTAGTCATGGTCAACAGTAGAAACCCTAAGACATTTATCCTCTTATTTAAGGACGGGTATCTAGATTGATTCTACTTCTTAATTATTGTGACTAATGTAGCAATAAATATGGGCATGCAGGTATCTCATTGACCTGCTAATTATATTTCCTTCAGATAAGTACTTAGAAGAGAGCTGCATCGCATGATTGAACTAATCTATGTCCCTATCAACAATGTCTGAGAATTCCTTTTTCCTTAACTCCTTGAGAGAGAGCGAGAGAGAGAGAGAGAGAGACAGAGAGAGACAGAGAAAGAGACAGAGAGAGAGAGACTGTGTGTGTGTGTGTGTGTGTATGTATATGTATGTATTTCATATTAGTGGGGTTGAAATGATTGCCACCTTGTAGTTTTATTTGCATTTTCCTGTGTCAAATGTTATTGAGCACTTTTCTTTCTTATGTTAAGTCATCTAGTTGATTGATCATTCTGAATTCTACACAGGTTGGGATGGAACGAATTGCCAAGACTTATGTTACTAATAATGTTACTTAGTTTAAAATTAATTGCTTTTTAAATTTACTACCATTAAGAAATACAGATATTGGCTTTCTTTTTTGATGGTACAGCAATTGTCTGATTTCTAAGACCTGAATCCAGAAACCATAGCTAGGTATAGAGGCTTATACCTATAAGAAAGAGAGAATGAATGAGAGAGAGAGAGAGAAAGAGAGTGAATATGAATGATGTCACATAGCCTCTTTTGAGGGTGCTCCTCACCCAAGAACCTTAGGACCTCCTTCAAGATAACTCCTTCCCATTCAACCAGCTCCTAACACGGCCACCTGGAGATTATGACTTTAACCACAATGGGCCCTTGGGGATACTCAGAGAATACTCAAACCATAGAAAGCGGTGACTTTTAACTCAATAACTATAAGAGAATATTATAAGCTACACAATATTTCAGAGGGAGCTGAGTTTGATAATATGAAAAAGAAAATTGAAATTGTTCCCAGAGTGTAATCTAGCAGGTTAATTTGTTAAAGAGGTAGGTAAATTTTTCTTCTGTGTACAAAGAAATTATTTTCAATCTTAAATAAGAATAACAAATATAAAAATTAGCAAAACACTACATTTTAGACTCTTGCCTTGTTCAAAAAGGGTGAAAATGGAAATCGCTAAGCTTCAGAGTGTCCTGTGAGTAGTAATATTGACACCAATAAATGCCTAAAATCCTTGGAAAGTGACCTATTGTTCCAAAGCAGTTCTTAGGCTGAATATTCTGAACTGTGTCTTAAGACTTTAATTTTCATTTTACATCAATAATTTTATCTTTTTTTCCAAATGTGTTATCACTTACTCACTGTGTAATAATTCATAGTCCAAATGGTTTTCTGTGAGCTGCCAATGTTTAGTTACTAAATGATATAGCGTTTCATTAAGAACCAGAAATAAAAGAGTTACCAAGACTGTGTCAGGTCTTCCTAGGTAACTAACTCACAGTTGTTAATGACTCATTTCAGCACTTAAATGAGTCCTTCTGATGAATCAGGACCTCTTCTTAGAGTCTTAGAGGAGATTAAATATGAAATGTTTTTATCCCTAGCCTCCAATACCACATATTACTGTCAGCCCTAACCAATAACTCCTTCTTCCCCTTAGTTGTATAATTATCAGTCTGTACTTTTCATATTCAAGATAAGCTGTAAAATAGCTTTGAACAAGTGAAAGAAGGAGGAAGCTAACGTGGGGGAGTAGGATGTTGGCTATTTAAAAGTAGGTTAATCTAGGGAAGCCTAATAGAGAGAAAATATTTGAGAAAGTTATTATTTGAGAAAATATTTGAAGGATATTGAAAGACATTGATGTGGATGGCTATCCGGGTATTCCAGAGTGAAAAGGAACAATTGTAAAAGCCATAGAACAGTGGTTCTAAACCTTCCTAATGCTGAAACCCTTTAAGACAGTTCCTCATGTTGTGGTGACCACCAGCCATAACATTTTTGTTGCTACTTCATAAAAACTGTAATTTTGCTACTGTTATGAATCATAATGTAAATATCTGATATGCAGATGATCATAGGCTACCTCTGTGAAGAGGAGTTGAAACTCACAGGTTGAGAACCACTGCCCTAGAGTAACAACATGCTCACATTCCCAAATATTTACAATGAGACCAATGTGACTGACATAAAATAAGCAATGAAGCCATTAGGAAAAGATCAGATCAAATGGTGGGCCATGTTGTATGTGGTTATAGAAGTCAAACTAGTGACTTTGACTTTGACTCTTAATTGATTTGAAGAGACAACTCAATGTTAAGTAAAAAGCAGAAGTGTAATTTGATTATTAACAGGGCCTGGCTACCATGACTAAACTACACATAGGCAAGGCTGGAAGCTGGGAGAACTGTCAGGAAGTTATTATAATAATCCTGGTGTGAGAATATGTAGCTTAGTTAGTAGCAGTCCTGGTAGAGATTCATAGTTAGAAACTGTTTATATATTTATTTGCTGACAGATTGTTTGGGCTTGTTAGAAAGATAAGATGCCTTTTTACTTTCTTTAATACTAAGTGCAAGCCTCTTCTTTCATTTAATGTAAAATAAACAAAACTGTACCAGCTCTAAAGTATCTCTTAATAGTTTACAGGGTATTATAATTTATTACCAGGGAATCTAACATGTTATAATTGAAATTACTGATGACTGCAGAGTGAGAAAATATCTTAATCATTACATTAGTTTTGATGAGGGAATAGCAAATTATGGCCCAAGGGCAAAATCTGGCTCTTTTCCTACTTTTGTTAATAAAGTTTTATTGGAACAGAGCCAGATCTACGCACTTGCCTATGGCAACTTTCCTGCTACAAAGGTAACAGAGGATGCTCCCTTTGGCAATAGGCATACAAAATTGGAACGATGCAGAGATTATCATGGCCTTTGCACAAGGGTGACATGAAAATTTATGAAGCATTATATATTTTTTTAAAAAGGAACAGAGGTTCATATTCATACAGCCTAAAACCTTCATACCTGTCCCTTTAATGGAAAAATTTGCTAATCCTTGACTGTTTAGGCCATTGTTTAAGATTTGTGTCATTTTTCCTCTAATCTTTCCCCAGTTATGCAGAGTGGAATGTTAAGAGGATTCATGAAATGGTAAGAGTGAGGACACAGTGGTCTTATTCACAAACCGATACCAAGCCTCCTAAATTGCATTCTTCCCACTGTGTCTGTTTTTTGGAAGGAAGTGTAGCTGGTTGGCCTGTGGGCAAAAGTTGTAAATCTTTTAGATTTTCTATAGGAATGAATTGTGGATGGTAGAGACTTAATTTTTAAATTTTGCACTCTTAATGGAAAATGAAAGATAAATCCCATCATCAACCTGAGCATCAGTCTTTCTGAAGAATTTCAGTCCCTTATGGTTTTGTGTAATCCAGTGAAACAGTACAAGTAAGTGGACCTCCAATGTTGCTTGCTTTCACAGGTCTATCATGACAGATCTATACTACCTCAGTCAAACAGATGGAGCAGGTGATTGGCGGAAAAAAGAGGCCAAAGATCTGACAGAGCTGGTCCAGCGGAGAATAACATATCTCCAGGTAAGAAGGTTAGGTTAAGAAATAAACTTGAGTGGGGAAAAAAAAAAATAAAATAAAAGTAAGAGTAAGTTTTGCTTTAAAAGTCTTTCTAGTGCTTTTTAAAAAAATTACTCATTTTACACGTTTATTTAGGGAGAGAGTATTTTATGCCTCAGGAATACAACAGTGGCTAAAACAAGGTTCCTGTCTGCCCTAAAAGGAGCTACTTACTCACATACACACAAATCATACAATTATGAGCATGCTGTGTTTGGTAGGAAATGCCTATGGGCATTTTGAAGACCATCAGGGATAGTTTATAGAAGGTTACGTCTTTTTTTGTGTGTTTTTACATTCTTACTGATACGCATATGTATCCTTACATATTTGTTAGGAAAAAAAACTTTTGAATTTTATTTTATGGTTAGTATTCTCTAGATACTTTCTGGTTTGGATTTTACAACATCCCGGTTTTGTTCGTTCCACCCACCAAGGGCTAGGGATTAGACCCAGGGCCCTGGGCATAGTATGTTAGTGACAACCTAGTTTTAAATGAGTTTTATACATAAAAAGCACAATGAATGATACAATCTTAAAGTATTTTGGTTGAATGATATTAGTATTTGAAGAGACTAGAAGCAGTGAGAGCATTTAGGACAGGAGATCATAATGCAGGCAGGAGGAATTGAGAGGTGTCAAGAGTTTGCATTGAAAGTGGAGACAGACTTGTAGAGATTGGAAAAACAGAACCAATGGACCATTCTAAATAACTGAAATAGCAGAAATGTTGATAATGGAAGTATCTTTAGCTGGCAATAATTTGAGAGAAAATTGTTTTAAGGAAAAAATAGTGAATTAATAGAAATATTTAAAACTGAATAAGAAATGCTTCAAGTTGAAATAACCATAAAATGTCCTTCGCTCAATCCTTTTCTAATTCTATAAGAGTAGCTTCTATGTACAAGAACTGTTTTTCCTTTATGATTAGAAGCAAAAGAGCAGTCCTTGACATGCTTCTGTATATTTTAAGGCATCTATTTTCATACAGATAAATGGGGGTGATCAAGTGTTTAGGGGTCTTTAAAAACCAACTTGGTGTTGGCATGTTCTCTTGTTCTCATACTCCCATGATCATTCATTAGAGGAGTCTGCAAGAATGAGAACCACTTTCCCTCCTACTGGGAAGAGGTAATTATCTCCCATCAACTAGGTCCTCATTCAGTGAATTGTGAACAGCTGGGGGTACAGAACCATCGTCTTGTTTATTAATAAAATGGGAATAACAACAGCTTGTGAGCTTCCACATGCTCATTAAACTTTCATCCACTGTATTTGAGCTATGATCTGGTCATAGTCTGCTTTGCACACTACAACAAGTACCTGATACCTGCTTTATTTCCTTTTTTTTTTTTTAAAGTCTACTCTTTGGGTAACATTGAATGTATCAGTAATTTATTACTTTAAATTATGAATCATATTACATTTGTGGATGTACCATTGTTTGCATTTTGGGAGACATCTAGTTATTTCCAGTTTTGGGCTATTATAAACTAACTCTTTTCACCATCCATATACAAATGTTTTCATGGGCTTTCGCTTTCATTCTTTTTGAATAAACCTAAGAGTAGAATGTATGTTCAGTTCCTTTTTTGATCAGATTGAGAAAAATTTATTCAGGTTTTCACTCATCCTTCCCTTTGCCATGCAGCCTAAACTGACAGTTACAGAAGTGGACACATCATAATAGTACTCCGTTTGCTTTCTGTAATAATGTGTATGCTCAGGAATTTGATATGTTCCCTAATTAATAGATAAAGAAAATATCAGATGGTCATAATTTCAGCTTCCTCATCTTTATTGAAAACTTAATTCATTCTATCTCCTGGTTCTCAGTAGAAATGCTGTGATACAGGAAATAGATATATCTGCCAAGCACAATTCTCAGAATTCTAACCTTTGCTACTGATATATCTGAATATTCTGCAACAGTTATCCTGGTACTAAAAATATTGTATGTAATGTGTTTTTCTTTTTTTTTTTTTAATTGAAAATAGATTTCCCCCAAAATATATCCTGGTGATGATTTACCCTCTGCTACTCCCAGTTCCTCCCCATCTCCCCTCCCATCTGGAGTCACCTCCTTTCCGTCTCTCATTAGAAAATAGGCATCTAAAGGAAAACAAAAACAGACGCATCAGAATAGGACAAATAAAACAAGCCTTTGGTGGTAGCACACTGTTTTAATCCCAGCACTGTACTCAGGGAGGCCAAGACAGGAGACTCTCCGAGTTCTAGGTCAGCCTGGTCTACAGGATAAGTTCCAGGACAGCCAGGGCTACAGAAAGAAACCTTGTCTCGAAAAACCAAACAACAACAAAAATAAACAGAAGAAAAAGAGCCCAAGAAAAGGCACAAGAAGCATATGTAGACACAGAGACCCACTCATCAGCACGCTCAGAAATTCCATAAAAACACAAAACCTGAAGCCATAATATATGCAAAAGAGAAAAATAAATAAAATTAAAACAAAAAGGAAAAAAAAGGTATTGACGTGACATTATGAAATAAGGAGCCTCCAAAGATGCTGTCGGGTTTATTTTCTGAGGCATCTACTACTGGGCATGCAACCTACCCTTTAGGGTAGTTTGTTTCTCCAGTGAGAAACAATTTTCATTTGCAAGTGGTTATTGATTGGGTTACTTCTGGGTTAAGGATGGGGGCATGTGTACACTTCTCCTTTAGCTCTAGGACCCCACCTGGTGCTGATTTTAGAAATGTGTATCATTTACATTCTTTTTCTTGAATTTGTGTGTGTGTGTGTGTGTGTGTGTGTGTGTGTGTGTGTGTGTGTGTGTGCATGCACATGAATATGAGGTCAGAGGACAACTTGCAAGAACTGGTTCTCTCCTTCCGCTATGTGGGTTCTTTGGGTTTAACTCAGGTTGTCAGGCTTATGCAAGCGCTTTCACCCACCTATCTTGCATGTCTCTGTTAACACTCTTAACCAATACCCACATCGTTACTAACACTTGGTATAACCAGTCTTCTTATTTTAGACATTTAGTATGTTTTTAATAGCATGTCAAGGGTTTAGTTTGTATTTTCCTCTGACTGTAGTTGGATGGTATTTCATTAATTGCTTATTTGCCATCTTTGTATCCTCTCCTATGTGTGTGCCTGTGTGTGTTTTTGTGGGTGCATATGTGTAGCAGTTCCTATGCTCTTTGGGTGGGCAGAGAAGAACATCAGATGTCACCCCTCAGGTACTTATAACAGTTTTGTTTTGTTTTGTTTGGGGTGCACCACCATGTCCAGCTTCCCCGCTCCACACACACACACACACATTAAGTTCTTGGGATCAGACTCAAGTCCACATGCTAGTGAGGCAAGCCAACTGAGCTATCTCCCCATACCCCTTCTCCCTTCTTTAGTGAAGTACCTGTTCTAATCTTTTGGTCAACTTTCAGTTAGGATATTTGTTTTCTTGTGGTTAAGTTATCAAGGCTCTTAATTCCAGACATTCCTTTAATATGAATCCTGGAAATCTTTTCTTCCAGTCTGTAGCTGACCTATTTGTTTTCTTTTTTAAAAGATTTTTTTTAAATTTATGTGCATGGGTATTTTTCTGTATTGTTTGCATATGCACCATGTATGTGCCTGATGCCCACAGAGTCCAGAAAAGTCCAGAAAAAGTCCACAGTGTCAGATCCCTTGGCAAGGCAGTTACAGGCAGTTGTCCGTTGCCATGTGGGTGCTAGAAATTGTACTTGGGACCTCTGGAAGAGCAGCCAGTCCTCTTAACCACTGAGCCACCTCTCTAGCCTCTGTTTATTTTCTTAACAATGTCTTTGAAGAACACAGATTTTCAACTTAGCAAAATCCAATTATATTTCTTGTTTGTACTTTTATACTTTTGAAACTTGCACTAAATGTAAGGTGACTAGATTTTTTTTTCTAGAACAGTGATTCTCAACCTGTTGGTCACAACTCCTTTGGAGGTTGAATGACCCTTTCACAGGGGTTGCCCTAAGACCATCTGCGTATCAGATATTTACATTATAATTTATAACAATAGAAAAATTACAGTTATGAAGTAGCAATGAAAATAATTTCATGGTTGGGGGTCACCGCAGTATGAGGAACTATATTAAAGGGTCACAACATTAGGAAAGTTGAGGACCACTGTTCTAGATTTACTTATTTGGCTGTTGTTTTTATTTATTTTGCTGGCACTAGGGGTTGAATTTAGGGCTTTATGTATGCCAGGCAACCACTCTGAAAGGAAACCATTGCCTCTTCAGTCCTAGTTTTAGAATTTAGGTCTTACATTTAAGTCTGTGATCTATTTGGAGTTATAATAAGAACTAATAATTCAGGTTCAGTTTCTTGCTTATTTGAGCCATTTGTTCAAAGACTTGCCTTTCCCCATTATTTTAGTGCATTCACTGAAAACTATGTAATATAGGCATGTCTCTCCTTTCAAGACCACACCATCTTTGCAGTAAATATTAAAACCAGGTAGTATGATAGCTCCAATCTTGTTCTTGTTTTCAAAATATTGTTATAAATCCTTTGCATTTTTATTTATAGTCTAAAATAAGCTTATCTTAGTGTTGCAAATATGTAAAAATACAATTAAATTTCGTATATTGAGCTTATTATATATTAATAGTTTTATCAAAACAACTTACTAGGTCAGGTAATTTTTTTTGCAGTTTTTTAATGAGATTTTCTACCTACATTACTGTGTCATTTGCTTTATTTATTCATTTTTAATCTTAGTAACATTTGACAGTAGTCACTTTAAACTTCTTAATTATGAGTAATATGTTTACTCATGATTTGGCATGATTTATAGTAAACCATAAATTTAGTTCCTCCGTTCAGAATAATTGCCAAAGTGATTTCACAGTTTAGGCTTTTTTTGGCAAGAATGTAAATTTGTCTTAAAAGCTTAATGAGACTGAATGAGACTGAAGGAACTTTTCTGACATTGTCCTCTCTATAGCTCACTACATGTCATTTAAAGTTTATTTTTTATATGATCACATCTTCTTAGTTGTCAGTAATAAAAGGCATCATGTAATTTATTACTAAGTTGCTGAACTGCATACGGGGCTATTAACATCTGTGAGCCTAGAAATGGAATAGTCGGTGGTACTGCAGTTCTTATTCCCTACCCTTTCATCTCTGGGGTAGCAACAAACCTAGCAGGTACCTTATTCTTTTAACTTCCTTGAATATAAGTTGAACTACAATTAGAATTTTTTCAATTTTTGGTGCATTTGTTCAACATCCTAATATAAAAGTTTTTCAGAAGATAGAAGTACTGAGATTCTAGAGCCAAGTAAGTAATAATTACAGTTTAGTGGTAAATCATAAAATCATACTATCGCATGTCCTTGTGATCAGTTAAAACAGAATGATTGCACTGCAGTGCTGAACATTTAACCATTAAATTGACATTTGAACCAAGGCCATTGAAAGGATGGCAGAAACATTCATTGTGAATCCAAACAATGTGACTGCTTACTAAAATAGAAAACGCAGATAGAAAGTTGAGTCTCATCATGCTAAGAAGCAGGAAAATCTCAATTTAAATGATGAATGATAATCAGCAGGCACTACGCAGAGACAGCACAGGTGTTGGAATTGTCTAACAAAGGTTTTTACAAAAACTAGAATACGCCAGACTCTCCAGTGGCAATTAGAGGCTTGAAACAAGTGAACAAATAGAAAGCCTCAGCAAAGAAATAGATAATAGAAGGAAGAACTAAATGAAATTTTAGTTCTTAGTGAAAAATTCGGTGATTGAAGTGGGTTCAGTACTGTAGAAGTGGCAGAGAAAAGACCTGCACACTGGAGGCCAAAGCAATGGAAATTCAGCCACCTGAACAGCAGAGAAGCAAAGTTAGAATACTTTTAGGGACATTTGGAGCGGGAACAAAATACCTTCATATTTTTATCCTTGAAATCCCAGAAGAGGAATTTGAGTGAAAGTATTAAAGAAAATATTTGAAGAAATACTAATTTCTCACCACTCCTCTTCAGTATCAATATTATTTTTTTATCTACAAATTACTACCCTGTTAAAGAGAATGAGAAGTCACAGGAAAGAAGAAAATCTTTACAAGTCACATATCAAGCAAAGGTCTTGTATGCAGCAGGCATCGAAGCCCCTCATTCCAGTTCTGGGACATATAGTGGAAGGAGAGAACTGACTCCCATAGGTCACCTTCTGACTCTATGTGTGCATTGTGACACATGTCCCTCTCCCCCAAAAAACAAACAAGTAAATACAGTTTTTTAAAACTGTTAAAATGTATATGAAGCCTAGAATTTTGTTAATAGTATTATGTCTGTTTTCTGGTTTTGAAAATGTACTTGTAGTTGAATAGTAGGTGTTCCTTGGGGAAACTATAGAAGCTACACAGTAACTTATTGTAATTCATCTTCATTTAAAATGTCTAAATTCATAACGTTAAAGATTTTGAAGAATAAAGAAAGTAAAATGAATTAGAGCACTGCTAATTATGTGAGGATAGTTTGAGAAAAGAAAGTGCTCTTAAGTGCTTCTCCCCTTTAAAAACAACAATACTTGTGGGATTCCAAAGAAATTTATTCTCAAGTAGCAGTGAGTTCCCAGTCCGGGTTGAGCTGCATGAAAATGGTGTGAAATCTCAGAGCTGAAGAGAGGCGGTCAGATTTGACATCTGGTTTATTTTATTGATGGTTTGATTTTTAAAATAGTGAGTAGATAGGTGGTGTAGTGCAGTACCACCCAAAAGAGCGGCACATTGTGGACAGAAACGTCGGCAAACAGGAACTTACTGCACGTATTTAAAGCAGAGCACAGAGGTCTGGGGAGAAAGCTCAGTCACTAAAGTGCTTTTTAAGCATGAGTGTAGAGGGATATTTAATCATTTGATCCAGCAAACATGGCTGCTCTGGGAAAAGATCACATTGAAAGGTATGTGTGATAACTAGGATGGGATCAAATCCAAGGGCCTGTATGGAGGGATCACAGTCAGAGGCCTGTGTGATCCAGATGGAATGCAGAAGCATGTTAGTCAGACTAATCCTATCCTCTGTTTGTGAAAGGGATTTCTGTGGTTAAAGCAATTTAACACACAACTTTAATCCCAACACTAGGGTTTGACAAGGAAGCAGTTAGTTCAGAAGTAGGTCACAGCTCTCAGTTCACGTTACAGAATGAGCACAGTCTTTAATCGCAACTCAGAGTGGGATTGAATCAGAGTGAAGAGCCTGAAGATGGGAAGGATGAGATTGAATCGTAGTGGGGATATGCCCAACTCTCAGGATATAAAAGGAGGCTCTCAGCTCATGGAGAGGGAGTTCAGAGAGACACAGAGGCAGTCCGGCAGAACAAGTCAGTATCAGATGGAAAGAGTCAGTTTGAAGCCGAGCAGAGCGGTTCACTTAGAGAAGTTGCTGGAGTCAGCCAGAGTCAGAGGTCAGTCAGAAACAGTCAGCCACCTCAGAAGGTTAGTGTGATCCAGCAGCTTGAAGAAGAGTTTGAGCAAGAACAGGGAGTGAGTTCAATCAGCCAACCAGATGAGTCAGTTTAATTCAGTACAGCTCTGAATTCAGAAGGAGCTACTCAGAGTTAGCCAGCAGTAAGTCTCCAATGTTGAAATGTTCTCGGTTTAGACTTGAAGATTAGATTGTACAGAGGCCGAAACCTTCTAAGGACTAGGGGATTGAATTAGCAAAAGAATTAACTGCTTTTTGCCCTGAGTCTACATCTATACCTCTACATCTATGGCTACACATGAGGACATGAGTTTGATCTCTAGAAATCTCTGTCTCTCTCTGTCTCCCCCCCACACCCTAAGCATGATGGTATATACAGAAATAGGTCGTTTCATGGGGGCTCACTAACCAGTCTAGTCCACCTTGATGAGTTCCAGGCCAGTGAGAGTCTCTGTTTCCTTTTCCTTTTGGCTTCTATATGTGCCAACCCACACAAACATACATACACCCATGCATAAAGGCATGTGTACATGAGCACATGCACATACACACACACTTGGAGGGAAGAAGGGAGGGAGGGATGATGAGGGAAAGAGAGAGAGAGAGAGAGTAAAATTGAGCAGTCTTTGCACAGGAACAAATGTCATGCAGTTTGCTTGTGTTATTACTTCATCTTTTTTATCCTAGCTATGGTGGGGCTAACTAATGGGCTTGTTTTCACTCCCCTACCCTCCTACACATACTTTTTCTTTTTTTCTCCACCCTCCCCCAACGCTTCCCCAGTACCTGACACATCATTCTTATAAGATGTCTCAGTTTTAAGGTATGAAAGTCTAATGAAACACCTTAAATAAAATGATGGAGGACCTTCCTGAAATTCTATCTTAATTTTCAAAGCATGCTGTTTTTATTTGTCTTTACCACTTCAGCTGGGAATCACGTTGTTTACAGAAAAGTTAAGGTGCTTAAAGAATTAACCTGTGAATTTTTATAAAATTCAGAAGTTGGTATAGCTTTTCTTCTCTATCTTTGGAAGGAGTTTTGTTTGCATCATGTACTTGAATGGAATGTTAGACCGATGTGTCTCAGTCATTCTCTGCCTTTTCTTGTGGCCCTTATGGTAGCAGAGAATATTATCAAGACTGTCCTGGTGTACATGTCTCCTGAGTCAGAGACAGCACTTTTGTAGAAGCCACCTGGAATAGCTAGAGATGGCAGAACTCTTTCCTAGATCCACAGTATAGGAGATATTTCTCATTTGTTACTTTCTATAAGATTTGTAAAATTTCACTTTTTAGAAATGAGTTTAAAATAGAGATATATAGACAAAAAGAGCCAAATTCTTTAAAAATATTTAAAATAAGCCAATTGCTGTTTTACTTATCAAGGTAAGCTCTTCTCTGTTATACTGAACAGCAGCTGTATGCCTTTGCTGCAGTGTGCCAGTCTAACCGTCTGTAAACTATTTATCTTGATACCTTTTCTTCATTAATTTTCCACACTTAAATTTTACAGAATACCCACAGGGAGATTGATTTCTTGAAGCACTTGGTGCCCTGCTTGGGCCTGAGCTGTTGCCGTGCATTTACAACTGGCAACAGATTGCTCTCTGCTGTAGGGGTAGAATAAACGCCTCCAGACCACCTTAACATTGCTAGGGAAATAGTCCTGTTTACTATGTCTGGAGCCAGTCATTTCCAGTCTTGGCTTTTAAAAATGAGAATGCTTTTTAACTTTTACTTTTATGGTTATTAACTATGCCCAGAGTCTTCATTTTAATTACGAACATGCAGCACTTCAGTTCTCTTAGTTGCTTCATTACCTTTTCTGCATTGGTTTTGAAAAATAATTTTAGAGAAATGAAATCAGATTGTGTACAATAAAATGAAGTGCTTTAAACACACTATTAATGAATCTTTTCTTCATTAGCAACATAAACCAAGATATTGCAAATCTTTTTAATCAAACAAATTAAAAACTGTGTATAGTCTTGTGATTAGAGCACACAAAGAGCACAATAAAATTTAACTTACTTGGTCTCTTTTTAACCAAGCTCTCTTCCATTAGAAAGAGGAGCTATCTGTGGCTTAACACCTCACAGTAGAAGGAATGTTCTTAACAGGGAGGTGGAAGGTGGTTCTGGGATTCTTGTTCTTAATTATTGGTCTATAAAAGCAGCCAGCTAGCTGCTCCAAGCCTACATCTCTTGCTATCTCCTGTATCGAAGACACCTTGGGGAAGGCGACTGAGAAACTGAAATTCATAAGTTTGTCTTGCCACCCGAATGGGTACATTTCTTTTGTCTTTCAAACTGAGATTCAGTTGAGCTAATAGTTAACTGAGTATCTCCTCTTTAAGACAGGTGTGGGGATGTTATGTCTCCTTTATATTGACTACATGTTTATTTGTTGTTTATTTAGCCATTTTTCTTCATAAGTCTTCTCAAATGTAAAAAATAAAATAAATGGGAACTTGCATTGTACTTCAAAGGGGCTTTTATTTATTTATGTATAGGGAAAATCTTCAATAGCAAAAATCAGTGATTTCGGTGAAAATATAGCTCAGTGATAAAGAACATGCTTGATGTGCTCAGGGCTCTGGGCTCAGTCCCATCATCTCCAATTGCACTTATGTAGAGTCAAATAGTATCTCTCAGATTATATGAATAAGTAAGAGCATATTTAAATTAATTTTGAGTGTATACTACTATTTCATTTGGCCTCATGGTATTTCTATAGTGAAAGATGGATTGACAGGTTAAGAATTGAGGTCATTTTTGTCTCATTTTTAAATTACAAATTGAAGCAAAATCATGTATTTGAGTTCGTAGCAAAGCCTTCACTGAAACACCAAAAAAAAAAAAAAAAAAAATCTCTAAAGCTTCTTCTCCCAGAGCGCTTTCATTAGGGTAACTGTCTTGAATGTTTATTTAAGTTAATCTTGCCATTCTAAAATTTGGACAATTATATTTATTGTAAAGAACTGAAGTTTACATGGCTATTAATGATTCTTACTTTAAGAAAACCCCATACAACCAGCCTTGATGGTGAAGGCCTGGAATCCCAGAATCCCAGCTACTTGGGAAGCTGAGGACATCAGGCCTGCCTGGAAGGCCAGCCTAAGCAATTTAGTGAGACTTTTGTCTCAAAATAAAAAAGTAAATAGGAGACAAAGGCAGGAGGCTTGCCACAAGTTTGAAGCTATCCTGGTCTAGATAGGCATTTCCAAACCAACCAGGGCTATAGAGTTAAAATTCTATCTTCAAAAACAACAACAACAAGAACCTAAATAACAACAAAAATGCAAGAAAAACAAAACCACAAACTACTAACTAAATAAATGAAAAGGAAAAAAGGATAAGAATAGTAGTACTAGAGTACTTTCTTAACATTCAAAAGATCCTTGGTTCATTCCCCATTTACCCCCCCTACACACACACACACACAAGCAAGTGAGCAGTACAATGATGTCAATGTGTATATGTGTGTATATGATGTATATATGTGTGTGTGTGTGTGTGTGAAAATGCCATGATTTACAGCTCATATTTTAACTTTTATTTAGAGTAATTCTATAGCATTGAATAATTTTATAAAGTTTCTATCAGAATACATTTCTGTCAATCTGATTTGTAGCTTGTTTTTAGAAGAAAAAAATCCCTTTTACCTTTGCAATTCATATGTATAATAAGCTATATCTTTAAAGCCTTAATATATCGATAATTGTAATTTTATTCAGAATCCTTTTGGTTCAGCTGAAAGTAAGTTTTTGTCTGCTATTCCTTAATTCTCAATTTAACACAATATTAGAATATTCAAATTTTCTGGTACGAAGTTGTAAGTATGATTTTTATTCTGTTAGATACCTCATCTAAGGTTCTTTGCAAATATTAAATGCTTGATATTTGTGTAACATATCTAAGTTTTGATTGGTAGATTGTGACACTGAAGACAGCAGGATGCTATAATGAAGGAGGCTTTCTCCTCTGGGACTCACTGGGACATTGTCAATATGTATTTCCTCATCTTTTACTCTTACATAAAAAATATTTTCTAGTGAGCTTACTTCTGCTGGAATATACCATAATCCTCTGTATGAGCTGTAGTGTGTGAAGGAAATTCTAAAAAAGGAAAGGAGTGGTTGATGAGGATCATAATATAAAGCAACTACATACCTGTAGTATTATATAACTGGTGGAGATTTGTGTTGAAGAGATGCTTTAAGTACACCAAAAATAATTGCAGAAGAGATTTTATCACTCTGATAAAGTGTTAACGTGACTGGAACAAAGCTTCTTTAGTAACAAGGCCTTTCTGTGTCTTCTTGTCCTCCATAAGACACTTTCGCAGCCAGATACTAGAAAGCCAGGATCAGTGTTAATTGATTAAGGCTATTTGGTAATTAATTTGAATGTCACAGAACTATGAATCTGTTTCCCTTTTGTAGATGTCTATGAATCTACAAATAACAGCACTTGTTACTCTAACAGCAGTGGATGAGATGATAAAGACAGCTAAGATTAGTGTTTCTGTGAAGTTCTTTTCCATCCTCATAAGTCTTTGTCAATCTCAGGTTTGTCACTTGTTTTCTAAAGAAATAATCCTTCTTTATTACCTGAGAAATACCTACCTGATTTTCCTAGATCTTTATTCTGGTAAAGCCACTCTTGTGCTGTAAACACAAATACCTTTTCTGTTTTTTTTGTTTTGTTTTTCTGTCTTCTGCATTTTGTGGATATTTTATGAAAAACATCTTTTGAATTTTCCATACTTTTAAATGTTAGTATTTTGGCAAAACTAAAAGTTGCACTGTGTCATTCCAGTCACTCCCTGCTTTGGAATCCTCCATTGAAATCTATCACATGTGGGTCCTTATTTTCAGAATTGAGCATATTAGATGTTTTCCCTTCTCTTTTCTATTACCTATGACACAGGAAAAAATTAGTGCATTTCTTCCAGTAAAACCTAACACACATGTAGATGGCAGTTTTCTTTTAAGTAAAAGCACTAGTGTCCACACTAAAGGCCAGATGATTGGCTAATTGTGTTCTCTCACATTTGTTCCTTAAGACAAAACAAGATAACTTATGGAAGCCATAGTGATAGAAGAACCAGTGTGGCATCCAGGAGCATTCTGTGCTGTCTTTGTGATACTACATTCAAATGCCTCAAAGAGTTGTTGATCAAAACATATGTAGGGGACATTTTCTTTTGTTAGTGATAGGATTTTTAGAGATATTCAAGTTATATGTGTGTGTGTGTGTGTGTGTGTGTGTGTGTGTGTGTGTGTATATAAATTTTACAATGGGAAAAAAAGAAATTTTCATACTAGTTAAACATTTGCTTTGTTTTGTGGGGAAATAAATGGACCTCTTAATTTAAAAAAAAAAATGGCATATCACATTTTCAAGATAGCTACAATAGGTTGTTCTACATTCACTTGTACATTGATGGTAGTTACCATCAAGTTTGATATAAAAAGAAGTTAAATGACTGAAGTTAAATTTTCTAAGTGTTGAATTTTGAACTTCTTTTACTCAATACCTTAAGAAGTGCATGTGTGTGTGGGGGGGGGGAGAGGTTACTGAAGGACAGTGTACAGGATTCAGGTCTCTTCTACCATGTTAGTCCCAGGGATCAAACTCCGGTCATTGGGCTTACTTATCCATCACACCTGCTCCTCTGACCTCTTTTGTTTCTTGATGAAAACGTAGCTTTTGTTTGAGCATTCAGAATTCTGGGATGAGTTGAGTCAATGGATAAATTATAGCTTTTCTTTTAATCTGGTTTGAATTTTGTCATAGAAGGTAGCCTAAGGATGGGAAAGTGCTGCTGGAATGACGCAGGACCGTCTTTCCATCGTGCTTCAGTGTCTGCAGCTTTGAATTCAGGGTTGTTCACACTTGCATGTTCTGAGTGATAGAAAAGTAAGAGACAACTTTTAAGTTAACTGCTTAATTTCACATTTACTTAGTGATATTTTCCAAAGTGATTCTTTTTCTCTGCCATCTCCCTAAATATGCACATCAAATTTTTATTGAATATTTTTATTGGATACCATCCATAAGGCTTGATTCTTTATTTAAATAAGAAGTATGCCAAACCAGTTTTGGCTTATTGTATGATTTTTAGTACTTGTGACCAAAATGGGAAGTTAACCTCTTATACCTTATTTTCTTTGTTTCGTTGGCAGAATCCTAAGGACTGCAGCAAAGCCAGGAAGCTGGTGTGTAACATCAACAAAGGCTGTGGCTATGGTTGTCAACTCCATCATGTGGTCTATTGCTTCATGATTGCTTATGGCACCCAGCGCACGCTCATCTTAGAATCTCAGAATTGGCGATATGCTACTGGCGGGTGGGAGACTGTGTTTAGACCTGTAAGTGAGACATGCACAGACAGATCTGGCCTCTCCACTGGACACTGGTCAGGTAAGGAGCTTGTGCACCATGGCAGATCTCTGATAAGGTCAGATTAGCAGATTTCTAGGTACAGTTTTATAGGCTATAATCACCTTTTTTTTTTTTTTACTTCATAAATGCTATACATTATGCAAATAAAATGTACAATATTTTATTTTATTTTATTTATTTTTTTCTCTTTATTATTTTTTTTCGAAACAAAGTTTCTCTGTTGCAACTCTGGCTGTCTTAGAACTCACTCTGTAGACCAAGCTGGCCTTAAACTTACAGAGACCCTTCTGCCTCTGCCTCCAGAGTGCTGGGATAAAAGACATGTGTCACCACTATCTGACCAGTATTTATTTTAAAGTATTGTATACACAGGTAGCTATGTATACAATACATAGGCACATATTTATAATTTCAGTGCTTGGGAGTCTAAGACAGGAGGATTATGAGTACAAGGCTGTCTGAGCTACCTAGCAAAAATCTATATCTAAAATTGAAAAAAAAAAAAAAAAAAAAAAAAGCTGGGCAGTGGTGGTGCACGCCTTTAATCCCAGCACTTGGGAGGCAGAGGCAGGCAGATCTCTGTGAGTTCAAGAACAGCCTAGTCTACAGAATGAGTTCTAGGACAGCCAGAGTTACAACAGAGAAACCCTGCCTTGAAAACGACAATAATAATAATAACAATAGAATAAATAAAAATTATTTAATGATCTATTTCACTTTGGTGCTCATTTTTATCTGATTTAGTGAATTCACTTTTTTTCTTCCTCCAAAGAGTACAATTTTCTGTTTTATTAAAGATGATAAAACTTTTACTTTTAAGGTAATGTTATTGAATTCTTTCTTTATAATTATTGCATAAAGTTGACCAGAGTCTCAAACATTAGCATGCGTGGAAGACTTGTTAAAATGGCAGATTCTGCTAAAGGCCTTCAAGAGTGGGGCCTGAGAATTTGCATTTCTGAAAAAATTTCTCTATCTTGAGGCCAAATTTTGAGAACCATTGAGATAGACTGTGCTGATAACTTTGTCTTCATTTTACAGTTGAGGACAATAAAACCTTATTTGCTTAGGTAATTTTAATTTTAATCAAGAAACATTTAGTGATAGGTAGGGTGAACTATGATCTATTCCAAGCTTTTCCAAGTAATTAAAAAAAAAAAAAAGATAACAGAAATTTTCCCTTCTCATCAATGAAGTGGTATTAAAAGGACTAGACTATAGACGGAAGGTCTTAGTGGTAGTTCGATGGTATTTTTCTACAATCAAGGCTTTAAACAGATCTAAAGTTAGGATACCATTATCAAAAAATCCTGGCTTTGCCATCTCCCTTGTAATCTTGGGTAAGTTACAGAACCCAAGATGTAGTTTCTTTACCAGTAAAATGAGAAAGTGACAGTTTACCTCATTGAGTTACTTTTAACACTAAATAAAGTTATATATTGAGATGCATTTACCATAGGACTTCGTGTAAGAGCTGAATAGCAAATTGTTATTAGCTTTAAATTTAGAAAAAAAAAGCAAATGCATTCCTGTAATGTGGCGGGTAAGTATTTATCACAAAAGCTAAGTATTGCGGGGCATGGTGGCTAAGGCCTTTAGTTCTAGCACTCACAAGGTGGAGGCAGGTGTATTTCTGGGTCTGAAGCCAGCCTAGTCTGCATAGTAAGCTCCAGGCCAGCTAGGGCTGCATAGTGAGATTCTACCTTTAAAAAAAATGAAAAGAATAAGAAAGTTAAGTTCTAAATAAGACAGTGCACTTTTCTGAACTCACGTCTTTTGGGACATCAGCTTATTTTAAAGCTGAGATATTTTCATTAGCATCATTTATCTTGGGGCTGAGCAATACTTTCTCACAAGTTACAGCACTAGATTTAGTATAATGGTATAATGGTCTTTATACTATTGGCTGAATGATTGATTTATTTTCCATTATCTTTTGGGTTTAATGCTTAACTCTTCACATAGAAGTGTCATGAAATTTAATTGGGTAATTTCTTTAAAATACTTTGAGTTCTGTGTAAAAGAGCCCATGTGGAGTAATAGTAGCATGTAATCTCATTTTTGTCTTCTATAGGATGATTGAGAATCCTTATCTTTATAACATATTTTCCTTTGCATTTCACTTCATATATTAAAGTGCATCTCTCTCTTTAAATTAATTTGTTTTTATTTTTATGTACATTGGTGTTTTGCCTGCATATAAATCTGTTTGAAGATGTCAGATCCTCTGGAACAGGAGTTACAGTTGTGAGCTGCCATGTGGGTGCTGGGAATTGAACTCAAGTCCTCTGGAAGAGCAACCAGTACTCTTAAATGCTGAGTCATCTCTCCAGCCTACAATGCATCTCTTAAACCATAACCTTGCTGAGTTTTAGTATTGAGGCTCAGTCTTCCACTGATTTATTCTATAGTTCGTAAACAAATGCTTACAGATGATCACTTCAAGCTGCATCTTACCTTGTAGGTTGACTTCTTTTTCTCCTGTGTTATTTTATATTTATAAGAACATATCCTGGAATGGGAGAGATGGTTTTACCATGTAAGAACACTTGCTGTGCAAGCATGAGGTCCTGAGTTCAAATTCTAGAACCCATGTAAAAAGCTGGGCATAGCTGTGCATGCCCTCATGCATATTTGTAACCCTCATGCTGTGAGTGGGTACAGTGGAGACAGAAGGATCACTGGGGCCTGCTGGCAACTAGCGTAGGCCCATGATCAGTGAAAGACTCTGTCTCAAAGGAATAAGATGGAGAGTGTTAAAGCAAGACACCTGATATTTTCCTCTGGCCTTTATGCACATGAGTACTTATACCCATTCACACAATTGTTTGTACACACACACACACACACACACACACACACACACACACACACACAAATATCTTTTGATTAATTTTGTTAAGTGAAGGGAGATAGATAATAAACAATATGTACACTATCAGTGTTGCTCAGCAGTAAAAACAAGGAGACATTTACATAAGGTGCAAACCCTGCTAGACCTCAGCAGAGGGAACCATCTATCATGGCAAGAGCCATCCTGGACAAGAGAACCCCAATTGTCTAATCTCAGAAGAAGTTTTTATTGACACAGAAGCTCCTCAGGTGTTCTATTGATAGCATATGCACATCATGAGGAATCAAACATCTTTTACATAAAGCCAACACAATACAGACAATACAAAATGCCAAGGCCCAGGCAGCTCTTTCCCCCAACAATTCACAAAACAACCATTTCAAACATAACTGGAAATAAACTTCTCCAACAAGTTTGGATCTAATTAAAAATCACCAAAACTTTCCCATCATCTGCACACATTATGTATATTCTTAATAGTCATGTGTTCTAAAGTGGCGGAGAATAAGGTCAATTTATTTTCCTCACCATGAGATAGCTCCTAAGCGTAAAGTAACTGCACATAGTAGACCTTCAGATTCTTCTACAACTTCATTTTTAAGTACAGTTGCCAAAAATGCTATATAGGTATCAGTTATGTGCATATTTACATTTGTGTTTTTAATAAAAATTTATTACTGCCATAAGCAAGGAAGTCCAGTGGTTAGCCAGTTTTTTTATGTGGAATATTATAGGTGCTATAGGATATGTAAAAAGTGACAAAGCCTACTTCCTGTTCTTCAGAAATTGCCATTGACTATATAAGATAGATATCTGTAAATGCTTTTAACAGATAGGATATATTCAGTGTCCAAAGAGAAATACAAAATTCTTTGAGTTATCAAAGTAACTTTCTGGCTTAAGGAATACTAGACTTCACTTAAAACATAAACTAAAGTCTTTACAGAATAAGGAAAGTTATCATTTACAAGGTCAGATCAATGTCATTGATTTTAAGCCAAAAGTTAGTTATGTGACTTTGAGTACTGTGCTGATTTGAATGAGAATGACCCTCATAGGCTCATGTGTTTGAATATTTGGTTCTCAATTGGTGGAACTGTTTGGGAAGGACTAGGAGGTGTGGCCCTGTTGGAGGAAGTGTGTCACTAAGGGTCAACGTTGAGGTTTCAAAAGTCGCCTTCAGACCTGTCTCTGCCTGCCTGCCACCTGTTTCTTGCCAAGATGATCATGTACTAATCCTTTAAAACTGTAAGCAAGCTCCCTATTAAATGTTTTATTTTCTGAGTTTCCTTGGTCCTGGTGTCTCTTCAGGGCAGTAGAACAGTAACTGAGATAAGTAGTAACCATACCCTCCTTGTTCTTTGTATGGCACAAGGTTGTTATAGAGATTTACCATGAAAACATTTTTGGCAGTTCTTACGTTCTAAATTACTCATATGCAATGATTACCACTTAAGTTTATTAGGAATAAAATAACAGTAATTGAGGATTTAGTCAAGGCTTCTTTTGAAAAAGATTAGCAAACAAAATTAACAAAATTCAGAACTATTTGATGGATTAAAAAAATTAATTTAGAAATGAAAAGAGGAAAGTCTCCTGACAAGGGAGACACTGATTACAAAAGTGGTTTTCCCAGGGTGAGGCTCGTCCGTTGCGCTCTGGATGTGCTGACCCCTGTGAATGCCCCATGTGTAGAACACTCAACTACGTAATTTGTGGGAGGGGGTACTCTGGAGCAGGGCGATGAGGAAAATTATGAGGGAACAACAGAGTGAAAATGGAGATAAGCATTCTCATTACTGATCCTCAAAGAAAGCAAGCTTTGGCTCTTCAGGTTCCCTCATTCACATAAGGATCATTCTCCACTACACCAGTGATCCTTCTGTATTCCTTAGGAATGTCTAGAAATTAAGACCTAGATTGGATTAAGAACCTGATATGTACATTTTTAAAGTAACATAATATTCTTATTTCTGAATAATATCACTCTATTATAGTCTACCATGATGAATCTTAGAGCCACCTGTTATGAATGAATTAAAAGGTAGAATGTGGTTCATTCTAGTATTGTATTTTACTTCACAAGTATTAGCTTGTGTATCACTTCTGCGGTGGACATTTATGTTGTCTCAAGCTTTTGTTATTATAAACAATGACTAATAGTTAACTTTCAACATAGCTCCTTGTGTGTGTGTGTGTGTGTGTGTGTATGTGTGTATATATATATATTATATATATATATATATATATATATATATATATAATATGTTACTTTTCCTAGGCTCACGCATATTAAACTTGTTCACATAATATAAAATATATTTTATTCCCATGTCTTCACTTTAGTTGGGGTGACATATGGTAAAGTCACAGATCTTCATGGTGCTATGTTACATATAAAATCTTATGCTTTGAAAATTAGGTCGATAAACTATAGTCCTTAGACCAAACAAAGCCCACTACTTGTCTTTAAAATAAAGTTTTATTGCAGCACATTGCCCATTTGTTAGCACTACTTACGGCTGCATTCACACTACTGTGGCAGAGTAGAATAGTTGTAAGAGACCTTGTGGTCCTCTATTTGAGTCAGGGTTCTCCAAAGAAACTGAGTCAAAGGTGTGTGTGCATGTTTAGAAAGACTTACTATAAGGCATTGACTTGCACGATCATAAGAAATACCATCTGTCATTTGCTATTAACTCAAACGTTACAGTTTTAGTTGTCATATGTCTTATTATTCCTTTAGTGTTTGTCATAGCATTTTTGTAGAAGTTAGTCAACAGCATAGTAAAGGGTCTATTTCTGTTTTCTCTATTCTGTTTGCTCTGTTTTTGCCTATGCTTCACCTTGGAGTTTTGCTAGTCTTCAAATAGTCTGCAACATGTTCAGTGTAAAGTGCGTATGCCTAGTAGCACTACTGTTAGACCATGGTGAGCCATGCATCCCGTTAACATGTCTGCATACACCTGATCCCTCTGTGGGGCGATGTTCCAGCGTCTCTTGCTTTTAGAACTTACTCCTTTTTCTCTGAACTGGTTTCCATACTTCATTAAAATGTTACCAAAAACAAAGAGATCTTGTTGTTTAAGTCTTCCACGGCAGTTCAATGTCCAGAAACTTACAAGTATAACAAATTAGCCCCTTCACATGTACTGCTCATTTCTCAGAATACTCTTGTATTCCTCGTCTCAATAGTCTACCTGTAAATGTACTTAGAAACGAGCTGCTGCTCCCTGCTTTTCTTTTCCCTCCCCATCTTTCTCTCTAGGAACTTTATACACAAAACAAGCACTCAACCACTAAGCTACATCCCCAACCCTTTAAATTGCTTCTAAATCTGTCAAATAAAGAAAAGAAAGCCGCACTACATGGCTCTTAGGTTTCTGGTGAGGGACAAATAAGGTAATATGCGTGAGAACATCTGAAAACAAAAGCATTCCTCCAGAGCTGATCTGCATGCCATTTCATGATCAGCTTTAATTCATTATGGGATTTTTGCGTTCACATAATCTTTATTGGTTTAAATATTTCTAATATTAAAAACCAGTTTTAAGATTCTTATTTCTAATGTTTCCAGCAAAGCTGCAAATAATCAAGCTGAAAATAATTAATTTAGAAAGTTTTTATTAACTAAATAAGATATTTTTCTTACAAAATTTAGTTATGTGAGTCTCTTTGAGAATCTTCAATTGATTTTTTTGTTTGTTTCCAAATAACTTGAATGTACCCAGCAACAGAGTTCATGAGCATTTAGAGATTGCAAATTACTCAGTGCTAACAGGTGAAATTCACAGTGTCTGGTACAACAGAAAATTATCAATTTCTTGCTCAAAAAGAAATAGTGAAGGTTCACTAAAGAAATTGAATTTAGACTCAGAACTTTACCTCAGTTTCTAGTATACCCAGGTCCAAGGGACCATCTCCAGCATTCAAAAGAAAATCAGTAATTCTACAACAGAAATGCCAAGTATAGTGAATGGACGGAAGGATCAAGGATCACATCTTCTAGGCTGGCCTGGGCGAAAGGAAAGGAGGAAGGGAAATAAATTTAATTTATACTTTACAAACCTTTACATAAAAAAAAAAAAATCAGATCTAGATATCTTCACCTGTAAACCTACATTTAGGGAAGACTCAATACTAGTCTCAAAAGTAGAACACTTACTTTCTAAATCATTGTGTATAAGGCCAGGGTCATTGTTACAACCAGATTGGGCTTCCTACAGGATGAACAGATTGATGATGACACACCTCTTTTGGGTACATGGAGTATGCAGACATCCAAAGAGAGGGGCTCAGGGTTAATTGGTTATTTGAGACACCCAGACATGCATCTAAGGTCGTTGATCATTTGATTTTCCCTTATCTTCACCTAACCTCTTAAGTATCCTGGATTTTTCTTCCAGCTAAATATTTTAGAGACTGAGGCAGGAGAACTGTGAATTCAAGGCCTGCCTGAACAACCTAGCAAACCCCATCCCAAAATAATGTCAATATCTTCAATTTTGTAAACACTTGGTGAATGCTTAGGTGCTGTTCAGCTTATGTTTCGTACAGCAGTAACTAGATCTCATGAGCCTTGCTAAGACTGCCAAGAACTCTGGGTATCCCACCCCATTTAATGCCCAGGGTAGCCTGTACTGCTCACATTTCATATAAATGAGTGACTTGCCAGAGGTGCTGCAGCTATTAAGATACAGAAGCCCAGTCCACCTTCAAAACCTGATATTTATTGAACCCGGAAACAGCAACCGATCGTTTTCAGAAATCTCTAGCCTGCTACATTTTTAAAGAGTTGTTTTAAGCAGCAGCAGCAGGGACATATATAGCCTATAAAGATCAAATACTTCCTACTTGTCCTTCTGCAGAAAAAATAGTTAATTGAACTTCCTATACTCAGAAAATTCCAAGTCTAAACAGGAAAATAAGCTCAAACATTTTAAAAAGTCTATCTCATGAGGTTAAATGATGTTGTAAAGTCATAAACAAGACTCCAGAGGATGGGAGAAAGTATACCCTAGCCAGAAAACTCAGAAGGAAATGGCATTTGTAAACTATTTTTTGGCAGGGTTGTTTAAATGGCCAGAAATCTTAGTGGTAGATTCTCCTGCACATTTGGAGTGCTTGGCGGATAATGATAAAATGGCCAGGTGCCTGTCGTATCTTGCTTACAGAGGATTCCAAAATATCAGAACTGGGAATTATTTTTTTCTTCAGCCTCTAATTTGCTGAATTACATAGAAGAGAGATTTAAACCATCTGATTCTCGGTTTAGCCTTTAGTCAGATGTGACTGAAACTCAGTTTTGATAGCTAATTATATCACATTTTTCAAGTAAAACTAAAAATATGATAGAAGATACTTGGATATAAGTAATTCTTATTTAATATTTTTGATACAATATATTCTGATTATATTCTTATCCCTCTCGCAACTCCTTCCAGATCCTTCCTACCCACCCAACGCCATGTTTTCGCTCTTTCTCAAAAAGAGAAAAAGAAAATCAAAACAAACTTTTTAAAAAATACCAAAACAAAAGCACGCACACACAAAAAAGCATGGAATCCATTTTGTGTTGGCATACTAGTCCTAGGCATGGGGCCTGCCCCAGAGTGTGATTGATATGCCCAGTGACACTCCACTGAAGAAAACTGATTTTTCCTTTCCCAGCAGGTATCCATTTCAAATAGCTTCTTGGTTAGGAGTAAGTTCTTGTGTCTACTTCCCCTTCTCAGTGCTGGGATTTTGTCAGGTTGGAACCTGTGTGGGTTTTGCATGCACTGTCATATCTCTGTGAGTTCATATGTTTCAGTAGTATTGTGTCTGGAAGATGTTTTTTCCTTAGAGTCATCCACTACCTCTGGCTTTTTAAATCTTTCCACCTCCTCTTCTGCATAGATTGATGAGCCTTGATGGGAAGGATTTGATTTAAAATATCCAGTATAGAGCTAGGTGCTCTAAAGTCTCTCACTCTGTGCACATTGTTTAGTTGTGAGTCTCTGTGTTAATTTCCATCTACTGCAAGAAGTTCTCTGATAAGAGTTGAGCGATGCACTTATCTATGGGTATAACAATATGTCATTTGGAGTCATTTTATTGCTGTGTTCCTCTAGCAGAATAACAGTAGTAGGTATTCCCCTAGGTTCATCACCTGTCTAGTCTCAGATTCTAGACCACTTTAGCAGTGTCATGCTTGGTTTCCATATCATGGACTGGGCCTTAAATCCAATGTAAAATGGTTGGTTATTCTTATAACATTTGTGCCACTATTGCACCAATCAGGATGCAAGTATTTTTAAGGCACACACATGTGAAAATGATGATATTTTCAGTAAATAAACCTTGAATTTTGTATTTATTCGTAACTGTTATTTGCACTATTATAACTTTTGTATTAAGTTATTGTTTATGGTTATTCAGCATGTAGTTTCATAATACATGTGTAGTAATTGTGCCAAACAGAGCTTCTGAATGATATTGGCAAAAGTAGTCAAGTTAATAAAGCACTGCTTATTAAGGATTTTTTTTTTATTATTATTGAGAAAATGATATAAGATTGTCATTTTTATTACTCAAGCCCTGGCTATAAGCATTGCCAAAGGTATAATGAATGCCAACTCAAAAAATTTGTACTTCCTAAAATTAGCACATAGGTCAAGTATTATATTTCATTAAAAGGAGCTGGAGATGTAGGTCTGTAGCAGAGTGGATGCATGTTTGACATATGCAAGGCTCTAGTTCAATCCCTAGCACACACAAACCAGTTATATTACCAGATGTCTTTCTCTTAGACAGTTTAGAATATGACAGATAGTAGTTTATCAGATGTTTATATTTTAAAATATTTTATTCTCAAGGTGATAAAAGACAAACTAGTCTATGTTGGTTGGAAAATATTCCAAACATCAGAAATAAAGGTAGACAGGGCCTAAAGATGACCTAGTTTTTTGTGAAGACTTGCATCTATTGTATGAGTCATAAATGTTATGTCTATGTTTATAACATTTTTAAAAGCCTGGTAATAGCTGTAAGCTATTTCTTTTTCTAAATATCATTAATATTAATACATAATCATTGAACTAATTAATGTGTACGTGATCAGATAATTCTCCCATGTTCTCCTGGGGGATTTTAATATTTTAAATTAAATGTTTCTCATTAAGTGATATCTATTCTTTGAACATTTTTTCTTAGCCTGAAAAGAATATGCATTAGCACTAAATTGTAATTTTTGTTTCTGTTTTTTATGCTGGGTAGATATTTTGCTTAGCATTGATTTTATATTCAAATGTATATTTGATAACATTTTCAGTTGTGTTTCCCAAAAGACTAGTATGTTTTGCTATTGTGATTGTAACGTGCAGTAAGTACTTATCAGCATCTATTCCTCTGTTTTAGTAGCCAAATTATATTGTAGTGATGTGAAAACAGTAGTAGTCACAGATTCATATAAAACCATCCATAAATTGATGCATTTGCCTTAGCAGTTTTTAAAGACCGCCTTCCTCTTCTGTGCTGCTGAAGTGAATTCCCTCTGGGTCTTAAGGGCATGCTGAGATGATTAAAGAAATAAATGCATTTTTCTAGGAATATTTGAATGCAGCCTTTTTGAGTTGTGACTAAAATCCAGCCTGCGATCTCTGTCTCCTCATGTCATTTCTTGAACATACTAGACAAAGCAGTGGTTTCACAGAGCGGTGTTTTGATAGAATTATCTGCTGTTGAGAGCAAATTATGATTTTGAAGGTAGTGGGGTTTTTTCTTAACTAAAATATACTGTGTTGTTACCAAGTAATCTGTTTAATTAGTTCAACTTAAGTTAACTATTATTTTATATTAAGGTTCACAAGTAAGAGACACAGACTCTTCAGCCTGGACTTTTTACAGACCATTGCTTTTACATCTGTCATTCCTCATTTCTATAGTCCAGCATCTTCAGAAAGCAGAAGTAGAATAGAACAGTTCAGGCAGTTTTTCTTAGCTTGTCATTTTTCAGTCTCTTGTCAGTAGAATTGTGAGACAACATATTTTCACTGTCTGCCACAGAACATTCCAATTTAATTAAGAGATTTGGACAGTTTTTTCTGTCAACACCAAGTGGAAGAATTTGCTTTTTCTCTGTAGTCATTACATAGAACACAAAAAACAATATAGTCAGATATCCCCTGGATTATTAAACATGATAAAATTGTATATAATTTAAACTGAATAAATATTCAAAAAGTTATTTTTCTTGTTTTGGCTAGTTCATTTATATGCTGTCATTTCTATGCCCCAGGATACCAAACTGATGATCTGAGGCCACAGCCCACTATGTAGACAAAAGCACCTGGAAAATAGAGCCTTTGAGGTTTTGTTGAAGGATGCTAAACAACTGTAAAATCAGTAATTTGCCCCTTTTTGGCAAATGGCTTTACTTATTAGCATCTCAAGCTGTTACATGCTGTTTGTCCTTAGTGAATGGAAATGGCATGACTGCTCCTAGGTGTGGTTAAGGGAAAGGTTTTATTGTAGATACGAGGGAGAATGTGGCCTGAGACATCTGGAAGGGTCCAGACTGAACTGAGCCATGAGAGGAGGAGTGAGGAAGATGAGAGAGGAAGAGAAGAGAGGGAGAGATGCAAGGCAGATCAGGAAAGGAGCTGAGGACCAAGAAAGCTCATGGCTGAAATGGCAGGTTTATGTGGGAAAGAGGAGCTGGGGTAAGAAAGTGAAGCATGGACCCTGGGCTGGAGAGATTCAGAGTAAGGGGTGGGATGAAAAGTCCTGGGAGGAGCCACAGTAACTGAGTGAGCCCTGTCCCGGGTTTCTTTGGGACCTGACACTTGGTGCCTGGTTTTCAGTTACACTTTTAAATGCATTCTTATTGTCCTTTAACACAGAGCTCACTTGTGAAATTTAAACTCTAGCCTGTAACACCTGTTCTTGATCTTTGTTTTTATAATAATGTGTTCAGTATGAGTATAATACTGGAATATCAACAACAAATACATTATTGTTATGGAGCTGGGTTGGGCCTATTAATATTTGAGATATTTTTACATCCAATCCAATATTAATAAAGATAGTTACTTTAGTAGTTGTTATTTTATTATTATTATTTTTTTGTTTAGGACAGTCTGAATAATGCTTGATTTTTGCTGCCTGAAAACATAATTAAATATTAAATGTCCTTTGACTAAAGATGGGGTTAGGGAGAGAGAGGATTCAATGAAACTTCTAGCCAACTAATAAAACACACACACACACACACACACACACACACACACACACACACACACACACACACACACCATACCCTGAGTACCTTGTGTGGCCACATTTTCCCAACTGTAAGTATTTGCATTGCTGTAGTACATTTGTTAAGATCAGAGAACTGGCCAGGCAGGGTAGTGCCTGCCTTTAATCCCAGCACTCGGGAGGCAGATGTACATAGATATCTGAGTTCAAGGCCAGCCTGGTCTACAGGGTTCTAGAACAGCCAGGGCTACACAGAGAAACCCTGTCTTTAGTTAAAAAACAAAAAGTGGAGAACTGAAATCTATTTATACTAGGGTTTATGGTTTCTATTGTATAATTCTGGCTTTTGCCGACTGTAGCTTCACATGATTCTACTACATGTAGTTTTTCAGAGTTCATTCACTACCCTAAAAGTGCCATCTCTTCTACCTATTCACCCTTCTCTCCCAGAGTTTGTAATGTATATCTATAACTAATCTAGGCCCACTTTCAAATAATATATATCCTTTCTTGGATATTGCTACCACTTTATAATCAAAGTATTCCCAACTCTTTTGTCCCAATCCTTGTAACACGGTTATCATCCATTGCACTTTCTGGGCAAACTTCCTGGAAAGATAAGAATAGCAGTATCTAATTCAGTAGACAGGGTGCTTGCCTCGCATTTATGAAGCCCTGGGTTTGATCCTTGACGTTGTATACACCTGCTGTGGTAGTGCGTACTTGAAATCCCAGAAAGGAAAGAACATAGAAACAGGAGGATCAGAAGTTCAAGATCATCTTTGATTACAAAGAGAGTTTGAGGCTAGCTTGGAACACTCTACTCTACATGTCTGAGTTTCTCTATCTTTTTTTTTCCTCCTCCTCGAAGAGGACATTAAAATTTCTTTGATTTTTTTCTGAATTAATTTTTTTTTTTTTTTTTTAGAATTTCATGTTAGCACTTTATTTTTAGGATTTCCATCCCTCCCTCTCCCACTCCTTGCCTGTCACCCCACCTGAAATTCATGACCTCTTCTTCTTTGACTATTATTGTTACACACATTTGCACAATATGTATATATAAATATACAACCTACTGGCTCCATTGAGTGCTGTTCATGTGTATGTGTCCTTTGGGCTGATCGGGGGCTCATCCCTGGGAAAGACTGATTCTCCCTCTCTCAGCAGCCATTCATTACCTGTAGCTCTTCATCTGGCAGGGATGGGGAGTCATTGCTGGTGAGATTTTTCCTCATCTGTGTTGACGTATCAACTGGCATTGTTATTATGCAGGTCTTGTTTAGGCCATCATATTGTTGAGCTTTCAGGGGTGCAACTATGTACATCTCCTTAACTTGTGAAGGAAACTTTCATTGATATCTCTGTCTCTCCCTCCCTCTTATCTTACCCTTTCTCTCCCTCTCTACCCCTTTCCACTATCCCCTCTTCCTCTCCTTTTCTCGCATCTCCCTTTCTTCACCTTTTTTCCATCCCTTCTGTTCTGACAGGTTTATACTCCCCAGGTTCAGCCCCCTAATTCCTAGGGTTATAGGTATATCCCACCATGCCCATCACTGAACACAGAATTCTAAACGAGTGATTCTCTTCTTTCCAAATTTAGTCATTTCTTAGTTGAATAGTTTTTTAAGTAAAGGCTGAGGTAATTCTATCCTCTTCCCCCTATAAGTAAGGTTTTCTCATGCCCTGGATTTTGGGGGTAGGTAGTGTTATTATTCTTGGGTATAAGAGGTTTGGTTTATTTGGAGTTTTGTTGTTACTTGTAGATCATGATGGCTTTCTTGTGTAACCCAGATTGTCCTTGAATTTGAGTTTTTTTCAAAATGCTAGGATTGCCAAGATATAGTGGCATACACCTTCAAATGCCAGCATTGGAGAGACAGGAGCAGGAGAATATCTGTGAGTGCTGAGCCAGACTGATCTACATAGCAGGTTTGAGGCTGCATAGTGAAACTCTGTATAAAAGGAAAGAATTAAAGAAGCAACCAACCAAAATGTTAGAATTATAGCATTTATTACCAGGCCTGGCTAGATTATTAATATTATTATATTATATATATATTAAATATTTATATTTATTATATTTTTAAATGTATATTGCTTGGTGGTTTCAGATCATTATAGTTTTATAGCTTGGTGTCATTAATTTTAGAAAATCTTAAGGATTATAACTTCAAATATTATATTCGTTCCTCTCCATTTGTATTTTCATTACACGTAATTCACTTTTTGTACTTGTTCTACCGTTCCTGGACAGATTGTGCTGGCACTGAGTTCATAGTCATCCTGTCACACTCCCAAATGCTGGGGTCACAGGCACGTGCTATCAGGCCTAGATTGTTTCTTGAAATCCTGTTGCATCCTTTCCATTCTTTTCCATTCAGTTTGTAGGTGTGTTGCCATGGCTTTAGGCTTACTGGTGTTTGTTTGTTTGTTTGTTTGTTTGTTTTACTGGGTCATGTCTAATCTAATCCTATCTGATCTGATGAGGCCATTCAGAGCTTTTGCTATTTCAGTTATAATGCTTCTGTTTACTAGCATTTCATTTTCATTTTTGCAGAGTTTTTAATCTCCATCTATACTACTCATCTGCTCTTGTATGCTATCCACTTTTCCATTAAAGTTCTTAAGATATTAATCACAGCTGTTTTTAAATTTCTAAACTGATTACTCCAAAAATCTCTGACACATTTGAGTAAGGTTCTAATGGTTTCTTTGTCTCTCAGACTGTATTATTTTTATACCTTTTTAGTATGGAATTTTACTGAAAGCCAAGTATCATGTAGCTGGATGAAAAGAAACCAAAGGAAATGGGCTTTTAGCATAAGGTTTTTATGTTTATTTGACTGGAAATCAAGCTATGTTTAATGTTCACTCTAGCTGTTACTGAAGTTTCCTTTGGTGATTGGTTGCCCTAGACTTTCTTGGAGACTCCTTAAAGGGGCAGTTCTTTAGCTCTGGTTCTTTGTTGTTATTCTTCAGTCCTATTGATGTGAAAGGACAGGAAGAAAGGATATTCTAAGGCACTCTGATTATTTCTCAGACTTTATTGAGCCTTAGTTGTATTCATTTCCTTCAAGTAGGTGAGCCTTGGTAAAACCCCAGTAGGAAGACAGTGTTAAAGACTGCAGAGGACTCTTAAGTACAAATTGAGTTATTACAATACATGAAAATATTCTGGAATGGAACAGAGTAAGTATACTTTATTATAATGATATAATGATCACAAATAGTAATAAAAGGAATATGAAAATGAGCTTTAAATGAAATGCTTCGTTTATTTTTATGTTTTCTGTTATGATATATAGAAATATTCAAAGTAAGATTCTCCTCAGTGAATTTCATTATAGACTTCAAGTTGAAACCCAGTGTGAAACTCACAAAATTCTTAATGGTGGGGCTGATGATGTTCTAGTAACAACACATGAGTATAGTAATTTTTTCTGGCTCTGTTCTTCATGTAAAAACTAATCATAACATCTGATACTGTTTAATAATTAAACTATATTTTCAACAGTGTTTATCACTCAGAGATGATTTTTTTCCAGGAAATTGTATCCAGATTTCTAGAGAGTATCCTGTGGCATAACAAAATTGATGAAAACAAGAATAATATTTCTTTGTCTGTCATGTGCTATTTAGGTAGTGTGTATTAATGAAATGGTTGATGGATCTAAGACAAGATTCCTATTTTCTGAAATAATATGTGAGTGATGAGAAGACTAGAGATATCTAGGTAGATTTGTAAGTACTTTATAGGTATTCAAGGTGTTAAACTGTTATCCAACAAACTGGTAAAGGTATAAAGGCAGGACCTGAGTAGTATTGACTGTTCTGCATCTTAAAAATAGGTAAAATTGGTAACATTCACAAACCTCTAAGTTTACGTGTAACACTGAGATTGTGATGCTGATAGTAGGCATCACTTACAACCAAGTGACTATTTCCTACATCAGACTGTGGGGTCCCTGTTAAGTGCACTGCTTGTATATGATTAAACTCATTCATTCGTTCAACTTAACATCTATGTTGTGCCTATTGCGTGCCTGAGATTATTATGTCATTGAGAAGGAACAAAGTATTTCAAGAGAAATAGCTTTGGACTCTCATCCCTACTATTATCATTGCACTTGATGAAGGTAGAAGTATGGTTACATGATGAAGGTTATGTATGTATGTATGTATGATGAAGGTTAAATATGGTTACATGGCTTTGAAATAAGCCAGCTAAGACTTTGTAGCCTGTTGATTAGGTAAGGAGCTCTAGGTTGAGCAGCATGCTGTAAAGAGTGAGACTGGTGGCCATGGAGGGGGAGAAGGTTCTTGCCCAGGTTCTAATTTTTTCAGCCTATTTGGGAATTTCATGAGAAATATAATCATCAAGTTATACAATTACAATTTTCCTATAAATTTTAAAGCAATGACAAACCAAAATTTGCTTCCTACAGTACCAGACATGTCTTGTTTGCCCTGTTTGTATCTTCCTTTTTCCACTTTCTATGCTGCTAGTTAAGGTTTTCTGCATTTCACTTGATAGCTCCTTTTAATCTTGTGTGGATCGATATCCCCTGCACTTCCCCTGGTAAACAGAGAAGGTACTCATTTCTTGAGTAACGTCTTTACAGAATTTGTCTAAGGTATGTCACAGAAGTTTTCTGTACTGATTGTAACATGCTAGTTCTCATCTAGAGATGTTACTTAACTCAGGGAGAGTATGGTGATTTTATACCGTGTCAGTAACAGCAGTGGCAGTAGCAGCTTAATTGGCACATGAGGCCATGCCCAACCTCTTAACCTGTTCTTACAGTGGAAGCTGAGGCAGCTGGGAAAGCAGATGTTTCCTACAGTCTAAGATGAACAAGAGTCTAAGATAAAGGGGATGGCTGGAGTTATTGGTACTCCGCATACTGGAGTAGTTTATACCTTTAGGGGATTTTCTGCTCTAGTCTTTGTGGGTTTTTTACTTGTTTTGTTTTGTTTTTGTTGGGTTCTTTTGTTGTTTTGGTTTGGTTTGTTGCTGCTGTTGTTGTTCTTAAGACAGGATGTCTCTGTTGTAACCCTGGCTGTCCTGGAGCTCCCACTATAGACCAGGCTGGCCTTGAACTCACAGAGATCTGCCGCCTCTGCCTCCCAAGCACTGGAATTAAAGGCTTGTGCCACCAGTTCCTGGTTCAGTCTTTGCTTTAATAGACTAAGATGCAAGACTATTTATCAGTGCTTTGTACAACACAGGAGCACAGTGCTGTGCTGTTAGCCTCTGGTCTATGCCACAGAATGCTTGCCTTATTTTGTTATTATTTCCTTCCTCAACACATTTTATTATATTCTCTTATAGTGTGCTTAGAATTTCTAGTTAAGATATTCATTTTCCCTCTCCCTGCCCCCTCTTTTTCCTCTCTCTCCTTTGTGTGTGTGTATATACCATCTACTTTTGGGGATGCTGGAGGAGCAAAATTTTTGACTAGACTGGTACTCACCTCGTAGATTAGGCTGGCAGGCCAGCACTCCTGCCTGTCCCTCTCTCCTTAGCACTAGGATTACAAGATTAAACTCAGATCTTTATGTTTGCAGGACAAACATTTACCAGTACAGTTTTCCCAGCCACTCTAGTTATGATTCTTGAATCTTAGAGTATTAGGATTGGCCCTAACTCTATCGTTAGAACTGAAATTAGACTTTCCCGATTCAGCATAATCAGGAGATAATTCAGCACAAAAATTACAACCAACTTAAACCCATCATGATACATCTCATTGCTAATTCTCCAAATGTGTTAACAATGGAAGCAGCTATAAAATTCCCACAAAGCACAAGGAGCTTAAGCTTACCAACCAGCAGCACCACACTGAAATTCTGATTGTGTGCCTGCTTACCCTAGTTACCTTTTCCATTTTTCAAAGAATAAGTTAGTTACCTTTGGGTCCTTACCTGTGGCTGCTCACTACAAGGAGATATGACAGATAGTAAAGGAATAAAGTGTGACTTTCAATGAGGAAAGGAAGGTTGGCATTTGACTCTGGTACATTTAATGAAAAAACACCCCTGTCTTCCCAGGTACCTTTCCTCTATTTTCTTGTCCTCCCGATGTGAGAAACTGCTTTAGGGTCTTTGGGATCCTTGGGGCTGGAAGGATCAAATGAGGATAAAGTACTAACTTACTATAAAATACTATTTCTTATAGAATGTCCAACCAAAGCCTTCTCTAAATTTCTATCTGTTAACTTACAGGATCTTACAAGTCAAGAGAGACTGTCAGCAGCATCGTTTAAAACAATTTTTATTGTATTTATTTATTTATTTATTTCATTATTTATTTTTCTAGTGTATATACAAACACGCCATCAGTGTGCATGTGCCACAACTCACTCGTGCTACCATGTGAGTGTTGACGTCAGAGGACAACGTACAGAAGTCAGTTCTCCTCTTGTACCACATCGGGCTCGGTGGCAGACCCCTTTACCCACTGAGCCATCTTATCAGCTTGGCATTATCTGTTTTATAAGTAGTGTAGATGCTGGCAACCTCTGGTCAATGATAGGTAGAGATACAGTCTTTCTCTTTCAAGGTACCTGTAGAATTAGTAAGTTTATTTCAGAAATTCAGAATGACTACAGGGAACCTTCTATTTATCATCTTGGTCAAACAGCCCACTTTTGTCTTTTTCTTTTGACATTGTCCTGTCCACCTAATTCTAAACTCACTAAATTAGAACATGCTTTCTGTCAGCTGCTCTTTTAGTCTCCAGTTCAGAATAACGCTGAAGTCTGGAGTCCAGCTGCCTTTACAAGGCGTTTCTGTTGCTAGTGAAAGCAGCGAGCACCTCATCAGAATGCAGCTCAGTCGTTCCCAGCGTGTGATGTGCTGTCTTTAGACTGCTGCCAACACTGCACTGTGTTTCACGTGATTGAATTTAGAACTTTTCTCTCAATTGGTTGAAGCTTTCATACTGGCGATAATAGTCTTTTGAGTTGCTGCCTAAGTAGAGAAGAGATAGAATTCATATGGCAGGTGACAGTTGCTTATTTTTGCTCAAGAAGTGATGTCTATCCACTGAAGTGGTTTGAAAACAAAGAAAAGAAGCCCAGGTGTTGACTTGTTAATAGCTTGTCTTCTATATTTTAAATGAGAAGGGATCTCTGTCATTAAACAAGGACATAAATATTTATGTTGTCATTGTTATGATGCCAAAGAATATACCTCATATTTTTTTGTTTTTTTTATTTACTTTTGTAAATGGCCATATTTGTATTCAAGTCAAGAAAAATTTTTAAAGGGTTATCCCATACAATTAGAGGCTTCACAATAGCCAGTTACTGTTCAGACTTGATTTCCTTTTATTCTTGGCTTATTTGTCAAGTCTCAGTTTGGTAAAGATTTAATTTAATCTGTGGTATTTGAATATATACTCCTAAAGAAAGTATAAATCCAAGAAATCTAGATAGGTATTGTAAACATAAGTTAAGCATAAAAAACTCTTACTGAAATGTGAACAGAATATGTTAGTGGCTGTGGCAACTACCTGTTTCTGAACAGAACAGAGTTTTGGTCACGTTGGGTAATAACATCAAATTTCTTAATATTCAAATAGCCAAAAGTCCCCATTCTTTAGCTTGATCATTTGTTGAAATATTTGGAATGATAAAAGCAGTATACTTGTTTTATTGCCTGTGGTAAAAGCATGAATAAGACATGCCTTGGGTATAAAGCAGTCACCGAAATGAGAGCACTGCCATGTATTTTTCAGAGGATATATTTTGGCAAGTTGTCTCTTCTGGACCAAACTGTAGTTGCTTCTTGAGAATTTTTCAGCGGAATTGACTCCAAGATAAACAATGTTTTAAGAATGACTTTGCATTTACTGTTGTGTTTAAGCTTGCTTGTATGTGTGTGAGGGGGATGCATGTGCATGTCCCTACATATACTGACCAGAGGTCAGTATCAGGCATCTTCCTCAGTTGCTCTCCATCTTTTTGTTTTGTTCATTGTTGCTGTTTGGCTTGGTTTGATTTTTGAAACAAAGTCTTTCACTGAACCTAGAGCTAGCAGATTCATCTAGACTAGCTGGCCGACAAGCCTCAGAGATCCGTATGTTTATGCCTTCCTGGTACTGTAGGCATGTGGTATGCACCTCCTTTTACCTGGGTGCTGGGGATCTGAACTTAGGTCCTCATATTTGTACAGCAAGCACTTTACTCACTAAGCCACCTCCAGCCCCTAGTTTTAGCTTTCTAAGTGCAGCATCTCATTTCACTTTCAAAACTACTTGATAATATATAATTGATAATAATAACTATTACTGTTCCAATTTACGGATGAGTAGGATAATATCAATAGTACTGTTTTCTAGATGAAGAAACTGGAATGAAGTTAAATATATATCATCTGAGGTCATACAACTGTTAAGTGATAAAGTATTAAACGTCAGCGTTTGTGGTTGCAGAGTTTCTACTCTCGATCGCTGTGTGCTGCAGTCAAGGTGCCATGTAAATTGACTTGACATTTGCCTCAGTACATATTTGCTTGCTTCCTCTGCCTGTTAAAGACACCCAAACACAGGAAGTCTGTGATGGCATCTAGCAGCTACACCGTTCAAATTAACTCTTACAGATGAGGCAGGGTAGAAACTGGGGGGACATGAAAGTGACATGAGAGGGGAAAGGCGTCCTTCAACACCAGGATCTGTTGTATGTGTCTCACTGGCTAAGAACCAAGAATTTTTGCACAACTGAGGGGATGCAGGGAGAATCACCAAGAGGGGTGACTTTATAAAGACTTATTTTTCTAAGAGACATCTCAAGAATGCTAACAGCAAATGAACCATGACGCGCTTAAGGCTAAACTGTATGTGACTTTTGAGTTTAGTGTTCTCAGTACACCCCTCTCATCTTTAAACTGAACAGTATACCTCCTTTCAGTTTCATTACAGAGGGAGTTCCTCAAGATCAGAAAATGAAGCAAATAAGCTTATATGTTTTTACTTAATTTTTGAACTTTGCTTTATCTTTGAACCTAGCTGTAAATTAATGTAACTTGAAAGGGTATATGTGTTGTTCTTAGGATCTCTCTCTCCTCTTCCTCTCTCCCTCCCTCCTTCCACCCACACTTAAATCTAAGTGTGTCCTATCACTTATCCGAACTTAGTAAACCTGACTTTGCTTCACATGGACTCATCCTGAAATGCTTTTCTGCTATGTAAGGCAAGACCTGAGTGGAGATCCTTGAGGGAGAACTCCTCAAGCATTACAGCCAGCATCATTAGGCCAACTCTCCCACTGTTAGTAATAGGAAGAGAATATGAAAACCTCACTCTACCCATTTGCTTACAGAGGTAGTGAAAGAAAGTCTTTCAGAGACTTGGATCTAAGAAGCAGACAGCTGTTCTAATCACTAAGAAGATGCTGATAATCCCTTTCCCTCAAGCAAAATGTGTCTCATGTTTTTCTCAAGTCTTCTGAAGACTGGTCTTGGCCATTCTCAGTGTTAGGAATTATGACTTAAGAAAGACTGCCCTCCTGAGGGGTGGGAGGTAATTAACAATAAGGTTGTTTGAAAAGCCATATGGAAATCTATTTTATAAGTTTATTAAGTAAGCATATACAGAAAAAGATTGTAAGAGCCAGAGGTATGGGAGGACCAGAGAAAAACAGTATCTTTTGGACATGACAGGACCACTGTGCTCGTGAACTCACAGCCGCTGTGGGTGCCTGCATGCGATCAGGGCAGTGAGCATTCCAGCATGGGGAGTGGAGGGGTCATATATCTCCACTCCTAACTGAGGAGTTATTGATACTTCAGAGGGAGGGAAGAGTCAGTTTTCTTACTCTTTTCTTTTTGGGGAAGGGTAGTGGTTCAGAAAATGTTTGTTGAGAGTGGAATGAAGCAGTGGTTTTTTAAAATACATTTTAATTAAAATATAATTCTATTACTCCTCCCTTCTCTTTCCTCCTTGTAGCCCCTCCTTCTTCCTTCTTGCATGTCCTCCTTCTCAAATTGATATCCTTTTTTTTTTTCCTTTTTTGTTTCTTTCTTTTTTTTTAATTTGTTTTTCCAGACAGGGTTTCTCTGTTGTAACCCAGGCTGTCCTGGAACTCACTCTGTAGACTAGGCTGACCTCAAACTTACAGAGATCCTCCTGCCTCTGACTCCCGAGTGCTGGGATCAAAGGCGTGCACCACCACCGCCTGGCTCCTTTTTTTTTTTTCCTTTGATATATACATGGATACATCTAAATACAACCTGCTGAGTCCGTTTTTGTTGTATGTGTGTCTAGATTTGAGGGCTGGCCAGTTTTTGTTAGATAACCAGTTAAGGGCCTCTTAATTCTCCCTCTCTCAGCATTTATTAGTTGCTTGTAGTTCTTTGTGTAAGGGTGGGACCACATGAAACTCCCCCCTTCCATGCTCGTTATTAAGGTCTTGTTTGTGCAGCCACTTCTAGGAGACACTGTTTCACAGTAGACATCCTGGTATTCTGGCTCTTACCATCAAATTTTCTTTAAGGATGTGCCACCTGGTAGGCTCACCACATTCCACCTGATGGCTCCACACCCATAAGCACATGAGCAGCACAAATTGGACTTGGTAGTTTATTTTAAAAAATAAAAAAAAGAGGACGCGAAGTTGAGAGGAGCTGAGGAGGTGGAGAGTGCGGCTCCAGGAGGAATTAGGGGGCGGGGATGGGTGTGTCCAAAGTTCATATACTGTATGAAATTCCCAAGAATTAATAAAAATGCTGTAGTTTTTAAAAGAAAAAGGCTCCCCTCTTAAGTTTTGCTCACTTCTGAGGTAGTGTTTACATTGCTGAATCTTAACTGAAGGAGGAGGACACTAAGCACAGAAGACTTCATGGCTTGGCGTCCCAAATCCTCTACCCTTAACATCAGAGCCTGTTCATTCATGGTATGTTGAGCTTCTTAAACCTTTTCTACAGAGTCTAACTATACAGATCATCCCTTTCAAAGAGGTGTGCTTCCAGCAGAGACATAAGTGTACTAAGAAACCTGTAAGTAGTTTCTGTCCTTAACAGAAAGAATGGCCTTATAAAAGAGAGTCCTTGACAAGAGGTGCGTCATAGTCTTGCTGCAGTAACAGAGTACTATAAAATTTGATGGGTCTTAAGCAACAAAATCTTATTTCTCACTGACCTGGAGACCACAGAATCTAAAATCAAGGTACCTGTAGATACTTGTCAAGTGAGGTTCTGCTTGGTACCTAGATGGTTGGATGAGAATGGGCCCCAGTTTGAACACTTGTTTGAACATTTGGTCCCCAGTTGGTAGTCCTGCGTGGTCTACCCATGTGGCCTTGTTGGAGGAGGTACGCCACTGGGAGTGGGCTGTGAGGTTTCAAAAGCCACATGCCATTCCCATTGTGCTCTCTGCCACCTGCTTGCAGTTCCAGATGTGAGCTCTCAACTCTTCCTGCCACCATTCTTCACTTTGGCATCAAGGACTCTAACCATCTGGAACTGTAAATCCAATTGAACAGTTTCTTTTATAAGTCACCTTGGTCATGCTGTTTTTTCACGGCAATAGAAAAGTAACTAATACAGTAACTTTTTGCTGTATCCTTACATTATGGAAGGGATAAAAAGCTATATACAGTGGATATCTTTTATAAGAATTACTAATATTGGGTGTTAGAATTTCACCATAGGAATCATATTGACCATGTCATGGAGCTGTTACCTGTTTTGATCTTAACAAACATTTAGACCATAGTATAGAGGCAGTCTTGAAAATTGGGCCCTGACATTAGCAGTAATCATCATCACTTCTGGTTGAACTGAGCAGCCCTTTGTATAAAGCACAGCCTAGTTGGTGCTGAATGCTTACAAATGAGTAGCTGCTGTATGATTTATCCACACAGAACATCTTGCTGGAAGATTGATTCTGTGTGCACTTCCTTCAAAGTAGTAAAGTCTCAACAGATTGATCAGAGGTTCTGTACTCAAATTATTTCTGCTTTAAATGTTGCTTCAAAATGGTCACTCTGATTTACATCCCATCAGTGCGCAAATGTTCCTTTTTAACCACACCTTTGACAATGTATATTAATCACTCTCTGTGTTTTTGCTGACGACCATCCTAACGCGGTTTTGATTTCAACTTTTTTGTTGATTATAAACGTTGAGCATTTTTCCTTATACTTGTTCATTTATACTTCTTTTGAGAACTGTCTGCTTAGATCATTGTTTCTCAACCTTCCTAATGCAGTGACACTTTAATACAGTTCCTCATGTTGTGGTGAACCCCCAACTGTAAAATCATTTTTGTGGCTACCTCATAACTGTAATTTTGCTACTGTTATGAATTGTAACATAAATATCTGATAGGCAGATGGTCTTAGGCAACCCCTGTGAAAGGGTCATTCGACCCTTAAAGGAATTGAGACCCACATGTTGAGAACTGCTGACTTAGATCATTTGGCTATTTTTTTAATCAGATTATTTATTTTCGTACTTTTCAGAGTTTGAATTCTTTGTAACTTGGAGATTAGCCTCTTATCAGATGTATGGTTTGCAAATGTTTCTCTTAATCATCAGGTTGTCTCTTCGTTGAGTTGTTTGCCTTGCTGTACAGAAGCATTTTAGTTTGATACGATTCCATTTGTGTTTATTTTTGTTGCCTATGGTTTGGGAGTCTCATCCATGAAACCATTGCCTAGGCCGATGTTGTGGAGCTTTTCCTGTTGTTGGTTTTTTTTTTTTTTTTTTTTTTTTTTGGTGGAGGGAGGGATTGTTGGTTTGTTTCCTCTTTTGTAGCTTTATTATTTCTGATCTTATGTTTGTCTTTATTCATTTTGAGTCCATTTGTGTACATGCTATGTGAGTCCATTTTTATATGTTAATATCTATTTCTCTTAGTACTATTTACAAAAGAGATACTTGTGTGTATGTCCTTGGTACCTTGACTGAGATCAACTGTCTGTAAACCCTGTGTTTCATTGGTTACTGTGCCTGGTTTTATGCTAGCACCATTCTGCTTTGATTACAAAAGCTTTGTAATACACTATGAAATCCAAATGTAATGCCTCCTGCCCCTTCTTTTTGAAGATTGCTTTGGCTTTTTAGGGTATCTGTATAGTTGCATACAATTCACATCTTCCTATTTCTTTGAAAAATGACTTTAAAATTGAGATATGGAATACATTGCTATAGATGACTTTGGGTGCTATGAATATTTTAACATTAATTTCCGCAGCCTATGTACATGGGCTATCTTCCCATTTATGTGTGTCTTTAGTTTCTTTCATTATTTTTCATCATTTTCCATATTTAGATATTTCATAACATTGTTTAAGTTTACTCTTTAAGTTTTAAAAAATTTTTGTGCTATTGCACATAGGATTGTTTTTGTAAATTCTCTCAGATAGTTTGTTGGTAATATATAAAAGTATTTCTACTTTATTAATTCTTACACTGAAATAATCCAGAAACAGAAATATTTTCTGATCTCATAGAGACAACAGAAGGTGGTGTCTAGGAGCTGAGGGAAAAATCAAAGGCAGCTGTTGATGAAAAGGACGAAATTTCATTTACATTGGAAGAAAAAGTTTTAGTGATGCTTTGCTAGGTAACTGCAGATGATATTCATGGGCTGCAAGAGATACCAAACCCTCACATCCATGGATGCAGTTCTTACCCATTTAAATCTAATTCATAAATAAATAAACCCTTTCTAATAACCTCCCTCTATCAGGAACCTGGCTGGGGCTCAGAGCTGCCAATAAGAAACAGTACCCACATAAAATTTAATAGAACGTCTTGAGTTTCAGTGAATTCATCATTCTGGCTAACATCTATAAAATACATTTGTTTAGTATTTTAAAGTGTGTGTGTGTGTGTGTGTGTGTGTGTGTGTGTGTGTGTAATTACTGAGAGAACTAAATTTCTAATCTATGCTAGTTGTAAATAGAAATACCTTTTTTGATATTTTGTAGACAGTCTTTTTGAAAGCACACTTACTAGTGATGTTTTATTTATTTTTCTTACACTGCAAACAGTCCGGTCTAAATGAGGTTTTGAACTGGAGATCTTGTAGTTTTTGCTTGGTGAAGCATGTCATCATTTTATATTCTGACTACTAGTGTTTGGTTTATAGTGTTCCTCAAATATTTGAATATAGTTCCACAAATATTTGAACAAGTTAATGAATTAAAGAGGGTAAGAACAAAAGATCAACAATACTGTGTTTCTCTAGCTGGAAGATGTACATACAGTTTTCATTTCATTCTGAGAGTTGTCGGTAAGGCTAGCAATACAGAAATTAAAGTCCTGGTGCCATCAGAGTATAACACGTTCTTATTAGTGAAATTTGAGCTACTTAGCACCAAACATTTAGAATAACCTTGTTAGGAAGAAGTAATGATGGACAGCCCTACTAATTCTGCTTTTGTGTGTGTGTGTGTGTAGAGAGAGAGAGAAAGAGAGAGACATATAGATAGATATAGATATGAATGAGACTAGAGACTACTGCTTTCTTCATTTTCTTTTTTCTTCCTTTCTTCTTCCATTAAGTCCAATGCTGACGCCTTTTAAAGACATCTTAATTTATAGCCCATGCTGGCTTTGAACTCAGGATCCCCTGTCCCAACCGCCTAATTGCTGAGATTATAAGCATGTACTTTGCTCAGCACTGGAACTTCTTTTCTTTCTCTGTTTTTTATTAAAAATAGCCACCTTTTCTCTCCCTCTCTCATTCTGTCTCTTCTCTTTTTTTGTGTATGTCTTACGTCTGATCATTTCCATATCAGGGAAGGAACCACTGATTTCCTTGCCTGAGGGGAGACTGACATAGCTTAATTTAATATGCATCTCATTCTTTCCCCTCACACTCTTAATTCCTCCTCTGAAAAGGGTGCCCAATTCTTTCTTAGCTGGCATACCTGATGAACTGCAATGCTAGTGTTAAATCTTTTATTACTATTCATTCATTCATACTACAAATGTCATATTCTAGGGACTTTGTTCTCAAAAATCTTGAAATGATTTTACATAGAGAAGCAAAATATTACCAAGATTGTATATCTTAGTTATGCTAAGCTGATTTTAAAATACCTATGCAGTTAGCTTTATTAGCTGTGTTCCAGATAATTCACTTTAAAATATTTTAATATGTGTGTGTGTGTGTATACATACACACACACATATGTGTATTGTGTAATATGTATGATGTATATTATGTATAATATATTATATAATATACATATCATATGTAATAATTATGTTGTGTAATACACATATTTTAATATGTATATTAAAATATACATATATACATACATACACACACATGCATGCAGAGAAACAGACTGTTTCATACTGATGAATACATTTTCAACATGTTATAGTCTTACTCTTTACAGGTATATTGTTTCCTAACAGTCCCATTATTATGACAACATCTTAACTGGAATTATTTTGTGTATTCATGCTAATATTTTTTGTTATTAAAATTTTAACTCAGATAAAGTTAACAATTCATTTTTTTTCTGTGTAGTATTTTGGTCTTCTAATTATCACTGGATGATCTTTAATGTGTAATCTCTGGAGTTACTGTCTGTCAATTGTGATTTATTTTTTATCATTACATTATAAAGTTAGTAGGACAGAAATAGCAATTCAAGATGAATTCCGAAAGCAGTCATCGTGGATAAAAATGATTATCTAATTTCTGAACTTTACTACTGAGATAGGTAAGGAGCAGGTTTCTGTTATTATCATAATTGAATATGTAGTAAGTCTAACTTAGCCAAAAAAAATATTTTTAGTTGTCTATTGTTTTTCTACAAAAGATACAGATGGCTTGATTTATAATTGTAATCCTTTGTTATTTCTAGTGTCTGATACAAAAGAAATGCAAGGGCTATTGCTATAATGACAAAGTAGAAGTTTGAGGATAGTTACTGTATAATTGCAAAACAAACAAAAAACATTAACATGGTAGCTTTTCGTGTCTGTCAACCATGTGGCTGTTACATACTTCGGATGCTGGTTACTTTCCAAACTTGAAGCACAGAGTGATAATGTGACAGCAAGATAGGAATTTGTTTGGAAAGGCTGGGGACTGGAGAGGCATGTTCAGCTCTGTCACTTTTGCTTTGGTACTTTAGGCAAATTTCTTGACCACCTCTATAAAGTGAAAGCCCCTGGAGTGAGTTTTGTTGCATGGTAGATGTATGAGGAGTGTAGTATAGTGACGATGTGTTTTGATGTTCTGTTAGGTGAAGTGAAGGACAGAAATGTTCAAGTGGTCGAGCTCCCCATTGTAGACAGCCTCCATCCTCGTCCTCCTTACTTACCCCTGGCTGTACCAGAAGACCTTGCAGATCGACTCCTAAGAGTCCATGGTGATCCTGCAGTGTGGTGGGTGTCTCAGTTTGTCAAATACTTGATCCGTCCACAACCTTGGCTGGAAAAGGAAATAGAAGAAGCCACCAAGAAGCTTGGCTTCAAACATCCGGTTATTGGGTAAGAATCTGCTTTTTGCCCCTCAAACAGTAATATATGGCAGTAGTTGTATATGTTTACCTTTTACTGTAAATTTTATATAATTTAATAGTCATAGTCCCACCAAAGAACAAAGGTTCCAGAACTATTAGAAACTATTCTCTCTATTTTCACTTAAGGGCAACAGAAAAAATGGCTCAGTGTGCCCATTTGCTGTCTCAAATGCTCCTCTTCCTTTGTCTCTTTCTCTCATTTTTTTTATGAAGCTCCTTTTAGTTTTAGTTTTTTATTTCCTACTCCACATCTTTCTTTGTCTCTTAATCTTTATATGTAGAGAAGCTACTGACCCCTATTCTAAATGTTACAGCTAAAGAAAGTGCATAGTGAAATCAGAATATTAAATAGTGTTCACCTCCTGAAACTTCATTGGAATTCAGTGTGGCAAATTCTCCCTGCCACTTCATTTGTATAGAGCACACGAAACAAGTCCAATTTCCTGAGAGAAGCAGTGATTAAGAAGATGTAGGAACGAAAAGATGACAGAATAGATATTCCTATGATCAAATCCACATCTGGACTGTGGTCTGGGATGCAAAGGAAACAATAGCATGAAGGTGGCACAGTTGCCCCGTGTGCTCCAGCCCTCACTCCAGATTCAAGACACAGCCCTGCCGTGGCAGCACTGAGATACAGGGAGAACCCTGGGAAGTCAGTGACTTAGCCGTTGTAAGACAGTGTAAGTCTGTGTCCCTCATTTTATAACATCGTGGCTTTTCTTCGGTATGACAAATGAGATCTGTCTCTGCGTTTGATAGAGAAAGAAAGACGACAAAAGGGCTGTAATGGCTTCATGGACATAAAATAGCCAACATCTTTAAAAGGCTTGGCTGTCTTTTTACAATGCTTTTATTAACAATTTCGGTTTCACACAATGTATCTTGATAACACCCTCTTCCCTGTCTTAACCGTAGGAAAAGTTCATGTGGGTCTGGGTTTCCTTAGATGATTTCCTTTAAATTCTACAAACTGAAGTTTTAGTAACTCTACAGAGTAAAATGAAAGAAAAAAATTAAGAAATAAACTCAACATCAGAATGTTACAGGCAGTATCTTTAAGCTGTGAATCCTGTCATGATTTTTGTTTTAGAAACATTAAAACTTAAATCTGTTTTAAAATTTAAATCTATTTTTTTTCATCGAAAGTTGGTGAGTATTTTGCTGCTAGGTTCCCATATATTTTTGATATGCTGATTAGTTTTTCTGTAAGAAAGTATTTCTCAAAACCTTAACTTTCTTATTGTCCCATACTATTAAACATACAACTTTATTAAAGTATCTGTGAAGTGTTGTGAAATGATTTTATATTTTCTAATGGTGAGAACAGATGAAAAATCGGTTTAATCTGCCCCAGTGCCACCATGACTAGGGGTACTAATTGAGTACCAGTACATTATCAGCACACTCTCCACTTCTCCCCAGAGTCCATGTCAGACGCACTGACAAAGTGGGAACAGAAGCAGCCTTCCATCCCATCGAGGAGTACATGGTACACGTTGAAGAACATTTTCAGCTTCTCGCACGCAGAATGCAAGTGGATAAAAAAAGAGTGTATCTGGCCACTGATGACCCTTCTTTGTTAAAGGAGGCAAAGACAAAGTAAGTTAGACCAACTAATGGTTCTGTAGTGGGATTGTCTATTTTAGTTTGAAAGAATCCTTAATTCTGGGAACTTGTGATTCTTGTTACTAACTAATGGAGTTCCAAAATTCAAAGACTATGTACTTGTGCAGTTACTAATCTAATGAAGTCATACCTTATTATCCATATCCGATGTACTATAATAAGAAATCCAAAAGGAACTAGATTACTGATTTATGTAGCATCACCAGCAGTCATCATTCACACATTACCACACTTCTTGGTGCCAAAATCTGTTTGAACATACTAGAGTTGCCATGAACAAAATCTCATAAACTGGGGCTTAAATGACAGAAATTTATGTTTGACAGTTCTGAAGACTGGGACGTTCCAGGTCAAGGTGCTAGTGGGGTAGATTTCACTCTGAAGCTTTTTTCCGAAGCTCATAGGTAGTCACCATCTGGCCACGAGACATGCTGTTGTTCAGGAATTCCCATTCTAGGGATGGAACAGACAATTAAAACATGGCATGAGTGGTACTACTATAGGATTAGTGGAGTATTAAGAAGCACATAGACAAAGCCTTGATCCAAATTGGAAAGTTCTTCTCAGAAGATCTGGGTAAAAAATAAGGAAAAGATGTACTAAGTATATATGGAAGTAGAGGAAGAGAGAAAGATACAGTCTTAGTTTTGCTCAGATAGCATCTCCTTTAGAAATCATCCCTAAGTGCTGAGTGGGTTGCATCCCTCCTCTGCATGTTCTTGTTGTATGGTTGGATACTTGTGCACATCTATCCCCTTCATTACATGATACTTACTTCTGATGCAATACCTAGTTCTTGTATAGGCCCAGTAAATACTGAATTGTTTATTTAAATACAATCCTTTGAAAACATTTTGTTAGCGCTTAATCATTTAAACTGCTTTCCTGTTCAATGTACTGTTTGATCTCTTTTTTTCTGTTAGTTGGGTGTGGGAAAAATAAACATTTAGAATAAGCCCTAAAATGCAGCTGTTTCTGCCAGTCATTGAGTACACATAGCCAGGAAACTCATCAGCCAAAATAAGAAGTGAGTTAATATAAAAGCTACACATTAAGTGACCATTGAGCTCAGAACACGAAAGTATTCAGTTTTCAGATATACCAGAGAAACAGCAGGAATAGATCACCATGCTTATTCATTTTTAAACACTAGACTCAATTTGTAACTTGGTTAAAGAAAGGATATTAATTTTGTCTATAATGTATCACAAGCTTCTTTTTCTCTCGACTTCTCATAAATACAAAAACAAAAGAGAAATACTACCCACAATCCCATTACCCAGTGATAGCCATTATTTAAATGATGACATTTTCTCCCAGAAATTTGTGTCGTCACATTTTTTATTTTATTTTTTAAGATGGAGTCTCAGGTGGCCAGGCTGCCCTCAAGCTCACTGTGTAAACTGAGGATGACCTTGAATTTCTGGTTCTTCCACTTCTATCTCCTGACTACTAGAATTACAAGTCTGTGCCGCCACATTCAGTTTCTGTGTTGTTGGGGATCAAATCCAGGGCTTTGTGCATGCCAGGCAAGCACTCTACCTACCAACTGATTACATCCCAACCCTAGTCACGTTTTTAAAAAAATACATAGTTAAGATTTATAATTATTTGAACTTTTTTTCTCTTAATATAACATTAAATCTATCTTCTTAGATCACTTAAAAGTTCTATTTATTTATAACAATTCTATGTTTGTGGGGTACAGTGTGATACTTTAACTATGTATACATTGTAGAAAGAGTCATTACTTTTTTATAGCCTCCCCACAATGTACAGGGATTCCTTTGTGCCACAGCTTGAGTGACACTTGTTGCTCTGTCTTTTTGTCAACAGCCATTCTAAAGAGTGAGGCTGCATGAAGACATTGAAGTGATACCTCATTATGGTCTTGATTTGCATTTCCCTGTGCTCAGAGGTACTGGGCACTTTTCATATTCTTACTGGTCATTCATGCCTCTGATTTGATAAATGTCTGCTCAGATCCTTTGCCAATTTTTAATCAAATTATTTGTTTCCTTTCTTTTGAGTGTTTTTTTTTTTTCACATGTAGTTTAGAAATTGACCCCTTCTCAGGTACGTGACATGCATACTTCCCAGTCTTTGGGCTGCCTCTACAGCATGTTGTTTGCTTTGCAGGAGCATTTTAGTTTGAAGAAATCCTACTTGTCATTTTTGCCTTTGCTGCCTGTGAGTTTTTGTTACTTACACCAGTTTCCTGGGTTTTTTTCTTGTGTCATATTAGTAGTTTGTAGTATCCAGTCTACGCTGAAGTCTTTTATCCATTTTGAGTTAGGTTTTTGTTTGTTTGTTTTTAACTTGCTATGAGACAAGGATCTATTTCATTCTTCTGTCTATGGATAACCAGTTTTCCTAATACTGTATTCACTAGACAAACTGTCCTTTTTCTGTTGGATATTCTTGGAAAATCAGACCATAGATACTTTGGCTTATTTTGGAGTTTTCCATTCCACTGGTCATTGTGTCTGTCATTATGCCAAAACCATGTGATTCTGAGCACAACAACTGTGAAATATACTTTGAAATCAGGGAATGTGAGAACTCCAGGTTGGGGATTTGTTCAAGATTGCTTTAGGGATTTTGATTTTTTTCTGGTTCTATATAAATTGTGGGCTGCTTTTTCACTTCTGTGGAAAATAACATTGGAATTTTGATTGGAATTACATTGAATCTGCTGGTCACTCTGAGTAAAAGACTTTTTAACCATATTATTGATATTTGCGCTATTTTGAGTCTTCAGTGTTGTTCATCAGTACTTTATACTTTTAGCATACAGATCTTCCACCTACTTGATTAAACTCACTCTCAAGTATTTTGTTTGGTGCTTTTATAAATAAGACTAGCTTCTTAATCTCATTTCCGGGTAGTTTGTTAGTGCACAGAAATGCTACTTTTTTGTATATTTATTTTATAACCTACAATTTTACTGTATATGCCTGTTTTAAAACTTTTAGTAGACTCTTACGGTTTTCTAATTATAAGATAATGTCATCAGCAAACAGATAGTTCACATCTTCCTTTACTGTTTGAATACCTTTTCTTCCGTGGCAGGGGGGTTGTCAGTAGTAACACAGGCTGACCTCAAACTTGTAATTCTCCTGCTTAACCTATTTTCTTATTTTTTATTAGGAGAAAAATTCTCCAACCTTCCACTCTTCAGTGTGATGTCATTTGTGGGCTTGTTATATAAGGCCTGATATATGTTGACATATATTCTTTCTTATATTTATTTTTTGAGAGCATTACCATGAACAGATGTTGAATCTTGTCAAATGCTTTGTCTGTATTAATTGAGATAGCCGTGTAGGGTTTTTATTGCTGTTCTTCCTTCTGTTATTGTAATGGATCATGTTTACAGACTGTTGTATGGTGGGCCACTCTTGCATCCTTTGGAAAAACCTCGTTTGATTGTGTTTTTTAAATATACTTTTGAATTTGGTTTGCTAGTATTTTGTAGAAGTTTTTGTATCCATATTCATCAGGAATATTGCTGTGCAGTTTTCTTGTAATGTCCTTAGTTGCTTTTAGGGTAATATTAGCCTCATAAAATATTTAGAAAAATTGCCAACTATGGTAATATATACCTGTATGGCAATCAAAAACTAAGGATGGAGGTGTGTATGTGTTCCAGGCCATCCTGAGCTGTGTAACAATTCCCTGTCTCAAAAAGAAATAAAAAGATTTGGAAAGTCGGTATTCTCTCTTTAGATATTTGGTAAAAATTAGCAGTGGAACTTTGGCAGGCTTTTTAATACTGATTCAATACCCTTACTTGGTGTTGTTCTGTTCAGATTCTGTTTTTTTCATATTTAGTCTTGGTGAGTTGATGTTTTTAAAATTCATTCATTTCTTCTATGTTACCCAATTCTTTCATAGCAGTCTCATAGTTGATTGCCTTTTGTTTTTCTCCCATGATATTCTACTAATGATCTCAGTTTGTTGTTGCTGTTGTTGTCGTTTGTTGTTGTGTTTATGGTGTGTGTGTTGTACCATTCCCATGCCGTAGCTTCAGAGGGCAACTTTCTCCTTTACATGGCTTCCTGGGATCCAGTTTTATGTTTTTTCTTCTGTCCTGAATTTGTTTGAATTTCTTTTTGTTTCTTCATAAATCTAAAAACTTCGTTGATTTTATCTTTTGAAAAACTCAAGCTTTAACATCCATGATCTTCTCAATTCTTCTTCTAAAACTTGTGTTGTTTATGTCCTAGTTTCAGTTATTTCCTTGTCAGCTTGTCTTGATTTGTTCTTATTCTTGGTTCTTGAGTACAGTTTGAGCATATCTGTCTGAGAGCTCTCTGTTGGTGTGGTTTATTGCTGTGAACTTCGTTCTCAAGGACTGCTTTGGCTGCATCTAGTCATTTTGTCATAACTGTGTTCCCATGTTTGTGTCATGATATTTTGACTTCTTCTTTGACCCTTGTTTCAAGGTTATTTGTTTAATTTGTACATATTTGTGAGATTTACAAGACTGCTTCTGTGACTCATTCCTAAGTAAATGCCACTGTGAGAAAAAAATTGATTTCAAACTTTTTTTTTATGCCCAACATGCGCTCTCTTCAGGACATTTTCTGTACATTTGAGAAGAATATACATGTTGTTGTTTTTAAACAGAAGATCCTGTAAATATGTTAAGTCAGTTTGGTCTGAAACATAGTGCAAGTCCATAGTTTTTGTTTTATTTGGGGGTGGGGGTTGTTGTTATTATTTGTTTTTCATGTTTAAGATTGTGTGTGTGTGTGTGTATGTGTATGTGTGTGTGTGTGTGTGTGTGTGTGTGTGTGTATGTGTGTGTGTGTGTGTGTGTGTGTGTATGTGTGTGTGTGTGTGTGTGTGTATGTGTGTGTGTGTGTGTGTGTGTGTGTGTGTGTGTGTGTGTGTGTGTGTGTACAGCATATGTGTGGTTTCCCACAGAGTCCAGAAGAATGTGTTAGATTCCCTGTAGCTGTAGTTACAGGCAGTTGTAAATTACCCAATGTGTGTGTGGGAACTGAACTCAGGTGCTCTGGAAAAGCAGCAAATGCTTTTAACCACTGAGTTGTCTCTCCAGCCCTCCAATTTCTTCTTCTTTTTTAAATTGATTTTTCTGTCTAGAACTTTCCAGTGTTGAGTCATGGATATGAAGTTCCTGATATTATTGTGTTGTGGCTATCTCTCCCTCTGATCTTTGATGTTTACTTTGTATATTTCATTGACTGAATATTGAGTGAATATATATTTATAATAATTTGCTTTGGATTGGTTTGGTTGAATCAATAGTTTATTATATAGACCAAACTAGCCTTGAATTCAGTCTTCCTGCCTCAGCCTCTCTGGTGCTAGGATTGTAAGCACATGCCACTATGACCAGCTTCACAATTGTCATAACCTCTTAGGAATTAGCATCGTTTTATGTTGAACTGTTTCTCTTTCAGTCTTAGCTTGTAGTTGTACACCTTCTGTGGCAGCTCACCAAGAGAGACAGAGGCATATTCATATGTGCAAACTTTTCCAGACCTCAGCAGAGGGAACCACCATCCTGGCCAGCAGCATACTGAACAGTGGAACCCTGGACATCCCAGCTCAGGTGTTCTACTGATAGCACATGCAGATCATTAGCAATCAAACATCCCCCATATAAATCCATTACCTGCAGACAATACAAAATGCCAAGACCTAGGCAGCCCCTCATCCAACAGTGCACAAACAATTATGTTATATGTAACTAAAAATAATATTTAGATAAAGGGATATAAACATTTTATAGCATTGATCCAGCTCCACACGTGACATTTTTTGCTGAGTAACAATTACAGTACAGTTGGCAATATCTGCTTTACTGTGGGAATAGTAAAACCTGAATTTCCTTTCTGCACTCAGTACCTTTAACCCCCTCCCTATAGTAGTCTAGGCAGCAATTTTCTGCACGTGCTACTATAAATTCACTGGTAACACTTTATGCATATTTTCCCTCTTTGGAAATACTTTCATTTTAATTTCCCAAGTCATTTCTAATATATTATCAGAAATTTAGCTGTCATTTCTCTTCATTCTTTTCCTTAAACATTTTCAACTCTGAATTAATTCTTGTTAGGCCTCATGATAGGTTGATACCTAAGCAAATCATAAAACCTCTACTGTTCTTCTTTATAAGACACCAAAAGCATTCATTTATCCTGCAACAGATATATCATGTCCAAGGCAATATTGTAAGAACTTTCTGCTTTAAGAAGGGTTAGGTGGAAATTTAAATTTAAATGATTCAAGGGCTTCACACAGTAGGAAGAGAAGCCGTTTTCTAGGTAGTTTATCTGGAAAAGTTGTCAAGATAAGCATTACCATCTAGCTCTTCTTGAAGGTGTGCAGTCAATCCTTGCCACAGCATTACACCTCAGGTTTCTTTAGGCTGAGATGGAGTTCATCCATGAGGTCTTAGCACTGGCTTTCTAGATACTGTAGCAGCCATTGTTAAGGTACCAATCAGTATCTCTCTTAAGTGATATATATTAGAGAATTTAAAATCACAGAATCACTGGCAGTCAAAGAGGTAAGAACTACCAAACTTGTCCATCAAATATTGTTTTCAAATGTTGAAGATTCAGGGTGGGGATGAAATTGAAGATAAAGTCTTTACAAAATCTCCCAAATGGTTAGGATATTGGAGAACTTGGGAGGCCGAGGCTGCTTATCTCAGGGAGTATCCAGCTGGCAGACAGTATGTACATGTGACAGATAACTACAGCATAAAAAGCGTCCTGAAGGAGTCATGTCCTGGACACAGTGAAATCACAAAGGTGAGTGTCTCTTTCCATCTGCAGACTGACTTTAGGAAGTTCAGTATTAGTTTACAACCGCAATCCGGTTATTCTTTTGTGGGTGGTAGAAAGATACGTTTTTATAAGATAGTAAAAGAAAAATATTATCGTCTCTGAAACTTCAAGGTGAAATAAACCCTCTGCTGACATAGTTAAGGGCAAAACCCAGGAAGTCTACTTGTATAGTAGCTTCCGCCCTTGTCCTACTGTGTGCTTTATTTTTTTCCTCACTCCCAGCACCCTTCATGAGACTCTCCCACATATAAAGAAAGGGTGTTCAGAGACTTTGCCTTTCCTGCCGTTGTCAGAGGCAATGAAGGGAAGCTCCTTAGTGGCCACGGAAGGATGAGAAATCTGAAGCAGGGATTAGGATAAGGACCTAGACACAGGTAGCACTCACTTGTTTGTGTATTTAGTCACAGCACTGTGTGGACTGCTAGGTCCTATCATGTGATGAAAAGTTTTCATGATCCTAACCTGGGGAGTACTGTTTAGAGCCAGAATAGAAACTGGCTCCTAAAATTTTCAGTTTGTAAGTAAGTATTTGTAAGTATTATCTCATGATAGTACTCATTCGTCCTTTTATTGTGTTTCTGATTCCTTTGTAGGTACTGAGAGTGCTAAAGTGAACACAGCAAACGAATGCTTTTGTTTAATAGAGCTGAGATCCCAGTTAGGGATGATGGGAACGGGGCAGGGATGCAAGCAGTAAACAAAGAGTAAATACATAAATCACATAACAAGATGAACCATGACCAAAAACAATGCAGGTAGAAAGGTTAGGAATTTCAAATTCAATTTTCAGATCCTCACTGATAAGCTAATTCTAGACGAGTAAGGAATGAAATTAGACGTGCTTATCACAGCTAATGTATGTTGGACATTTGCTATATGGGAGGTACTCTTGTATCTCACTATCTATAGTATCTATATCTATCTAAGTAGCTATCTATATATTAATTCCTATGAAACTATATAAAAGAGGTACAAGTGTTACTCTCTTTTCAGGTAAGCGCCCAGGATTTCAATCTAAGCCTATTTCAGTCTAAAGCCCTAGTCACACTCCTAGGCAGTGATATCTAATTCAGAGCAAAATCATTTGGGCAGGTGGTAGGCTTTTTCAAAACAACCAGTTTTGATATTTTTAAGCACATATCTTAAGTAAGACTACCAGCATATTACTTGGCAGACATCCACAAGGAGCTTGCTCCCATAAACCCAGTAGAATGGCTTTTCTGTTATTGTCAGGGCTAAAAGTAGATAGATGAGTCTTCAAGATGGATGGACTGGAAGACTTGCTTGTCACCAGTATTTTAAATATTCATTTTTAATGTATTTACATTATCGATTTGTAAAATTAATGAAAAGACATTTACAAGTTTTCTCAAATCCAGTCTGTCACAGACTATAAATTAAAACTTTAGATGGAAGTCTGTTATGCTGTATTTCTTAAACAGCTCAATTCAAAAATGAAAAAGCTTGGATTAAACTCTTAGAAGAGTGTTCATTACAAAGAGAATAACAAGCCTTCAGTTTAACACTCTGTCATGAATTACTAAAGGCTGTAATGATGCATGTGTGTGCTTACGATAATATATCCATTTTATATATTTTTGAGACATGGTTCTGCAGTGTAGCCCTGGCCAGTCTTCGTGTCTCAGCCGGCTGAATATTTGGGTTTCAGGAACACCACCACACCTGGCTCCAAAAACATTTAATATGCAAGATATTCTGAAGTGGTTTCTTTTCCATTGTTCACTCAAGAGATGCTTCAACCACTCTTAGTAAATGGTATCAAGTTCTCACTGTTAGAGATGGAGCTTTTGATTAGAGAAATGATCCCCCTCCTGCAGAATACTGTATAAGGTCAATGATCTTATACAAATCTCTCTTTTTCAGGTACTCCAATTATGAATTTATTAGTGATAACTCTATTTCTTGGTCAGCTGGACTACACAATCGGTACACAGAAAATTCACTTCGGGGTGTGATCCTGGATATACACTTTCTCTCCCAGGCTGACTTCCTAGTGTGTACTTTTTCATCCCAGGTGAGTGGCAACATGTTTTAATGGCCAGTACTTACTCTCGTATTGAGCAAGAAAATTATTTGTGTGTCTGTGTTTTTAGTGTTAGCATGACTCAGGCATAATACACTTAGGAGTGATATCTTTTGTGAAAGAATGAAGAAAGCCCATAGAAAAGCTGTTTGAGCACATTGATCCCACTCCTAACTATTTCTGAGAACCTAGGTACCTGATAATACAGACTGAGCAGGCTATACTTATGAATATATATATGCATATATATGTATATGTGTGTGTATATATATATATATATATATAAATGTATATGTTTGTATATATGATGTAATAAAGTTAATGAAAAAAGAGGCTATGAATTTGAAAGAGAACAAGGAAAGGGAAGGAAGTGTGGGAAAAAAAGGAGGGAATAGAAGGGAGAAATGATATAATTATGTTATAATCTCAAAAATAAAAGAAAGATTAAAAGAGAGTCACTTCCAAGGCAGTAAGATAGCTCAATGCATAAGTATACTTGTTACCAAACCTGATAACTTGAGTTCAGAGTTCAATCTCAGTTCAGTCTCTCCCAAAGGAAGAGAATTAGTTCCTGCAGGTTGTCCTCTGACCCCCATAAGTATGCTGTGGCATACCTACATACATACATTCATAAATAAAATACAAATTTTATTTTTTTAAAGGAGTCACTTTTCACGTGTGTGTGTGTGTGTGTGTGTGTGTGTGTGTATTCCTAAGTATAACCTGCTCAGTCTGTATTATCAGGTAGCTAGGTTCTCAGAAATAGTTAGGAGTGGGGTCAAGTAGACACACACCTGACCTCCTGCTATGAGAAATAAAGGTCATTACCTTCCCTGTAGGCCTAAATTTTAGACCTGTCTGAAGTCAGTTCCTCTGTTCCAGTGTTTCTAAATCGAAGCATGTCTGGTGTTTGGAGCAAATAATTTTTTGTTATAAAGAACTATACTGTACATTTAGGATGTTAAACAGCATCCTTGACCAGCAATAACTTCAACACAAGTTGTAAAAAACATCTCTGTACATTGCAAATGCCGCTAGCAATGCTTCCTAGGTTAAGAACCACTGTCCTAATTATAAACTCTAAAATTAAACAAAAGCATACATGTCTTATTTACAGGGATGTGCTCAGTATGTTTGCTTTCTTCTAGCCCTTCTTAAGAATCTTTTTATGCTCATTCTGGGATGGAAAGTAATCATTTTTCTTTATTCTTTTAAAGATGTGCTTTAGAGTTTTTGAAAAGCCAAGATTTTCTAAAGATGGCCTGGGATAGATCACAAATTGTCCTAAATTCAAGGCTCTGGATGGCGGAGATGGGGTAGTTAGCCTTCTCTTGAATAATCTACTGTGTTGAAATGGAGGGCATAGACTGTAATTGCCTACCAGATAGATGTTCATTTTCTTCCTTCTTCAGCTTGTGTTACTAGTGCTAACGTATTTGTTCAAGTGATATACTCAGCTTATAAAATAAACAAAATAAGACTGTAGAGATGGCTCAGCAGTTAAGAGCACTTGCTGCTCTTGCAGAGAAGACCAAGTTTGTTCCCAGAACCCACATGGTTCACAGTCTTTTGAAACTACAGCTCTAGGGATCCAATATCCTGTTTTAGCAGACACTGGGCATACATGTGGTGTACATATGTACCTGCAGACAAACAATCACAAGCATCAAATAAAATAATAAAAAAATTTTATTAAAAAATAACTACTACATTTTCCATGTAACTACTACTTACAATCCTTTTTTTTTTTTTTTTAATAAAAAGAACTTTTGGTCTGATAACTGATTTTGACCTAGAAATCAATATCACCATCACTTTGTGATAGTAGAATTTTGTCTAGGACAAAGGGGAATGCTGTTTTGGTTTTATGCATAACATCAATCAGTGGAGTGAATTCAGACCTTGGATCCAGTGAAGCAGAAAGATTGGTTCAGAGAGGATTGTTTTGTCTCCAAAAGAATGAGATTAATGCTTGTCTACTGTATTATTCCTAAAAACTGTTGACAAGAGTTCACTCAAAATTATTTTTGACCATTTATGCCAAAGCAGATCTCAAACAGTATTTTATAAACCAAAGTAGACTTAAATAGCTCAAATATTTTATATTAGGGTTCAGAATAGAAATTTTAACAATGAAAATACATTATAATAATCTATATCGAGTAGCAATTTGTCAAATCTGATCACTTTCATTAACTTATATCTTATTTGATGACTAACAGCTATAGCATTTAAGAATATGGATTAATTACACATTCAGTTATAAATATCTACTCCAACTTTTAGGATTTTTTTAACAAATATTTTCTAATAAGAAAGTAATTAGCGTAGCTTAATGAAGTTGGTTGCCAGGATCCTTAAAGTTCCCTTGTCAAAAGCCAAAACTGAGATTGCTTGAAAAGTGCTCCAGAAATGTCTTCCCATCACAAAAAGAGCAAAAGAAAAAGTCATTCACAGGTTCAGAATGCTAAGCCATTAACTTCACAAAGAACAAAAGCTTTGTAGATCAGCTCTGACCATTTGGCTGTTTGGCTTTTAACAGATCACTTAGTCAACTGTTGGTGTTTGTATTTTCTTTTACGTTTAAAAATAGTAATGATATGATGTTGATGTCGATGTAGATTCACTGGATGTAGACATTGTTTCAGGGCAGGGGACAGTTTGTTCTTTTGTCTAATTAAATCACCGGTCCTTAGTACTGGAGCCCTGGAGCTTTTCAGCCTCAGTACAATCTAGAACATTTTAGCTTCTGCTGCTGACTGAACCACCCCTACTAGTTCCCTCTTAACTGAGCCGAGAGCCTGCCTTTTCTCGTGAGAGTTGGGCATGTCCTTACGCTGCTAACTCTTCCTCTGATTAGCCTCTTTGTCTGCCATTCACTCTGACTCATCCTAGCCATCACCTGCTGTGTAACACTGACTTCTGAGTTCTACTTCCTGTGTCTGCTTCCACTGTTTTTTCCTAGGGCTTAAAGGCATGGACTACCACTGCCTTCTGAATAAAAGTGTTTGCCACCACCACTCTCTGATTACTGGATTAAAGGTGTGTCTACATTCCACCCAGCCCACACAGGCCTCTGAATGTAGCCCCTAGAATGTAGACCCTAGCGTTCCTCCTCAATATGATGTTGCCTATTGCATAGTTTGATTTTTGTTTTGTTTTGTTTGACAACTAAAGACTTGCTTCATGCAAAGCAACAATGGTACTCAGCAATATATTAAACATATTAGCTGTTAATATATAGAATGTGCATGTGAATATCATTGTCTATTCTAGAGAATTTTCAGTATTGGTTTTCACAGCTGTTTTTCACATGGCTTCATTTCAAACTATATGACCTCACATTTTTAAAAGGAACATGAAACCTCTGATTCAAGAACTCTATTATGTCTGCTTATGGTCATGAAAAATGCTTAGGGCCCACACAGTCATTGTGAGGACAGGAATAACAGTTCTTCATAGTGAAGAATAATTGGCAAATCCGTCATACTAATTTCTCTATACCAGTGTACCACCTGGGTTCCCTTTTATTTTAGCTTATTGAAAGAGAACATTGCCTTATAATGTGATTGTCTTAGTTGAGATTCTGTTGTCGTGATTAAACATCATGCCAAAAACAACTTGGGGAAGAAAGGATTTATGTCGTCCTACATTTCCAGATAACAGCCTATCCCTGGGAGAATTCATGACATGACCCAAGGCAGAAAACTGGAAGCAGAAACTAAAGCAGAGGCTGTGGAGGAATGTTGCTTTCTTATGTGCTCCCTGTGGCATGCTCAGCCTTTCTCATGCCATCTATGACCACCTACCTAGAGGTAGCAGTGATCCCAGTGGGCTGGGCTCTCCCTCATCAATCATTAATCAAGAAATTGCCCTACAGACTTGCCTACAGGCCAGTTTTATAGGGCAATTAATCTCACTTAAGATATTCCTTCTTCCCAGATATGTCTAGGTTAGTGTCAAATTGACAAAACACAAGCAGAACTGTGACCTTTCAGACACAATCTCTTCATTATCGAAGAACTGTATTACTGTGGCTAATACAAATAAACTCTAGGCATGTTGAGTCTTCCATGTCATGGCATCTTTTTTGTGTTATTTTTGTTCTGGTTTGAAGTGCTAGGGGTTGAACCCAGGACCTCATGTATGGTAAGCAAGCACTCTACCTCTAAGCTATAGTCCCAGACTATGACAAGGCATCTTAATCCATATTCCTCATAACATTTTAGATACATCCCCTATCCCTCAGAAACATCAGCTTCTGATGGTTCTAGATTTTATATTGCTTTAAAAAATATCTGGGCAATTATCTCTTTTAAATAAAATGTTTTTAAAAGCCAGAAATATAGCTCTACTCCCTAATTTTGTTACCATTGCACATTTACTTTTCTCTGTATCGTTTCTTCAGAACTGTTTCACAAAGCCAAGTTTGCCCTAACATTTTCAAATAGAAAAGAACAGTACTCAATAGTTATTATGAAAAAAGTCAATATTAGCATTTTCCAAAATTATCAGGTGAGTTAGTGGAGTTGTCAGTCATTCTAAACTGTTCCACCAGTCATCCTATTATGTTTTAGTGGAAAACACAGGGCACAAAACATCTGCTTGATCACTTGTATTATTTGCTAAAAGAACCTTACTGAAGCCAATAAATTATAATTGAAGAAATGAGAATAGTTGGCAGCTCATTTGTAGATAAATGAAATATCAAAAAGATTTTCTGAAAATCCTATTTATCAAGTTGTAGAATCAGTTTTTACTACTCAGGGATCTGATTTACCAAAGCAATTTTAGATGCTTAAAGACCTTAGCACTGGGACCGGAGAGATAGCTCAGCAGTTAAGAGCACTTGCTGTTCTTCCTGAAGACCCGAGTTCCATTCCTAACACCCACATACTGACTTACAAAGATCTGTAACTCCAGTTCTAAAGGAACAAATGCCCTCTTCTGGGTTCCATGGGCACCATGCACACACATGGTACACAGACACATAGTCAAGCAAACACCCAGCACATAAAATATAATGCTCTTTTGTAAGAAATATTTTATGATTTTGAAAAAAACTTAGTGAATCTTAAAAAAAAAAAAAGACCTTAACACTGTTGATTTTTACTTTGTTTAGTGAACAGCATTGTTGAGTAATTTGAGTAGATTTTCCCTTGTGACACCTCCCTTTATAACAATTTTTACAATGGTCCCATGGCATTCTTTAATTCCAAATCCACACAAAACATCAATGGCTACATTAGATACTTTGAATCAGATTTTGGAAAGCCAAGGGGACAAAATTAAGCATAGCATTAACTTTTGGAGTAGGAATTTCCATTGAGGTGTAGTTCATGAAGCAGGAGTGAATACCTGATGAGATTAACAAGGAGAAAACACAGGGTAAAAGTTGTGACCCCTGTGCCTGCTTCCCAGCATGGAGGACAAAGAAGTCTGCCTTAAGTCAGCGTAGGCACCACTCACCTTTGGTGCTAGATGCTGCACTGTGCAACTTGTATTTCATTCATTTGGGCATTCATACAGTGCAGCAAAAGCTGTTTTTATTCTCTGATGGTATAGCAAAACCAAGTAATCTAAAGGAAAGATGCACAGGTCTCCCAGCATCACCTACTAAACTAAGAACAGTTTTAAAGTTCTCAGCCTCTGCCTGACTGTATAACATAGCAAAAACAAGGTCCCATCTGCTGTGAGAAAGCTTGGAAGCCCATATACTCAGCCGGACATTTCTAAGGATTCTAAGGGTTCAGGCTAGTGGATACTTACCCTTTAAATATTTTAAAAACCATCATACCTGTGGCATATCCTTTAGCAGGAATTTTTACTGTTATTCTATCACTACATGCTTAATAATGTGGTAAAAAGTGATTGCTGGCACAGAATGAAGTAAAATATACTATATACAGCCATGTGTGTTTGCAGACCATACACTGCCCTCTCCTCTCGGTCATGCACATAGCACCAACCTTGAATCTTGCCATCAGCTGCGAGCCTTCATTGCCTACCACATGATGTGAATTTGTGAAGTCCAGAGGAAGCCTAATATAATTGAATACAAACACCAACACTGTAGTGATCCTCCTAGCACTTAGCAGTAGATTCTGCCCCAAGATTGAGATGGACAGCCATTATTTATTCAGAATGCCGTGTATGGACCTTAAGTTGTAACCGTCACCGCTGGACTTGATGTCCATCACGGAGCACCACTTACTCAACAGATAATTACTAAACACCTGCTATGTGGCATCCACAGTTCCAGTTGCTTGTTCAAAAGCAGTTTGTGCTTGAGGACACAAACTCTAGATCCAGAAAGAATTCTATCTAATTATGGCTATAGTATTTACTATCTGCTTTTGCACTTTTTTAAAAAAGTTATAAAATCTCTGTGGCCTGGTTTCTGCACCTGTAAAATGAGTGAAAACAGTACTTCCAGGTTTGACGTGACAGGAAAAGGAGTTTGCAAGTGAGACTTACTGTGAGACCGTGCCTGGAATATAGTCAGTACTCACTAAGCTCAACTGCTAGCATTGCGGCCATTATAAGATGAAGTGCCACATCTGTAGCACCAGGGTGATTGGAGGTAACCAAGTCCACATCTCTCCAGAAATCTCTCTTGTATCGGCCCACCTTGATAACTGAAATTTATTGTTATTTATTCCATTGATTTGGGAAACTGCAGGTGTACTCATAAAGGCTAACAAATAATTATTTATACCAAAACATAAACTATTGAAATTTTCACCAAAAGAGAACAAGCGCTAGGCTGTGGAACACAGGGCAGTGTTGTTCTTATGAGAGCAACGCGTTATAAAGTGAAGAGAGAGAATCATATGTGGAAAACTGCTAAGGTAGAGATTGTAGTTGTCCTGAGAATAACACAAATCTTGCATTTCTGGCTAAAACAGGCTGAAGAGCGGGAGGAAGAACCCTGAAGAGAAGACTCAGGTTTTCCCAGGGCTGGTTAGCTCTTAGGTTGGGTCTTTCTGATGTAACAGAATGAATATGGAATATGAGATTTGTAAGAGAAAATATGTGTCACAATTACCAGTATATATAGATTGCCTGGTTCAGACTAGGATTTATCACTTACTAATAGTGTAGCTGGGCAAATGTTCTTCGAACTGTTTGGCACCTGTAAGATGAACAAAGAGAATCTATGATGTCTCACATCAGTATCTGACAGCAAAAGCTCAGCAATCATTAGCTCCTTCCATGTTACTTAGTCTGCTACTAGTGGAGCTGTATTATTTTAATTACAGTTATGTGTCTCAACAGTGAGAGTACATTCTAAGAAATGTGTCGTTAGGCATTTTTGTCATTGTCAGAATGTGATATGCTATGAACTAATATGGCTACAGCATTATGAAACCACCATTGTGTACTTGATCTATTATTGATGATATTTGCTTCTTTATAGAGTTTCCAACTTAATTCTGATTTCTCAATGTAGGCCTTTGGCTGAATTTGAAGTTTAGAAGTTTCTAATTGTTTTTATTCTCATTTTATTATAGTTTTTGTTTCTGCCGTTGATCCCTACTTTGTAATAGCAGTCCCAAGATAAACTTGGCTTGCTGACAAAGTTAACTTGAAAACAAGCTGAGCACAGTGCACATGCCTATATGCCAGCATTTGAAATACAGATATAGGAAGGTCCAAGGTCATCCTTGGCTACATAAAGAGTTTGAGGCCACCTTGAGCTGCAATAGCACAAAAATAAGCAAAAATCATTGTCTTGATTCTTTCTGTCAGTAGTTGAAACTATAGCACTAAGACTTAGGTCAGTTTTACTTAATTATTTTGTATTTTAATTCCTAAAAAAAAAAGAGTTGTCTAACTTTAGTTTCATTTGCTAGTTACATCTAGCATTTGAGAATTGCTCAAGTTTCTAACATTCAGATTCTCCAAGAAGTTGAGGTGAGGGTTAAGCCATTTTATTTGATCATCAGTGTTAGAAGATGAGCGTCTCAGCATAAGGTATAGCTCAGGTTACAGTGCTTGCCTATGCACAAAGCCCTGGGGTCAATGCCCAGCATAACTGAGAAAGAGTGAAAAAGAACATCTTCATTCAGTTCTTTATTTCCATGAGTGCCTCCCTTTAGAAACATCTGCTGAGCCATTCTAAAATGCCATTAGCAGATTAACAGCTATTAATAGTTTCATTTTTAAGTAGATGCAAACTGTTGGCATAAGGACAATGAAAATTTATAACTGAGATAACAGTCTAGAGACGCAGAAAAAAGTGTGACCTGAATTGAGTTCTCAATCAGAATGTAGTTAAAAAAAGAAGAGTGTCTTAGGCAAGATGATAGTTCTCTCCCATCATCACCTACCTTAGGAAGGGATCTGAAATTCATTTTACTTGTTAGTGAATTTGTTAATTGCCAGAGCGTTACCTTCTCTGAAGGTATCTATAGCTTAATTCTGGAAGTGAAGTTGAGGTTATGGGACTTTACCTGCTAGAGAAGGGTATTCTTTGACTGGAATCTTTTGAGTAATCTTAAAACAGTACTAGTCAGATAGATACAGCTTCAAAAACTAGCCCAGCTCATAAGTCCAAGCATGCTGTTACATACGCGGCACACTTTAAAGCTCTGTAGGAATAGCTGCTGTGTTTAAACCCACTTTGCCCATTGATTATCAGGAAACACATTTATCTATATTGAGAAGAGCTCTGAGAAAGCACTCTGGTTTAAAGTGGATAAAGGAAGCCGGAGAGATGGCTCAGCTGTTTAGAGTGCTTCCTGCTCTTGTAGAGGTCCAGGGTTCAGTCCCGTATGGAGTGGCCCTCCAGCTACCAACCTCCTCTAACTCCACTCCAGGGGATCTGACAGCCTTCTGGCCTCCACAGGAACTTGCACACCCATGCACATGCACATATACATAAATAGAAATAAAAATTAAGTCTTAACAATTTAACTTTTTAAAAAGTGGATGAAGGGATAAGAGTAACAACATTTGTGTTATTTGAGGTGTAAATCCCAAACTTAAATTCTCCAGATAAAAACTTTATCATGTTCTTTTTCATGTCACTAGTTTCTAGCTTGGAAAACCATGTATCTCTTCATAATGTTTATTAAAATCAATTGATGGATATTCTTAAATTACATTGTACAGTGTATTTATAGTTCCTGCTACCCTGCTATTTTAATTTTAAAAAACTTGTGTGTCTCTGTGTGTCTGTGTGTGTGTGCACCCAGAAATGAAGAATAACTAACTATCCCTAATCTCACAGCAAATTGACACTTCTCAGCCCTCAGCCTTGGAGCCTATCTTTGGTTAAAGATTGCTGTGAGGTAGGTCGTTTATACTGTGTACTAACACAATCTATTTCTCCTCTTTTCTAAGGTCTGTCGGGTTGCTTATGAAATCATGCAGACACTGCATCCCGATGCCTCTGCAAACTTCCATTCTTTAGATGACATCTACTATTTTGGAGGCCAAAATGCCCACAACCAGATTGCAGTTTATCCTCACCAACCTCGAACTGAAGAGGAAATCCCTATGGAACCTGGAGATATCATTGGTGTGGCTGGAAACCACTGGGATGGTTATTCTAAAGGTATCAACAGAAAACTGGGGAAAATAGGCCTGTACCCCTCCTACAAAGTTCGAGAGAAGATAGAAACAGTCAAGTACCCCACATATCCTGAAGCTGAAAAATAGAGATGAAGTGTAAGAGCTTAACAGCAGATCTCAGTTTCCAGACCATCTCGGCCAAGCAGAAGACCCAACTAACACATGGTTCAATGACCAAGAGCAAGTGGGAACCCTCAGATGCTGCACTGGTGGAATGCCTCTTTATGAAGGGCTGCCGTGCCCTCAAGCCCATGCACAGTACAATAATGTACTCACACATAACATGCAAACGGATTGTTTTCTACTTTGCCCCTTTAAATATTATGACCCCATGAAACAAACACTGCCACGTTGTGTAATTTAAGTGACACAGACATTTTGTGTGAGACTTCAAACATGGTGCCTATATCTGAGAGACCTCTGTGACCTACTGAGAAGATGTGAACAGCTCCCTTCTGTGGGGGAGTTGGTTCGTAGCCAGTGGTGGTGGTGTGGCCACTGAATTCACTCCAGTCAACAGATTCAGAATGAGAATGGATGCTTTTCCTTTATATGGTTGTCTGGATTTTTTTTAAGTAATTTCATCAGTTCAGTTCATCCACCTCATCATTAATAAATGAAGGATACATTAATAAAATAAATAAATATTCACTCTCCATTAGGAAGTTTTGTAAGACAATGCCATGAACAAATTCTTTAGTACTCAATGTTTCTGGACATTCTCTTTGATAACAAAAATAAATTTTAAAAAGGAATTTTGTAGAGTTTCTGGAATTTTGTGCTACTGGATGATATGTTTATAAGATTTATAGTAGAAATATGGTAAAAATGGGTTTATAGCTTTTAAGAATTTTTTCTACTTTTGTCCTACTTTTTCTATTTCTGATAATAGTATTTTAACTAAGAGAAGCATTGGTCCCTTCTTATACTAGTAACTAGCTTTAGTCGGTGCATATTATAAAGTTGCTAAGAACATGCCTTGTTGGGGAGGGGAGGTGTGCATCCTCTGACTTTGGATACTGTTTTAATTGAATGAAATAATCATTCTCTTGCTTCCAGGGGAACTAATACTTATATAGAATCTTGTGAACAAAGTGGAGGGAGACCAGAAGGAGATCCAAAATAAACCTAGAATTACCTCTTCTAAGTTTCCTTCTAGGAATCCATGTTGGAATCACTGCAGAAAAATCAGACACCTTCTCTCTAAACTTCGTTTCACATGTGTTCTAGAAAGACAGGATCTCTGTAAGTAGTCTGGCTGGCCTGGAACTTGCTCTGTAGACCAAGCTGGCCTCAACCTCACAGGGATCCACTAAATCTGGAATGCTGGAACTAAAGATGTATGTCACCACATCCAGCTTGCCTTGTAAATGAAAGAATTGGTCCTTGTAAGAGCCAGTAGTAGGCCTGGTCTTAAGTATCAAGGATCCAGGAAAAAAAAAAAAAAAAAAAAAAGCTTAGTGAACTCTGGCTTTTACAATGTCAGGAAATAAAATCTCACCATGTGTTCCTAAATCCTATTTACCTCTCAAAGCCCACCCTTCCGAAAGAGCAAAACTTTAACTACGGTGTTGAAGGAAATTTCAATTTAGTTTAGGCACAAATAAAAACCAGGCAAAATGGAATTCCCAGCTGAGCAGAGATAGATGGTGAGCAATCATTCTCTAACTCCATCTGACATGTCTTCAGAACATCCGTAGCTGTGGATCTAATTTGTATCTTTGTAGAACTGATGGTAAATCAGTTTCTTTCGATTCAAAAAAAAAGGGTTCCAGGAAGGAAAAAGTGAAAAAATGTGAAAGGTAAGAGTAAAAAAAAAAAAAATAAATATTTTATTTTTGAGTTGAGTATAATTTTTTTTTTAGATTTTCCTCTTTGTGAAGTACCAAAAGCATTTTTTTTTAACTAAACTAAAGATAAAAAAATAATTACTTTAAAATTTCTGGGGGCTGGGGATTTAGCTCCTTGTAGATGGTGAGCGAATCATTCTCTAACTCCATCTGACATGTCTTCAGAACATCCGTAGCTGTGGATCTAATTTGTATCTTTGTAGAACTGATGGTAAATCAGTTTCTTTCGATTCAAAAACTAACCCAGTTCCCAGGGGCGAAGGAAAAAGAATAAAGTATGAAGAAAATAAGAGTGGTTCTCAAATGGAGACAAAGTCATAATTTGGGGTATTTTATCTTTGAGTTCTAATTCAGTTTCTTTTAGATTCATCCTCTTTGTTGGGATTTCTACTTTGTCCACCAAAAGCATTTTTTTTTAACTAAACTAAAGATAACTATAATAATTACTTTAAGAATCCTTTTCTGGGGGCTTGGGGATTTAGCTCCTTGTAATAGAACACTTCATACATTGCATAGTGTTAGATTGGGTCCCAAGCATTGGAAAGATGTTTTTATTAGTTAGTGTTGGCTTTTTTGAGACAGGATCTCACTGGGTTGCCCAGACTGGCCTCAAACTCCCAATTCTACCTTAGCTTGGATTACAGATATGTACCAGTATGTCTGGTTTTGTAAAAGCTTCATGTTAAAAATTCTGTTGTATTCCTCTGAAGAGTGCTGCTGCTGTTACCAGAAACACAGCTCTTCACTCACTGAGCTCTGCTTACAAACTGTCTCAGGTAGCAGCTCAAATCTTAAGTTAGTTCTTTTATCTTTAACAGAATTTGTCCTGCATGAATTTAAGGGCTTAGTTTAAAAAGGGAGGGGCAGAAATTATACGCAGAATTGGATGTACTACTTCTTTTCTGCTTTCGCTCCCATTTGAGATCTCCCTCTCCCTTCCCAGCAGCTGTAGTTGCAGACGCCAGACCGTCCTCTGTTCCTCCATCCAGAAAGACTGCATTTTTCTATCAGCTCTAAGGCCATAAAAATAGGACATTCACCTCGTACTTTCCCCTTTTTTCCAAGTTACAGCCTGCCTCCAGAAGTTTCTTCTCTGTTCTGTGCATATGAGTATTCTTTTGTATTGTGTTGAATCCCTTGTCATAAGGTGCTCACTCCACCATACAGGAAATAGAACTCTAAAAGAGAGACTGAAATGAGAAAGCATGACAGGAAGAGAAGATGGCTGAGTCCTGTGGCCACCCCTACTTAAGCCTACAGATGTAAGGGACTAAGCAATACTGCCGACCGTATCCTGAGAAGCTTTCCAGGGGAATATTGTAAGTCGCCGTGTGTATGGTGGTGATTCCTTTTATCCACACTACTTTTGGGGAAATGTTGACATTTCTCCACCCCCTGACACTTTGGCCGTGAGGACCTGGTACTTAGAAGCCCTATATTAGAGTTAGGTTAGGAGGATTTGGATCTTTTCCTTGTTAGATGACTCACTTTTCAAAAGGCTTACCTGGAACCACATTACTACCGTGAATTGTTAAATGTGAGTAACAGAATTCTACATATCAGCAGTAAAGCAGTTAAAAAAGGTTGTATTGATGCCTTCCTGATCCTTCAAATTTGTTGACTTGAGTACTGAACAAGTTCAGGCCCATTGTGAAAGGCCTTCAAACCCCAGCTCAGGGTTTTGTTGTGATCCAAATAAATTAAGGCCGGTTGCTTTCCTCTCTGAACTTTAGTTTTCCCTTTTCTATTTAGTTCACACCTGTTTCCTAGATTCTCCACTAAATAAAGAACAGCTCCAGTGAGGGACCTGGGGCTTAGGGACAAAAGGAGGACCCCAAAAAGTAACCTCCTAGGGTCTTGCATCATTATTTAGAGACTATATCCTCTGTAGATTCGGTGAGTAGGAAAGATACAGGGCCTGAATTGTGTCTTGAAGAATCGTCTCTGCTTTGTTGAGAGTAGAGCTCTCATACCCAAGAAAAACACATATGTCCTTTGTGCCTCCAGGTTTTTTGCAGAATAGATGTGATGTTTAGAGATTGGTGAATTCACAGACTTAGCTATGACACCTTAATTTATGCTGTATATATAGGCTCTAGGGAAATTTCAAAGAAAAATTTATACTTACTGGTTCCTGGCAGCATTTTCCCTTATAGGAACATGAGGATTTGTTCCAAGGCAGAAAAGAAATGGCCTTTAAAAGTTGTGTTGTCTTCAACAATCATCGATGCTATACACGTTTGAGGACCTGTTCTTTGACTGTGTTCACTTGTTCTTTGTACAAATCACAATCTGACTGTTGGCTTCCTGGGCTATCCAGAGTACCACTTCCAATCCAGGTCACTTGTTGCTTCCTCTTCCTCCTTTTTGTCCTCAAGACTATCTTGGTTTCGTATCGCTGGCACCTTTACGGAGTATGACCTCCTGAGGATGGTTCCCTTGTTCTAGTCCATTCCTCGTGTCATTCATATGCCTATTTCCTTACCGAGACCACAGTTTTGTTGTCGGCATCTCTAAGGTATAAATGCAATCAAGCAACTCCTTGGAGATTTATAGAGAAGGTTATTTGTGGGTCTGAGACATAGTGAAGCCTTCTGTATTCATGTCCATTTAAACTCAACATTCCCCAGAGTTTTCCAGATTCGTGTCACTACACTTGATGAGAACACTTTATGTAAAACTGTCCATTTAGACCGGCCCTGCACCTTTTAAAAAACAATCTATTGAAGGCTCTTGCCATGGGCCACTTGATGTTTTAGGAAGAATTCATATCTCCTGTTGACCTCCTGCCATGAGGAACTTTGTCATCAGTAACGGTTCTTAGTAACCTCGCCTCCCACGTCACTGACCTTTAGAGGCTATTGTTCCCTAACTGCCCGTGTGGGTAGAGAAAAGGCCATTGACAAAACCATGTTGATTCATAACCCAGCTGGGTATGAGAGCATCTGAGGAGGTGGGAATGTGCTTCACTCTGTACCCAGAACACAGATATCTAAGGTTGTGGGTGTGGTCAGCAGCCTGAGGAATGACGGATGGGCTTTGTGTTCCTGGCTAGTATTCTCTTGAGGATGACAGCCACTAAAAATTTCTTGCCAAGTAAAGGATATGGAGGGAAGTGGGGCAAAGGCAAAAGGCCAGTGGTGGCATTTCCCATTCAGAGGACCTATAAGTGTGGGCCATGTCCTTAAACCTCAGGTCCCTAAAGCCTACAGTACTAGCCATTGTTCCTGAAGGGGGCTTCTGATTTTAAACGTGAGTGAATGTGACTTCTTCAGAACTTCATTTTTCTTCATTTATGCCATAAATTAGTCCTACTCAGGATTTGCCAACTGTACAGTTGGATTCCACATGTCTAAATGAAGCAGTAATGGTTCAGTATCAGCTGACTGTTGTCCCAAGGGCATAATGCGACCACATCTTTGTCTTCCTAGGCAATCAAGATCTGTATATTGTGTACAATCCAGGTTTTTTAATTCAGCAGATAATTTAAAAATTCCATGAAATATGTAAAACGGTAAAAAGACCAACTAAAATGTGACTATTTGGGATTGTTGATAACCTCTGGACTAGACTGAAAAGGTTCTTTCCTTACAGAGTCCCTTCTGCTCTTTCCACTGTTTCTTAAGTTATAGCCATAAACACTGGAAATTGTTCACAAATGTACCCCGTAACTGGTAGCTACAAGGCCAAGAATGAGACTTGTTAGGGGTAAAGAACAAGTGGTGTATGTATGTGTATGTGTGTATATATGTATATACACATACATACATACATACATACACACACATTGTGTCAACAGGTTCGGTCTGAGGCTGTGCTCTTTCAAGAAATTCTTGTGTCAAACAATTAGAATTCTCTAAGTCAGCTATTGTCATGCTATGCTCTCCTCTTGTTTTAAGTAAAGTTTGGAACACAGCCTGCCTATTCACGTTATGCAGTGTCTGTACGCCTTTCCAGCTGCAGGAGTACAGTTGATTTTGATTAGTTGATTAGTCGTGACAAAGATTGACTGTATGAGCCACAAAACCTAAAATATTTACTGCCAAGATTTTTACAGAAAATCCTCACTGACCTTCTATAACTAGTCTTATCATTTAGATTAGAATTTATAATTCAAAGGGGCTCAAAATCCCAAAATACTGAGTCATCAAAGAAAAAAAAAATTAAACTGTAGAAGTATATTTGGGCTTCTGCTGATCAATATGATGCCTTTAGGTAAAGGTGCCTCTCAACATAAATATTGTAATAGACAAAAAGCCTTCCTGCGGTTTTCTAAGAAATTGCTTAATAAACATCGATCTGCAATGTTTATATTATCTGTTTCTCCCCCATATGCAGGAGACCCATTGTAGTATGTCTGGTAAAATGAGGCGTGACTGGAAATCTGTATTGTGGATACCTTGGCAAGCTTCACACTCTGACTATGTCTTAGTTTTCTTATTCTTATGATGAAAGGAACTCAAAAATGTTTGGGTATGGAGGGGTTTATTATAGTTTCGTTTTGCAACAATCTTGGGTAATCTAGGCTGGCCTTGAACTTGCTATGTAGCCAAAACTGACCTTCACTTTCTGATTCTCCTCCTTCTATCTTCCTAGTGCTGGAATTACAGGTGTGTACTACCACACCTGCTTTTCTTAGGAGCTGGGGACCGAACGTAGGGTTTCATGCATGCTAGCCAAGCACTCTACCAACTGAGCTACATCCCAGACTGGAAGCTGTTGTGAGAAATTAGACATAAAATTGCTTTGTAAAGACTAGCAGCTCTGCAAAATCAATTACCACTCAGGTTTTGGACAGTTTCTATAGTTCTAGAACTACAGTAGTCCTGAAGAGAAGAAAACAATTTAAACAGCTTTCAGAAGGATTCTAACTACAAAGATGTGCACGTATGAACTGCCCTGGGAAAGTGAGATCAGCTTCACGATCTATGCACATTTGAGCTTGCTGGAGCCTGCTTGTTCTCCCTGACCTCCTGCTATGTGCCAGACATGCTTAGCATGCATTGTCTCACTTGCCTCTTCTTCACTCGGGCCTGTCAGGTGTTACTAACCTCATCCTATATATAAGGGAAAGAAATTGGTTTTTATTATTTATTCACTATGTTCCAATGATTTACATACTTACTTCATAATATTCTGAGATAAGTACTTTTATTCTAATTTCAGGCGACATTTACTCACAGAAATTAAGTATTTTTCACATGTTTCCTATTCTAGTATCTGGTGTTAGGGGACAGATGAGGGCACTTAGGGCATGCACGTGGGACGGTGAAATTTTCAGTACTTCTCTAATGTTGATTTGGTCAGGGTGATCAGGAAGGGTAATGCGACAGGACACCTCAGACTGCTCCTACAGTGGAGAGCAGGTGTAAAAGTATGCAACAAAATAGCAAATAACTGCATTCAAGAAATCCCCACGGGAGTCATATACTGTTCAAATGTATTCCAATCTTACAGAGTATTGAATCATTGTAAAAATCGCTTTAACTATCCTAAAAGTTTATAATCAACAGCATTTTATGGCACACCCTCAATCTATGTACAACAATGAAGGTCTGGGATAAATTATATGCAAAACAAATGCTTACTAAGTGGCCAAGTGGAACCAAGGCTTGCATCAAGACTGGCTGACTCTGAAATCTGTTCTTGCAACTTTGAGACAGTCTTGTCTTCCTTCCTACCCAGTAAAGAGCCAAACCCTTGTGGCCAGATTCCATTTCTTTGGAATGGGATTTGACCCTTCGAAGTTTGATCATCCAGGCTCACTCTATGGGTGAGCATCTTCTTAACTGTGTTTTTAAATTATTTCGCCTCCTATCGCATTCTCTAAACATTTCCGAAGTGCATTTTATACTCCTTTCTGTTTACTTTAACCGTCATCGTATCAGAAGCCAGATAGGCGGGAAGAAGATCTGAAGATTCCGAGTTGATAGACTCAGGAGACGTGTGCTTGGGCTCACCCTTCTGCGTCTCTGCTTGCCTCCATCACCTCCCTGCATCCACCGGATGCTGTGCCTTGCGATGTCTGGTCCCAGCTCCGCCTGCGCATGACACAGAGGTGCTAGCTTATTAGGGCTACCGAAACGGTCTTTTACCCAGTTTTTAAATGCAAGAAGAACTCTAGGTGTGATTTCCTCCTCCTTAACAAGGTAGATCTTGGGGCAGAAGCGGTTTCCCTAGTTGTGCTTCAGAGAGTGTGATTGTTCGGTGACTGAGATGCACGAATGCTAAGTGTACACGGGGCTCACTGTTCCCGTGTGAGGTTGCAGTTTTACCTAGTGATAGCTTGTCTGTGCCTAAGCCCACATTCCAGGCTTTCGGCTGAGAGACTGTAGGGGTGGAAGATGCAGTGATTTATCTTGGCTTTGTCTGGCCAGCTGTGATGGCGGTGATGTATAGCATGGCATCTTGAGCAAGTTTAGTGGCCCATTAAGTTGTCCCGAGCTCCATTTAGAGAAAACTTTGAGCCAGCAGAGGTGTCAACACTCAGCTTCTTTTTATATTAAGGTTCTGCCTTTTAATCCTTAGAGGCCACTTATCATTCTCACCTCCAAGAAAAGACAGAGGTAAGTCTGAGGTCATTGCTTAGTAGACACCCTTAGAGCCTGGCTCTTTCTGGGCCGGGAAAGGCCTCTTGACCTCTCCCGGCAGCCATCCCATTATCACGTTTCTCTGCTGACAGGCGGGCCCGTGCGCCCGATGCACAGAGCTCTCAAGCTAGCATGGCTCTCCAGAGCAGCTGTGCAAAGAGCGAAGATGCTCAAGCGCCTGGTGAGACAGGGGGCTTAGTTATTACCACTGGCTGTTTTAAGGGTGATTTTTTTAAATCCCATTTTATTTATTTGGGGAGGGTGAGCATGTCACATCACACAAGTGGGAGGAGTAAAAGACAACCTGCATGAACTGGATCTCACGTGAGTACCAGAGCTTGAACTCAGCACCTTACCCCACTGAGCAATCTCCTTGTCCCAATGATGATTTTTTTTTTTTAAATCCATACTGGAAGTCAAGTCCAACCAAATAAGAAAATAATGTTGCTTTCTATTCGGCATCAGTAAACGGCTCACGTGGCTGTAGCTTAAAGACCAAAAAAATGCATTGCATTGTATTCTTGGAGCATGTACAGTGATTGGCATATAGCAAATTCTAGAAATGCATTGTGCTGAAATGATTGCAAATGCAATGATTCAGCGTCTTGGGTTCGCTTTAGAGCAGTTGTAGAAGGAAGACGGAATTGGAAGTGTCGATGACACTAGACAGGCCTTGAGCTGAGTAAGATGTCATGAACGTCTGTCATAGCATTTTCTCTAGTTCTGTATTTGTTCACTATTTCAAAATAAAGTGTTTCTACTGGTATTAAGCATGGAAAAATATTCAAGAGTGGCAAAGCCCGGCACAAACCCATCCAAGCAGCATCCTTTTCCTAGGTACACTGGATTTTGTGGCCAGACCCTGTGACTTAAGTTCTAACTGTAGTCATCAAAGCCTCTAGCAAGCCTGACCCTTAGAAGATGCTCTCGACTCTTTTCTCCTTCCTGCCTCTAGGCTGAGTGAAGAAAATGTAGTGAAGAGCCCCAGGCTCCTACACAGTGCCTGAGCCTAAGTTAAAGAACTGGAAACTGGAAATTCCTCCCACGAGCAGAACCGCCTCCTCCCCTCTCCTGACAGACGTGTCACGATGACATGACCAAGAAGATTAGCTGTAGTGGTATTGCTCTTACTAAGGTCAATGTTGAATTGTCTATAATCTGTGAACCAGATTTTAGGCAAATGTATTTCAGAACCAGGAGGAGACCCTGAGTGGTTGTTTGACTTTTTTGGGGACTCCAAAGATTTAGCCACCTCTGAGGATTGTAATGTGGCGATGATGGAAGTAGCGTCTCTTGAGTGGCCATTATCTGTGAGGTGCTGTTTTAAGTGCTTTGCCGCATTAGTTCATTCCGACCTCACAGCCTAGGAGAGAGAAACTCTTCTTGTTCCAGTGATAAGGAAGAGGAAACAGAAAATAAGTAACTTGCCTAAGTTTCAACAGTTACAAGCAACAGAGTTAAAATTCAAACCCAAGCCTTCTGTCCCCCAGGCTGTCTCTTCTTCAACCTTCAATATTGGCTCAGTGTAGCTGACGTCACCGTGAGGACTGAGCACTGCAAGGCACAGGCTGTATCACCAGCAGACGTGCCGGACCCCCACTCTGTGGAGGAGTGTGCTGGACAGGAGAAGCTCCGAAGTCTGTGTGTCCCCTGCCCACATAAAGCACTGTCACTGAGAGCAGAGTTAATGGTGGCACCCTTCATCATCAGGGCTTCGTTGGTTTTGATTCTTCTCATATTTCCTCCTCTCACTACTCAGCTTTGGTCTGTGCTGCACTTGACACAGTAGAAAATATTTGTCATGTGCCCCACCTGCACCCTCCATCCCTACAACCTCTAGTTAGCCTACCCTTCCCATCCCTCTCTCCTGGACTCTACCTCAAAGCCACAGTATATTTGAGGCAGGGAGTCACATAAATGTGTACTCATTTCTCAAGTGTCCCCTGACTTTCTGACCCTACTTGCCTGCAGTAGGTGCTACCTGCTCTCAACAGCCAGTAGCAATAAGAGGAGGTTTTTGCCAGTTCCCTACCTAGGTCAGGGCTTTCAAACTGCATCCATAGAGATGTTTTAAGGGCTATCCAGAAAGATGGGGGTGTGGGCATAAAGAGAACATTGGTTGCGTGGGTCTCTAAACTCCTAATCACACTTCTATGAGACCAACCCCATTTTATCTGCTCTGTATAACATGGCAGGTTAAAAACAAAAAAACTCACAAAACAAAACAAAACCTTCCAATCCTGAAAGAAAGGGAGAGAGCCTTTGGAGCTGCTTTATTTCATGAACCTCCCAGCCCCTACCATTCCTGTCTATGAGGACCAGAGGAAGTAAAAAAGCTCATCTGATTCTCCCATCTCCCACCATTCCACTCTCTAGGCTTCAAAGCCAAAGACAGACCTAGAGGAACAGTTCATGGGTGGAGTAAGGGGTTGTGATCGCTGCTGCCTGCACAGGTTCATGGTTCTGACTCTAACAGAGTCTTACACAAAGTAGACACTAAAGGAAAGAAGCATGGCTGGCTGGATGACATAATGTCTATTAGTCTCATGGAGGGAGATGTCCACAATATTCATTCTTCAAGATTCAGAGAGGCATCAGGGACTAAGAAGAAGGAGTCTAGCCGGGCTGTGGTGATACACTCCTTTAATCCCAGCACTAGGCGGCGGAGGCAGAGGCAGGCAGATCTCTGAGTTTCGAGGCCAGCCTGTTTTGCAGAGTGAGTTCCACAACAGTCAGAGTTGTGGCAGAGAAACTCTGTCTCAAAAAACCAAAAAAAAAAAAAGAAAAAAAAAAAAGAAAGGAAAAAAAAGAAAAAGAAAAAAGAAAAGAACAAGAAGTTGAGACTCAAACTCTACCGCTTCAAACCATGTGACCTCATCTTTAAGTAGATGAATGCCCTGTATCATGAACAATCCTATTTCCTCACAGAGTTTCTGTGAGGATCCGATGAATTATTATTTGCAAAATATTCAGAGCCCCACAATTAGTGCTCAGTCAATGTGACTTTACATTAGATCCTGTCGTTGCTGTTACAATGGTCAGGAACCTCCCCTGGATGCCTCTAAGCATAATTCTTTATCCTTCTCTGTACTTTGCCAGCATTTTGCTCAGACTTCTGGGAAAAATGTGATGACCGTCCTTCCCACACCACCCCCTAATCAGATTACTTACTAGAGATCAGCAAAGACATCTTTGAAATCAGGATAGATTTCCTACTTTAAGCTGTTTCACCCAGTATGACAATGGTAGCTGTAGCTATCTCTTCCCTCTCGACTTCTGGCTCCTCCAGGTCCCACATCTTTGTTTCCTGCGGGCCTGGTCTATCACAGGGGTTCCCTGAAGCATTGGCATTGTCCTCCCTCTCCAGTAAGGTGAGGAAGAGGCAGAGTCTAGGCTAGGCGCATATGAACTCTGGTAGGCATGACTGTGAGGCTATGGGAATTCAGGGCATGAAGAGGAAAACGCCCTCTGCAGAATACCTGCTAGGTTCCTGGAGTAGTGCTGGCTCTTCACAACACCTTGCTCTCACAGCAGTTTGATGGTGGTAGATTCTTATTTGTTATTCACACTTTTTAACCACATGGAAATTGCGTGTGAACCATTTTCATGTGTCTGAGGCAGAATCTGAACCTGGGGGTGCCTGCTAAGCTCGTGCTCTTCCAGCTGTTCAAGGCGGTGAAGGAAGCTGCGAATGGAACATGCCCTATTTCCCTACCCTTTCCCACACTGATTCTCTTGTCTGTCTCGCTGTCTGTTCTCTCATTAGCCTCTCTAGTGCTATTTACCCCCTGAGTTGGCTTACTCATCACCTGGCCATTTCTCTTTATTAATGTAATGACATGACATGGTGCCATTTCCTGCTGCTGTAATAAAATATCCTAGCAAGAGTAACTTACCAGAGAGAGGGTTTATTTTAGCCCACAGTTGCCAGTTACAGTTCATCACTGTGAGGAATGCACAGTGGCGTGTGCATCATTTGATAAGCGTGTGCATCATTTCACAACTGTCATCAGGAACAGAGAGGAATGAATACATGAATACGTGCTAGTGCTGTTTTCACTCTTACACAGTTCAGGATCCCCTGCCTAGGGAATGATGGCACCTACGGTGGTCAGGCCTTTCAACTTCAATTAATATAATCAAGACAGTTACCCACAGGCAGTGCCCTGTAGACAGGCCAACCTGATCTAGACAATTCAAATATTAAGACTCTATACTTATGGCAACTTGACACAAGCTACAGTCATCAGAGAGGAGGGAGCTTCAATGGAGAAAAAAATGCCTCGGCTGTAAGGCATTTTCTTAATTACTGATTGATGGTGGAGGGACCAGCCCATTATGGGTGGTGCTATTCCTGGGCAGGTGGTCCTCGGTTCCATAAGAAAGCAGGCTGAGCAAGCCATGAGGAGCAAGTCAGTAAGCAGCACTCCTCCATGGCCTCTGCATCAGCTCCAGTCTCCAGGTTCCTTCCCTGCTTGGGCTCCTGTCCTGACTTCCTTTATAACGGTGACATGGGAGTGTAAGTTGAATAAACCCATTCCTCCCCAAGCTGCTTTGGCTGTGGTGTTTATCAGAGCAATAGCAGCCTTAAGACAGACTCCTTTCTCGGGTGATTATAGACTGTGTCAGCTTGACAATTAAACCACCACACTACACTTAAGATTTATAGATCCCCACTGTCCTGTGTGCCAGCATGGGGCTGAATGCTTCTGAACTTGGTAATTAGACTGAGCTCAAAGCGGCCATAACATCTGCATCTTCAGCCACTTTCATAGGAAAAGGGTGTAGAGTAAAGGATGTGAGATGGGGCAGCGAGGGTCAGTGTGTGGGGTGTGTGTGATGAAAGGGGCCCAGGGGGCAGGGCAGGAGGAAGGGGCCACCACCCACCTCTCTCTTGGTACTTAGACTTAACTCAAAATGACCTGCTTTTTTTCCTCCTCCTTAGACACCTGCCCTTAGACACCTAGACACCTAGACACATGGGAACAAGTAAATACCCCTATCATCAACCTTCATGGCCCACCTGGGAAAGAAGGATCTCCAGGCCCTGCATGTTGATGCTGAATTCCTCCCTGCTTTGCCAAGGAACTCACTGTGTAATTAGGCTGGCCTTGATGTGTGACCCTCCTGCCTGCCTCCATCTCTCCAGTGCTGGGATTGTAGGAGGACTCTACTGTACCTGCTCTGACTAGTATTTTCAGGTGAATTTTCCCCAGCTCTTATTTCTTTAGTCTCTCACTCCAATCTATGCGTTTCTGGACCTGAGCCTTCTAAATACATTTAAGGTCCTTCCAACAGGTATCCTAAGACAGATCCTTCTGAATTGTAACACAAAACCAATGCTTAAAACAAAACAGCTATCTGAGGTTGTTATCTGCTATCCTGTGACCGACCCCTCCCTCCCTATACAGGCCTTCTGGAACCCAGCATCCACCTATCCCACAGATTTGGGCCACTCCGTGGAGTTCAGGAAGTCTATTCCAAACACCCTGTGGTAGCAGCCACCAACAGAAAGGTAAAAGCCTTCGACAGAACAATTGGGCTTTTAAAACAGTTTCATAACCATCACCCATTAGTGTGCTCAATAACGCAGACATAAGTATTACTATGGCAGGTCGTAGGCACTCCAGTTGGGATGGGCTGTGTGCAGCAGCCCAGAGCACCCCACTCCTCATCCCATCTTTCTTCTCCCTTCCTTTCCTTGTTCCTTTTTCTTCACAAGCTGGTAGTTGGCAGGTCTTGCTGCCTGCAGTTTGCCCAGACCCAAAGTAGCTCTCACTGTTTTGAGAGCTACTCAGAGTAGCAAAGACAATGGAAAGCCAAGAGATATTTTTAAGCAGGTGCTCTATACACCAGACACAATGGAAGCCTTAAAGATAGTGCAGAAGAAAGGGAAAAATTCCTGTCCTCATGGAACTTATGATAAAGGAGAAAAGCAGATAATAAATAAATAAAATACATGGGAAAATATAGTGTATGAAGTGATAAGAAGTACGCAGCAGAAAGGGTCGCAAAGAACACTGTGGTGTGACAGAGAGTTAACATCTTTAACAGGCTAGTCAGAGATGGCCTCCCATACAAAATGATGTGTGAGCAAAAGCCGCAAGAATCTGCACAGTGAAGAGCATCCCATGCAGAACAACAACAGATGCAAAGGATCTGAGACTGGGGCATGCCTGGGCCGTTAAAGAACAAGGAAGCTATTCTGACTGGAAAGGATAGCAGCTAGTGAAGAGAAGAACGAGGTTGTGGAGGTTCGAATGGTGTATGATCTTGCACACCAGTATGTGCGCATAGCCTACAGGGGATGGGATAGTGTGAGGGTTGTAAGCAGTTCAATGCATGATCTGACTTACACAGAGAAAGTACTTATGTAGGGGTGGTTGCTGGAGAGATGGCTCAGTGGTAAAGAGCTTCCCTGAAGACCTGATTTTGAACCCCCAGCACCCAGATAAACGCTGAGCATGATTGTACATATCTGTAAGTCCAATACTGAGGTGTGGACCAGCAACAAGTGGATGCTGGAGACTGGTCAGCCATTCTAGGCAGAACAGGGTGATTCAGGTTCAGTAAGAGATCCCATCTAGAAAAGAATAAAGATGAGCTCACACAGACACACACACACACACACACACACACACACACTTCTTAATCTATAGGCAGAAGTAGAAATAGGGAAACTCCTTAGAGAATACTGCACTCATCTGGGAATGGGCATAGAGTTCAAGGATTAAGAACAGAAAGAGTTTAAGTCAAAAATTAGGAACTAGATCCTAATTATGCCTCTTCGTAGTTGCATGGACAGTAAGCAGATGACATGATTTCTTTGAGTCTTGGTTTTCTCATCCGGACAATGCAAACGTATCTGAACATATCGCATTAGGTTTTATCATGAATTACTAAATGAAGAACAGAACACAATGCTGGTGTGAACTACACATGATGGATGCCATGTCTGTGTTTGAGGGATTGAAATTGCCATGCATGTAATTTGTTGTCTGCACAAGAGATGATGGTTGTCAGCTCAGAGTGGTAAAGGAGGGACATAAGGGTCCTATTTGGTGAATGTTTAGAACATGAGGCCAGATTTGCTGACAATACATATGTGTGTGGGTGAAAAGAGTGAGGAGTTTAACCTCCTATCACAGATGAGAGTGCAACACAAATGATGCTATTGAGGTTTTTTCCAAGCAAATTTTTTAACTGTTTTTTGAGGCAGAGTTTCTCTGTTGTAACTTTATTGGGGATACAAATAACAAATAAAATTTGAGTATGTGACCATAGGCTAATGACACAATCTCTCTGTGTCTCTATTTCCTCATCTATTCAGAGGGGGAGGTAGCCATACCCAGATCCTTAGGTTTTGTGAGTGACTTAATATAAGGCACAGGTAAGGTATGGATATATGTAAGGACTACAGCAAAATGCTATTCCCCGTTCCTATGAGTTTAAGTTTTTGAAGTTCTGCATGTAAGTGAGATCGTGCAGTGTCTGTCTCTCTTTGGCTTATTTCGCTTAGCATAATGGCATGGGTTCATCCATGCTGTCAAAGTGGCAGGATTCCACATCTTGGCTGTTAGGAACATCCCGCAGTGAGTTTTTGCACAGCAAAGGAAACAGTCAACAAATTGGAAAGGCAGCCTAGAGAAGGAAAGAAATTATTTGCAAACTGTGTAACTGATGGGGCACGAGATCTAAAATACACCATTGAGAATTCATGTAACTCAACAGCAAAACAAACATGAAGAGGAGCAAATGGCATTTTCCAAAGAAGACATAGGAAGGGCCAACAGATATGGAAGCATGTGTCCAGCACCGTTAAGTGTTTGGGAAATATAAATGAAGGCCATAATGAGATGCCACCCCATACCTTTTAAGATGACTACTATCAAAACTTCAAAAGACTAGTGTTGAGGGGACTGTTGAGAGGGGCGTCTTTGTGCACCGTAGGGGCTTACAAACCACATCAATTACAGAAAACTACAAAGGACCCTCCCCCACAAAAAAACAGAATTACTGTATGGTCTAGCAGTTCTAATTCCGGGCATATATCCAAAAAACATGAAACCAGATGTCAAAGAAACATATGCACTCCCGTGATCATCGCAACATTATTCACAGTAGCAGGTATGATCCTTAAATAATTATAATTGCACCCACAGTTTTACATTCTATAAAAGAGAAGTATGTGGCCCTTCACGACCCTAGCCAGGGCTCATTGGCTAAATGTTAAGGAAATTAATGTGCTCAATACAATTTACCCTCCAGGATATAAACAGAACTCAGAATTCCCATTTTAAGTTGAAAAAAAAAAATACAATCCTGAAATCAGCCACTAAAAGCAGAGCCTTGGGGAGCAGAAAGCCATTCATTTCATTTACTCACTAGCAAACTTCCATTAAGTGAGCCCATATATAAGCTCCTCCATAAGCAGATTGGGAAGTAGGTCCCACTTTACTTTAAAGAGATCACAGTGTTGTGGGGGGAGCTCAAGTTGCTATAATTGGTTTTTGTATCTGAGGATTGTAGCATTACCATGGAAGTACCATGGAGGAACAACTCAGAGAACCGGGGAGACATCCACAGAGGGACAATGATCTTCCTTTCCGTATGCTTTAGATGCGGCACAGGGGAGATTTTGCTCAGTTGCCTCTTAGTGCACTGGTGACTTGTCCTCTTGCTTATTCTGGCTGCCTTTCTAAAGGGGACAGAAGGCTCTACAGGCCAGTGTATGTTTAGACAATATGGTGCTGTTACAGATACAATATGGTGGTCTAAGATAGCTAAGGTTGAACGTTGGTGGTGCTCTGAATCAGAAAAAAAAAAAAAGAAAAAGAAAAAGACTGACACTGGATGTTCAGGGAACCCAACAGTAAAGTGTTGTAGTCAATTTTGTGACTATTCCTGGCAGAATGTCACTTTGGTATGGTTCTATATAAACATGGCCTTGCGATGAAAGCCTTCATCAGCCTGTCTGTGTGAATCTACCTGTAGGCGAATGTACCTACTTCCAGGTGGCCCTTGTGCTGCTCTGTGTCTGTCTGCACCTGCCTGTGTGTGGCCCATGTACACTGTCATATGCTTGGATGCCTGCTGGCATCCACCTGCTCAGCAGGCAGATGTGACACACTGCTGTGTGTCAGTGAGCCAAGTATGTAAACGGCTGTCACTCCTCATGGTCTCCTAACCCCCAGCCTCTGGTGACCCTCCTCTGTTCCTGGCTTTGGGGCTTGGATCATATACTTTGGTACCACACTGTGTTTGTTATCTGTGGTTCTTGACACCATCCAGATACCTGCTTCAAAGCCTGTGGGATGAATATAATATAAACAGAAAATGACTCAAACAGAAGCAGGTGAAGACTTTGGGCTAGTATCCTGGTCACGTAAATATTTGCTGGGGAGGTAGAGATAATAGATCTTTTCCCTAATACTTGCTAAGTTCCTCATCTCAAGTCCTGGGAGTGGATAATCAGGAGTTCTTGGTATTCCAAGGAACAGACTTGGACAAGCATCGGCTATGCTGGTGGAGTGAAGGTCCAACAAGTCACTGCTAGAAGCTGCAAAAGCAAACGTGCTGGGATCCCAACTGTCTTAGTTTCTTTTTCTCTTACTATAATAAAACACTCTGACAAGAGCAACTGAAGGGAGAAAGGGTTTGTTCTGGCTCAAGGTCTAAGGGTTACAGTCCATCATGGCAGGTAAGTCAAGGTAGCCGGAGCTTGAAGCAACTGGTCCCATTGCATCATAGTCCACGAACAGCCATGGATACAGGCTCACTTTTCTTCTTTCATTTTATACAGTCCAGGACCTCTGCCCAGGGCAGGTCCTGTCCTCAATTAAGATGAGTCTTCCCACTTCAATTAGCATAATCAAGATAATTCCCTAGGGTCACTCAGAGACCTAGCTCCCAGGTAATTGTAGATTCTGTCAAGTTGACAGTTAACACCAGCCTTCACACACCGAGGAAGCTTCTCCTGGGCTGAGCTGCTTGCATAACCAACTCAGTTGATCTGCAGAAGCTCATCCAGAAACCTCAGCTGCTATCTGCCTATACATTTGTTCCATTTACCACAGGGGTTGGGGGGGTGGGATGGCTTTCTGCTTCCAATCTTGAATAAATGGCTCTCATCGACAGAATTCAACTCTGAATTGAGGGAGGGAGAGAGATCCTCAGAATGTGATCCTGGCTTCTTTCCTTCCAATGGAGAGGATACTTCAGGGCAGGTAGAGGGCTGGTGCTGCAGAACTGAGCACCATGTCTTCAGGTCTCTGAGACGGGAGGCTTGCATACTCTACGGAGAATAAACTTCTCTGTCTCCACCTCTAGGACATTGTTGTGTTTGGTCTGACATCTTCATGCTTGAGCAGTTCAAAACACTGGTACCATCCTATTCAACCACATCTCGAGAGTCCCGCTTTATCGTGAGCTGGCCCAGCCAGGGTGGGAAGAGGGGAATGGACTTCAATTTTAGAGGCCAGTTTACTGAGAACTAACTCAGTTAGGTATTGTTTGTGTTATCCATGTGAACTTGAGTAAAATTTAATCCTTGGAAAAGTCAGAAATTATAAAGTTTTTATATATATATGTGTGTGTGTGTGTGTGTGTGTGTGTGTATGTGTATTAAAACACTGCTATGAACATTGTATAAAATATTTTGTATATATTTATTATAAATTATATTTATTTTACTTATATATATATGTATGTTGAGATATATATATGTATATGTATGTGTGTATATATATATATATTTTATATATATATATATATATATATATATATATATATATATATATATCAACTTCATTTAAAAGTTGTGGTACATCCATATGAAAGAGTTCCATGCAGCCCCCTGAAATTATTTCTTGGATGAAGAGTGTGGGCATGAGAAAACATTCATGATATGATGAGAAGTGAGAAAAACAAGTTAGGAGGCAGCAGGAACAGTGCAGTCCTATTTTTATAAAAACAGCCATCTAAATGAAAGACTTTACACCAAAGTTTTAACTGTTGCTCTCTTTGAAAGTAGTTGAGATTACAGATGACATTTTTTTTTTTGCACATTGTGTTTCTCAGACTTTTTATATTATGTTTTTTTAAGTTTAAAAAAAAATTTATGTAAAAGTAAAAAATAACATGCAAAGTGCCTGATACGATTTCAATAAATGATAGCTCCCTCCCACATTCACTTAAAGTGATTTGACTTCGCTTCATGTTTTGAATAGAGAAGTCGCATTCAATGTCTTACAAATATTAAGGTAAACATTCCCCCTCCAACCTCAGACCTCCAGCCATCTTTTCTCACAGGCAGCCACGGTTAACTATGTCTTACGGATCCTTCAGGGACGCGCGAGTGCTTGTGCAAACACACACACAACGCGGTGCTCATTCCACTGCCCTATATGTAGACACTTGTTTCTCATGCGACTTCCGTGCTCCTTTGTATGTTGCTTCCATACGCCATGTTACTCTTGCCCTTGGTTGGACCCTGAGTGTCCTCTCTAGGTCCAGGGCATTGTGGGAGCATGGTGGAAACACCGGTAAGGCCTAGTGGGAGGTCTTTAAGTCCTTAGGAGTGTGCCCAGAGGGACTCTGGAGCTGTGGCTCCTCCCTCTTCCTGTTGTGCCATGTGCTCCCACTATGGGGTGCTGCCTCGACACAGACTTAAAGACAAAGCCAACTGGTGAAGAACTGGAAGGTCTGAAACTGTGAGCCAAAATAAACCCTTAGTATTTGTCATGTCAACATGAAAGTGGCCATAACACAAGTATATAGAGATGTTAGAAAATGTTTAAACTACCAGCATTGACTTAACCGGTCTCTATTGGTTGAGAGAAAGAAGACAGCTATACACAAGGAACTTCTATCCATTCCTGGTCTCTTCAGAGCTTAAAAACATCACCCTTTTCATAGGCTCCAGGCATATTTATACCTCAGCATCTGAAGTTGAAAACTGGAATCATACCTACATTGGTTACCACCTGTTTCACCTGCTTTGTCCAGAGCCAAGGTTGGGTTCATTCTGAAGATATTCTTGTCTAGACCCTAAGACTAACAAGCCATGAGTTTAATGATATGCTCCTCTGAGGCTCTCTGTCTGTTTTGGTGTTTATCTCTGTCTCCCGCCCGAGTCTTCTCTGGAGAAATGCATGCCTCATACATCTCATACATTCCATAGTTCACTTCCTGCCCTAATCTCCCTGCATCCCTTTCCCATCTCAGAGGATGTTAAGTGTGAGGACTATGGTATTGTCACTCAATCTCACATCCCCGTGACCACCAGAGACCAGGTCAGAGATCTGTGTGCTAGTTGGTTTTTGTCAACTTGACACTAACTACAGTCACCTGGGAAGAGGGAACCTCAGATGAGGAAATTGCCTTGATCACATTTGCCTATGGGCATGTCTGGGGGCAGGGGGTTTTTCTCAGTTGCTGATTGAGATAGAAAGGGGTAGTGCTATCCCTGGCCATGTGGCCCTGGGTTGTATAAGAAAGCAAGGTGAGCAAGACATAAAGAGCAACAAACCAGCAAGCATCCTTCCGTCATAGTCTGCTTCAGTTCCTGCCTCCAGGTTCCTGCCTTGCTTCCCTCAATGATGGACTGTTACCTGTTAACAAATAAACCCTTTCTTCCCTCAAGTTGATTTTGGTCATGATGTCATAGACATCAACAGAAATCAACCTGGAACAGTCTGGGAGCTCTGGCAGATGCTTAGAAATGTGGATGTGAGGGGTTGGAAGAGGAGAACTTAGCTGACAGTAGGTCTTTGAGAAGGAAACTCTTTGCAGATAGCAGGGGCGGTGGTGGCAGTAGTTAAGACCTAAACCAATAAGAATGGTTTAATCTTGTCCTCATACGGGACAAGCCTTACAGGGAGATTGCTTGGGTAGTGGGGAAACTTAATTAAACTGATGCAGAGTGCTTACTAAACATGAAGCATTCAACTGGGTTCTGCAGTCTCTTCAGGTATATTGTGGTCATGCCTCTGTTGCTGGGGTCACTCTGACTCAAAGATCTTTTCATCTCTACCACCACCAACTTCTGTGTTGTTTTTTTCCCCCCAATACTGTGATGTTTTTGGTCGTTCGTCGCCCCCCCCAGAGTGCTCAGCCTTTAAACTAGAGGGCAAGCCCTTGAAAGTCAACAGTTTAAACTGGGGTAGTCACAGAAGCAGGCATCTGGGTAGAAACGACACACAAGAAATGTTTAATCAATGTTGTCTACACTGAACTGATCAGGGTCAATTAAAGCCCTCTGTACAACCACAAGGTGTGTCACGTGCCCTCACTCACTGGAGATAATGGCCTTGGGAACAATTATCAGCCTAATTTCTTTTTACATCAATGCAGATTTGATGCCTGGTAATATATGTGTTGTACCTTTAATGGCCTTTTAATGATGAAAAGGATCAAAAGCATTTTAGATCTGAACCTGCACCATTAGTCTCCATTCCGGAAATTTCCTGTAATTGCTGCAGCTGCTTCTCTTGAGCCCTCCTGCAAGAGTTCCTAGGACTGTATCCGCTCAGTTAATCCCGGTCAGTCCAGAGCCTGGGCCGAGTCAGGTTCCCGGAAGTGGTTGCTGAAGGTGGAGGCGGGCAGAGTAGGATGACAGAAGGACTGACCAATGGGAAGGAGAAGGGCTGAGTCATTCTGGGGTAAGCGTGTCAGGACCCCTCATCCTCGGTTGGTCCTCTCCTCTCTTCTTATGGAGCATTCCAGACTTTGAGTGAAATGTGAGCGGCTACAGTATCTTTTGGGTTCTATATTGGAGACAGAAGAAAGCCATATTGGTAATGACTAAGGATTTGTGATAAATTTGCATTCTATCCCTTTACATTATGAGTGTTCAGGAGGGGCAGGTGAGGCTATGGGGGATGTGGCTGACACTGGATGCTTGCTAGGACCCAGTGTCCTAGAGAGGCAGAGCTACGTTCACAAGGCAAATGCCAAGAGAGCATGACATTTCCTAGGAGCGCAGGTATTCAGATGGTGGATTCCTGTGCCGCTTGATCGCTGGACCATTAACCCCAGGATACACTGCCCGCCCTTCCTGTGCCTGGGAGGCTGATCGCTGCGTCTATCACCCAAGCTCTTGTGTCCTGCCTTCCAGTTAGCTTTGGTCATAAGAAGGATGGGCAGCAGATCTCAGGTGTAATGAGGGAGATGAGGATATTTCTTTCCCAAACCTTCCACCTCTGGCATGGGAGTTCTGGCAGTCAAAGGATCTCCTGTGGCAATAGGTCCTATCAGGAGGCGTTGTCCTGGCTTCGGCTCTGCTTAGGCTCTGGTAACATGGTTACTTCTCTTTGTCCCAGGACTAGAGGTGATATGGGATCCCACTGTTGCTGAGCCCTGGATTTTCAATATCCTTAACATATTCTAACATAATCCTTATCAAATTCAAACCCCCCCCCCCCCCAGCTGGATGTGCCTCCTTTGGGAACCCTAATCAATGCAATGGGTTTGTAAAATACTGATGAATGTTAGCTGCTCTGTTTCTTTTTCCTGGACACACAGGAAGACTATTTGTCATTTGAATGGGAAACATCTCCCACCATGAGCCCATGTGTTGAAGGCTCCAGCTCCAGCTTCTGAGGCTGTTCCACAAAGTGATGGGAATTTACAGAGATAAGAACTAGATAAGAACTAGAAGGGGTGGCTCAGTAAGGGCTTGCCTTTGAAGTGCCAGTGTCATCCATGCCTCCTTCCTGTTTCTCTCTGTTTCTAGGCTACCACAGCGGCTCACCCCAAACCAAAGCAATGGATCCAACCGACTATGGGTTGAAGCCTCTCCTTGCTGTTTTTCTCAGGTATTTATCACCATGAAAAGTCTGATTAACCCAACCATGTGTTCCATTGTCCTAATTTACAGTCAGGTGGAGGCTCTGCTTTTCAGTTCTGACCAGTGGGGTGTTATATCTAGACCTCAGTATGAACCGCCCATAGCTTCTTCAAGCTATGTTTAAAGTTGCAACTGTAGAATCTGGAAAAGTCTTGGGTTCCTGAGTCGCCAATTGGATACAACTGAGAAGAACACCTTTCCTGTGTTATACCATGGAGGTTCTGAGAGTCATTTGTTAAGGCAATTGTGATTAATTATCCTGACTCATGTGGGGAAGGTGTTGAGTGAAAGGCCACCTGGAGTGACAAAGTCCTCAAGAAATGAACACACATAAGCATGTAATCTCCAGCAGTGAGAGTTCGCTGAGAGCACGGTGAGCAGAGCCAGGCTCTAACCGTCAGAGTAGAGTTTAAATTCCCCACTTCTCACATGGCCTTATCTTTCTAAATCCTCGTTTGTAAAACAGGGCAAAGTCTTCAGTGGGCAGATGATTTGCATAAGAGAAAGTTCCTTCTTTTCTCCTCTCAGCTCTGAGTTGGAGTCTCAGCTCCTCTGGCAACTGGTGGATAATTTGTGTCAGAGGGTTTTGGCTTTCTAGAGACCTCGCCTAAACTCCCACAGCAGAAGACAGTTCGTATCACCGTCAGCATCCTGGCAGGTTAGACCGACTACTGTGGGGGAAGAGAGATTGCCTTGTTTTGAACTTGGCATTACCCTTTCCACTTCTCTGCCGTTGCCTAGAGCCTGAATGTCTGACGAAGACTCTCATAGCGAGGCACAGAAAGGGCTCACAGTTTTCCAAGCATTAGTGTTGTGTCCTGGGTCTCAACTAGGCCAGTGGCTCTGGGTGTGAACAGTGATGGGAAGAGGAAGTTCACAGGCGTGTATGATCTGTCTACTTACTTATCAGCATTTCATTGTAAGGATGGAAGCTCATAAGCAACACACCTGTTTCCTGGGTGCTTGGAATAAGACTCCAGCTCTGAATAGCTGAGGAAAGTTAGTCCTTTCTAAACTCTTCCTCTTTTGTGGCCTTGGGGTATACGTACAAGCTGGTGTACCCCTCCCTTAGCCACGTTCCACCTCAATAGCACCCCACCTAAACCCCAGCAGCACCAAAGATCAGATTTAAAGTCTAAGATGTCTGCCGTCTACCCTGAAGCACTACGCAGTGCACACTCAGTTCTGTGTACTATTTTAAGAGCATTATAAATGCTGTGTCATTTTATGGGCATAACTGTGTGCTTATACTGTAAGGCCATAAAAGAAGAGTTTCCTTGACAATTCGCTGGAGTTGGCTGATGGACTCTTTCCAGCACTGTTCACTCCCCACAGCCACTGGCCTAGTTGAATATTGGGTGTTACAAAAGTCCTTGCTTGTAGATGTTTATTCAAGTTCAAAATGGTCTATTCTTTTGTCTAATTGAGTCACAAGTTCTAATCCTGGAATCCTGGAATGTTTCAACGTCCATACAATCTAATCCTAAATCTAAAACTGGAAGGCTTCAGCCTCAGTCTGTGTACAATCTAAAATGTTTTAGCCTCCGAGACTTACTGCTGACTAAGCCACTCTAACTAGTTCCTTTTGAACTCAGAGCTGTACTCAGCTATTCTGGTTGACTGATTCAATTCACTCACTGTTCTGGTTCAAATTCTCCAAACTGCTGGTTCAAACTGACCTTCTGATCTGGCTGACTGTTTCTGACTGAACACTTCTGACTCTGACTGACTCTTGCAACTTCTTTGACTGAACTGCTCTGCTCAGCTTCAAACTGACTCACTCTTCCCGTCTGATACTGACTTCTGCTGAACTGCCTCTGTATCTCTGTCTCAGACTCCTCAGACTGCCTCTGTGTCTTATCCTTTGTGTCTCTTATCCTCTGTCTGCTTCAGACTGCTCTGCTTCCTGTCTCCCAAGTGTGAGGATTAAAGGCATGTACCACCACTGCCTTCTGAATATTGGGATTAAAAGTGTGTGCTAACATTCTTTCTACATTCCATCTGAACCATGCAGACCTCTGAATGTGATCCCTTCATATAGACCCATGGGAATTTGATCCCTTCTTAGCTATCTATCACACAGGCCTTTCAATGTGATCCTTTCCCAGAGTAGCCATGTTGCTGTATTAAAAGATTAAATATTCTTCTATACCCGCTCTATTAAGTTGTGAGAGAAAGCCTGTGAAATGATTTGCATACTCTGAAGCTTTGTCATATCAGTTAAAGACAACTTCTCTGGTGCCTGAAATCAAGCACCCAGGAGGCTGAGACAAGAGGATTGCTGAGTACATAGTGAATTCCAGGATAGTCTGGGCTATCAAGTAAAAAACCTATCTAAAACAATAAACAACAAACCACCAGAACCACTGCAACCACCACCACCACAAATCTCCCAATCTAGACTCAAAACTCTCCAGGGTTTATAAAACCCGACTGTTTTTGGAGGAGAGGAACTGAGTTTGAAAAGGCTAAAGGCTTCAGTTTTGACAAAAAGCTAGTAGGCCTAAGTTTTATGTTCCTAACAACAGGCCTAAGTTTCATGCTCCTGACAGTTAGCACGAGCTGTTCCCAGAAGGGCAAACTGAAAAACAATTCAACAATACTGAGAAAAGCTGTCAGTACACGTGCCCAGAAACGCATCCCTGACTAGGAAATCCCCCACCCAACTCGTAATGCACCCCATGCCAAGCTGGAACTGACTTTGCCTCTAAAAATGCTATAAAACCCCGTGTGAGCTGTTCTCGGGGTCTCGCTCCTCCTCTTGCTTCATAGAGTTGTGAGCTAGCGAGCTAGCAATAAAGCCTCGTGCGTTTGCATCGATCTCAAGTCCTGGTGGTTTCTCGGGGGTCTCCACCCAGTGGGCACTTCAAGTTCTCTCTTGGGCCCATGCGTTGAACATGTGATTCCCCAGCTGTTTTGGAAAGTATGCAAGTCTTTGGTGAAGAAGACATGATGGTATGGTGGACTCACTGGTGCTGGACTTTGAAGTCTGTTGCCCAGCCTGCTACCTGCCTGAGCTGTTTGCTTCCTATCCGACCAGCCACACACAAACTCTTGCCCACACAGACCAAGTCAATTTATCCTCCATCTTTGTCTTGTTATAAAGGACTGTAATGTCAATTTCTTATATTTTTAGATTTATTTAGTATGTGTGTACATATGTGAATATATACGTGCTGCATACATGTGCCACAGTGCGTGTGCAGACGTTACAGGACTACCAGCGTCAGTTCTCCCCCTCTACCGTGTGGGCTCCAGGGAGTCAACTTGGGTCTTCAGGCTTGGCAATGGGTGCATCTATCCACTGAACTGTCTCACTGGCTCTGGACCGAACTCTCTAAACTGTGAGTCAAAATAAATCTCCCCTCCCTTAAGTTACGTCTTTCAGGCATCAGGTAGAGTGATGAGAAAGGTGACGCACAGGAGCATATTATTCTCCCTGTGTGTTGTGTTGTAAGATAGTGCTGAGCCATGTTTTAACAGGGCACTCTGACCCAGAGAGGTGGATTTAAATCTCAGCTCTGCCTTCTATTAGCTGTGACATTACAGTGCTTGACATGCCATAGGCATTCAATGAAGGTTAACTATTATTATTTCCTCTCTTTAGCTATCACTAATAAATTCATTTCCTTCTAGAAAGGAAGGGTGAGTATATTTTCCTTTTTTAGTGAGGAGCGATAACTCATAAAATCCAGGAAGTTTCACTAGACCTTGGGGGTTGGGAGCTTTTTTCCACCTCCACAGTAACTGGGAGATGGGAGAGGAACCCATGGATTCTGAGACTACACTAACCACGGGCAGCCAAACTGAGAGACATAGCCACAAAAAGACAAGGGGAGGAGGGAAGCCATGCCTCCCCCAGGCTGCTCGGACCTCTGTGTGAGGCTGCTACACCTTGATCTTCCTTGGAAGCAACAGGGAAGCTGAACTTGGCACCGTCTCTCTTCCTCACTCAGATTGGAGGGCTCACTCTGGGTGCCCTTCAACTCCAGGCGAAGAGGAGGCGCAGATGGCGGTAACTCGTGGCAGTGTGTGTCATGTATCCAAGAGGAGCTCCAGGGGCGAGAACCTGTCTCTGCCACTGGCAAGGCATGGGTTAGGTAACTAACCTCAACTAGCTGGGCCCAGGCTTGCTCATCTGTGCCTGGCCCCTCACCCTGGAGCTCACTGTACCGCATTACCTCAGAATCTTCCCCCAGCTTAGAGATGCCACCTGTGGGGACACTGGTTCCGTTAGAAGTCCCAAGCCAGGACAGATCAATGGGGAACAGTCGGGAGGGAAGAGGTGAACCTGGGATGATTTGGTAGGCAGAAGGAAGAAGCAATGCTCTTCTTGTTGCCTTGGCCCTTAAATTCTCTTGACAGCTGGTAACCATTTGTCAAGCCAGAAGAAACTCTCCAGGGAGCCCTTCTTACATAAGACACCACACAGCCATACAGCGGCGCTGCAAGGCTGCACGTGACTGAGATGTCACCTGCCTGGGGGCCCAGTCCTTTTTTTCTTCTGAAACTGCCCTCTGTCTGTCTTTATCAGCTGAGCAATTGCCCAGGTCACGGACATCTCCTATATTAGAATTGTCTTAAAAACCAGACTGAGGCTCTCTGAAGAATAAGACTCATTTATGAGGAGGCCTGTGGGTAGAGGCTGTAGGGCACCTGATGGACTTCCTTTCCTATTTATCTTCATCCCCACCAAGGCCCAGCAAGGACATTCTCCACGTCGTCATCAACTTAGGAACACAGACTATCCCTTTCTATCCCATCCCCACAAATAGCTCTGCACTGAACACCCCAGCCTCCCTGCCCAATCCAGCTTAGTGTCTTTCTGAGCCAGTAAGCACCCTGGGAAAGGGTAGAAGGAACAGAGAGGAATCAGATCCTGAGAGACATCCTGGATAGCCTGTGGGAATTAAACTCGATGCCGTGTGCCTTTGCTCTGACCTCAATTTTTCAGTCCCAGCCGTGCTCAGGGCCTCTCTCCCCGTCCTGGTGAAGCTGAGCAGTGAGGTCATCTTCCATCGTAGAGGCCATCTTCTGATCATCCGTGTTAGGAAGGTGACATATTTCCTTTTCCTCCTCAAGGTCAAACCAATTTACTCCGTGTGAGGGAGTCCAGTGCACTTGTCACGGATGGCAGTTGGGCTCTGATGGATGTCGGGCATTGCAGTCACTTCCAGGAGGAGACGAGTCTCTTTCAGGTAAGCAGCCTGGATACTCCCTGGCTTCTGGCTGAAAGGGTGAGTCAGAGTGGAAGTTCAGAGGTCCGAGGTAATAACTGGCCTCCATAAACCCTCCTGATTATGAGTACGTGGCAGCCCCAGCCTTCAGGCCTCACTTCTCCTGTTAGCCCCCGGTCACTGCTAACAACCCAGTGTTGTTAGCAGCAGCTCTTAGGCATTGGGCATCTGGCACCGGCACTGCCCTCGGAGTTTTCTGGCTGGTGATAGGGAGGGCCATCTTCCCAGTGTGGTGAGCAGAGGGCTCGTTGGCATCTTTCCTCCCACTGCCGCCAGAATAGACAGTGCAACGGGGAACACCAGTTTCCTCTTGTGGCGGTTTTTGCTTATTTGTGTTTTTTTTTTTTTAAAATTATATCTTACAAGATCTATGTTCTTCCTGCGTCACATTGTTTTCTAAAAACGGTGCTGATGTTAAAGAAAGAGTGCCCCCTTCTATGATGGGAAGGATGGTCCCTTGTTTCTTCATTTCTCCTTAAGGAAAAGGCGCACAGCCATAGAATGATGAGAAGGGCCTCAGGGACCATTTGTCCGCTGGACACTAGAAAACATGGCCTTGCGTGCTTCCCAGCGAGCCTCTCCCTTCCCTATGGCCAAGAGAGAGCTTGATGGTCTTCACCTTTCTGTGTTGGGGATCTGACTCCCTCACCAAAACCAACAGATGGTCAGTTGCAGCACTCAGGATGCTGAGGCAGGAGGATTGTGAGCTTGAGGCCAGTGCGAGTCTTACACACATGCACCTACCACCACCACCACCACCAACAACAACAACAGTAACAACATGACTCAGATAATGTTTTGTTTTAAGAGTAATAATATTTCCACTGTAGAATTTCATGATAAGGGAGCTTCTCCCCTATTCCCAGGCTCCACACATGCTCCTCCTTAACTCCTAGCTTCTTGGGCCTCCATTTCAGGATGTCCTTGATCTTATTGTCTGCGTGAAGCACAGAGGTATTGCTTCACTCTTACAGAGGTTCCAGGCACCGCTGATAAGAGCTGAAAGGAGACACCAGAAGCCACTTATAGGCTCGTCACCACCGATAGCCTGGTTCCAAACACTGAACTGAGGGATACAGAAGTTGTCTTGGACCTGAAAGGCCACACAGACCTAGGGACTATGGTGGCTGTGTTGGGCTGTGTGGAAGAGGAGCAAGCAGAACAGGGCGGCTTTGGAAGAAATAGGACAGTAGACTCAGGCAGAGAGACCTGGGCACATGCATTCATGTTCTCAATCAGAAAGAAGAGCCTCAGTCCTTTGCAAATTCTGGTATCTGAGGCTTTGCCTGGCCTCCACCCTCCCTTGGCAAGTATGCCTTTCCAGTCTCTTCAGCCTCTTCCCTCGGCCTTGTTTGTATTGACCTTCATCCCTTAGGCTTACAACTTCCTGTTCAGAACTTTATCTAGAACAGTCCACAGACCTGGGCCTTTTTTATGGGGGAGGCTTCGAGACGGGACTTCTCCAGTTAGCACTGGCTGTCCCGTAACTCACTCTGTAAGCTGGCTGGCCTCAAACTCAGAGATCCACCTGCCTCTGCCTCCCAAGTGCTGGGATTAAAAGTGTGTGCCATCACTACCCAGCTTGGACCTTGTTATCAAACCAGAAACAAACTTTCAAAGGTCAGGGATTAATGTCAGAGTCCTGAGAAAAAATTTTCCAGGTAACTCATGCAGATGACAGCTGTTCAAAGGTTGAGCTCAAAGGCTGAGTGCAAACCCTTTAAAGCTCCAACCCTTCAGTTGGCTCTGAAGAAGCCCTTTTTGAGCCTTCCATCATAAAGCTATTCAGTGTTGATGGTCATTGTGATTTTCAGGGAAATTAATTCCCAGACCTCTTCAGCTGGCAGGTAGAGATGGGATCTCAGGGATTGTAATAAAACCAGTGTCATCGGCCCATGTCCGGCCTTGGTCTACCTGCTAACCATCACTCTCACCCAAGAGCTTGGCTCTGTCTCTGGAGTTCATCTTCTTTAGAGATGGCTTCAGTTTTTCCTAGAACTGTGATTGTTTATTTTGTCCAGCTGAAATCCAGGGTAGCCATGAGCATAAGCTATTCTTTCCGTATTTCCTGGTAGTTCTCGGGGGCTCAGTGAACTGGAAGAGAGCTGAGCTGCCAGGTATTGATAATAACCAATTGGAAGCAGGATGTCAACAAAAAAGCTTTTGATCAGTTGGTGCCATGGTACAGGCAGGAGTTAAAGCTGGAGGAAGCACCAACTGCCTGGCCTCATCCACCACCACCCCCGCCCCCCGAAAGCACTGGGTCCCTGGCCAAGGCAGTCGGTGCAGATGTGAGATGCGTCTCACTGAGGAGCATCTGTGGATGACCTCTGGAGGTTTCATGGGCCTCCAAGGTGAGGGTGAGAACTGTAAGAAAGTAGCAGGAGCAGAGTTTGTTCCCTGAGTTGTGGAGAGGCGTTTCCTCCCCTTCCTCTACGACAGACCCTGCTGAGCAAAGCCTTTCTAATTGCCCATTGTCAAGCCTGAAAAATCACACATGGGTTTTTAAGGAAACCAAAACATGTCATCCCAAATAGATCTCCTTAACACAAGAATTATTCCGTGCTGAAGGCAATTAAGATAGAGCAAAAAGCAAAAGCTCTTGCCTGCCCCCAATTTGCCCAAAATACAGGACATAATTTACACAAGTGTCCCAGCTTCCCTCTCTAGAGATAGAACCACTGTTAACCTGGAGACGGGGTCATGGCATCTGCATAGCCAGCCTTACTCACCAGCCCTGCTCTGCCCTTAGTGTGTCTTTACCTCTCACGGTTATCACCCTGGGAACCAAAACCACTTTCCTCTATCTCTCCGCTTCTCTACAGGTTTAGTGTTCTTTGATAAAGCCACTTCCTGGAGTCACTGCTCTCTGGGTACTCTGTACTCTCATGCGATACACGCACAACACACGTACTATAAACGTGTTTCTTTTTTTTCTCCTTAATCCATCTTTTATGGATTAAGAAGAAAGAGCTTATGGTAGGTGAAGGAGAAAGAATCTCTCTTATCCCTTCTATTTTTTGCCTCACACCCCCATCCCCTTTAAACCTACCCACTTTTCTCAGCTACATTTGTTACTTATGTTCCTACCAAACAACCCCAAATTTAGCATGATGAAATTTAGCATGGTGAACATTTATCACCTGACAGTTTCTGGAGGTCAGGAACAAAGGGGCAGAATCACCAGATGCTTTGAATAAGGTCTGCCATAGTCTTAAAAGGTGTCAGGCCGGGCGGCAGCCTCATGTCCATCAGCCGGGATGTTTCCAGCTCACTCTGGCTGGTGGTAATCAGTGTTGAGCTTCCTTCTGGCTATGACCAGGGGCCCTCCTGCCATGTGAGTCACTCCCCCGGGCACTTCCCAACATGGCGGCTGGCTTCCTCAGCAGTGAATGAAAAAGAGAAAGCATACAAGAGAGAAAACAGCCACAAAAAAGGCATCATCATTTCAGAACTTTTGGAGGAAGTGACATCCTGTGACTTCCTATGATTCTGTTTGTTAGAAAACAACTAAATCAGCCGGGCAGTGGTGGCACACACCTTTAATCCCAGCACCCAGGAGGCAGAGGCAGGAGGATCTCTGTGAGTTCAAGTCCAGCCTGGTCTACAGAGTGAGTTCCAGGACAGCCAGAGTTACCACAGAGAAACCCTGTCAAAAAAAAAAAAAAAAAGAAAAAAAGAAAGTAGAAAGAAAGAAAGAAAAAAGAGAGAGAGAAAGCTGAGTCATGGAAAAGGCAGGGGTGAGGATGCCAGAAGGTAAAGAGTCGCCAGGAGCCAGCTAGGGGACACCCACCAGATAAGCCGAGCCAGGGTTTGACTCTTCCCTTACATGAGTTTAGCGTGCTATGGAATCTCTCCCTTACAGCTGTGTGTTGCTCCCAGCCCCAGTGTGTGCGGTCGACCTGGCTCACTGCTTTTTTGAGGCCTCTCTCCTAATTGCACTCAGCCTCCTAGACACAAAACCATCGGGCTTACCCTCCATATCTGTCCCTGCTGCCCCCATCCCAGTCTTGAGTCACAAAGAGCGTTTGCTGATCGTAATCAGCTTTAACTTATTTAAACCTTTTCCCTTTCAAGCCCAGCTTCTGGGGCTCTGGGATTTCTGTGGGGGGACCCTTCCTGCTGAGAAATAGTCCTTGTCTGGATTGGTAGTCCTTGCTAGGGATGGACAAGGTCACTATTATATATACTATATATATATATATACACACACACACACACACACACACACATTGCATAGCTGTCATCTACTGCCTTCAGCATTGGTGTTGAGCACTGAGAGAATCAGGAGAGATTTGAAGCCTTTCCATAAGAGGGGAAAGGAAGATGGTATTTTACACTGTGTGCTTCATGTAATCCTCCAACAAACTGAATCGTTCCCACTTCACAGATACAAATACTTGAGGACCTAAAATTAGCAAGCAACCAAGCCAGAACCTGAGCCCAGACCCAGCATTTCTCTGGCCTGCTGTGTGTATCTAGGCGTGGCTCCCTTGACTTACTGTGAATCAGATCCTTACTAATGAAGCTCCTGACGCCTAATGTGTCTTGATCCTGAAAGGAGGTAAATGGCTGATGAATGAATGTCTTTTCCATCCTATGGAAGCCAGGGACCTTCCATAGAGCCAGGAAGGATAAGCATACTCAGCCCATGCACTTGGTCCCTCAGAGCATGCAAGGAAGAAGGGGGGCAATCAGAGAAGCTGGGGGAGGTACAATGTAGCAAGAATATCTTGAAGGTCCTGACACCCCAAGATAAGAACATGGTTTAGAGTGAACGCATTAGTGACTTTAACCACACAGATGTTTGCCCTTTTCTGAAGGATTTATGGTGGTTACGCTTCACTGTCAGTTTGACTGGATTTCGGATCATTTAGGAGACACACTTGTCCATGTCTGAGTGTAGTTCCAGAGAGGTTTACCTGATGATGCAAGGCTCACCCTCACTGTGGGTCTGGAGCCCCCATGGGCTGGGGGAAGAGAGTTCCAGACGTAACATAGAAAAAGGAGCAAGCTCACAGAGTTCTAGCATTCTTCTCAGCTTCTTGATCTGCCCAGATGTGATCTGTCCAGATGTGATCAAGTTCTCACTGCCACAGCTGCACAGTGCTTCCACTGTCAAGCCTTCCCACTGCGATGGAACACAATCTCAAACACTGTGAGCTAAAATAAACCCTTCCTCCTGTAAGCTGAGCAAAGCAACTAATACAGGACAGCAACTGCTGGGGAAGCCGTTGGCGGAGGTTTCAGGTCACACTGAACAGACCCAGATGAGCAGATGGAGCCTATCAATGGAGGATAGTGTCCCTAGAAAGGCCTGCTTAGAAGGTTGGCCACTGGCTGGCAGCCAGGGACTTGGTTTTCAGGAAGACTTCCATCACGCTGATTGATAAGTGACTCACAGGGCCTGTTGGTATGAGCAACGCTGAGCAACTGTTTGCCTTCTGGGATCCTGGCATTTGGCAGGTGCTAGACAGGGTGCTTATGTCAGCATCTCTAGTGAGAACCTGGGCACTGAGTCTCTAGCAAGTTTCCCTGGTTGCAGCATTTCATACACAGACTCAGGACTTGTACCTAAAGAAAATCCTGTGTGACTGCCCCACCAGGAGAGGACTCTTTTCCTTTTATAGATCATTTCAATCCCTTCACTGTAATGGACTTTAGCCAGGGAAAAATCCTGGGGTGATCGTGGAGACCTCAGGACACATTACAGAAGGCTAGCAGACAGTGGGCTTGGGTTAGACTTTGCTCACCTGGCTCTCTGAGCGTTCTCCTACCTTGACAGCTGTCCATACTTTCCTCTCCCCGCTTTTCATGAACTCCCCCGCCCCCACACCTGTTGTAATCATTTTCTCCAGAATGTGAGGATCCCTCTGTGATCAACCTAGTCAAAACTCTGACGGGGTGGGGGGGATGAGTCGAGGACTTATTAATATGAAGAAATCATGTGTTCTTCAGTTACTGAGTAACATGCCAATAAAGTATAGCCATACCACTTAAAGTTCTTATTTTCTCTACGATATCAGAAGCACTGTCCTTTTTCTCCGAGAAGATAGTCAGGTGTTCAGTTCATAATTTCCAGATTGACCTGGTGGGGTTTCACACTGTGGGAGGAATGTCATTTGGCAGATGGTCGCACACCACTGGTGTGATTAACGTCACAAGGATTAGAGCCTCAAGCCCTGGTATCTCGCTGCTATGACTCCAGAAGGAGAGCTCTTTAGGTATTGGGAATGTGGAAGGTGTGAGGTTTCCTACTGAAATCGGAAAGGAGACAAACAGGGGTGCGGGTCCAGACTCTGCGGGGAGTGGAAGCCTTTTAAGAACTTTGAATTTGGATTTAGATGCAGAGAGCTGGTCCTTGGAGGACCTTCAAACCCAGGACTGAGATCTCGAATATCTTAGGAGTTCAAAACTTTTTCTAGTACCCAAATGTCTCCGACCTTTCCTGGAGAATTGGGGCCACTCTGGAGAATTTGGTGCTGAGATTTCATAGAACTGAGAACCTTGGTGCCATCATCAGCGACCCTGCCTGGCTCCACTTGCCTCTTCTTCTGTTTCCTTCTTCCTTTGAGAAATAGACGTCAAGTCTGTAATAGAAAAACAAGAGTTTTCTTCTCTACATTGTTCATCATTCAAATCAACCCACTTAGTGAATGGGCCTATGATTCCCACTTAGGAGTAAGAAAAAACTCTTCTTGACTGTCTTTGACCTGGAACATCAGTCTTCTACCTTTAGACTGAGACTTTGGTGAACTTGCATCATCTCTCCTGGTCTTCAGGCTCTGGGATGTGACTGGATCTACACAGTAGCTCTCCATGGTCTCCCGCCTGCTGCTGACCATAGACCTTGGACTTCTCAGTTTCCATAATGACATGAATCACTTCTCTCTGGGGGGAATCTCTCAACCTCTCTCTCTCTTTCTCTCTCTCTCTCTCTCTCTGTCTCTCTCTCTGTCTCTCTCATCCTCTGACTGTGTAGCCTGAGACTGACATTGTTGATACAAACACAGCACCATACAACCATTCTCTTCTTCCGTTCTCTCCTCCCTGCCCCGACCCCAAATCTGGCTAAGGGCACATCTTTTTCTCTTTACGGGACTAAAATATATAATCAGAAAGTGAGGGAAAGCATGAAGGAGGAGAAAATTATAAACAGAAACAATGCCTGTGTTTTTCTTTGATTAAATACAAGACTGAGAGTCTAAACCGGTGACCCTCCCTTGGGAGTTCAGCCTCCGGGCACACCTCCTGAGTCGGATGTGTGTGTTCCCAGTGTCTCGAGGTCACTGATCAGGAAGGCTTATAATCACTGACTCAGAAGGAACACCTCTAACAGATTGTGACCTCAGACTTCTGTACCCTTTGGTGACTCCCAGAGCTATATTCTAGTCCTTGGCATTTAGCACCAGTTAGCACACTTGGTGCTGTGGTTCCGGGTGGGGCGGTGTCTTCCTTCTGCCTCTCCGGGGGCTGTTTGAGAAGTGAGTGAGGCAGGGGTGCTCAGTGCAGGCTGAAATTCCTGAGCAGGCTTCATAGGGTTAAACAGAGTGACTCTAAATGGTTGCTGTAAAGTTCAGCGTGTAAATGCTATGATACTAACTATGCAAATAAAATGTGTAAGCTAAAACACGGCAAAGTCGAGAGCCAAAGCCACCCTCCCCAGCCTACTGGTACCTGAGCAAGGCTTTCTCTGTCTATGATGTTCTCTACGGTAACTTAACTGCTCCAGAGGACTCGTGTGCAGCAAGAAAACTTTACTGTGCAAAGTGATGGCTAACTGTATGTATCCATGTGGCTAAGTTACAGTACCCAGCTGTTGGATCGAGCACCAGTCTCAGTGTCTCTATGAGGGCATACCATGAATGTGGGGAGCAGTCACCGTCACCACGGTGAGCACAGATTGAATGAGGATGGCTTGGCAAACTCAGTGTCCTGACCCCCTCAGTCATCACGTCTGAGGATGTCTGGACTTATTCTGGTGCTATCTTCAATTTCCTTCACTGGGGGAGAGGTCTCAGAACGATGGCAGATTGAGTTGTTAGGACGGCGGAGGCTTGTCATTTGAAAAGGGAGAGGAAATTAGGGTGTCTTCGCTATTGTGCTTCCATTTGAGCCATTTTGCTCATTAAATTTTGCTTATTAAAGAGGCCTTTTATCTCCGTCTTCAGAAAATTATAGGGCTAAGTGGTTTTATCATCATACGATGCCGATCCCTCCGCTGTCTTCCCTTTCACAATGGTTTAATAAAGAGGAACCGGGAATCCTGTCTCCACTCATCTCAGCTCCCAGCAGTATTCTGCCGCTTTAAGAAAACTCTGGCCAAGTCGGGCAAGGTGGCGCGCACTTGAAACCCCAGCACTAAGGAGGCCGAGGCAAGCTGATTATAAATCCCACCTAGCCTGGGTAACGTAATGAGTTTCAAGTCATCTTGGGCTACTTAGAGAGAGATCTTATTTTAAACAACAGCAGCAATAATAACTATAATAATAATTATGTATAGCTATGTAATAACCATATAATAATGAAAACAGTTGTAATAACTCCAAACCCAAGCAAAATAAGAACAATGAAAAAGAAAACCCTAATGTGTGGAAGGCCACTGAGCCCTGAAAAAATGATTTGGATTAGGTAATTTGAGTAAAAGCTTTCCAAGCAGCTGCCTTTATCAGTTTGGGTGTCTGCTCCTTTTTAGACATTCACGTCTCGAGAGTCAGTACATGCAAGAGGACTTAACCAATAGAGAACGCTGCCTTAGTTTGAATCTCAAGTGCCCATCGTTATATAGGCTTGGTCACCGGCCTGTGGTACCACGAGGAGTGGGGCGTAGTAGGAGGAAATGGGGTCATTATGGGGACATTGTCATTAGGTGAGTTACTGAGTTCCTCCCTCTTTCTTGTCTCTCTATTTTCTTCTTAGCTACCATGAGAATAGTCTCGTCCACCATACATTCCCTCCTGATGCGATGTCACCATACAGACCCAAGGGAGCAAAGTCAAGCAATCATGGACCGACTTCTCTGAAATCAGGAGCCAATATAAACCTTTCTTCAAGTTGATTACCTTAAGTATTTGTTACAGTAATGGGAAGTTGACTGATAGAAACATACTGAACTTCCCGTAAGAGAACATTCGAATCAATCATTTACTAAGAGGTGAGGAGTGGGACCATTGCTACTGTTTGCTCAGAGGTTCAGTGATGCCAGGATGGGGGTCCAAGCACTCCCTGGGCATGTATTGTGTTGCTGTCAGATGGCTGCTGTGGCACAAGCCATTGTATTTCCTTTTTTAATTCAGACACTGGTCTTACTGTGTAGTCCAGGCTAGCCTTGAGCTCATTATTTTCCTCCTCAGCCTCCCAAGTGCTAAGATTACCGTCATAAGCCATCACGCCTTGCTTACCATAAGCATCATGTTAAGAAAGGAAGCAAAAAACAGAATGCCTTATTTTTAAATTAGGAGAACCAGTGTTTCCAGGAGGGCCAGGAGACATCGCTGGCTAGAAGGACATTTCACGGCCATTTCTGCAAATAAGGGCTGCTGGGAAACAAGAATTTAGCCCTTCCATCTTTTTAGGACAACCCATCAGGAGAATGGAGCTGGGACTATGTATTGATTCTACCAATCTTCAGTTCTGTACTGACTCCACAGCCTGGGCCTGGGGACATTCTTTGCCTCTTCGTTGGTGGTACACTCTTCTACCTGACTTTCTCTCAGTTGAGTTAGCACAGAGTGGTTAGTTCTTACATCCTGCCAATTTCCTCAAGCAGACCTAGCAAACCTCTTCCAAAATGAGAAAAGCATGTAATTATGTTGAGGACAGAGGTATGCAAGGAAGCCTGGGCCAGAACCAGCTTTGGATGGGACGCCATGGAGTGCATTTAGACTTTGAACTACATCAGCCTAAAAGGCTTGATTGTCACTCCCCAAATAGCTGAAAGCTAGTCCGGGACTGAAGCAGGCTCAGAAGCTTCCGGGCTTTGGGGGCACAGCAGGAAAGACAGTCTCCCCAGGAATCCATCAGAGGAGAAATTGGGCTCCACTCAGAATCAGCGGAACTCTGAGCTCTCTGAGTGAATTGCTCACTCCTTCAGAGCGCCCTTGTGAGACCCATTAGAGTAAAATGGAAAGAACTCCTCCAGGGCATGCTGGGGGTTGCCAGGAGGGCCAGGGTGTTCCATCTGAGTTCGGAGTGGCTGACTTCCCATCAGAAGGCTTTGTGGGAGTGTGGAGTGCAGGCTGAATACACAGGCCAGTGATTTTCTCAGCCCCAGAGGCCCTCTAGGGCTCTTCCTGCACCCACCTGTCCTCAACTTTGTAACTCAGTGACTCTGCAACACAGTGGCTCCTTGCACCCTGATGGTCAGAATTGTCCATCACCATAGCAACCTCAAGAATGGCTTCAAATGAGTTATTTTTGATCCTGGAGGATGCAGGTGTGATGTTTTTTCTCTGTTTCTACTTTCACCCCATGAAGCAGGGCAGAGCAGGGGTGAAGGAAGAATGATAAAAGATAGGGCTGAATTTAGCTGCTGAAGCTGCAGCTCCACCAGAAGTGGCGCATGCCCGGTGGCAGAAGGTGAGCAGATGGCGAACAGCTTACACCGTCAGCCTCGTGGAGCATCTGCTCTTGGACCTCGGGGTCTTCCGACAAGGCAAAGGGCGTTTGCATTATGGCAACAGGACGTGAGAGAAGCCAGATTGCTCTCCCAGGTAGAATATCAAACCAGAAATGCGAAAACCGGGAGGATTCCTTCTGTTACCGCCTCCGCGGTCCTTCGTTTTTCTTTTTTTCAGAAGCGCTGTGATTTATGTGGAGAGATCCAGCAATTCAATACATTCAGCAAAATTTTACAGAGTGTCTTGTCTTTATTTTTACTGTACTGTTTATGTCCCACCTCTTTGAACAGAAATTCTTTCCAGGCAGCTTACAAGCGAGGACATAAAAGGGAAAAGCAATAACACAGAGAGTCAAGACCGGGGAAAGGAAAGAGAAAATCTCCTAGCACGAGAGTCAACACTGCAGGAACCGAGGATTAAAATGTAACTTTGTGAGTCCTAGATGCACGGACTGAAACTCAAAGACACGTTTTTATCAGCTTCTTTCGGAGAAGACTTTTTTTTTTCCTTCTATTAAATTTCTTAAACATTAAAAAGATTATTACTTTTGAAAATTTTATCGTGTGTGTGTGTGAAGACGCGTCCATGCCATGGCTGGCGTGCGGAGGTCTGAGGACAGCTCCCAGGAACGGGTTCTCTCCTTCCACTGTGTAGGTCCTGGGAATTGAACTCAGGTCATCAGGCTTGGTGGCAAGTGCCTTTACTTCCTGAACCATTTTCTTAGCCCCTCTCTTATTAAGTTCTAAACACCATGACTCTCTTGAGGAATCTGGATTTAGTTCCAGTGAGAGACATCTCTTCCTTCCTCTTCATCATCACACTCTGACACTGGGTGCTGTTTAGGTATAAAAGATTTATATTATATAGAAAAGGGTGTCCCACTTAGTCCTGGAGTCGCACGAGGTTTGGCTGTTAGTGTCATCGGTGGATAGTTAGGGAAACTGAGGCACAGGTGTAGTCTTCCAGGCCTTTGGCACAGTGAAATCGGTTCCTTGGCTATCATTGTTCCTTCCAAGAAGCCATGCTTGGCTGCTGTGCCAAACTCTAAGGGTGTCCTGACAGACTAGGAGCAACTTGTGCCTGGGGTCTTTTAGGCTATCACACGCCCCGGAAGCCACAGGCTTCCAAAGCAGGGGACTGTGCATCAGCCAGATGACCTTGACTCTGGCGTTGCTGACACACAGACCACCAACTAGCTATTGCCTCATTTCCTGGAGCAGATTAGTGGTTGTCACCAATCTAGTTTTTGTAGACAGTGAATACCTTACCAATCTCTCCTCTCCCCTCCCCTCCTTTCCTCTCCCTTTCCTTCTTCTCCCCTCCCTTCCCCCCTCTCCTCTCACCTGCTCTCTTCTCCCCTCCCCTCCCTTTCCTTCATCTCCCCTCCTCTCCCTTCCCCTCTCTCTCCTTTCTCTCCCCTCCCCTCTTCTCCTCTCCCTTCTTTCTCCTTCCCGTTCCTCCTTTCAAACTCTCCCCTATACCCCTCCTTGCTCTCTTTCAAATTCATAGCCTCTTTTTTCTTTGTTGTCATATATATATATATATATATATATATATATATATATATATATGTATATATATATATACACACACACACACACATATATATATGTATACACACACATACACACACACACACACACACACACACACACATATATAACCTGCTCAGTCTGTATAATGTTACTTATATATATGTTTTCAGGGCTGCCCATTTGGTATTGGCTAACCAACTGGTATGCTCTTCCCCTAGGGAAACTATTTCTCCTGCCCCCAGCATTCTTCAGTTGCCTGTTGTTCTTCATGTGGGGTTGAGGTCTTGTGGGCTTTTCCCCATCCGCTGTGTCAGGTCCATTGGTGTCTTCCTTGTTCAGCTCACATTTGGGCAGTCACACTGGTGAGATTTTATGGATGTAGCTTCTTACATTACTGGGAGATATAATCTCACCACAGCAACTCTCCGGTCCCCTGTCTCTAACAGTCTCTCTGCCCTCTCTTCCGCGGTGGTTCCCGAGCCTTACGTGTAGTGTTTTGTACATGTGCCCACTGGGACCTGGCTATACAACTCTGCATTTTGATTGGTTGTGCTTTTCTGTGCTAGTCGCTGTCTGTTACAAAGAGAAATTTCCTTAATGGGGTGAAGACTACACTTATCCTGCATAAGGACAACTGTTTAGATTGTTGTTAGGGATTATGCTGATTTAGTAAAGTGGTGATTGTATTTTTAGTCTGAGATCCATGACGTCACCAGCACTGAGCAGTTAGCTAGGTTTCTAGTACTAAGCATGGTTTCCCTCTTGTTGAGCAAAAATTTGAAGCCAAATGGTGAGTTCATGGGCTAAGATCTGTCTAGTCAAGATACTCGAATGACTCCAGAGCATTGAGAAGCTCCAATTTAAGCAAGGACGTGCAAACAATTTGGAGTCCCATCTTCCTAGTATCATATCTCTTCAAAACCTACTTTCCGTCCTCAGGCTGGAAGACCCACTTGGTGGAAGGAAGGTAGGTGTTAGAGTCTGGTTTTTAAATGTTCCCCAAAGTCTCTATTCTAAGGTTCGTGTGGCAGCATGTGGTGGTGTTGGGGTGGAGGCAGCTGGAACCTTAGGAAGTGAGGGCTGTTAGAAGGAAATTAGGTCACGGGGGTGTGCTCTTGAGGGGATAGTAGACCTCCAACTTCTTCCTCTTTGTATCCCAGGCCCCCTGGGCACCACAGGCCCAGAGACAATGAGGCCAGACGCATGGGCTGAAACCCTTAAAACTGTGAGCCAAAATGAACCTGTCCTCCTTTGAATTGTCCGTCTCTGATGTTTCCACAATGCTGGGGATCAGACTGATCCTTGGGCAGTGAAAGAATTGTTGTTGGCAAGGTCTCACTAAGCAGCCCTGACTATCCTGAAACTCACTATGTGGACCAGGCTGGCCCGGAACCTGTAGAGTTCCACCTGCCTCTATCTCCTAAGTGCTGAGATTTTTTTATTTTAATTTTTTGGTTTGTTGAGACAAGGTTTCTCTGTTCTAACTCTGGCTGTCCTGGAACTCACTATGTAGAGAGGCTGGCCTCTAACTCTCAGAGATCTGCTTGCCTCTGCCTCTCAAGTGCTGGGATTAAAGGCATGCACCGCCACCACCTGGCAAGATTAGTTTTGCACCACCACCCTGGGCCAAGAACTGTTGTTCTCAAGACATTCAGAATATATAGCCTGGGCTACTAAAGAATTGGAGTCAACTCTTTTTAGTAGGAGAACCTAAATATTTTTTTAAATCATGGATTTATCAGGAAAATTCATTTTCTTTCCTCTTTTGTAGATTTATATCTGACGTAAAGTTTTTCTTTTTCTTTTCCCCATTCTAACTCATTCTTTGTAGGTCTTTCTGCCTTCCTTGCAAGGCCTTGGCATCTCTGCCCTATAGTCCTTCAGGTAGCTTCGATGCTCATCCTGTCTCAACTTCTATGTGTGTATTGCCAGTAAGCTGGGACAGTGTGTGAGGGAGAGAGCACCGAGAGCGAGAGCGAGAGCGGGAGCGAGAATTTGGAGCTGCAACAACTTTCTTCTTTGGACTATGAAAATAAGGGAAATTAAGTTTCTACTGAGAATCAATTTTAAATGAATGCATAATGGAATATCATGAGATATGCAAAAAATCCATTAGCTCTCAGGTCCGCATGACTCAATGGCAATGTGCCCACATTTTCTTTCCTTTTCTCATGTTTACATAATTACAAGCCTCTCCATAGATCTGGTTGTGTTGTCCAAAACTTTGTCAGCCTCTCTCTCTCTCACTCTACTGAATGGCTCTTTCTAAGTCAATGGTCAATGCCCACCATTCTCTTATATGTCCAGCCTCCCAGGTAAAATGTGCCTCCTCCAACAGTAGCGGCCAAGGATTGCTATTGGCCTTTCACTTCTGGCCTCCAGCTGCTCCTGCGCCCACTCTCCACCCTGTGGACATATTTGAAATTCGTTGTGTTTCTCTTCATAATAACATTGTTGTTTCTCAAGTGCTTATTATGTATCGCCCATGGAGCCAAGAGGTTCACATAAGTGAACTCATTTAAACCTCCTCCTTATAGAGCAGAGAAGATCATTGTTGCATTAATTATGGAAAAAACAAGGTTCAGAAAAGCCATATTGCTGCCCAGGGCCCCGTTACTATAAGTGGCAGGCTTGGGATTTGATCCCAAAAGGCTGACCTCAGAGGCTGGATCCACACCGCTGCACTGAGCCGTCCCTGCCTCCCATCATTCACTATTATGAGAGCAGTGACGAGTCTCCGCAAATAGAGCACAGAAGCAATTTCCAGTATACTACTCCACGCTGCTTACACCAAAAGGGCAATTTAAAAAAAAATCAACATTGTACTCCATTTTAATTATAAATATTAGGATGTATTTATATATGCTGCCTTTTAACTGTTTGTGAATGAATAGCTACAGCAAAAAATAAATTTCTTAGGATTCGACATGAAAAAAAAAAAACCCCTACCATCCTTGTTAAATATTTTATTAAAAATCATTTTGTGTTGCTGCCAAAGTAACAGAAAATAATTAAATTTCTTTCCATTTTATGATATAATTTACATAAACAGCCGTGCTCTTCCTATCTGTAAATGTCAAGTGTGCTGCTGCGAGCTCCCTGAAGTGTGTGGCGTTGGAATTACGAGTGTGGTATCGCGGGCCAAGGCTGATGGCTTCAGCCCCACACAGGGGTCCGCAACTGAGTCTAGGAACTGGCAGTGTAGACCTGGACCTGGAAAACGTCCCGTTAGCTCTAAGTGCCCCGAGCCAGTGCAAAGCCTCGAAGATTCTGAGGCTGGCTTTCGCTGGCTGCACAGCCTACAGTGGTAACTCACCACGTAACTGTCACTAGCGCCACCAGCGGCAGAATTTTGGAAAGATCAAAGTCTGTTTCTCATCCTCCTGGAGACTCCCAAATCTGACCTGAGGCTGCCTTAGCTTCCACACGTAATTTGGCCTTTCCGGGTTATTTTGCATTCACTTCTCCCATACTGGGACAAGGCAATTTTCTAAGAGGCTCTGCATTCACTAGAGTTAGGGCAGGCTCCTGATAAAAACCACTGCAGCCCGATCTGTCTTAGATGGCGGAATGCTGGCAACAGTGGTCTCCATGCTCCTTGTTCTGATGGGGCGTATGGGCTGGTGAGATGTGGGGAGGGAACTGTCTTCATACTGTTTAAGGACAGGGAGAAAAAGGACTCTCCTGTTTCTTCTTCTAGTGCTTTTAATGAAGCAAATGAGTCTGTGTTTGGGTTAAAAGGACCCTGGGTCAGCCATGCAGATCTGCAAATGGCTATGGCTGTGTCAAAGTTGGTCATATCAATCAATTCCTCATAGACATGTAGTGGTAGCTGGTTTTAAAAACGTCCCAAGAGTTTTGCCCACCAGCTGGTGGTGGCTTGGATGCTGTGGTCACTGGTCACCACCAGCATGGAATCTAATAGCAGGTTGCTTGTTACGGTTTAACTAGTGCTCTCTGTTGGGAGACCAGGGCAGTGTCTGGAAATTCTTAAATCACATGAGAGGAAACTTTATGTTTTGGAAAAGAAATCAACACGACCACTGTCAACCTGCTGCTTTCTGTTAGGAAGGAGCTGATGGGGGCTCAGGAATGACGGGGAAGCTTCAGTACCAATGACCGTGGACAGGGTGGACGGAAGCATTCAGCAGTAGACGAAACAACTTCAGCATCCCCAGCCCCAGGAGGGATGGAGAAAAAGGAGACTAAAAGAAACCTTAAAACTTGGAGGAAAATTGGAAAAGGAAAGCTCCCTGGGCGATTCATTAGAGAGGAGAATTAATTTCAGGTCAGCCCTAAGCAGCTGCAGTCTTCTCTGATGGAATGAGGTGGATGTGCAGGGCACCTATCCATTTCCGCCTGCAATTCAGGGATGCGACTCCATTCTGATGAGGTCGCAGACACGCCACACTGCCTGGGCTCAGAGCCTCACTGCCATGCCCTCAGCTATGGAGAGGGACAGGGGCTACAGATGCATTCACAGGGACGGGACGGCTTCCGACTGCCTACCTAGGGAGCCTGAGGAGGATTCGGCGCCTCCCCCACTGCCCCATGTGTTCCACACACCCCCTACGTGTGAGGAGCCAGCCGGTGATCTAATAATCTCAGCCCAGTTCTGATTTCCAGACTGGAGCACTCTGACTCACGGGCTCCAGAGAGGAGCCCATAACAAGTCCCACAATCTCCAAGGCCATGTAAGGAGACCGTAACTCCCGACACTGCGGGACCTTTTCAGCAATGCTTCCCATTCTCTGTGTTCTGCCAGAGCGTGTGGGGTAGGCTGGTAGTAGGAGGAAATAGAGCATGCTCTCTGTAATTCCTTACATCGCTTGCTTTTTTCTGCATTCCACGAGGACCAGAGAATGATTCATGCCTGTGTGTATCATGAGATTTAGTAAAATCCTATTTGAGGTCTTTGTTTGGAGCCCAGACATTTCAGGCCACCATGCTGCTGAGAAGCTATTTGCGAGCGGAGGGCTATCATCTTTCTCTTTTCTTTGTCTGGAGGGGTTCTGGGATGAGCTCGCCATGCAGTGATAAACAAGACCAGGACACTTCAAAGCCTGAGTGATACGCCAGGATATGGGGAAAATACACTTGTTTTAGCTTTTCTTCCCCGGAGAGCAATCCGTGGCACTTTCTTAGTGCATAGGCAAGTTGGATGAGTTTACATGACTTCCAATATATTAAAGCATGCATGAAGATCCTTAAAAACACATCAGTATATCTCAGCATATCCTAAGGCCATATGGCGTAAACACAACCAAAATGTCTAATAAGATACCATTAAGGCAATCACCATTACGGAAAGGACGAAGGAATATTAGAATGATTGGAACCTATGTAAGCAAGTGAATCATCTTGCATCCTTGGGTGGTAATAAACCAGACAATACGCCCCACAGTTGGAGAATTTTTGTGGTAGCACAGGACGGCGAGAGGGAAAGGCTAACTTGGCTTTGCTCTTCAGTAAGTATTATTAGTGAGGATTAAGACTGTTACTGAGGATTGTCACTGCACGCAGCCGGGTGGAACAAGGTAGAGTCAATGACAGCTGCTATGAAGGAATGAAAGCGAGAGATTGGATGGAGCAGGACCGGGGGGCGGAAGGGGCAGCCGATAAGGAAGGCCGAGAAATGAACCATTTGAGCTGAGATCCAAGGGTCACGCCCAAATCTTGAAGACACTCGAGCAGAGGGAATGGCACATGCTCGAGTACTGAGCAGACTTAAGGAACAGAAAGGCCAGTGTGGCTGCCACGACTGAGACATCTGGGGACAGCGTGTAAAGGTAACTGAGGTTAGATCTGGGAGGGACAGAAATGGAGCCCGTTCTGGTTGGGGTGGGACTGGTGACAGTTGGGAGGGCTGCCATCTGGCTGAGGCGGAGGGTCCAGGCAGCAGGCTTACCCTGACGCTGGCAGGGTAGAAGGCTCCGGTACCTGGAGGAGTGTGGAAACTGGATGAAGTGCGTCAGTCACGAGCAGCCCCTCTTTCATAAGCTTCCTCCTCTGTAGACATCTCATCTCCACTCACAGGGAGGGAGAGGGGAGAGGTTCACAGAACAAGATGGAGCAACCCTCCTGGGTCCCCTGCCATTGAGACAGTGCGTTTTCAGCCTTCTTGGAATTCCTGCTTCTGTCTCCGGAGACACCCTCCCCGCTTCATCCTGGCTATCTTAGTATGCTCATGCTGCTGTGATGGAGCACTGTATTCTGGGCATTAGAAACAGAATTTCATCACCCACAGTCCTCGAGGTGGACAAGTCCGAGATCCAGGTGCAGTCTGGCCAGGCCTGCTGAGGGCCTGTGCTCTGGGCTGCAGGGGGCTGACTTCTCACAGTGTCACATCCTCACGAGAGGAGAGGGAAGCCAGCTTTCTCCAGAACCCCTTATTGATTGATTTGTCTGTTTTTGAGACAGGATCCTGTTACGCAGCCCAGGCTAATCTTGAACTAGTGGTCCCCCTGCCTCAACCTTCTGAGTACAATTAGAGGTGTTTGCCACCACACTTGTCCTTCTGGAATCCCTTTGATAAGGTCACTAATCCCCTTCTTGAGGGCTTCGCTCTCAGGACTTAATTATGCCCTAAGGCTCACCTCCAAATGCCATCACCTTGGGAGTTACAGCTCAACACACACATTTTCAGGGAATACCAACATTTGGTCTATGACTGTCTTTTCTTTTATGCAACCAAAGATTCTATATACTGAATATTTAAACATCTAGTCACATTGCTTCTATGTGAAACCGTTTATTCAGTAGCGTCTCGAAAGAAAGGGCTAATGCCTCCCTTACATGGACAGGGCGATAGTCCGCAAGCCAAGGAACCCACTGCAGCAGGGGAGAGGCCTGGGACAGATGCCTCCTCAGAGCCTTGGGAACACACCTCGGCTTCATGCCCTTTCCTGATTATGAGAGCTCCTTCTGCTATTGGTGCTCCATTGTAAGGGTAGTAGGTATGTTAGGCAGTTTGGCAGTTAGTTAGGTAGAGAGGAGATGTCCCGGAAGGCTTTCTTCAGCCTCCTCACTGCCAGAGCTGCCGTCCCTGCTTCTCTGTACCTCCTCACTTCGTAAGAGAGGCTGAGGATCCACAGCCAATGTACGCAGAACAATCTGGATAGGCAGCGCTGCTGGAGCCCTTCTGCACACTGGGGAAGGAGTGCTTGCCGTAGTGCGGCAGACAGATGGTCACCCAGCACCCGCCTCAGCCCTGCCAGGAACAGTGCTATTCCCAGTGTGGGCCAGGGCCTGGGAGCTGGTCTTGAAGTCCTGACTTTGCTTCCCATATCTGACTGACCTTGGCCGGGGAGCCCAATTTCCCCAATACCTCAGTTTCTTTGTGCAAAAAATGAGGGCAAGTCCCACTTCCTAATATCATTATGGCAAATGAGACCACACCTAGGATGAAGTAGGCCCTCAATAACAGAAGAGAACGGGCTGTCAACCTACGCCCTGTCAGTTCCCATAACAAGGGCCACAGGTGAAAGCCACAGGCTCGTCTTCCTTCCCTTCTTCCCCACGGCTCTGTCTAAACCCAGCCAACTGTGGCATCTCCAGCTTGGCTCTTAGTATGCACAGCCCTCCCTTAAGCTTCCAAGTGGGAAAAATCAACATGAAAAATTAATCTTGCATTTTTTCCCTCCTTCTCTTTTTTTCAAGTGGAGAAATTACTTAGGGCTTTGGGGAAGAGGGCCAGCTATTTGCTATGCAGAGCTCATCCCTTTACCACCACCCCTGCCATGTTCAGCAAATGATTCTTCTATTCTCTTCCTGGCAGGTGGTCTTACAGCTACATGTGTTCCTGCATCCAACGGGGTGCTCGAGGGGAATGCAGCGTGGTGATGACTGCTGTTTCTAATTACTGCCATATCAGGAGGCAAAGGGACAAGCTGCCACCAGCCTGTGGGCCACCTTGGAAACACCACAGATCCTCGCTGTCAGGTTCCTGTGGCTGGTGGGGCCCGGATGCTTGACTGGTCACCTGGGAGTGAGCACTCACCTTTCCCCAAACAAACTCAATAGATGACGGGCACAGGGACACAGCAAGCGATAAGTCTGCGCAGCCAGCACCTAGGATGCTCCTGACTTTTCTTTTTTTTTTAAGCACAAGAGCTGAGGATGGGAGATATGAGCAGCAGCACACAGCTACATCCTCCTGGAAGAGAAAAGGGGGCTCTACTCATCCATGCAATGCAGGTTATTGAGACCCACCCTGGTGGAGGGTATGGTCTAATGGGAAAGAGAGATAGTAGTCATACTGTCACAGATGTGTAACAAACCATGGCCAACGCTGTACAAGGAAATACAGAAGTTATTGGCACGAACACGGGGACCCGGCTTGCTCTGAGGTCAGAATACTCTTGATGAATGCTATAAGCACAAATCTTGTAAGTGAAGAAAGAAGGTTGACTCCAGGAAGTGTTTGGAAAGAACCAACAAGCTGTGTGCCCAGATGGAGGGTGATGGAGATGAATGCTACTTCCGACTTCTAAGTTGGAATAGCTGGAATTTGCAGGTGCTACCGTCAATCAGAACAGCTGGGATGGGGAAATCAGGTGAGCAAGACATTCAGCTTGGGGCTTGCCAGGTTCGTCGGACAGATGACTGAGCAGGAATGCCACACGAAAATTGCAAGTTGCCCATAGTTGGAGCATTAGATGGGGGAGAATTGGATTAGAGGATGCCTACTGTGTGCTGGTTCTGGGTGAGGGATCACACACTGCTGTTGTGTGTTGCAACTCAGAAACCTCATCTGTGAAGAGAAATACGGGTGTATATGTGTGGTGTGTGTATGTGAGGTGTATGATGTATACCTGGTATGTATACATGCGTGGTGTATATGTGTGGTGTGTATGTATATGTGGTGTGTGTGTGAGGTGTATATGCATGTGTGGTGTGTTATGTGTGTGTGTGAGAGAGAAGTATGTTGTGTGTGCTGTGTGTAAGTATACATCTGACATATATGCATGCATGGTATATGTGTGTGTTTATGTGTGTATGTAGTGTGTATATATGGTATATATATATAGTATATATGTGTATATGTATATGTATGGTGTGTGTCTGAGGTATGTATGCATGTGCGGTATGTGATGTGGTGTGTGTGTTTGTGTGTGTGTGTGTATGTATTATGTGTCTCTGGTGTGGATGAGCAGAACAGGGATGGTGGGCAGACTGGTGCTGTCCTTGTGACAGCTGACCTTTCCCTGGCCAGGGGCTTCAGAGTAGAATGGAAAGCAAGTGAGCTTCATAATCCATGAAGGTCCTGGTAGTTGGAGGAGAGTTTTATGGGGGCATCCCCAGCCAGCAGGAGACTGGTGTGGCCATACCACACGCACTGTGAGGGAGCCATGGAGATGTGTTCTAGGAGGTAGGTGACTGGCCCATGGAAGATGACAGTAGAACAGAGCAAATGCCCCTGTCATGTAGCAGGTGTGCTCTGGCAGCATGTGGAGGCCAGGACTGGAGGGAGGAGTCCAGGGTGCAGTCAGAAAGCTATTACAGTGAGTCCATGACAGATGATGGATGTGAACCAGCCAGAACCCAACGAGGTGAGGAGCAAAGGTCGGAATTTGGAAAGATTTGAAGGTCGAACTAAGACAATCAACAGCTCATGATCCAAGTGATTTATTTCTGAATCTTTTAGTTCTGCTAATAGGGAACTACCATGGGCCCAGCATAGCCTCTGGACGAACTGATGAGAAGGGCAGGACGGATCAAGTGGTACAGAGCAGCCCCTCAGGCAAATGATGGGGATAGATTCTTCAAGAAGAGGCCTGGCCGCTCCTGTGTGGGCATGCCCTTGCCGCTCATTCTGCACCAGCGATGCTTGGGATGTCTTATGAGGGAGATGCTTTAATTCCACTTTGCTGAGTGTGTCTAAGGAACCTGCCTAAGGTCACACAGCTGGGAAAAGGAGGAATGTGGATTTGACCTTGTGAATCCATCTGATTCTAAAGTCTATGTTGTCCAGGTGTCAGGGACAAAAAGAAGAGAGCAAAGTCACGGGAGCAAGGGTGCATCTGGATCCTGAGGAAGTGACCAATGGAGCCCAGGCTAAGGACAAGCCACAAAGATGGAACCTGGGAGGCTGTTTTGTCCTCAGCCAAAGTGAAGTGCCACAGTTGGGTAAGACACAGGGATGGCAAGGCGGTGAGGGAGGCAGGGAGGGAGGCAGCATCAGTGGAGCCTGCGGGCTCCCCCACTGGAAGACACTGCCACCTGCTGGCAGCATAGCTGTGGGCAATTGCTGTCTCAGAACCTCCAAATGCCTTTTAATAATGTGCAGACTGACCTCAAACTAGGAGAGGCCTAGTTTGGAGAATGACTGTGAGCTTCTTGTCTTCTTTCCCTGCCCCCAGTGTCTGGGATTGCAGTTTGGGCAGTGCCAGGGATAGAACCCAGGGCTTCGTTCTTCATGCCAGGCGAGCCCTCTCTCTACCAAAGAGCTGCAGCCCAACCCCATAAGTTTATTGCTTATGTTCTGTGTTCACCGTGGATCAGCTGCATGTCTGTACACTAGGCCAACTTCACACTAGCCCTGGGTGACAGGGGGCCCCTGTCTGGTCCCTTGCTGTTTAGTGGTTGACGACAGAGGTAAGGCTGCGTTTCACTGATGTCTGGGCAAAGAACAATTCATGTTCAGTCAAAAAAGAAATTTCCTTAGACCAGCCTCCAAGAGTTTAGGAGTATTCATCTTGGCACATAAAAGCTCAGAATGAACAACAGAGGTGCTGGAGAGATGGCTCAGCAGTGAAGAGCACTGGTTGCTCTTCCAGAGGACCTGGGTTCAGTCCTCAGCACCCATGTGGTGGCTCCCAACCGTCTGTAATTCTAGTTCCCAGATATGCAACCTTTGCTTCCAGCCTGCATGGGCACTACACGGGACACACAGGATGCACGGACATACATGCAGGCAAAAGACCCATATATGTACGATAAAAAAATAAATCTTAAAAAATAAAGAAGACAAGGGACAGACTTGTTAACAGGCTTCAGGGCCCTGGGAGACAGTTCATGGGTTACTTCTGGGCCCGGCTGCTGGCGTGCTCCCTGAGTGCTTTGCTGCTTTGAGGCAGAAAAAGCACCCAGGCTATGCTGAGCACGGGTTCCCCGTTTCCTTCCTGCCAGGTGCTTCCTGACTCTCAGCATCCACTCCTCCACCTTGAGGGCCGCATCTTTCCTGCTCCTTCTATGCCTTCCTCCTCTAGGTGCTTCTCTCCCCCTGCAAAGCTGCTTTGTTTTCACTCAAACAAAAATTGAGTGTGAACTGTTCAGAATTACAACTTTGGGTGGAAGTCTCCAGCTTTACTAGTTTGCCCAAAAGATGCAGTCTTTGCTCTCTGTGGGAATTCATGGGAGAAACACCATAACCTTGGGGCATAAAACCAGGAACAAAGATGCATGATGGCAAAGATGCTTATGAGTGGGTATGACAGCTTGTGTTTATTGCACAATTTAAGGTAGTCTACAGGAACAGATCCATGACTTCCCCAAACAATTGTATTTGCTAAGTATTTCTATATTTAACATGGATCAGGAGATGAACAAGAGGAGTCAGGCAAGGGCACATCTCAGATTGGTGCCCGGAGGCCAGGGATAGATATATAAAGTCAGGGAATTTAAAATAGGGTTAGGAAATGGCAGAGATAGAGGAAGGAGACTTTACAGGCATCCCAAGGGGGGAGAGCATACTTTTGGCCATTGGATATCAGAGCCTGGGAGAAACTGCCTGGTGGAGTTGGTATTTGATACGGGCTTTGAAGAATGGGAGAATTTAGTTGGCGAAGACAAGGTCAGTAGGCAGAGGGAGCAGTGTGTATCAGGGTGGAGTTTGTGGCAAACAGAATCTAGGGCTGCATGCTTTAGCAGCTGTCTGAGACACAGCTGAGCCTCTGCTCCTCGCTTTGGGGTTTTGGGAATTGACCCCAACAGTCTTTGAAAGTGAGTTTGGCTCAGGCCTGGGGATCCGCTTTTACAGACACCCTGGGTGAACATGATCCTTGGACAGGTGTTTCAGAAGCCTGCGTGTGGACAGCACAGGCAAGCAGTGGCCACGCTGGGCATAGCCTTGGACCTACAGTCAAGCAGTTTGGTTTTTGAAGTGGGATGTGGCTGAGAAGTGGCACAATTGAGTCAGGCCCTGGAGGGTCGGTCTCATCCCCAGCGATAAGCTCTGGTAACCTATCTGATAACCCATCTTCGTGGATAACAGGCTGAAGGCACGCTGGAGGCATGGGGACTAATTACCGGCTAGCTCACTGTCCGACAAGGGTACAGTGCTAGTGGGTGAGCCTGAGTATGCCACTGGGACAAAGTTAGCAGGACCTGGTACATAAGTGGGCAGGGAAGAAATGGCGAACACCTACAGCGTGCCATTTCAGGACCCTTCCTGAAGCTGAGCCAGCCAAACACAGTGCTCTCTTTCTACTTAGCCAGCGAAGGTTGAGATAAGGGTTATTGTCTGAAGACTGACTTCTTCAAGGCACCATGTCTGGCATGAATCTTCTCCGAGGAAGGTATTTTCCAAGGGTCTTAGAAACTCAAAGAGCATCCCACAAATCTGGCAAAAGGGAGGGCTGTTAGGTTGACAGAATAACAAAGGAAGGTGGATGAAGGGTACTGATGTCAAGACCAAGACTGGAGACAGACCTGCTCGTGAGGGTATTTGCTTGGTCTCAGAAACAGGTGTTCCAGCCAAGTCACAACAAGACTGATAATGCAAACTGTAACCGCTCCTGGGTACTTGCTATAGAGTATTTACCCACATCAAGGCATCACCGAGATCTGAGATCCATGATGGCTCATGCCTGGAGGCCGTCTGAACGCCAGTTACCCAACTTAGAAAGATGGAATCGTTGGCTCAGTCTCTCCTTTCCTGGATGGCAGAGCCTACCTTCTGCTTAAGAATGGTGGGGTGGCTTTGTCTGCGGTGAGGTAGGATTTGAGAAGGCTGTGAAGATCGGGTAGCAAGGAGAGGGTCTGTCACTTCCAGTCATTCAAAACAAAGGTAGAAAAGGTCCATAGTCTCCCTGGACTGCCCAGCCTAGAGGGCGGTTGGAGAGCTCAAAAAGGAAGCGTTGGTAATGCTGGCGTTCCTCTACATAAAGGACTCATAATGCCATCACTTGTTCATTTAAAGGCAGAGAAAGGATTTTGCCTGCCTGACACATTCGGAACACATAAGGTTGCATGCTTGCTTGAACATGTGATGCCTTCAGCAGTGTTAGAGTGTGCGTGTCGGTGTCTATGTCATCCATTTAACCGGCATCGAGTGGGCTGAGAGCATGAGGCATGCGCTGTTCTGGAAGCTGCTCATGTGAGAATGATTAAAAGTTGAGGGAAGAAGAACACGCACACCCTGGGAGCCAGCTTAGTGTCTGAGGGCATCGCAAGGTTGTCCTCATCTGAAGGATGAGAAAAAATGCTCAAAATGTGACTGTCGACTACTTCTGTCCTGCACTGCGGTGGCAAACAATACAATGTCCTTTCTCATGAACTCAAGACTGGGAGAGGCTGGGTCAATAGGCTGTCCTTCTGAAAACAACTGAAAAACAGGAGTGTTTTTGTAGTTACAGAGTGTATAGATTTACTAGCGACAAATCATATAAAATAGAAACATTTTCTTTCTATCCATAGGTGCTGGCTTTGACTTGGGGCATAAAAGTATATTTGGAAGAATATTGTGTGTCAATGGGAAGTAACTCTTACTTTAGCTCTTCTCCCCTGAATTTTAACTTGGGAAATTGGCAAGATGCATTGGCTGTCTTTAAACTAGAAAGAAAAGGAAGAGTGCAACTCGGTTGGAGTTTGTTCATCTTGAGAGCATGGGTGAGTCACTTCCAAGGGTGGAATTCTTACATTTGAGGCAAGCTTGTCCTGGGGCTCCTGAGCTGTGGAGGAAGCATGTTTATTGATTGAGTTCATGCATTTTACAAGGGGAGAAATGGATTGCTCTAAACCTGTTTTATAGTGTAACTGTTTCTTATAGCAAAGAACATTGTTTTGAAGCACCAGCTTCAGGCAGCCCGCTGGTCTTCAGTCACTTCGGGCAAATAGCAAGCATTTTGTTTTTCTGAACTCGACACCACAAAAATCTGGGGAAGATGCGCAATTCTCTGGGTTCTCACATTCAGCCTGATCCAGAGCAAGACCTGGAGAGCCATTCCAGCTCTGAAGGGGAAGCTTTCTTCTTTAGGTTCTTAGTCTGACCTTGGGGGTTGTTGTGGGGGGTTGCCAGGCTGATTGATTAATCTTGCATTATTTGCCTGATACACAACCGGGAAGATCTATCAGATGAGGTTCATCTGGCCTCACCAGTAACTGCAATAAAGCCTCTGACTGCCTTGAAGTTGACAAAGTCACCGCAAGTCTGCACAACTGCCTATGCATTTGGTGTGTACATGATTATTTATACTTTGTGTATGAGTCTTGTAACTCCCTTGTCCATCACACATCTACTGAGCACCAACCACATGCCAGGCACTGTGCTAGAAACTGCTGATAGGGAGGCACTCCAGTTTTAAAGTGTGAGAAGGAAGGCAGACCTGTAACCACACAGCTGCAGTTTAGTGTGATAAATGCAGGAGGAGAGGGGTGCGGCAGGAGCCAAGTAAATGCCGTTCGGAGTCTCAAAGCACATGCCAGAAAAGGAAGGATGGGTCTCGCAGGACTCTGCAGGTGCTCCGCAGGCAGCCTTGGTTGTTAAGCCCTTAGAGCTGAGTCCTAGCCGTGAGGACTGGTGCATGACTTTTCTTAGGAAATTTATTTATATTCGTCCCAGCAAGATAGGTGAACAATGTACCAGAAAAACTGCACTATCCAAGTCTAGCTCTGTAAACCAAAGGGTTAACTGGGGTTACTTAGAGTAATATGGGACAAGGGGTTACATACTGGGAAGTGGGTGACTGGGGCATATCCTTGGAATTCTGCACAACTTGCAGGCAGGTACACCACTGAGCACTGTACTCTTCTTCCCCGGTAGCTTACCTCAAAGAGGAGCTTTTGTGATCCTTGTGTGTTCTGTGAGCTGAGTCTCACAAGTATTTTATGGGTTTCATGAGTCTTCTGAGCTCTCCCAGTCCCTCCGCAGAGGAACAATTCAATCTCGATGGCTAAGGAGGGGCAGCCCAAGGATCGTTCGGGGACTGTCCCTAGGAGAAAGGAAGTGGATGCCAGCCAGGTAGGAACAGACGACAGCGGGGCCCCTGTGCCTCGAGTTCCTAGGCAGGTCTGAGTTTCTTGGGCTGGAAACCTGGGTCATGGAATTCTCTTGATTCCTCATAGGAAGTGATGGACTACAATAAACACTGTCCATTCAAATATGGCTGTCAGCAGACTTCACCTACACAGTGGCCAAGGAGTTGGCTATCAAGTCTGGCCAACTTTGCGCCCTCTCTAGTTCCTCTTTTCTGCTCAAGGACAACAATTATTTTCCATCTATGGATGTTCTTACTGTCTTTCCGTGGGGATGCCTCTCCCTGGAGGCCTTACAGGGCCTACAGCCTGATTAGTTCCAGATCCTCATCAGCTGTTCCAGACAAATAGGGCTGCATAATGATCCACATCACTTAGAGCTAAAACATCTCCCAACAAACGGGAACCGCTGCTGTAGGGAGCTTCAGACAATGTACTTTTCATTAATTAAAATGACAGGGAGCTATTCAGCCTTCAGCTCAAAACTGTCTCTAACAGATGATTAGGTATTCTGGGTTGTCACAAGATATGCCTCAAGGCAGCCTGGGAAGGAGAAGAGGCAGGGAGTGGAGCAGAGCCAGCAAGCACTAGGAAAAGAGACGACCCTCTGGAGCAGAAAGGCTTTAAGAAGCTGTGCGGTAAGATGGCATGGGCCAAGGTCAGATCCAATGTCATGGGCAGTCCAGCTTATTTGGTTCCTCTTGGAATGCTCTTCCCACTGTTTCTTGGCCAAAGGAGAGAGCCGGTGACTATGCAGAAAGTGAACCAGACCACGAACTGGGAAGTTAAGAGGTCTAGATTCAGCTCTGGTCCCGTGTTAGAGGAATCGCTCACCTGGGTCAAGCCAACATGGCACCTTGCTTTCCTTACCTGTGAAATGGGTTGATCCTAGCCGGCAAGATGAGAGAGCTGCTCAGGAAATTACATGCTCTGAGCATCATCCATTGTGTCATCTGTAATTGAGAATGTGCCCAATCTCTAGGCCATTTCCAGCCCTAAAATCAAGAAGTTTGAAAAATTGGTAATTATGACCCCAATGCTTACTACTGGGGTCATAGTTAGGATTAGGGTTCTTAGTGTTCTTCATGGTAAACTAAAGATTCTGGTAAGGTGCTTAATAATGTGCTGTTCTCCACTGGCTGGTGCTTAGCAAAAGGAAGGGCTGGTCAGGATGCCCTCTCCAGGGAAGACTGTCATGACCACCTTCTTGAAAAGGAAGACTCTATGGCAAAATAAATCCCAAAGGACATTGGCTTCATCTTCCTCTAGCAAATGACGGAAGGTCACTCAATGCAAGATGGGCAATCCTTAGGAATAGATGTTCCCGTGAAAAAATAATGGGGCTTCCAGTCAAATTGAGTTTTATAGATCTTCTATTTGTGGATGGAATAAAGAGGAGTAAAACTTGGTCCCTTGCATTTACCCTAAATAGGCAGGACATGTGGGCATGAAGTACCCACATGAATCAGGGGTAAGTTAAATGAGTGCATAATGCAAACACACAGCTCTCAGGGCTAGTCTGTGTCCAGGTGTTGGAATAATGGCAGGAAGTGGCCTGTGCTGTGAAAAAAAAGATGTTGGGGACCAAATTTATGGCTTGGCTCTCTATGAAAACTTGCGTTGAAGTTTAATCTCCACCACAAGAGGTTAAGAGAGTAAACTTAACCTGACTGGGATATTTGGAAATAGAACCTTTGAGAGGTAATTACGATTAAATGAGGCTTGTAGGGTGGGATCCTATCCCAAAGGGACAGTAGCTTTATAAACAAAGGAAGGTCCTGATCTGGGATGTTGTATCTTCATGACCCACATCACCTTGTGAGTCTTCAGAAGAGTCTGTAGAAGTACACCTACTGTGGCAGCTCACTAAGGATGACAAGGAGGCATTTTCATATGTTCAGATCCTGTCAGACCTCAGCAGAGAGAACCACTATCCTGGCCAGCGCCATACTGGACAGTCAAACCCTGAATACCTGAGCTCAGGTATTTTTATTGATCCAGAACTCCTCAGGTGTTCTACTGATAGCACATGCAGATCATCAGCAATCAGACATCCTCCACAAAAATCCAACACCTGAAGACAATACAAAATGCCAAGGCCTAGTCAGCCCTTCCCCTAACAGTGCACAAAACTATTTTAAACACAACTAAAAAATGAACTTCTACAACAAGAGGTCCTACCAGCAAGAATGACTTATCACATGTGGCTGCCCAACTTTTAACTTTCCGTAAGTTATGTGTGTTTGTACGTACATGTGTATGTGTATGTACCTGTGTGTGTACGTGTGTGTGTACACATGCATGAGTGTGTACGTGTGTGTGTGTGTGTGTGTGTGTGTGTGTGTGTGTGCACTTACATGCAGAGTGCATGTGGAGACAGAGGATAATTTTCTGGAGTTTGTTTTTTTCCTTTCACCACGTGGGGCCCAGGGATAAAGCTCAGATCATCTCACCACCCCATCTTTATCTTTATAAATAACTCAGTTTGTGATACTTACATATACCAGAGGAAACCAAAGAAGACATGGAGCCTGCGGTTTCAGAACACACAGTGAGCAGCCATGATGGCACCCTGTTGGATTCTACGGAAGCTGAGATACAGGAAGGCAGGTGGAGAAGGTGGGCACATAGACTACACTTCTGGCACCTGAAGATCTTCCGGAAGGCTGAGCGTTCATTAACAGAGTGACGCCCACCTGGAATTTCTACTTCACAGAGTGCGCTCGGAAACACAGCCCATCCAGGAGGCCTCTGGTTTAGGGAATTCTTTATCAATGGTAGGAATTTACTTATCCGTCCTCTCATGCTTTCTTCTGGGGGCACAGGCTAAAAGTATACTGAACTCAGAGGCCTGGAGGCCAAAACTGGACTTTGAGCCAGTCCAGTAAATTTCGAGGGTCTGCTAAGGTAGGATGGATTCTCACAGTCAGTGTGTCTATGAACTGATGGGAAATGTTACAGGTGGAAGAGTCTGTGAATTCTTGAGTTGCCCCTGGAAACTGGAAATGTGGGTTTCGTCTGCACTGGATATTTCTAAGTTCTAGATGTCTTGTTCAAAGAATTCGAAAAATGCACACACAGAGAAAGCAGAGTAGCACAGGACCCAGTCAGAGGCGGGGCTGAAGTGCAGGGTGGTCACATTGCAGAGAGCAGCAGGCCCTGAGCAAGCCGAGTGTGGGCTCACTGCTTGGGTTTTTCTTTCAGGGGTCCAAGAGGAAGAAGTGTTGGATGCTAGGGGCAGAGTGTGGGTGGTTTTCTGTTTTGATTGACAGGCTTGGGTTATGTAAGCCTTTTCTCCCTGTGGGTGTTCTTTCCCTAACGCGTCTGTTTCTGATCATGTGCATCCCTAATCACGCATGGCCTAAGATGGAATCTGAGGGCTTTTCCCTGTTCACTCAGAAGATGCATTTTGCTACACTGTACGTGCACCAGAAGCCAGTCTGCTCTGAACTAGCCCCAGCCACCGCTAGTTTCAGGCTGCTTGACCTTTAGAATTCTAAGGGTCGAAATGATCAATAGTTTTGTTTGGAGAAAGGTGTGCATGGGACTCCATGTAGGTGTGTCCCCAGGTTGCTTGGTGCATTGCTGGGAGCGTGCAGCTTAAGCCGAGTGAGGTTCCGGGTTGCTGAGTTATCCCCACTCTTCCCTGCTTGCTGTGACGTCTATGCTCTCACGTTTCCACATGCCCTGAGTAAAGTTCATGTGCTCATGCCCACATTCACCACAGAGGGTCACTTTGAACACGAGCTGAGGCGACGAGAGGTGTGTTTCTTACTGTGCCAGGTTCAGGACACGGGGGAGCCCTTGTTTGCGCCTTTTCTTTGTCCGGAGCTTCAGCTAAGATAGAAGGCGTGATCACAAGAAAACAACGAAGACCTGCTGACAAACACCTTCACTGTCAACACCCCAGTGACTGTCCCCTTTGGAGAGGACCTAAGAATTAAAGCAACCCTAGGTCGCCTGCTCAGCCCAGCACTTTCCAAGCAAATCTTTGACTGATTCAGCTCTGTCGCTGTAGCCAACTGCAGGGCACACACACCTTCCTTCCGTTTCTGGGACTCGAATGAAAGCAAACGAATAGCAGCAGCAGGTAATAAAAGGTCTGAGGCCAGCAGAGGAGCCTTGAGGCTCTGTAAGTGGCTCTGCCCACCAGTCCAAGCCATGGCTCCCCCTCTGTGGCCAAGCAGGTGTTTCAGAGGAGAGGAGGGGAGAGGAGAGCTCAGCGTTCCATGATGGATGGGCAGTTGAGTGCTGTGAGGCCTTTGCCGAGCCGGCAGTAAATCTCTGCTAGATTCTCTCGAATGGGGGCAAGTGTTTCATGCGGGCTCGGGAACCCTGACTTACCTAACATGCAAGTCCAGTTTGTGACTTGGGGGCTCTTGTTGGGAGCCTTTGAGATTTGGTTTTCCTGATTCCACGCCCCTGGTCCCAGCTCCATTGGTCAGCTGGGTGGGCTGCGCCGAGTTCTACCCGCGATCCTTTCTCTCCTCACGTGTGGAGGCCCAGGCTCAGCATCACAGCACACTGATGTCAGCTCAGTCCCCGCCTTCCGGTCCTGCCTCTGTTCCTAGCCTCCCAGGCAAGCTCATCAGGTGTCCAAAGTGGGTCTCCTACTAAAGGGTCCAGAAGGAATAATGTGTTACACCCTGCACCGCATTTCCTAACTTTCGTCACGCATCTCTGCTCGCTCAAGATCAGTTTTGACACCTTTCCTCGTCTCAGGACTCATCGGCTCGGAGGGAGAAGCTGCCCCATGTGTTTCTTCACTCTCCACCGCCCTCAGAGCCACAGAGGTCAGAAGCTGTCCGCACCTTTGCACTGCCCGTCTGACTCCCTGCCATTCACACAGTGCCCAAGCTCTCCAGAGGGCCTGTCACCTTGTGACCTCATTATTATTATTTTTTTACCTGTACCACTGTCTCTTGGGCTTTCCTCTGTCCAGATACGCAGAGGGGCCACTGTTTGAGTGTTACTTACTGAAGAAGGTGGGGGAACTTCCTAGGTGACATTTTAGAACCTGGGTTGGAGGCCAGGCCTTGTCAGCCTCCTTCGGCCTGGCTCCTGACCTCACCCTGCTGCGCGCTCCTGGCTGCCATTCTTGCAGGTTTCCGCATTGCCCTGCGCCATTCTGTAGTTCTAGGCTTCGGCCGTATGTCGTCTTGGGTTGAGATTTTCCTCTCTTCTTCCCTCTTTGTGGCCAGATCTGGGGACTGTACTGAGATCTTCTATAGAGCTGGAAACTCTCCAGAGAGCCAAGCTACAGTGAGCCAAGTCCTAGCCGGGGCCCTTCAGAAAGCAGAGCCCAGCACCATGGGTTAAGGGAGAGGCGGCAGTGGAGGTAAGAGAAGGGGCGTGAGGGGAGGAGAGCAGGGAAACCCACCCAGGAGCCTTGACCTGGCCTAGTCACACTCTTAGACACCTGACAGGTAAGGGAGGAAGGGAGACACCATGTCTCAGAACACCCCATGTGAGGATGGGTGGGGGAATTTGTCTGCCCGACCCTCTGATGTTCTTTCTCCCCTGGCCATTTACATCACACTGTACCTCTCCGTACTTTGTGACTCAGTACTCAGTGGGCATCTGAGGAACCGTGTTCTATGCTTTGTTGGGTGGATTCCATCCGGGTCTGTAAGTGGAGAGGTGACTCGGGTGAGTAGGGCTTAGTGTGTATGGGTGCGGAGGCGTGGCATGAATTGAAATTCTTGAAATTCGATTTGTGTTGGCAGGTAAGTAAAACCTTCTCAAAATGAACACCATGGTCCATATTCAATAATAAGGTAGAACCTAAGACTTTAAAGAAAAGGAGCCTGCGGGGGTTGTCCATGACTATGCCCCAACTGCCTATGAGGACCAAATGCATTCTACAAACAGAGAGCTGGAACTTAATTGAGCTTACTTGAGTTCAGAGGTGGAGAGTCATCTATAGGAGAGAGAGTGAAGAGCTAGCCTGGAGCCTGGAGCCTGGAGCCTGGAGCCTGGAGCCTGGAGCCTGGAGCCTGGAGCCTGGAGCCTGGAGCCTGGCCTGTAACTGACAAATGTACTAGCTGGGGCTGGCCAGCCAGAGCCCAGGAGAAAGGGTGCTATCTCCACCCTGGCCAGGAATAAAGTTCCAGCCTCTAGGCTTCCAGGATTCCTCTTGAAGGCATGCATAAGCTAAAGTACACCCAGCAATCCGTGAGTCCCCATTGTGTTGACAAGAGCAACACGCACTAGTACGTGGCACAGTAGTGAACGTTTTAAACTTTCCTTCTTAGTAACTTCTCATCCCATCTTGACCAATCGTCTTTAATGAACACTTGAGGTTTGCCCTGACCTGTGCTAAGGCCGCATGTTTTCGGCTGGTCTCTCTCCCAGTCTAAGGGATGGAGAACAAAACAAGCAGAGGCTAATAAGCATTCTCCATTCCTGACTCTCACATGGGTATCAAGGACTATCAGAAAATAAAGTGTGTCCTTGCCTACTTTTGGAAGTGTTAACTGAAGGCTGGTGCTGCTGTAGTCATCTTGCTACTGTGTAGTGGTAACTCACCTGAAAATAGAGAGAGCTCAGGGGCACTGGGGATAAGATGTATAGAGACGCCAGATATCTTTGAACTCTGTGTTAAGTCATGTGGAGGTCAACTCTACCTGTGGCTCTCTTTAGTTCTAGGCACCCCTTTAGTCTAAATCTTCTGAGTGGGACTTTCTGTCACTTGCAACCATAAGAATTTCAGTGGCTACTTGTTCCACAGACCGTTCGAACTTGCTGACAGTTACACGTTGCTTCTCCCCACTTTCTTTGATCTTGATTCATGATTGCCAATGCCTTGTGTTAATAGTGATTTCCCAGGGGGCAGTGACTACCCCCCATCACACTTCCATGCGCCTTTCCAACCCGAGCAATAGTGGGTTCATTTCATTCTTATTAGGGTTTCTGGACTTGATAATTTGGTTACTATGAACCTGATTCCTCAGAGAGGGTATAAACCAGGTTTCTGGCTTAGAGATAGTGGGTCAGATTAAGAATTGTGGGAAATTAGCATTTTCTCTTGAAGAATGACCTGGAGACAACTTGCAGCAACACAGCCATCAGAAACATTTTAGTCCTGTGTCCTTCAAACACCATCTGAAATGTCTCTTCCCCCTCTGCTCACTTTCAGTGGTTTCATCATTCAGTAACTGTTTACCAGACACTGGGTACTCACAGTGAAAACTTTACTGTGTCGGTCTTCTAGTCTAGGGAGGAAATACAGGCAAGATAAACGTAGAGGATAGATGGTAGCCATCATTCAAGGGGACCAAGACTTTTAGACAGAATGATCAGGGTAAATTGCGGAGCACTCATCCATTCAACAGGGAGCACCATGCGGAAGATCAGTTAGTGCTGAGGCTCTGGGCAGGAGTGGGTGTGGAAAGCCAGGGTAAGCAGTAAGGAGGCCAGTGTGTCACAAGTGAGTGAGGGGCGAACAATCAAGGACAAACACAAGAGACCCAGTGGGCATGTGGTGTTCAAGGTAGGGTGTGGGGTGTGGGCACTGGAGGACTATGAGCTTAGGAATACCTAGACCTGACTCACATATGGATGGCTCTTCTGGCTGCCATGCTGATGGTTTACAGGAGTCACAGACACAGGCAGGTGGGAGGTAATGATGGCTTGGACAAGAATAGAGGGTGAGAAGACAGGACTCTGATAGACTAAAATAAAGCACCAAGATCCTGGTTTGTTCTGTCTAAGAACCAATGCATCAACTTGGTTTATTCTGGACTAGACCCTTGCTTAGTAACATGGCCAGTTAGCTGTATATCTGATTCTTCTATTTGACGTTGAGTTCCTTTAGCCTATGGTCTTTTTATCTCTGATTCTTCATCTCCCCAGAAGGGATACTCCTAAAGAGAAGATTAAACAATAAAGCTGAAAGATTTGTGTCATCTGGAACTAAGCGGCTTTCACCCCCTGAGTCAGGCAGCGTTACTACACTGGCCGGCTGCACAGGCATGAAGTGACACAGAAGAGAAGCTCAGGTTTAGTGCTTGTTTGACCAGATCCTAAGGAGTTTGAAGTCAGCGGAAGTCAGAACTCTGGCCTGGGCTGGCTGAGCATGGCGTTGGAGCTCTGGTGGTCTGGGACAGTGGCACGCCACCTGAAGGAGCTCAGAGCACAGCAGAGGTTAGCCTTCAGGAGACAGTTGGCAGCAACTGCCCAGAAAAGCATGCAGGTGGGGCAGCCTGGGAGAATGAGAAGCACCATGCAGGTACCACGAAGGAGGGCAATGGAGCGACAGTGGTCAGGGGAGTAGAGCCAGGGTAGAGCTTGGGACATGCAAAGAGACTCTGTAAATAGTAAATAGACTGTAAATTTCCCTACATACCTCTGAAGAGTCTTCATAAAAGGGGTTGACAGCCATGGTTCTGAGTCTTGGGCGGTGAGGGAAGTTGACAGAGGCCATACTCAGAAGAGGGAAGTGACTAGGAGAGGGCCTTGGGGAACATTTGGTTTCTAATTGTTGTTGCTCTAGAGAAGCCCCCTGGGGTGTCACGGGTGCTGTGGTGATCACCAGTGGCTTCCTTCTGGGCCTTAACCTCTCATTTGCCTTCTTTTGTCACCATTAAAATGGTGCTGTTTGTTAACGTCCCAAACTGGCCCGTGTCCTGGTTTGTTCTGTCTAAGAACCAATGCATCAACTTGGCTTGCTTCGTAACATGGCCAGGTATCTGTATATCTGATTCTTCTTTTGAATGCTGAGTTCCTTTAGCCTACGGTCCTTTCATCTCTCCTCCGTGTGACCCCCATGTGGCCAACACAGCGCTATTGCTCCCCTTCCTCGTAAACGGATCATTGTGTTCTCCTGGATTCCCTGTCCTCAACTGTTGGCAAAGATTAGGGGCTAATGTGCACTAGTTTTCTGCTTCAATGGTATCAGCTTAATCAATTTGCCTGCCTCCCTCCCCCCCTCCCCCCTTCCTTCTCTGGGAGCTCTATTGTCTTTTGATTACAAAAGAAATGCATATCAAATATAGAAAGCAATCGATTTTTCTGGAGCTTTTCTTTGAGATTTTCATTCCGTGCGAGTGCCGGCCAGGCAGTTTGGGAGCTGCTGGGTGGGCACTACTGCCGAGGATGCTTTTGCTGGAGAGAGGGCTTCCTGGATGAGACAGCACACCACAGAGACAGCTCCTTCTTTTCTGGGGGTGTATTTTTATTTATTTATATCATACAACTATAGAACACATCCTAGCCCCGCTCCTCCCTGGCCTCCACTCCCCCAGATCTACCCACATCACCACCACCCATTAACGTCCCCCTTCTCCCCAGAAAAGAACTGTCTCCCCCAGGGTTACAGCACAACCAGGGCATGGCATAGCAGGATGGAATGAGGCCTGGCTCCAATCCCTACATCAAGGATAGGCCAGGCAGTCCGGCAGGAATCTCAAAGGTCGGTAAAATGGTCAGAGACACCTCTACTCCAGCTTATAGGCGTCTTTCAAGGACACCTATCTAGACAGACTTGTGATGTATTTAGAGGATCCTACAGGTTCTATGGCTTCAGTCTCTGTGGGCCCCTAGGAGTGTTGGTCAGTTGACATTGTGGGGCTTGATCTCTTGGTGTCTTCAGCCCCTCCGGTTCTGCCATCGCTCCTCTCTCTCTGCCATGGGGTTTCCCGATCTCTGCACAATGTATGGTCCTGGGCCTCTCCAGATGCCCCTTTCAGCTGCTGAGGGGGACCTCTCTGGTGCGGACTGGGTTAGGTACCCATCTATGAGCAGAGTGTGACATCATTAGAAATTGTCTCCGGGTTATCCAGTCTCTAGTTTCTGGCCTGTGCTGCTGTTTCGGGCAGGGGTTCCCTCTTTTGGCATGGAGTTCTGTCTTTCTATTGTCAATAAAGATCTCGCAGGGTGGGTAGACCATAAGACAAAGTTTTGGTGGCTGGGATGGTGTCCTAGTCTCACCACTGGAAACCATGCCTGGCCACAGGAGATGGTCTCTTCAGGATCCATATTCCCTATTACTAGGGATCGGATCCTTGCTAGAGTCTCCCTCATAGATTCCTATGAGTTACCACTACACTAGGTCTCCCGACTGCCCTCTAATTATCTCCCATTTCTTATCATCTTTCTCTATATTTTTACCTTCCATTCTTCTCCTCTTTCTGGTCCCCTCTGCTCCCATTCCTATCCTCCCCTACCCCACCTACACCCTCTGTTCAATTTCCACACTACCAGGGAGATCCCTGTGTTCAACTGGGACCCTTCTTGTGCATGTTTTGTCTATGCCTGTGGATAATAGTACCTTGCTCTTTTGCTTAGCAATTGGTATCCACGTGTAAGTGAGTACATGCCATGTTTTTCTTCCTGTGACTGAGCTACTTCACCCAGGATGCTTTTTTCTAGTTCTACCCATTTGCCTGCAAAGTTCATGTAGTCATTTTTTTGATAGCTGAGTAATCTATCGTATAAATGTATCATAATTTATTTATCCATTCCTCAGTTGAGGAGCATCTAGGTTTTTCCAACTTCTGGCTATTATGAATAAAGCAGCTATGAACATAGTTGAACAAGTGTCCTTCTGGTAGGATGGAGCGTCTTTTGGGTCTATGCCCAGGAGTGGTACAGCTATGTCTTGAGGTAGGTCAATTTCCAATTTCCTAAGGAAGCACCATATTGATTTCCATAGTGGCTGTACAAGTTTGCACTCCCACCAGCAATGAAGGAGTGTTCCTCTTGCTCTACATCCTCACCAGCACAAGGGACAGTTCCTTCTTACCGTACAAACATCCTGGTCCTTTCATTTCCTCCTCTACCTTTCAAATGTGTTTAACAACAACAGCTGGAATTAAATGGCTTTTGCTCAGTGGAAAGCACAGCCTTGTGAGGCTTTTTGGAGGAAGCACATGCTCTCTCCTTGGCTAGTTAGGTATGATTGGAAGTATTAGCTCATTTATGTAAAATTTTGTAGCTTGTACTTGCACTGGTTTTACAAGGTTCACTGTAGATTTCTGAGTACTCCCAGATGGTATGCTTACAACCATAGTGTCAGAGTAGGAAGAATTAGGTAGTTAATAAAACCTATTGTGGGCTGCATATTCTCTGATATGTAGTCCTTCCCTCGAACTCATTATGTTTAATGGGTAATATACATAAAAATTACCTGTTCCTATAAATGCTAGGGAAAGAAATAATTTTTGCAGCCCATCAGTCTATGTCATGCACTGCCAGTAACTCATGCTCTTCATTTGAATCTTCTGTAAGGCTAGTCTTGTTCCCATCTTCCTAATGTTATTGTCAGACAGATGGGGAAAGTAGAACCCTGAGAGGTTAAAGACTTGTTCAAGAATTTAGAACCATTCCACTGGGACATTGGTGATTTCAGGTAAATGTAGTGGTACTGCTGCTGTGGTGGTTCAGCAAGGAAGATAAGGAGGAGTTCTCATACGTGCAAACTCTGCCAGACCTCAGCAGAGGGAACCACCATCATGGCCAATGCCATACTGGACAGTGGAACCCTGAACATCTGAGCTCAGGTGTTTTTATTGATTCAGAACTCCTCAGATGTTCTACTGATAGCACATGCAGATCATGACCAATCAAACATCCCCCACATAAATCCAACACCTCCAAGACCTAGGGTAGTCCCTCACCCAACAGCGCATAAAACAATTATTTTATACATAACTAAAAATAAACTTACACAATTCCCCTTTTCTGTATAAGACAAAAAAATTGCTTTACCTTTACAACACAATTTAACACTACACTAGCAAAAATATTTACAAGATGAACAATCATTAGGGTTGCTAATGCATACAACCAAGTGAAACCAAACATCTATCAAACTTTTCACAATGCCTTTGGACAGTAGAAGAACATTATCAATGTCCAATTAAATGGAATTCACTCACTATCTTCTGGGCTCCTCTAAAAGGCTTGGATCTGACTCTGCCCTCTGCAGCACGCACAGCTTGTCCTCCAGGCTCTGACTGGCTCCATTCCACTGCTGCTGCTGTTCTTGGTGGTCATCCCATGGTACTGGCATCTTTAGAATGCTTCTGGGGGCCCTTGCTTCAATGGGCTGCACTTTCACCAATTGCCTCTTATAGGTTCTCTTCATGGCAAGCCTCAGTTTCTTTACATGATGCCTTCAATCTGGGCCTTCAGTTACCACTGAGACTGCACGTTCACTAATAACCTCTCCTGGGCTCTCTCCATGGTGCCAAGCCTCAGCTTCTTCATATGACCCCTTCATTCTGGGCCTTCAACTACTACTGAGGCTGAACCTTTACTAATGGTCTCTCCCCGCCTCTCACAGTGCCAAGCCTCAGCTGCTCTCCAAAGACTTCTTCATGTCTTCAAAAGCAGCACCACCTGGGTGATTCTTACAATACCAAGTTTGGCTACCAACACGAGATACAACTCGGCCAATTCTGGAAAACAGCTTCTGTGTTTAGGAACACTTCCGGGTTTTAAGATGGAGTCTGGTTTGCTGGAAAAATAACTGGTCACTTTGTCTGCAGTAAGGGTTCCCTCAGGGTGTGGAGACAGGCTTGCAAAACAAAAAACAAAAAAAACCCAGTTTAACTAAGTGGCTTTTTGGCTCTAAGCCTAGGCTTCTAGGACAGCAGGGGGTCCTGGGCCAGTGGGAAGAATATCTGGCAAAGTCTTGGCAGTTTGGCATTCCTTCTCACCACCACTATGGGTAAACATGCGCCCTTCTTCATAGACCTCAAACACAAGACCCACTAAGGGCTTCACACACAAAAAAGCCATCAACAAATTCAGTTCATACAACAGTACTCTGTGGCTTCTGTTTCTGTGCCCCAGCTGCCGCCAGCAGCAGGACAGAGCATCAGCTCCATGATTAGGAATGGGGGCCAAAACCTTGCTTCTTTCCTGCTCCCAGCTGAAATTTTTGGTTTTACCATGAAAATGTCTTTCTCTAAAGGCCTCTCTTCTATGGCTCTCACTTCTGAGCCCTCTTTCTCACTTAATTTTCACTTCATAGAGGCTTATTTCCTTCCTCACTCTCTTCTTCCTTCAGGAGATTTCTACTCATTATTTTGGCATGTATATATTCTCTGCCCCTCTAGGAGCTGCCCTGAGCATACTTTACCAGACTCTGTGGGGTCTGGAGTTTCTATCTTTTCTTCCTTGTCTCCATGTTGGACTAGCTGGTGTGATGTCCTGGCCCATGTTGGCGTACCATTTGTAGTTGTTAACTACAATCTTTTATCCTCAATTTATGGAAAGAGAAAGGAAGACTAGAACGAATTTTTTACTGCTTTTTCAAGTGGCCTTGATATAGAATGAGAGAAAAGTAGAAATCTCCACAGCCTCTTTTAGGCCATCGTAAGCTTGAAGAGGACTAGCTGAAAGCGAGTCAGACTAGTGTCCCAGCTCACTATCTCTAAACTCAGTCTCTTCAACCTTTGTTATTTTAAGTAAGAATCAACACACTAACGATGGACAACCCAACCAACGAACCACCAACCAGCATCCACCCCGGCTCTCGGTGTTTCAGACCGTTATATGCTAAGCAAAAGTTCCCATAAACCCAAGCAGCACACAATCCCAAGAACCCAACCAAATTATAGCCACCTGCATCAAGCATTCCAAATCCAACTCATAAACATCTACCATACCTGGGGTGGGAACATAAACCTAGTCAAAACACCATTTTGCATTTTTTAAAGAAATGAAAGTAACAAAAACTTCTTCCAAGCATTCCACTACGGGTAAATCCTTAAATGTTATCTTGGGGCTAAGACCAGGAAAATCTCAATTGAGTAAAACTAGTTGAATTGTTAAGTTGTAAAGACCAAAGATGTTCATTCTCTGTCCAGACTGGTTTTTATATCTCTTCCTTAAGTTGACTTCTCTTTTTAAAAACCCAGCCAGCCAGTTGTCCAGGCATTAACATGCTACCAAGCACAGGTTTGAATGTGGACAGGGGAAGGACATGAAAACTCACTGGCTTGGCTGATGTGGACAAGTTTAGTAATGGACTTCGGGGAATGTATTTACGAATTAAGAACCTTTGATTTCCTTTGCTACAAAAATACCAATTAGGGTTGAGTAATCCATGGGTTTTTCCCATTTTCAATCAGAAGAAAATCAGCACAAATTGTCTGGAGTGTCCCTTCCTGTGGGCTTTGGTCATTAATCCTCTTTAGCCCTTTCCGGCTCACGCCTCCCTGCTAAGCCAGTACCCACAGCTTTCAGCCCTGCCACCCTGTGAACATACACTAGGTGATTTGTTCAGTCACAGGTATAATGAAGATATGCACTGTTTTGGAAGTCGGTTCTAGTGAGAAGGTACCCATCTGTTCTGCTTAAAGCAAGAGAAGAGCTTATTCAGAGTCCTTTTGCAGGTTGGTCAATTGGCTTTGACCTCACAGCTTGGTCCCTGGCCAGTGCTGCCCTGTATTTTAGCCAAACAGATGTGTCTCTGCCAGCCTTCCATCTGATACAAACCAGAGAAAGCCTCATTTGTCTTTGCCAGCTCTCCCCAAACCCGGACTCCTTTGTTGAAATGGTCCTAGAAATGCTATGTTCCAAGAATGGATCTCAGTAAGTACCCTTCCATCATCCAGGAGCCTAGGGTTCCAGTGGCATTGGTTATTCTGGGCCAGCCTGACAGGAACCTGGCTGCCTGGGCTGAGGAGGTCTCAGGCGGTCACCTATCTGTACCTTTGCTTCTTGGCTGGGGTACTCCCAAAGCTTGAGGAGCACTTATCATTAGGTGATAGCTTACTGACATGGATCAGGCACTCTGGCTGAGTGAACTGAAGGAGCTGCTGCTACACTAATGGTTTTATCCAGGCAATTGAATGTTAGCCTATCAGGCGTTATCAGTCCCATTTCCAGATGAAGAAGTTAAGGTACACAAATATTTGACATGATTATCGTTGGTGGTAAAATCAGAGTTTCTAGTCAGGACTGAATGGTTCCAAGGGCTGCTCTTTCTTTAGTTTTTTTTTTTTTTTAATTGTGTAATATTTCAATCACACAAAGAAACCTCTCTCTCTCCATATATATTTCATATATAACCAAACCCTTCCTTTAATTTCTCCTCTCTTTCCTAAGAAAGATGTGCCATCTTGACGGTGCCACACATCAGTCCACATGCGATTTCATTTTCACATCGTGTAAGTGTAACCATGAACATGTGATTGCATTATTCTGCATTTAAATTTTCTATTTAATTGGCATCAGCTTGTGGTTTTCTTCTTTCCTTCTGTGAATTGCTTTTGACTCAATTTGATGTCTCAGGCCCCACCTGTGTTGCTAGTGTGGTTCTATTTCATTTAGGACTGCTGAGTGTTCTCTTATTATTTGATAAGCTTCAATTTCCTCATCCATTCTCTGGTTGATGTACATTCTGGTGATTTCCAATTTTTCTAGCGCTACAAACAGTTACGCTCTGACTTCTATTATTGTGTCTTCACATACACGTTTGCAGTTTTTCCCAGGAGCAGGACCTTTGGGTCATCAAGCTTGGGCCTCTTCAAGTCTTTGGTTATTTCTGAATTGCATAGCAAAAGAGCTGGGCCAATCCACAGCCTGGGAGGGCTTTCGCTCTGCATGCTCTTCAGTGCCTGGAGTGTTTAGACTTTTACAGTTCTCAGAACCGATGCTGTAAAATGGTTTATAATTGTTGGTTTCTCCAGTCCATTTCTCATTTTTATACTCAATTCAGGAAAAATGAAATAAAGGTAAAGGGGCTCTTGCTTGGCTCTGGTATGCTTTCCTGGGAGTGAGCCTATGGACATAGGCTGGGTTGTCCAGCCATGTGGATTTTTATTCTGTATCTTGAAGATACATAGCACTCGGCACTAATGATTGCCCTTTCTATGCTCGAAAAAAAAAAATCCCCATATGTGTCCTGCTCACCTAGGTGGAAATCAGAAACCTGGGAGCCATGACTTAGGTCGTGTTCATGATCTGTCAGTCAGACACACCACATACATGTATGAAATTGGAGGAATGGGTGCTAGGCGGGTTCTAGTCTGATAAAGAGGTAGAGAGGTGCCCTGCTTTTGGAAGGCAACAGTGGTATCTCTGCCCAAGGTGTTGTCCTCAGCCTTGCTTAGCTGTAATCCTGTTTTCCCTGGCGCAGTTAGTCTGGAGGTGCAATTGTGCATGACAGAATTTACACATTAGAGCTTTGAGGATTAGCAGAGTCAGTTTCTGGTTTCTGCCTAGGTGGACTGGAGCTGTGGAGCTGTGGGAGATCTTCCAGCACAGGAAGGGTTTGGCAGCATCGAGGGCTGGGCACTTCAAATAAGACAACGCAGAGTGGGAAACAACTCACTATTCTGGAATGGAATCTCACTTTTCTGTCCCTCTGTGCGTGCTCAGAGCTACCCTTGACTCCCTGGCGTGAATCCTGTTATCTGTGATCACCGTCTTCATCGCTCATACATTCTATGTGCCAATGCTTCTTGCAACCATCTTGAACCCTCTCTCAAGTACTCTGCAAAGCAAGTACCTGTTTTAAAGATGAGGACACCCAGACAACAAAGAGTAATTTACCCAAAGATTTAGTAAGAGGTATCAAGTCCCCAACCTGGCTGCAGAGTCTATCAGATGAAACCACCTTCTTCCATTCTTCCATCTCTGGATGCTCATCTTTCCATCACCAGTGTATGTGTGTGTGTATGTGTGTGTGTGTGTGTGTGTGTGTGTGTGTATCATGATTGCTCCTATATATGGTGGAGGAGAAGGTTTATTGTAGATAAAAGGGGAAACATAGTCAGAGGCAGAGACATCTGAGAGAGTCTGGAGTGAACATGCCCTAAGCTGGGCCATGTAAGCTGAGTGGGGAGGGAAAAGGGGCGAGGGGGGAACTAGGTGCAGCAGCCAAGAGGGCACAAGATAAAAAGGGCAGATAACCAAAATGGCTGGGTTATATAGGGAAGAGCCTCTGGGGGAAGGGCAGCCCACCCCTGGGCTGGAGTGTTCAGGACAGGGGGCAGGGTATGCAGTCCAGGAGGACCCTGTAACTGCTAGGGACTGAGGGATGCTGGGACAACCTGACAGTCAGGTTCATGTTGATATGGTAAATAAGTACCTCGGCCATTTGTCCCAGATTTGAAGATATATATATATATATATATATATATATATATATATATATATATATATATAACTTTTTATATTTTGAGTTGTTTATTTACTTCCTGTTGTTTACAAGAAGCATAGCTGTTACATAAAAAGCAAGGACAGTCCTCACCCCACACTGAATCTCCAGCCTGAGCAGAGCTGACATGCAGCGAGGACTCATGCGTGAATGAATGCACCCAACTAACCTCCCATGGATTGTACTGGGGGAGATAACCCTATAGACTTTGGCCTGCTCAACACTGCTTCTCAATACTCTGTTGCATGTGTCCTTTCCTTCAGTAGTCACAGGTTATGACAGCTCACGACTCAGAATCTGAAACTCTATCCAACGCTTACTTTTCCAAAATTTCTTGCAAATTTAAAACCTTCCCAGTGTCGAGTCAAATGTGCTTCAACATTTGTGCCCTAGGCCCACACAACCCAGGAAGCTCCAGGGGCTCTTTGGGTGAATGATAAGCCTGTGTCAGAGACCAGAGAGGGCTGGAAGCCAAGTGGAGAGATGCACTCCCCACCACCCACTGCCTGCTGTCTACAGTGTGAACTGAGTCTCAGGCTCTGTCATTGGAGCCAGTCACAGGGCCAGATAGCCTCAGTTGTTCACCTGTGAGAGACCAGAGGCCAAATGGCGTTCGTGAAGCACCTGGAAGGTGCCTGTCACTTGGCAGCTCTTCTAGTTCTGGTCCATTTGTTTCAGCTTAGACCTCTCGCCCTTATATCCTTTCCCATAGAGTCTCCTCCGTTCTATGTTCTTCCAGGTTAATGTTTCATGATAGCTGTGGTTATAGTTATAAAAAGTCAACACCAAACCTAATGACCTTTGCACCCAGTTAACCAATTCCTTGAAGGTAGGGTTGTTTGGCTGTCTCTTCTTTGTGTGCAGCGTATATGAATGTATGTACGTGTGCTTAAACCCCGCGGTTATGTTTGTGTGCATACATACATGGGAGCCCAGTGTAGATGTTGGGAGTCTTTCTCAGTCACTCTCTACCTGTTCACTGAGGCAGGGTCTCTCAGTTGAATCCAGAGCTCACCCATAATGCTAGTCTGCAGCTTGCTCTGAGAATCTCCCGTCTTCACTCTGCACGGGAGTTACAGACTACATGCTCACCCAGCAGTCTCAGGGATGCTGGCGATGTGAGCTCCAGCTATCATGCTTATGCAGCAAGTACTCTAGCTGCTGAGCCATCTCTGAAGCCCCAACTATTGATTCCCAGAATAAGCAGCATTGTAAAACCCACTCCGGTCCGCCCCTTCTGAATCCACTGACACGTTTAAATCCAGATGTAATGGGTAGAGAGAACTTTTGAAGACAAGGTGTCATGAAAGGCAAAGAAATCACAGTTGCACGTGTGAATTCTTTAGTCTTCCTCAAACTGTTAATTGTATATGGTTGTCTCGCCTTCTCTACAGATGCCTGCAACCTTGGAGATTACTGAACCTTGTGTATACTAGGCATTTTTATGCTACTGACCTATGGGAGTTTAACTTAGCAAATTAGGCATACTAAGAGGTAAATAATCACTGATAGTAACATGAAAAAGCATAATGATATACTGCGATGAAAGCATCCCTCACTCCTTTTCATTTGAAGGAAGCACTTTATGACTTCTCTTTCGCATATCCAAATTGTGAGGACCAGTGCACTTGCAGTTCGAGGCTATTGCTAAGTAAAGTTAGAGTTCCTGACCGGGTCATCATCACAGCCCGGGTGATGGCCAAGAGGACTCTTCAGTGCCTGATGGGTGGCCAGTGTCCATGTGTGGGTACATTTGGATAAGGGGAGATTCACATCCTGGCTAGGAAGGACCTGGCCAGGCCGTCTAGCATCGTCCTCAAGCACACAGGTATGAAATTTCAACCCATGAGTTGCTATTCATAATATTTGGTGATTTCAGCACGCAGATCACCAGTCGCGGAGTATGAGACCTTAGACAAGAGTTGCCACGTCTGTACCTTATGTGAGCAAAGGAGTGGGAGCGTGTGGAATTAGACCATCTTGAATCCAATTTTACTCTATTTACTAGCTGTGTGGCCTTGGGAAAATTCTTAAGCTTAACTTCTCGAACAACCATTTTCCTCATTTGTAAACAACCCTATGGGGTATTGTACAGTTAGGAGAAAATGTATGTAAATCACTCAAAGAGCAGACACTGCTTTTACCGAGGCCAGATCAGGGACTAGCTTGGCAGTACTATCCGTTCCTGGTTCACTGTCTTCACACACACACACACACACACACACACACACACACACACACTGCTATGCCACACAGAAACTAGAATCATACACACAGGCACACATCATACACATAAATATATACATGAACATGTAAACACATACCACATACCGTGGACACACATGTACATACTATTATATCACACAAACATGGATACACAGACACGTACCATACATACATATATATTGTACACACAAATAAGCACTCACTGCATACTTGCACACGGATATGTGCTGTACCACATAAATATAGATACATATGCCCACATATATCACACACAAATACCACACTACGCATATACAGAGCACAGGCAACACATATCACTAATATCACACACACACACACAATCTATGTATAGACATGCAGTACTGCACCACACCATGCGAACACAAACCCTATACATGCACTCCACACACAGCACTCATAACACAATACCCTGTGCACACTGCAGGCCCCTTTCCTATCCACTCAGCTGGCCTGCTCAGAGGAGAATCTCTGATATGATTTGGACATATTGAAAGTCCCTTCGACTTCAATGGGAGAAAAAAAAAAGATACAGTTTGGCTACTCTACCTTGACCATGTCAAGGAAGAAAATGAGGAAAAGAACAATGGTCCATCCAGGACACAGGGTAGAAAGAGACTGACAACATCTATTGAGCTTGCTGTTCAGTCGTGGCTCATGCAAACACTCCTAGGAAGCAGCAGGGAGCAGCAAGAGGAGCCCCAAGAGCTGGAGGCTAGGGAGACTCCGTCTCCTCTTAGAAGGGAACAGAGATGTCCCTTTGTCTCGCTCAGGTGGACTGCTGGAGGTGATAAGAGTCTCAGCGACAGCCTCACCTTGACATGGTAGTGAGCACTTCTGTGCTGTGGAGGAGCGTGTGTGATGGCGGGGCGTCTCTAGGGACATGTCAAAACCCACATCCAGCTGCTCTCGTTAAGCCCTGTGAGCTTCAGCAACATAGCAACTTGCTTAGGGTCCCATTGGATTATGCCTTCAGTCACTAACTAGGCCATGAGAATAATCTATTTAGAGATTCTATTGCCTGTCACACATGATGCTCTCACAGCAGAGTGACCGGGAACCATCCGTCCTTTTCTGAGGAGGAGATTCCATTTTGTGAGCACTGCTGGGCTCAGGGCAGCAGCTGTTGTTCAACAAACCACGTGAGTTAGACGCTGCTGTTCCCTCCATTTCACAGATGACAAAACTGAGCCAAGGAACCCGCTTAAGGGAACACTGGTAAACAACAGAGTAAGGATTCAAACCCGGGTATTTCTGTCTCCCACATACTCAGCTACATGGGATGTCTTCCGGTACATCAAGGGGAAGGCCAAAAGCACTCCATTAGGAGCAATAGTCCTTTCCCATGGGCGAACAGACAGCGCTTCCTGTAAATACAATTAAGTTCAGCCAATGATGACGTTGGATAAATACGCTTGTGCCTTGGGTAAAGCAGCAAGGAAACCAGTGGTGGGCGGGACGTGACTTGGGCTCTGCTCATGCCCAGCACTGTGTGATTGGGATGGAGGTGGAGTAAGACCACTCTGATCATATCAGATATGTAGCACCCTGACCCTTGGGCACTCCATGCCGAAGTGTGCCTCAGTTGCTGAGGCTGTCCCCAGGCCTCGTCATTAGGACACCCTCCCACCCTGTTTCAGAACTAAGAAGAAGGAATCTTTTAGGAGCCTGGAGGCTAGAGTCTGAAGGGTGTGGAAAGGTTTTGAGGGGGCAGTATCCTTCTGTGGAGAGGGGAAGTTTCCATTGTTAAGAGAAAGAAGGATACACTGGGACCCAGAAGGCGGTGGGGCTTTAGAAACGTCATGTGGGAGCTCCATTTTGGGAAGTTTCTGAGTAGGTTAAAGTGATGACCTTGGCCTCCCTATGGCTTCTGCTTCCTCATACTGTGATATGCCCTGGATTTAACCTGGGTGGGGTAGCCTGGAGGGACCCCTTCCACCTTATGGCATAGTGCCCTCTTCAGAACTCCGTGGTCCTTTCATGGTCCAGAACACCCCTCTGAGAGACAAAGACATTGTAGTTATGGATGTGATATCGACACAAGATTTTAGGAGGACACACCACTGGGTGATAAACTCAGCAGGCTCCACACTTTCCCAAAGTCTGTATCTCTGCATTAGTAGAACAGCTATTATTGGTAGTAATGTCCTCCTAGAGACAGAACCTCCTGTTCCTGCTCCTCTGTCTGGAACATGCCCTCTCTTGCTGCTTGGCTCTCTCCGTCCCCTTAGGAAACTCTTTGCCGCAATCATCTTAGTGAGCGAGGCTCTCCCAGGTTACTCTTTAAATAGCAAGCAGTCCTCCAATCCCAACGCCACATATCCTTCCTGTGTCCCTTTTTGCTAGCAGCAGTTGCTACGGCACCTAACACCCCAGATCACACACTTATCTGACAGTATTTTTCTTCTCCAAGGACCAAGCTCCATGGCAGCAGCAGAGATTTTTGTCTGATGTGTTCACTAGTGTATCCTTGCTACGTAGAATAGTGCTGGTAAGAGCTTGAGAAGCATCAGCGAATACACTCTTGCCTTGAGTGGGAAGGGAGCTCCCGAGATCTAATTGCAAAGCTTTGTAAGGCTTCTTATGTCTTGCCTGGGAGTCCTTTCAGTGTGGAATCCTTTGTCTGGTCCAACACCCTGCGCTTTGATCCACCAAACTATGCTTTATCAGTTCTGGGGAAACCCCTGGGATAGCCTGGGCTTGATCTGGGTCTTTTGCTAAAGTTTTGACTAGATAGGCCCAGGAAACCACACCGTTCCATCATCCTTCGGTGGCCTCTGCTACACAGCTCCTATTTTCCTAGAGTTCTGATCTTACTATTTTCTTGAGGCCTAAGTTTGAGGCCAGAATGGGAGAAGACACATATAAAGCAGGGAGTGAGAACCTTAGAGGATACCTACGCAAAATCAGGTGAGGGAACTACAGGATTTCTTCAAAGCTACGAATGAGAATTATTCTCTGTTAGTTTAATGAAAATGACACAGAGAAGCCAGTAGCAAGACAAAAGAGCAAAAAAAACAACAAACAAACAAAAACCAAAAACCAAAACAAAACAAAAAAACAACCACCACAAATTCTAAAAGTTAGAATCTGTCAGTAGGTTAGGGATTCTTTACAATTCTAATAAGCTTTCAACGTGTACTTTGTTTGCTGGGCTCAGAGGAACACAGAAAGCAATGAGCAAAAGTGGGCTCCGAGGCACCTATTTCCCAGCTACGTTCAGCTTCCATCTGATTCCGAGATTCTGCTCAACTCAGGAGGTCGCCTTTCGGTTTTCAGCACTGCAGGGGATGATTTAAATCTAAATAATAATAAAAAGCCACTGCTTTTATTGGACTTTTATTTTGTAAGTGGATGGGAACATTTCATATCCACATTAGGTTTTGTAACCCAATCCAGGGACTTGCTGAGTCCCGGAGGGGCCATTCCACTGCCTGGGAGTTCTCTGGTATTTGTATCCTTCCTCCAAGGCAGAAAGGGAAAATGCTTTCAGTGAAGCCACAATAACATCTTTTATCTGAAAGAATTCACACTCAAGGAGAGGCACACACATTCACAGGTGTGCATGCATGCGCACACAGTTTTGTTTTTTTTTATACCAGATATACTGTAAAATTACAGGGTTTTAGATTTGAAGGGGCCTTGGAGATTATCTTAGTCTAGCATGCTACATATGAAGAAGCTCCTGCTAGACAGGGTTAGTACCTCAGCCAAGGTCACAGGCGTCTACTGGAAGAGAGCAGGTTACAATTCAGCTTCCTCGACTCAGGTCTAATTTTCTTTCTGCTACACCACATTGCCTCCCAAATAAGATAATGTATATGAAATCGCTTTGAAAACTCGAATGCATTACACTAGTATTGGGTATGGAGAGAGAAAATGATAATGGGCTAGCTTTCTTCAGAGGCAAGTGTGACCTGCTCAGGTCTCTTTGCAGATAAAGAATGTACATGCTTCATGAATCATGAACCCTATTTCTAATTAGGTTTCTGGGTATGGCCCCCAGAAAATGAGCATCAAAGGTACCAGACCAAAATACATTCTTCATTCCAGGCTGTCGGCGTACAGTTGACCCTCCGGATTTGAAGGCTTTGCATCCATGGATGCAACCAACCATGAACTGAAGATATTAAAAAAGAAATTTAGCCTGAATTGAATATGGATAGGTTTTCCCCCTGTCATTATTTCTTAAACAATGCAGTAAAGGTTTACATTATGATAGATATTTTAAGTAATCTAGAGGTGATTGAAAATATACAGAAAGCTGTGTGTAGCAAATATTGCAACATTTTATATCCAGGACTTGGCACCCACAGACTCTGGCTCTGGGTCCCCCTGTGGTACCGATTTCCCCCATACCCTGAGAACGGCCTTTCCACCCTCTCCTTCTCAACTCTCTGTTCACATCCCTCTGGCGTCTGCTGTTAGTTATTGCATATCCACCAACAGGCTCCATCCCTGGTGCACAGAGTTTGCCACACTGTCAGTTGTTTGAATGAACTGGTCTAGTTCTTGATATCAGCACCCGTTGTGGAGGTTTATTAAAGTGTTTTCCACTCCAACAGGAATAACGAACTAATAGAAAGGCTTGAGTGTTGTTAAGAAACACCTTCATATAGTTTTGTGATTTGAATGGTAATGTTCAAAGTTTGGTTATTAAATTGCTTTTAGTAGATTGGAAGCACATAAAATTGCTTAAAACTAATTGAAATGTTTTAATTACAAAAAGATATACTCTCTTAGAGGTAGAAGGGCTATTCACTCAATTAGCAGATGATTCATCAAAAGAATTAATTGCTACTTAAAATGCTGTCGATTATTAAATATTATTGCAAATTACTTGAGGAATTAAAATTTTATCTTTGCACTATAAATAGATCGATTCACTAAATCATATATCAATTATGAATAATTTAAAAGTAGTTCTATGTTGGTCTCTCTGGTGAGTGTGTGTGCGTCGATCCTTATCCATTGTAATATCTGTGTTTTCTTGAAAGAACATGACAGACTTTCACTGTGGTGCACAAAATGTGTAAAATATTGGTGAGCAAACCCATGCCTCCCAGTCTGGAGACTCTGGTAAGCTTGCCTAAGAGTTCTGGAGCTGGTAAAGCAAGCAAGCTGTGAAGAGTCTGGAAACTCTACATCCTAGTTCTTGTTCATTCATATGTTAGCACGCAGGAGCCTTCACCTTGGTCCCATCCCTTTCCAGTCTGACAAACAAGCCAAACTTTCTCCTCCCACCTTGATCCTTCACCTGTCCTCCACATCCTCATTGTCTAGGCTCATCTACCCAACACACACACATGCACACACATAGGTACACACACACAAACATTTACATACACACACATACACACATATATTCACACACACATGCACACACATATGTACACACACACACACACACACACACACACATGCACACACACCCCCACATACATGGCCATCCTGAAGGTTGACCAACAGGAACCAGGTCTTGGAGAAGGGAAATAGGCCCTGCTGGCTGTATTTGCTGCTTTCTTGTGTGGCTCATCAAGAGAGACTTCCCAAGAGGCAGATTTCTTTGTAGACAACTCTTTTAAAGAGAAACTGTCTAAAAGAGTTGAAATTCAGCTGCAAATAAAAATGTTTACAGTTTTAGGTAGAAAGCAAACACTATCTCAAACTGACTTGGTCTAAAGTGCAGGTGAAGGAGCTGACCAGGCTCCTGACCTCAAGGGAGGGCTGCAGTCCTGCTCCCAGGCAGGAGAGCTGGGTGGTAGTTGCTGTGTGGTCTCCACTCTCCCTGTACCTTCTTCTGACGACAGACCTGCTCCCTACCTATGTAACAGGTCTGGAGATCATCACAGTCACTTAGCTCTAGACCCAAGAGAAATTCAGAGACAGGCACAGCATGGCAAACAGAGGCCTTCTCTGAGGTGGTCTCCCTTTGTGAGCTGTAAGGGGAAAGGACTCTGGAGTCATGAAAGCAGCCTAGCAGGGTGATCAGGCAGAGGGCAAGCCCACCAGAGACAGATGCAGGGATGCGTGCCTAAGAGTGTCCTGTTGCTGTTGTCCCGAGGCTGCTTGTTCTCACATCCTTTGTAGCAGCTTAGGATTCTCTCTCTTTTCTGTATAAGTTAACTGGAACCGTTACATGCTACTCTGAGAACCTCAAACAACAGAGATGACTCCGGGGTTTGGGTGGGAAGATGCCTTACTGGGGCCTTAGTGCAAAAGCCACATGTTAGCTCACAGAACAGCACTGTTTGGAGGAGGCTTTCCCTTAGGCATCCCTGGATTCAGACACTAGACAGCATCTTCAGAATCCCATTTTTCTCTGACCCACTGCTTTGCTTGCAGAATTAATTTGGTTCTCAGGTGGCGTTCTGTTCGTGTGATAAACATCCCCGGCTGCATCCCGCTCCATCCGCTCGAGGGGCTTCAGGCTTGCTCCTTAGTTCTCACAATGCGAAAGACACCTCCCACCACCACACACACACACTTATGTCACCTCCACGGTGGCGGATTTAGGCCCGGGCACTCCTCTTGGTGACCTGGAGACCGAGCTACGTTCAAACTGCATGGATTGGGCTGTTGCCGCGGACCTGGAAGGAGACCCACCCTTTCTGTATTTGGTAGACAAAAAAATAGGATGACACAGAAGATGGAGGGCTATGGCTGTAACAGATGGTGTGCGGGACGCACGAAACGGGAAACGCAGATGAGGAAGCAGGTACGACAGGAAGGGGTTTCGGCTACCTTATCCCCCAGGCTACAGTCCTATCTGAGATGGCTGGACTCCAGTGTCTGCCATGCTCCTATGCAAACATCAAGGCAATGCCCAACTCAACCCCTGGGTTGGCGGTGATGACCAAGAAGGTTTGGGTGCAGGCGCCCTGCATGCTGTTCTGCAAAGGGGACAGGCTAGCAAACCGGACCACAGGAGAACAGCTCCGGCTAGCATTCTCCCTGTACCGAGCACACGTGGAATCCTCCCGCAGGCTGTTTCTCTTTCCTGTTCACTCAGCTGGGCTCCTCTCTCCCTTGGCTTGGCCATCATGAGAAGGGAGGGAAGGAGAAATGGATTGCAGATACGGTGCCAGAATCCTCTTTACGTGGCACAGGTGTGTGGCAGCTACAAGGTGTCACCTGGGATTTACCGCCTCAGGCTGGTCAGGTGTGACGAACAGGGCTGTTAGCGACTGCTGGTGAGCTGAATGTGTGTATTCATTTTGGGAACTCTAATTACTGGGATTCTTTTTTGCTACTCTCTGCTCTGGGCCGACAACAGCATTGGAAGTGTCTGGAAAATATCTTTGAGGAACCGGGCATCATTTTGGAATAGCTCTCTCGCTTCACCCCAGAAATGAGTTGGCAAGAAATTCCAGGCTGTGAAATGGGGTGGAGGGACAGGAGATGCCTGGAGAAGCTGTGGTTTGGGGAGATGATGTAGGAAGCCTCACCCCCTTCTCGAGATGCTCATTGCTGGCAGGACCCTAAATCGAAGAGAGATTCAGAGGCAGGTCTGTTTAGCTGTGGAAGTCCTTGGCAAGGCCATAAATCCATCTCAGCTGAGAAAACTGTTTGCTTATAGAGCCAAACCAAGCAAGTCGGCCCTTAATAGACTAGAGCTGGTTGGCTGCTTCCATTCCTGAGTTTGGTCCTGTCCTCAAAATACTGATTTAAGGCACTTTTGATTTCCCACACTCCTCTCAAACCTGGATGAGGAGGAGGCTTAACCTTGGCTTTAAGCAGGAAAGGCCAGAGGGTTGGGGAGGGGGCAGGTCTTGGAGGTGCAGTACTGGCTCCAGATACCATCTTCCTGCAGAGCAGTGGTTCTCAATCTGTGGGTCATGACCTGTTTGGGGCTCAAATGATCCTTTCACAGGGGTCGCCTAAGACCGTTTGCATGTCAGATATTTACATTACGATTAGTAGCAAAAATAATTTAATGGTTGGGGGTCACCCCAACATGAGGAACTGTATTTAAGGGCCGCACACAACATTAGGAAGGTTGAGAAGCACTGCTGTAAAGGGCCCAGGGTACAGAATGTGGCCTCAGGACTTAGACATGAAGAGCCGGCATCTTCTGCAGGTGCGATAGTGCAGAAGGCACCCTGGTGTGCTCCAGGGAGACACAGTTAAACAGCAAACAGCAAGACCCATCAAGGCTTGTAGGATGTTCCTCCTCCAGGAAGAGCAGTCCAGCCCAGGACTTGGGGCTGAGACTCAAAGACACAGCTCAGAAAATGCTGCTCCGGGCTAGTCCTCGGCAGAGTGGAGGAGGAGCTTGACTTTTCAGGATGGAAAGAGAAATATTGGCTAATAAATCACTCAGTACTCACTGACAGCCTGCTGGGAGGGGCACCAAGGAAGGACTAGAGAGAGAAGCTGGAGCTGAAACGTCTCCCTTAATTCTGTTAGACCAGTGACTCTTAGGAGGCCTGTGCCCAGACCCATCTGAGGCCCACCCGAGTAGGCAGGGAGGGAGGAGGAGGGGCAGGGTGGAAGCTGGCAGGGTGTGAGAGTGTGGGTTTTCACTGCTGTGTGGGGCAGGAGTCTGAATAATGTGGCGCTCGGGCATGGTCTATGTCGCCATGCATTAGGAGGCTTAAGTTATATTCAGGCCTGGGACCCAGAATCTGTTAAATAGCACACCCAGAGGTAACTGCCACACGGTGTTATTGTTCTAGCAAGTCATCTGCCTTCGAACCCTCACCTACCAGTGACAAAAGGTCAGGGTGGGTTAAGGGTTAGCCCCCCACTCCCAAACCCATGTTGGGAACGTAGAGAAATCCAGAGCGTGATCTCCTGGGACAAGGACCCCAGTCACAACGTCCTTAGGGCCACTGCTTCTGTTCCATGTAAGGTCTTGGTTGAAGCCTGTGTGTTCCCATGCCACCTCTACAGGTGCTATCCTGATAGAGAACCATTGGCCTTTAGGTGCTCTGTGTCTGTGTGTGTGTGGGCGGGGGGGGGGGGGGAGTCACAAGTCCATATCAGTCATGGATATGGTTAGCTCTTCCTTCTCTCTGGCCTTTAGAAAGACTCCCGTATCTGTTCTGGAAAATGCTGTTCCCTTCTGACCTTCCTTGGTTGGCCTATTCTTTTAGGCGGGACGTGTTTCTGGGGTAAGTGGGTATATGTGCATGTGCAGACTTTTCTCCTGGGAAACTTCTGCCTGTGGCTCCAAACCGAGGTGCCAGGAAAACTCTCCTGAGATGAAGGATCCCAGCTGTCCCACATAAGGACCTCTTGGAATGGGGAAGGGACAGACATATCTCATTTTCTTAGTCCCACTGAAGCTGAACTGAGGCAAATTATTTTCCCAGTGAGTGTTTCAGGTCGGTGAAGTGGCTCTTTCTGTGTCTACCTAGTGGCATTGATGCAAGGAAACCAGGGGAAGAGAGACCAGTACCCTCACACCTTTTGTTGCTCTTATGCCTTTCACTTCATTTACACAGACACAAAACACACACACACACACACACACACACACACACACACACACGGGGGGGATTTTAAAAATCCAGATCTGACAGATTCTGCTGACTTCAACCAGGAAATGACAATAAGGGCCCCCCATAGGAATTCCTTTGAGGAAGAGAGTTATGCCCAGAGAATGGCTGTGTGTGCTGTCATGCAGGCTACACAAGTGAACCCATGTATGAGGTAAGTAGAATGCAGTGAGGAAGGCCCACCTCCACACTGATGTATTAAAGTGGTCCTGCTCTAAACAACTGTGCATCCTGGTGAAGCGGTGGCACATGAGCGGGCGTTGCGCAGGTGTGCTCAGACTGAGCCTTCTGGGGCATCTTCTACACTGTAGAAGTGTGGGTTGCAGCAGCTGAGGCTGAATAACTCTAGATGGTGGGGGTGGGGAGGTGGCTCGCCCTGCTGGTGAGCGTGACTGCAAGTGGACAGTGACCCCGGAACGCTGTTTCGGTCTCCACAAACCCCTGGATCCTTTTCTGGCCGGGGCGGATGGTGTCTAAGGAAGTAAATCCCTCAGGAGAAACCGGTTCTGGCAAGTTGGGGTATGTAGCTCCTTGGGGACCCTCCTGGGGTTTGGGTTCACCAGCAGACTATAGCGTAGAGTAAAAAGACCCTTAGAAACCTGGCAAAGATAGGGCGTCTGCCAGGAATCTGGGCGGCAGTTGGAGCTGTGGAGCACAGGTGACTACTATTGCTCATTTGCAACAGTTGCTATTAATTACACGGATCTAGTCTCATTCTCAGTGACACTGGATTACCCACAGTCCTCCACCAGCCTGAATAAGGCAAATGTGGAGCTATAGTAGGTGAGAACAGGCAATGAAAACATCGTCCCTGGAGGAGTTTCTCCCTAAATTACTGGCTGTCATCTGAATTATGTAGCACATGTGTTATTGGGTGAAGCAGGTGATCCAAATAATGCATTAATCTAGCCCAAAGAGCAAAAGAAGACAGAGCCAGATGAGGAATATGAAGCATGATGAGATGATTTAGTCAGTGAAGAGCTTGCAGGCACGAGGACATGATTTTTGGCTCCCAGTACCCATGTGGAAGCCCAGGGTGGGCTCGTAACCCCTGTTCTGGGGAGGTGGAGACTGGAGGATCCCTGGGCTTACTGGTTAGCCCGTCTAGCCAAATCGGAGAGCTCTAGGCCCAGTAAGAGATCCTGTCTGAAAAAACAAACAAACAAGGTGAGGCTTGAGGTCGGGGCTCTTCTTGCGATATGGACTTGTGTTGAGCTCATTTTCAAAATAACAATTTAATAATAACAATACCGTGGCGAGTGGTAGATGAAGACACCCAGCGTGGATCTCTGGCCCCACATGCATGCACACGTGTGTACATATACAGATACAACACACACACACACACACACACACACACACGCAGAGAGAGAGAGAGAGAGAAGAGGAAGGAGAGAGAACTCCCCAGTATCTATTGAGCTTCATATTAAGTTGCTAAGCTGGCGGCAATAATTTATCTAGAAGATAACTAAATCTTCTCCCCAACTCTGTGTTGTCCATATTTGTTACCGCAGCTGCCACCACCATTATCAGAACTGCCAATCAGATCAGAAAGCAGGGGGCGATGTGTGTATTTAGGTCGTGGCCAATCTCTCCCCGGAGGACTATGGAAGTCCTCCCCATCTTTGCGAGGGCTGGTCGTCAGTGGGTCTTGTCGCTCCCTGGGGAGGACGGCTGGATCTGATCACGAGGACAAGCTTCCCTTTATTATCCTTCTCCAACTTTCTTTTTCTAAATGTCATACTAGCAATCATTAATCACAGTGAATAAGAAGTTATAATTAATAGAGGCCCAAATCGTTCAAGTGGAAGATTATTCTTTTGAATTCTTGTATTTTTCTTGGAAGATGTCCTCCAGTTAATTATTTAGTATTTGAGGTTTTTTTTTTTCTTTTTTTTGAGCTCCAGTCTTGTATCTGAAACGAACAGATTGATCACAGTCACGTAGGGGGTGAAGAGATGATGCCTAAATGTATGCAGGAGACTGATGTAAAAAAATCTGAACAAGGCTGGGGGCTCTGCTGCTCCCTCTGCTGGTGTTTCAGATGGGAAACAGATAAGCTGTCCAGGAAAGCTCTGGGGTGCCAGTAACACACCCAACAGAGACCAGGGCCTGAGGTCATCTTCCAGGTTGGTAGGCTGAGAGTAGAGGGCCCACATGGGGAAGGGGAAGAGATGTTTTCAGGTACAAGGCAGGACTAGGTGGCTGCAGGGTCCCTAAGACCATTTCTTTAAGATGGAGCCATCTTATACCTCCATCCACACTGGAAACATAGAGCATTTCCAGTTCTAAACTGAGTTAGAGAAGGACATTGATAGAAAGAGCATGAGACACAGAGCGCAGGTTTGAGACCGTGCAGGGTTCTTGGATGTATAGTTGAATGGGAAGGAAGAATGGTTGGGAGTGTCTGCCAGTGTCGCTTAGCCAGTTCCTCTCTTGCTGGTGTGAGGATCATATTCCCAACTACAGTTCATATTTACATCCAGACTCCCTTGTTGGACTCGCTGGTATCAGTTGTTTTTTAAAGAGGACACTGGTTGTGTATTTTTCCTAGGCTCAGCAACTTCCGGAGGAGTTCTGTTATGCCACTGTGCCCTGTGTGGTTCAGTTCACATCTTTTTGGTGTTGGGTTACAATGCCTGGACCACATTTCTGCTGACCTCAGTTCACTGCTCGGGGATGCCCTGCATCGAGCCATCTGTACTGGCAGTGGGAATCTGTGGTGGAGAAACTGGGTAGCTCCAGTGTCGAGTCCTGAGCTATAAAAGGCAATGAGAAGATTCTAGAGGAAGACACATCATTCTCAGGGGTTGGGAGTAAGGAGACACTGCTTTTGGTAGCAGTGAGAGGCCACATAACCATGGGAGCACGAGTCTGGGCTCTGGGAAGGGAGGATGTGTAACTGATTATCCCTCAAAACATCGTCATTACTTCCTGTATTGCTGACCAGAGTGTGGGAGGATATGTTGCTGCTAAGTCTTCTGTTCTGAGGGCAGGGAAATTGTTACATGTGTTATTAGAGCATCAAGCCTCGTGCCCCTGGGTGGCACGGAGCTAGGACATCATGGCTGGCTGGCTGCGCTGTGTGCTGAACTAGCAGGAGGGGACTTGGGGCGTCTGTACAGACTCATATCGCGGTATAGGCGCACCGAAACTGGACTTAGATTCTAGTCTACAAAGTCGGGGTTTCCCTGAGTGGTCCTCAGGGGCACCTCTGTCAGTTTCAAATGGAGGGCTTGTTAGGCAAGTAGAGTCCTGGGTCCCCGAAACCTCCTATTTCAGGGTTAGGTGGCCAAGGATCTGCCCGTTTAGCAATCTGCACCGGTGGTACTTCATGCACTGGAAAACATTTAGAAGGAACCTGCCCCAGCCCCACAGGACCAGCTGGGGGCCTCATGTACAGGCCCCAAGGCCAGAGAGCAGCACAAGGTCTCCCTTATTCCTTAACAGGACCTCATTTTCCATACCGTGCTCCCTGTATCCCAGTGGCCCCACCGAATACCCCCAAACTAAAATTGCCAGACTAGACTTTTCTAAAATGTGTTTCAAGGCCCCATCCTAAACTCACCAAATCAAAATCTAACAGGCCTAGGAATAAACATATAATTCTAAAAAACAAACAAACCCCAAAACAAACCCAAACGAAAGTCTCCAATGGTCTTTGATTCTCAGTACGTTATGGGAATGACTAGGCTGTTCCTGCTCTCGTATATGGGTGACACCCAAGGCGACCCATTCTTAAATCAACACTCAAGGATCAAAATCCATCCCCAGGTTTTTAGTCTGTTTACTTGAGCTCTGTGCTTATTTTTCCCTTGTAATTTGGGGGCGCTCTGAGTCCACTAATTTTTGAGTCTTGGGAAAGCAGAGAAGAACAATAACCATGAACTTGTGGGAGGCAAACCGAAACAACGCACCATCTGCAATGAAATCAGCATAAATCCCCCAAATGGCGCCGGGCTGCCAAGACGGCTCTCCAAGGCTTTCCTGTCTGTCTCAATGGAGTGCAGGCCCTGGAGAGGTTCAATTATCCTCCACACATGTGCTTTTAGGGAGCCCAGCAAGAGAAAGAGAGCTGCAGTGCTCAATAATGAGGTTCCCAGGGTTTCAGAATAAAGGGAAGGGCAGGTAAATGGGAACTCAGCTTGCAGTTCCATTGTGGCTATGATTGCGAATCATTACCCAATGTTTCGGTGGTGATACTTGCATTATTGACCTAATTGGAAAATAACTGGTGGAGAGTGCCTTTACCATTCACTCAATAAATGTTTGTCTACCATGTGTGGAACACTGGTCAACTCGGATGGCTTCTGTTTCTTTGCTGTTTATGGGGAGGGAGATCGGAGGCAGAGAGGGATACTAAGAAGGAGTTGAATGGGGGTACTCTGTTTTAGAAAAGTAAGGAGCTGTTTAGGGACCACATGGAATTTGATTAGAGCCTTGAGAGAGTGGCCTTAGGGAGGGAAGGTAGCACAAGCATGAACCCGACAGTCAACAATCACAGGACAGGTTTGGGAAGGCCTCAGTTTTTGTTGTTTATTTTTAGCACGTATGAGACCAGAGAGTTATAAGGCTAAAAAGATGCTGATGGTAGCCTTGGATGCCCGAGCCCCCTGGAGGCCAGGGTATCCCACTACCCTCTTCCAGTGATCAGGAACGATGCCACCAATGGATCCTGGCAGCGTTTCCAACTCTGCACAAAGCCCAGGAGTCCCTTTCCACACTATGCTCTATACAGCCACTAATCACTTGGAGTTGGCCGATGAGGAAAGACTCTTTCTACACCCCCTTCCTCCCCTTTGATGAGAAAAAGAATTAGCATTTCTAGCGACAATGGCTTAGGGAGAAGGTCTTTTGTTCCCACTTGAAGCTGTGATATAATCAAACATGAACCTTTGGATGATTAATCTGCAAACAGAATCTGGGAAAGACCAGGCAAGGATGGGGAGTAAATTAATCTGTCAGGTGAACTAGGAGAGACACTTGCTATGATTCGTCTAGGAGTGACCACGCTTGTAATTAGCGCAGTAGTGATGGACAGAAGAGGGAGAGGGTAGAGGCAACAGATCTTTTGAGGGTAGAATTGGCACGGCCTGGAAGCTCATGGGATATCTGGGGCTGAGAAGCGGGAGAGGCTAGATGACAGGACATCTGTGGTTAAGAGTCTGTGTGTGCCCCCTGGTGATGGGCGAGGGAGGCACACTCGCCAAGAGAATGAGTGTAGAGGAAACTGGGAGGGAGTGAAGCGGAGGAGGCAAAAGCCCAGAGCAGCCTTTGTGTTGAGTCTTTTATAGGACAAACTGCATGCATTTATCTTCCTGGGTCTAATTGTTTCCAGCTCATTTGAAAATATCCATTTTCATGCACTAAAAGTCTTTGGTGATTATAGCACACTCTGACCCGATGCCCCACCCCCCTAATTAATCAGGTTCAGGACAAGACCTGAAACCCAGTTGTGGATCCCTGACGACACAGGTTTTCTTGGTATGCAGCACAGGCACAGAGATGTGGTCCAGGTAATGCATCCAGGAAGTTCCTCCTGGATTCAGGAGCTCAGGGCTTTTACTCTTAATGTTCCAAAGCTGGCCCTGCATTATTGATGATAGAAAAAGGAAGGGATTTCCAGGTCCAGCCTAGCCTCTGCCAGACAACCAGGTGGTATTACTAAAGCAGAAGAGAGTTTCTTTGACTTAGACCTTTGACCTTTGCTAGAGCAGTTCTTTGGTTGAAGATCATTCACTTTCAAGATTGAAAGTGAACCACCCACCCAGGCCTGGCCTGCAAACCAGAATGTTTCCAGAGCCACAGACACATAATGCCTTAGGTCCCTCTTGCATGTCCCTGGGGACCCTCAAGCCCCATTCAGTATGCATCTTGATGGATCCCAGCTGCTCAAAAGGTATCTAGAAAAACTGCAGAGGTACATGCTGGAAATGCCTCAACAGAGTAACCCTAAAATGCCATGGTCCCATATCACTTGCCTAAATTTCCTTCAGAGATCACCTCCCCGGAAGCCTGTGTTGAGCCCTTCACTACCTGGACTTTTCCTTGGCTCCTGTCCAGTGGAAATTCTTGTTCCTGGTCCCTGCAGCTTCCTCCTCTCTGCTGGCCCAAGGTCTGCCTCAGCCTCCTGACTGCTCCTCACACCAGTGCAGTCCCCTTTCATCCACACAGGGCATCCTTTGCCCAAGTACTGCATGGTTGGGGCCCCTTTTCTTGGCAAACAGCACACCTATCTTGCTGTGGAAGTTGGGGCTGAATTTTGACCATTAACTAATTTGGATTGGTGGAAGCATGGCTTTCATCTTGGAATTATCAGCAGGATTCATAGTTCTTCATTCCTCCCTGATATCAGCCTGAGAAAGTAAAAAGAAGAATGGTAGATGAACCAGGAGACTCTGGTAGTAATTATCTGTGCATCCAGTATGGTAACGGGAATAGCAAAAGCTAACCACTGGGGATGCAGAAAATGCTCAGCAGTGAAATGTTCTTGCTGCTCTCACAGAGCACCCAGAGTCTGTTCCCAGCATACATATCAGCTCACAAACACTTTTGTAATTACCGTTCTAGGGGATCCAGTGTCCTCTTCTGTCCTCCACACACACAAGTCACTTATGGTACACATATATCCACACAGGTAAAATGCTCATACATAAAATAAAAATAAATACATTTTAAAAAATGAAAAAAAAAGAGAACCCAGCCACAGATCACACTAAAATTCTCACAGGGGTTAATTCTTATAATAACTATAAAGTCAAAGTAGGCATAGTTAGTATCCTCCTTCACAGATGGGGAAACTGAGATACAGGCTTACAGTCCATATAAATCCCTGAGCACCAGACTGTTAGGAGCTCTGCTGTTTCAAGTGTCTGTCTGCCTTCACTTGGCTGTGACTTTGGGAGACACCTGGTTTATCTGAGCCCTGCTTCCTCACCTGGATTCTGCGTACCACATGTTTCCTTATCCCGGTAACCTTCCTGCTCATCTTGTCCCTGGTTTTTCTGCAGAGTCTTGTTTTCTCAGAGATTTCCTCTCTCCAGTTTTTCTGGGGCTTTGCAAAGCAATAATTGCTTGACTACCCTGGAAGCATCAAGAACGCAACTTGAAAAAGTGCCCAGGAGGCATTTTGTTGGCTCCCCTTTCTATCAGAAGCCTGCAGAGTCCCAGCTACTCCAGCTGTCTCCAGGAGCCTTCATTAAACCAGTATTTGGATGCTAAATCAATGTTTTCCACCCCAGGTTCCCTCTGGGAGAAGCGAGGGAAGAGACTTGGGTCATGACATCCTCAATCACACTTCTTCTTTCCTTAGATCTTATCTCTACTGAATTAAACGGACGAGTCTCAAACCACTGTGGGTCTTGGCCAGCACAGGGGTTAGAATCCAGGGCTCCCCTTGGCCATCAAACAACTTCCATTTCCTGGACTATACAGTGACAGACAGTGTGTTGGTTTTGCTTCTTGATCTGTTGCCATTTATAGGCGATTGAAGTTCTGAGCTCCTAGTATCCCAGAGAGACAAACAGGCCCACAGGTTGGTCACAGGGCCCAAACACCACTGTGCCGGCAGGATGTCCTCTGATCCTGTTCTGTAATGTATACTCAAACAGCCTCGCCGGACTCTGGTGGGCTCTGGCCAGGGTGCTGAAGGACAGAGTTAAAAGGAGGCTGTCTTTGACTTCAGCAAAGCACAGTATCGCAGCCTTGCCAAAGCAATGCGGTGGAAGCCTGCTGGGTATTAATAGCAACAGCTAACATTTATGGAGCGTTTACAATGCGCCAGCTGCCATGCTAAGCACAGTTTAATCCTCACTATGACCCTTGGAAGGAGGTGTTATTATTGCTGCAGCCCTTTGTAGCTGGGGACCCCAAGACTAAGATGGTTAAGCTACTTGCCTGAGGCACACAGCTAGTGCTTGGCTCCTAAAACCAAATCTCACATCCTTACCCATGCATTCTGCATCTGCCTCTCCAGATCCTTTTAGTAAGGACCCCCAGTACAGATCAGGTGACCTAAGGACAGTTAAGAGGTTGCTTTGGCTCTGCCCTCCACATGGGGTGTATCTCTGAGACCTTCAGTCCCAGGCCAGAGTCTTAGTGCTATGGATCCAGAAGCTGTGTTACAAGTCAGTCTAGGGAATATGGAGCTGGGGTGGGAATTCCTTTTGCTCTCACAAGAGCATTCAGGTCACCTGCCTGCAGATGTCCGCACTCATGACAATCCACATCTCCACCTGCATGGTGATTTCCCTCGACAGGTGGTCTTTTCAGGAGGTGACGTAGCACACAGGGAAATGATCCAAGGGGTATGCCCATCAACAAATAACTCAACTCTCTTCTCCCTTCCCTCTTCTTCTCTCTCCTCTCTCCTCCCTTCTCTCTTCTCCTACCCAAATCTTTTTCCTGGGCCGACTTAGAATTCAGAGAACTTAAAATCTTTATTGGGGAGATTCAAGTTCATTCTTGTTCTCCAAATTTTACTTCTCAATCTTCTTCCTTGGGCTCCCAAACTATCGTCATCATGGCACTTCTATGAAAACTATGGGAAGATTTCTGAGATTAATTCTTACTAAAGTAAGACATTAGTAATACATTACAATTTCTGCCATCCAACGGAGAAATAGAAAGTGCAATGGATTAGGAGACAGGATAACTGAGTGCCAGCCCAGCTTAGCTGCAGAGAGTCAGTCCAGGATACAACTTATGGTAGGTTTGGGGCAGTTAGTCTCCCCATTCCCCTTCCTGCCCCACCTCCTCAGTGGCTGCACAGAATATACTCCTGCCTGGGGTTAAAATAAAGAGACAGTTAAGACTTTCATGTGGGGGGTGGGGGTGGGGGTGGGGACCAGTACACAGTTCCTAGAACCAAGAAGCATAGGTTCTGAGGTGCCTCCTCTCAAGCAGCTGAGGCTCAGCACCCAGTCTCCTTTAGGGGGTGCTTCCTCAGCCAACCCCAGTAGAGTCCTGAAACAGTGGGAACAAAGGTGGAGACCCAAGATGAGCACACTGATCTCTTCAGGCACCTCCATGACACGTATAACACCGCTGCTCGGTATTGCTCAAAGCACATTTCACACTCTCCAGGGGTTTGGAGTGGACTCTGTAAGCTCCCCTCTGGGAAAGTGTTGACTGTCAAGAGAGCTGGGCTTCCAGACCTAATCTAAGATTTTGAACTGTTTTAGTGTTTCAGAACGTCTCTTGGAAACTGTACATTTCCACAGATAATAATGTATGTGCTACCCAAAACGCTAACTTCCTTTGCTTTATGGGCAAGATAATGTAACTGTCTTTTGCTGACCTGAAAAGCAGACTGGTGGCCATCTAGGCTTGTTTTGTTTTGTTTGAGGAGGACTCACTATGTAGCATAGGCTGGCCTTGACCTCTGTGGTCCTCCTACCGCTACCTTGTGAACATAGGTGTGCGTCACCACCTGGGGGGGGGGGCAGAGGAGCAGCTGTCTGCATTTTGAATTATGTAGGGATAAGGTGATGGCATGCTCTTATTTGTCTGCAACTTATACCCTGCGCTGTTGCACAGAAGACAGGAAGCGGTTGAATTATCTGCTTGTTTCCCTTTTCAAAGAAAGAAGAGTCAGAGGGCTCTTGTGGGTTAGCATCTTTTATCTCAAAGTCAGGTGGGAGCAAAGGCCAGCAGAGGACCTTAAAGACCACTCAATCAGTAAAAGGGGAGACCCAGCTCCACTTCACAGACATCCCTCCAAGTGGAAGGCACTAATGGCTTCTCTTTGCCCACTCATGAAGCCATTCTGCATGCTGTGTTCACTCGGACTCTTGACTGATGTTGGATGGTTTTAAGGGCTGAAGCAGTCCTCATTTCTCCCCTCTCATAGACCACTTGCTCTTCTGAGTGATAGGTGATCAGGCACAGTCTTTGCTGAATTTTCCTATGCTGTATGTCCCACCTAACCACAGGCTTCTCTCCAGTCTTTAGCAGCAGAAGATTTAATGCAGCACCATGAACATCTTATTCCTATATAATCTCCTTATTTCAAAGATGCTTTTAGTGGTTCTCAGTGTGTGTGAACTTCATCCATCAGGTCAGTTAAGTGAGAAGATGTTGACATCCTCAGTCTACAAATGAAGACCTGGAGACTCTTGGTGAAGTTGAGAGGCTTGCAGGTGCTTCCACAGGGCAGCTGTTGCAGTTGGAATAACAATGCTGGTGTCTTGCTTTCTTTCCTCTGTGCTATATGCTGCTGTTTAGGTATTCCAGATGTGGGGACTTTTAAAAGGACATCGTTTTGTGTTAGTAAACCACAATAGGGATATTTCTCACACGTGCTGGTGAGTTCTCAATACCTGGGGAGTTAACTCAGACCACCGACGTTCTGGCTGAGATTTCTTGCTTAGTAGACTTTATTCTTCTATCTGCTACTCAGACCAGCCAAGGACTGGGGAGCCTTCTGACTCTTGGATAGAACTGTCTATAGATACAGAGAAGTGAGAAGCAGCTTAAAGAAAATAGGTCTCCACTGTTGCCTCTCCACCCCAGCTGCTTGTCAAGTTTCACTGATTTCTGTGTCCTGTTTCTAGTCTCTTTATTCCCACTGTTCATTTTAAGCCTGAGTCCTGGGTTCACCAAGGCATTAGGATTCTACCCATAGCTCCACTTACCTTATTGGTGAACTTAAACCTGAGTGACCTGCAAGGAGGGAGTTGGCTGGTGTTCTGTATAACTTGTGAGTTCATGTCTTGTCACCCTCGGGTCAGAAACCTGTTTCACCAATAGAGAGGAGGATGTTAGTTGTTCCTTGAGCTTAGATGCTGAGTCTCAATCCCTGGTGACCACACCCCTGGGATGTGAGGAAGGAGCTGCTTCATTTTGAGACAGTTAAGTGGATAGATGGTGGGAACATCTGCTCTGGAAACACATTTCTCCCAGCAAATAACATTTACATGCTTGTGCCTGCAAATATCACAGAGGCATTTGCAAAGTTAAACACTGTGCCTTTGTTCGTCTGACCTTCCCCTAGGCCAGTCCCCGGGTGCTCCTTGGGTCTAGGGGTTCAGCTCAGGGATTACACCTCCCTCTTCTCTGCCATATGAGGGTAAGATGTTTCCTTTAGAACCTCATAAACAAACCCAGGTTTTAAGCTGGTTCTGATCGATTCAGTGTTCCCTTTCATTTTTCTGCTTCTTGTGAGCCTATGCACAAAAGGATAGGTCTTTCTATGCATTTTTTCATTGTATGAACATAGTACTGTGCCCTTTGTGTAAGCCCTCCTCTTTGTCTTGATATTTCTGTAAACGCATATTGTCTCTCCCAGAAGATGTACTACTGGCAGGGAGCTGGCCAGACTCAGACTCACAGACTGAGTTGTTTGTGTACACGTATTTAGAAGTATGCATGGCAAGAAACACTAAGGCATGCATCTGTATAAGATTGTGAACATAAGGAAATACATTTGTGGGTATGTATTTGATTGTTTAATGTATTATCTAAGTAGAGGGAGGGGTGCCTCATGTGCATGGAGAGAAGAGGAGAGTGGGAGAGTGGTTACGCTTCGAAAAGGAGCACAACCACACTTAGGAGTCTCCTAAGTGATTTGTGACTCACCTTTTCCTCCCATGAGCTCTTGTGCCCTTCCTTTCCAACATGAAGCTGGCAGAGACGGACTGGCAGAGAGGAGCGGTGAGGTAGAAGGGCCATTCTGAGAATGTCATCTGTCACAAGTGCATTCATGGAGTCGGCTTCAAATCCCCTCAGGGACCCAGAAATCCCATAGAGAAGATGAGGACTCCACATGTACCTTGATGCCAAGCTCAACAGAGATGCCTGGGCCAACGGATTAAGGGAGGTTTCATATGACATCTGTGTACATTTGTCCTGAAACCACAATGAAGATAAGGGTTTACCAAATGAGTTCTATACTTTGGTAGCCTATGTTCCCATGTTATCATGTTTAAAAAAATCTAGCTCTTGAGTCTCAAATAAAATTATAAACCTGAAAAAAGTAGAAATGTTCGAAATGTTAGTTTGGGATGAAAAAAAGAAAAGGGAGGGAAGGAGGGAGGGAGTGGAGGGAAGAAGATGGAGGAAAGATGATGAATCATCAAGCCATTTATGAGCTTTTAAACAAAATTCTATGAATGTATACCATAAAGAAGTTGATATCAGACATAACAAGGAGCGATGCGCACATTGTAGACACCGGGGGACACTTGGTGAACGGATGGATGCTGAATAGTGTTCCGTGTAAGATGCATTCTCGGATTTGGATTTTCAAGGAGCTATCTGCTTGCCAGTCTACAGCAGTGTCTGCAGTGCGTTCTCAGGGTCACACTCATCAGTGTTCTTTTGCTCAGGAACAAGAAGATCTGCTTGAAAGTACCAGTTTACTCTTCGGTTACCCTGTTCACCAACCAGAATAACTGGGGTGACTCCTGGATGGACACATCAGAGAACCATCCCTGTGTCCTGAATTAGACATGGGGGGTGTGTGCAGCTGGGGAGTCTGTATCTTAACAAGCATCCCAGGGGATCTTTATGCTTATTAGAGCTTCCGATCCATCGCTCTAGGCATCCTTAGCTGCCAGAGTGATGCTCCATTTTTATAATTAACTCTAGTCAAACAAAGCAAAACAAACAATAATTTATTATTTATAATATTTAAAAGAAAAACAAACTCCATGGTCCGACCTTCCTCTGTTTCGATGCCAGCATCTAGAAAAACTAATTCATGCCAACTTTCTAATGTATAGCTAGAACTTCCCATGAATCCACCGAACTTGTCAGGAACTGAGTCAAATGCCAGCTTTGTGTAATGTTGACCTACCCAGGGGCAAGAATTTCAGGTCTTTTCTTACCCTAAAACAAATTTCAAAGAACAAAGTCAACAAATATATCAAAGCAAAACAGGTGCGGAGGATAATAATGTAACAGTCATCAAGCCCTTACTGCACGCCTTTGTCCGGTCTTAACATTTTGCTATACATTTTTCAAATATATTTCTTCATAAATAAAGCATTGTAAGAAAATTTATGTAGACGTCTCCAACCCATTCTTCTTTTCTCCTTCCCCAAAGAAGCCACTGTGTGGAGTTCAGTCATTTTATTCACATACATATTTATATTTACTGTATGATGGGTGCATACAGAGTTTGCTTAGACATAGCTTTAGCCTGGCAGAAATGGTATCATATAACATGCATTTCTCTTTCTGCAAATGGATTTGTTTTGCTCAGTGAAAACACTGAGCAGCTTTGCTGTGTTGACCTATGTAACTCTAGCTCATTTGAACTCTTACAGAACGTGGAAGAGTATGGCATAGGGTTGGGTAGTACAGAGCGATCAATATAGACGGTTGTATGAATGCAGCATTATCTTTAAAAACATGCTTTTTTGATTGAAGTTACATTGCTTTCATTTTGTTAACTACTATAAGCAATCTGAGATGAAATCTTTGAAGAACTTTCTTCTCCATGCTATGGGTCAAGCCCAGGGTCTTGTGTATGTGAGGTGAAGTTCCGCTGCTGAGCTGAAGCTCTAGTCTCTAGAATGAAATCTTCTGGAATTCTCTAGGTGTGTGAGGACTTGATGCACCTCCGGATGAACTGAGAGTGTAGTGTATATGCAACTTCAGCTTCAACAAATACTGTCAAACTGTTCTCCAAAGAGCTTGTACTAATTTCTGAGACTTTTCTCCTCGAATGTTCCTGTAAGCTCTTCTATGCCTCAAATTCTAGAACAGAAAAACAGAAATGTAAGCCAAAAAAGAAAACAACAACATGGCCTCATTAATTACCACTGGAACTTGCTGTTCTTTGTTCTTTGTCCAATCTAGAACCATTTCTTGCATGTGAGCACCTCCTTTCAAACACAGTTGGTGTATATTGATGGAGCCCTTGTGACCAAGCTTACGGGAGCGGAGACTCGAAGGCATGTCTAACCGTTGGTTAAAGACTAACTGGGAAACTCAGATATAAGCCATAAATAAAAGTTAATTACTTAAGTAACAATTTAACAGCGTGAGTGAGAAGATATCCCCGGATGGTATGGATTTGGTACTAAATGAATTGTGCCTACATTAATTCTATAGGCGTTTACAAGATAGAGAGGTCACGGCTTATGCGACTCAGATTCTAATTTGCCGCAGAATGGTTTCCTAGCAACCATCGCTAGATGAGAATCAGCTAACTCTGCTGTTTTGAACCAGACCTAACTCTGTTAGAAATATGAGTCGAATAAATGCCTGCTTAAGGTTGCATTTTACCTCGTAAAGCTGTATTTGAGATATGTGACTACCGAACAAAGGGCTAAAGAGGTTTCCTTCACCAGAAACTCACACAGGAGGCATGTAGAATTGGAAATGGCACAAGGTTCAGGAACTTAGACACCTGTATTTCCTCAGGAATTGGATTTGAGCTGTGATAAGCGAAGAGATAAAAGACAGTGAAAATGGGAAGACATGGAAATGCATGCTGGGAATGTGGAATCCAGCGAATCCTTAGCCACGCCCAACCCAAGGCGTTTCAGAGATGTTGCAGTACTCAGGCAGCGTCCTGGGGCATTTGCTCATCACTGGTTTGTTGCAGGAGGCGGGCTCCACAGACCACATCACGCCGCCAGTAGACTAACAGTGTTGTGGTGTCGGCTCACGTCGATTCGTCTCATCATTTCCGACCACCTCATGGTGAAGAGGGAAGACACTGTAGATGTTCCCAGGATGAAGGCCCATGGGAAGCTTAATTATATAGTTTTGAACTCTCCGTACACCTGTTGCTACAACCCTTGGGCTTGACATAGGGAGCAGTCATCAGTGAAGGAAAGAGTTCCCAAACATACTCCTTCAGCCAGTGCCATGAAAAGAATGTTTCTGTTTCCATGTGCCTCCTTTAGAAATGTGACTCGCAGGCTTCTGGCGCTGGAAGAGACCTCGTGCAGACTAGATGCACACACTGTAAAGGGAGGGTCAGTTCTGCCTTGTTGGCAATTTGTGCCTGACTTCTCTGGGAGAGGAAATTGCTTCTTTACCTTTTATCCTTTGTACAAAAGCAGGTTTATCCTCAGGTACTCTCAGGGACATCCATGAAAAAAGGTGTTTGCTTTTTAAAAAAAATTAAAGTTTAGCCAGTAAAATTGAGTATAAAATACAAATTGGGAAATCCTGAAAATATTTCTGATTATTCTTGAAATCCCTCAACCTTTTAAGTTTAGTTAAATTTTGAATTAAAATCTGAGATCTGTGGGTGACAAATCACTTCTGTCCAGTTTTCCAAGTCTGTAGTTTCTACTTCATATCAAATGTCATTGAACACCTTTAGATAACAATGTTAAGCCATTTTGAGAATTTTATTGACAAATATTTTTCTTTCGCTGCTGTATAAACTAAGAACCCCTTAGAAGTCCTCATTTTTCTTTATTTTTTATTTTTTTTGGCATAGCAACTTTCATTAAAGATAATTACACTCTTTGAATCGAATTGTAGCACCAGATATACAAAAGTATAAGCATCTTGGCTTACAAAAAAGCCACAGAAATTTGGTGGGCTTCTTGATTCTGGTCACCTGAATTCAGCCTCTGAACTGGTACATGGGGTGGTGGGGCTGATCTAGTCCAACCTGCAGAGACGTGGGCACTAAACATTTTTCACAACTGAATGCTATAGACTTACATTTTAGCGATTATATCCACTAAATTATATATATATAAATTATATCCACATATTATATGTAAGAAATACTCCAGACTCATCACCTTCTACCCATATGAAAATGTGTTCCTGGGTTTTTGTGCCTACTGTGTCTGTCTGGACATTCTGTGTTGTGCGCTGCTCTTCTCAGCTTGTGCTCAGGGACATCATGACGGACATTATTAAAAATGGCAACACCACAAATCAAGGTTTTTATCGGACAGCTGGTTGTTGGACATTTACCAGCAACCTCCTGGGGTAAATGTCATGTCTGACTGACATCACGGCACAGTGTAAATCCCCATCTGACATTCCCTTCACTGCCATTCGCCACCCAGCTTGCATGTGCCCCTGGTCTGAGCAAAATACAGGTACTCTATAACCACTTTTTAATCCCCACAGCAAATCCTTTCCACAAATGGCTTTTAGGGATACTATTTTGTTTAGCAACAGCTATCCCCATGGAAAGCAGAGACCTCTCAGTGAAGCCCGTTCAGTCTTCTCGAACACCAGCCCAATGGCTTTTCTGCTTGTTGGCAGCTCCCTTCTCCAGTGGTTCTGATACAACCTGTGGGGCTCTGTGGAGCCCCAGAAGACCAGACTCAGCGCCTTTGGTTCATACCGCCTATTAGCCGATTAGCTCCTTGAGTGGGAAGCATGCTCCCGCATGCTGGTTTAATCCCTTGTTTTTTTCCTCTTGGTTGCACTAAGATTCTCTAAGTATTCATCACACAAGGGCAGCATAACAGGCACTGCTGTCTGGAACAAAAAAAAAAAAGTAGCTTTCTTTCACTGAAGCTCAGGGCCAATCCAGCACAATATATATTTAATGAGCAGTTGGGACGAGCTGAGCAGACAGGGCTGTGATGGGAGATCTGTCCCCGGTCCGTGAAAAGCCAGAAGCAACTGATAAAAGGCATGTGCAACACCTCGTGTTTATTAGTACATTTCTGATGATGACGATGTTCTCTTAAAGAATAAAACAAACACAAAGCCAGCAGTAAGAAAAACAATGTATCATTGTTTGGTTTGGGGGATTAAGTCATTTTAGTTAAGGATAGATATCCATCAATCCATCCATCCTCCTGCCCACCCACCTCCCATCCATCCTTTGATCATTTAGTCAATAAAACCGAAACCCAGGATCAAGTATGTCCAGGCCCCCTAGGATTCCTGTGTTCATGGATAGACAAGGTTCTAGTGGCAAAGTGCACAGACCCCCCCCATGTACTGGTTTACTTCCTTCTTGTTGGTTGTTGTGGATGAAACCAACGAGCATGAGTTTGTTACATAGAGAACTCACAGTTTAAATTGTAAAACAGAGCCGGGCCATGGTAGCACACGTCTTTAATCCCAGCATTTGGGAGGCAGAGGCAGAGGCAGAGGCAGAAAGGTCTCTGTGAGTTTGAGGCCAGCCTGGTCTACAGAGTGAGTTCCAGGACAGCCAGGGTTACAATAGAGAACCGTGTCTCAAACAAACAAACAAACAAATAAGAAAAAAAAAATTAATTCTAAAACAGACGGCTGTTGGCCACTGTGTCATCTTTAGTGTCAAGGGTAGGATACAGGGTTCATGCTTCCTGTGCAGTCCACTCCTTCAGCTTCTAAACAAGGTGACTGAATGAAACGAACTATGAAAGGAGCCCCTGGTATCAGTGTGTTCTCAGCTCTGACCTCCTTTCCAGACTGCATTGCTCTCTCAGAGGAAAAAGAATGAATGAGAGCTGAACCCTGATCTCCTGCAAAGCCCCAGGACTTGCTCACTACTGATGTCCATCACTTTTGGGGGTCACAATATGCCTCCTTTCTCTTCCCCACTGATGTGTCAGATACTGAATGATGCCTTCCAGGTCTCAGAGAAACACTCAGACAGAGGCCATTACCTGATAGAAGATCGCTTTCCACTAGCTGAGCCTCACGTTGTGTTGGCCCCATAGATGCAATTAGTTACCCAACCACAGAAAGCTTGTTCTGTTGTTGGCAGGTACCTTGGCACATTACCCACAGAACAGATGGCTACTGGTTCCACGAATTAGAGTTCCAGATGACGGCATAATAGTGTGTCAACAGCCACTCCTGCCTTACCCTTCCAGCCTCTCAGACAAATTGAAATGAGTCTAGATGAATGCATTGACCTCCTACCAATTAACCATTCCTCTGGGTGGGAGCAGGGTAGAGATGGGTCCGAGGGCAGCCAGGAAAGTGTGGTTTTTGAAGACAATGTTGCCTCTTGCCCTTTCTTCTAACCTTCGTTTTGGGTTTCTCAAATTACCCATGTACTGACCAAAAGGCACTTCGTTTCTCTTCAGTCTGCCTTGATGACCAAGTCGGAGGGTCTCCTTGTCACAGATTTGCTCTTCCCATTCAGATTGACACGGTGCAAGTAAGAGTCTTGCTCCATTTCTGAAAAGTGAGCTGCCAGCTTCTGGCCACAGGAGTGCCTGATCCTTCTTTCTTCTTGGAAGACTTGTGTTACCTCTTCTAGATAAGGGCGGTTTTTCTACCACACAGTCTCCTTCCTGCGCGTGCTGCTGACCAAGAAAGAGCCAATTTTTAACTGGTCAGAGATTTCTCTCTCTTGGGAAACAAAAATAAAGGAGTCAGAAAGCAGAGCATTGTATCTGGCAGACAGCAGAGGGAAATGCGCTGGTTGATTTTTTTTTTTTTGTTAACTTGACAAACCTAGGCATATCTAGGAAGAGAGAATCTTAATTGAGAGATGTCTCCATACATCTATAGGATTTTTTCTTGATTAATGATTGATTTTGGAGGGTCCAGCTCACTGTGGGTGGTGCCCCCCTGGAAGGTGGTCCTGGGTTGTATAAGAAAGCAGGCTGAGCAAGCCGTGGGAAGCAAGCAGTGTTCCTCCATGGTTTCTACTTCAATTCCTGCCTCCAGATTCCTGCCTTGAGTTCTTGACATGACTTCCCTCAGCGATGGAGTATGGCTTTGGATATAAGATGAAATAAGCCCCTTCCTCCCTAAGTTGATTTTGATCACAGCAATAGAAACTCTAAGGCAGAAAGTCTAGGCATCACTCAGAGGTCCTACTTGTCTGTTTCCTCTCATTTTATCCAGATATTTAGGATAAATGTCCCTTTATTTGAATTTGCATGAATTGTTCTTTTGCAGTCGAGGTGATGCCTGTCTCTTCTTACTCTGATCTATTTTCTAAAGGAAAATCATCAAAATCATATCACTGTCTTGACTACAACTACCCTCAGATTTTGAATGTCAAATGTCTACCACTATACAAAGCAAGATATTTGACTCGAGTCAAAATCAAGGTCAAGTTCAATCACTAGTAAAGCAGACCTTTATCTGAGTGTCTTTGTCCATATCCTACCACCAGGGCAGCTCACATTGCCCATGGCCCCGTGATAACACAACAACGCTCTTTCCTCAGTTGCTGAAGGACCTAGCTAAAGGAGTTCACCTCCTGGTCTTGAACTTGATTAATCAGTGGTATTTAGTTCATTGTGCCAATTAAGTTGGGCATTAATTGTGTAGATCACTTTTCTTTTAGTTTTAGTTTTCCCCTTCCTTCCTTCCTTCTTTCCTTCCTTCCTTCCTTCCTTCCTTTCTTCCTTCCTTCCTTCATTTATTTTTATTTTTGTGGTTGGAGAGATAGCCATAGGCACTGGGAACTGAACTCATATATTTTTGCTTGTGAGACTAGCCTTTAACAGCTGAGCCATCTCTCCGACCCAAATGTTCGTGCTTTTACGGGAAGCTAATTGGTAGTGTAGAGAGGCAGCGTCTCTCACGACAAAGGTGTCTCGGGATGTGACAGTTCACCCACAAGTGCTGCAGCTCAGTTAAGGCTCAGATGCGGGAAAGGTCCTGGAAGCAGGGGCAGGAAAGCGATCACCCGGAGAAGAGATCAGATCTGGTTTTTACTTGGTTTGGCTACTTTTGCTTACTTTTCCTCCATTTTTAAAACAAGTTTATGTGTCAAGAGATCCTGAGAAGCCCTGGACTCAGAATTTAAAAGAGGACAGCTAGTTCTGCGTCTGAAGAAAGTGCTCTTCCAAATCTCTGTAAGGGACAGCAGAGGCCTTGACGTTAACCTCATTTAGGTCCTTTCTAGACTTGAGATCTGAGAGGCCAAACCCTGACCAGCTCAACCAGAAACTGTTAACTCTTTGGGGACAGTCCTGGTACGGACCACTTGTTGCTGAAATTTATTTTTAGTTACATTTAAAATGGTGGTTTTGTGCACTGTTGGGAGAAGGGCTGCCTAATTCTTGGCATTTTGTATGTTTTGCAGGTGTTGGCTTTTTGTGAAAGATATTTGATTGCTCATGATCTGCGTGTGATATCAGTAGAACACCTGAGGAGCTTAGGTACCAATAAAAAACCCTGAGATGAGACGCTCAGGGTTCCACTGTCCAGGACGGCACTTGCCATGATAGTGGTTCCCTCTGCTGAGGTCTGGCAGGGTTCGCACTTATGAAAATTCAGCTCTGCCTTTCTCGGGAGGCCACCACAGTGGGAGTACTGTTACAAACGGAGCCCAGTGTGGAGCAGAAAGTAAAGAAGGGCAAGAAAAACCTTCAGATCTCAGAGAGTCCAGTAGAGGTAAAGAAAAGCTCCTGAAGAAAGAGAAGAGTCATAAATGAGAAAGAAAAATGAGGGTCAGAGCCACAGAGAGAGGCCTCTAGAGAAGGAGGGAATTATGTACAGATAAAAGATACTGAAAAAAAAAATGAAGAAATCCTTCTGGTAAAGGATGAGAACGTTGATGAGGTCCATCAAAGCATAGAAAGCAAGGTTCTAAATGCTTTTTCTGATCGTGGAGCTGACACTCCCTCCTGCCACTGGCAGCAACCAGAACACTAGAAACAGAAGCCAGAGTATATTCTACCAACTGAGTTTGCTGATAGCGTGTGTGTGTGTGTGTGTGCGTGTGTGTGTGTGTGTGTGTGTGTGTGAAGCTCAAGATGTTGTGTTTGAGATCTATTGAGAAGGTTGTATGTTTTCCCACGGTGGTGGTGAAAAAGAACACCAAACTGCCAGATGTTTCAGCTGGCCCAGGACCCCCTGCTGTGGGAGCTGGAGGCGGGGTGTATTTCGGCAAGTCTGACTCCAAGTGGTCCAGATACTGGTGAGGTGGTCCTGACGAGGCATCACACAGCTCCAGTGTGATGAACACTTCTCCCCAGGAAGGAAGCCTTCCTGCAGACAAGGGACACCTGCAACGATGCTGAGAAAAATATTTGCTAAAAGAATCAGGGCTAACCGTTGGCGCATTACTACGCCACTAGAGAAGGGTCACCCAGCTCTAAGGAGGACTCAGGACGAGGCACTGTCTCGTCATTACATTGTCATATTACATTGGATCCCAGCAAGTCCCTTCTGTGTATGTCGGCACCTGTTTAAATACTTGCTGACTTCTGTCCGTCAGTTTCAGGGCTGTGCTAGGCTGGCTAGATCATCCTCCTTGGCTAGGAACGTGTGACTTTGTGATTTACATGAGGTAGGGCAGTGAGGTCTGATCACTGAGACCTAGAAAACTACAAAAGAATCGTTTCTAGTTGGGTCTAGTTAAAGCAAGAGCCGGTTGCCTCTGCAATTAGGCTGGGGCCCCATGATACGGGTTAGCTAACTCTTCAGCAGGAAGAGGTGCTCCTTCCGTGGTCTGTGATCTCTTATCGTCTCTACCTGCACCCTGGCCTAGTGTTTTCGTTCTTGAATTCCCTAAGAGCTTATAACCAAGTGAGTACAGAATGTAATGCACCCACTTGGAAAATGGAGGGAAATAACTGAACTCATAGCTATGGTTATAGGCTGCCATAGTTCAAAAGCTTCTCTGCTCTTCACATGGTAGACCATCTCTGGGTGCAAGTAGCTTGCCCTGCTCTGAGTCTTGGGTGAGCAACTGTGCTTGACATTTCTTGAGTAAGTGTGTCTTTTGGCCTCCAGCTCATGATTCCTCTAAAGGGGAGCAACTTTGAAAGGGATAGCTCTTGAATTCACCACCTGGAAGAGTAACTAAACCCCAATGCCATGATTAAGGCACATACATATGTGGCACATAAATACCATGCTATACGGTAATATGCACACACATGATATATTAATACATCCATATTATCAAAGCAAAAGTACATCAAGGGGCACATAAATGATGGGGTCTGCAGTGAGATCTGGAAAGGTAGCTTTTCAGGAAAGTTTCCAAGCCCCAGCCCCTCCGTCTTCGCAGTTCTTTTCACGGAGTGCTGTGCAATGCAGGACTGACATCATGTCGATTATCTCTGAGTTTACGCTAAGCCTTGCCAGGCGATGTCTGGAAGGTGTTTGTCTTATGAAGGGCCCAGGATTAAGGGCTAAGGGAAAAGAGAGAGAAAGAGATCTGAAGACACAGCTCTTGCATTCACAGAATTTACCATCTCGTTGGAAGGTCAGACGATCTAAAGGGAGTTTTCTGAAAGCGTAAGCCGCGGAGCACCAGAGGCATAAAGGAGGCCTCAGAGGGAAGGGACTGAGGTGCTAAAAATCCATCCATCTCATCTGAGACTTTGAGCAAACACAGTTGGGATGAAGACACATCTAAATAAATTCTGGATTTAGTCACACGCGCTGAGAGTGTCATGAGGGTCTTTGCTTGGCTTAGTTTCTTGAATGCCAAGGCTCTTTGGGTAGATGTTCTACTGACATCACGCTGGACTGTCCACCTTCGGGCCTGCCCACCGGAGCCCCAAGATTGTTCATCACAAGCATCCTGTATCTTTGCAGTCCTATGAGGTAAGACTTGACTCCTTGCCTCACATAGCAACCAGCCCGCGCTACCCTTTCACCACTAATACATGTGAAATCGGTATCTGTGCTGGGTAGAAAGGCAACCATACATACGGACATGCACGCATAGGGAAAAGCATATATGCATGCTGAAGTTGTGTTTCTGCTGTGTACAGGTGAACGACTGAAACAAAATGCAAATGTTATACTTCTATCACTAGTTCTCATGAAGCTGCTTATCCCATCCTAAGCTCTTGGCTAGGATTCAAGGTGAAGGACACTGCATAAACACCAGCCTGTTGCTTCTGGCTTAAGGAGTAAAGTAACTAGCCTCCCAGGAGGTCCAGCTTGTTTAATCCTGTTCACAACATGTGCTGCTTCTTATTATTTTTAAAGAACCCTTTCCTTAAAATAGCTAACACATGCATTTCCTAAAACATTGCTACTGACTTTTAAGGATGGCTAAATGCAAGAGCAGTAATTAAGGAAACAGTCAAGAACACCTAGCTCTGGGAGTGGATACACTTGACAAATCTTGGCATATTATAAAGACGCCCTGTGAAATCCAAAAGGCGTAGATCATGGCCCGGTAAAGGGGTGTGCTACATCCTACACTGGGTATGGAATTTTTATCTAGAAGAGCTAGAACAGGCCGAAGGTAAGAATAACAAAGCTTTAGATCCCTTCTTGGATTGAAGATCAATGAGACAGTGGGGAAAACCTGAAGAAAATGCATATGACTGTAATATCTTTAAATGAGAAAGGGCATGTTTTATACTTTCCACCCTGGTAAAACACTCCTTGGGCATAATGGGGAGAGAATGATATCTAATTCAGCCTAGGAGCACCTAGTGTGGGCTGACAGCAGCTATCCTCATAAGGTGATGTGCGATATTATGGATGACCTTGTCTAAGACAATTAACTGAGAATAAATGGAATGGCTCTGGCCCAGCTGACCGCCAGTTCCATAAAGAGCCAAGTTTGTGTAAATGCAACTGTATTAGGAGACTAGACTGAGACCAATGTTGGTTTCTTTGCATCCTTTCTTGAACGGAGCACTTCTGCAATGGTCTGACCCTGAGATGCAATGCCAGGTGTGGCTGATGTTCCAGATTTGAGAAATCATGAGCAAATGCTTACACACACTCTGACTTGCTCTAGAGTTCTCAAAGAGGATTCATGTAGTGTCTCGTGAGTTTTATAACAAGCCTATGGCTTAGCACTTGGGGTCTAGCAAATAAGAAAACTAGGGATTAGAGAGGCTGCTAGGTTGGCTCCAAGACAGAAGTCCCAGAACATAAACACAAGCTCCCTGGCTCCAGGGCTGGTGTTATTTCTACTATAGCACACTGTTTCTATGACCTGCAGAGGTAGATGGTTAAGACATAGGTTCTGGAAACCACATCCCAGAGGGAGCCTTAGAGAATCTGGAGAAGCCAGACTTAAAAAGAGATGCTTTCAGAGAGTCCCTGATAGCTGTTGCCATTCATCTGAAACCTGCCATAAGAAAAGAGAATTCTTTGTATGAGAATTGGGACTAACTGGTTGAAGTCATATGCAAAGCCCAAGGGCAAATGCAAATGATGTGTGAGAGTGAGGTGTTCGGGAGCTTCTGAACTGTGTCTGCACCAGTCAGAGAAGCAAGGACCCAAGAGCTGCTGGAAGGCTAAGGGCCAGTGTGCTGTGCAGGCAAAGAGCAGAAGGGCCATCAGCGTGAATGTCTGCAGCTGGGTGGTGGCTGCTTTTGTGGGTGCGCTGAATGTGTCTTCACTCAGTCCCTGCTCAGGTGCTTTTGTTTGTTAGTTTGTTGATATCTTGTTTTGTTTTGTTGACAAGGTCTCACATTGTTTCAGGGTGCCCTGGGAATTGTCCTGTAGCTTACACAGTATGTACACTGGCCTTGAACTTATGATCCTGACCCTTCTCTTCCAGGCTTTTGAGTGCTGGAATTGTAGAGATGTGCCAACACATCTGGCCTCCTGCTTGGTTTTGGTTCACCCACCAGCAGTTTTTCATTGGAGAGACTTTCTGGAGGGGAGTACCAGCTGGTTGGTTTCAAAATTCATAGTTTGGAGCCCATTACTGATCCTTGGCCTGATCCTACTGGTTGGGGTAGAGTTGGAGATATAATAAATATATATACATACATCTGTATGTGTATATGTATATATATAATAGCATAAATATATATGTGTATATATATTATATATAATATATGTACATATATATTGTATGATATATGACATGTGATACATAATACATAATGTATACATATACACATATATGTATACACACACACACACACACACACCACACACACACACACACATATATATATTATAATGTTGCAGTTATGGCTCTCAGTAGATCTGCGGTGCTTGCCATCTGTTAGCTCCTATGAGTTCTGCCACTTTGGGTCTATAGCAGCCCCTGGGCCCTCTCATGGCTGCTAACAGCCCCCAGGGGTTCCAGTTGTCCCTTTTGATATTTGGAGTTGTGAAAATACTTCATCCATTGGTTTTGTCATAAATGCTGTCTGTGGCTGGCTCTTTCTTTTCCTTTTCTGCTTCATAGCTCTTTCCAATTTAGACGGGGATTTAGGACGCTTCAAAACCCATGCTGCACCCCACCCCCACACACACTATTTTGCAAGATCTGCTTTTCTGAGCCTCTTCTGTCATCACCTCAGGTCACTCCCCCCCCCCCCCCCCACACACTTATTCAGCTCTGTGGCTAGTCCTAGGAGTCCCCATATTTATTGAATCCAGTTGTCTCTTAGAAACAATCATTACCCTCTAATAAAACAGACAGCCTTTGTAAAACGGCTTGGAGTTACAAAATAAGCTCTGTTGGAACATAGCTTTAAAAAGAAAACAGGAAATTCAGAAAGGTAGAAGGTGTTGATTTTCACCATGAGTTATGGTCCCAGGCCCGGGTGAAATCTGCACAGAGCCACATTCTGCATTCTCCACCCCAGTGGAGAACAATTCGCACAGTTGGGTGTCCAGCTCAGTAATCTGTCGGTTTTGCCTGACTAAAGTCACATCATTGATTGATGCCAAATCTTGCTCAATTAAAGGTTCATTTTTCTTTTGGCCGTTGGCAAATGCAACATTGATTATGGGTTATTAGCATCCACCATCTCGGATTCTGAATGTGCAGAGAGCATTTGTCTGCATACCAACCACAGCAATAGCAACCAGGGCTCTGAACCACCTTTCTATTCTGGGCCCAAGGACACCTGCCAGCCTGTCTGACTGCAGGCAGGGATTTGCTCAGTCAGGCCCTTCCTAGCAAGATTAAAAGGAACTTTTTCCAGCCTCCAACTCCCTGCCCCCTACTCCGAGTCAAGAAAAATGGTGATATTTTGTGATAATAGTTGGAATCTACTTGTTCGTTCACTTATTCATTTTCTCATTGATTTATTCATTCAGTAAGTATTATTGAGTGCTGACTTTCTGGGGGAAATGAAAGAGACTATGAGGAGATGTGGCAGGCCTCCCAAGCTGTGTGCGAAGGGGGCTTCCTTTTGACGGGAACTCCTCAGGAGCCTGTGAAAGCCAAATCCAGGATGGCTACCCCAATTTCCCATAACATCCTTCTCTTGGGGGCATTTTTGGGAAAGAAAAGTCCCCTTCTCTTAAGGGCTTTTATTTCCATTGTCTTCTACTTTGGGATGTCACCCCGGCACGGCTCCACCTCTTCCAGGAGTTGTGCCGAGCCTACAGTGATCACAATACTGCACAAGCGTGGCCAGCGACTGCTCTTCCCTGTGGGCTGAGGACCTTCTCCTAGAGCCGTCTGGCGGGATGGGTGGGGTGCTTATCTCAGGAGTACCACCGCTCTTCCCCTCTGTGCTCCTGATTGGTCTCGCAGGCCTCCACCGTCGCACAGTAGTTTGTTTTCTAGGGGTCTGGAACAAATGGCCATCTACTCAGTGGCTTAAAGGAATACAACTTTATTTTATCCTACAGTTCTGGAGATCGGAAGTCTCACTATCATGAACTCTAGGTCTTGGAAGGACTGAATTCTTTCTGAAGACCCCCGGAAGGACCCACTTGTACCTACCTTCTCTTGCCTCTAGGGGCTGCTACGTTCTCCAGCTTCTCCTCCACCTCCCTTCATCAAAGTCAGCAGCACAAGCTCTTCTCCGCGGCGACTTCAGTTCTGCTGCCTTATTGGACAATTTTGATGCTCCTGCTTCCTTTTTGCAAGGACCCTGTGATTACATTGGATAATCTGCCAGCAAAGTCCCCTCCCCAAACCCAGGGTGCTAGGCACTGAACCAGGGCCCTGCCCTCCCCAAGCTGTATCTTAAACTTAGCGAGGTCCTTTTGCTATAGAAAATAACATTGCCAGGTTCTGGGATGTGGCCATGTTGGGGGAGGGGACATTATTCTGCTCATCTTCCCAGCCTCACCGTGCTGAGCAGGGGAAAGCCCTCATTTTAGCTCAGCTTCAATGAGCTTTGGATGTGTCAAACTGACAGTAATGAGCGCTCTCACTCAAAGAGTGACTGCCACAGGAATCACAAGCCATAGAAAAGCTCTAGATACATTCTCTCATTGAATTCCTCCTCAAGATTTGAGGTAGTCCTGGAAACAGAGGCATGAGAGGTTGGTTACATAGCTCACTCAAGATAATCAAACCAGGAAGCCCCAGAAGTGGGGAGGCTCACTCAGATGCACACTGCTCCCCAGGAAAAGAAGGTTGGCTGGGAAAGTAGGGGCAGACAGATTGAGAGCTATTCTCAAACGTGACCTGCCGCAGCACTTCAAATATTTCATGTAAAAGGCGAAGCGTCAAACTTGGCAAACCCCTCTCTGGGCAATGTCAATTAACCACCATCACGCCAGGGGCCTGTTAATCAGAAACGTACGCTAAAAAAAAATAACACTGCTAATGTAAGCATGTCTTTTCAACCACTTACAGCAGAGCTGCCAGCTTGTTAGTGGAGACTCTCCCCACACTTCCTGTATGGTTTGCAGATGAATTTGCTGACAAAATGTCCTGGATGCGCTCTCTCTCTCTCTCTCTCTCTCTGCCCCCCCCCCAGTGTGTATGTGTGATTATGTGTGTGTGGTGCACATGAGCAGGAGGTGTATACCTGCGTACACGTGTGTATACAGTGTACTTGCTTTTCATGTAGAGAGGGAGGTAGACACCAGTATTTATCACTCTCTACCTTACGTATCTACGGGGCATACTCTCGTTTCTCTTCTGCTCCTATGAATCTTCCTCTCTTTACTGCTTCTTACTGAGCCTGAAACCATTTTTGCAAGACTGGCTGGCCAGCAAGTCCCAGGGATCCGCCTATCTACCCACTGACCGCTCAGGGATGAGGTTACCCAAGGGCTCCCGTACCTGGCTTTTCTATGGATGCTTGGGAACTCAGGTCCACAGCTGTCTATTTGCCCACTGAGGCATCTCCCTAGCCCCCGTTAGGGGCTCTTTCTAACCACAGTTTCCAGCCAGGTCTCCCATCTCATGGCCTGTGATCAGTGGTGACATTCCTTTGAGTGGTTGAGGCCCAGTTTTCTTTTTGGATGAGGACTAGCAGGTCTTCATGAGAACTCTGCTCTTATCGCCTGTCTGACTGACACATGACAGACCGGGCTGGGGAACAGAAAGGTCTCACAGTGTTTTCTCTAAATAACAAGACTCTATGCAGAAGCCAGGAAATAAAAGTAAATTACCTGGCTGGATGTAAGGCAATAGGACAAATCGTGTCTGAATGTTCTTAATCCTCAGCTCTGGGGTTGACATCTCTGCTGAACAGTGGCCAGCCTTAGATCGGAATCTTTGAGCCTCCTAGATTGATATTTGGGGATGTTTAGGCCTGGTAAATATTTGTCTTGTTAGGTGGCATTTGGCTGTTGGCTCTTTACATGTCTTATTTAAGACATAAATGTCAGGCGCTCTGTCTCTCTTTCTGTGTGTGTGTGTGTGTGTGTGTGTGTGTGTGTGTACTACAAGGAGATATACACACAAGCATCATTATTTCTCTGAAAACTGTGAAGCCTCAGATAAAGACTAATATCTTCAAAGATCTCATATTCTGACTGGGTTCAGGTCAAGTCCAGGCAGAAGCCCCATAGCCTCAGCAATGCATTTGCCTCTAGTGCACAGCCTAGCGCAAACCAGAAGCAACTTCTGTTCTGTTAATAAAAGTCCATAGCTGATTTTCATCACGCTATTTATTAAATCATTGCTGATATAATAATCACAAGCCAAGACAAATCTCAGAGGTCCCGTGCCAGGCGGCTTAGGCAGAGCTCACACCATGGCCTCCTCACACAGGTCTCTTGCTCACTCTTGCTCCCTCATCCTCCCAGGTCTTTTATTCTTTCCCCCAAGCCCCCTCTCCCCACCCAGGCCTTCATTACAAAACAATGGTACCTAACACTTCTCAAGGTCTGCTAGCAGACCCAGCTGGGGGTGATTCAGACTCTTCTCTGATCACCCTTTGATCAGAGACCTTCAACTGTAAACAAATGGCCTCTTCTTGTGGAGATCTGAGTGGCTAGCACAGAGGTGTAAATGAAAGCAAGGTCTTCATCAGCTGCAAGGCTTCAGGAAGCACCCTTCTCCCAACAGCAGCACCCACAGGAGTATGATCCCATAACTAAAATATCCCACAACGCTGTTCTGACACGTCTCTGTTTTAAAACAGGTAGGGAAGGCAGAGAATGGAATAAATAAAAGCTCAGCAGTGCTTGATGGGTTAGACAGAGAGTACAGGAGAAAGATGGTGGACGGCGTCAGATAAATTCTTACCATTGTGGCTTGTTGTACGACAGTGTCACTTCTAAGCTGGGAGTACCAGGCCAGGACCACTTTAGGGGCAAGGTCGAGCAGTCAGCCACAGGGAGAGAAACTCTGGGGGTCTCTAAAGAATGGTATGCTACCGACACCTGTAATAGTTGAAGGAAGTTTCCCTAGCTTGTTCCACACTGAATTCCTGTACCACATAGAGGTGGAGGAAGAGATGCAGGTGGGCTGGCTTTGAATGTGGTGCAGAGCACTCTCCAGATGCTGGCTCCGTTGTATGAAGTAGAAAACGGCATTCAGGAGTCATCTGCTCAGACTGTGGGTGAGTGTGAGTGCGTGTGAGCATGTGTGTGTAGGCACAGTGTGTGTGCCGGCGTGTGAGAGCACACATGCTCAAGGGCAGTTCTGAGGGAAGCCTGAAAGCTTTGATTATTCAGCATTGAATAGAAAGTTCAAACTAACAGGACCAGAAGGAGCCAGTCATAATCCAGGGAGCAGAGGAGACCAGGGCTCCCCAAGTGTGGTTTGCAGCCCACCCTCCAGCCCCCACCTGTCCTGAGGAGCAGAAGATGAGGAGAGAAAACCTGAAGATGTGCCTCGAATGTTACCGTGACATTTCTAGATTACAGATGAAAATAGAAAGTCTGTAAGCATGGCTTCTGAGTGAGAAGAGAAACTGCTCACTCAGGAGTCTGCTCCTCTCTGATCTGTGGACACGTTTCCTTCTAAGATACGAGCACACGGGTGAGTGATGTAAATGTTCTAGGACCACAAACTGAAGGTACTGGGCCTGGTGTAAGATGCCAGGTTCATGCCTACACAGCTGTGTTGTTTTTGCTGATATGTGCCACCTGTTTGAAGGATAGTTCCATGAATCCTTATTAGGAAGGACCTTACTCCCTTGTCTCCAGGCATCTGAAAGGGAAATGTTAGCTCTGCTCTCTAGGAAACAGCAGCACAGTGACACCCCTTCTCCCTGTTGAGTTAAGATGCCCACTTGGTTGTAGGTCAGTGCTTCTAAGTTAGTATTTTTTTCCTGCATCTAATTAGCTCAGATCATGGAAGAAAATGTTGGAGTGATTTACCACTCTCCCTTGAACCAACCCAGCAGTCAGTTAAGGGCCTCTTTGTAACGGTACCAGGCCAGGGCTTTTACGTTCTCTCATTCCGTTGTGTGGGTGATTTTAATCCCTATTTATTAATACCTCTCTCATTTACTCCTTATGACAACCTTGTGGGATCTATAATGTCAGCTTTAATGTACAGCCGGAAGAAACCGGGGCTTAGAAAAGTCACGTTGCGTGAAGTCACTGTGCTAGTAACTGGCGGCTCTGGGATGGAACCCAGAGCCTCGATAAGGACAGAGAAAGCCAAGGCTACTTCTCTTTCTCACACAGCAGCTGCCGGAGGCCTTTATGAGACCAAGTCTCAAGGTCAGGTGTTGGGTGTCTGGAAGCCTCGTGAGATTAGAATTAGACTCTTGGGCTGGGCAGTGGTGGCACACGCCTTCAATCCCAGCACTCGGGAGGCCGAGGCAGGTGGATCTCTATGAGTTCGAGGCCAGCCTGGTCTACAGAGTGAGTTCCAGGACAGCCAGAGTTACAACAGAGAAACCCTGTCTCAAAACAAACAAAAACAAAAACAAAACCCAAAACAAACAAACAAAAAAAAAAGGAAAGAAAGAAAGAAGAAAATTAGACTTTTGTTCATGTCTGAACAATGTACCTCCACCCCATGCCCACTCTCTTCCAAGTTTGCCTGGACAGTCACTGCTACACTTTGAATCTGAGGTGTCCCCGACAGACTCATGACTTTTCAATTCGACCATTCAGCTAGTGGCACAATCTGGGGAGGCTGTAGAACTTTTAGGAGGCAAGGCCTACTTCCCAACTTGTAGAGGAAGAAGGTCACTGGGGGTGGTCCTTGGGAGTATCCTATCTCTGGGTTTTGTTCCTGCTGCGCTCTGTTTCCTGATCCGGCTTCTGTCTGAGGAGCTCTACCACAGACTCCCGCTTCCACGGAGTCACACTGTCTTGCCTTCCCCGCTGTGATGGATGGTGCCCTCTGAAATCGTGAGTCAAAGTAAATAGTTCTTATTTTATGTTGTTTCTGTTGGGAATTTTGTTACAGTGTTAAAAGAAATGAATATAGTCACAAACTCTGTTTCTTTTTGAGATAGGGGGTCTTACTTTGTAACAGAGGCTGGGCTTGAACTCTCAGTTCTCTTATCTCAGCCTCCAGAAGGCCAGGATTACAGTTGTAAATCATGGTGTATATCTACCACAAACTCTTATTGAAAGCAAATATTAGGTAGGACAAGGCCAGTGCAGCGTGATGATGCAGGTTTAAACCAACTCACTGGGAAGTGCATTACGACCTGGGATGCTGTCTGTGCTTGTCTGTCTCCCTTGGGAAGTCAGCATTCACCGTAAAGACTAATGAAAGCAACTAAAGACTCAATGGCTGTGTTACCAGAGTTTGAGGCCAAAGCCCTGGCTCCAGGAATCACAACAGACTGGTGTGGCCACCTGGCCTCAGATACTAATGGTATCTGTACTTTTGTACTTAATGGTACAAGGTGAAGAAAGGGGATTTGATTAATGTAGTGACGTTGGAAAGAGAAATAGATGATAGGGTTCAGTGACCCCAAGTTCTTCTTAGGCACTGACATGAGCTTTAGGTTTAAAGAGGAAGGACTGGAATAGGGGACAAGAGATATGAATAATTGCCATGTTGGTCAAGTTTCTGTGGCTGGTTGTTATCTTAGTTCAGTCTACAGTGTGATATGAGACCCTGTTATCATTGTCCTCATTGAGGGGAACAGTCTGGTTCCCATGCAATGATTACTCCTGTTCCAGTGTGGAGTCTCTCCTTCCTAGATAGTTGTCTCAGGCCTCCATCCCTTAAGGCTGGCTGTTGCGGGGGTAGTATTGATTCCTTAGTTATTTTTCTGTTTTTGTGAAGGGACAGCATGACCAAGTGAAGTAGAAGATGTGGAGGCAGATGTGGATTCACCAGATGTTGCCGTTGGCTTAGGGCAGAGAACAGTTTACTCTTTTCCTAATTAAATCACGGTTCTAGTCCCGAGCCCTGGAGCCCTAGAGCATTTCAGTCTCTTTACAATCTTCTCTTAATCTTTGAACTGGAAGGCTTCAGCCTTAGCCTCCTGAGACCTACTGCTGACTGAACCACTTTGACTAGCTCCTTCTGAACTCTGACTCTTCTGGTTCAATTCATTCTCTCTGTTCTGGGCTTCTGCAGAGTTCTGCTGTGTCTCTGTGTCTCTCCCTGAGTTCTCACTGCTCCATCCTGCCTCTGTAACTGACTCTGTAACTCTTCTGTAATTCACTCCAGCCTCAGTTTCTGTAACTTCTTTGCAACTTACTCTGTTCTGACTCTGTATCTGATTCCTCTGTCTGCTTCTGTTAACTGACTGACTCTCCTGAGTATTCTTAGTGAATGATTCAACTGACTCCTCAGTCTGACTCTTCAGCTGACTCTTCTTAACTGACTGTGCTAACTGAATTTTCAGCTTGCTTCTATGTCTCTTCTCCCACTGTTTTTTTTCCCTAGGGATTAAAGGTATGGATTACCACCGATTTCTGAATGCTAGGATTGAAGATATTTGCTACGAATGCTTTCTGAATACTGGGTTAAAGGTGTTTCCTTTACATCCAGACCACACAGGCCTCTGAATGGAGCCCCTGGAATTTAGATCTTAGCTTTCAAATTGGGCTATTCCTTTAGAGCCAAGGAATGCTATGACCAACTTATAAAAGAAAGCATTTAACTGGGGCTTGCTTCCAGTTTCAGAGAGTGAATCCATGACCATCATGATGGGAAACATGGCAGCAGGCAGGCAGGCAAGCTCAGCTACTGAGCTGAGATCTTACATTTTATCCACAAGCAGGAAGCAGAGAGGTTGGGGGAGGGAGAATGAGAGAGAGAGAGAGAGAGAGAGAGAGAGAGAGAGAGAGAGAGACAAAGACTAGCCCTGGCATGTGCTTTTTGAACCCTCAAAGCCCATGTCCAGTGATACATCTCCTCCAATAAGGCCACACTTCCTAATCCTTCCCCAAACTGTTCCACCAACTTGAGAGCAAGCAGCACACATATGAGCCTGTGGAGGTGTTCTCATCCCAACAACCACGGTTCTTTATGGATTTCTTTATCTACCAGTCTCACTGGGGTGATGACTCAAGAAAGTCTCCAGAGAAGAGGTCGGAGCAGAGAGGACCACCGTGGAGTCAGCGAGGCCTGTGACTGGTGTCTTCCTTGGGCTGCTTTTGCTGTTCTGAATTTCAGAATGTTGTATATGGTAGAGATAGATGTGTTTTCCACCCCCACAAAGCCCTTGTCAGGTTTTATTCCATCTGCTGACAAATCATTTTCTCAAGGGCAGAGTTCCAGATCCAGGCTTGAGTTTTTGGCTCAGCATTGGCTAGATTCCTACATGCCCCACGATCTCCTCTCCTCTATCTGACCAGTCATGACTGTACCCTGGAGGAGAACTCAGCTCAGCTTGGCAAGTGCTTGGCAAGCGCTTGGCTAGATTTAGAGCCTGCTTGGCTCAGGTCCTCTGAGATCTGGACCCATAAAAGCTTCAGTTTCCTCTTGCAATCTCCCTTTTTAACTTTCTGATTTCAATTTAGTGAGATTGTCATTAGATTGTACCGGCTCCATTACAAATCTTCTCTATTTTTTTTGGAGGCAGGGTCTTACATACCCCAGGCTGGCCTTGAACTCAGTGTGTCGGAGAATTACCTGGAACTCCTGTTCCTTCTGCCTCTACCTCTATACTATAGGCCTGCACCACCATGTCCAATTGAGATGTCTGCAAATTATAGCTTCCTGGCACCATTTCCTCCTTCCTTATGTGAGTCTTTTCTCCCTTCCGGCTATCCTGAGCACCGGAGGGCCATGGAGAAATGGGAAGCAGCCATGACGTGGCTCCAGCTGTGGCAAGCTGGCCCTATTAATTATCTCAGGTGCTTTCCCAACGCTCGTAGGCGTGGATGTTAGGGTATTCTTACTTTAATAAATATAGTAATGTGCTTGGAGACTCTTGCTTCTGGCAGGGCAGGCATCCTCAGTATCAAGACCTGAAAGACATGGCTGGGGCCACTGGGTTTCTGGTGTTACCTCAGGATGGCCAGGAAAAGGGGGTTGGAGTCGGAGGTTAGATATGCAAATAGGGAAAAGGTTGATTCCTGTAATGAGTGCTCCCTGGAGAAGAGGCATAAAATCCACTGGTATTGTGGTGTTCCACGCCTCACCTGTCAAAGGGGAATAATAATGATGATGGCGATTACAACCACACCCGCCACTTAATTTATTTCTCCTGCCGTACTCCCTATTTCCGGGATATGTGCGAGTACGGCAGTGCCACCAAAATGGCATCACCTGTAGTTCACGCATGTAATCAATGACTACGTAGTGACTACTTATTTTGTTGGTTCCCCTCCCCCCCGGGCACGGTGCCTAGGGATTAATAGCTTGTCAAGTGCCTACAAAAATATCTGAGACCTACAATTAAATTATTAACTCCAAGACAGGAAGCAAAATTTCATAAATGCCTAATTGAGTGTCTACTAAGCTAATATCATGCCAACCAGCCAACTGTTAACAATTTAACACTTTCATAATTATATGTAAGTAATATATATAATGGGGTTTACACCTCAAGAGTGAAGTAAGGAATTTGACACATGAATGGCTAAGATTTTTTTAAAAGATAAAAGCATGACTGTCATTTACGTATACACTGTGAACAAGCATCAAATATTTTATTAAGCAGTCAGAAAATCAGTAAGGTGTTCCAACTAATGGAAAGACTGGAGGTATATGTAGGTCATGAAATGAACTTGCAAATAAATGCGAAACTCCTTCCAAAATGGGGGTGGAAATCAGTTATTCTATCAGACAGAATTAGTTTGCATCTTAGAGACAGGAGTCATTTGCATTGCTCTCATTTCATTTTTTTTTTTTCTTTTTTGTAACGCAGAGTTATGGAGTCTACACACAGGATCAAGTAAGCCATTGTTTGTGTGGGATTCATGGAGACAGCCCCATTTTCAAGTGAAAATATCCAGTGATCATTTAGGCACATTTTAAGGTCTTCCACATTTCTTCTCAAAAAAAGATAATTCTTGACCACCAAAATAAATAGGACTGATTACAGCTGGGTGCGGCCTGATTGTTCATAGAGATGAGACAGAGGTGGTCATTCACACCTTTCTTAAGCTTGTAAAGCTTAGCAGATCTTGAGCCATATATAATGAGCAGCTATCCACACTACATTAATTTCTATCTAGGAATTCTCACAAAGTATCTCAGATGGATTCTAGGACCTCTTCAATCTACTAGCTGAAGGCCACTTGGTAGTTTGAATGAGAATGGTCCCTATAAGCTAATAATATAGATCCAGTAGTATGTAATGTATATGAGTATATCTAATGTAGATACATTGGAATGCTTGGTCCTCAGTTGGTAGAACTATTTGGGAAGGGTTAGGAGGTGTGAACTTGTTGGAGGGGTGTGTCACTGGGAGTGGGCTCTGAGGTTTCAAATGCCCACCCCAGTTCCAGTTAGCTCTCTCTGCCTCCTGGTTGTTATCTCAAGATATGAGCTCTCAGTTACTGCTCCAACACTGTGCCTGCTGCTGCCGTGTTCCCCACCATAAAGCTCATGGACTCTACCCCCCTGTAAGCCTCCCAGCAAACTCTTTCTTCTATAAGTTGCCTTGGCCATGATGTCTTATCATAGCAATAAAAAAAAAAAAAAAGAAAAGTAACCAAGACAGACCAGGGATCACAAGAAACTCTCCCCATCAAATTCCACCTCCAGTATCTATTAATTTGAGTGAATTCCTCTCCATTGAAAGGCCCTAAAATTCCTAGTCTACTTCGAAATGACTCCTCAATACACCCAACATCTGTTTTCCAAAGCAAAGCCTTATCTAATTCTGAAATATGTCCTGTTGGGTAAGACCTTGATGGTTCAGACAATCTGTCTAATTGTATCTTGGCAAAAAGAGGACAAATTGTTAACAAAATTATGGAAATAACTATATTGCTATGGAAAGTGTGGAAATCCTTTCAAAAATTCTTGAGATTTGAGGATTCATGAAGAATCAGATATTTTAAATGTTTCATTTGAATTAAAAGACGGATTTTACTAGATCGTAGCTTCTTTTTATAGATCCAGAAAATAGAACGCTGAAACTGACAACATTCTAGAAAAGAAAGGTAAAGTTTTTCCCATTGGTTTACCCAGTTGCATAATGGACTCTTCTTGTTCCTTTGGCTCTGAGCAGCCTTTACTAAAGGGAGTTTTGGAGGTTTGCTGCCCTTTGTGTACCCCTGGCCCAAACCAGAAGTTTGCAAACCAGAAGATTTTGCTTCATTTTTTTTTTTTTCTTCAGAATTTAAGAGATTTGCTTGTGGGTAATGAAACCACTCAAGGATGGGAGAGAAGTCCAAACAGGAACTCATTTCTGTTTCATGGGCACTTTATACACATGTTGCGAAGATATATTACCCAGTATTTTTAGTGTACCCGTGTTTTGGCTGTAACTTGAAATATGAGGTCAGGTATGGAATGTTCTGGCTGTGACATCAAAAGTTTTGGACTTTGAAGGCTCTTAGATTCAGGGTTTGGGGACCAGAGATGCTCAGCTGGTACCCGGCTCAGTCATTCTCTAATGCACTGACTGTCCTTCTTTACTTAAAGCATAAATTCTGAGTGACCTAATTAGCATTGTCCCAGAGACAAAAACCAAAAATCTCCCTAGATAGCAAGCTACGGTTACTTTATTGCTGGTGATTTTGAGTTGTGAGAGGTGTGATGACGTGTAAAACAAAGTTAATAAAGCCACAGACGTGGGCTGTGAATTCAGGTCAGTGACAGAATGCCAGCATATTCAAGCCCGGAGTTCAATCCTCAGTCTTTCAACCTGTCTGTCTGTCTGTCTGTGTCTCTGTCTTTCCCTCCCCCCTCTCCCTGTCCTCCTCCTTCTCATACAACTTGAAAGATGTGAATGGATAGTACATTTGAATTCTAAAAACATCTAAATGTAATTTTCATGAGGCAAAAAATCTTGAGGCATAACATAATAATCTCGAATTATACTATGTACATTATGCCAAGAACATTAGGTTGAAAAATAAGCCTGTATCTTATTTTACATTTTAAAACAATCCCATGGTAAGTCTAATGACTTAAGATACCGAGACATTGGGTAAGACATTGAGAACCACTGTCATAGAAGCTCCTAGCTTTAAATAAAAGATGTAAGGTCTTGTTTAAGTAAGCATTTCGAATAATGCTTGAGTTGATAACTGATAACCTCACACTGATGTTGCTAACAGCTTCAGGCAAAGCATTTCGAGGACAACAATGAGCACAGGAACACTTGAAAGAAAACATAACTTGGTGACTTGTGAGTTCTCATCAGTGCTTTCCACAAGGTGAGAACACGTTCTCGAAGGTAGGAACACTGACAAATCCCCAGGGATTTCTCACAAAGCCTACCATTTCTGAAGTGTTTATCTCACTTATACAAATTTCACTCAGGGCAGACTGCATCTTCCGACAGTGCTTCCCACATTAGTCCCAGATCAAACAGACAGAATTATTTCTAATACTTCTGTTTTCATAGCACAAAAGAAAAAACAATGTTGTGATTCCCCCAGGTGCTTTTTAGAAAACCAAACATCTAAAAAATGTTGAGTCTCTTTCTTCCTTTCCTTTTCTTTTCTTTCTTTCTTTCTTTCTTTCTTTCTTTCTTTCTTTCTTTCTTTCTTTCTTTCTTTCTTTCTTATTTGGAAAATTCAAGATTAAAAGCAATCAGTCTAACAAGCCAGCTAAAAGCCCCAAATACTCCATCTATATACCCCCCGCCCCATGCATACCACCAAGACTCAGGGCCATGTTATTTCAGAAGAGGGGTAGAAAAATTGTAAAAGCAAGAGGCTGGGGAAGAGCAGAGAACAGTGTCTTCTGCATATGTTTAAGATTGGCTCTTGGATGCTCAAGAAGCAACATTCAATGATGTATTTATTCAGAGTAACAGAAGAATGTGAACACACATTTGGTGTTGCAATTTTGAAAACATATAACCTTCTCGCTTTTGTAAATGAAGAAACAGTTCCTTTTCCCCTTAAATAATCAAAGACATCATGAAGCCAACGCAAACACTGATTCAGAGACAGAATCTTTTTTCTCCAGCCAGAAAGAATTCATTAATTCTACAGAGGAAGTATTCTTTACAGAAAGTAAACAATAGTCACTTAGTTTATAAGGACATTCATCAGAAAAGCAGGGATGGAAACCCACCAACAGAGAATGGCCTTGCCTAAGATTTTTAACACATTTCGTGACTTCTTTGAAGACTTCTGTATTAGCTGCAGTGTTCGTAGCCTAAGTTTTTTCTTTCCATTATGTGTTATTATATTCTAGAACAAATTGATGCTTTCAATAAGACAAATTCTCACAAGATTTACAAGATGCAAGGAAATTCTCATAATTCTAAGATATTATTTAAATGAACGAGCAATTTGTTTCTCGCTGGACTCCTCAAATTAAATAATAAATAGATATTTTAAAAAACTTCCTGAGTCTGGTATGGTAGCTCAGTACTCCTTGTAATCCTAGTACTAAGGAGGCTGAGTAGGATGATCACAATGAGTTCAAGACCAGCCTGAGCTGCACAGTGAGTTACAGGCCAGCCTGAACTATAGACTAAGACCCTGCCTCAAGGAAACCAAACAAAACACCAAGAGAAACAACAACTCCTGTGTGCTAGTTTCTAACGGCAACTGTCTCTCCTTAAACTTCCTCTGGCCTCTTCAGTGAGTCCTCAAAGTAGGAAATCATTTCAAGAACAAAAAGTTTGACAACTACTGCTTTAAGATAAAACTATTTTCCCTCGAAAATTCAAGACTCTCCTGCACTTGGATTTCTTTAGCATCATTGCTCTGAAGTGTAGCTGTCATTGCTCATATTAATTATAACTTTTAACCAACGTAACTAATTTGTCAATCATAGAGAAAAGTGGATTGGGTAGGGGAGTGGATAATTGAGAACTTTCGGCTATCTACCAGATATATAAAAGATTAGAAGACGCTCCTGAATCCCATCCCTGCAGTTATGTACCTCTCTTTTATGTGGTCTAAAACAGCAAGAGTGAGCATACCCATTACCTTCACCAGTAGATATAGAGCCTCTCAAGCATGTAAGTAATTATTTATGCCATTCTGTCTGAGAATTTATCTAGGCAAGTCAATGACTATCTTTTAACTGAAGAGAAATTCACAGTTTTAAGCTACCTGAGGATCAAACGCAGAGCCTTATCTCCTGCAGGCTGGGCATGAGTGCTGCCACTGGGCCCCAGCCTCAGCTCTTATTTAGGGGTCTTAGAAATTATCTTCAAGTTGGTATGCTATAAAAATGTAATCACTCCTGTGTTAGGGGTGAATCTCAGAGGTAGAATTCTTGTCTAACATGCGAAAGGATCTGGGTTCCATTCCCAACACTGGGAGAAAAAAAAAAAAAGCGTTGAAATAAGTTATGAAAATCATGATTCAGTTTCACTGAGCATGCATTTACATTATGCAAGGTTAATGCCAGTTTATTTGATCAGCCACCTGATAATTATAGAAAAAAGGCAAACCAAGTAGAATAAATGTATGCTTTGATTATATTCAGCACAGACAAATCAGAGAAGACATAATTGTTTTAATAAGCTGAATATTAAACTAGTTTTATTTGGTGAAAGTTTACCTTGATTATGTGAATATGAATTTTTAAAATGTGTTTCTGAGTTTATTTCTGTAGGAAGGTTTTCTGGGGGGTGGTACATTTATAGTCTTAGAAACTTTCATTTTACAAAAATGTGAGAATGCTTTACTAAGCTGAAGAGACAGTTCAGCTGTTAAAAGATCTGGCTGAAGCCCTAGGTTCGATTCCCACCACCCATGTGGTTGCTTACAACCATCTATAGTCTAGGCCCAGGGGATCTGATGCTCTCTTCTGGGCTTTGGAGGCACCAGGCACGTAGTGGTGCACAGACTTTTGAGCAGCCAAAGCACCCATACGCATAAAATAAAGATAAATGCTTATAAAAAAGACGCTTGACTGATGTAAGCACTTATGACTCAAGTCAGCCACTGTAGAGACTCTTGAACATATGTCCTAATTCAGTCCACTGTTAGAGGGTAGGAGAATGTGTCACTTCCACAGAGGTGAGGGACAGACACAAAGCCACACAAGTTTAGTTTCAGGCACCCAAACCACAAATGTAGTAGATTGCTACTGTAACAGTTTCCTAACTTGTAACAAATTTCCACTATGTCTTTTTACCCTCTAGCTCCAGAAAGAGAAAGGAAAGATAGAAAGAAAAGAAGAAAGCTTCACTACCCTTGCATCAGCGTTGAAAGAGAGAAAGAGAGAGGAAGAAATATTCACAGCCCTTTTTGGCTGTCTTTAGCTTAGAGAGAGGAAACTGAAGAGAACTGAACTAGCATCTCACAAACCAACCAACCGCCAACCGCCAACTGCCCCCACTCTCCTTTATATTCTAAGCAAAGTTCCCAGGAGTCCAAGCGGCTTCCAATTATAAGGAAGGCTGCACAGGACAAAAACCTTCTTCAAAGCGTTCTGCTACACAGAAAACCTTCTGGTCCAGACACCAAAGTCTTGTTATACCTCCTGGTGGGCACAAAACTCTTTGAGCTTAAAATAGACAACTTGGTAAAATTAGACTGGCTAGCCAGATTCTCCCTGTGTCGTTTCCTTCTTGACAGAAAACAGAGTTCTGTGATCTCAAATGATCAGGCCCTAAACCAAACTCCTAATCCTTGCTCTACCATAGCAGAGTGACTGCTCAGCCATAAACAAAGAACAACGAACTGAATAAAACAGAGTCAGTAAAACCCTGGTGCCACCTAAAGTTCATCTCTCATAAAAACTTATTTCTATATTTCCCACCTCCTACCCCGCTTCCATTTCTTTCCCATACAGGAGCCATTGTAAAGAAATGGAGAACTGAAAAGCAAAGCCAATCCTGAATGTCTCCTTTGTTTGTTTTTTGAGACAGGGTTTCTCTGTGTAGCCCTGGCTGTCCTAGAACTCACTCCATAGGCCACACTAGCCTCAAACTTAGAGATCCACCTGCCTCTGCCTCCTGAGTGCTGGGATTAAAGGCGTGAGCCACTGCTGCCTGACTTGAACCTTAGTGTTTCAATGAAAGGCTAGATGAGAACTGCGGGTTTGTGGAACTCACGACAGAGAGCGGGGAGACAGTGGGGACTTGATGGGATTGGTTCAGGTTTTTCTCTCTGTCCTTCATCTTCAACAATAAGGATGCTCCTACCATCTGAGAACTCTCATGTGAGTTTTATACTCCATGTCAGAGCAAAGGGTTCAGGGAAGTTCAGAGAGACATGCACATGCTTTTGCTTTAGATCCTTTAGTTCTAAGTGTCTGGCATGCCATGATGCCATGTTTTGGAATAATATGTTCTAAACCCTGTCACTTACATGAATTTACAAATAAATACAAAATCTACTTTTTCTATAGTGAGACAGGGACGAAGTCAATTGTCTATCCACCCGATGGGATGAAGTTTCCTGTTTATAGACCAGAATGATTTGCATTGCTATCAGCTACCCACAATTTACAGAGTTGTAAAACAGCTCAAAGACAATAAAAGGTGCAGGCCGCATAGATCAGAATTCCTGAAGGGCATGCTTCAGACAGCTTATAGATTTTCACTGAAGATATATTGAAACCTCTCTTTTTATTTTGGCCTGTTTCAAAGTCTTGCACATACAAAGCTCAAAAGTATGAAAATGGTAAAAAAAGAAATATGTTGCACAATTTGTTTTAGAGTTTTTATAGTGGACTATCAGTGTACTTTATGAGGTTTGATACAGAACAGGCACCCGACGTCTGAACCTGGTGCCGAGGGTCTATGAAGTTTACCCTGGTGTTAGGCAGTGCTAGTGTTCTTCAGCATTCACTAAGAAGAGGGGGAGAACTTCTATCATTAAATTAAAAAACCAAGTGAATAGACAAAATAAAAAAAAACCATTAACACGCCATCAAGAAGGCGAATTGAGTTGAATGGCAGAGTTTGGTGCCAAGGGAAGGCGTGTGCATAACAGAATATCAATTATACTGTTTTTTGCTGACGGAGAAGCCTCATCCCTACTTGCTAGGTAGCAGCTATCTGGCCTTTGCTTTTCAGATATGGAGAGGCCCAAGGTGTGAAGGAAAGGTAGATTCCTCTCCTAGCCTATGGTACAAGATCACAATGACATTAGTTTCTCCATGCCTTTCTTTAATTACCACAGAAATTAGCTTATTTCTGGCATTGGTGTCTCTCTTTTGGGTTATTACCTACCTCCAGGATTGCTAACCTCAAGTGATTTTTTTTCTAATTTATTTATTTTCAGTTATGAAAATACATGCATAATGAAAAGCATATGAAACAAAGAAGTAAGGAATAGCTTTTAATAAAGTGAGTACGTGTAGTTGTCACCTGTACGGTAAGATGAGCGTCGGTGAGTTCTTCCACGTGTGACTCTTACCTGGGAGCAGCCCCTCCCTTACTCCCAGAGGCCACCACTGCTTGGTGTATACTTCCACCCAGTCCCTCCTCCCCTGCTTTGCACGTGTGGCTACTTGTAACATCATACAGGCTTCTGCTTCATCCAACATTATGTTTTTAAGACTTTCACTGCTCAATGGCAGGGCTCTCAAATTTTCTGGACATCACAAATGACTGTGGATCCCCCAGTCCATTTAGAAAATAAAATGAGCATTTAAAAAATAATTTAATATTTTAGAAATAAAAGTAATGTTTCAAAAGTTCTTAGGTCTGTTAAACAGAACTGAAACTCCATTCCTAAGTATATATGTAAAAGAATTAAGATCAGAAACAAACAGACACTTTTAAACCATTTTTTTCCTACAGCAACCAGAAGATGAGAATAACCCAAATGCCTATGAACCCAGTTCCAAATATCATCAAAACACGTAACACGCCCGCCGTGCATTGTTCTCCAACTGCAAAAGGAATGCAGCTCGGACACATCTTTCAACATGAGTGAACCTGGAAAACATGCTGTGTGCAATATGCCGGGCTAAAAAGGACAACCATTAAATAATTGCACTAACAAGAAACGCTTAGAATAAGAAAATTCACAAAGACAGACAGTAGATTTGAGGTTTTTCAGGAGCTGGGGGAGGGCAGGGAGTTACCGCGTCGTGGTTTTCATTTTGTGATTTGTGGTTTTTATTTGTGAAGCTGTAATTAGTGCTGCTGAATCACATACTTAAATATTGGTTAGGTGGGAAATTCTGTTTTATGTTCATTTTAGCATAATGAAATCCGTATCAGAAAGAACATAAATAATGCCCAAACCAACGAATGCTAATGTAAGCTTTGCTGCCAATGTCTGTGTCTTTCCCATGGATTCCTATGTTGAAACCCTGCCCCTCAGGGTGATGATCACGAGGTGGGGCATTTGGGAGGTAGTTAGGTCACAAGGTAACCTAAGGTGTAAGTTACTTTTCTGTTGCTGTGATAAAACATGTAATCTATAGCAGTCTAGAACCGATCTAGATATTGAGATAGTTCTACCTAGAACCCACAGGACCTTCTCCACTGACTTTAGAGTCCCAAGAATCTAGTCTCACTTTATGAAGAATTCATATATGTAGCCAGCGCCCCAAAGTCAGGTTCATGTGCTACCAACTGCATTTCTCCTGGTTGCTGGTAGCAACATGGCTGAGAGTACTACATGGGGATGAGTCCTGGAGGGGTTAGCTAGCAACTGTGGGAGTGTGAGGCTGTAGATTTACGCTCCGGCCACGGGAAGACAAGGAGAAGCGAGGGTTGCACAAACATACTAGAAGCGTTTTGCACAAGCTCAGGAGTGCTTTTCAGCTGAGGCTCCCCAGAGGCTGTGTGCAGGAATCTGCCTCACAGACTGTCACTGAGCAGCAGGAGACATCGGCAGGAAGCAGCTTCCCCTTAGTGGGCACTCGAACTCCAGGTTTGTGGGCTGATCTCTGGTGATCTTTAAGACCGAACTTAAATGTTTGTATATGCTAAGTGGTTTTTCCCTTCCACAAGCTTTGACAGAGCACATGCTACAAGCCAAGCAGCACGAACTTTGATCTATCAGTGCTCAGGGAGGAAAGGTACAGAAAGCACATCAAGGGAAAGAGAGTTTTATAACTGCAGCCTCTCAGCTTCGGGCAATCTAATAAATAGATACGGGTGATATGACAGCAAGACAAGTAGGCGTCCCGGGACTGACGTTCCCATTCCTCTTCCAACACTGGCTGCTATAAAACAGGGCTTGGCAAACTACAGCCCCTGGCCAAAGCTCGACTCACAAACAAATCCGGCTCATGGCCAATTTCAGTTTGCTACATTTTTCTTCTCCTTCTTCTTCTTCTTCTTCTTCTCCTTCTTCTTCTTCTTCTTCTTCTTCTTCTTCTTCTTCTTCTTCTTCTTCTTCTTCTTCTTCTTCTTCTTCTTCTCTCCTCCTCCTCCTCCTCCTCCTCCTCCTCCTCCTCCTCCTCCTCCTCCTCCTCCTCCTCCTTCTCCTTCTCCTCCTTCTTCTCCTTCTCCTTTTCCTTCTCCTTCTTCTTCTTCTAAAATAAAGTCTTATTAAAATCCAACTTCACTTATTTGTTTGTGTATGAGCTACAGTTGTTTTCATCCTAACATGGCAAAGTTGAATAGTTGAACAGCAACTGTGCGGCTCTCACACCTTAAAACATTTATTTTCTGTTTCCTTATGGAGAAACGTCACCTACTCATGATATGAACTCCAAGGAAGAAAGATTGCAGTGTGCCGCCTGCAAAGACCCAGATGTAAAGCTTTTGAGTAGGGATGACTGGCAGGAGACATGGTGTGTGGAGACGGCGGTCATCTGGACACTCAGCCTCGGCAAGCTCTCATGTGCCCTCTGTTAGGTCTGCTCAGGCTCCAGTTGCACACACACAGGGAGGCTCAGATCCACAAAAGCAAAGGCAGAGCTGTTCCTGTCCGCAGCAGCTGGCTCTCCTGGCTACGGGGATGAGATCAGTACGGAAACAGATAAGTAAATGCAGGGGTCTATGCCCCCAGATGCTGCAGCTAGACACATTGCATGTGATGGACACCTACCTACACAAAATGTTGAACGAAGAATCTGGAAACAGAATGAGGTCTGTAATGTTTAACTGTTTATGTGAATTAAAAAATATACACATGCAAACCAATTGTTAACATTTTATCATAGCATTTAGAAGCAAGAAGATATATAGTCAGTCCTTCATCTCTAGGTTTTGCAACTATAGATTCAACCTTTTATATTCTGGCTGTTTGCTCTGAACATGTTTAGCCATATACCTCCAGCCATACATACAACAGCTATTTACATAGCGTGTACATTATATTAGTACTATACATAATCTGTAGATGATTTAACTCTACAGGAAGATATGCTTATGTCATATGGCAAATACAAGCCATTTAATAGAAAAGGCTTAAGTATCTGCCAATTTTACACCCAAAGAGTTTCATAGAATCAATCCCTCGTGGATACCACAGGGTCTCTACGCATTAATCATAATGTAATTGCCTGTGGAGAACAAAAAACAAAAGTGGCTTCGAGAAATAAGAACGGATCAACCAATCGATAATACAATGCAGAGGCTTATATGGACAGATGACTATGTGCCATGAGCTGAGGAGTTTAATTGACTTAGGCCTTGGCATCTGAGGTCAAGGACCACAAAGTAACAGCTAAAAGAAGAAGAAGGAAGACTGGAAGGGTGAGGATGCATCCTGCTTCTGCTTTCAGAGCCAAATAATTATGTCCTCGAGATGACCTTTAGGGGTGCAGTTTACAAATAACCTACTGTGTTAATGGAGACAGTGGTGCTGGTCTGGCTCAATCTGAGAGGGGTGGGGGAGACAGAGACAGACAGAGACAGACAAAGACAGAGACAGACAGACAGAGACAGAGAGATAGACAGAGACAGTGTGTGTGTGTGTGTGTGTGTGTGTGTGTGTGTGTGTTAGAAATAGCCAAATTCCTGCCCAGGGCTTGGTAGAGTATGACAGACTCAATAAATGGAGTTGAAGCCCTTGTTAGAATCCACAGCTCTGTCAAGGACCTGATTTCTTTGGCAATGGGCATGACACGGTATGGGGCAGAAGAGAGCTTCAGCTCTTGGGACATTCATCTTAGGAATACTGGGACTTGAACTTAGTCCAGCCATTCTTGAGCGTGGCATCAGAATGTCACACTAGGTTCTGACCTGTCCAGGACTATGCAGAAGCCTTGGGCACCAATGAGGATTTCAGAGCAAACCCTGGATTCTTTGTGTCCCTCGTCTCATACCTGTCACTTGGGATAGTACCAATCCTGACCTGGGATTGTCTGATGAGCAAATGAAGTCTGTATCTGAAAGAACTCTGGAGATATAAAGCATCATGTACCTTAGTAAACCACACAGTTCAGCAGTCTCTAGCAAACAGTTTCTTCTTTCAATTTATTCCATCAGCCCATTTTGGGCAGAAAGCAAAAATGAAGCTGGTGAAAACTTCAGATAGCCAAATTATTCCAGAGGACTTGAGAAAAAAAAACAGTAGCTTTTAATTTATTTTACTTGTTTTCTTCAAAAGGAGTATCTATTATTACACATAATTACACCCTTCAATCTCAAACATTAAATAAAAATTAAATCAGTCCTTGCCTACGGTTTTCAAACATTTCTGAGTTGCCTCTCGGGCAGCCCAATTTACAGATGGGTTCTATCAGGCTGTGCCAGCTGCCAACGCTGGGGCTTCATCTATCCCTAATCCTTCAGCCTCGGATAGTAAGAACAATCGAGACGTTTACAAAGGATCACAAGTCAGTGGAATTTATGTTATCAGAAACAAAAGGAACAGAAAGCAGTGTAAGAATTGTCCTTGTTCACCACGCTGCTCCATCTGTAGACTAGAGCTTCGCTGGTCCTCTTCAGAGAAGCTGCTTCTTGTGTAGATGGGAATTAGGACAGGGCTCACATCTGAACAATGTGCGGAGAGCGAGAGGCTTTGGAGCACTCAGCCCTAGAGGGGATGTCGTTATCAGCCTTTCCCCCAAAGGCTCAGGGATCTCTGTGGAAGAGGAAGTGGAAAGACCGTAGGAGCCAGAAGTGGTGAGTGACTCCAAGAAAAGTGTCTTCCAGACACAACAGGACTGACATGAAGCAATTCCCAGGAACGGTGACAGTGCACACAAGACCCACACAGGTTCAAGACAGAGGCCCAGAGAAGGGGAGTGCACACAAAAATCCTACCTTTAACCAAGAAGCTACTTGCAACTGATACCTGCCGGGAAAGGGGAAATCAGTTTTTCCCAACGGAGTGTCACTGGGTATATCAACCATAATCCAGGGCAGGCCCCATGACCAGAGGTAGTTGACCAACTGTCATCGTTAGGGTTACTAATGCTGTGATTAAACACCATGACCAAAAGCATGGTGAGGAGGAAAGGGTTAATCAGGCTTCTGCTTTCTTCATCACTCTTCATCTTTGAAGGAAGTCAGGACAGAAACTCAAACAGGGCTAGAACCTCGGAGGCAGGAGCTGATGCAGAGACCACGGAGGGGTGCTGCTTACTGGCTCGCTCCTCATGACTTGCTCCGCCTGCTTTCTTATAGAACCCAGGACCCCCAGCCCAGGGATGGTCCCGCCTACAATGGACTGGCCCTCCCCATCAATCACTAGTTAAGAAAATGTCCTACAGGCTTGCCGACACCTGATCTTATGGAAGCCTTTTCTCACTTGAGGCTCCCATCTCTCAAAAGACTCTATAGTTTATGTCAAGTTGATGTAAAAGTAGCCAGCACACTGGAACAGAATACTTCAGGTTTTGTTTTCTTTTTTTTTGTGGACTTTTTGTTTTGTTTTGATATTTCTGTCTTATTGTTTTAAAACTTGTTTTGATTTTTGTTTTTGTTGTTTGTTGTCTTGTGGTTTTTGAGAAAGAGAGAGAGAGAGAATGAAGTTGGGTGGGTGAGGTAGAAAGAATCCAGGAGGAGTTGGGGGAATTCTGGAAAGAATATAATAAAATATATTGCATGAAATTTTTTTAAACGAAAAATAAGTTAATTTTAAAAAGAACTGTTTTTGTTAATCCAATGAGATTGCATTTTGAGAGAAAGCAATTGGTGTGCTCATGTAACTTTTCTTGTCAAATACATATGCTTCTAAAATAATCTTTCTCTTATTTAAAAATAATTATGAAATTATAAGTTTCTACCAAGAGAATAAAATTCCTCCATGCACATGTACAGAGCCATATGCATGCTGTGTACATTATATTCACTTTTTTGTTTTCACAGAACACACACAGTTCTGTGTTCTGCTGTTTTTACACTTTTGCTTGGCTTTGGAGATGGAGGTTTAGTCTCCTGCCCAAGCTAGTCTTGAACTTTTAGGCTAAATAGGTTCGCCCGCTCCAATCTTCTAAGTGTTTGGGGCAATGGGCACACGCCACACCCTAGCTTACACAGTAGCAAGATCCCATCTGAACAAACAAGTAAACGTAGTATTACATCACTAGTACATTTTCATGTCGATAAAATTTCCTCAGTAATCGGATTTTAAAATCTCAAATAAGATTCCATCATGAGAATGTGCCAAGACTTATTTGTATTGCATTTTTAATATTTAGTTTACTTAAAATACTTGCTAATGTAAAGTCACATTTTCATAAATATTCTCTCATGTAAATCTTTGATAACATTGCTAATTGTTTCCTAGGATAGATGCATGAGTCTGAAATTACTTGGACACAGCAGATTTAACCCTTCCAACAACCCTTTTGATGTCTTTGGAACCACAGTGCAGTCACCAGCTCAAGAGAGTCTCCCGGTTACTGTACTTCCACGGAATTGATTTCCATCTTAGAAACAACCCTGGCCTATTTGAGAATCATAACTACCAAACTGCATTTTCTTCCCAGCATTCTTTTAGGGAATATTCTTCCCCCAAGTCCCTAATTGCTTATATAAGATCCAGAAGCACAACACTCAGTGATAGCATGTATATTCTATGCTGCCATTTGATAATGCCACGGACTTCATTGTTTTAAATTGTCTTTGTGTTTTGAAAAAGAAAGGAAGGAAGAAAAGAAGGAAGGAAAAAAGGACAAAAGAAAAATCTCCCATAACTCCCGATACCTTACACAGTGTCGTATGTAAGTGGCATACAGATGACGTCCCAGACGGTCCAGGTTCTGTTAGATGAGGGCTTCCCTTTCAGAGATGGCGAGCTGCACAAGATAGAGTCTCTCTTTGGATTTTGACTCTGTTTAGAGTGTCCCTATACAAACAATGATATTTAGAGCTCAGCTCTGGTACCCTGTGGAAGGGAGGCGTTTAGAAACAGAGCAGACTGTCAGCATAAAGACAAGGGGAAAGCAGGCAGCATTGTATGACCTCACCAAAACACGCCGGAGTCAGCAATAACGAGAGCGTGCAGAATGGAGCTACGGACAAGAGCAGCAGCAGGAGGGCTCCCAGGCTCGAGGAGACTCAGCCTACATTAAAATAAACGCTGGCTCTGACATCAGACACCTTGCTAATTTGGTCTGTTTTTTTTCCTTCATTGTCTAGTTTTGTTTTGTGGGAGAAACCCAGAAACCCTTTGTTGTTTGTTTTTCTTTTCTTCTTCTTTCTTTCTCTTTATTTCTTTCTTTTTTCTTTCTTTTTGTTTTTGAGAAAACTTCTTCTGTATGTAGTTCGGGCTGGCCTAGGGTTGTGGAAGTTTGTTTTTAGTTGTGTTTAAAATGATTGTTTTTGTGCACTGTTGGAAAAAGGGATGCCTAGGCCTTGGCATTTTGTATTGTCTGCAGGTGTTGGGTTTCTGTGGGAGATGTTTGATTGCTTATGATCTGCACCTGAAGAGTTCTGAATCAATAAAAACACCTGAGCTCAGATGCTCAGGGTTCCACTGTCAAGGTGGCACTTGCCATGACGGCGGTTCCCTCTGCTGAGGTCCGGCAGGCTTCACACCTATGGTATGCCTCTGTGTCTTGCTGAGCCACCAGAGTAGGTATATATACAGCAACAGCCTAGACTTCAGTATTTAGCCAAGGATACACTTGGATTCCTGAACCTTTTGTCTCTACCTCCTGAATGTAAGGGTTATAGTTGTTTACCACCACACTCAGCTGCGAATAAACAAACAAAAACAACCAAGCAAGCAGCAAACAAAACAAATAAAAACTCAGAAAGCTATAATGAGCAGCACGCAGTGCTGGACCTGAGGATTCAGGTTCAGGTTTGACAGCACTCACTGGTGTCTCTTTCTGGATGAGCATAGGCACCATTGGGAAGTACCAGCTCATACACAGCCTTGTAAGAATCATCTGCAGTATGATCAAACAGTACTTTTCGTCGGTGAGTCTGGGAGTTAAGTACCCAATATGAGTGTTTAACTAAAGAACTGCGATGTTTAGGAGCCAAGCCATACCAGCTTGGTAGTGAGTGCTTAAATCTCCCAGCCGTTTCTGACAAGAGTTTTTATCAGTCAGAGTCCCATGGCTTCTGTCTGGCGACTCCTAGAATTGTTTGGAAGCCCTAGAATTGTCTGGATGGAACAAGCCAGTCTCTGTAGCATTTCCGTGGTAAATACCACCACAGAATAGTTGCTTCTGAGTCACCATGGGAAGGAATGCTGAAGGGAAAAAGGAAAGGAAAACAAATGATTATAGGCTAAGGGAACTTCCTTAATTAAGTTCCTGTCTTAGCAAAAGCAGAAACTCCACGCCCCCATAACCCACCACAATGATCTGCCTACTTACTCAGCTATTATTTCTCGCTCAAACTTCCCACCCTTCTATACAGCAATACTGGTACTGCAGGAGGGACACTGCAAAACCCATTTGGCTTTTCTAGATGGTTCCCTATTAGGCTTTCCTGTAGGGGGTGCTGTGTGGAGACTATGAAGCCGAGGGGACAGAAGGGACTTGCTCCTTGTGTACTCTCGATAGTTTCCTTTTCCTGGGTTACCCCAGCCTATGAGGCACCTGCGGGAGGGGGAGAGGCTGCCTGTGGGCGGTGCACTGCAGCTACAACTTCTGTGATACCACAGGATTCTCATTCTTCAGATGCTTTAAAAGTAGTTAACACTTCAGGGGGCTGGAGAGATGGCTCAGTGGTTAAGAGTACATACTGCCCTTGCAGAAGACCTGAGTTCTGCTCTCAACTATCAGACAAGTGACTGGAAAAGATGCAAGACTATTTGTTTTGTAGGTTGTTTTGGTAACTAAATGGTCTAGTCAGTGCTGGATAATATACTATTACTGTGTGCCGAACACAGAGCTAGGCTGCAAGGATGTGATGATAAAAAGCCAGAATCCTTGCCTTGCTGGAGCTCTGGCAGATGAAGACAGTGCCTGCTTTAATCTTTGTGTAGCACAGATGCTCAGTTTATAAAGAGAAGAACTGACTTTTCATCGTTCTATAGGAAGTCCAATAATGAGATGCTAAGGGTCTCTGACTCTGGTTCCAGGGTGGTGCCTTTTGATGGTCTCTCTGGAGCATGTTATGTCCTAACCCGGCAGAAGAGCAGGAGAGACACCGAATTCCTCTTGGTAGCAGTACTAGACCACATAAAGCCAGACCCCTATGACCTAAATACCCCCGCTCAGTCCAGTCCTGGTGTGCTGAGGATTAACTTTGCAACACATGAATTTTGAACAACCTAGTTAACTTACAACAATGCCCATGACAGGATGTTCAGGCAGAGTAGGAAGCTCAGTGTGGTCTTTTCTGCATGTTCTACTTCCCACTCTTTAACTATAGTGTTAAATGTCCTACCTCCCTCTGTCTCAATATAAGGATTGCTGAAATCACCAGACTATGGGATCAGACTGCCAGTATGCTTGACTCTGTTCCTCACTAGCTGTATGTCTAAGGACATGTTGCTTACATAAGCCCTGGTTTTTGTCTTCTATAAAATAGGAACAGATTTCGTGACATAATGGGTAGCAATGCCTAGCCTGGCACCTTCTAGCCACTAACACACAGTCAGTTTTAGCTGTCGAAGCTGAGAGGCCCCTAAATCTTGCTTGGTTAACTTTTTCTTTCAGGTTAAGAGCCAGTTTGGGGGCAACTGTGTGTGCTGGTTAGTTCTGTCAACTTGATATAATATAGAGTTACCTAAGAAGAGAGTCTTCATGGTTTCTCTGTTGTAGCTCTGGCTGTCCTGGAACTCACTCTGTAGACCAGGCTGGCCTCAAACTCACAGAGATCTGCCTGTCTCTGCCTCCCGGGTGTTGGGATTAAAGGTGTGCGCCACCACTGCCTGGCCAACTAGAGAGTCTTAATGAGAAATTATTGAGATCAGGTTGGCCTGTGGGCATGTTCAGGGGGGTTTGCCATTCAGGGTTGGAAGATCCACTTTGAAAGCGCATGGCACCAATTCAGGGCTGGGCCATGGCCTGCATAAGAATAGAGAAATATGTCTGCTACCAAGAGAGTAGCAAGCTACCACGGATCCATGTGTTCTCTCTGCTCACTGTGGATGTGACGAGCTTGAGTTCCTACTTTGCCTTCCCTAAAATGGTGAATTATGGCCTGGAATTTTAAGGCAAATGAATGTTTCTTCTCTTAAGCTACTTCTTGTCAGAATATCTTATCACAGCGACTAAGATGAAACTAAAGTGGAATGGTTGTGAGTAAGGCAGGAAAATCAAGTTTTATCATGTGGTACTCAGCAATGATGGCAGCATCGCCATCAGTAACCTGAAAAAAAAAGATGGTGCTATCTATTAGTCAGGAGACGCCATCTTACAGCACAAAGAATAGAGAACCAGGAATTGGGTGGGAATCAGATTGTGAAGCGCCATAACCACAGACACTGGTGGTGGGAGATCAGGGCTAAGCAGGTGAGAAATTAGAGTTGCGATGTGCCTATAGGCCATGAGAGACTCCAAAGGAGCTGTGATTTGGAGCCTTGTGGTCAGAAGCTTGGAAGGACAGTGAGTCTCATGAAAGGAAGAGCAGACCACCCTACCCCATCACTGGAAAGTGCAGAAACCCCTGCAGGGTGTTTCTACATAGAACGCTAATGCTTGTGAATGGGTTCGCTCAAGTCCTGTCCCCAGAGAGCTACAGATCTCAGTTTCTGCACCTCACTTGTTTGTCAGAAGGACTCTCAGTCCGTTCCCTCATTTCATGTGCATTTTAAAATCAAGTTTCCTTCAAATTCAGAGAATTGCCATTCCCAGTGGCAGTGAGTACTCCCCAGACCACGGGGCAACCTCTGTGGTCAATCTCATGGCTTCCTGTGTTGTTGCATTACCATCATTTCTCAAACAGCAAATGGAGGCTAAGTGGTCCCTTCCAGGGTGGGGCTGGAGACAGGTAGATCTCCAGGGGTGCTTCCGCTCTGGGTTCTGAGGTTACTTGGCACAGGTGGACATCAAGAAGAGTGCCTAGGGTCCCACTGGTGTGGGCTAGGACACGAATGGGGGAGGGTGTGGCTAGACAAGAAGAGCTGAGAGGAAGAAAGAAAGCCCAACCCTCACATTTAACAAGTGACAGACGAGGAGGACAGGTGCACTCCGTGCAGACTCAGCATCAGCTCCTGGGGATGCAGACGTGGGAATTTCTGGACTTCATTTCAGACTTAGTGATGCAGAGACTGTAGAAGAGCACAGAAACCAGTTTTAACAACCTTTCAGGAAGTCTGGCCCATGCTCAAACTTGAGAATCATGGGTTAACACAGGCACAGCCTTTATGACCCCCTCCTCTAGTATGTATGTATGTACATATGTATGTACATATGTATGTATGTGTATACGTATTTATACATGTGTGTATGTATATACGTGTGTATGTGTATATGTATATATGTATGCATACATGTATGTTATGAAGAAGGGATATGTAAGACTTCTTTGATGACTGGGTGTTAAAGAACTGGTCAGATAAATGTCAGAGTGGTGAGACTTCAAAGGATGTATAGGAGTTTCTCAGATGGACGTGAGAGAGGTACCTTGCAGAAAGACTTGTCTGTGTAGAGGCTGTACCACACAGCTGGAAAACTGGCAGGTGGAAAGTCCGAGGGAGGGTAGGACCAGAGTGGGCTGGGCTAGATAGAGCGTGGGCTGCCTCCGTTTCTGTCCCAACAGTCTGAGTCTTCTTTTCTCTCCAGCCACAGCTCCTCCTCTTTCCCAGGCTAATTCACCTCCCTGTTCAGCTCTCAGTGAGCTCCAGCACCGGCCAGCCGCGCTTCTCTCTTTCCGATCTTTCTCTGCCACAAGAGTTTCAACTACAGTACCATCTGCTACCTGCAGATCTTGGACTGCTAACGCCTCTGTGAAGCCTTTCCTACTGATCTCGGTCATTTTGCAAAACCCAACTTAGCTCTTCACCTTGACCTGTGAGCTTTTTCAACTTTTTTTATAGCTAAAAATCCAGAGTTCAGCATTATGCTAAATTCTGCTTTCTGCACTTGAGCAAGGACAAGTATCCATTAGTATTCAAAAATGATTTATCCTTGTGTTTTTTTCCCCAGTGCTTTACTCTAATCAAGAGGACAGAGCAAGGGGGTCCTACGATGGGGGCATCCATTAGACATGACTATCATCTTGTGATTCCTGGAATCTCCCAGGGTCAAGTGCCTTTTGCTTGGATACCAGATTTATCAAGTGAATAATGTGGTCCTTCTGGCCGAGGCGCCTTTTAGATTCTACCCACAGTAGCACTAGTGCTTCATCATTTTAGACAGGGGAAACCACACGCCTTGGCTTTGGAATTCTAAAACAAACACATCAAGCTCTGGTGTTCTCTCTGCCCAGGTGTAATCTCATTAGAATGTTCTGTGGCGTTAGGAAGGTTAAGAGGGATGGTAAAAAGACAGAAAGGTAGAAGCCCACGGTGATCTGGGAAATGGACATGTTTGTGGATCCATTGCAAATATTTTATGCTAAGAGGAAGATGAAGTTTACTATCATTTTTAGTGCTCTTGTCTGTTCTAAGCCAGTCATACAAGTTCTTGGAATAACAACAGGACGAATGAGGTAATGTCTGTTAGAGACCGTGCTGGGGTAGGCTATGGGCACAGTGTCCGCTGGTGATGGTAAACAAGTCTCAGGACTGGAAGCCGGTTTTGTTTAGCACCAACAGCCTGAATGCCTGCTCTAGAGATGGAGTCCGGGAAGCTGCTAGACTCACCTGAGGACGGCACCACCAGGATCCCTGGAAAGGTGCCACTCAGGAACCTGAGGTTACTAGCTCTCTGGCATTTCATTTTATTAAATATTCACACAACCGATACAAAAAACTTAGTCCTAGAAACAAAGTTAGGGCCCTGATATGCTTTGATAACATCATGAAAATGAATTTTTAAACAAAATACGTCTCAAGAGAGGTGGGGAGATGGCTCAGTGGGGAAGAACATTAGCGACACAAGCATGAGGCTCTGAGTTCAGACCCCAGCGCCTGCGAATAAAAGCCGAGCTCGGCTGCAGGAACACCTGTAACCGCGAGACTGTGGCTGTGGAGACAGGAGGATCCCTGTGACTTGTGGGCTGTCGGCCTGGCTTCAGGTTCAGCGAGAGACTCTCTCTCAAGAGAACAGAGGTGGAGAGTGATAGAGGACATCTGACGTCCTATTCTGGAAATCTCACCCACAGGCATGCTCATCCCCTACTCCCAACATGCATGGTCACCAAGTACACATGAATGAATGAATGAATGAATGAACGAACGAATAAATAAAAGGAATTTCTAAAGTGGCAATGAATAAAGAGTTTCTAGTCTAGAGGAGAGGGAAGGTTGGGCTTTTGGGAGTTGGTTTTGTGACCTAAGCCTTACTCCCTTCCGGATCACCCACTGCACTTCAGGTCTAACCTTCTTGTTTCTGCTGTCACGGCTCTTTTCCATTTCCCTGTGAAAACGGTAACAGATCCTCTCCAGCACCTGTGTGCCGGCTAGGTTCATGGGCTCCAACCTCAGAGGCACCAAGCCCACGGCAAAGTGTGCTTTTTCCCCTGGCTTCTCAGTTTCTTCCTCTCCTCTTCACTCTACCCTCAACTCTCCCTCGTCTCTAGAACTAAATTCAACTCTTGCCTGGATTGTGGAGTGAACTCAGTGGATACCTGAGCTAAGGGCCATCCATAGAGCAGGTCTGAATCCCAGATTCATCCAGCTGAGTAAAGTTTTTCCAGAACCATCTCTGGTTCTTCTTTGCAGCACCTTAGCCACGAGATAAATCACCAGTGATGTGCCTGAGTGTGCCTGCAAGCAGACCTAGCAAACAGTCATTTCTCTTGCTGCCAGATGGGAGAAAGCCTTCTGAAATCCCTGAGCATGGAAGGCCTTGCCACTTCCCAGGGAGTTGTTGACATACGGGTTTTTCAATTACACCTTGTGGGCTGCAGCCCAGTGTGGCCCAAAGGGAAAGCAGAAAGCTTCCTTCTGAATTTCTAATGAATACTCCTTCGCACCTTCCAGGGCCTCCTGTGGGAAACTCTATGGGCTCTGGGTAGAGCACAGCTGGCCTCGCTGTGTGAGCACTGCTTGGGAATGTTGTGCTCCCAGACCTGACTTTGGTGCTGTAATGTGCTGAATTATTCACAACGCTGCCTCTGCTCACCTGCAGAAGGAACTGAGAGGCTACTGAGAGCCCTTGCAAAGAAGCACTGACATCCTAGGCTCTGTGTGTGTGTGTGTGTGTGTGTGTGTGTGTGTGTGTGTGTGTGTGTGTGTGTGTGTGTGTTACTTAAGCCTCCTCTCTATTTCCCCAACCTGCCCACCTCCATAATATAAGCCAATCACTGGACACTCACGGTTTAAACCATACACACCCGTCCTTTTCTTAATGAGACAGGGTGGCTTAATGCTGATTATGTCTTTGCTTCTTGAATGCTGAGACCACCTCTTAGCATTTAGCCACCCCTCCCACCTTCCCTAGACTTCTCTTCTATGAACTTGTAAACTTATAGTACTTTATAAGGGGCTAATGGTAGTCCAAAGGGGCCCCTGTCCCCCAGTTCCCTCTGAGGCAGGTGTTAACCTTGCCTATGGGTATCAAGTAGACTTGCCCTGCCTAGATGTGGTCTTGATGCCAAGCTGACTCCTGCCAGCAGCCCCAGCTTTTAGGATGAGGGCCGGGGGCTTTTATCTCAGTCCCTGAGGTTTTCCAAAGTCCAAGACTGTGTTTAATAGATGAACCAAGATCCCCACTCAGGAGATGTGTAGCAAGCCATTCATTAGAACTTTTGGATGAAATTTGCTAATTAATTAAAAAAAAAAAAAAACCTCATAATGTCATAGTTTGGGTCTTAAATACCAAACCCAAGGACCCATAGTCTGAAGGCTTCGTTGCCTGTCTGTGTCACTGTCAGGAGGCTGTGGAACCTTTAGGAGTTAGGCTCCTGGTGATAGTTAGAGACATGCCCTCGAGGGGGATACCGGGACTCTTACACCTTCCTGTTTCTTTCTCTGCTTCCTGCCATCATGAATGAGCGGCTTTGCCCCATCACGTGCACCCTGCCGTGATGTCGTCCTCTGCCGCAGGCCCAAAGAGATGGTGGTCAAGTGACCAGGGACCGAAAACCCAGAAGCAGTGAGACAAAATAAACTCTTCTTCCTTTTAAGTTGTTTATCTCAAGTACTTTTTACGTAATAAAAGCTGATCGATACACGTTATCCCTGAGACAGTGTTCCTGTATTTAGATGTGCATTCCTGCATAGGAAAGGGAGTTGTTGAGCTGACTACTGTACTAATTACATGATTATCACCCCTTACATAGTGAGTTCTGTTGATACAAGGCATTCATTCACAATTTACTATGTAAGATACCATAAAGGAGGGAAACAGCACAAATAAAACATGCGGCTAGATGGGCAAAATCTAGAATAATAATGGGATTCTCTCATGCCAGTCTTGATGATAGTAGAGGCTGTTTGTTGTGGGAGCCTGTGTAAGGAAGCTGTGACCTTCCTGCGAATTATGGATGGTGCACAGTGCAGAATGTTCTTCCCACCAGGTGGCCTTCTGGAAAGAACGGTATAAACTATGCGCTTAAAAGCAAGGACATGAAGGCAGTATCTGACATGTCCACATTATCTCTGTGGGAAAGGCAAAGGCCTGGGAGGAATATTCTTGGCTCTTTTCACATGACCAAAGATGATGAGACATAACACCAGGTGTATTCCCTCGCTGTGCTTGCATTTGCTTAAGCTTACCGTAAACGTCACCTCAGGTTTCACTTGATTTAATAATAAAAATGGGAAGCGCTTTGTTTGCACGACTCGAGCTCAGAACCCTGAAGCTCCCTGGTTTGTCTCCACTCATATCTTTGGAATTTATCCTTCTATCCTGGAGGCCTAGCCTCACTTGCCGCGGGGCAGGTCGACAGTGTATGAAGATGATTTTCTGGGCTGAGGCTGGGTTAAACAGACAGGAATAGAGCAATCTATTAGTGACGCCTGCTATGAGGAAAGATGGGAAAGGTACGCAGCCCTCACTACCAGTCCACAGAACGGAATAATGAGATGCTTTAGGCTGGATCTAGACAAGCCCTACTGGTGATGTCTGCTGGAGGTGAGGGTGGGCGGGCCTGTCAGGGGTTCACACCCAAACTGGATGCGTGAGTGCCGTGACCAACTCTACTTGCCTTGGTTTCTTTCCTTAGACTTCTGACCCAGGCAAAGAACAGATATCTGTTTCTACTTTCAAGGCCTTGAGGAAGGATTTCCATGGACTCCCCTCTGTGCACCATGGTAAGTACCTCACAGACTGCTAGGCAAGTCCTTGGTGTTCTTTCTCCATTTTGCTCCCTGCTCTTCCGGGCTATATGGAATGACTTTGGTTAAAACTAAAGCATGGGGATAAGCATATTTCCCACCGAATTCTACAAATCTTTCTATCCCAGGACTATCCTGAGGACATTTCAGTAGTGACATAGTGACATTTGTAGCAGGCATGGAAAAGTCATTTTGGCTTTTATTTCTATCACACACAAATGATCTGTTCCAACTTTAGCTCTAGACTTTTCTTTGCTAAATGCCCAGAGAGAGAAACGGAAGGACAAGGAGGGAAAGATTGCCTCAGACACTCAAGAATATCCAAATCCCTCACTAGATGAAAAACACATTAAGGATCCTTGACAGGTTAAAATCAAGCACCTGGAGTTTCTCTATTGGAGCAAATGAATTTTCAGTTTAATAACGTCCTTACAATTCCCCTGATCACTCTATTCTGTGATCCTTTTGATGGCATAAGCTTATTCCTGGTCTGTCACGAGTTTTAAATATGCCAGTGGCTTTTAATTAAATCCTTGTTTATTATACAGTTAATGGACTAAGACTCATGGCCAAAGGGGTGGGAGACGGGCTCTCGGTCATATGATAATTGAGAAAAATAATAAAGTGATCTATTCAAGGGTGAGCCAGCATAAATGTCATTTCTCCTATTTGTTCTTCTATATGAGTTCTGGAATGATTTGAAATGTCCAGTCACTCTGCTGGGTGCGTCAAGAAATTACTATGAATCTATCTGAGCTGGGAGATCAGACATCTCCCTCTAGCCAAGAGCTGCTGCGAGGTCTGGGCACACCACTATCTATAACTCGATCCTTGAAACTCGAGATGACAGATCTTCAGGTCTTCTCACTCTCCTCAGTGTGGAAACAGAAGTCAAGCGTTCACTCTGGGGGACTTATTACACACTTGTTCAGTGCACACCAGCCGGCCAGACCTACCTGGCTTCATTGCCCCCATCTTCTCTTCCTTTCCCCAGTCCAGATTCTCACTGGGCTGGAGAGATGGCTCAGTGGTTATGAGCACTGACTGCCCCTCCAGAGGACCCAGGTTCAATTCCCAGCACCCATGTGGAAGCTTACAACTGCCTTTAATTCCAGTTCCAGGGATCTGACACCCTCACACAGACATACATGCAAGTAAGCATGTAATAAAAATGAATACATCATGAAAATAAAATAAAATAAAATAAATAAAAATGTGAGTCTCCAGTGCTAATATCTACAGGGATGCTCTGTGACCTTAGGATAGCCCCTCAGTTAGTGTGCACTGCATTTTTAAAGCCATGTACAAAACAGAGATAGTCATTCCATACTAGGATCTACTTAAGTGAATGTATTCATTTAATCAATTATAGAAGTGAAAGTTCAAAATGAAAAGAAGTCTTGGCCTACCCAATGATGTAGTCCCCTCAACCCCAGGGAGGGAAGTGACACAAGGCTGAGACTTGGATGGTTGGGATCACCATAGGAACTAGAGAAAATGCAGTAAAGCTGAAGGATACTAGATACACCAGAACAGCAGTTCTCAACCTGTGGGTCGTGACTCCTTCTGAGGGTTGAACAACCCTATCACAGGGGTCGCCTAAAGCCATCTGCATACCAGATATTTCATTACGATCCATAACAGCAGCAAAATTAGCTAGGAAGTAGCAACAAAAAATAATGCTATGGTTGGGGTCACCACAGCATGAGGGACTGTATTAAAGGGTTGCAGCGTTGGGAAGGTCGAGGACCATTGCACTGGAAGTTGAGCTTCCAAACTGACCATCAGAATGTTTCTCATTCCCCTCATTTAGCCCCAGCCAGCAATCTCAGAAAAGGAGAAGGAACAGATAGGATTTGGTCCTGATGATGATTTTGAAACTCTAGCACTGAGAGACCCTAAGCCTGTGGTCCTCGAGAGCCCGTGGAAAGACTTAAATGGTTCTGTAAGATGTAAGAACAAAACGTCTTATTTTTTTCCTAGCCTCTTACTGAAATTAAGTTGTTTTCTTCAATTATAACGTGAGCAACAATCCACAGCAGTTTTAATAGAACTGGTGTCTTTCTTGCTACAAGAAATTGAAGATATTTTCATATGACATTGTGATTGTTGCACATTCTTTAAAATATCGTTCATTCTGATTGCTGCTTTGAAACCGCAAAAGTCATTAGACCAGCGGCTGGAGCTGGTTGAGTTGATAAAGGAGCACATATATCACATTTTACCACACATTTTATTAAAAATATTTTTTGACTTCAGTATAATTGGTTTCCTTTGAGATCCTGTGTATGTATTTAAAACCATTCTTCTCTAAGGGATGGGCCAGGCTCCACAGCACAGGAAGGTTCACACTGCCTATCTGTCATGGCGCGGCGGCTGAAGGGCCTAGATGCGAGTCCTGAGTTCAATGTGACCAGAGGTCACCTCATTTCTCTGAGCTTCCGTGGATGACAATGAAGACCAGTGGCTAGGTACACATACAGTTGCTGAAGACATCAAATAAAATAACAAATGTCAGGATGCTTTGTAAACTATACAGTTCTATGCAAGTTCCCACAATGAGAGTGGTTCCAGACACTTCTGCTTAGTATTTCTAGGATCGAGACAGGGATGAGAAGGAGCTGAGAGAAAACTATCCAGGCCAGAATTGTGTGCAAACAGATGGGGGACAAAGCACTTGGGGCCTGAGCTGCGGGGCATTCCTGCATTTGCTTCAGAATACGAAGGAAGCAGGTATTTGGGTAAAAATCCCCATTTTCCTAACTATGAGCTGAATGTCCAGTAAATTTTAAAAATTCTATAAACTTCAGCTTGCTTCTCTGAATGGTGAGGACTATAGGTAACACAGAGGCTTGTTGGCTATGATGAAATTATATTTATTCCTGAGCTAGCATGAAGGGTTCAAGAAAAGGCATTTCCAAACGCAGTATTTCTTTTTCTTTTTAGTCTCTGTGTGTATAGCAGTACATCTACCAAGGAGGCATAATCATAAGTCAAATGCTTCCAGACCTCAGCAGAGGGAACCACCATCATGGCAGGCACTATAGGGGACAATGGAATCCCGAGTGTCTCAGCTCAGGTGTTTTTATTAACTCAGAACTCCTCAGGTGTTCTCCTAATAGCATGTGCAGATCGTATGCAATCAAACATCTCCCACATAAATCCAACACCTGCAGACAATATAAAATGCCAAGGCCTATGCAGCCCCTCACCCGACAACTATTGCACAAAACAATTTTATGCATAGCTAAAAATAAACTTCCACAACATTTCCCCTTTTCTGTATAAAACAGAAAATTGCTTTGTTTCTACAGAAGTTTATTTTTTTAATTATGTTTAAAATAGTGTTTTTATGCACTGTTGGGAGAAGGGCTGTAGACACAGCCCTTGGCATTTTGTATTGTCTGCAGATGTTGGCTTTATGTAAACGATGTTTGATTCCTCATGATCTGCACGTGCTATCAATAAAACACCTGAGGAGCTTAGTATCAATAAAAACCCCTGTAATGAGATGCTTAGAGTTCTATTGTCCAGTATGGCACTGGCCGTGACGGTGATTTTCTCTGCTGAGGTCTGGAAAGGTTTGCACCAACAAATATGCCTCCTTGTTGTTCTGTTTGTCAAGCCACCATAGTAAGTGACTCTGTGTGTATGTGTGTGTGTGTGTGTGTGTGTGAGAAAGGGGAGGGGGAGAAAGAGAGAGATGGGGGAGGTTTAAGAACCAGGACACACATGCTGAGGTCAGAGGACAACCTCACGTTTCAGTCTTATTTGAAATAGGATCTCTTACCACTGTGTCTTCCAGTTTGGCCCATGAGCTTCTGGAGATTCTGTCTCGACCTCCTATCTTGACCTAGAACATGATTACCAACACACTCTACTGCATGGGTTCTGAGGTTCCAAACTCAGGTCTTCATACTTGTGGGGCAAGCACTTTATCCACAGATCCATGACCCAGCCCCACATTGTTCCATGTCCCAGCCCCACGTTGTCCCTTCAATGTCCCAGCCCCATGTTGATCCTTCACCACCCAATATGGAACAAATGAGAGAGAAGCAGACCTACAAGAGGCGTCTACAGAATAGCCTCCTGGGCTGCAGGTTCAGAAGCCTTATGTCCCACAGTTTGTCTCTGCCGAGTGCTCTGAACAGTAGTCACAGAGCCTGCTGCTGGCCCTCACCTCTCATCTGCTGAACTGTGAAGGGCATTGGCCTCCACAATGCCACCAATAACCTCACCACACTCTAACTCTCTTGGCCGCAGTAACTAATTTAAAGTATGTCTATTTTAATTTTCGACTAATTAAAATAAATAGAATTAAGGAAGAGTAAAAATATTATTAGTTGCCTAGTTCCATTTCCATCGGTTAGTAGCCAGATTTACCTGTGCTACCACATCATGTTAGAGCATACTATCATGTGTGAATGTTCCTGGGCAGGGCTGTGGTGCTGACCACCTGTGTGTCCAACCTTTTGACATTGCTGCATGAGTTTGTCATCTACAAAGTTCACGGAACTTTGCAATTACGTTACAAAGGTAATCTCAAAAAATCTCATTAATGCTTTAAGTAAGTTTATGATTTGTGTTGGGCTGCAGTTGGAGCTGTACAGGGGTGCACGCGGCATGTGAGCTGTACAGGAGTGCACACAGCATGTGAGCTGTACAGGGGTGTACGCGGCATGTGAGCTATACAGGGGTGTACGCGGCATGTGAGCTGTACAGGGGTGCATGCGGCATGTGAGCTGTACAGGGGTGTACACGGCATGTGAGCTGTACAGGGGTGTACGCGGCATGTGAGCTGTACAGGGTGCAGACAGTATGTGAGCTGTACAGGTGTGCAGGTGGCATCTGAGCTGTTCAGAGGTGCAGGGGTGCAGGTGGCATGTAAATTGTATAGGGTTGGCATGTGAGCTATACAGGGGTGCAGGCAGTATGTGAGCTGTACAGGGGTGCAGGTGGCATCTGAGCTGCAGGTTGGAAATACCTGATAGTTTATGTGAAATAACCCACCCCTCACTTACTCCTCCCTCCAAGCCCCAGGGCATCTAAATCTTAGCTAGCTCCAGACACAGGCATTATATTAGTCAGGGATCTTAGGAGCAACAGAACTGATGGAATGAATATATATTAAAAGTGGGGTTTATTAGATTGGCTTACAGGATACGCTTTACAGAATGCAACAATGTCTGCCTTCACACTAGAAAAGTTGAAAACCAGTAGTTGCTTAGTCCAGTGAGGCTAGATGCTAGCTCTTGAGTCCTGGAGAGCCAATAGCCTTCAGTCCACATAGGAAAGCCAAAGCAGCTTGGTTCAAATGTCAGTCAAGAATGGCAACAGCAGGGGCAGCCGGGGCACGATGCCACAAAGCTGGTGAGAGCTTGCTGGCACAGCATGAAGGTGGCAGGCAAAAGCCAAAGCTTTTCCTTCTGAGACTTCCTTTTTAATCTGGGCTGCCCACATTAGGGACTTCAATTTAACAGATAGGAAAACCCCTTACAGTTGTTCTCAACAGCTGGCCTGTTAGTTGACTCTAGATCCAATCATGTTGATAACTGAGGTTGACTCTCACAGCTGTGGAAGACCTGCTTACACAGAGCATGCTCTCTGGTGCCCTGCAGTCTCTAGACCTCCCGAGGTGCCACGGGAGAACGAGGAGATGCCTTCTGCGACCCCTGTTTCCCTTTTACTCCTCCCACCTCGTTTCTTCATGAAGTTTCTGATTCTTCTCCTGGCCTGGAGCTGTGTCCATCCTCTGATGATTCACCTTACTCTGGACTTAACCTCATTAGGATTTTATTTTAAAAGGAATTGCAGGCAAAGAGACTCCAGTGTGAGCTCTCTGTGTGGATCACAGTAGAGGAACTGACAGCCTTGTACTTACTTTCTTTGATATGATGATATCCGCTAGTCTTATTTGCAAAATCTCCTTACATTGTGGAATGGGGGTTGAAAAGCAATGCGGTTCTGATTGAATGGATTTCATTGCCTCAATTTCTTCTTTATAAATAGGTTATGTTGCCTGGCGGATATGGCATATATGCTTTTAATCCCAGCACTTGGGAGGCAGAGGCAGGAGGGATCTCTGTGAGTTTGAGGGCAGCCTGGTCTACAGAGTGAGTTCCAGGGCAGCCAGATTACAACAGGGAAACACTGTCTAGAAAAAAAAAAAAAAAAGATTGTCATTTCTTATCTCAGATGGTGTTAACAAGGGGCCCTTCAAAACCACGCCTAGGAAAGCACCTTCTTTACTGTCTCTGCCTGCTGGGTCTAAACTCAGTCGGAGGCATGAATGAGAAAGCAGGAGGCAGGTACAGAAGGCTGGAGGTCACAGATCTTCTTCCTTGCCGAACACCTCTCTACAGCCCAGTTACCCATGGGAACTTTTGGCCTTGGACTGACAAAGTCTGGCTTATATCCCAGCACTTCTCTTTTGGTGGCACCAAGGACAGGAGGCCTCACAAAGCTGTGGCAGCTTCTTTAGACCAGTACTCCGAGGCTTAGCTAGGTAAATTGATGAGACCCGGGTGCCCAGCTGCCACAGCTCCAGCCATTACAGGGCACTCTCACTTCCAAGTTGCCAAGGAGGTCTTGCTCTTGGCGACTCACAGAGACTGTTTACCAAATTTGCATTTTTTTGTTTCATTGTTGATCAGTAAGTCCATTAAAATGTGTGAATCTGGGGAGATACCTTCTCCTGTGAGCCACAATAAGGCCCCTGAAAACTGGTCATGTTCTTCTTTGCCACTGGAGAACACCAAGCCCAAGACTGTGGGAATGGGAACCTCAAGTCTCTCTGAGCTCCTCTGGGCCAATCCACAAAGACATCCTGCAGGACATCCCAGATGTTTGCTGTCACACGGGTCTCCCCTCCCACCTCACCCCATCTGTCTCCCTCCAGCTCTCTTGACAGCAGTGTAAGGCCATGTCAGCTCTGGCAAAGCAGACTAATTTTAAGCCAAAGGCAAGTAAAAATATAATTAAGAAGGCAAATCTGTTTCCCCCTCAAAACATACACTTCTCTGTTGATTGTGCATCTTTTTCCAAGAGTCTGTAAAGACAGAGATAAGCGTTTGTCAACACAGATACAGCTGCTCATTTGTTTGGGGAGCTTGTAATTAAATACAATAGCTTGGTTTCTGTTTTTGTTTTGTGTGTGTTTTTTTGTTTGTTTGTTTGTCTTTGTTTTTGTTTTAAGTTTTTCAAGTCAGGGTTTTCCTGTGAAGCCCTGGCTGTCCTGAGACTCACTCTGCAGACCAGGCGAGCTTTGAACTCAGAAATGTGCCTGCCTCTGAGCAAGTACGGGATTAAAGGCATGAGCTCACTCGAGTTTTAAAGATTTACCTATCTATCTACTTATATATGTGCTTTGTGGGCATGTACATCTGCACACCAGAAGTGGTTATGGGACCATAGTTATAGATGGTTGTAAGTCACCATATAGGCACTGGGAATTGAACCCATCCCTCTGGAAAAGCAGCCAGTGCTCTTAACTGCTGAGCCATCTCTCTAGCCCCAGCTTGTTTGTTTGTTTGTTTGTTTTAGAAAAAGAGATTCTTCTGCCCCTATTCTGCTGCCAACTATTCTGAAGGGCAAGGGCAAAAAGAATTGCTCACTCTATGCAGTGAGCAGAGGAAAATAAATTCTTGTAGGGACTCTGAATCCTCTTTGATATGAGAAAGAACTAGCACCTACATTGCCCCTGGGGTGAGGCTGTTTTTGGCTCTTGTTAGCTCAGCACCTTTCTCTTGCCCTGGAGAAGCCAACATGTCAGAAGAAGGAGGGATGGATAAGCTTTCTCAGTCCCCCTTCTCTTTCTGGAAGACTCCTGCTTCCTTTTTTGGACAGATGAAGCAAGCAGGACGGAGTTCCCAGAGCTCAGGGGGCTTGCTGCCCAGCTCCCTCCTCCTGAAGCTTGTTAGTATGCCTGCCCAGCTAGCAATCTGAAGAAGGTCGCTCTGCTCCCAAGAAGCCATTCAGTCATAATAGATATGGTTAGAATGATAGCTCAGAGGCTGCGGGTTAGGAAAACACATTAGAGAAGGCCCGAGACCGCAATAATTAAGTGACACAAATGAACATGAGTTAATGAAATCTCAATGCCACTGAATGTGCTCAACCACTGTCCTCTCCCCCGCTGTGCACAGCAGGCTCAGAAAGTGACAGGGAGGGCACTGGAGCACAGACAGCCTATACACTCCTCTGGTCAGGGAGAGACTTCTGGGAAATACTCCCCATCACACTCAACTCTCCACGGAAAGACAGGGAGGCAAGTGGGGCAAGAGCCCAGAGCTGCTTACTCTCTCAGATTTGTTGGCATCTAGTTGTGTAAGGAGGAACTAGTCATTCTAGGCTTCAGTTTCTGGGTTTGCAAGGTCCAGACTTCTTATCCCTAGGATATTTTGAAGAACACAAGTTGTTTTTTCTTTTAATTTTCCATTTTAATTAATTTTTTTTATTCTTTGAGAGTTTCATACCTGTGCATAATGAGCCTTAGAGATTTTCACCCTATTTCCCTGTCTCATCCCCACCCCTTCCGCTGAAACCCTACTTCTCACGCCTGCCCTTCTTATTTCCTTTCATGTCCTGTGTGTGTTTGTCTGTGTGTGTTTCTGTCTGTGTATGTTTTTCTGTGTGTGTGTGTGGGGGGGTGTCCCTCTCAGGACTGAGCACTCTACAGTCACCTAGTCTTTACAGTTTGACAAGTTGTGAGGCTCTGTCCACGGCAAAAAGAAGGTTTTTTGATGAGAGCTTAAATCTGTACTAATCTATGGGCATAAAAATAAGTATTTTAAAGGCATCATGACACTATGTCCATCTAGTAAAATAGTGTAATAGGTCCCCTCCTATGGCTTATTAGCTCCCCATCCACACGTTCTTTGCCAGATTTACAGTACCAGACATGAGTTCCCTTCTGTGGAATGGGCCTTAAACCCAGTTTTACAAAGGGGTTGGTTACCTCCATAACATTCATGCCACTGTTGCACCAATGGGCACATCTTGTCAGACTTGCTATTTTAGCTTGCAGTGTTTACAGCTGGTACGATTATTACTAAAACACCTCTGCTCCATCAGCCTTCATTGTACCCTCATGGACTATGAAAACTAGCCGAGAAGAAGCTTCCTAGCCAGTAGCAGCTTGATTTCCCTATGTCCTCTGTTGAAATTATGTGGTGTCTTCACCAATAGGTTCTTACTATCCAGTTCTGGTAGGTAAATAAGAAAAACAACAAAACCTGTATTGTTTTGGCAAGGTGGGTTTTGGGGTTTTTTTTTTGGCACTGAAACAAAAATAAAAGGCATCAAAGATGACCACATGATACACATTCACAGATTTCTTATGTTTATTCATGCACTTAACAGAATAGTACCCTCTTGCAGGCATGGTGGTAGCCAATCACAGTATTGGTTACCCTTGTAACCACTTACCATGGTAACTAATCACCATGGTAACTGGCTACCATTACTGTTTCCCAGGCATTGTGATAAGTGCCTCCTGAATTTTCCCATTCATACTTCCAATAACTCACCACTATGTAACACAGGTAAGCAAGGCAGAACCCTTCCAGAGAGCATGCAACTTGGGAGGCAACACCTGCTCTGGAAGGTCCAAGGACACATAAAACACAAGGGTTCCATTCCCCCTCAGGAGGCTAACAAAGGCCTCTAGAAGAAACCCAACTGGGTTTCTTGCTGAGACAAGGGGGGGGGGGAAGAGAAGGCCTGGAGTTGGACAGAACATACTTAGGGATAAATGTTCCCCTGGCTAGAGTTTAGGCACCAATAAGAATGGTGAAAGAGGTGGAGAGGCTAAGATAGAGTTTCTAACAGAGATGACAAATAGGGAAAAAAAGACGTACCCCACTCCAGAGGCCGATACAGTGCATTAGAGTTGATTAGACTAAGACTTGTGGCATAGCAGGAGTGAGTCTGGAGGAGCTGCAGAGGGTTGGATCCCAGAGTACTCAGGGCATTGGTACATGTCAAATGGAGGGGACAAAGGAGAGAGTTGGAGGAGGGAGTGGAGACCAAGCCGTCAAGTGGATAGGAAGTTAGATGGCATTCTAAGGCCATGAGCAGCTTTTTCACAGAAGAAAACCACTCTGGCTTCAGGTGAAACAAATAAAAGCTGGGCTGGGCAGTAAGGAGACCGCAGGAGTTGGCGGTCAGTGGTGAGGACCATAGTAGAAGTCAGGAAGACAAAGGAAGAGGTGTGAGGTAACAGGGGAGTGGCATGGGGGAGATAAGGGGATCTAGAACAGTTTTGGGTGACCCATAGATCTACAGGACAAAAGCAGGCAGAGTCTCAGAGGGCCGCTGCTGCTGCCCGGCTCCTCTGGCTGCTTCCCTGCACCCTCTGCCGCAGAGGGATGACTGCTGCAGCTTCCCCAGCCCTGGCTTTCCGTATTCACTGCGCATTCCGGTTCCAAGAGGCTGGTGGGCTGGTTCAGGTCTATGTAACTCTGCAGTCACAGTGGAGGTCACTTTTGAAGTCACATTTCCCGTGGTACCTGCTCAGGGGCCTCCATGGAGCCCAGTCAGCCTGGCTTAGCAGCGGAGTAGATGCTTCGAAGCCTTTTCTGATTTCAAGCTCTGATGTCTGCAGGTTTCTGAGTGAGGTTCCTTCAGGATCATAAGTGGACTCTGTAGCCACCCTGAAATTATACATGGGTCCCCTCCCCTCTGGGTAGTGTGTTTATAACTGTCCCATTCTTCTGAGGCGTTTATGGCACCCACAAGCTTACGGCCCATTGGACTGGGCTCTGGTTTTCAAGGGTGAAACCTTCCTGAACAATCTTCACTCTCATTGTCACCACGACCTCCCGATGCTAACGCCCTTGCATGGGCTTCGTCTGATCTTGTCACAGCACTGGCAGAAGAAATTTAAATAAGCATTCCGCTGTTGAGCCTGTCCCCTTCGAAAACCTTCACTCCTCTTCACATTGTATTTTACGACGTCCAGCCTGCAAGTTAATACGTAACTGAGGAAATGGGTAACTGTCTGAGAAGTCCCTGTCACTTTACCAGTCCAAAGCTTACTGAGCACTTGTCTGACTTCAGGCCCCCCTGACCTGACTAACCCTTCTTCATATCATAAATCAGGCACTGTGCTAAATGTCTGTGTTATCTTCTTTAAACCTCTTCTTTACACCTAATGCGTCTACACCAGTGTTGTCCCAAGTTTAAAATAAGGAAGTTGGACACGGAGCTCAGAAGGAGAAGCAGGCAACAGCAGTGAGCATTAGTCAGATCTTCGGGGCCCCTGTCCCACAAACCTCTGTATCCACCCACTCTGTTCCCCTGCCCCACCAGGGGAGATCACTGTGCTTGGCACCAGTAGCTTCTCACCAAGCCCCTTCTGAAAGCAGTAAGCAAGAACAGGTCCAGGGAAAACAATACTCTTCAATAATAAGAACAGAATCAGTATCTTTCACCAAAGGGCACTTTGGAAGGACAAGGCAGGTTCTCCCACTAGGGAAAACAATTAATCTAGAGTTCTCGTGTTTGAAGCTCCAGCATTAGAGACTAATTCCTGAGAAAGTCTGTTCTTTTCAAAATAGGAATTGCCTGGGGACCTAAGTCAGGGATGCCAACGCTATCCATAGTAATAGCCCTAAAAGACTGGAGGGCCTGGGGACTTCCAGGTAGGGAAGAGAGTGTCTGTGGATACTCATGGGAGGAGTTGCCAAGGACCAGTCACAAAACTGCTGGAAGGAGTTTGGGGAATGAACTCATCCCTGGATGTTTTGACACTAGACTCCCTGGCTTGTGCTTCCACAGCTTCCACAGCTGAGGGGGACACAGGCAATGCAGTGCCCACCCAGGCCACTGGGGATCCCTTTGTATTTCCCCCGAATAAGGTTAGGCAATACCTGTTTTGGAGGACACCCTGATCTTGAAAGGACTAATCTTGGCCTCTTAGTGACTCATTTGCTAACACATGGGGGTAACATTACTTCCAGAAGGCTTCTATGCAAGCAATTAATGAGGAGCTTGTGTCAGAACTCCAAACCACCTCCCCTGGGCCCAGGCACCAGCCGTTGGCTTCTCTTCGGCCCTGTGAGGACTGTTGTTGGTGTTTTCTCTGAGAAGACTCTGTTATGAGCTGAATCATGTCTTCCCAAAGTTCTCCGTGGACCCTGTAGGTTTCCAGTGCTTCAGAATGTGGCTGTATTTGGAGACAAGGCCTTTCGGTGAGTGACTTTATGGGAGAAGGCAATTGGGACCCACAAAGACTTACATTGCAAGGGCACAGAGGGACGGCCTAAGGAAGAGTCAGCCAGGAGTCAGCCATGGAGTCTGCTTGCAAGCCAAGCAGAAAGGACTCAGGAAAGAAAGCCCTGGCACTTTGATCTTGGACTTGTAGCTTCAGTAACTACGAGACAACAGACTTCCATGGTCTAAGCCTCCCTGTGGTAGATTGTTTTAGAAGTCCAAGAAACTAGCACACACTCTGTTTTAGAGTTAGAACAATGGTCTCTAAAATGGAGTGAGCTAGGTGGTCCTTTGAGATGGAGGAGAAGAATATGGCAATATCCACACCCGTTGATTTTCATTTGGTTCTTTTAATTTCGATTTCCCATATATACTTTAAAATGCACATAATAGATGGCCATGGGAAGACATGCATAAAATATGTGAACGCGTTACTTATTGGAGAATGTGCGCTTACAAAATTGTATGGAAGGGAAAGTAGTCCAGGAGCTTGGAGGCCACTGAGCAGGAGGTTGGTCATTTACCCAAAGACAAATAACCATAATTCCTCTTCTCATAATTACAAGTGCTCTAAAGAGTTCATCATCCATTTCTACTCTTTTCCCAGCTTAGAAAGAAAGAAAGCAAGAAGAGGAAAGAGATATCCAGGGAGCTACTCTTTGCCTCCATCAGGGAGATTGATGTTGTCGTTACTATAATTGTTATCTATGAGTGTTTGTGAGTAATGGCTCGTAGAAATGTCTTCTATCGAACGAACGAGAGGCAACAGAAAATCAATCCATTAAAATCTATGCTTTTCTTACGCTTTTCAATTTGGCTCCCCCCTTTTTTCTTCCAGCTCTTGAATAAGGAATCCCATACTTCACATACCTGAAGCTACCAAACTCATTAAACTCTAGTAATATTAGGGGCAGGTTGTTGTAGACGTTTATTTTCAGTTATGTATAATATAATTGTTTTGTGCACTGTTGGGTGAGGGGCTGCCTAGGTCCTGGCGTTTTTGTATTGTCTGCAGCTGTTGGATTTATGTGGGGGATCCTTGATTGCTCCTGACCTGCAGGTGCTATCAGTAGAACATCTGAGGAGTTCTGGATCAATAAAAACTCCTGAGCTCAGACGCTTGGGGTTCCAGTGTCCAGTAAGGCACTGGCCATGATGGTGGTTCTCTCTGCGAGGTCTGGCAGACTTTGCACCTATTAAAGCACCTCTGTGTCTTTCTTTCTGAGCTGCCCCATAGGTGTGTAACTATAGCAGGTATGGGGCAGGTCTCTGGAACTTTCCCTCCCAGTTCACCCATACCAAATTCTGGTCTCAGGACTGACTTTGAAGAGTCTGGCCATGCCAGGGGAGGTGGATCTTACTAAGTCCCATATCCAACCTACTTCATGACTCCTTCAAAATCTGTCAGTGAAGAAGTTTCAGGCAAACATGTTGGTACACACTTGAAATCCCAGTGCTCTGGATGCTAAGGCAGTTGGATCTCGAATTGGAGGGTAGCTTGACCTATACTAGAAAAGCCTGGGCTACCATCAAAACCCTGTCTCAAAGAAAAGAGAAGTGGAAGAGGACAAATAAGTTACTTTATTTTGACAAAAACAAAAAAGTTCTTGTGGACCCGAGACCCAAACACTCAATAAGAAAGCCGGTCAGGCTCCTAATTCTCTGGAGGGTCATGGTTCTCAGGTCTGACAACATCCTGGCCAAGTTTAGTCTTTTCTCTGTGGTTAGACAAGACCATTTATCTCCATTAAAGGAGGAAAACCCCTCCTGGGATGGCAAAGCAGCTTCCTTGACTTGGGCCAGCTGAGCTCAAAACCACTTACAATGAGAGTTTGTGTGTGTGTGTGTGTGTGTGTGTGTGTGTGTAGCTCTTGGAGTGATTTCTTCTAACAGATACTCGTGTAGTGAGAAAGATAGTTTCTGGTCTACTTGGTGGTCTTGTGTTGAGTCATGACAGCAGAATGTCAGAAGTGGAAAAAGTCAATGCCACAGTGGTTATATCCAAAGTATCTCTTTGCTGGGCAGTTAATCTCCTCCCCTTGTTTAAATGTGTCTACAAAACCCAAGAGAACAGCAGATCTGCATGAAGGGAAAGTGGGTCTGAGAATTAGCTGGAAGCCATTCACTTTCTAACTGCCAAGGAGAGGCCAGCAGCCTGAGCACTAATTCCATTAGGACGTGGGAGTCACCTTGCCTGCTGTCCTAAAGTGTCCCTGTGACAGGAATATAGACAGAAACTGGCCTCCAGGGCCAACGCCTTTCTATATTACAGAGGACATCTCTAGTCTGGCATCCCACAGCAATCTGAGACAGTTGTTCCGGGACAATGCTGCTCACACTCATAGCCATGTATATGGTCTTGTAATTTTGCTCAGACCATACATGATGAGATTTGCTCCTGAAATAAGTGAAGTGTGACCCTGTGATAAAAGGAGGTGCCTTGCCAGCAGTCAGCTCTGGTGTGGGAGGCCAACCCTCCTGTGTTCTGGGTGTGAGGTTGTGGTTAAATGGTACAGTTTCTTTGGCTCCTGGTTTTCTCATTTAAAATGAGAACATTAAGATGTACTCTGAAGGTATTATTATGGTAGGGTAAAATGACATGATGTATGTGAATTAAGAATCTCTCACTTGCCAGGTAATACATGCCTTTAATCCCAGAACTCAGAGGGCAGAGGCAAGTAGATCTCTGTGAGTTTGAGGCCATCCTGGTCTACAGAGTGAGTTCCAGGACAACCAGAGTTACAACAGAGAAACCGTGTCTCAAAAAACAAACAAACAAACAATAGCAACCACAAAAAAGAATCTCTCACTTTTGTGAACCTGTACCTTTCTGTCCTAGGAGGGCAAGAAGCTGACATGCTTAGCCACTATGGTGTCCCTGTTGTCAGCTGCCAGCCACCGTGCTGTGCCTTGGGTGTAGCTCAGCACTACCAAGTCCTTCTTTGGGCTGCTTGTGCTCAGTGGTATTCAATATATATTTTTCTCGTGCTATGCTGTGGTCAACAATAAGGATCAAGAGTGTTTTGAAATTCCCCTGCAGAGTTTTGGTCAAGGTGGCCAGAAGGTGCCCCATCAGAGGAAGTGATGCTTGAGTGGGACCTGAAGGACATGCAGAGATGGTCATTGCATTAGTCAGGGTTCCCTAGAGACACAGACTGATAGAACATATATGTAAAACCAGGTCACAATTATGTCTATCAAAAACACTATATGTTTTATAATAGGTGATAACGTCTCTTGGGGGACATTCTTTTTGTATTTCAAAACTTTAATTCGATAACAAATTCTCTCAACTGATGTTCCATTACATAAAGAAATCAAGGGCCAGGCAGTGGTGGCTCGTGCCGTTACTCCCGGTACTTTAAGAGAGGCAGAGGCAGCCAGATCTCTGAGTTCAAGTCCAGCCTCTATAGTAGAGCGAGTTCCAGGACATTCAGGGCTACAGAGAAGCCTTTTCTTGAAGCCCCCTTCCAAAGAAAAAGAAAGAAAGAAAGAAAGAAAGAAAGAAACCAAGGAAAGAAATACAAATATCTAAATATCTGTGCAGACAAACTTTTAACAAAATTTAACAGAAACAGTCATGTCAGTTATAATACTCACTTCTGTAACTAGTCACATGACCTTAGCTGGCACTTATGATTCCTTTCCTCTAATACCCATTCTGTATATTTCCTCCATCCTCAGCCAGCACCTCAGCAAGTCTTGGCTCTTTTCCTGGAGGAGTGACCCATACCTTCATTCCTGATGGGTCTCTGCCCTTTGTCATCCTCTCTGGATTAAGTTGTTGTAGTTTCCCATTGACTTTAATCACAGGACATGGTAGCACCAAGAAACACCCAGGATCTCCTGCACTCCAGACATAATCTTTCTTACCTCCATTGTGGAGAAGCAGTTCATTTTCTCCTTGATAATCTGGATCAGTCACCCCTCCTGACACTGTTATTCCTTTCTTAGCCTGTTGGTTTAAGGGCATCAGAACTAATGGCCAGGAAGAAGTCTGAGCTTCAATGGAATGTTTATTGTGACTCCTGGCAGGAGTACTCCCTGCAGATATCTCCATCTACCATGCTCTCCAACCATGATGCCATTTGCCAGGAGGCCCCCACCAGTACCTGTACCATGCTGTTTGAACTTAAGCTTCCAATACTCAATATTGGCACGCTATACTCAATTAATGAGCTCAATAAACCTCTTTTTAAAAATAATCTCCAGCTTCAGAATTTAATTGACTTAGATTTTTAATTTTTAGCTTTTCTCATTACCATATAAAGTGTTCATGGGCTAAAATGGTCAGTTTCATTAGAGTTATTATATATGCCCTAGAATTTACACACACACACACACACACACACACACACACACACACTCTAAAATGAACATTGGACATGGATGTTTGTAGCAGCTTTGTTCACAATAGCCAAAATATGAACATAATACAACTATCCATCAACTAGTGATAGACCAAATGTTGTGAATCTATGGAAAGGAGTATTATTCACTTATTAAAGGAGTGGCGTACTGATGTGTGAAACAGCATGGGAGGTACCCGTACCACATCCACAGCTGGCCAGTCCCTAGAAACAATAAACAAATACCTAAGAGTCTGTCTTCATATGCAAACAAACCAAAAGAAAGCCTACATCCCAATCTTCTATTTTATTGGCCTCTCAAATTCTCAAATCCTAGCTCCCTATCCTATGGGTAAGGGACCAATCAACTGGGGGCATGAGTACCTCAAAGCCTGCCCTGCCAAAACTATTCAAATTAGTTCGTCCTAAGCCCTGCAGTTCCTTCCAGCAGAACCCACTAGAAGCTCATCACATTCCTCAGTCTTCCGACTGGCATGCACACCCAGTGACCCTGCACCGCAGGCTCTGCTTCCCATACCTCCTGGGACCTGTGTGTAAAACACTGCAGTCATTCTGTGTCCATGTGTCTTGCCAAACCTGATGAAAACATATCCTGGGTGCCCTTGAAACAATGTTCTTCTAGAAGCTCTTCAAGTCCTGGCTGGATACTCTGTTAGACATCACATGACAACAAAGAAATCAGCAGGAACAAAAAGTAGTTGTTGAAACTGCAAGATCCCCCCCCCCGTGACAGTTAGGAAACACCATTAATACATTTCTACTCCATGATGGGTTTCCCTGGAAAAGTGAGTTCTGCAACTTTGAGTTTCATCTGCTTATAAAGTACACATATTTATGTGCTTTGCCTCCTTTTTGTCTCTTTGGCCAAGGGCATCTCAGGAAGTAAGAACTGGGTGCTTGGTTTTGCACTGTATACAATCTGTGATTTGATAGAATCACAATACATGTTCATCCTCTTTAATCTTGAATTCCAACAAGCCACTTCCAACAGAAAATGGAATTCACTGTGGAGGACTTAGAAACAAGCCACACCCTGGCACTGATCATTCGAACACACTGCTGCACAGGAGAATGGCAACCCTGTTGGGCTCAGACTTAAGAATTGTTCATTTTTATATTGTTTACATTTTTTAAAAATATGGGGTGTGTGTGTGTGGGTGGTATATCTGCATGGTGCATGTATGTGTGGTTTACTCACGTGGTGTACGTGTTGCATATGAGTGTATGTAGAATATGTGTGTTTTGTTTATACACACATGTATGTGCAGATGTACATGACCAGGCATGAGTACAAAAGCCAGAGGAAGACATCAGGTGTTCTGCTGAATCGCTCTCTGCCTTATTCCTTCGAGACAGGGACTCTTAGAACAGAGCTAAGCTGGGAATCTGCAAGCTTTAGTGATCCTCTTGTCTTTACCCCTTCCATTGTTTGGGTTATAGCTATGTGTAGCCATACCCAGCGTCTGAAGTTGGTGCTGAATTTGAACTCAGGTCTTCATGCTTGCTCAGTTTGCACTCTTACCCACTTAGCCATCCGCCCAGCTTCAAGACTGTCATTGTCAGTGAACATTCTTACGCCAATAATAAACTGACAACGGAGTTTTCTGACCACACAAGCTGTTAAAGTATCTTCAAGGGTTTGGTTAGGTGAAGACTGTACATCTACAGGAGAGGGAAGAGGAGACTAGGGGTTCTGCAGACAAACCTAGTGGTGGGGAGAGAGGCAGCCCTTCTGGGTGGTGTTTCTTGTTTCACTATAGCAGATGCTTGAGAGGTGTGTGAGTTTTGCCAATATAGAGGATCAGCAGGGCCTGACCAGGTCTAGTGAGCAGAGATCAAACCAAATCAAATACCATCATAAATCGTCCAAGTCTACACTGTCCTTGCTCAGAGCTCCAGGCCTTCATCCCTCATAGATGGATACCTCAACAAGAAACAATAGCCAAGGGCTTTCAGAACATGTGGCCTTATGTCAGTAGCTGCATTAAGAGCCCTGGATTCCTTATCTCTACAATAGGTGGTAGTGCTAATCACTAAATAGAAATGCTGAGAATGTTAACAAGCTAAGACACACTCAACCTCCGCATATACCAAGGGAAGAAGAGACAATATATCCTTAGCTTCGAGGTCCGGGTTAGGCAACTGAGATTCTACTTTATCTTCCTTAAACAAATGAACAAAGAGAGAAGAGGCTGCAATCTATTTCAAAGCATGAGCCCGGTTGCATCTTTGTCTTTCTAAATAACATTTCTCCTCTGGTTGCATTTTGGATCACCGTTAATGTGCATTCGCTTCCAATTTCCCTGCAGCCACTCTCCAGAAGTGCAATGCTGGTTCTTTGTCTTACGGATATTTCATTTCCTCAATCATGTTAAATCAAACAAGCCTCCCATGCCAGCAAACAGAACAGAGCAGCTCTGGGCCTCTGAACCAATTTGCACTGGTAAAACTGATCAGGCCTCCCTCCAGTGTCTTAATTAGGAGTCTTAATCCCTTTGATTTAAAAGCAGAAGAAATAGAAGATATGGCTGGAAACTGAGCATATTTATTTAATACAGACAAATAGGATTTCCAACGTCCACTTAATATACAATGTCAACAGAAATATATGTCCCCCTCTGTCTAATAAGTCTTCCAGGATGAAGCATGGTTCACGCTCAGATCGAAACCATCCGTTTTCATGTTCTTTTTCATCTAAAGAGACAGTTATTTCCAGCCCGCTCTGTGTTTCCAGAGGTTTTTGACAGTCTTGCTTTCATTTCCCCTGGACCATAAGGAAAGAGCGGCGCAGAGACTACATGCATTATTGCTCTCGTTGACTTGTTTAAAATATGATGAACAGGCGGTGGCAGATGGAGTCTGGAAACAGAACAGCCATGATTATGAACTGTCTGTGCTGGGATAGGTCTTTGGGCACAGATACCAGTGCGCCTTTTGTGTAATTCGAGCTGTTACTGAACTCTAGCTAAGAAGACTCAGTTCTTGAGGAAACCAAGGATCGAGATGGAGGTGTTTGATACAGTGCTTCCATGAGGGTGGCGGGTTATATGCTGCACAGCAGAGGGCTCAGGTCTGCACCCAGTGATGTCACTCATCCGGACAACCAGGCCAAGCTTCTGGGTGTCTTGCTTGTAACAGGATTGCGTGCATGTGGGCACTGATTAAAAGCCGGGTGAGATCGTCAACGATCAGGTGAATCCCAGGCACTTCCCAAAGGATTTCATACAAGAGAACAATGACCATGTGACTCTGGTGCTTTACCCAATCAATTAGGACATTTTCTTCTGCGGGAGAAAATGACTGGACACTCAGAAATGGATTGCAACATCCTTAGAGGAGTACCTCCTCCTTTGGCCACTTCTCAGTACTGAGGGAGACCCATGGGTGCCCATTCATGGCATCTCACCTTGGATGCTTCTGGAAAGCCTCCATACATGGTTGAGTGTAATTTAAATTGGTGCTAGTCCACCTCCCAAGCTGCCAGGGCTCAAGGGCTCAAGTTCACAGGACTGGTTGGTCACATCTTGTTTCTGTTCACATAAAGGAGAAGGCAGTCTCTTCAGGGGTGATTCTTATAGAGTGGGAATGTAGCCAAACTCTCCATGTTAATGAGTCTTACAAGAATTAGTCTGGTTAACTTTCACTAATGTTGGTAGTAAACCCAAGTCGATAAAATATAATAAAAACAAGAGAAAGTCTTCAGATGATGCTCATAACACCCTCTCTCCTTCCCTGGCCTTTTGGGTTGTATTTTGTTTGCTTATGGTGTTAGGAATGGATCTCAGGGCCTTGCCTATGCCTGGCAAGGGCTCCAGCCCTCTCTTTAACGTATGAAACAATGAATGGGCATACCAGTTTCCATGTTTGGAAGTCAGTATCCTATCTTTGCCTTCATTTATGCCTATAGCACTTCTGGAAGACCCTGTTTCTACTTTATAGAAAACAAACCCAAATAAAACTTTGAAAGCAAGCAAGAACACCGGGGGAAAAGCACTGAGCCAGGGTTAGGCTGGGTCTCTCAGCTCTCAGACTCAAGAAGGATTTGAAGGGAGCACACTGGCTCTTTGTGTGTAACCGGGGGCTTCTAAAGGACCAGGATGACAATTGACATTGGAAAGGCTAATCCCCAGAAATACCTGCAGCCTGCACCCCTGTGGTTTTGTTTACAGTGTTGAATGACCCCATCCCTTTGGAGAAGTTCTGCTTGAGCAAAGATGAACTTCAGCAATCCGCACCCCATCCGAATGATCAGTAATTTCAAATGCAGGGAAATCTAAGCTAATAAGATTTGATTGTTTACAACTCCTTGGCACATCATACACATCTAAAGCCTGGCATTACACAATTATAAAGTACCCCCACCTCCACCCCCCACCCGGTGCGTGTCCCACGCACGTGCTGCTCAGCTCTGCATCAGGGGGCTAACGCAGAAAAACACAGAAAAGCCTGCTGTAGCTGTGGTTACTGCTTGCTCTGGAGAAGCAAGCAGGACTGAGGGCATTTGGACAAATGTAGGTTCGTTCCTTGGTTTCCCCAAAGATGATCCGCTGTAGCTCACATCGTGGGGAGAGAGGAGCCACACCAGCGTATGAAGCAATCACAGGTTGCCACATCCAGCCGGCTGTCATCACAGAGCACTTTGGGCCCTCAGAAGATTTACCCAAATGGTCTTAAGTGGCCAGAGAGAGGGAAACATGCTGCAGAGAGCTTGCTCCCACTGAGGACATTTCTCCCCCTGCTGTTTAAAGGAAGAGTTTGATAAGGCAATGCAGAGTGTTTTAATGTCTGCCAAATAAAATAGATGGCCATCTTAAAGGCGGTGAATGAGAGATGAAAGAATTGGCTCAAATGGCTCGGGATGGGTTTGCTTCTATAGGAGACCCCAGTGTGGCCAAAAACGTGATATCCTGGAGTCAGAGGGCACAGGCCATGCTTGTAGAGATGACAGACGGAGGGCTGAGATAAGGGCAGGGCAGAGCCAGGGTATCCCGGGCCTAGGCACATTCTTGGTCTCACTGTGATCTCCGTGGCTTCAGTTCTTCATCCTGGGTAAAAGATGACATAATTAACCAGCTGAAACTGGTGAGTAGTTAAAGGAAGCTGTTGGTGTTTACTGGAGTTCTTAGTTTACTTAGATTTCCTTAGTTTTGAACTAACATCCCTTTTCTATTCCAGTATCTGACCAGGACACCACTTTTCATCATTAGGGTTCCTTAGGCTCCTTATGGCTCTGACAGTGTCTGGACTTCCCTTGCTTTGAGGAATGTCAGCCAGGTACGTCGGATGCTACTGGGGTTTTTCTGACGTTTTTCTTATGATTAGACAAAGATGAAGCACAATGTAAAGCTGGCACAACTAAGTCAAGGAGGCAAGAGTGGCCTCCTTGTAACACATATTTGCAGTAATTCTCCCTTCTCCAAGCATAACACAGAGAGAGAGGAGGGGAGGGAGGGAGAGGGCGAGAGGGCGAGAGAGAGCTCAGTGGTGGTCTTGAACATACTAATCTAATTGCTGGCTGGGTGACTTGAGATACAGGGACAAGTTTTATGTCACTCACCACCAGCTCTGCTACAACCACTTTAACTCTGTGTTACAACCACTTTAAGTCTTTCAGGAGTTATTAGTCAAATTTTTTAAATCAAAATACTGGAATTCAGACGGACAGGTGAGCGCCTTGACTTACTTTACGTGGCTCACGTGTCACCCCACAGTTACAGACCGTAACTGACCATAACTGTCGTCAGTCTCTATACTGGCAGGATTTAGAGATTCACATTCTCACGAGAAACCCTAAAACCACTGAACTCATTTGAGAACATCAGGAATGCAACCTGACTTTTTTAAAAAGTAAGGTTTTAATACCAAGTTCCGTAAACAGGAGTAGAACAGGAGTTACTTCGGCTAGAGAAGACAAGCTCGTAGACAACTTGATTATAATCATCTAGGATTGTGGAGGATTGGAAAGAGCCATTTGGGCTCGAGTTCCCGTCATGGTTCTGTTGCAAACTAGCTAACATGACCTTAGGCAAGCTACTTGACCTCTCTGGGCTTCGGTTTTGCAGGTAGAAAATTAATAGAATAATGCGTAGCTGGTAGGGCTGTGGTAGGTTAGCAGGGAGGTGCTGAATATGTAAGATGCCTGGCATGGACTGAGCTACTCGGTACACAGGAGCTCCTGCCACATCTACCGTCTGGGTTAGCTATGAGGAAAGGAATACCACTTGACATTTCTACGACTCTTCATAGCTTCAAAAGCATTCACTCACAGTTTACGCTGATAAATCATATCCTAGCCCTCAAAGCCCAAATAAGAGAAAATGGGCTTTAAGTCAAGCAAGGGTGACTTTGGTTGTTGGTCTGGGAGATAATATAACTCCGATCACATTTTCGGAAGGCTGAGGATTAAGGTCCCAGGGCAGCCACAGCTTTGACCTCTCCACCAATAGCATAAGTTCCCAGCAGGCAGGAGTGATTCTGAGCTCTAGGATGCTCAGGAGGCTGGGGATGCACTGTCAGTGCTGTTTCCAAACTGGATGCTCCTGGGCATCCCTCTGTGTTCTGCCTTTTGGGGCCATGCTTTTCTGGAGGGAGATCTGTCAATGCATAGCCCTGTGGGCAAGACAGATCCCATTCCTGTATTCTTTAAAGGAACAATTTTCTATACAGCTCTGATCCTCTCAGCTGGGATTTCAGAACTGCAGCTTCAGTTATTAGGAACTGCTCTTGCTTCAGGGAAGCACCAGGGTTCTAGAACCTCACTTGGTGTCAAAGCATTAGGTGGCTCTTAGGCCTGTTAAGAGCTACAGGCTCAGTGGGGGTCCCTAGTACTATATATACATTCACATTACATTACATACACATAGTATTAAACTGCCAGCCTGGAGGTGAGCTGTGCAGCTCTGCACACTCCAGAGCCATGCCTTCTACCATGGTATCCCATAGGTAGGTGTATTGATAGGCACATAGCAGGGGTATAATGAACAAATTTCATTTATAACACCCAGTACATTTGGTGATCACCCACCCCAGCTGTAAGCCCACTAAAGGAGAGGGCTATACTTCCATCTCTATTTTTTTTTTAAACACCATGGCCCATATTGTAAATTCTTTAATGAGTGGTACTTTTATATTATGATTGCTTGGTGGTGATCTGCCTCCAGGCTGAGTTGGTGTGCCAGGGCTCTGGCACCATCTTGGTGGTAGGGACTATCCACTTGTTCCTATGTCTGTTTACTGCTTTAAAAGGTACCTGAATTTTACCTGATAAAAGTCCCCAAGTAAAGTCTTTCAGTTTTCCTAGAGGGATCCTGGGCTGGCCAAGGGGACAGCAGTCACATACTGCAGCTTTCAGGAACTGTATACTTTCCATCCTTCTTCTATTGGATAGGCATAAGATGTGATGGGAATCTCTCCCTGACCACAAGGTGAGGAAATGGCCCAGGAATAGTGGAGCAACAAGAGAGAGCCAGGACTCTATCACTGGGACTTCCAAGTAGACTTGGTGGTTGTGAGAGAAGTAACATGTCTTGCTTAAGGCCCTGTACTCGGTGTCTCAGGGAGCACAGACAAGACTTTATCCCCAGTGACAGCCTCATCTGGGTGCCACTGTCGCTGTAGCCCAGTTCCTGACAGGATCAGGTCTTCTCCCTGTGGAGCCTCTAGGGAAGTCCTGCAGCAGCCAGAAGGCAGATGCTCTTTGCAAGCTCCAGCCTGAGTCAGCAGCAGTTTGCAGTTTAATGAGATGACACTAACGATTGTGGCTCCGTGAGATGAGCAGGCTGGTCCTCCCTGGAGACCTATGGAAGGTCCCAGCATTTCCATGATTGCTGAATTTGGAGGTCGGGGGGAAGACAGGAGTCTTAGAAAGGGAAGGAGAGGCCACAGACCTACAGATCATGCATTTGCTTCCCCAGAACCAACATGAACTTTAGTTCAACTGAAGGGGGGAAACAGCACCTAGGACTGCTTTGCTCTGGCAGGAGCTGCTGCAAATGCTTCTTCCGCCTCCCCAGAGCTCTCCAGGACCTGTTGCCAATGACTTTGTCTGGTGCATAGTGGTTCTGGACCTACTAGAGATTTGCAGTCCTGAGGTACCAGGCGGCTCATCTTATATTCTTTATTGCTCTGGATTTTCTGCGGAGGTCACAGACCTGCCTCTTGGACCACTGCCCTGCAGACTCACAACCTCTGCCCATCAACACTTCTCACCCCCTTAGGCCCCCTGCACCATGGGCCCCACCCATCTCTCAGCCACGCCCTATGAACCATGTCCATAGAGCCTCTGTGGTTTGTTTCTGATCCCAATTGTCCAGAATAGAGAAACAAATATTTTTGTAATATTCCCATGTTGGATTCTGGGGATATGGGTGCCAAGTATCTATTTTCTTACTCTCCAAGAACGGTAGGGTCTTGAGGAATCACGTTCTTGTTTTATTTTATTTATATGGGTGTGCATATGCATATGGTCAGAGGGAAGGTCAGGCTTAAATTTTCAGGCATTCTCTTCATCTCTCTCGTTTTCTTTTTCTCTTTCTTTCTTTCCTCCTTTCTTTCTTTCTAAGACTACATCTCTCAAAGACCTGGAACTCATCAAATAGACAAGGCCTGGTTGATCAGTGAGCCTCAGGAATCTATGTATCTCCACCTCTCCCACTCTGGAATTACATATGTGTACTACCATACTCATCTTTCTTTTTCTCTCTTTCTTTCTTTTCATGATGTCAGGGGGATTTAGCTATGCTTCAAATTTGCAAGGTAAACACTTTACTGACAGCCTTCTCCCCAGCCCCAACTCTTCCTCTTTTGTTGTTGAGTGCTTCTGGGTGAAGCAGTTTGCTAAGAACCTATTCTATAAATTAGCCCAGTGAATTCTCCTCAAGAGGCCTGTGTTATTATTCCCATTTTACAAGAGAAGCACGAAGGCTGGGGAAGAGCCAGTCATGGGTATCCAGCTCAAGGCAAGGGAACTCCAGAAGCGGATTCTGAACCCAGGGGATCTAGCACAGATGCTACTCTTTCAGGATCCCTCCAGTGGATTCCGGCATCCTGAAACATTTGATCTAGGCTACGAGCGAAGATAATCTTTAGTAAGAGGAACAAAGGCCAGCCCCAGATGAGAAGCATTGTGCATGAACTCTGCTGGGTCTGAGTGGAGCCAGACACACAGCATGTGGCCAGAGGACAGCTTCCGGGGTGAATAGGAATGAAGCGGCAAAGCCGAGCCAGGAAGGTGGGGAAGAGTGCAGCTGAGAATAAAGAATATCAGCTCACACTGGTCTCCTGGATCAAGGAAAAGACACTGGAGGCAGAGAGATGCTACCTGGCTCTGCAAGCACAGCCGGGGCACTGGGAAGGAGGAGCCTTCTAGGGAGCCTGTGGGCGTAAGTATCTAGGCCAGTGGTTCTCAACCTTCCTAACGCTATGACCCTTCAATACAGTTCCTCATGCTGTGGGGACCCCCAACCATACAATTATTTTCATTGCTTCTTCATAACTGTAATTTTGCTACTGTTACGAATTGTAATGTAAATGTCTGATGTGCAGAGGGTCTTAGGCAGCTGACCCACAGGTTGAGAACCACTGCTCTAGTGCTTCTCTCCTTGCAGGCTTCTTCCTCCAGGCTCTAGAAATAACAGAAGGGCACTAGGTGGGCTGAGCAGCATCTCCAACCATGCAAGAGGTTCTCTAGGTGAAGACCTTTCCATCTTTGCCTTTCTGGAGCATCTCCATGGGGCCTGAGGATGTGGGTGTAACCTCCCTAAACATACACACACACACACACACACACACACACACACACACACACACACACCCCTTTTGTCTCCAGCCTGGCTTCCTGTAGCTCCCTCCCAGTTGCAGTGCTTGCCAAACCAGCCTTCCTCCGCACACAGCCCCACTCCATTTATTTTCAGATTTTAGTGCTTTAAAATAGCCTCGCTGATAGGTGCCAAAACCCAACAGACCTGAAAAATGCTTACCAGGATGAAAAACTGAAGGACACTGGCTTTCCAGACGCGACTCGGGTTTGCCGCCTCTCATGCTAGCTCTCATTCCCTCCCACCTGCAGACAGGGTGGCACACCCCTGCCCCCAATCTTTCCCAGCCTTTCTTTCTTGATACAAATGACTGTGAAAAGTGTGTAAGAAGCTCACAAGAAAGATCGCTCCCAAGGGCTGCACAATGGCCCGGTATGAGAGAAAATTCCATTTCCGCGTGACAGGTAAAGAACTGAGGCAGGCACTTGGGTCAGAACCTCGGTGAACGGAACAGCAATTCCCACTGTGCCTGGGGACAAGAAGGAAGAGGAAACAGGCAGAAGGCTGGGCAGCAGGCAGTGGTTTCCTTGGTCTCTCTGTGCCTTTCCTTCTCCTTCTTGGTCCTTCTGAGGCTTCAGGTATCCGGGAGGAGCTGCCTTAAGGTGACACCAGCGTTTGTCTCGGCCTTGCAGCCTGGACTGGTTATTTCCATTATTCAGTTTGATTAACAAGCTGTAGAGAGGCCCCCAGCACTGTGCTGTGTCCTTGGGAAGCAGAGCTATACAAAGCAAATGCAAAACATGGTCTCCGCCTTCTAGGAGAGCTCAGAAAGCACAAAGTATTATAGGTGTCGTACTGAAAACCTAGCGTTTGTGGAAGGTAACGAGGACTCTGTGCAGGAGGTGACCTTGAGGCTGAGACTGGAAAGATGAATAGGGATTGTCAGTCAAGTGTCAGGGAAGGTAGACAGGGAAAGGCGACTACTACGGAGCAAAGGTCCTGTGCAAAGGGGATAGGGATGAGAAAGAGCAGGCTGCTTCCTCGAGACAAGGGGCTCAGTGTAGATGGAGAAGAATGCTGGGGTCAGGGGAAGCAGAGGCATGGTCTGGAAAACAAGGAGGGCCATCCAGGATGTTGAAGATCTTGTATATTTGGTTTCCTCTATCACTGTGGCAGAACAATGGGCAGGAAGCAACTGGAGAGGGAAAGGGCTTGTCTTGGCTCATGGTTGAGGTACAGTCAGTCCATCAACACATGGAAGGTTTGACAGGGAGTGGAAGCTCTGGCTTTGACAGCTGCTTGCTCACATCTGGGTGGATTGGAATGCAGAAACAGGAGATGCTGGAAATGTTTGCTTCTTCTCCTCTCTCTCTCTTTCTTTTTCTCTCTCTCTTTTTCTCTCTCTCTTTCTTACAGACCAGGTTCGTAGCTCAGGAGCGGTGCTACCTACACTCAGAGTGGGTCTTCTCTCATCCATTCCCCTTAGAAACGCCCTCACAATTACGCCTAGACTCGAGCCACACTAACACTGCAGGGATTTCTTCGTTCATTTAAGGTAACAAAACTGACCGTCACACCTTGGGAGAAGCTTGAGGAGTTTGGATTTCTGGAGCAGGTTTGGCTTCCTTCACACTTTCATTGCCCTTGGCTATACCAAATGCTTGAGAGGTATTATGGTTGGGCAAGAGGTGAGCTTTGCAAGGCTCTGAGCAGAGATAATATCTGATGAGTTCAGAATTTTAGAGTCATCGCATTCAGGCTTCAGGGTAAAGCTCGGCTTTCAGGAAAACAGGGCTGGAGGCTCAAGACAGGCAGTGATAGAGTCTCTTAACCACAGACCACCATGCAGGGGGAGAAGGAGATACAGAACTTAGGACTTGGTGACTGTCGTAGGAATGACAGAAAGGAAGAACTGAGATGGAGGACATTGTGTCAATCAGTTCTCTGTAACTGTAGCAAATCAACTGAAGGAGTCCGTGCATTGAGCTGTGGGAAAAATGAGTCTCAGCTTCAGATAGGAGTTCCTATTCTGATTCCAGAAACTTTGCACTAAGGGATCATGTGTTGGTTACCTCATATCCCTGTTCAGCACCATTTATGCAAAATGAAGATGCCATTCCTCTCCTGTGGAAGAGAAATGGAAGCTTACACAAGGCACCTAGGACCACTACCCAGTGGATGCTCAGTTGGAAGGGTCCAGTTCTCGTACTTAGGATAACAGGAAAGATAAGCCCTTTCACATCAGGAGATGGAGTTGGGAGAGGACGATCCAGGTGGAACGAGCCAAGGATGTATTCACAAAGGCCTGAGTGGAGAGTCATTTGGCCTGATTGAAAAGCAGGGAAAGATGGAGGTTACAATGGCAAGTCAGAGAACAAGGAGGCTCTCAAACCAATGCTACCCGCTTCTCTCCATCTTGCTGTGCTCCTTCACCTCAGCCTCACACAGCTCCCTGCAGGGGAGGGAGTTGTCACCCTTCTCCTCACCTCCAACCTTGCTGGCTTGCAGTCCGTTCTCAAAACAGCTTCCGTAGCCCAGGCTTGCAGGTTGGAACTTCACTCAGCCCCTGTGAGGGCCACGGAGGGTCTCGGTCAAGAGAGTAATTAGGTGACACTTCCTCAGTTTTTGCTACCCAGACAGCAAGGCCACCCTGGAGCGTTGGCAGCATGGCTGGGTCACTGGTGGTGGTGGTGGGGGTTGCCAGGGCTCTGTACCACAGTGCAGAGCTCGGCTCAAAGGCATCCACACATCCTGGGCAGCTCACCATCACGCAGCCCCTGCATTATGTGTAAAACAGGCTTCCTTTCCTTCATCCAGAGGGCCTCAGTGACAGATGAGGGGACTGGAATTTAGATCTTACATGCACAATAATCTTTTGTCTTATATATTCATCTCAGCTGTGTCTTTTATTGCATATCGTAACGATTATTATAATTTAAAATCCCTTTAATTGCTGCATATGAAGTTCTTTACCCAATTTTAGTGTTTGGTTTTTCGAGACAGGGTTTCTCTGTTGTAACTCTGGCTGTAGCCTCTGTAGACCAGGCTGGCCTCAAACTCACAGAGATCTGCTTGCCTCTGCCTCCTGAGTGCTGGGATTAAAGCCTGCACCTCCACTGCCTGGTTTTCACCCACATTTTAAAATTAAATTAGCATCCCTGGATGGTGGACTATCCTTTCCTCTGGCCTTGTGTGTGTGGTGACCCAGATAGCAGCAGACGCCTGAGCTATAGATATCTAATTGGGGGCACCCCGTACAACTTTATCTTGACATCTTGCCTGCTTCTCCCCACTTGCCTGCTCTTCTCTTCTTGAGTTAGCAAGCTCCTCACACTCCAAGACCCAGATGTTTTCTCTCAACAGAAAATTACCCAGTTTATTAATTCAACAGAAAGCCCACAAGAGACTCTTTCCGCTAGCCTGCCCAGCCTCTCTCCTTCCATAGAGACTACCTCAGCAGCACTTATACAGATCCAACAGTCCGGTGATGATGCAGCACTCTGCAGCCCAGCTCCTGAAGACCTGCATGGAACAATTATGAGCATGGGATGGGAGCCAATAATGAGGCATCTACTCGCCTGCCAAGCTTCACATTTGCTGTGGTCTATTCAGCTTTCTAAGAGGCCCACGGACTTGAGCTCGTGACGTGATTTTCCTAAAGGCACACGGCTACTTTGTAATAGAACTTCATCACAGTCCTGACGATGCAAAGACCACACTCACACCTTAAAGGAAACAAGAGGTAGTTTATTCTGTGGTGATTTTGAGTGACCATGGATGGCCCAGGAACACAGATCTAGGTTACCTCAAATTCCATGTTCCAACATGGAAGCAGTTTCATGAAGTTTTATAGTTTTACAAAACAGAGAAAGTCATAAACCAAGGCAAGTTTAAAATACATTGGTGGATACACTGAGAGAGATGGTTTTAGTAAGATAGGGAAACTTGACTACAGCTCCACGATACTATCTAATGACAGTCTTAGCTCTGGGGCCAGTGGAAGCTAATTGTCTGCTAAGTTAATAGATTCCAAAAGGTTTTTATCTATTAATCACAAGATGTTAGTTCCGACACAGAGGTGGGCAAGGAATGGCTATTCCAGAGAGCTAGCCCAAGATAGACTAACCTCTGGACCTGCAGCATGCCAGCCTCTCTACAGTACCGAAGGTTCTAATCGGTCAGGTCTCTGCAGACATAGCTTCTTTTCTAGAGTTTGCATTCACTGTTCCTCTCTTAATGTATCGGAACTTGATCTTGGTTTTTGATGCGTACGTGTGTGCCGTGTGCGGGAAGGATGCTAGGTGTCTTAACTCTTATTCCCTTAAGACAGGGCCTCCTGCGGAGCCTGAATTAGGTGAGGCAGTCACCAAGCCCCACTGATCCTCCTGTCTCTGCCCGCTCTAGCACTGGGACTACATGTGAGAGTACAAACACTCCTGTTTTTTTTACACGGGTTCTGGGGATTCAAACTCAGGCCCTCATGCTTGTGCGGCAAGCACTTCCTACTCTTTAACCTCCCCAGCCCCTGGAACTTGATTTTGAAGTGTATCCTTGTCCTCCTGGCACTGTGGACGCGCAAGTGGCTCCTCGTGTATTTTGGCAGTCTGTCTACAGTCTGAGAGCAATCACTGAGGATCTCTGAATGTCAAGTGCAGCGGAATCCCGACAGCGCGGCGATGAGCAACCCCGCAGCCTCCAGGGTGGCTTGAGTCAGGCGTGCTCTCCTTTCCTCCGGTCCTTACACATCTCCACATTCCTCTGCCGACAAGTAGATACAAGAGCCAGAATCAAAGGACGCCTTTAAACTACTCGAGGAGAAGTGTAGTATTGAGGGGAGGCTTCCGACTCTCAGGCAGCTTCATCAGTTTTTCCACGGAGAACCGGAGGGACCCGTTCTGCTTCCAGCGCACCCAGGTCCGCCTGGCCTCCAAGCTGCTCACATGCGCCCTCTGCAGGGCTGTCACAGCCATGAGGAAGGAAGCCAGGCCCTGGGCCGCAAAGCTCTCAGTTTCCCTGTGTCTTTTCTCTCTGGAGTCTCCCTGGTCTGGGATCTCCAGGCTCTGAAACTCCAGGACTCCTAGGCTGGAGAGGCCTGCTCTCAGCAGTGTGATCCCCTCTTTCATTCAGGGTCCTGGGTTTTGACCTTGACATGGTTTACTGACTTAGATAAAAAAAAAAAAATGTGCAAAGTTCAGAGCAGCCAGTGCCTTTTTCTTCTGCGAGTGATCCACCCCACTCAACCGCTCGCCTCCGTTTATACAATTTGTGCTCTGGTTTGTGGTGGTTGCGAACTGGGGTTCCCTTTGCCTGTCTGCAGCTGCAAAAGCCCCCAAACCTCTTCCTCGAGCCACAGAAAGAATTGTTTCAGCCTGAGCAGCACAGCTCCAGGAATCTTTGCCCAGAAAGGAGGAAATAAATCAATGTTTGCTTAAGGAGTAAAGAATAAATTCCTCTGGAAAAACAAAATGTGATTTTTAAATTATCAAAGCCGGATTTAGGAACCACAGAGGAAACTTAACCTGTGAACTCTTAAGAAGTGCTTTGAGGTAAACACCAGACTCCCCTGACTGTGATTGATTACTGGGTGCCTCATCCAACCCTCCCCTTCCCTGCCCCCCCAACCAGGCTCCTGCTGCCCCTTATGGGTCACCCCCATCTTCAACTGTCCCTGTGGGATCACTGATCAAACACAGAGGAACAATTAAGCCCTAATGTTAACACTAAGACAGGCAGCCCTCTTCTACGTGGCTTTTAACCCCTGGCTCTAATTTTGCTTTTCTTTGACTTCTGCTTCTGTTCCAGTATCTGTCTAAAATGTAAATGTATCCCCGCTGATGCTGACAACAGTAAACACTTTTGTCCCAGGAGACACCTCTGATTTAACGCTTTGTTCCTTTTGCTTTTGTTTCTATAGACAGTAGCTCACTACGGTAGCCCAGGCTGGCCTGGAACTCAAAATCATTCTGTCTCCACCTCACCAGTGCTGGGATTAGGGGTGCATTCTGCCACATCTGGCTACATCTGGCTACTGCTTCTTGCTTTTGCAATCCAGTGTCTAAAATGCCATATGAGCCAGCCTTTCTGCACAGACCTGGGTTTCCTAATCAGTCTTGAAGCTTCTCTCTGATCAGAACTTCTAAGAGCAAAGAGCTAAATTTAAAAGTAAATAAAGGAGAAAAGAGAAAAAAAATATCTACCCAAATAGGACATGTAACAGGAGGGACGAAAGAAAGGAGAATCCTTCATCCACCCGACTTCCCAACTGGCATTGTTTAGTGGACAACAGCAGAACCAGCTGCAGAATTAGGAATTCTTGCTGAAAATATATTTTCATTCCATATATTTGTGCAATGTATATATTCCATATATATGCATACCATACATTCTAAAACATAAATGTAGAGCTCAAAGAATACTGATAAACAGAACACACTCTCATAATTATTACCCAGACCAGCAAACAGAATGTGAACCACACCCCAGAGGTCCTCAGCCGTGGTCATTGTCCTTGCAAGGGTGTTCATGTTGACCAAGTTTGAGTTTTGTGTGAGTTTAATCTCATAGCACGAACGGCTTTGTGTCTGGCACATTTCACCACCAAACCATTTGTGTTCAGCATTATGTTGACAAGAGCAAGTGTGGTTGTTTCATTTTCATTATTGTACAATATTTAACTGCACGACTACATCGTTGTTTACCTGATCTGCCACTGATGGACATTGGGCAAACTTCTAACCTGGCTTTTATGAATGATCATACTCTCAACACTGTAGTTCATTCTTTGGATTCATGTAGAGATAGGCCTAGCAGCATATTATATGGTTATGGACACAGACAGAGAGACAGACAGACAAATAGACAGACAGACAGAAACACACACACACACACGCACACACACTGCCGTAGGTGCTGACGAATAGCTGACCAGTATATATGAATTGTCTTAGTTTATAATGTGAGACTTCTGGTGTCTCCACACCCGGTGGCATTAACAGTCTATGAGATAGGTGTAAGCCATTTCATATTGGTCATTTAATGATCATTTCCCTGATTCTACCAACGTTAAGCACCTATTTCTAGGCTTTTGGGCTGCTCAGATATTCTGTGGTAGGAAGTTCCTGTTTGGGCATTTAGCCTGTCTCTCTATGGCTTGTCTGTGGATTTCTTATTGATTCTTAGGGCTAGTTTGTCTGTTGGAGGCAATGCCTCTAGTTGTCCTGAACTTAATGCTGTTTGCATGTCTACGCTTGCTTCATTGGGATTCTAAAGGAGTGTAGTTCACTGTGTTCTCAAGCTTGACCTGTCCCTGAAGGATCTGGGATTTTATCCTCAGCCCCACCTGCTACCCAGAATTCTCAGTTGGCCTTGTTGTCTTCCTTATAGTTCCATCTTATACCGCAGTCCGGCTTGGTGGGGCAGGAATGTGGTGTAATTTTAGTCTTAATTCTTTGGTAGATTTCCATGAAAGAGCCTGGGAGAGTGGACCAAGCCATCTGAGGCAGACAAAGTGTCATTGTCTCTGTTCAGCTCCACAGATCCTGCAGGGAACTGTCTGGCCACGCAACCTGGCTGTGCTCTCTCTTCCCATCACGCTCTGTAACAAGCAGCAACAGATTGATATCGACGCCGCCTCTCTTCACACCTGTAGTAATAGCCAGGACTCTGTTTGTGTCGGAACATGTGAGCTTTCCGCACCTCGCCCGTCCTGGGATTCTGTTGCTGCCCACTTAACTGTTAGCTTCTGTTTATACAGAAATATCAAATGAGTTATGCCAAGCATTCACCTCTGCTCTGGACTGCGGATGAACGCAATGTGACTATATAGCTGCCTGATGCTCCCGCCACAGTCACGGACTGTGTCCTCTTTAAACCATAAGCCAAAACACCAAACCGTTCACTGAGTTGTTTTTGCCAGATATTTGATCATAGCAACGAAAACAGTAATGCACTGGGTCAGGCTCCAAGCGGCTGTGATCTGATTACTAAAGGATGAGGATTTGCTTTGGACTCTACGGTTCCAGGGTCTGCCTGCGTGCTGACTGCGACATGAAGTCAGGTGTGTAATTTTCCACCCTCAGGGCCACACCGTTTCAGATTTGGAACTATCGTGGATTTCATATTTGAGGATGATGGACGCTCGTCTGAAATGATGTGAGAGTTTGTCGCAGCACAGTGGTAGAGAGCTGGGTCTTAAATCCCCGGCTTCCATCTAACCCATGACTGGGTGTTCGTGACCCATGGCTCGGAATCCTTTATGCAGAACGTATCTCTTTGGTCTAGATAAACTCTTGTACTCTGGCATTTCACCGTCAAGCCATTTCCTCTGTAACCTTTTACTTCCTTTGTTCCTTCTCAAGTCTGGCAGACCTTTGTCACCTGGACAGGATGCGCTTAGACAGTTTCCAAGCCACATCAAGAGATTTTTAATTTCCTCTCAGCTTTGTTAGCATTTCCCATTGTTACAGGTCACAACACAAGGTTATTTACTAGGAACTGAGAAATGTCACTAATGTGAATCGGGAGCCTGGCGCTTTCCCTGTCAGCGGTCAGAGCGACGTGCTGTGCCCCTCTTCCTAGGAGGCTGAGCCCAGGCCTGACTCCCTTAAGCGTCTGTCCCTGCTGTAGGAGGGCTACCACCCGAGGTTGGGGTGTGCCAACGCATGTAAGATTTGGTCAGGGAACTGAGCCACGGACTGCTGTTAGTCAAAGAAGAGTCTGAAAACCTTCAGATCTATTTCCTAGTGATGAGAATTTCCTTGTTCAAAAGTCATCCACTCTTTTGCAGCCCCCATCTCTCCACTTGAGTCTTTGACTCCTTCAGTGGTGGATGTGAAGACAGTAAAGAGGAGTGACTGGATGGAGCTGTGAACCGGCGCCTTCTCTTTCCTTATTCACTCTCAGCACCATCAATGCAGCCAGGACGGAGGACAGGAGGCAGCGAGGAGGAGGGGTCTCACTGGTTCTCAGGGAAGCAGGTTGTGGTCAGCAGGCGTGAGAACGGCACTCCGCAGAACGTCCCCTTCTTTTGGCTTCTAGGTCACTGTCCTTTATTGATTTTTCTCTTTTGTTCTTCTTAAACACTTACGTTGCCTTCAGGATCGGTGCCAGGCCCCTTTTGAACCTCACTAAAAATGTCTCAGCTGCTTTCCTGGTTATAAACACCTCCTGTAGGCCGCCTGCAAGCCCAGCCTCCATTCCAGCCTGATTTCTCTTCAGAGCTGTAGAAGAGTGTGTCTACCCGCTCAGTTGATCTACTTACTTGGCAGCGGCATTGGTTAGAATCCCGTAACTGAAGTGAAATCTCTGAAATGCTCACCTTAAAAGGCAGAACTGTCTGTTTGTGGTATATGTATGTTCACGTGTGCACGTGGGTTTATGTAGTTTTGCATGCATGTGTGTGCATATGTGTCCAGAGGCCAGAGGAGGATGTCAGAAGTCTTCTTTTCTTGATCAATCTCCACCTTACTTTTTGAGGCAGAGTCTCTCACCAATTCCAGAGCCCACTGATTGGCTAGACTAGCTGATAGTAGGTTCTAGGGATCTGCCTGTCTCTGAGCATTCTCCTCCAGCATCAGGGTCCCAGGTGCACGCTATGCTCACGCAGGGATCTGATCTTGGGTCCTCGTGCGTAGCAACCATTTGACATACTCAGCTATCCCTCAGGCCCTTGGAAGGTTTGACTCACAATCTTAGAGGTGTCAGGCCTATGATCAGTTGGCTCCATTGCTTTGGAGCCTGTGGAGATGCAGCACATCATGGCCAGCCTGTGCAGAGGAGCTTTCTCATATCATGGTGGCTGGGAAGCAAAGAAAGTGGAAGAGGTAGAGCTCGGATCTCTGAGTGTCTTTGAGAGCATCTCCCATCACTTAAATTCCTCCTTTTAGGCCCCACCTTTTAGAGGTTCAAGCACAACCCACTCACACCATGAACTGGGAACCACCATCATCACAGGAGTCTTTGGAGAATGCTGGAAGGTCTAGAGTAATCGGCTCAAAAGCATCTCCAACTTTGTAAGTCAATGACAGAGTCCGTCTCCATGCTGAGCTTGCCTCCTTTCCCATTACTCATCTCCGAGAAGCCAAATGTCCAGGAGGCATCTTCCTTTCTCTCCATGTCCCTTGCCCTTCCCACACAGCACCCCAACCAGCTTATCCACAGGCACCTTCACTCTAGTCTTATTTCCTGCCAGAACTCCTGCGGAGGATCCTCACCAAATCTCTTCTCACCAGCTCTTCCTTTTACCCCATCTGCTCTGCAGGAGGATTCAGCAAGTAAGAGCTTTAAAATGAGAATCGGATTACGTTCCCTCCCCACTTAAAACCTGTGGGGGCTTCCTGCGGCATTTATAAACTTTATAATTGACACATAACATTTGTTTATGGAGTACAGTATGTTAATCGGATACATGTATGCAACGTGCAGCGATTAGCATTTCCACCTCCTTAAACATTGATCACTTCTAGGTATTAGGAGACATCAGAGTCATTTAATTATTTGGTAAGCTGCTCACAAGAACCCGAGTGGCAGGCTTGCCAGCACACTAGCCCACCCTTTCTTACCCCTGCCTCTCTCTGGTCCAGTCTCTAGGTCTGCACTTGGAAAGTTCCCTCTACCTGGAATCCTCCCCTCTCAGGCTTCACCTGGAGCCTGCTATGGCTGCTACCTATTTCAGGCCAAACCTCAGCATGGGTGCCTTCCCTTGCCTTCCAATTCATGTGTCTTCCCTGATACTGTTCTTGTCTTCAAAGTCCTGCCAACATGTAATTGTTATTTAAATTAAATGCAAAAAAATACACATTCTATTTATTCTAAAAAACTCTCATTTAAAAGCCTGCACTGCCCTTAGACTTGGGAGGCCTGACCTTGTCTGAGCTTTGGAAGCCCAGCTCCAATCTCTTTCTGGCTATGGCCCTCCCAGTGGGGTGAAGAGTCCACAGGGCCACAGCTCCCATCCCAGCCAGAGTGAACACATTTAACAAATATAAATACTGAGTGCACAGTTCAAGTTGAATGCCAACTTCTTAAGTATGCCCCATTCAATACTTGGGATAGATTTACACCCTAAAAATTTAGGTCATCTGGAATTCAAGTTTAGCTTAGTGTTCTGGATTTTACTTGGCAGCTACAGGCCCATTTTCTAGAATAGATGTCTGCAAACCATGGCCTGAGGATCAAATCCAGCCTGTTTTTGTATAGAAGGCTGCACCGTGACGTAGCCATATTCGTGTCTGTATGCCATCAATTGCTTTTATGCTACAGCGGTAAAGTTGAATAGTTGGGACCAGAGACTGAATTGTACACATGATGGTTACTCTCTGATCCTTTCCAGCAAAATCAGACCACACACTGGGTCTCCAGAGCTCCTTAAGTCCCTGCATGATCAATCCAGAGTACCCAGAAGCCCCAGGGGCCCTTTGACCTATTAAGGGTGGCCCAAGGCCAACAGTACAGGAATAGGATGGGGCAGGGAAACTTGAACATGGGGCCCTCACAGCATGAGGAGGGTGAGAGTGGGGAGACTGGAGTCCACCCTTTCTGTTCTCCCCACAAGGGTCTGAATATTCTAAACCTGCACCTGCCCTTTCTTTTCAGTAGGAAGGCATATTTTTCAAGGAAACATATTCTATTGATTTTGGGTATTAGATTGATTTAACTTTTAAATAGTTAATCATGTGCTAGACTAGACAGGCCCCTTTTTGTACTCTTGGCCCCACAAATGTCACACCTGTTTTAATCACTACAAAGAAATGTCATCAGTAGTGCCACCTAGTGGCGAGATCTACCATCTAGAATTCCCAAGCAGCCTAGCTCCCCAAGGATATACACAGAAGCTGAAGAACTCTGGCCAGAACTGTGACAGGCCAAGTTAGAATTATATGGCCACAGCCTAGTCTTTGTGAAACACTGAGGGACCACTAAATGATAGTCCACATAGCTATCTCCCCAAATTAGTCGTTTATGGATGGCCCATCCAAATACCTTCTCCTGTTATTACTGTGCTTTACAGTTTGTAAAGTGTGTTCTCATATACCATGGTGTGTACTCCACAGAAAATGGGGCCTCTTATAGCATATGTCACAGCCTGCCAAGCAAGCCAACGCTCTCATCATATCAGAGCTATCCTGTTCTATTAATCGAAGTAGAAGTTAAGCAAAACTCCATTTTCCTCACCGTGAAGAGAACAGAGAAGTTACATTGCAACTGACTGGACTCTTGGCACTAGCCTTCTCCTGGAGTTCCCAGGCCAAAATAAAGTAGAAGAGATTTCTGAAGGGTGTCCGTAAACTCACCTTCAATTCTTGAGACCTGTGACCATTTCTTACTGAGAGCATTAACAGCAGGGTTGACTGTGGCATTTCTGTTATTCCTTAAAAAACTACTGAAGCCTGGTTCTCTGTCAGGCAGAGTCCATGGGAGACGCCTTAAAACCTTAGCAGAAAGTCAGGGCTTGTTGGGGTTAACCTTCATAGATGCCTGTTCTGGAGCACAGCAGGCAACCCAAGCGGCTTGCCGGAGCTAACATCTTGTGAAAACAGCTGTCTCCCAGCAAACCAGTGGGTGAGCTGGGGAATTCACCACAATCTGCAGACACAGTTGAACTTCACGTTACAGTTGAAAATACACGGAGGGAGTTCAAGGAATGAGACAGGAGGCTGGAAGCAGCACGTTTGTTAAATTATACTTTTCTTAAAGATCAATAGATGTTTCAAAAAGGAGTCCAGTGATGGGGGCTTTGTGTGACTTTGAAGAAAACAGTTCTATACTTCTGGTCTCCAGGAGGGCCAATCTCAACCACCAAAGAGACATCTTTCCAACTCTTTGTGTGAGGTAAGATTGTGAGATTGTGAACAACTTTACCTTGCTTCCTATTGCAGGCTTCTGGGATACACAGTGAATGGGGTAAGCAGTTAGATTTATCAGATCTGGGTTGGCCTGATGAGTTCTAGGCACACGCATTATGCATGTATTGAGCAAATACTTAGAGCGCTGTGTACGTCTCAGGTGCCATACTCAGCAATAAACAAATACAACTTGACTGTGGCCATGTGGCATGTGTAATGTGACACAGCCATGAGTCTGCTGGGGACCAGGAAAGACTTTGGACAGGGGAGCATTCTAGCCGTCCTTAGACCAGCACCAGCTAGCAAAGTAGAAAGGAACAGGCTAGCACCGAAGTCCAGGGGCTATACAAAGAGGAGTTCAGCTCCTAAAGCTCCACTTCCTTTAAAGCACTCAGACAATGGCGGTTTCGGGGACGGGGAGCAGGAAAGAGCACAGGAGCCTACAGAGTCAGAGTTTCAGAGACTGGGAAACAATCTCCAGAGAATGTAGCATGTTCTGCCCATGCTGGCCAATAGGAGGCAGTGCTGTGCTTTTCTGGGGAGTTGGTGGAAACACTCCAGGTGGGAAGGTTCATAAAGGTAAAACGTCTCCCCAGGTAGACTATTACCCTTTGGCATGTCATTGAGCATTTCTTTACTATTTATCATCCTCTCTCCCCTTCCAGGGCATATGCACCATGATCAATGAATGATCTTGCCAGTCTTGTCTCTGTTGTTTCCAAAGCATGCAGCACATGTACTAGTGACGGATGAACCCCGCTCCCCAGTGTGTGTGTGTGTGTGTGTGTGTGTGTGTGTGTGTGTGTGTGATAAGTTACTGAATGTGTGAATCTGTGTGGCATGGAAATGAGCAGAAAAACAAGGATGAACCTTACCTTTCTCCTCTGAAAGAGCATCTGGTTTAATCTAGTCCTTTCTACTCTTTTAACACGGGTGGTCAGCAGTGCAGGTGACCACAGGAGAGTCTCTTCATTGCTAGACACTTTTGTGTAATCTGAGTGAAGTCCTTCTGAGGCCATCGTACACCGTGAATGCCAGAAAGCCAAGGCCAAGGCCAGAGAGCAGGGAGGAGTGGGCCAAACCCTGGTGCTTCATTGAGTAGCTGCAGGCAATCAGAAGGCACAGTGATAACGTGGAGACCCACTCCAGTGTGATCAATGCTGTCATTGCTATCAGCAGTCTGAGGCTTTCAGCAGATTGGAGTGTGACAGTCCCAAAGTCCCACCTGTGCCAGGGGACATACAAGACAGCCTGTCTGTGGCCACCAGAAGCAGAACATGCTACATTCTCCCCAAGTTGCCTCCCAGTGCCTGAAACTCTCAGACTCTGTAGGCCCCTGTGCCCTTTCCTGGCCCCCGTCATAATCTGAGTGCTTTAAGAAAGTGGGGCTCTAGGATCTGAACCCCTCTTTGTATAGTCCCTGGTTTTCAGTGCTAGCCCATTCCTTTCCTTTGCCATCATCTACGTTGTTAGATGGTGCTGGTCAAAGGACAGGAGAAGGGACTGTTTGTGTACGAGAGACCTGGGAGGCCACATGCTTGCTTGCCGGTGTGCTTGTGTTGATTACAGGGGAAGGCTTCTGTTTCTGCTTCCTCCTGTCATTTTAGGGCTTGCTTTTAGCACCAGTCTCACACCCATGCCCTGACTCTTCTGGCAGTATTGCTTTGTTACCTAGAGTTTGAGACAATCCAAGAAAAGAAAAGCTAGGTAGATCTGTCATTTAAAACAGCATACTATTCTATAGAGTATGCTGGGGACTAGACGTATTGAGATTTTGATGTCTGTAGCTTTTCAATGAGACTTCAGAGATGTGACAGCCTTCAAGGGTACACAGTCTGGGTTGTATCTGTGCATGCTTCCTAGGGCCAGTGCCGCAGGGTCAAAAGTCACAGTTTGAAATTTGAAGTGCTTTGGCTTCAACGCAATGTCAGAGTGGTTCTCAGGCTTTTCTCTGCCTGCTCTACATAATTAAAATCAACCTATGTCTACCAGCTGTCCCACTTTGCCCAGGGGGAGGAGGGTTTCCAGAACAAGCCTTTCAGCTTCAAAACTAGGAAAGTCCTGTGCAAACCTGCATGAATTGGTTACATTGTTGCCAGTCTCAGAGTGTTCTTCCTTCTCTCTTGGCCATATCAATTATTTGCTGTTTCCTTCTGCCCTGGCATCTCTCCTTTCCCCTCTTCTCTTGCTTTCAGGTTTTCCTGTCTGATCACCAGGCCTCAGAGACCACCCTTTGATACCATCTGGGATGAGGATTGTTAAATGAAGTTCGTCTCTGGGCAGCTTGGTTACTGCTGAAGATCTTGCAACTAAATTACTTGGGGACCCATCAAAACCACTGCCAGCTCAGCTAAGCCCTGAAAAGTGAGGAGAAGCAGAGGCAGGGACCAGTGTGGTACTTAAGCCTGGACCATCATTCACTCTGTCAGGGCTCCAGAGAAGCAGCCTGTTAACTGATGCATAAGCATGGCCAGGCAGAGGGGGCCCCACTGAGGATACTTAGCGTCTGCCTGATGTAACTGATGGGCTAGCAGGAGCCATGTGCTGACGAAGCAAATTAATGAAACAACAGCAGGCATGTCTGTCCAGATAAATCTCCTCTCTGATTTGAGCATAAGCAAGCACTTAGAGAAACCATTGAAAATGAGAGTCTTCCGAGGACACGGCTAGCTGTCTCCCCAAAGGCCATACCCTGGAGAGGCTGAAACCTCTTTAGCACAGCTCTATACCTTTAGGTAAGCCAGAGTAATGATCTTTCATCTAATTACATCTGACATTACTGTTGATGAACAAGAGGGAAATGTTGGTCAGACCCAGTGATCTACATAATGGCAAGTTTGTCCAGCGAGTCTAGGTTTGGAAGAGGCTCTCTCATTTATGACTCTGCTGTGACTCCTTGAGGAGAATAAGAAAACGGGACTGAGACAGGATGGGAGTGAAGGTTTCATTCATAAATCACTTGCTGGGAATACCCCACACTTACAATCATACCTGATGCTACAGGTCACCTTTAGAAGGCTTTTCCCCGCAGTTCCTGGCTTTCATTCATAAATGAAAAGGAAAATAAATGTTTATAATCCATTTTGAACTTGTACCTCCAGGTTGAATCTACTCCTTTTCATATACATGTATATGAAATATACATATATACATACATGTATATTGCATATATATAATATACATGTATATTAGTCAGTCTGCATTTCTATAGCAGAATACTTGAGGCAGATGGATTGGTTATTTTTTTCATGCTATGGTAAAACACTGTGACCAGAGTAGAGTTATGAGAGGAAGATCTTGGCTTGGCTTATGATTCCAAAGAGACTTAATGGTGGGTGAGGCAGAGCAGCAGGAGCCGGAACAAGAAGCTGAGAGATTGTGTCTTCAGCCACCAGCAGGAAGCAGAGTGACAGCAAACTGGAAGTAGACAAGGATATATATATATATATATATATATATATATATATATATATATATATACACACACACACACACACACACACACACATACATACACATATATACACACACACATAAATACATATATATTTATATACATACATATTAGTATACATACATATATATACATATATATGTGTATATATATACATATACATATATATATATATACAAATACATATATATATATATCTCCAAAGCTGCCTCCAGTGATGCACTTCCTCCAACCAGGCTATACCTCCTAAAAGTTTCATAACTTCCCTAAACAGTCGTGCCAACCAGGACTGAATGCTCAGATACCTATGCCTGTGGAGAACATTTCTCTTTCAAACCATCACAACAGACTACTTTATGAAGAAAACAGGTTTATTTAGCCTACAGTTCTAGATGTTCACAATCCAAGATCAGGTGGTTCTAAATAGTTCGGCCTCCATCAAGAACTAATTTGATATGTCACAATTGTGTAGGATGGAGGGAGCTTGACACAGGAGACTAGAAAAGCTGGGGTCTCAGTCTATTCCTAGGACCCCCTCCCAATGACCTATGCTCCTCTCAGCCTTTTCTCTTAAAAGTCCCATACTACCCCAATTCGCCAAACCAAGGACCTAACTTCTAGCATATGAACCCTTGGGAGACAAACTACATTAAGTACATAGCTGTATATCCATATCTACATAAATGACTATATATCTGTATGTCTGCTATCATCTATCTATCTATCTATCTATCTATCTATCTATCTATCTATCTTCTATATTTATTTACCAGAACAGTTCGATGATCAAGTTTATATAACTAGAAATAGTACTTTGAAATGAGATAGGACCTGTCTTAGTGTTCTACTGCTGTGAAGAGACACCATGACCATAGCAACTCTTATAAAAGAAAGCATTTAACTGAGGATTGCTTTACAGTTTCAGAAGTTTAGTTCATTATCATCTGTAGTAGTACTTACTGTGTGACTCACCAAGAGAGACAAGGAAGCATATTCATATGTGTAAACTCTGCCAGATCTCTGCAGAGGAAACCACTATCCTGGCCAGCACTGTACTGGACAGTGGAACTCTGAGAATCCCAGCTCAGGTGTTCTTATTGATACAGAACTCCTCAGGTGTTCTACTGATAGCACATGCAGACCATGACCAATCAGCTCCACATAAATCCAACACCTGCAGAAAAAAAAAAAAAAAGCCAAGGTCAAGGTAGCTCCTCACCCAACAGCACACAAAACAATTATTTTATACACAACTAACAATAAACTTCCATAACAATCATCATGGTGGGTAACATGACAGCACACAGGCAAACATAGTGCTGGAGAAGTAGCTGAGAGTTATACATCCAGATCCTCGAGTAGCAGAAAGAGAATGACATAGGGCTCAGTTTGGGCTTTTGAAATCTCAATGCCAGCTCCCAGTGACACATTCCTCCAACAAGGCCACACTTCCTAATCCTTCTAATCCTTTCAAATAGTGCCACTCCCAGGTGAAGAAGTTTTCAAATATATGAGCCTATGGACCATTCTTATTTAAACCACCATAGGGTCTTTCCTCAAATAACATAAATTTATTTATGGAGTATTAAAGAAACATTTGCTCTCTGAAACTATTCTGTATCTCCATAAGGCCCTGGAAATACTGTGTTATCAGTCACCTCACCCTGCTTTCCCTGCTTCAGAAATGGTCTACTCTCTCATTCAGATGGTGATTGGTCCAAGGGTGAGCTCCTGATTCAAGCAGAGCCAATCAGAATCCAGTTATGGGTGCTCATGAGGATAATCCCTGCCCTTTTCTGAGATTGCTAGGGTTTTCTGAAGTTATATCATTTCTACTCCAAGGACGGCTCACTGAAAGTAAGACAAACAAGCAAATGGGTTAAGAGATTAATCTGAGAGGAATGGTGATACTCAGAAAAATCCATGCCCATTTGGAACCTTAGCTGTAAATAGAAGAGCTGCAGATGTGATTTGTTGAGATGAAGTCACACTGGACTAGAGTCGCTCTAATCCAAAGAAGAAATGCAGAATTACACACACTAAGGGATTCTGTCATCAGAGGACAGAGGCCAAGGATAGGATGCTGACACCCACCAGGATCTCAGAGGCATCAAGGAAAACATCCTACTGTAGGCCTTCAGGGAGAGGAAGAGTCTTGATTTTAGACTTATACAACTGTGAGAGGATGAATATCTGGGTTTATTGTTTTATTTTCAAGATTTTGATAAGATAAACACAAGATGAAATTTACCTTTTCAACTGTGTGGTTCCATGGTATCTAATACATTCAACTCGATACAGGGAATATTTTACTGTTTTAAGCTTCTAGGTCTCCGGTACTTTGCAATAGCAGCCCCAAGAAACTGACACAGACATGTAGAAACAGAATAAGTCATAAGGATACTCTTTCTTAATCCAGCCACGCCTGACTTCCACTGGGCTCTCTGATACAAGGTAATAAATGTCATTGATTTGTTTCCATTATTTTTTAGTAAGTTTCTGTCACTTCTGCCTCCTAAAGAAATATCAACTAATACAAATGGGGAAGGTAGATGGAAATGCTTTTATTATCTTCCCATTTTGGGAAAAAATAATAAAAGCATTTGTTTTTATAGTCCCTACACTATAACATGAAAAGTCTGGTTCAGAGCTGTATAGTCCTCTATTTTATCCCAGACCAAAAATTGTCCCATATGCCCATGCTCTCGTGATATTTTTATATCATGAGGACATTAACAAATAACAAAATATTTCACAAAATAAGCAGTTTAAAGGAAGAAGCCAGGGAATACCCTGGTAAGTTATAGACCAACTGGAAGGAACTTCATTAAAATGGCAGGTAGGGGGTATGGACAAAATATGAGAATGGGAGCTATAGATATAAGAATGGGGAAGGAGTTGAAGGAGTAGGTGAGTCTGGAATAACTACCCAGAAAGTACCTCCATGCACACAGCTCTTCCAAAGCAACTGCAGGTCTCAGTTTCAGGGAATGCAACTGATGGTGCACAGCAAGCAATTAATTTCTGTTAAATACCAACTAGCTAATAAAAAAAAAAAATCTCAAGTCCAAGACAATTCCATGAAGCATATATTTACAAATAGCACTGATATTTAGCCAACCAACCATGACTGTTGCAATGTTTGATTTTAACGGAACTTGTTGCTTCATATTAATTAACTGCTCATTGATTGGTACTTCTATTTGGTGAGATTTCACATAGGTGATGATCATCCAATAATGAGAGGGTTGTAGAGTTTGTGTCATGATTTGTCTAAGAGCCAAACAATACCAAGTACAAAATGAACTCTTATGATAAAGTACAGACATATGATATAAAGAAAATGAGATTTGGATCTATGAGGAAAGGTGAGGGTCACCACTTGCACCTACGGCACAGATAAGTGGCAAGTGGCCAGTACGGGCTACACTTTGTCCTCAAGGCTGCTGTGAACTTCTAGGGCTGGGCAGTCAAACATCAGAGATGGGTACTAGCTACTTAAGTCATCACCCTGCAAGACTGTTATTCAATCTGTGAACCAGCATGAATAGTTCTAGATTTCCATCTGGCTAGATTGACCAGAAGGGCATTTGAATACAAATGTTGTGTAACTTTTCCTGGGGGGGATGTGAACATCTATTCACTCCAGATAGAATACCAACAACATATCAAAGAAATCATTCCAACCGATTCTAACTTGGTGAGCCAGTAAGTTTATCAGGATTACTTTTAAGTACATGGATGTGAGTTACTCACGAAAGCATTCATGACTCAGAGGCAACTAGGACAGGTGACTCATGAAATCTGCATCCCCGGAGCTCCCTGCATTTATAGACAGTTCCACCGAAAAGGTCTCTCTTTCCTAGAAAGCATTTACTGCTTCGATCACCTTGAAGAAGGGCCTCATGAGGCTCACAACTTCCTAAGTTTCCTGAATCTTGTTTTATGAGTTTCCTCAGCTTCTTAAGCTCCCTTAGTTTTCTCAGCTCATAGGCTTTTCTCTTCCTGTTTAGCTACCCATCAACAACAAAGACCCTAGGTTCTGTATGGAGGAAACAGTAGGTTCCTGTCTAGGCTCCACAAGTTAACCCCTAGTTATTAGGTAGGGACTAACCATGGGTCTCCATAGGCCGGGCATTCTAGTGGGTGGCAAATGTTTATAAATTCTTATGAACAACCCTAAGCTTGTTCATAAGTGCCAAGTGGATTGCTATGAGCCACAGGCACACTTAGCCTGGCTCTTACAGATGTGACAGAAGCTGGTTTAAGATGCTACTGGAACAAAAGTCCTTACAACTGGATCAGTTTGATGAAATTTATCAAAGCTGCCCCAGCAGAGACTCCTGTAGATATGCCCCTACCCCCAACCTGTCTTTGTCTGCATGGTTTGGCTCTGTCCTTCTATGGCTCCAGGCCAGTCCAATTTGGTTTCGATCTACTCTACCCCACATTTTGGGTTTCTGGCTCTTTCTTCAAAATGGCTGACTCACAGCCCAGCTCTACTCTGTCCCTTGGACAAGGACCAAGGCTGATGCTCAGTCTCTGACTGATAACCCACAAGGGCTCTGGGCTTTGCCAAGTCCCAACTGGTAGATGGACAGACAAGAATATGTAGAAAGCTGGGCCTGAATCCCTCTCTGCTGCTGGAGGTTGACTCTCATGCACTAGCTATGGACACAGGAATACCCTCCTCTGGCATGCACTGCACAGTAGATCTCATGTAGAACAATGGCCCAGAAGCTATCAAAGGTGGAGGCCACAGGAATGGGAACAGGTGGTGGTTGCAAAGGGGACTGCAACATGGGAAAGAATTAGGGGGATAAGTAAGAGGTTCTGGGAATCCAGGGGAGCCACATGTCTGCCTGCATCTCCAGAGCTGAGCTACCACGCAGGACTTCAGAGGGACTTGGAAAGTAGCCCACATTTCCTGACCAAGATTCTATGCTAGAGGGAATCTATTCATTGCTGAAGGAGAAAAAGGCATCCATTTTCACGCGGGACTCTTCCAAGGCAAGTGCACGCTCAGTCTCTTGTCCAAGATTCCACTTCCAGAAGCAGTGACCCTCCTCATGCTCTTGTCTCCTGCCGGCTGGCTGGGACTCTGTTCCCCCACCCCTGGCGAACTGTGAATTTCCATCAGACAGGAAGCCTGGAGTCCTCAGCTGTGAAATTGCTCCCTAAACACCTCCGATGCCTAGTCATATCCACTATTTAATTTACTCTTAATATTACAGATTTCTTAAGTGCCACAAAGCCGAAGCTCAGCTAACGCTGAGTTTATGTCAACACTTGTTTAGAATGGATCTTTGAAAAAATTACCTTGGGTCTCTGAGCAGCATCTTGCCAGACAGCTGCAGTCCCTTTGTTTGATGTGGAGCAGTTTGCTGCAAATTAATGCAATACGATCTCTGCTTTCAGGGAATTCTCTAGCTGCTTCCTGTTTGTATTCCTTGTGCGTTTTAAGATTCCTCCTCGTAGGGAGATTTCACTTTACGCGAACAACCTTACGAGGTTAGAGCCGCGCAAGGCCGTCTCTGTGGCGTGCTTCGATAACTCTCCTCATATCCCGAAGATCGAACAAATAGCGGGGGTCTTTGGAAAGATGAGTAACATTTACAAACCCCTGACCAAATTAAAAATTGATAGAAGACTCAGAAACATAAAATTAGAGATGTAAAAGGGGCCGTTTACGAAAGACGCCAACGGAATCTGGACCATCGAGGTGTGGCGAGGTTTCATTGGTTCCATTTCACTGAGAAGTAACTGAGGCTTTAAAAGGCTCAGCAGCTTATGTCTTGTTGTAGAAGGGAACCCAGAGTCATATGTGTGACCTCTGGGGCAGTTTTCTTCCTAGTATGTCTTGGGTTTGTACTTCGATGCCTAAAACACATTCCTACTCAACAAGTGGGAGTTACATGGTAAACACAAGAAAGACTTTAAGCGCCTGCACGGTCCAGCAGCCAGTGAACTCCTGTTCACAGAACTTTAAGTTGCACACACTGTTGGGGTGGGGGGTGCGGGGATGCACGGTGCCGTGCTCACTCATCCCGCAGAGCTAGGAAGAGAGTATTAATTTATTTATACATCTAAATCTCACAATATAGCCTAACCAGGCACCGAACTTTTGATTGTCCTGCCTCCATCCCATAGTATTGAAATCACTGGCTTTAAATCTGACTCTTCATGAGGGCCATGGTGGACCTCTAAACATTTCCTAAATGCCCCAGTCCTCTAAGAAGAGTCATTTGTTTTCAATATAATTTACTGTATTTGAAATTTCTGGTGATTTGTGTATCTGCCAAAGCATAGACCCACCCACCCACACCTTCCTGTCCATAGATGATAAAGTGAAAGGCCTCCAGTGTCTTAAAGGCTTGTGATCCCTCCCTCCCTCCGTAGCAGCATACCCTCAGGCGCTTCCCATCCCTGCTATCCAGACTCTAACCTTAACACCTGAGTGTTGTAGAAGCTTATTTTTAGTTATGTGTAAAATTGTTTTGTGCACTGTTGGATAAGGGGCTCCCTAGGTCTTGGCATTTTGTATTGTCTGCAGGTGTTGGATTTATGTGGGGGATGTTTGACTGTTGATGATCTGCACGTGCTATCAGGAGAACACCTGAGGGGTTCTGGATCAATAAAAACCCCCGAGGTTACATACTCAGGGCTCTACTGTCCAGTATGACACCAGCCATGATAGTGGTTCCCTCTGCTGAGGTCTAGCAGGGCTTGCACCGATGAGAATGGCTCTGTATTCTGCTGGGCCACCACAGTCGCATAACAGCTAAACCTAAGGAAACTCTAATTTACCTTTCGAAACCTTATTTGGGTTTGCCTGCGTTGTCATGCGCAATCATTTGTCTGCACTCTCTGATTGTGAACTGACTAATTATTATACAAGCTCTTGCTATGTGGCCTAGGGTGGGCTTCAAATTTGTGATCCTCCTTTCTCATTCTCTCAAGTTTTGTGGGCCACCGGGCCCAGGAACTGCCACCTTCTGAGAGACAGGGCCTGGTCACCGCTGCACTTCTGGGGCCTCTTCTGGGAGCGGCACAAGCCTCTGCTGCCCTGAAGAGAAAGCTTTCCAAACAGGCTCTGTGAGCTAGCTCAGCGCTCAGTGCCTCTGTAGCTCTCCCCTTCCTGTGAGCAGAGCATTCCTGTGAACATTCAGAACTCGTTTGACACTTGTAAAGCAATTCATGAAAACGTATGAATACAACACAGCAAGACCTTGAAACTAGAGAAAGACAAAGGACTGTGGCCTTGGGTTCTCAGAAATGGCCTTGCAAAGCAATGGGACAGAATTCACTTACAATGTCTTGAGTGTCTGTTGCGTATGAGGCTTTATGCTGTGTGACTACCTTGAATGAAAGATGGTTCTTAAAGATGTCACGGTCAGGCAGAGCAAAGAACTAGTAAGTAGACGCATAGTTAAAATGCAACGCGATGAGCAGCCTAATATTTGATATTAAGTTTGGAGAACTACCCTACAACTTTGAAAAGCCATTATTATAGAGTCTTACTCTTTGCTTAGGACAGACTTAACCTATCTCGTTAAATTTGCTTTCCTTTGGTTTCTCAGCATCAGTTTGGGCCTCAACAGGACCCTCATTAACTATGGCCACTGTTCTTGCATAACGCAGACTTGCAAGATCTTTGGGATTTTGACATTTGTCTGATCTGTTAGTATTGAAAGGAAGAAGGAATTAACCTTGGTGCTGGGGTCCCTGGCATAGCTCAGGTCACCCCAGGCTTTCAGGGGTTGCGGGGGCAGGGGTAGAAGCCTAGAGAACTCCAGGAGCTCACCTGGAGAAAGCAGAATGGGAAGGCAGGTCACTGATCACACCTATGTCTTTGGCACTGTTCCTTGCCAACCCACTCCCTGCTCCAGCCTCTCACAGTGAAACCCACTGCCCTGACCCTGCTTCCCTTAGCTACTTGCAAAAATGCTCTCAAGTTTCAGGGCCCAGCCTAAAGGATTTAAATTTAATCTTGTCAATGTCGAGTGTTTTTATTATTTATTATTTTTATTTATTTATTTTTTATACGAAGGATCTGAAATTATGAAAATGGTTTTCTGGGAGAGGGAATTACAGACAGATGTTTTAAGAGTATCAGTACAGAGTGGTGAGGAACATGACTAAAACATTATTGGGGTGGAAATGGTGCCATTCCTGGTTTGTTTCATACTAAGAGTGATGGACAACAACTGTCTTTTGGGTCTTGAATGCATGAGTTTATTAAGCAAGCAAACACTGGGGGGCAAATTGCAAGCAGAGACGGATAGAAGCTGCAGATGGATAGAAGAACATCATCAGATGGGCTGTATAACTTCCAGCAGAGACCACTGGAGTAGCTAGACGAGAGAGCCGGATTGCTTGCAACAGTAACATCACCAAACCAGGGGCTTACAGATACCCATTAGAAACTACCATGGAAGCCCTTACCGAAAATGTCACGCTGGCGTTCCTGATAGAGTCCCAGGCAGAGCACAGCGTTCAGTCCATGGATGAACTCCCAGCTTCCTGTTTCAACAGCAGGCATTTCTATACCAGAGGATAAACAATAAAACCTCAGATGGAAATCGCTTACCTACTAGCTGTTCCTAAGGGTGCATTTGCAGTACCCTTAGCTGTTGATCCCCTTATCTTCTTGTTACAGACTCAGGGAGCCAGATTGACCCAGGACAGAATTCAGAGGACTCTTGAAATAAACATGTCCCATGTCTGGAACAAGGGCACCCTCTCACTTCCAGAGTATGCTTTTAATAAGTGCAAACAACAGACAATTGACCAAGCTTTTTGGACATTTTTCATTAGAATGGGCTCTCTTGTATTACCACTCATCCTATTATAATTACTTACTGTTTTTTGTTTCTGCCATTTGAATCTAAGTGTCCCAAGGCCAGACTCTGTCTTATGACTGGCTTTGCAGAGCCTCACCTTGTCTGATCACACAGCAGTGACGAGAGTCCTAGAAGGTGTCTTATCTACAGATCATCTCTGAACTGAAAGAGGGACCACACTTCACAGAGAGCCACAGCCCAACCCGCTACCCATCCCTGTCAGTAAGCTCGAAGCCAGCCCTCATTAAGCCAAAGCAAAGAACAAGTCAGGCAAATTTGGCTTTTGCTGTTTTAATTTTCTCTTCAGTGATTTTAGCCTCTCCTCATTTGTAGATCCCAAAGTTTGACAACTTGTCTCCCCACTTGGTATGGATGTTAATTATATCCTTATTCCCTAACGACTTTACAGTTCTCATGGAGACACTGGCAGAGTTCTGGCAAAGGGTCAAAGGTGTAGGCTGGCAATCAGTGCGATCATCCTAATTTATCCTGCTCGGACTCAGAAATGTCATCAGCTTCCTGAATGGATAAAACCTTCTTACTATTGAAAGAAAGAAAGGAAGAAAGAAAGAAAGAAAGAAAGAAAGAAAGAAAGAAAGAAAGAAAGAAAGAAAGGAAGGAAGGAAGAAATAAAGAAAGAAGAAAGGAAGGAAGGAAGGAAGGAAGGAAGGGAGGGAGGGAGGGAGGAAAGATGCCATTCACCCACGTTGGTGTCACTTTCCTCTTTCTCTTCTGTACTTTTTACTGGAGCTGGGGATTGAACCTGGAGTGTCCAACTTGCTAGGAACTAGATCATTGAGTTACCTCCCCCAATGCCCATACACTTTCTCTGCATATTTTACGCATGATTCATGCATGTACTTGCCATAGCAAGTATGTGAAGGTCAGGTGTCCTCACTTTTCCATATTGTCTTTAGAGAGACTCTGTTGTGCACCACCATGAGCTTTTCATGGGTTCTGGGGATTCGAGCTCAGGTCCTTTTGCTTATGTGGCAAGTGCTTTATCCACTGAACCATCTTCCTACACCCTACCCAATTGTTCAATATTAGTTTTATCAATTGATATTTTTTTTTAACTTGGCTGTCCTATGTCTGTGGAAGCAAATGTCAGAGGAATTAGGTACTGATGATAGTTGGTTAATTACTGGCTCTTTACTGCACACATGCTGCTGTTCAAACCTCATTTAGTCATCAAAGGGACATTAGGAGACAGGCACAATCATTCCCATTTTATAGGTGCAAAAATGAAAGCTTGATCAGTTTCAGTAACCTGCCCTTGGTCCTTCAGTTTACAAACGGTACTGGGATTTTGATTTAGGTTCTGCCTTCTTCTCTCATAGCTGGGAATCTCCCTAAGGCTACATATTCATTGCCCAAACTATGTGAACTTTTCTGTCTGAAGTTCATTCATTCTTAATGATGTGGCAACACCCACCATAATAAAGAAGTACTTTCTAGTTTTGTATAAACGTAGACAAATAAAGGTTCTTTCATAAATCTCCTGACCAGGATGGCTTTGCACCTTCTGAATATCCAAGTAGGAGGAGAGAGTAGCACCCACAAGGGAGTGTTATGGGTATGGTGCCTTATAAGACCGCTAACTTAATTGGCCTCTAGATTTCAAAAATTAGGAATTTAGTTGTTAATCTATTAAGCACTTTGCTTATCCCATGGATTTGATTGCCCTATAAAAATCTCCAGAAGTTCCCAAAATCTAGTAAAATGCCCATATTCCTTCTTTACAATATTTTAATGTGATATATCACACACTGGGAATTCCTTGAGACATGCATGTACCCATTGTAGAATAATTCCAGAGCAACATCTGTGTCATGGTCTCCTGGGGACAGCAGCGTCACTGCATCTAAGGATCGTTCTCAGAATCCTCTCTCTGAGAGAGAGACATCCCTGATGGAAGTGTTCAACCCTGTCCACAAAATCTTCCAGAATCCATGGGCTTCAAGTTTTAGGTTAAACTGTCAGTTTACACAAAATATGGGAATCACGGGAAGACTTTAAATGTTCCAGAGATACAACCAGGAAAGACCACACTTGGGAGGAACTTACAGGACAAATGATAGTATTGCTTCAGAAACAACAAATTTCATGAAAGATGAAAGGGAGAGAGAAGTACTTAGGAGATCTACCAACCCAGTGTGCATTCTGGTTTGACGAAATAGCTATGAAAATGTTTATGACACAATAAGATGCTGATTGAATATTTGGTGACATTAGACACTATCTGAGATGTAATAATTGTATTGTGCTTCTATTAAAGTCATCTTCATACCTTAGAGACACATCGAAGCATATTCCTATGAAAGGATACGCTTTCTTGGATTTGAATGGAAAAGATCCATGGGGGTGTTAGCTGTAGGGGAATTAGCTGGGACTTTCTATGAAGCCAGAGTTATCTTGTGTTGAGATTTGAGAGAGGCTGGGTGATAGGTTCATGAGTCCATTAAAGTGTTCTTTATTCTTTTGGACACATTTCAATGTGTCTGTAATAATAAAAGAAAGAACTCTCCTCTGTGGTACACTCTAAACATCATCTTCCACAGATCAGAGGCAGCCTTTTCTGTGTTAACCCACAGGACTTGCTTTGTTCATGAATCTCAGCACAAGTCCTAGTTATTTGGGTGTCTCTGACCTCTTATGCCCACTCCCTCTTCTACAAAATTGCGGTAAGAGTATTGTCCTTGTGTACCCCTCTGGTACCTAGCAAAGTGCCTAGTGGCTGACAGGTGACCAATAAACACCGACCTATGGCAAGAGACTCTGGAATCCATCAGAAATATCTTTATCCAAACCAGCTGCCCACAACCCAGCCACTTGCGGAGGAATAGCTTCTGAGACTGGCGTGGTCTCTTTTCACACATGGAGAAACTGAGGCCTGGGCTAACTAAGAGTCTTAGGCATGGGTTTCTAATTCTATCACCTGGTGCATGTTAAGGCAGCCCATTACCCCTGAGAAGCTGCAGCTGGGACGGCCTCCGTGCTACAGAGTGCTGGCTCTAATTAGACAGCAAAGGCTTTCCGTGAGGTCTCCACTCGATTTATCCTCCTGTGTCTAAGACAAGTAAAATAGCTCTAGGTTTGAGATATAGTGGTGTTGTACACAATGCCAGAAGAGCGTGTCTTTTTCTTTATCACAGATGCGTTTAAATAGCAGCAAATACTAATACTCCAGGAGAGTAGAAACAGCTCTGACCAGTCAGACTGTCACAGCACAAGGCTAAATGCCATGAGATTCCTTATCTACAGCTTGCTCTAGCTACAGAACTCCGGCAGAGAAGTCTCTGCAGGCGTTCATGTGTTTTAAGGATGCAAGCACTGTTCCCTCTCACCAAAATTGTACCATTTCTATGTCTTATTTGATTGTGTTCTTCACTGTTATCGCTGCGGACAATGTTTCAGTATTATTCCGGAGATGTAAATAAGCTGATCAGGATACAAGGAGAACAGGCATTTTATGGAGGAAATTATCTGAGACTCAGAGAGCCAGCAGCTGAATTAAGTCAGAAGTTAGAGTATTTGAAAGCAAACATGAAATAGGAGGGGGCAGGGGAAAAGGAACAATTCTACGGAGAGGCGATGGCACTTAATCTCGGGCCACTGCATTTTAAAATGAAGGGATCACAACGGAAAAAATGGACTGTGGATTAGCAGATGGCTCCTAACCCTAATGTTACAGGGCATTTTTTTTTTGACCTGGAGAAAGCAGAGACCTTATTAGGAAGTCTGCCAAAGAAAAGCAGCAACGCATAAGGATGGGAGTGGGGGACTGAATCTCGGTTTCTAACTATAGCCGGAGCCTCTCCATCAACTCAAAAGATTAAAGAAGAAGAAATGGGCCTCATCAAGAAAGTTCAATTAGGAGAAAGCTGTGCCCATGATCACAAGCCAGAACAGGCTCTCAAAAGAGATAATTGAGCCTCCATTGGCTCCTATCATTGGAAATAGAATAACTCCCTATTTCTCAGACATGATCTAAGAACAGGTGCACTCTGGGACATTTGGCTGAACTAGGAGAATTCCAGCTTTAACTTCCAGCACACTAAGTGCTGGCTCTTGCCTAGAGCTTACACATCACCCAAGTGGCACTTTCCGCTTTCCTCCCTTTCCCCACCAAGAGCACACAGGGAGTTATTTTTATAGGAGCAGGTGTGATTTAGCAGCTACTTGTCTGCTGGCCCCAGCCCCGGGACAGGGTACTCCGATCATGTCAATGTTCTGCCATCATCAAAACCATGATGGACAAATGCCACTTTTCATTCTCTGAATGCCACTAAGACCTCAGTTACTAAAGACTTTGGATTAAAAATTCCCATACAAATCTGCACCTGACCCTTGCAAGTAAATGAGGTCACATCATGGCGGGTTCCTGCAGCTGCCTCACTTGTCCCACTTCCTCATGTGACGTTAGTCAGGAATCAGGGGAAAGGAAAACGAGCCCTTAGTGAGGCCAAAGAGCAGTTAAACTTCAGCTGTAAGTTCTACAGAGACACAACTTCTTAGTTTTTCACAAAATAGCCTTAAAGGAGTAAAGGGCGGAGCTCTGAACGTCTGGGAAAAGCACACCTTCTTTCCCATTGATTAGAGAGCCTTAATCCCTGTAATAAAACACTGGCAGAAGCTAAGGGAAGAAGGGTTCATTTTCTCCCTGGGTTTCAGAGATTTCAGCCACGAACAGGTGACTGTTGCTCTGGGCCCGAGGCAAGGCTGAAACATTATGGAGAACGAGTAAGGAAGGGCACTGCTCAGCTCTCTGCTGCGTGACATCCAGCAAGAGACTGGGAACTAGAGGCAAGAGACACCCTCACAGCACACTCCTAGTGATGTAATTCCAACTGGCTGCCACCTCTGAATGGCCTATGCTCTACAAACTCATCAGCGGGTTAGCCCTCTGGCTCCTGACTTCCAGGATATGTTTTCATTAGGGGTGCTTTCCCCATCTCAGAGCTATGTGGTTCCCTAGCTCTCAACTGCCAGGGTACCTTTCCATCTCCATTCAAGCTGAAAAGAAAAAAAAAAAAACACTTAACACTAACAGCTTTTTAAATTTTTATTTTTGAGACAGTGTCTCACTGTGTATCCCTGGCTGGCCTAAAACTCACTATGTAGAGCAGGCTGGCCTTAAACTCATAGAGATTTCCTGGCTTTGCCTTCTAAGTGCTGGGTTTAAAGGCATATACCACTGTGCCTGGCTGAGGTCTATTTTATTTTTATTTATGCACACATCTGTATATGTGGGTATGTGCATGTGAGTCCAGGTGCCCTCGGCAGCCAGAAGAGGGCACTGGATTCCCTGAAGCTGGAGTTACAGACAGCTGAGAGCCACCTGGTGTTGATGCTGGGAACTGAACTTGTGCCCTCTGCAAGGTCAGTACATGGTCTGAACCTCTGAGCCATCATTCTAGCCCCTCTGACTTTGTTAGTTCCTGGAATGGACTGTAGCAATAGTCTAGGGTCACCATCTTCATAACATGGTGGAATAATACGGAGAAGGTGCTAAATGACTGTCCCATGCCAAGGCAGGGATTGGACTGAGACAGCTTTCCCACCCCCGCCCCAACACCCCATGAAGAGCACCCACTGCCTCTCAGTGCACAGAACTGGAGCTGAGCTCCTTCTCTGCCAGTTCCTCACCTGGATCAATGTCAGGAGTCAAGAACCAGGTCAAAGCTTTTTTTTTTTCTTTTTCTTCAGAAACCTGCTAAAACTGGACACTGAATTATTCATATTTTGGGATCATAAATAATGTATTGGGTGATAGTATCAGATTTAGAAATGCATTCCTAATCCTTGGAGTGATTAGTCACTGTTACGTGCTGCCTGGAGGTAAGAGATTAGCTGGTCCTGGTGCCCTTGACTAGTTACTGTCCTTGGAGATGGCTTCCCAGCCAGATGTTGTACCCTTCCTATCTCTTTTCTTCTGATACAGAATAGTAGGTAGTTGGGCTAAGTAGTAGTACCACAGAATCCAGGGTACTTTCAGCACTGGCTCTTGATCCTAAGTGTCTTATTCGGTATTGACCTGAGGGAATTGCGTGAGGCCTCCCAAGTACAAAAGGCAACCGCCTGACACCAAGACTAAATATCTGTGGCAGTGCTCCCTGGATCCTTTTTGCTTCTGTTGTGGAGGATTTACTGAGGTGGTCTCGTTTTAGATTGATCATTTATAATGAAGTCAGCTCGTCAGCCATCCTTTAGTGCCCATCTTACAGGGATGCAAAGAAAATCCGAGAAGCCATGGGTTAGTAGGTAAAGATCAGGCATTGACTGTCATAGGGCAGTGGCTTGGGGAGGTGGCAGCTGTTAGGGTTTGGGTATGAAATGTCCCCCTCACAGTCATGTATAGAAGGCTTAGTCCCCAACATGATGTTCAGAGTTGGGACTTTCGAGTTGGGATTGGATCAGGGAGGTTTTGTTCTATCCATGAGTTAACCCGTGCAGGGGTTCATGGCTAAATGGACTCTTAGGAGGAGGGGACTGGTTGGAGGGTTGTTAGGGTTTGACTTTGAAGGGTATATCTTGTTCTTCAATCTCTCCTTTCTGTTTCCTGGCTACAATTAGGTGAAACAGCTTGTTTTGCTCGTTTTTGGTAGTCATCATGATTTCCTATCGTACCATAAGCCTCAACAGCAGAGTCGAAAAGACATGGACTGAAACCTCTCAAACCATGAGCCCAAATAAAAATGTCTTCACAGTTTTTTAATCAGATATTTTGTCACAGTGATGAAAAAAGTTGACTAACACAGTAGTCTCTAAAGATTACCCCAGGAGTAATTCTGTCATAGTGGGAAAGAATGAGAAGGGGTCTTTACGTCTTTATCCATGGCAACACCTGAGGCAGAGACATTCAGGGAACGAAGCTGAGGGCAAGCACACGTAACGTTGTCTGAGTGGTGGTCAAAGCCTTTGGCTGATCCCTGAAGCCAGGAGCAAGCATTCTACAACGGTTCTTCTGCTTTATCTTCACCTTAGGCACAAAGTGCATTCTAGATTCTGTCTTATGTTGAGGGACTTGAGGCTTCCCTGGAAGATGACTGAGGGATCCCTTGAGCTCTCCCTGAGGACCAGAAAGATCCTCAACTGTGTAGAGGGAGCTGTGGCTTGTTCTTCTCCTGCCTGTCCAGCCATTTTACCCATGACCCAAAAGAAGGACAAAGAAAGACATCTAATTTCCCAGTGGTCAACCATGGGGACAAGAGCACCCGCACGAGTTAGGAGGTCCACTGCTGGCCCCTGAGAGGGTCTGTGCAGGGCAGGATGGCTTCTTCACATAGGCGTATCACTAAGTGATGCCGGGAGGCCCAGGGAGGACTGGGCCAGTGCGCTGGGGTGCATGTGTGGCAGTCTCTGTAGCACTCACTCCCAAAGGTGGTGTGCAAACAATAACATTATTGCATCACTTCAGGGAGGGGCACTGACATGCTGATGAGAATGCTCGTTTCTGACAAGACTGAGGGAATGAAATGACTCGGAAGGGAATGGGAATGCGCCCAGAGAGTAATAACTGTTAGGCTGTTGAGGAGCTTCAACAATGGATAACTCTGCTGTGATTTCATCAGCCAAAAACCAATTAACCCCTGTGGAGCGATCTAACACGCTGTGGCTGGGAAGAAGAGAATGCTTCCAGCGAGTTCCCTTCTCCAGCTAAGCCTTAGCACCAGGATGGCTTCAAGGAGAGGAACATCTACACTGTGCTTTTGGTGAGTGCTGCAGAATGTGCTATAGAAAGCCCCTGCCGTGATCTAATACCCATCGTGAAGCCCCTGAGAGGGGCCAGCATGGGCCAGGCAGTCAGCCGGACTGTGTGACAGCATCTAGCTGGGGTAAAACAGAATGAAGTGGGAGCATTTTAGACAGTGGTTCCGGGACATCCTTGGGGAAAATCTTCCTTTCTAAGCCCTTGCAGCTTAGAAAGTCTACCCTTCATCAGTAGCTCTATGCCCTCCCTGCGCTTGTTTCAGGAAACTGATGGGCCAGAGGAGAGCACCTGGCCTTAGCGCTGCCAACTGAGGAGCAGAAGTAGGCACAGCCCAGCAGATCCCTCTCCCATTACTTTAAACTACAGAGTATCAGAGCAAGGGGAGCTGAGGCTGGAGAAAGCTGTGATAGAGCGGAGATAAGATACAGAAGAGAAGAATGCACAGAAGAGGCACAGGGTGGGGCCAGCACGTAGGAGATGGAGGAGACAGGTGGCCCTGGGAAGATGTGGAGATGGCAGTTGCTCCCGGTTCTCACACGCCCTGGATCCTGTCAGCTCTCACAGACACACACCCAGCTTCTGTCCCTGTGAATCTTTACAGCGACCACCCCCACTCCACCTTCCCTCCAGGCAACGTGAATTGATTCCTTACATCAAAAATGTCTCTGTGAAAGAATGTGACCAAAGGAGGAAAGCATGACATACCAAAGCCAGAAAAACCACTTTCAAGCACCAAGATAAAAGGCCCTGCTCACAAGCATGGAGAAGATGGGGTGGCTGAACAGGTTCGGAATATGCAAAGCAGTGGGGTGGGGCCTGGGACAGAGCTTCTCAAACAGTCTGTGGTGAGGGCTCATTCCTGGCCCTTCCAATCCACTAAACACTGGATTTTCTAATCAGTAAAATGTAATTAAAATGTGGTTATGTCAAATTGTTATAAAAATGTCTGCTCACTTAAGAATCTCAATATAGACTAGCCACACATTCATAGACCGGACCTGTCTACAGGCCACACTTGGGGTAACATTACTCTAGGAAGTAGTAGAGTACGCCATATGTAGAGACAAAAGGCCAAAAATGAAATAAAAATTCCTACACTTTAAAAATAAAGCCAAGACTGTTTTGAAACCTGGCCTTTAGTCACCCATGATCTCTTAGACATCTGAAGCCTAATATCTAATGACATTGAACCTTCCACAAATGGCCAGTTTCAACACACAAACACACACACACACACCACACACACACACACACACGGCTTTACCCCTGACCCCCTCTCTGGAAACTTGCTTGCTGCTATCTCATCATGTATTTCAATAAATCCTCTCTTCGTCTGTTCATATCTTGTTAAATTCTTTTACTGTCTGCTTAACTGGTCTGTGTGCTGCCACAAGCAGTGCTGTCTCACTAGAGTTGGTATAAAGTGGTGGTTCTCTCAAACTTGGGGTAGGAATGCCCCTGCCCCCTTTTAGAGATGTATTTATACTTGTGCCAGAAGCAAGCCCACTGTGAAACCCTGGCTTGAAGCTTTAAGACCAGAGAGAATCCCATCTTCTGCAAGAGTCCCTTCAGCAGCCCATGGGCATTTACCTAGTTTGGAAATGCTTAGATGATCAGTGCTGACTTCTGGGCCCAGGACAGGGCAGTCCAAAAGGTGCTGAGACGGAGTGTTGGGCTCTGAGCCAAGGAGAACCCAAGGGCCCAGGGTCAGAGAGATAACATAACCTTTGACAAACTGCAGTGGCTTAAGAGTTGTCAGCTCAGACAGAGCTGCCTACATCCATTTAATTAGATTTTAATTTCTCTTTACACATTTGATTTTCTAAGATTCTACAAGACAATTATTTTCAGTATCAATTGACTAGAAGGCACAATCCCCAACTTAGAATAAGCAGCTTAAGGAGGCTTGTCTCAACCCTGTTCAAACAGTCTTCCAGAGGCAGCTTGGCTGCACCGTGCGCCATGGGGAGCTGGCAGAGAGACAGACACCTGGTGAAGACGGGGTGGGAGGGGCAAAGCTGTGACAGAGGAGAAAAGCTCTGCACAGTCTAAGAAGTCAAAGACACATAAGCGCATAGCGTGGGATGATACTTGGGTTGTTGTGTGTAAGCGTACAAGTAATGAAGCCTCACTCCTTATTAATGATGAGTCTAAGGCAGTGGTTCTCACCCCCTTTGGGAGTCGAATGACCCTTTCACAGGGGTCACCTAAGACACTCTGCATATCATATGTTTACGTTACATTTCATAATAGTAGCAAAATTACAGTTATAAAGTAGCACCAAAAATAATTTTATGGTTGGGGGGGTCACCACAACATGAGGAACTGAATTAAAGGGTCGCAGCATTAGGAAGATTGAGAACCATTAGTCTAAGGGGTTTAAGCTTGATTGAAAACTGAGATTCCCTCTCACCTCCTTAGAATTACTTTTGAAAGAGTCAGCCGTCTTTATATTGGAACGCTTTATGTGGCATTCTGTGTCAGCAGGTCTATCCTTGGTGACACTATATTGAAACCAGATTATGGGCAGAACCACCCAGAGCAACATGATGGATCACATTGGGTGGAATCAGATAAAGGAAACACGAGGTTACAAAAAACAATGCCGTTCTAACAATTAGTGTGTGATCCCGTAAGTGTGGCCATTGTTATAATTAAGCCATTTTTAAGATTCCCTTAAAACAGCAATATAACAAGAGGTTGTAGGTTATAAAACTCAAGAACGTGACCACAGGAGGAAGAATACCTGTAATATCTAATCTCATCAGAGCAAGGTACAGATAAGTTTGAAAGGAACAAGGGGTAAACCAGGTCCTGCTCACACCACATATGAACAACTAATTGTCCCAATAGCTTTGGTTGGTGTTTGTATAACGTGGACAAAATTTCCAGCAACTGAGCTACGCAGGTATTAAGAAACTAGCTATTGCCATCAATGAACAGCAGAGCAGGTGACAAGTACCAGAAACTTTTGCAAATGACACTCCATGTGGCTTCAGGAATGTGAAGACATGAATCATAGATGATATGTGTGAGAAGTTTGGATAAAACTGTGTGAAATATGAAAATGAGAAAAGCAGAGTTTCTAAATTAGATTATCACCCCACAGGGGTGCATGCATAGTTTTAAATAAATATGACTAACTTGTTTAATAAGTCAGTGTTCTGATACATTATCTGGATTTCTGAAAGCTCCCATGATCAAAGTTGATGGATTCTGTTGCACGACTTATCCCAGGAAGATGAGCAGACATCTCTTTATGCCAGACATTGATAACAGATTGAAGGAACGATTCTATCTGTCTAGGTTTACCCCTTGGAGCACAGGAGACTCTTCATTACAGTGTTTACAAGCTGAGCGTGGAGCTCCAAGAATACAGCTTTTGTGAGTTATCACCTTGGTGGGGTGGGTGTTTTAGTGAGTTGCCTTTGAGTTACCCATAGTCCTGTAAGTAGACCCAAAAAACTCATCAGTTCACCAAGATAGACTTGAGTGGAATTCTTTTTTGTCATCAGTGCCCTATCTGGGGTGAGCTAGATGTTTTGTCCACGTGTCTTCAGGAGGAGTCACACAATAGACTCTTCTCAGCAGTGGTTTAGAGGTAATCTTGCGTGATCGCACATAACACAGTGATGTCTGGGTGGATGCAAAAATGAATGAATGCGTTTTATATAAATGCCCAAATCTAAAACATTAGAAACCATGGCACAGTGGGGGACTGTAAAAATACTGATATTCAGATAATGCTCTGCACCAAGAGGATCAGAATTTCTCGGAGTGGTGACTGACCATCACCAGTATCTTGAAAGTCTTTTTGCTGATTCTAACATGCGTCTAGGGTTTAGAGTCACTAAGCTAAATTCTGTTTCACTACAACCACATCCTTGATGAAGATAGCATTTGGTATGGAGTCGTATTTAAGAGCAAGGGCTCTGGATATATTCATTTACTAGCTGTTCCACTGACCAGCTGTGCAATCTTGTAAAGGTCACTGTGTTCTGTGTCTCGGGTTTCTCATATGTGTGTGTGGGAGGACTTGTAGAGGTACAGATATAGTGTAGTAACCCCGTAAATGGCTATTTGGAAGAGTGGTGTGTTACTGTATTTAAAAGTCCTTAGAACAGTGCCTGACATAAAATGGGAGGTCATATGGTCCATAGAGATGAATACAATAGGGGTGCTTCCCACTGCTAACCTGTCTGTCTACCCATGCCATCTGCATACCCTACTCTGCATGGTTTGTCTTCTCACAAGACACCCTAAAAGCAAAGGGAATCGTGAACTGGGTTATGGAGTGGAGAGAGGGTATTGGAAAGAAGCAGGCGTCTGACTTGCGTATGTTGTTCCATTCCATAGTAAGTCATGCCCTCAAGCAGGGATTAGAAAGAGAAAGGCCACAAGGTGTCTAGGAGAAATAGAGCATGCTTAGGCAGCTACCAGGTATCAAGACAAAACTGGTGGGATGTCTCCTCGAAGCACATAAGCCACACACCCTATTGTGTCCATTTTCTGGTCAGAGATCTAGGACCATATTTGGAGAGACCCTTGTACAACCTCACACGGATGATCCCTCCAGTGCTACATGGTCTGGAAATGGCTCTAAGAAAACTATGCGGATAGTGTTTGATTTGTTACAATGATTCCTTGGACAAAAGCATGCATGTTGGAAGCATGTGTCCTAGCCATTCAGCACAGTTCTGGGGGAGGGGACTCTCTGTTGTCTTTGTTAGATGGACGTGCAGTCATTGGGAACATGGACTACGAGAACAGTCTACATAGATTTGCCCGTGCAGTAATTATCTATGGTCTTTGGCAAGCTGCTTAGAGATTCCACATCAGCAAAGGGACTTTGTGAGGATCTGAGGAAATGATACATACGAAACATCTAGGACGATGTTTGGTATGCGGTCAGTGGTCTGTAAATACTGGCTGCTGTTTTTACAGTCTCCTTCTGTAAGAGAAACTTGTTTAAAAATTCCATTTTCCTTTCCTTTTAGATCCCACTAAATCTTAAAACGAGAGGTCACGATGGCATCTTGGATCCATGCCAGACCTTTCTTTTGTGTTCTAACATAGAACTTTTAGGGATATCGTTATATTCCACAGTGTTGCTGCTTCTAGAACATCACCAGTTCCATGAAGTTGACATGAGTCCTCTGTCATGGTGGACTGGACATGGTCAACCACGGGGATGAGGCAAGCATGCAAATGAGACAGAGGCAATCAAACTCAAAAGAGGTACAAACCGTGAGCGATGGGAGGTCAAGGAGAATAGACAGGGATCCCGCCTGGTGGAAGGGCCACATGAAGGTGAGGGTGATGGATAGGATTTTATCATGTGGAGCTAGAGGATTTGGAAAAGGTATTCCAGAGTTTTTAAGTGGAAGGAATGCTGAGCAGAAATACAATGGTGAAGAGGTACCCGGGGTCATCCAATTTGATTGATGTGCAAGGTATCAGAGAAGAGCTGGGAGGGGATAATGTGGAACAGTGCTCTGTCATAAAGGACCTTAAATGCTGGGGTGAGCAATTTATACTTAATTTGTCAGTCAGTGGGGAGCCATTGGAGGTTTGGTAAAGGAGTTTCCAGTCACAGCTGTGCTTGGGGAAGAGTGATTATTCTCATCAGGTGACTAACAGAGAGGGCTAGGGGAGATAGAGAAAGCTGCCATAATATTTCAGATGGTGATTAATGTGGGGGTGCTTAACGACGATAATCATGGTGGGATAGTGGCAGAATCTAAGGGACATGATAACTGATTGATTGCTAGGGGAAAAGGAACACTCAAAGACGAATCCAAGGTCGGCAGCCTGGGGAAATAGAAGACTAATGGAGTAATAAACCGAAGAGTAAAACAGCTGGTATAAGTTTAGGGAGGCTGTGAACCAGGGCTGACGGACCGGACAGGGCTGTAGATGATATGGAAGCAGGGCACAAGAAACTGACACTAAAGTTCGTATTTGTCTTACAGCTGCATTCTATACCATGTGACTCTAGGCTTAACACACAGTAGGTGCTCAGAAATTGGTTCTCGTTTTGCTTCAAATGACTTCTTAAACCAGACTGCTCATCTCTTCACACAGCCATTTCTCGTTAGGATTCCTTCTTCTCTGGGGCATAATGGGACAAAATCATCCTTCTGGTCGGTCTCATTTTTGAGTAGAAGAACTAATGATCCTTTGCCATGCTCATAGATCCAGTGCCTACACCAATTGTCATCAGAGAGGCTTCCTATGACAGCTGAAGGGAACAGATGTAGAGCTCCAGGGCCAAACATTAGGCTAGAGGAGCTCAGGGAACCTCCATGAAGAGCAGGAGGAGGGATCACAGTGACCAGAAGGGTCACGTATACCAGGAAAACAAGACCCACAGAGTCAACTGACCAGGATTCTTACGGGTCACAGAGACTGAAACTGCAGACACAGCATGCAGGGTTCCCTATATATTTATTATTTTTATTATATTTATCTGGTTTGGTGTTCTCTCATGATTATCTGGCTCGGTGTTCTTATAGAGCTCCTAAAAGCTGGAGTGGGGGAGAGGAGTCTCTGACCTTTTTACCTGCCCTTGGGACTCTTTTCCTTTTGCTGGGCTCCCTCATACTGCCTTGATGTAGGGGCTCAAACCCAGCCTTGTTCCATCTTGATATGCCCTGAGTGGAATATCAAGGCCTGAGAGGCCTACTTTGTTCTGAAGGAAAGCAGGGGTGTGGGGTGGATCTGGGGGAAAGGGGAGATGGGGATATCTGGGAAGAGTGAAGGGAGGGGAGGATGGAGTCAGGGTGTGTTATATGAGAGAAGAAAATAAAAAATGCATTGGAGATGAACATAATAACGTTGCAAACCTAACATATCTTAAGTTGCATGATTAGTAAGGGGACTCTGCTGGCTCATTCAGTTCATTCGAAAGATGGGGGACTGAACACTCTGTTCAAGACAACAGTGAAACTGTATTGTAGCATAGTCATCTCACAAAATTCCACGAATCCCAATTCTCTTCACAACCACATGTGTACCAGGAGCTTGAGTCACACCGAGTCATGTGAAGAAGCCTGCTACAGATGGGCGTGCTCAGGAAACTCCTGAAACTGCTCAATAGCACCCAAGCTTTGGGTCATCTTTAATTATAAACTTGATATGCTACTAAGAACATCTTTCTTTCTTTCTTTCTTTCTTTCTTTCTTTCTTTCTTTCTTTCTTTCTTTCTTTCTTTCTTTCTTTTCTTTCTGCTTCTGTTTCTGCCCCCCCCCCACCTTGCCTTCTTTGTTTTTCAAGATAGGATTCCTCTGTGTAGTCCTGGCCGTCCTGGACCTTGCTCTGTAGACCAGGCTGGCCTTGAACTCAGAGCTCACCTGCCCCTGCCTCCTGAGTGCTGGGACTAAAGGCATATGACACCACACCAGCTGTCTGGTTTTCTTTTTAAAAAATACTCTGAGCCCCACCACCCCAAATTTATCAAAACACAAAAACGTTCAGTGTTTGACAGTCCCAGGACCAAGGGATTTTGGTCATTCTATTTCAGTGGCTCTATGGTTTATTGTGTTTTTAGTTTATAGATGCTAGCTTCCTAGAGTATCATTTCCCCATACCAATCAACGGTGTCAGGCTGGGGAGAGGGCTCAGTGATTAAAATATATGCCTGCCCAAACATAAAGATGAGAGTTTGGAGTTCCAGGACAGCCATGGCTACACAGAGAAACACTATCTGGAAAAACAAAGGAGGAAGAGGAGGAGGAGGAGAAGGAGGAAAAGGAAGAAGAAGGAGGAGGAGGAGGAGGAGGAGGAGGAGGAGGAGGAGGAGGAGGAGGAGGAGGAGGAGGAGAGGCAGAAATGGGAAATGCTGGGTGGGCATGGTAGTCCATTCTTTTAATTCAAGCCCTGAATGTAGAGACAGGATCCCCAGGGCAAGCTGGTTAGTGAAAATCACCACACCGGCAAGTTCTGAGAGATTATGCCTAGATGAATAAGGTGGAAAGCAGCCCCCAACATCAACCTTGAGGCCTCCATATTCATGTGCACATCCTACAAACATGTGCCCACATACATGCACACACATTAAAAATGGGGAAAAAAAATTACTGGTGTCATCACAGGGATACTAACTTGATGTGATAGATGTTTGCCCGAGAAGCCTGTTCAGAGCCTAATTCCCTGTAAGTGGTCCAGGGAGCATAAGTGTTTCTCATATGCTAGTTAACCAGTCTGCATCTGCAAGGCATGACATTGCTCCATTGAATCATGCCTGGTATTCTCTGGACAACATCATGGTTTTCAGGTTCTTCCTTCTTCCATCTCATCGTTTAGGAAACCAAAGGTCCCAGGGCACCGTTGCGAAGTTTAAAACAATGCTTTGCTTCCCTCCCGTGTTACACTCTTGGCTTATAATTTGGGGTGTATAGAATAATGGAAAGAACTTTGGTCTTTGAACAAGGCATGTGGGGGTTGTAATCTACTGGTGAGAAATCTGAGCACAAAAAGGTTTATCTAAGCATTTTGCCCAAGATCATAGAAAATTAGTGAAAGAACCAAACCCAAGGAGAATGATTTTACAGCCCAGGAGTCCTGCCACTCCATATCTCTTTCTTCTGTGCTGAACCCTTAAGACGTGTGCTACCTCTCAGCATGTACACTTTGTTCAAGAAATGCCCATAACAAGTAACACAGTGTTCCCAGAGTCTCACTGGAGCCTGTTTTACACCAAGGTAGCACTGGATTTCTCCTGCACCTACCTCTTCCTGGGTGGGAGAAGTCTCATTAACCAGCCCTGGAGCCCAGGCCAGTCACTTCCAGCAGATCAGTCTCTTCATCTTAGGAAGTCCTAACTTGTTCTGAGGGTTGAGTAAGATAAAGAATTGAAAATACCTGGTGTGGTGACAGACACATAACTGTTCGGGAAAACATTCTTACTTATATTATCAGATTGATGTGAGTTCAAGAAGACCGGCTAGGAAATAAAACCAAGCAGGCAACTCTAAAGTAAACCCAGACAGAGCCTTCTCTGATCACCAAGGGTTGGTTTGTTTGTTTTGTTTTGCTGTTTGTTTTTTTTTTTTGAGAATGCAGAGAGTTGTTCTTGATTCTATCATTCCTCAGAATGAAGGACTTCCTAGCATACTTAATTACTTTCTGACAAACCCACCTTGTGAGTTAAGTGAACAAGGCTTAACTTCCAGCTGGCCTTCCCCACCATAGGGAATGCTTTAATTGCTGGGGATCTTCCAAAGAGTACAAACAGGGAAAGGGCAGGGATAGGACAGGAAGAAGAGAGCCTAGGACCCTATAGTCTTATATACTTAACAGCCCCACACCAGGGATTTCTCCTGCTTTGCAAAAGTGTCCCTTTCTCAGAAAAGCTACAGGTGAAGTCATCAAGATGAATTGTACGTTACCTAGGGAGACTTAATTTTCAAGATGGGGATTCAATAAAGCAAAGGGGAGCTTACCTTTTGAAAACATTCTCCAGTGGATATTTTGGAATATGAAGAGGTGGCTAAAGTCCCAGCTTAAAGAAAAACTGAACTTTAACCTGGAAGATCGCCCCATTTTTTTTCCTTTCCCGCTCGCATCTCCTGTTTTTTTGTTTTTTGTTTTTTAATGCCTTGTGAAATCAAATTTGCTCTTATTATGAAGGTAGAAACCAGTGGAATCTATTACAAGGTCTGGAAAGAGGACACTTGTTTTATCTGTCATTACAGAAAGCCCAGCAGAGATGACCACCAACCCACAGTTTATACCCCATCGAAAGGCTTTATTCCAGCTGGTTTGGATTACACCCAGGTATTTGGGGATCTATGTGTAGCCCTGGAGTGCAGAGCACAGGATGTGTGAAGGCAAAAACCATGCCCTGCCATCTTGGTTAGCAATTACAAGGGTGTCTTCGAGGAAGCAAGTAATTTAACAGAAGCTAAAATAAGGGGTTATAGGGAGGGTGTTCTGCACATGCAAGCAGTTTAACAAAAGTATGGTGGTTTGAATGGGAATGGCCCTCGTAGGCTCACAAATTTGAATACTTGGTTATCAGGAAGTGGCACTATTTGAAAGGATTAAGAGATGCAGCCTTGTTGGAGGAAGTGTGTCACTGGAGGTGGACTTTGAGGTTTCAAAAGCCCATGCCAGGCCCAGTGGTTCTCTCTTCTGGCTGCCTGTGAGTCTGGATGTAGAACTCTCAAGTTCTTCTCCAGCACTATGTCTGCCTGCATGCTGCCATGCTCCCCACCACAAGGATAATGGACTAATCCCCAGAAACTGTAATCCAGCCCCAATTAAATGCTTTCTTTTATAAGAATTGACATGGTCATGGTCTTGCTTCACAGCAATAGAACACTGACTAAGACAAGAAGCTGAGATAATTTAGCTAGGGCATCTTGACCTGGGGTTGGATAATTTTCCATGGGATTCTCCATCAAAGAGATCAAATCCTAGTCAAACCTGAAATAGCCTCAACAAGAGTAAAGATGGAGGAACCTCTGCACTCTCTTGCACACTCTGATGCAATATGGCAACCCCAGATGCTAGTGGTTCTGTTCTAACCCTCTTTCCCTTCTCCTGTAATGAAATTGTTTTGAAAAGTGGGACCTCTGTCCCCCAAATTCATCAAGGCTGCACAAGATCTGTGGAAGGCAAACAATATTCTTCAGGTTGGTGGAGCCTCTAGGGGAACTATGTCCTGACTGCTGAGTTTGAACGAGCCTACCATCGTCTAACCAGGGAGCACATTATTGAGCTCAAAGATCATTCCCTGCCTCTTGTCTGGTTAGTCTGAACCTGGATATGTCTCTTTGAATAAGGAAGAACTCTTCAGTTAACTTGTTTTTGTGTACTTTTCCCAAGGGCATGGTTTAAAGGTAGACTGTGAGACTCATGGACCTGTTCTAGATTACTATATGGTTGCTATCTTCATGTACAATGTTCCTTCTGCACCTCATCTCCAGTTAAATTCCTAACAAATGTCCTGTGCACCTTTTCTACTATTAGACCTTGTGTCCTGGTTGGTTTTTCTTAGTGATTATTATTGCTTAGAACCATTCACTTTCTAGTATGTTTGTGAGCTGTTTCTGGAGGAGGGCAGTTCATTCTTGGAGGTACTGTCTGTGCTCACTGGAAAACCTCTGCTACTGTAAGCAGCCCAGACGCGATGTGAGGATGTGAGCATATGACCTCTGTCTTGGGTCCCGAGTGTCCGTGCTTTCTTCCTCCTTGCCCCATCCCTTCACAGTTGGACCATGCTGTCAGGAGGCTGTGAGTAGGAGCGATGTATGTCACACCTGGGACAGAGCATTTCCAAATGGATGCTTATCTTCTGCCTCGTGTGAAGACCCTGAGGCCTTCTAGAAGGAATAGCTATAAAACAAGGGAGGTCTCTGTCAGCCTGAATGTAGACAAGAATCCACAACAGTGGTTTTTACGAGTGAGAAATAAACTCTAAGCCTTAAACCATTGAAATTCACAGTTTGTTACTGAAACACAGCTTAGATTTCCTGTCTAGGAGATTCACTAAAAATTTAATGTTGGAAGAGCCCTGGAGACTGGTCTAAACTCACCAATTTATACAAAAGGAAACTGAGGCCCAGAAAAATGAAGACGGAGAGAGTAGCCAAACTTGACATGGAAATTCCACTTCACTCTCTCTGCTGTTGCACAGCTCATTTTGTGCTGGTTTATGATATGCATAAAATCTCATAGTTCCAACCTCACTTCTCAACTAACAATCAATCTTAATTAACTGTCAAGCAGGCACACTGGAGGGCCACGGATTCTTCTTTTGTTTTTTGAAAAACAAAACAAACAAAAAAATCAAAAAACAAAGCAACAACAATAATCTCCCTCCCCCCCAAAAAAACCCCACTCTTCCATCAGTGATGTCCTGCCCTTATTTTAGAGACAAGACAGATGGTCCGGTAGACTCCAGAAGTATACTTTCCTTATACTGTTCAGTTTACCTGGGTGGGAGTGGGGAAGGTATCCGGAATGTCTGAATAATAAAGATATATCAATAGTTCTCTATTCTGATTAACCCTCTATCTATCTAATTTATACACAATTACCTTTGACTTGTTCACGTGTGTGTGCGCGTGTGTGCATGTGTGCGCGTGTGTGCGTGTGTAGACGTATTGCTTAATTAGAGCCCAGATGTGCAGTAACAAAAATAAATATCAAATTTTATAGGAAATGAGAGGAATTACCAAATCAATCCAGGCTATCGTATCCAAGGCAGGTCATTAAATTGTGGGCATAAAAAATAGAAACGATATGCAGAGAGAGAAGCAGGCAGAACCTGAAGACCCCGTGAGAGTTGGAGTGGGTCAGAACAGGTGAAATAAGCAGGGTTGTTGGCTAGAACCCTAGAAGCGTCGCCAAAGCCCCGAGCTCAGGGCTTATATGCTACAGTAGACGCATTTCATAGAGTCCAATTTGTGGGAGCAACCTCAATGACACAGCCTGGCCAATAGGCTCAGGGTAAAAATGTCTTGCCTGTTCCATCTTTGTTGACCACAAGCTACAGCAGCCTCTAACCTTGCTTTTTCATTGTCAACATGGTCCAGCTTTCCCCCAAGTGTGCTTCTGCCTCTGCTTTATTACTATCTAGATATCACCTTGGATGATGTAGGCACACTGCCAATTCCTTGTCTATTCTGCTTTGGTTACCAGCAGAAGTGAGTCATTGGGGCCAGCAGGATGACCAAATAGCTAAAGACGTTTGTCATCAAGCACCTGACTTGGCCTCAGTTTGATTTCTGGAACCAATATGGTTGGTTGAAGGAAAGAACTGACACTCTTAGGTTGTCTCCCTCCACACACACAAATAAATAAACATCTTTTTTTCTCAGATATTGAGACTCATGATGTCACTGACACCTACAATTAAAACCAAAAGCTGGATTACATAATTTAAGTCTCCGAGGGAGGGCAGTGCCATCCCTCCAGGGGGTCTGCAATGGCTTGTGAGAATCATGGAAGGAGATTGGCCCAGTGTATCTCTTTTGGGTCAGGGATGGGGCCAGCGTGAGAGTTCCCAGAACACTCAGACTTTATGACCAGCATGTCCAGAGGCAGACATGACGCGGGCGTGTGAGAGAAGAATGAAGGGTGGCTGCACAGCTGTCAGCAAACAGAACATGAGGTTGATTCTTCATTTCCAGTTCTTCGTCATAACCATGAGTGCTCTGGGATGAGACAGCAGTCCGGCCTTCTGTCCTGGTGCCCACTGCTCCCCAGCATGAGAGTATCCTGCTGGTCTTCTCCTTCCAAGCTCAGCCCTGGTGTTATTCAACCCTCTTTTCAGCCTGGGTCCTGCCCCACCTCCACTTCAGCTGGGGCATCTACAGGGCACTCTGTGCTGACCTCATTTTGGAGATAGGTGTTAAATTGGAGGACAGTCCTCCGTGTTACTATTAAAGTGGCATCAACTAAAAGGAAGTAAGAGGATTCTGTTTTTCAAGGAGTCACAGAGAAAGAAAGAAACGAACCAAAGGAGGAATGCACAGGCCTACACGAGCCGTTCCGTCAATGGAGACAGATCAGGGCCGCGGCCTCTCACAGTTGCTCTGGGTCACCAAAGATCTCTGCTAGTGTGGGAGAAGACTGCTCCCATTGGGCCACTATCTGGAACCCTCAAGACTGAAGCCTGGTGGATGATGGCAGAGAGTCACAGGCTGCTAAACTCCACTGGCCTCCTCAGTTTGCCTAGCCTGTGATGAGTCTGGCTCCTCATCTAAAAGAAGCTGCTTGGTGGCCAAGCTTTTCTTTTCTGACAGAAACAAGCTCACAAAACTCTCCCCCATTGAGAACTTTAATTGGCCTTCTGTTTTGTGCATGTGTGTGGAGACATCCTTCTGCCTTCTTTGAAAATACTTTCCTTTTCTCTAGAGTACAGAGATGGCCACAGGCTTTGTAATGGATTTCGCATGCAGAGAAAAGAAAGGAAATAGCTTTCTAAGCCTGTTAGTTTGTGGCAGAAAGAAACATTCTTCTCACCAAGCCAAAAGTGGCTACTTCGCCAGATGAGAGAGTGAAGAGATTACAAAGTGTTGGAAGACTAAAGGCACAAGTCATTCTTGTTTGAGACGCTGGCTTCTCCTCACACTTTGGTCTTTCCCTGTTACTCCTATTTCCTGGGCTTTGGTTCCGCCATTTTTATGTCTAGGATAGCTGAGCTGCATTCCGATGTTTTTGGATCTTTTGTCCCCATTCGAATGCCGAGAAACCGATGAGGAAGTTTGAAAGGATAATCCCTCTATCGGCATAATTAAAAAGACACAAGCGCAGTTATTCAAGACATTATGGGGGCCGAAAGTATCTCTATCCAATTGATGGTTACAGAGACAGAAGGCACGAGACAAAAAGTCTTAGAAATCACAGAGAGATCTAGTACTGAAATGGCCAGAGGACTCAGGAACACTTGAAACCCACCTCCGATAATTGCTTCTTGTAAGTGAACTCTCCAAGGGAGATGCAAGCACAAAAAATGTTGAACTAAGAGAGTGGAACCTCATGAGACCTGGGGCTTTTGCTTGGTGCCAAGGGCAGAGCTTGAATGAGCTGGATTAAGTCCTAGAATACCTTGTTTCCCCTAAGCTAGAAAACGGCACCTTAAACTACACCCATCAGCGTTACGGAGAACGGAACCAGAGAAACAGTAAGGAAAGTTGTGAACATGTGCTCCTCAGGGACTGGAGAATCTCTAGAGAGGGACTGAGGAGAAAGAACTGAGGTGGCCTCAAGTGCCTACTCCATGGAGACCAGAGAAGCACCTCAAAAACATGGTGTCCAAGGAAACAATCAAAGACCTCAGCCGTTTCTCGTACCCTTTTGGCTTCCTCTACTTTAACTGCAAACTTAGGGTTCAGGATGTCCCTCTGAGGATGTCACTAATTGTTTCCATACCTACCTGCATCTTATTCAAACCGCCCTGCTACATCCTCTCTTCATTTCAAAGAGAGCAGTTTCTATAAGCAGCCTCCCCAACTCTTAGCAGGGGGTGTGTGACTCTCTGTCTCTTCACCTTACATAGCGTTCTTAGGGTTGGTCCACTTTTAAGGATGGTGACATCCGTGCTGTACCAAGGGTTTAGTGACAGCTTCCTCTGTTCTGCAGCCTTCATTCTATTGCTTCGGTACTGGCCAGTTTTCAGCGGGCTGTTGGCACTGGTACTTCTTCCTCGCCTCCTTACAAGTGTGTTAGACTTGTTGCTGTTGTGACAAAGCGGCTTAAGGGGAGGACATTTACTGCTCATGGTTTCAGTGATTTCTGAACATCATGGCAGAGCAGTCTACATCGTGGAAATCATGCTATCTGGAGGAAAAAGAGAGGGAAGGAGGAGGGAGACGGAAGGAGGGAGAGACAGGGAAAGGGAGGGAAGTGGAAAACATATCTGTGCTGGATGTTCTTTTCCTGTTTTTTTTTTTTTTTTCATTTGAGACAGGGTCTTACCATGTAGCCTTGCCCTGGAACTCACTGTGTAGACCAGGCTGGCCTCAAACTCACTGAGATCTGCCTGTCTCTGCCTCCCAAGTGCTGGGATTAAAGATGTCCAGCCAGTAAGTCCAGCTTTGAATGCTATTTTTTTTCTATTAGCATCCCTCCCCCAGCCTATGGGATGGTGCCGAGGACTGATCTTCCAACCTTAGTTAATCCTCTCTGAAAAACACCTTTTCAGACACTCGTGGTGTGTGTGCTTTGCTTATCCCCTAGGACCTTCGTAGCCAATCAAGGTGGCCATCAGGAAAAAGCATCACGTGTCAGACGTAAACTCTTACACCTCCTTCATTTGGAGAGCCAGGGTGAAACATCCTCTCCTACTTGAGTCAGAGGAAAGGAATAAAAAGCCATGTGACAATGCTCAAGACTTCTGCTTGGAAAAGGCCTGTGGTACATTGTGTCTGCTCAAACTATGGTTAAAAAGGAAATCACTGCCAGTCCTAGTGCCAAGGAAGTAAAAGGTGTGATTCGTTTATAAAGAGAGGTGAGTGAATAAGGGGAAATAATCACACTGTCTGGTCAGGTTGAAGAATTGTGCGTCTTTGCATGATGAATGATTAGTAAGCATAGTTTGGCATTAACAGATGCTGATTTTTTTTTTTCCTCATAGAAGGAGTTACCTACAACGTATCTCTTACAATTAGAGGAGCTTTCGTATGAGTCTCCAAAATGTTTAATATTGCAATGAGCTGAATGTTTGGGTAAGCATAAGGAAATTTTGACCCTTAAAGTGAGAATATTAGGAAGTGGAATGCTTGCAAGGTAATTAGGTCATGGAAGGAGCCATTGCATAAACGGGATTAGTGCCCTTATGAAAGGAAGCTTAGAAAACGTCCTTATCCTTTTTCATTGTGAGGACAAAATGGGAAGTCAACAGCCTGCAACCTAGAAGGTCCTCTTTGGAGCCTGACTCTGCCAAACTCTTATCTCAGACTTCAGCCTCCAGAGCCATAGTAAATATATTCTTGGTGTTAATAAATCACTCCGTCTTCAGTACTTTCTTGCAGCAACCCAAACTGACTGAGAAAAACACCACTACACTATGAAAGTATACAATTTTCTCAGAAACTCAGGCTCATAATTTTGACCATTAACCCGGGCATGTAATATGTACAGTGATATTCCTAGAAGCTGCTAATAAGTGCTGGGCCACATGTCTCTTTTTAAATGGTCCCCAGGCCACTTGGCTTGTGGAGCTCAAGGCTTCCTTTCTGTCCATTCCCAGAATGCCAGGTTCTTGGTTGTTTTATCTTGATAAGAAGAGTAAATCTTCTTTAGCCCTTACATTACCTAGAAGCTCATTAGAAATTCAGAATCTGGGCCCCATCTAGGCCTTCTCAATAAGGCTCTGCATTTTAATAAGTCTCCTAGGTGTTAAATATGCACATTAATGTTGGAGAAGCAGCTCAGAGTTTCCCAACCTTGAGGGCACATTGGTATCACCAGAGAAGCATCACAAATTCTGATGCTGGACCCAGAGCCCCTCCTCCAGAGCCTTGGCCTAATTGGTCTGGGGCGTGGGGAGGGCACTGGAGGTTGAAGAGCTCCCTCTGTGATCCTAATGCACAGCCAGAGCTGAGAGGCACAGCTGTCTGCTGGCTTTCTCTTAGCTGCATGAACTTTGCTGGTTCAGTGATTAGGGAAGCAAGCTAATTTACAATTGGGCAATTGTGTTGCTGGCCATTAGCATCACTCCCAACAAAGCTGGAGGAGCCTGGAGTAAACAGAAGTAGTAATAACCCTAGTTTCTAAAGAGCTTCTGTGGGAGGAGAATATTATCCTTAATCTTCATATGCTCAGTTATCTAAGTTTAAATGTAAGAGACTGAACTGCAAAAAAGTTGGTCTTTTCCAATGCCACACAATACCTAATTAGCAGAGCTGGGATTTGAACTAGTCTCTGGTTTCAAAGCCACGGAACTAAAGGAACACAGGACATGATGACTGGACCTTGAACATCAACTGTGGCTGTTCACGGGTGCTTCTCATTTCCTTCCAGAGCCAGGTCAGTTTTCATCTGGGCAAAGCTACCAAGTGAGGGATCAAACCCCACTCTGCCCACTGCTTGTCACTCCTAGCTGTTCATCGATATTACAGAAGGGTAGACTGAACCACCGTAAAAACAATTACACAGTTCTACAAATCACATAGGGGAAACTGAGCAATGCAAAGAAACTGCACAGCTTTGCAGAAGAGAATAGAATTATGTGCAGACCGAAGCATGCTTTACCACCAATTTCTTAAAAATGGGCAAGATATTAGCTACAGAGGTGAACTACAATCACGAATGCAGTATCAAGTGTTGCCATTTTATGGTAGTGGGAATGGAGGCTGGAACGTAAATTAGTGTTAATTGTTAATCCCAAGGAGATGGGAGGAGAAAGACCACTGACCCAAAACATCATGGCCAAGCTAATTAAAGCAAGCAATTAATTAAAGCAAGCTTTTTTTGATTCGTGTACACAGGCTGCCTCCCCCTAAGGTGGAGTTCCAGAGATCAGCCTTGGACATGAGGAAGACAAGGTGCTTGTAGCTCAGGGATAGGGGGGTTTCCAAATGGGGGATTTGGCAGGCAAAATAGGTAGGGTTACAGGAGCAGAGCATAACAAGGTAGTCAAAATAATAAGTAGTCTTACAACAGATAGTCATAACCTTTTGAAACAAAGGCAGGGTTTCAAGATGGCCATAGCAACTTTTTGAAACACAGACATGATTGCCCTTCCTGGAGCAAGCAGTATAGAGTCATTTGTAGTTAAGGTTACAGGTGGGCATAGGCTAATCCTTGAGAAACAGTGGTTTTATCACAAACGGAAATAAAACTAGTTTGTCTTTCTAAGAGGAAGGCAGGCTGGTTCATCATTAATAAAGAGTGGAGCCAGCATGGAAATCCAGCTCCAAAGCTTGGACTAGTTCATGACTTAATCTCTTAACTGTACTGTCCTGCTAGTCCATCTGGGTCATTACTTGCTTCAAGTAAAAAAAAGAAATAACAGATCTCCACGAACCTTTCATCTATCGGAATCATGTTGGTGTCAGCTCTGCTCAATCTACTTCTCATAGATCGAGAGTGAGAGAAGTTGCTGATTGGGGGAATAGTAAGGACGTCTGGGTTTGGGATGGTGCTGCTTAGAGTTGTTTAGGGACTCAAATTCCCAGCACTTGAAAATCTATGACTCTTACAATATTCCAGAACCCGCTTCAGAGACAAGGAAACCGCTAATCCATCCTAACATACTTGGTTCAGTGAGTTACTTGCTGGAAGAGGCCCAGGTCAAGTTTGTCCAGGGAGCCTGTAAGAACATCTGAGAGTAGAGGCAGAAATGCCCATTACCCATGTGGGTAAGCAGAGATGGGCAGGCCCTGTGGACAGTGGGGATGGCTGGTTATGAGGACAGAAAGAGAGAAAAGGACAGAGGTCTGAGGCATGAGGTTCTGTCTCCTCCTTATTTTGGACCTGCGGTTCCGACCATCCATTTTGCCTGGCTGGTAGGAGCAGGGAGGAGTGAGTTTTATGGGAATAAGCTGATCTCAGATTGGAGAGACTAAGGAGGAGGGTCCACATTTGCTGGGGGCACCAGTTGGGAAAATTCTTTAACAAGACCTCAAATCGATTTCCCTTCTCTCTTAGATACTAATAAACAAATACTCATAATTTACTCACATGCTTTCTTGTATGTTACCTTTGAGCACAGGGAACTTTTTATTAGTGCGGCTTTTATCAGAGACATGGACCTCATCTTATTTCCGAAAGACTAGGTTTTTGTTGTTGCTGTTGTTTTTCAAGACAGGGTTTCTCTGTTGTCACTCTGGCTGTCCTGTCCTGTAGACCAGGCTGGCCTCGAACTCACAGAGATCCACCTGCCTCTGCCTCCCAAGCACTGGGATTAAAGGCGTGCATAACCAACACCCGGCTTAAAGCACAGTTTTAAAAACTCAATAGTCTGCCGTAGTCCTTGGTTACTTTGTTGCTATCATTCGTTCCCTCTCCCCCTTTCTTGATTTCTGCTAGTCTGTCTCTTCCCATGTTGAGTACTCGGCTACCCAAGTGCAGGATGGGATAGAGTCCTTTGCATGACAGGAGATGGGAGAAAGATCACCCATTAATATTTCAAAAGTAGTATAGTAAATCATTTATAGAATTAAATCCGTTCTTTCTTTGACTCCAGGAGCTAACATTAGCTGCTTGCTTGGCTTCAGTGTGGCTGGGGAATGTCTGCTGAGTGACGAGATACTATTATTACTGATCGACACACATTCAGGAACCATGTTGAGGCTTCATCGTGGGGACAGTGATGCTGAGGACAGCTTGTAAGACTTCACTGTACCTGTCCCCCCAGACACCAGGTGACTGGAATTTTCAGATATATAGGTCATTCCCATTTACCTGTTCTCCAGGTTGCTCTTGGCTAGAAGCTGAAGGGAAAATGGGATAGAAGTGGGAACAGAATTTAGAGCAAAATTGAAAGGTGTTGTAACTCAGGAACTCCTGAGCTGGCTTCTGATGAGTGAAAGCGAACTTGCAATAACCTCAACCTCCTACTCCTCTTTACTTGCTTTACATTTTAATTCATGGGACAAAGGTCTACCTAAGTGCCTGAGGTTGCAACCTGAACTCATCCTTCTCCCTGACAACTCACACATCCATTTCAACAATAAATCCTACTGATTCTAGATTCCCAAACAAATCTTTAAACTTTCATTTATTTTTTATTTTTTATGAGTGTTTTGTCTATCTGTACCATGTGTATGCAGAAGAGGACACTGGATTCCCTAGAACTGGGGTTACAGACAGTTGTGAGCAGCCACATGGGTGCTAGGAATCAAACCCAGGTCCTCTGGAAGAGCAGCCAGTGCTCTTAAGCCAGGAGCCATCTCTCCAGCCGTCCCCCATAATACAATCTTAAGGATGGATTCTCTCCAGCCCAGATGCCTTGCTTCTGTCTTAGTTTAGAATGAGAAACCGCCTCCAGGAAGTGCTAGTTCACATTCTTCCCCGCCTTAACTTCCTGAATCCTCCAAGCCACACTGTTGCAGACTTGTCTACAGCTCACCTTATCCACGGTCACTCCTCTCATCGTGAACCTTCCACGCGGTCCCCGGAAGATAGCCTATCCATTTCAAACTGGTACTCGTGGTCTTTTCTGCTTGGGATCCTAGGCTTGCCACTCCCTTCCTCTTTCCGGTTCTCCGCCAGTTCTGATGGACCCCAGTCACGCACACATCCACCCTTTCCTCGCCACAGCCTCCATGTCCCCCTCATACCAGATACTCACTTATTTTTCTTTTCATGTTTTCTTAACTTGGTACAAACCTCACAGACCCAGAGCTAATGCCAGGCTTCCCCTTCGCCCCTTTGGGTTGGTGCTGGGCTTCCAGAGCAGTTCACACAAACTCTCTTCTCTCTTGAGTCGTAATTTTTTATGTAGTGTGTTTCTTCTACTGAAAATCTGTTCTTAACATCAAGGACCATATGTGGTGGGTATTCAATTAAGTATGAATGGTTGTATTATATCACAGTCTAACTTCTAAAGACATAAAAGATACAAGGATTTTTTTTTTTTTTTTAGTGTTTGACATGGGCAGTGTGTTGGTTTGAATGAGAATGTTTCCACTGGGCTCATGTATTTGAACACTTGGTCCCAGCTGGTGCAGTGAATGCTCAGGAGCCCCTGTTTTTTCTCCTCCTGTTCCCTTCATGTAACCTCTCTACCTTTTGCTTTAACTAAGAAGGACTTCCCACCCCCTTTACCCTGATTCTCTTGCTTCCCCGTGATTGAGACAACCCTTTCTCCCGCGCAAACCAGCCTTACCTCCTAGAGGGACTGTCAGGAAGACAAAGAGGGCCCACCCCAGAGGAGGAGACCTGCTGCTTGCAAAATCTGCTCATTTGTAGCAAAAACCTAAATATAAACCAGTTGCCAAGAGGAGGCTGGAACCCAGTCAAGCAGAACCAGGTCCCCACAGGACAGACATGTTTAGAGAGAGGAGAAAGAGATGATGTCATTTCTAGAGGTTCCAGGGCCAGGCCGGAGTGAGGGTGGCTCCTCATATTTTCCACATAGGTAGAAAAGAGAAGGTCATTGTACCACCTGCAGACACAGCTTCGAGAGGTGATAATTGGTGGGTATATTCCTGCCCAAGCACAGACTGTATAATCCAGGTGGCAGGTGAGAGATGCCTCTGTGCTGGGCTGGGGAGCCAGCTGAAACGTTAGTGATGCCAAGCTGCTTTCGGCAGCTGTCCACTTTGGGGTTGCTGAGGTAACTTAAAATGAAATCCTATCTGTCTTGGGAGGGACTTATGAGGGAACAAAGATCTAGGATATGGAAGTTTCTCATGCTGCTCTGGAAAAGACTTGAATGGGCTCTCGGAACCAGAGGGCAAGCCTGCCTTGTCTGTTTACAGTGGCCTCAGGTTACACCCAATGTCCCGTGTGATGGGAAAGGGTAGCTTTATAGGGACAGATGTTAGCTGGAGGCCTTTTCCACACTCTCAGGGGTATTCTCCAGAGAGGCCATTGACATCTCATGATCACCTTCAAACAAACATGAAAGAATTTGGGCTTCACCCTGTGTCTGGGTTTCGGGGTTCTTCACCAATATCCAGCACCACGTGATGAGTCTTTAGAACCTAGAATTCTACAGACTGCAGCTATCAACCAGGGAGAAGATTTATGCCTTAGGCAATTTGCCACTGGTAATTTAGGATAAGCCAACTAAAGAGAGAAGGGGACTCTAAGAATCAAGGGGTGAAAAACAATGCTTCACCACCAAAAGCTTACGTGAGAAGTCCTGAGTCTCTGTCCCTCTCTTCTGACTGAAGCTGCCCACGTCAGATCTGTGTTAGTTTTATAGGTGGATAATTGTTTCTAAACATGCTCCATTCTGAAGCATAAAAACCTTAATTCAAATCCCTCAGTTCCCGGGCTCCCCAGAAGCCCCTGATAGTCGAGGCTCCCACCTGATCAGTGTTCTGTAGACACAGAGGCTAGAGCAGCTTTTCCTAGCACAGGAATGGATTCTTTTGAGGACTCCCATAGCATCCTCAGAGTCTCACCACCATTGCTTCAGTATCTTTTCTCTGCCGGCCCCTGGCTCTTCATTGTCCTGCACCAGCCTGCTGTCCTCCTTATGGAGCTGTTCCAGAGATTCTGCTGTTCCTTTAAGATCCAGCACCTGCTGCCCCTTCCTCTCTAGCATGCTTCTTCCTGCTACCAGGGCCCTTGCTTGCCAGAAACGCTCTTCTCCCTGTTAGTGCTCCAGTTTCCTCTGACCTATGTTGTGACTTCCTGGCTCTTGGAGTCAGGCGGAATGGAGTAAGTAGAACAGCAGAAATAGGTACAAATCACTGTCCATCGCTTCTTAGCTGGGTGACTTCTGACTATTAGCTCACCTCACTAAAACCCAGTTTGGTTTTGGGAGGTGTATCTCATGGTAGATTATTTGCATGGTACTCCTAAGGTCCTGGATTTGATGTCAAATAGGGCTAGGGGTGTTATACCCAAGCAAAACAAAAGAGAAAAAAAAAATCTCAACTGTAAATGAAAATGATCATAACATGTATTTCAAAGGGTTCTTGTGAAGGTGGATTGAGATAAATAAATTAACATAAACAAAGTGAGCTGTTTATATTGGAGGGTAGATGGTCCTGGGGCTGATAACCCTGGATCTTGATCTAAATTCAGATAAAACCCTTTAGAAATCCTTAACTACACTGTACTAAGAAAATGTGCTTAAGGAATCCAACACACTATTTTACTTAATCTGCCTTTATGAGGTAGACAGGATGTATGTAATGATCTCCCTGTTTTGTGGTAACATGGGTGGTTTGTCTAAAGAGCTTGCTAAAAGTCAACCAAGTAGAAATGAAGGAACCCAATTAGAATCTTGCTCCTTTAAGTCTCAATCTAGAGATTCCACAAATGGTACTACATCTTAATCACTATATTTATTAGTTCTCTTAAATTCTGACACAGAATCATGGATTATTTTTCTTCTGAAAGTTTGTCTAATTGAAATATAGAGTTTAATAAATAAATACAATGATGTAATCCACACTCCACCAGGCTCCAGGAAATGGCCGATACACAGCTAAGTGCCTCCCTGTCAATCTCCCCTCTACCTCTCCACCAGGAACTCAACACCTTGGACACTTTGCCTACTTTAGGACTTCACATATCCTCTGTGTTTGGCTGCTTTTCCTCAGCATAATGAGATTTACGCATGCCATTGGCGGGTTGGCTGTTAACTCCCCTGTTTGGGAGCGTATATTATTCTAAGAATATTCTGTGGTGTCCTGTAGATCCATTATATACCGTTAAACTCAGAATCTTACCATTTGAGCTATTATGAGTTACTACAAAAATTTTTGTGTTAGTCTTTTTGTGGATACATGTTTTAATTTCTCTTAGGTAATTACGTACAAGAAAATAATTGCAGAGGGCTTCCACACAGGACAGGCTTCATTGGAAACTACCCAGTAGCTTTCCTGACATGATTGAAACATGCCAAATTCATACCAAAAATATATAGTTCTGTATCTTTGCCATCTTTTACTCAGACTTCTTAATTTTAGCCATTCTGTTTTGGGGGTTTTCAGAGTTATCTTGGTAGATAAGGATGTTGAAGAGTTCTCATGTTGCTATGGGATATTTTCCTTTGCGAAATGTCTTTTTTGCAAACTCCCTCCCCCATATTAAGAAAAAATGTCATTCTTTAAAATTGTTGAGCTGCAGATATTCTTTATATATTCTAAATTTTAAAGTTTTTACCAAGCAACCTGTGTTTTTTTTTTTTTTTAAATCCCAACTCGTGCCTTGCTTTTATTACTTTTCAAATGATATCTTATATGAACAAATTCATTTACGTTCCTTTTTATGGTTATTCTTTTCTGTGCCTAAATATATACTTTTCTCAGATCAAGAACATTTTCTCCTGGAAGCTTTGCTGCCTGAGGCTTTCTGCTAATGTTTATGATTCATTTGGAATGTATTTTTGGTATAAGATATGAGGTAGAGACCAAGGTGCATTATTCGTCATGAAAGTTCAGTTGTTATAGCATTGTTTGTTATAGACATTTTTTTCTGATTGAATAGCTTTGACATCTTTGTTAAAGACAATTGCCTATGTACACAATTTCCTTCCTCTTTGTTGTATTTCAATGATAGATTTACTTATCCTTATATGAAACCCACATAATCAGATTATCGGTATAACTATATCCTGAAATCCAAATATATTAAATTCCCCAACTTATTTATTATTTTTGAAGATTACTGTTCTATACTGAATGTATTTCCATATGATTTTTGGAATGAGCATTTCAATCTCTCTCTTAAAAAAAGAAAAAGAGCCAGGTAGTGGGGTTGTGCGCCTTTAATCTCAGCAGTTGGGAAACAGAGGCAGGTGGATCTCAGTGAGATCAAGGCCCATCTGATCTACAGAGTGAGATCCAGGACAGCCAGAGACGGCTAAGAGAAACTCTATCTTGGAAAAAAACAAAGAAAAAAAAAAGAGAAAAAGAAAAAGAAAACTGTTTTGGGGGGATTTTGATTGGCATTACATAGAATTCAGAGTTTTGTTGGAGAAAGATTGAGATCTTAACAGTATTGTTTTCCAAATTTCAAACCTTGTATTTCTCTGTTCAGTCAGCTCTTCTTAAATATATCCGAGCAACACTGTATTAGATGTTATGTGTATGTGGCAGACAGGTAGCATCAATACCTATTGCTCCATATGGCTGGATCAGAAACCAACAACGGATCCTTCTTCTTTATGTTTGCACTGTGCTCTTTCAGAGTGCTAGCCGCCGCAGAAATGCCTTTGCCGAAGGCAAAGTTTCAGTAAGTGAAGCAAGGCTTCAGAAAACTTGTGACTACTCAGAAGGCTTAAATTCTATAGGTTCATCTTTGCTGTTCTCCTGTCGTAAAACTCACTGCTGATCGAGAACATTCTATCCATTTCCTGAACAGCATATCCCATTCAAGATTTTGGTTGAAATTTGCTCTTTCTTGCCACCATGGGTTTCTGAATACAGCCTGCCAAAGTGATTTTTTAAAATGTAAACTACATCAAGAGATAACCTCTAGGATTAAGATTTCTGTTTCAGTAACATTGCTATTCAACAAAGCACTCCCAAATTTAATATCTTAAAAGCATTATGATTCTGCAGGTCACTGCTACAGGTCGTGGCAGGTACTTCTTCCACCAATCTTGCCTGTGCTCACATATGTGGCTGCAGTCCTGAGGCACTCCATACAGGCCAACTCGTCCCAGTCCCCCACTTTACACATACAAGAATTCGGTGCTTGGCCAGATTATTGGTCAGAGCTTAACCATATGGCCGCTTTCCATTTAGTAATCCACTCTGGGATTTCTTCTATAGTGGCAGAAGTGTCCCACTGAGGTAAAAGTGGAAGCTACAGTGACTCTCGAAGGTGAGCCTTTGGAATTAAAACATGATTCCTGCCATGTTGTAAGGTCAAGGCAAGTTCTAAGGTTAGCATAGATTGTAGAGATGGGCAGATAGTCCTTGACTCTAGTGAAGATCTGCAAGATATTGTGCTTTTGCTTTGTTTGTTTTCATTCCTCACAGTTTTCCATTGCTCTTGGAATAAAGTTTAAATTAATCATTTATTTAAATCAAGTTTGTATATTAAAAGTAAAGTAAAAAAATAACCCTGCATAGTCTAGCCCCCGCTTCTCTTTCTGAATTAATCTGTTGTCCATGTCTCTAGAGCTTGCTATAAACAGTTTGTCTCACTTTAGGGCTTTTGTAGTTGGTGTTTCCTCTGTGTGGAATGCTTTTTTCACAGTTCTGTGTGAAACTGAATTCTGCTTTCTATTTTAGTACAAATGCCAACTTCTGAAAGAGACATTCCTGAATGCTTCTCCCAGTTACTCCATGCCACCCTGTCCTGTTTGATTTTCATGTGGCACTTAGCAATACCAGGTACGTCTCTTATCACCTGTCTTCTCACCCAGAATATGAGCACTGTGAAAGGCAGCCACTGATTGCTCTAGTTTGTGTTCTGCTGTTGTAATAAACAAAAGCAATGTAGGGAGGAAAGGGTTGATCTCAGCTTACACTTCTAGATCACAGTCCGTCACCGAGGGAAGTCAAGGCAGAACTGCTGCAGAAACCAATGAGGAATGCTGCTTGCTGGCTCTCTCTCTGGCTCAAGCTCAGCTACCTTTCTTATACAACTCAGACTTACCTGCCTAGGGATGGTGCAGCTCCCGCATCAATCAGGCAAGACAGTCGTTTACAGACAATTGCTAAAGGCCAATCCGATCATGGTAGTTCTTCATTTGAGGTTCCTTCTTCCCAGGTGACTCGGTGACAATAAAAAACTACCCAGGATGCTGGTGGTCCCTTTCACATCCCTAAACCTTCTCTAGAATGTGTCTGATGCCAAGCAGATGCTCAATAGTGATTTGCTAGATTAAGTAACCTTGACTTTTTAAAATCCCTGTCCCTTTATGAAACAGGACAAAAGTGAACACACAGATAAATCAATGGATTCATTAAAAAAAAATCTGTAGGCTCTATTCCTGTGGTGCTTAAGTACCACCACCAAGTGGCGGGGGAGTCTGTATTGATTATGTGCTCTGCGTTAGGCTAGTGCCTTCCCTGAGATTCAGATTATGTCTTTTGGGCTAGAGATTAGCCACAGTGGAGCAGCATTTGAGTAGCACGCATGAGGCTGGGATGAACCTCAGAACTGGGGAAAAAAGTCATTTGCCAGAGTCTATGCACACAACTTTATAATTAATTATGGACTGTGTAATATTTCTTAAAAGGTGTCAACTTGAAAAGATGAGCAGAAAAGTCGTTTCCATTTGTTATTGATCATTATTACTTTTAAATATTTCCCTTTTACGATTACGGATTATGTATTCCACTTGAGTTCCCCCGGCTTCAGGGCTGACATGATGAGCTGGACCTTCAGGCTAGACTCTTCTGCAAAGCCTGCTCTTGGCTTTGAGCCATGTCCTTCCCTGGAGCCTGCTGATGCCTTGACATTCTCCTCTCAGCAGCAGCCCCTCTACTTCCCTTCCCTACAACGCAATTACGGAGAGAGAAAGGAATTTCTATTCCATTATCCTGAAAGCACGATTCTGTCCTCGCTTCTTTCTAACAAAGAAAGTAATTTCTACTTCTCTAAAGAACAGTCAAACACCTCCGTTCTGTTTTCCCATAGGGAGTTCTTTAAAGTACTGATTATGTACAATAGGACTTGGCTTATCAGAGCCAATAGAAATGGTTTGACAAGAGGCAATTTATAAAAACTGTTTTCATGATAAGAGTTTTCCCCAGAAACTCTTTTCCAAAAGAAGGTGTTAGAGCCTCTCAACACAGAAGTTAACACTGCCAAGCACCTGACTGGGTGCTTGAGCTTTTGTGCACAACAGCTCTGAGCATGCCACTTCCAAGGGACCATCAGCAGACATCCAGCTGCAGATCTGTGTCGAGGTAAGGCTACCAGGATCCCATCCTCCCTCATACGAGAAAGGACATTGCCCAGGGATATCCAAATGCATGGCATTCCACAGCACAAGGGATGACTTTTCTTTCTGTGGACATGGACAACTCAAAGTGTTTGCATATTGCTAACAAAATCCAATTACCATTAAGTTAAGTGTATTTCAGAATATACATGTAAGCAGCACTAATTAAAACTGTATTTGTGTACTATGAATATTCATTGAGTGAATGAAAACGACCATTTGGAGTTTATAGTCTATAAATGTGTTAATTTACATTAAGCCTCTGGTTGTATTGGATTCTACAATCTATTAAAAAATAAACAACAGGCCTGCGGGCACATACCTTTAGTCCCAGCACTCTGGAGGCAGAGGCAGGCAGATCTCTGAGTTCGAGGCCAGCCTGGTCTCCAGAGTTCCAGGGTAGTCAACATTACACAGAGAAAACCTGTCTCAAAAAAACAAAAACCAAACCAAAAGGAACTGAAAAACAAAACTAGACCCACAACTCATTGAACATTTATTATTAAATACATTATTAAAAAAATGATGTGTCTACTTATGTAAGCTATTTAAAAATATCACTGTTCTGTTTTATATACGTGAAAGTATATACAACATATAAATTAAAAATTGGTAAGATGAAAAATATAATTGCCTTTTAGTAACTATTCTGTTAATGATGAAATTTTAATTTTCACTAAAATCCTTTGTACATTATTGATAATTCTAGAAAGAACAATTCAACTGGTTATGTATTTTCTTAAATTTTGGTGATTTACTTCAAAGTCTGACTTGTTTCCTTAGGTCCACACAGACAATACATGGTTGTCCACCCTTACTAAATCTGCTATCCATTATTTGATCTAAAAAAATAACTTTTTATATTATTCAATCTCATCTATCAAAGGATATTTTTATGAAAACCAGCTAGTATTTTCTATATCTTCAGACACCAGTCCAACTTTTTAATGAATAAAAGAGAAGTTGCTGTGTTTTCTATATTTTTAGCAAAGATGTCCAAACTTTAGCATGTGAATGAGTATTATATGTCAGGGATTTCAGCTCCTAGGGAAACGGATGGAGCTGGACCTTAACATGCTGAGTGAAATAATCCAGACTAGAAGACACATGTCCCGTAGTTTCTTTCAGATGTGGAATCTAAATTCAATAAATATATACGAAGCAGAAGGGAGACCACTGTGGGAAAGAAAGGGACTCCGGAGAGAGGAAGGAGACAAGAGCAGGTGACGGTTTGGGGGAGGGCGTGCGGACATGGGCCAAGCACAACAGTGTGTGTGTATGAAAACGTCACAACAAAACCCCTTATTTTATACACTAAATACGTTTCTTGGGGTGAGGCTACAGAAGTTTCACCAGGGGACACTGTGTCAGCTTGGCAATGAGATCGGGATGGATATCTGATCCATACCGCTCTCTCTACAGCTCCGATACTTTCTCACTCGCTGCTCAGTTTCCACTTGGATCTTAGCGAGTAGATTATGCATACTTACTTGGTTCCTGCTGGGTGGAATTCTGATAGCAACTATTTATTACTATCAAAGGGATAGAAGTTGGAAAGTATTATATATTATACACACACACACATTTTTTTAAGGTAAAACCACCACATTTTGACATGTGACAATTTGTGTGACAGTGCTTTGATTCTGAGCCCAAGGCTCTGAGCATGCTTACTGGCAAGGACCACAGGCTAGCTTCATATATGACAACCCTGAAGGAGGTTGCCCCAGATAGGCAACATACCTTTCCGAGGTACAAATGATTTACATGATCAATCCTTAATAATCAAAGCTTATTTTCCAGATTCTAGATGATCTGATTTTGTAGAATAAGCCCCACCTTAATTTTATTTATTTATTTATTAGACGTCTTTATTTTTATGTGTACTGGTGTTTTGTTTGTATGAACCATGTACATGCAGTGTCCATGGACAGTAGAGGAAAATGGATGCTTGGAACTGAAGTTTCAGATAGTTGTAAGCCTTCATGTTGGTGCTGGGAATTGAACCTGGGTCCTCTGGAAAAGCAGATAGTGTCCTTAACAGCTGAGCCATTGCTTCAGCTTCTGTTCTATATATTTCTTTTTGCTTTTACTACTCAAGGTGTGGTTCATTGACCAGAGGCATTGGGTCTCTCTTGAAGTGTACAGAAATACACAGACTCTCGGGACAGGCCAGCCCTGCTGCCTATTTATTGTAACAAGATCCCCAGGTAAGTCGTGCACAGACTCAGGTTTGAGAGTTCACCATAGGAAATTCTGTCTTCTGCAGCTTTTTAGTAAATAAATGAGGTTGATGAATTTCACACACGGGATGATGATAGCTTGACTTTGGGTTCCTTATTTTCCTTTATTCAAACTCCTTGCTCCGCTGTGGTAATTCTTGGTTTTGTAAATGCCATCTTCCATGCAGGGTATGTCTTCTTTGGTGCCTCATGCCTGAATGACACAGAATCGGTTCTTTCTACAGTTCATTGCTGAACGAGAACCTAGCAATACCAGCAACTCAGTCAACATCTGTGATTTCTGCTGTGTTTTCTATCCGGCCTCCAGCGCAGCACCTGCATTTCTTCTAACCTTCACCAGTCTATGCACCTTTTAATATTATTTGGTGGCAAAAGAATCCATTTTTGTTTGCAACCATAATTTTATCCACATCGATTTTCAACCGTTTTTACCACATAAAGAAGAACGTAGAAAATGTGTAGGTCCTTCTACATATATAGACAAAGCCCACACTTCATTCTCCCAGACACGATCTTCCTGAGCGTTTGAACACTGTTTGGAATGCACATACACTCATTCATGCATATACATCAACATACTAACTCTAAAGGTGTTTTGTTGTTGTTGTGATTTTGTTTTTGAGGGGAGACATTAAAAAAAAATATTGCTGAGTTAAATGAAGGCATTTTGTTTGGATGTTCTCATGTTATTCTGTGTTTAAGGCATCTGTATACATATGTTTACGTGTGTGGGTGTGCATGTGTGCATGTGTAGACCTAAGGTTGAGGTTGGATGTCATTTTCAATCATTCTCCAACTTATATATTGAGGCAAGTTCTCTCACTTGAACCCAAACCTCACAGCCTTGGCTGGTCTGGCTAGCCAACTTGCTCCAAGGGACCTCTCCTGGAAACTAGGATTAGGTGGACAACCACATCCGCCCGGCTTTACTCTCTGAATTTTTTAAAAGATTTTTTAATTTATTTTTATGTGTCAGGTCCTTCGTCTTCATGCAAATGAGAACAGAGGATCAGATCCTATGACAGGTGGTTGTGAGCCACCATGTGGTTGCTGGGACTTGAACTCAGGACCTCTGGAAGAGCAGCTAGTGCTCTTAACTGATGAACTATCTCTCCAGCCCTACCCTCTGAATTGTTAAGATTTGGCTGGACAAGCTCCTGCTCGTGTTGCTCATGTAACTATAGCATCAGGCATGACATGCACATGTACCTAGAATAATCACCTCCGTTTCCAACTTTGTCTGACTTGTCATCCACTTGCTTACAGCTTAGCTGAAATTAGACATTGGTGGAAATCAATGCCTCTGTGGGGCATTCATCATAGAGCACTGAGTATTTCAGAACTCACAGTGACATGCCTTCATTCTCCTCCGGAAACAGAGGGAAGAAACAATAGAACAATTCTGCCTGACAACACAGAGGTGTCCAGAGGTGGGTGATGATCATTTAGGAGTGTTTGAAGTAGGTAGAGAGAGCACACGCTCCAACAGAATCACATCTCAGCTCCTGTACTGCCCCTTTGGCTGATCCCCAGAGATCCCTACTTCTCATGCCCCTCTAGGTGCAGCGTGAATGAAACCCACAGTTCATTGGTATAGACATTCTCATCCCTCCCCCCAGACACACACACACACGTGCACACACACACACTAACTCTAAATTAAACTCTTTCGTAGACCAGTCCTCTTACACATGACTGGAAGAATTTTTTTCTTTTGCTCTGGAGCAGATTGTCCTCTGAAGAGGTGGCGGAGGCATCTTTCCTTTCTAAAGTGGTAAAGCTGGCATTGTTGTCATTAAGTTTTATAAAGCGATGCTGGCCCTGCTGCAAAGTGTTCACTGCTTTTCTTGTTAACCGCTGCCTTCCAGATGTAAAGAACGCCACAGCACCCAACTTGAACAGATTAGAGGCAACAACTCAGTCCTCGATTTTGTCTTTTGTTTCTGATCCTAGAAACCTGCTTTTGCTTCTTGTGTTTGACAAAAATGTCAAATTTTTGTTTATATTTATGTTAAAAAATTCATTTATCTTGCCCTGAACTTGGGGTCTCTGACATTTAAGTATGCAGTGTAGCTGGAGTGACCAGACACCGGGCTCAGTCACATGACAGGCTTCAGCTTGTTGGAGGTTATCAGTCATGATATGAGAGGAGTCTACAGGAGGCTTGGGCATTGCACTGTTGGAGCTTGCTCTCTTGGAACTCAGCAATCCTCACAAGAAAGTCAAGGCTGGGCAAGCTGACTGGTCGCAGGCTGAAATTCTGTGAAGCAGATGTGGTTTACCCACTTAGCTTAGAGTCCGGGAGCCTTTAAAGTTTGTCAGAATCAAAATGGACTTTGTCAGCTCTAACGAATACATAAAGCCTAGAGGTTACGAAGGAGGGAATCTTATGAAGGTATACTTGATAACGAGAACCATGCAAGACACATGCTGCTGGCATTCCCTCCCACACACAAGGGCCGAACCTTAGCAAAAGCTTCTCTGAAGTCACTTGCCCTACACTGCCTTTGACCAAGGCCATCCTTCTTACTGATCCTAGCGGCCGAGGATTATTACCCTCGAATAGCTCACACAATCCTCATTTCTGCTTTCAGAACCTCCTCGCTGCCCCAGCCTCCCTCAATACACTTACACTGATTAAAGTGTACACATTCCCATTGAGAAACTCTGCCATTCCCAAGGAAATCTCATTATTCCTTGCAGATTTCCCTCTGACTGCTGTCAAGGTGATCAGTCTTGGACAGGTAAGTCTAGCTAAAAATCAGGGAGGCCACATAACTGATCTCTGATCGATTCAAGACCAAAGGCATTAACAGTCACTGGTGCAGGCACGTGGCCTTTTGTACTTGTTAACTAGATCTCTTTTCACACCCTTGCCCCTATCCCCACCTCCATCCCCGTCGTTCATCACTTCTTCTGCCTCCCATCTCATAGATACTGTCTCATACACACTATCTCTGCAGGCTCTGACACTTTGACAATCCACTCGTTCCCATTTCATGACCCCTCCTGAGTCTCCTCTCTAGGAGGAGACATTGCCTCCTGGGCATCCTCATCTCTCCCCTTAGGCATCCATTGGTTTCCCAGGAGGATTTTTCTCTTCCTCCTGGACCTAAAGTAATCTCACCCCTACCTCATCATCTGGTTTCCAAGAATAGGGCAAAGACTCCCAGGTCTCTCAGGCAAACATGAGAGGTCTAAAATGTAACTTACCATATGCCTCTTTCAGGTGGCTCTTCCTTCTTGGTTCAGCATCTTAGTGAACAGTACCATCTCCCTTCCAATGGCATAGGCTAGAATCCCCTTATCTCATTTCTTGCCTCCTTTCTTATTCCAACCCATCCCCAGTCTCTTTCTGAAGTATCTTCATTCTGTTCACATCTGTTCCCTATTGGTTGACTTAGTCCAGGCTACTGTGATCACTGCCTTGATCATTACTTCACCAGAATCTCAACTTGTGTCCTGTCCACACCTCTCCCGACTCTGCCTCATTCCCCATATTGCAGCCAATATCGTATTATTGCTGTGATAAAACCCCACCGCCAAAAGCAACCTGGGTAGGAAAGATTCTATCTCAGCTTACAGTTCCACACTGCAGTCCATCACTGAGAGAAATCATAGTGGGAACTCAAGGCAGGAGCCTGGAGGCAGGACGGATTCAGAGACCATGGAGGAGTGCTGCTCGCTGGCTTGCTTCTCATGACTATCTCAACCTACCTCCTTATACCATCCAGTAATACCTGCTCAGGGGTAGCACCCCCACCCTTGGGAGCTGGGCCCTCTCACACAAATCATTAATCAAGATAATACCCTCAAAGACTTGCCTACATGCCAATCTTATGAAGGAATTTTCTCAATTCCGATCGTCTCTTCTCAAATGACACCAGCTTGTGTCAAGTGGACAAAAAAACAAAAAACAAAAAACAAAAACCTAACAAGTCTCCTGCTTGGAAGCTTTTAGTGGTTTACTATTGCTTGGAATGGGATCATGGAAGGCTATTTGTGATCTTGATCCTAGCTTGTTTCTTCAGCTTTCCCTCCTGACAGTCCTTTCTTTGAATTGATGGAGACATAAAGAACTTCTTGGAAGTTGCTCAGAGAGACCTTACTTTCTTTCTCCTTGAATCTTTTGCATCTCCAGCTCTAGCCAAAACTATCATATCCAAGTCTCAGCCGGGAAGTCTAGGGAAGACTCCTTTGTTCGCCCAAATCCTCTGTTTACCTCTATACTTATTCCTTCCCCCTACATTAGTGGTCTTGTTCCTAGTCTTATCTTCTGGGTTGAAATTCCTACAAGCAGGGATTACATCCTGTTAGTCACTATATCATCAGAAGTCACCCCATCTAGGAACTAATAAGTGCTCAGTAAACAGCTGACTGAGTGTCCAAGAAAATCACATTTTTCTCTGCCTTGTATACCACCAAGCTAGAGTCTTTTAGTTCCTCACAGACATCTTGCCTCCCATGTACAAATGGATTTGGTTTTCCTTTTATTGGTAACAATCTTTAGGTCCTATAAAAATGTCCTCAATTCTTTTTACTAGCTATGTCAGAGCAATAAGCATCAAGTTTCTCATCTCTAATGACCGCCATATGGGGGCATGATACGCTAATGCTCGCTTCAATAAGCCGAAGTTATTGTTAAAACAAACTGAGCTATGTCCACATCACCTCCCATTTTAAAGGGCCCACTAAAATTGATTCTGTGAAATAGGCTTTAAAAAAATATCCCCCTCAAGGAAGAAATATAAACAGGAAGGGCTGTTACCTCAGAATATGCAGTCTATTTGGAAACCCAGCATGTCTCACTTGACTGAACAGGAGGTAGCAATGCCCATTGGCGCAGTACAGCCAGTCTGTGTCTGTCCGCACTAATGGGCTCAGATTTCCAAAAGATTTGGAGAACAATGACTTCGGCTTCAGTTTTGCATCTCTTTGGGAGTGACTCAGGTATGACAGGGGTGCAATTCATGCTTTTGTGTGATGGGAGCAACAGTGCACACAGCATTGTATCAAGGCATGCCTTGTTTGTGGGTACCATGTGTTCTCTGAACTGGTAAACTGGGGCATCACAGGTCTGTACCTAAAAATTTGGCAATGTGTGAAATCCTCCATTGCTATCACCAGAGTTATATCAGTTTTCACACACAAACACACACACACACACACACACACACACACACACACACACACACACTTCATTCTGGGACTATTATTACTATCTTCTAAGATATCAAATAGAAAACAGCCATAGACCAAACATTTTCCTAATCCGCAGTTGGGGTCCAACATTCCAATGTTGGGATTGGTGGTCCTGTAGTTATAATAAAGGAAGAACAACAAAGCTGGAATTCTGTTTAAAAATGGGGAAGAAAGCTCTGAATTTTATTTGTAGACATCTTGTGTGTTCATGAAGTCAGTTGGCTTTCTACCTGCTTTTAATTTTTTTTTGTATGTGTGCCTGCATGAGTTCATATGCACCACATGTGTGCAAGTACTCACACAGGCCACAGAGCATCAGATCCCCTGCAACTGGATTAAAGGGGACATGAGCTTCCACGTGAGTGCTGTGAACTAGACCCAGGTCCTCTGTAGATGCAGTAAGTGCTCTTAATCATCCAGTCATCTCTCCAGCCCCCGGTACCTGGCTTTCTTGATTCCTGGTCATTGGGTTCAGCACCAGCATGACATGTGTTCTCAGAAATTTGAACACTGGACAGAGGGAGAGGGGAAGATGGCAACAGCGAGAACTGGAAGGGCATTAAGAGGCGCTGAGCAACTGGGAACCCTAGCAAAGTCCCCAGAGGTCGCTCTATTGGTGATGGGGGCCATGGGCTGTCAGTTGTTTTTGCAGGTTTTGATATGTTTTTTTCATATAAGCTGTGTTGTTTTTCTTTAAACAAAGAAACTACACTGTTGTGATGTCTGGCCTGGCGAACACATTTCCAGCCTGCCTCCACCCTGGGATGCAGACCCTGCTTTTATAACACTGCCAGACCTTTGGTTTCCATTGGAAGAAATAGAGTTTAATATGTACACTGTTCTGGATATTCTCTTTCTGACTGTTAAAAAAAAAATCACAAGAACATAGGCAATGTTTTCCTAATGGCTTAACAAGGCAGCGGAGTCCCCAAACTCCCATGATTACTGAATGCCTCCATATGTATCTCCAGATATATGTATCTCCATATATGTGTGTATGTATGTATATATGTGTATGTGTATATGATTTTTAATGTAGTAGTAGATACATTGTAAACATGTCCTACTATATGAACAACATACACATGAAGCATATATAAAAGTAGGAGTTTAAGTAATAGGAGACAGGCATTCAATAGCCATTCTAACACAGTGTTTTCTTCCTATAAGACAGGACACTGCTTGCTAGGCTCACTGTTACAAAGATAGGTCATGGGCGAGAAGAGAGACTACTTTAGGGACGCGTGCATAGGTGCACTGAGCAGAGGGAGGTCCAGAGAGGGAGAAGCTGGAAACGGTTTCATGAGATTTACTTGTATTTCTTGTTTCTAGGAAACTTCTTCTTTCCTAAAAACAAACAAGAAATATCAACTTTTAAAGACTGAGTAAAATATTCTTAAAAATTCCTAAAGCTGAGACAGTACAGAAGGACTCTGAAAATAACGCAGAAACAGAAGCCAGCAGCTGCCCTCCTCTCCAGAGCCTCGGCTTCTCGTGGCCATGTTGGGGTGAGTATGGGCAGGCATTGAGTCACCACAGAGTAAGGAGCTGGAACAACAGGAGTCTCTATACCCTCTGCCCACAGTGAAAGGACGAACCAGGGGAATCTGCTTCACAGAGGGCACAAAGGAGGATGAAGAAGGTTTGTAGCCAAAGACTGAGTTCTTGGAGATTTGGGACTGGAATTCACCCTGCTTGTATGTACCCCAAACCTTTAAGAAACAAAAGGACCAGCAATAGTGAGCAGTTAGTTAAGCACCCCAGTATTGAAAGCACCCTCCTACATATGGCAGAGGCTAAAGCAGACCCTTTCTGGAGGCATGGGCTTCACTCTGTTCTCCTGGGGTTCCCACAGATAAATCCCTGAGAAAAAGACAGAGAAATCAAGTCTAAACACAGTTCCAGAGAGAGAATACAGACAACACGAAAAGAATATGTGTTGAGAAGTTTCTGAATTTGCAACTGTAACAAGTTCCACGCCAGACAATGAAAAGAAATCCACACTTTGCCACATTGTAGCAAAGCATCTTTAATAGCAAAGGCAAAGAGAAGATCTCAAAAGCAGCCAGAGGGGAATTTCGGATCTTAGCCACAGTTAAGAGACTGATGTTACCTCCTTAGCAGGCACAGTGGATGCCAGCAAGAGGGGCACTGTCTCCAAGGGGCTGAGAGAAAGAAAAGGCTGTGAAGCATAGTGTATCTATGAAAACACTTTTTTGGGAAACAGAAAATGAAAAAGTATCAGGCGAGTTTGTTGCTGGTCTAAATCTAAATGATCACTCCAGTGATCCCGCCTTCTCCCCAGAGAATAGGTGACAGGCAGAACACTGGCCATGAGATGCACCAGATGGAATCTCTCCATAAACAGACAGCCTTCTCTCTCCGCTCCTCCCAGCTCCTCTCTATTGCTAGTTGTCTGTTCGCAGGGCTCCCTGTACCAGGTAGGTGTACTGCCCCGCTCCTTTCTTAACCTCACTGTAGAAACTGTATGGAGGAGTTACTGGAGAGTCCTCTGCGCTTTTGGAATGGGCTGCCTTCACCTGGTGTGACAAATTAGACTGTATTCATACACAAGTGACTCTCAAATAGGACCTCTCCTTTTGGGTTTCTAAGGAGGCAGGGCCTGCTCAGTTGACACAAGAGAGATTAATGTCCTTTGTTTCCCAACCGGCCTGATAATTCATCCCTGCTTACAGTAGTTCAATTTACTTGTTACCATTTGGTATTTGGGAGCCACTAATAGCACTGTCAGGTAAAGTGAAAGAAAAGCAATGGGGAAAACACCAGGAGGCATAATTAAAATGAAGCGCTAATAACTCTGCCCATCAAAATGCCCCTTCCATTGTGGCTTCTGCACAGTTCATTAAGCAGACCCGCCAGCTGGAAAGGCGCGAGCAGAGTGTGTGCCAGCGAAGCCTGTCCTCCAGCCCTGGAACACAGTCACTCTTTCTTCCTTCTCTCCTGGTTTGTCAAGTGTTCCAATGAAGCCAGAGCTCCGGATGGTCCTCAGCTTCCTTCCCAGGCAAGAGTGCCAGCCCTGCGGTGCACATCCCAGGATGGAGTCTTTGTAGTATTCATGGGCTATGGAAGTTGACTTGAACTTTCTTCAGGGTCTTGACCATACGTGAAGGCAAACCTTTATCCCAGGGTGGAGGAAGTGACTGACAAGAGTTCAGACACAAGCAAGCATGCAGGCAACTCCAAGACATCCAAATCACAATTTTCAAATGATAGAGCTATTCCATTGTCCTTCACAGAGAATAACATTGTCCATGCATGGAGCCAGTCCTATTTGTTTCATAGACTGTATATGATGAGGTAGAGCTTGTCAGCATCCCCATTCCACAGGTGGGAGACATAGAGGGGGGTTAGTCAAGCAACAGGGGTCCATGGCTCTGAGGCTCAGCTTTCCAGACCCTTTCTGTGCAAAGACAGCCTGAGAGGGAACCCAACCTGGGAAAATCTAGGATAACATTGTTTCCCATCTGCTAAGTTCTCCCTGTGAACCAGGGGAGCTCAAGGGCTCACAATTGTTAGCTCACCCAACGCCCACAGCAGGCCTGGTGAGCAGGTACTATATTATTCCCATTCTGTAGATTGGAGACTAAGGCCTTGAGAGTGTTGGTTCCTTGACTAGGTCATGCAGCCAGCAAAGCAGCAGGGATCAAATCCAACAGAGACCTTGCTCTTAATCTCTTTCATGAGTATTTCCTTTTGCCCTTCTTTCTTGTCTTCTCTATGTCTGTTATCTCTTCCTTCCTCTTTTCTCCTCCAATCTCTAAACGAAGGCCTGATAGGTTCTACTATGTAGGCAAATATTTTAAAAGGTAGTGTTTCCTGGATTCTCAGTTCATGCATATAGTAGACTCTTGGCCTAGGTAGGGCTTGCTTTTCTATGGAAGGAAGATTATGATTCAAGTATTTGTTCTTGAAGCTAATGACATGAGACACAGCAGGCACTTTATAGATAACAGGAAACCTGGATGGCTAGGACTAACTTGGCCCTTGGCAGTCTGAGTTAGGGCTGGAATTAATGAGCCATCACTTCATCTTCCTGACCCGACTCAGGAGACACATCTAGGGCTGTCCCAAAGCTGGCATCTCTAAATACATCCAGGTGCAGAGGCTTTGCTCCCTTTTCCACAGCCTGGAAAGTTCCACACTGGAAGGGCCTGCCCAGTCTTCTCTACACCACACCTCCCACAAAAGCAGGTGTGCGTGTTGGCCGGCCAGCAGCTGAGATGGCTATATCACAGTGCCACATGTGAGGTTTATTAAACTGTGGAGCTCCAGAGCTTTGTATGTGACTGGCCAGACTCTGAGCCTCTCTTTGTCATAAGTGTCACCTACTGTGTCCGCTGCCACAGCTTTACTAGGTTGTGGAGACACCCTACAATTGTTCCTGTCTTTGGCCCGTTGTCTAGAACATATGCCTTAGGAGTTTCAGCTAATAGATCTATTGTGCATCATCAAACTCTGCTTTGAATTTCTGCAAACACTTCCAACCATTCATGGAAGACAAGTCAAGATTGTGGGCCATACTATTTTGAGGATCCTGGGTAAGAAAAACAATAAAAAGTGATGAATGTGGGATTTCTAGGCTGTTGTTAGGACCTCTGTGAATAAGGCAGGAGATGCTGAAGTTCAACTTCATTAGCACCATAGTAATAGTATCTTCTGAATTGGGCAGATGTGTGGAAGAAGACTGTCCCAAATATGGCTACCATCTTGTTACAGGGAGCACACCAGAGATGACCACTCAGACATAGTGTGTAAACAGCTGAAAGTTTTTATTCCAGCTGGCTGGGACTATATCCAGGTATCCAGGGACATAGGCGTGTCCTTGCATGGCCAGAGCAGAGTTTTCAAAGGCAGAAACCACGTCCTGGCATTTTGCTCAGCAACTGCTGCAGGGGTGGGGTTTCATGCTAGCAGATAGTTTAACAGAAGCTAAGATAAGTGTCAGCTGGAGAGGGTGCCACACAGTCAGTTTCACAGAAGCTAAGTCAGCTAGGACATCCCAACCTTGGGTTCCTAGAATAGAGTTGGCTAATTTTTCACAGTATTGTCCATCATGGAGATCAAATTCTAGTTAAACCTAAAATGGCCTTGGCAAGAGTACAAGGCGGAGGAGCCTCTGCACTGTCTTGCCCTGTCATAAACTGAGTAGGTAGACCTCTGCCATGGTTCATTTGGAAGATTATCCATGGTAACTAGTATTTCTTTTCAGCATCTGGATGAGAAGAAGGTAGGAGGAGCCAAGAGATACAGCTGCCCATTGGACAGGCATGAGAGGTAGCAGTAGACTGCCCCAGATGACAGGCCATCCCCAGAGAAGAGAGTGGGGAATATGAAAGTCTTCAGCAAGACTCTGGGTCTTGATCTCTACACTTCATCAAGAAAGGAATCAATCATTGGAGGTGAGGGAAGGGCTGAAGTAAAAGGACTGACATATCTGCCATTTCTCTCGCTATCCAATCTTACTGTGGTCATAGGTGGGGTTGTCTCTCTGTTAGCTGAGTCTGTATTTGTTCCTTCCCCTGCCAGTGTTTCCACACATCTTCTAAGCTTCATTAAACTATCATCCTCCATCCCCAAACTGGCCTCATAGAGATGCCTCGCCAGACTTCCCTTGCCCTCTGGACTATAGTTGGATTGGGCAAATGGGAAGCACTATCAGGGATTTAAAAAAATAGAAGATGGGGGCTGGAAAAACAAACCCAGGGGGTCCTTGCTTCAACGCCATCTTTCTGAGAGGCTGAATGACCCTGCCTCCATGAATACAGATCTAAACTGGTCTGGGTCAGGGGTGGTAATGGCTTCTCACAGTTAATAGTTTCCAGGCACTAACTCAAGACTTAGTGTAAAAGAAGGATGAAGAAAGTAGGGGAGAAAGAGTCACACACAGGAAAATAACAAAACAAAGACGGGGAGCAAGACAGTGAAGGAGAAGAACACTTGCCGTGATTAAATGGGAGCTCTTTCCCTTTGCTAAGTCCAGACTGGCCACTCCTTAGTCCCTAAACTCCCCTTTCAGATGTAGGTGAGGGTATTTATCATAAATATTCCAACGACTAACCTGTCTTTAAGAAAACAAAACTTAGTGACTTTTACTTCAGAATAATTTGTCAGGCTTTTAAAAATATACATTCTGGCCCTTTAAAGAGTAGAAACATTTAAAGAATTGTCTCTTCCATTCATTTTTCTGTTTTCAATGCAAGCATCTGGATGTCTGAAGAGACACCCTGGACACAGCTTTCCCCATAGCTCTAGGCTTTGATGGTCCACCTGCCCAGTAAGCGTTGTTCCATGTCTGTTCCCTTCTGGGTTTCTTCAACTTTCAAGAAAGAAGACTGCACTTTGGATAAACCTCGTCCCATTAGCTGTGAGTCTTTGGGGCCTGCTTGTGTACAAACCTAGTGACTTTCATAAGAAGGATTGATTCTTAAGAACCATACCATAAAATCTTATTTTTGATCATCTTCCCTCATAGGGTAAGGCTCAAAGACATCAAAATCTTAGGAGGAACAGAAACAAAATACCTGGATATTTTTTGCTCTGGGTCCCTTCTCCCATCACACTTAAGTCTGTAAATATCACTTACACGTACACACACACACACACACACAACCAGGCTGAATAAAAGCAAGATGAAGCAGAGAATCTAGACACAAACAGCCGTTCTTCACAACTCCATTGTTCAGCAGGCTCCTTGATCAAGAACCTTCAGGCAGGAATTCTACACCTGCTGAGAAACTGGGCAAAAGAAATGGAAGAGAAAATAATTGGGCCAGAACTCTATTTGAGTTACACATTTTCAGAGAAGGGCTCCTTTAGCCTAACTCAATGTTAGAAAAAACAACAAACAAGAAACAGAAATGCAACTCTATTATATAGCATCTTTTCCTTCACTCTATATCACAAATTGCCTCCCAAAGTAAATTTATTTGTGATTTGCACAATGTATGTTTCAAGCAGAGAAAACTGAACATTTTTAGTTGAGATCTGAAAAAAAATAAAGCTAGAAATCCAATGAGGTCTAGCTGCTTTCCTGTGGAAAGGTATCAAAGGGAGCCCCTCTGCCTCCACCTCAGGGGCTCCTGCATTGAGCAGACCCAGCTGGGCTACTCAGTGGGTGTTTCACCTCCTGCTGTGGCTGCAGAATCATCTCTCCGGCTCATGCTCTTATTTGAACTGATGTCTAGTCTTCAAATTTAAGACATTCAGATTCTGTGAAATTATCACCCCAATCCCTACTAATCTCCATCTCAGGAAACAGAAAGTAGATTAGAGGGCTCCGAGGAGAGCCTTGAAGGTTAGAGCGGTTAGGTGAGACCAGACAAAGAAATGTTGCTGGTCAAAGAGTTGACATATGTAACTTGTCAGGGTGGTACCATGGTGGATTTTCACAGGTATCACTCCTCCACGAGCCTCAAGGCAGTGGATACTCGGATCCATAAGTGCTCTGAATGGCCTGTGTGTGATGTCAGTGGTCAGTCAGCTCAGAAGACAGGTATGCACATTGGAAAGCATGTCATTGGAATGAGTAACTATAAAGAAGACAATAGTAGGAGCTGGAGAAATGGCTCAGTGGTTAAGTGCACTCTTTGCTCTTGCAGAGGACCTGAGTTCAGTTCCCAGCACAAAAACCTACAACTTCAGTTCTAGAGGATCTGATGCCCTCTTCTGAACATGCGCACACATTGTTCACAGACACACATTCAAGAAAAACACACAGAGAATGAAATAAACACAACTTTTAACAAAGGGTACAAAAAGGAGCCAGAACCCTCACCCAATAGACAGGAAGGCCCTGCAGAATCTGAGATATTGAAGTATTGTAGTTCTAGCTAGAGGGAAAAATGGAGAAATGGCCAGGAGAGGAGATTCCAAATTTAAAGCAGCCGAAAGGAGAGAGAAAGCAGCTTGGGGGGGGGGGTGCAGTTGGAGACCAGAGCAGAGAGAGGAAAGGGTCCAGGCTGCTGGACTCCTGCCTTGTGCTTCACCCTGAAGTCTGATTCTGCCCCCAAGTGTGGAGCTGTGGGACATGGGGCTGTGCTTGGGACACAGCGTCTGAGCTCCCATCCTTCATATCATCCACAAGTAGTGCCCGCCCTTCCTGACTCCATTCTGGACGCAGCCCACAAAGAGAACAGCTTCAGGCATCTTCAACTCAAATTAGTCTTATTTTCTTTGTAATTAAAAAAAAAAAAAATCACGGAGAGTCCTTGACTCTTTTCTGCGGTTTAAATCCTGATTCCCCCACGACTCTGTCCCCGAGCTGGAGCTGTCACAGGTGCCGGCCTTCTGGTAACGCAGCCTTCTCTCCCCTTACCTCCCAGCCCTCCGTCTAGGGAGTGTGCCGGTAAAAAAAAGAGCCATTATCTGATGAACTCAAAGTAACTTCTATGTGTGAGCTTTCTCGTTCACTTGTCTGCATGTTACTCTGTGAAAATGAGCTCCCTGTATCCTTGCTCTGCCATCCCCAACAAGCACGGGCCCTGAAGCGCAGCCAGACTGCATGTCAAGTCAGCACTTTCTAGCGTCTGCTTGTAATGCTAGTAGTTTTTCTCTTTACACAGGGAAGGAATATATATATATTATATATATATTTATATATTTATATTTATGATTTTGAGGATAATGTATGTGTATATATATACATACATTAATTGAGAGGATTGAGAAGATTAGAATAATGTTTCTTTTAAAAATCAAACTTTTAGCCAGGAGGTGGTGGCACAAACCTTTAATCCCAGCACTCGGGAGGCAGAGGCAGGTGGATCTCTGTGAGTTCAAGGCCAGTCTGGTCTACAGAGGGAGTTCCAGGACAGCCAGGGTTACAACAGAGAAACTCTGTCTCGAAAAACAAACACCAAAAAAAGAAAGAAAAGTAAAAGACTTGAAAATTTCGAAATTAGCTGCCGAGCCACATGAATGAAGCAGCAGGAAGACCCGGGGCTTCGGGAAGTCAGGCCGCCGCTCTGGATGCTAGTTTGGTTTGTTGGGAAACCTAGGGCTCCTCTCGATTCTAAGCATTCACATGAATATACTCAAATAGCTCAATAGCTTTTTTGGGACCTAAAGAAATTCATTCACGGAGAGAGAGAAAAAAGTCTGGCTCGGTTTGCGTCTTCCTCAGAGACACTGACACAACCCTGCGCCGAGCAGCCCCGTTCCTCTCCCTTTTCTTTCTCTGTTTTGTTCCGCATCTCACATCTCAGCAGTGAGCTTATCTTGACTCTATTCCCAACGTCTCCCGTATTATCCTCATAGTGTCTTTGCAACTATGCACCGCATTGAGGTTTAGAATGCAGTTTTCCTGAAAGATAACAGCAGAAGCTAAATTCTTATAAAGGGCTGTCACCGGGGTTTGAAGAGCAGGGACAAGTTGGCAGGAAAGATAAGATCCTCCCTTCACGTTAGGACCAAAGAAACTTGAAATCCTTAAGAAGGCTAATTATGAGCCGCATACTTCACTGGCAATGCCAAAATAGATGTATTATACTTTACAGTAAAGAAAAATCACCTCCAGTAGAAAAGCCAGGGCAAAAATTCCATTTAATCATCATTTACACAAGAACTTGGAGTCCCTTATGACTTATCCCTTATCGCTTCAAGCATTACGTCATTTATTCCCAGCTCAGCTCAATTCTCTTGTGCTGAATGGCTTCCTTTACTGAAATTGATCTTTGTTAATACCAGGCATAATGTGTTCTCCATCTTTTAAAGGAAACCGATGGACTCTTGCCATGACAGGACATAACTGGAAATCTATGTACTCCGGACACCAATTCCCCATCAATATGCTGAAATGTCTTTTCTTTAAAAATAACAACCTTGCATGAATTTGATCACTTTCTCAAATTAGTGTAATTGATGCACCCTGAAGCCTTAATGATTCAGAAAGTGCAGACTCGGGGGATATTTAAATAGCTATTTTGGAGAGAGGTAAAATATGGGCCAATTCACTGCAGACATATTCCCCCAGTTTAGGTAATGTTCAGAGCTTTGCCGAGGGAAGGCCAGTGTGTCAAGAAGGATGCTCTTAAATGACACCGGGGGAAGATGGTTTCCCACCAGCATGGTCCCTTCTTTTCAAAACCTTCAGGAAAAGATCCAAAAGCTACTCTTAAAGAAATGATAGTAGGAGTTATTTCACTCACGGCTTCCAAAATTCAGATGGCATTCAGTTTCCTTGCCTACAATAGCTTGACTGATAATTTCTTCTTCATGGGATTTCTCATTGATGCTGAATCTAAATGAAGTACAAAGCATGCTTGAGTCTGGAAAAGAGCTCTGGCTCCTTAGAACTTCTTCCCACAGGACAGTCTTACTTCCTCCAGCATAGAAGTGCTGTAGATACAGGGTATGTCGGGGTCACTGGAAGGAATGCATCAATGAATAAACTCAACCCGCACCTTCTAGGCATGCCCCAGATGCCTACCAACTAGAAGAAACTAGCCAGACTGCTTCAGGCTAAAAAGATAGTAAGTGTGTCTTTACTCACCATTCCTAAGCCCTTGGCAGACATGAATAATCAATCACAGCATGAATTATCTCACAAGGAAATGTTTCAAGTAGCTACCATCAATTGTTTAGAGTTTACACCAGGCATAAAGCCCTCAAGGATTTCCAAATAATTGTTGGAGTATAAATGCTTCCCCGAGCTGATTTTTGGGTCATGAATACATGATAGCTACCACCTTGGAATGTTGGGTCTGCCCTGCTGCTAGTACTACCCACCTGAACAAGTCAGAGAACAATGCAAAACCAAGGTCCCTTTAAAGACAGTCCATGCTTTCTACTGAATGGTGCTGTAGAGGGCTTTATTTGGCTCATTTCTGTCTGGTAGTCCTCAACCTCATCCACTCTGCTTTTCTTCTCAGGTGATGGAGCCTATTATTCTCACTGTGGTCTCTGCACTTCCTAGACTTGCTTTAGAAATATGCTAAAATCTCTTAGCCTTGCTTCCGACTTCAGTTGGCCTTCTTCCACCTGGGTCTTACTGTCTCTCGCTTAGACTCTTGCTAAATCCACAGCCCCTTCCCAGTCCCTGTGTCTGTTCCTAGTCCTCTGACTACTTGCTTGCAGTTCCTGTGACTGCTATTAAGTCAGGGCGTTGTGCTGGATGTTTCTCAAGGTTGTCAGCCTCTGTCTGGGAAAGGTCTGGCACATATTTGTTGCTGTGTATGTATCTGTCTATTTCTTTAAATCTATTACCTAATTTAAATTTCAAAACAAACCCAAGAGGTTGAAAGAGCACCATTATCAATATGGGGGGATTAGAGCCTCAGAGATGTCACATAATGTACACAAGGTCACAGACCTTGTAAATGGCAGGGATGAGGGTTCAAGGTCAGACTCTAGAACCATGCCTCCCAGGCTGGTGCATGCTTTGGGTTTGCATGCACATGGCAGTTACCTTGATCCTGTTCTTTCTTTCCCATCACCTCTGCCCCAGCTCTTTTCCTCCAACATGGCTGGCCCATGTGAAGAGGAGGGGGAAGCCACAGCAGCCTTCCCTGTGTCTGAGAAGCTCCATGCAGTGATTTGCAGCATGGGGCCTTATAATTAACTAAATAGGATCCCTCGCAATGAGACCATCTCACTTGTTTTTATTACCACATTAAAATGTGAATTTTAAGCAAAACAAGAATATAAATCTTACTGGGGAAAGTTGGAGTTTAAAAACAATATATACCTAATTCAGTTTTCAGTAGAAAAGCCTTTCAATAGAAAAGCCTTTACTGAAGGCTGTAGACCTTTATTTGCCTAATTCTTTATTCATTTTCCTTTGTTGGACGTCTGGGGTAAAGATGTCAGGGACGAGAGCGTGAAACTAAGCGTGGTTTGCAGATTTGGTGAATGAATGGAATGTTTGTGTGGGTCCCAGCAGGACTGGGGAGGCACGGGCAACAAGGTACCCAAGAGCAATATTCTGTAGACTGAGGTTGTTCAGTGTTTTCTCCCTTGGCTGCTTTTGGCAATTGAATGGTCTTCACTTTAGACCATTGAATTGTGCACTGCGGGACATTTATATCCCTGGGAACAGACCCCTTTCCTCAGTTATTTCCCAAATATTCCAGGCAGTGCGTGTCCAGAACTGGAGCCGGGAAACCAGGGGCGGCTCCACGTTCCTGAGCCTCGGTTGCTTCCTTGTGCACACAGCACAGGATGCCATCTGCCGCCTTCCCTCCAGGGAACAAAGGAGGGAGGGGGGAGAATAGAGGGCGGTCAGTAAAGTAGCCTAAAGAAATTTCTCATAAAAGGTAAAATCTCAACTCCCACACAAAATATGTACATATGTGCTTAACAACGAGGAAACCAAGGGCATTGCAGCTAGCTAGCAGGAAGCTTTTTTTTTTTTTTAAATGCATGTATACAGATCACAAGAATGCTGGTATATATGTGCATGCATATGTAAATATGGAACTGTGTGACAACTCTGGGACTGTTACCGACCTCCTTCCCCTAAACCGAGTTTGGATTTTCCATGGGTAAGAGTCTCTGGGATGAACACTAGAATTCTACCTCTTGACAGAGTTGTAGAAAAGTTGATAGATCATAAAAGACTCAGAAGGACAGACACCCATGAGTCGACTTTCCCCTCTCTTAAGCCTTTCACAAGCTTTCCTGGCTAGCCGATTCATTATGATGGGTGTCCCTAAGGGAGGACCTTCCATTCTGCCTTATCCCCAACTAACACAAAGGTGGGCAATAAACACCAGAGGGTTGAGGGCTTGAAGGACAGGACTACCCTTGGGTCGGTCTTCTTGATGGCTTCCATGGAACGGGAGTGCTTCACAATGCCTCCCTATAAAGTCTACAGGGAGTCTCTCTATATGGTCTTTAGTGTAGAGCTCGGGAGGTGCAGCAAGGGTAGAGATGGCTCTGAGAGTTCTCTGTGTGAATCCACCAGCAGGAAGGCCCTGCTTGATCTAGCTTCGCCCAGCAGCAGCTCGCCACACTCTCTTCTTTACACTCCCCACGTAATCACCTTTCAGCTCTGGGCACTAGGCCAGACTCATCCCCGTCTCAAGCCTGGACCTTCTGCTTCTTCGCCTTAGAAATGTGTTTCTCCAGATTTTTTCATGGCTGCTTCTTCCTCGTCCTTCTTGCCAGGACCCCTTCCTCCTCCCGGCTCTGGCTCTCATGATACCCTGCATTACTCCACATATGCTTGCGATTGTATCTATTGACCTGGAATTTTTCTTCAGAATATTAAACCCAGAGGGCTGATGCTCTTGAGCCTGGGACTTGGCAGTGCTTCTTAAACAGTTTCAAATCTCCCCGAGACCCAGGAAGCTAACGAGGCACCCTACATGCAGCTCAAGAGCACAGGTGTGGTGTGTGGATTTGGTCTCTTAACTGAGGTAAGAAGATACTCTTCATGGAATCGATAGGAACTGCAATCTCTGGAGAGTTAATGTGTTTTCCAAAGGGAAAGACTGGTAGCTGCTTTGCCAGGCCCTCCATGCTAGGCTCCTGATCTACAGCACCGCGTTAGCTCTCCTAGGCAAGGCCCCAGGCCAGGGAAGGAAGAAAAGAAAATAAACTTAAATGAGTCAGTTGATCCAAGCCGATGCTTGTCCTCATGTTAAATGGAACAGAGTCGGGAGTGGTGTAAAATGCTTGTAATCCCAGAGCTCTGGAGGTGGAGGCAAGAGGATCAGGAGTTCAAGGCTAGCCTGGACTACATAAGATTTTTAAAAAGAAAAAACAACAGGACACAAGATGTTTAAAGAGAAAGTATAAAGCATGGTTTAGGCAGCCCCTGCTGCCTCCTCTATGTTATTTGCTTCAGGCCAAGGGTCAGATGACAGAGTGGGGGGCGTGCCCTTAATTTGTATCGTCATTCTAGGGACTCCAAGGCTTTCCACATGTATTTACTTAATGCTTGAGCATGTCAGGTCTAGTCTGGTGACTTGGAAACAATACAGGACAGTTCTGCCCTTAAGAATCTTCTGATTGGCCAGGCTGTGGCATCACACACCAGCACTTAGGCAGAGGCAGAGGCAGGCAGATCTCTGTGAGTTCAAGGCCAGCCTGGTCTACAGAGTGAGTTCCAGGATAGCCAGAGTTATAACAGATAAACCCTGTCTCGAAAAACCCAAAAATAAATAAATAAATAAAGAAAGAAAGAAAGAAAGAAAGAAACTTGTGATTGGCCACAGGATGACAATCCAAGATAATAATGAATTAAAAAGTGAATCACATTGCATTTAGAGGAAATGGGTATGTAGAAAACACAGAAAGAGGTCAAGAAAAGGGGTCAGAGAAAGGAAGGGATGGAGTCAGAGATTTCACAGAGCTGGATCATGTTAAGTTTATTAGATTCAGAGTGATTGTGAGGAAAGTGTTGGTTTCCTGTGGCTGCTGTAACAAATTACCACAAAGTTGGTGCCTCAAGATGGCAAAATTTATTTTCTTACAGGTGTAGGCTAAAGTCAGTTTTACTGGGTTGAAATTAAGGTGTGACTGAGAAGCTCTGGATAAGGATCTGTTCCAGTTTTTCCAGGGTCTGGTAGCTCAGAACATTCCTTGGTTTGTGGTGGAGCTACTCCAGTTTCTGCCTCCAGGGTCGCATTGTCTCCTCTTCTAACTCTAGTGAGCAAGCTCCTATTCACTCCCTTTTTTGCAGATATCTGTGAGCCTACCCACAGAATCTGCAGCAAGCTCCTCACATCGAGATGTCTCCACAAAGACGCAAAAGCCAAGACAGGTTCCTAGGATTGGAACCTGGATATCTTTCCCTGGGACTGTTTTTCAGCCGTCCACAGCTACCACTGGTGGGGACATGATTTTCAACTGAGCACACCTGACAGCAGTTACTGTTACAAATGATAGAAGGATCCTTCCGGCAATGAGAAAAAACAAAACACAGAAGCAGGATAAGGTACCAGTGGGAAGGCTGCTCTAACGGCCCTAGTGATTCAGGTCAGCGTGGTAGTGGTGGAGATAGTGCGGAAGGATCGGCTCTGTATTTGAAGGTAGAACCGCTAGCACCTGTTAAAAGATTTGATGGGGAATATGAAAGACGAAAGGGTGCCCTGAAAGCTTGAGAATGGAATAACTAGAGAAAGGTTGTCTATTTTTTCCTGAGAAGAGCAGGGCTGCTGCTGGTGGTAATGGATAGTTTGGGATAAGTGTGAGGTGCAGTTAGATCTTGGTTTGGACATCGATGTCATCTCGAAATTGTGTAGGAAACTGGAATTAGTGTCCTTCCAAAAGAGGATGAAGGGAGCTGCCTTCCCCTAGTCTGCCGAATGAGGACACAGCTCTGAGAGAGAGAGCAGCCTTCATCAGCCACTCAGCTCCTGCAGCTTACAGTTTCTAGAACAATAGGAAAGATATTTACATTATTTAAGAATTACTCGGTGTGTAGGCCAGGTGTGTCAATACACAACTGAAATGCCAACACTCACATCTGAGGGGCTAAGGCAGGAGGATTTCAAGTTCAAGGCTATCCTGGGCTATATCATAAGACTCTGTATGATGGCTGGCCATTGGTCATCGTCAAGTGGACAGACTTTAGAATCACCTAGGAGACACACCTCTGGGTGTGGATAAGGATGTTTCCAGAAGAAGAAAGACCCACCCTGATGTGAATGGCACCACTCTGTGGATTGAGGTCACAAACCGAGTAAAAATGAAAAATTGCTGGGCGTCAGGATTGGTCTCTCTTCGTTTGCTGACTGTGGTGACAGTGTAACCAGCTGGGTCAACCTCCTGCCGCCATGCCTTTCCCATCACAAGGAAATGATCTTTCAGACTGTGAGCCGAAACAAACCCTTCCTTCTTTCCTTCCTTAAGTTGCCTTCGGTCAGATATTTAGCCCCAGCAAAAAGTAACTCTGGCTGAAAACAAAAACGACCCAGAATATCAAGGCAGCGAAGTCCAACAGATTCAGGCTCAACCACAGAATCTCCCAAAAGGAGCCTTTTGCAGAGAAGAGGATGAATGGAAAGGACTGAGAAGTGTTCCTTGGGAGAGGAAGGAAACCAGGAGAACACGGGGTACTAGAAGTCTAGTGAAGGGACACCGAAGGAGACGAAGGGTAAATTTTGTTAAACAATGCTAAGAGACCAGGAAAGTGAAGATTGTGGACCATCTTTTGGCATGACTCAGCCGAGAGGAAAGTGATGCTATAGGAGAAAGAAAACCTGCTGGGAGGGTGTCCTTGAAAAAGACAAAACCAAAAAAGATGGATATTCATTCAAGCTGATATCCTCAGAGGCAGAGGGTACGGATGCTGGCGGGTAGTCGGTCGACGTGGTGGTGAGACACCGTGGAAGATGTCTGATTGCTTCAGTTTTCCCAAATGTTAGAAGAGGGTCGCCTGTGTCAGGCAAGGAAAAGATGTGGGGCCGTCCTGGAGCTGAGGAGAGGGAGAAGCGCTTGGAACCCTGGAATTCTCAGGCATTCGGCTGATTCCCTCACCACTGCTCCGACAGACCACAAGCTATGCCCTCTGCTCTCACAGCAAGGCACCACAAGTGTGCGAATTGTTTATTTGCAGCTGTAACTAGATTCTCCTTACATGACTTTATAAGGTCTCTTCTTCTGGTCCGAGGAAAATACCTAGGTCCAGGCTGCGACCCCCCAAGATGCAAATGTGACTCGTATCTGTGCTGTCCTAAACCAATGAGCTTCCAGTGACGTCCCTAGATACCAGAAACTCTTCTTCTCACAATATATGTAACCCTGTCCCCAATAAAATGACTCATGCCCACTGCTGAGGTTTCCTGAGAATTCCGTACATTTTTGCCAGTTCAGAGTGTTGGTTTCGAGGGCTGCCCACTCGAGGCCCTGAGAATAGCCAGACGCAGAGGAAGCCTCAGGAGTCGAATCTGGTGGATTATGAAACTCAGTTTATTCGTGGGCTTTTCTCTGTTTAAATAACTTTCCCCAGAAAAGGCGTGGTCCCAGTACTCCCAGTGGGGAAGTCTGATTAGCATAGGGGCGGGGCGGGGGCACCTGGCCTCATGGTCTTTGCAAAGACAGAGGAAGGTGCCTAATTCACCACAGGGCAGGCAAAAAGCTTGCCAGGTTTATTTTCCTTTTGCTTCTGTGAATAGCCACAATCCCTCCAGGGCTTAAAAGAGAAGGAGCTCACAAGGTGTCCTGCTAGCCCACCTGGGGAGGACGAGGCACCCTTTAGCGACTTCAACTTGCTCTTTAGCCCCAGATGTCTACACAGTTTCTCCAATTGAGGAGCAGATGGACTTGCCATAGATGCATGCCACTGGGCCATTGGAGCTACATCGTGGAGATGGGAAGACACGGGATTTGAAAACTACAGATGGCACCACGACCTGGTAGGATATGCCCACCAGTCTTCTGATACGCACAGATGTGTTGGCGAGCCTCCCTTAAAAATAAATTGAAGGTAGCGACCATTGGCTTTCTGGTATCAGCCTTTTTGGCCTTTGTCTCCCCGACCTGAGGACAGACAAATCCTTTCCTCCTCTTTATTCTTGGCTTCAGCTGCCCTCCTGGGAATCCACTAAGTCCCAAAGATGCTAACTTAAAGAGAAGCCTACAGTACAAAATTCCAGGACCTGACTCCGGACCAAAAAAGCTGCTCAGCTAAAAGCTCACAAAAAACCCTCGAGTCCCCAATTCTCTGTGGCATTTGCCACAGATTTCACAAAATAATGTCTTCCCAGGTTTGGGGGCCACTGCCACAGACTCTCATGAGATGATGATTCCCCAAGTCCCAGTACCCACAAACTAAGTGCACATTCTAAGCAACTCAAAATGACAAACTAAACTCTGGCACAAAAAGCGGCTCTGAGGCCCTTCCCCTAGACCCTCCCCAGAGGCTCCACTGCTACTAAAGGTCATTTTACTAAGTTGTTTCTCTCCCTCTCCTTAAAAATCCATGATCACTTTTGTTCTGGTTTAATTCAAAAACAAAAAAACAAACAAACAAAAAAAAAAAACTTTTCCTAAGCCATCCCTCCAAGACTGTAAAAAAACTCAGAGACCTGGTTTCTGCACCTCGCAGGCTTGGATGGAAATGCCTGCCCCTTTAAAACTCTGTTTGGTTACACACAGGACAGAATTCCTTGGGCAGAAACACTGCCTCCCTTAAAATGCTGGTTGGTCAAAAGGCCTTCCAGACTCCTGCCATCCCGGTGCCAGGGCACATCTCTCCACCCTCTTCCCTGCCCACCGACTGTTTCACTCTCTCTCTCCACGTGGCAGCACCATCCTGGATTGGGCCACTTGGAAGTAAAAAACAGGTGATTTAAATCTTGTTAGATTATGCCTTACAGCGAAAGTCCTGTCTTGCTTCACTCAGATTGTAATTTTACCCTGATAACAAAAGCACAGGTGAAAGCTCTTAAACTTTAAGGGCAAATTTTAGACCTAATATTCTTTTAAAAAAAAAAGGGGGGGAGTATATTTTAAATTTTTAAACAGTTTTATAAGGTCTTTGTTGATCTCACTTGTCGTCGGCCTTGAAAGTGTTTTTATAGCCACTTGTGTTCTTTGCTGACCGCCCATCTCAGGCTTCTAAGAGGATTGTGTGATAAACAAGTGCAGCAAACAGGTGTGTCTAGTGAGTAGCGATGGCAGATTCCTGGGCTTTATTTGAGTCCATGATGATGTTAAGCTTTAGTAAGATAATCTGAGTTATACAAAGACTACTAGGCAATTGAGACATTATCTATTGTGTTGATGTTAAATTTGTCTTATTATATGTAACATCCTAATTCTATGCTCTCTAAGACTATATGCAATTTAATACCATTTATTAATAATTATTATTGTTGACTTGCAGTCACACAGGGTGCTAAAATTCTTTAATATGTTCAGATATATACTTATACAGAATGCTAACTGGCACAACTGATTCTAAAAATAAGCTTTATTTGGCCTCTTGTTCTGTATTTTATAGTCATACAAAATACAAATTAATTCAGCCTCTTGTTATTTATATTCTAACCATATAAAATACTAAGTAATTCCAAAAATAAACTTCATTTAGCTCTCTCTATATGCTTTCAAATTTAAGTCTAAGGTAAGTAACTAAAATCCAATATATACTTAATATACAGAGATATACTTGTTAGATTATAGGTAAGGGATTACGGTCCTCAGATCTCCCAGAGGTCTACATAAATGGCAAATGGCAGCTTGCTCTGACTCTACGTATCAAATGGCACCTGCCCCCAGCAGGCCGCAAGAGCCTACAAAAAAACTGCCAATGGGTACTTGTCGTTTTTAGTTGATACATAGAGCATCTAAATTCTACAATGTATTATTCCTCAGGTCTTTGGCGGCTTTATTGGCTAACTCCTCTTAGGAGGCTTCAACTACCTTCCTATTTCTCTTTACATCTAGAATGAGGTCTCCAGCTAAAAACAGCTTGCCCTGTTCCCAGGTCCTAAGAAGGTAAACTCAGCTAAAAGGTAGCTTTTGCTACTTCTTTATTCAAAAAATATATTTTAAGATTGTATAAATACAAATTGTAAAGGTATCAAAATATATAAATGATCAGTTGTATTTAGATTTCAAAAGTTCAGCGTTTTAACGCTGGTAAAACTCTAGATAAGCGTTCTTGATGGTGTTCTGATAAGCTGTTACAAGACTTTAAATTTCCTGTGGTTGTTTCCAAAATATAAACTTAGAGATGCTTCTCACCATACTAAAACATTTCTGTCTGATTTATATAGCCAGTCCTCGAGACAGACAAAATGTTTATACTTCTGGCCCAGGGCCATACTTTTAATGGTTCAAAGGTATAGATCTACTCCATTTACAAATATGCTCCAACTGTTTTACAAATGACTATTAGCTGCTTTCTTTATAACATGTACTTCAATACATAGCCTTTGTTATAACTCAAAGGTATGTGTCTGCACTTCAGTACAGATTACAAACAATGGTAACCTATGCTTTCTATCTCTTTTGGTAAATTTTTAAAAAAAATTTCTTTTGAGCTTCAAAATGTCATAAATAAAACCCACTAGATGGGACATGGAAGGGACCAGACCCCTTCCTCGAAATGAGAAAGTTTTTGCTTATGTCTTCCCACAGGACCAACCAGGCCTATCTAGGTTCTAGCTCAAAATGTTCAGCACATCCAAGCTGATCAAGAAGATGGCCCGGCTCTCCTTAAAAGAAAGAAGGAACCAAACAAACTTCACCCCAAGGCTGGTACTAACTCACAAAAACATTCTCCAATAAAAAGATAGAGTCCAAAAGGAGATTCCAGCCACCCTCTCCTGGCTGGCTCACCCACCCTAACACTTCTCCTTACAACAGTCCCTGTTAACCTCTCTTTTACAGGAGCTATAAGGAGATAACCCCTGGAGCCCCCCCCCACCCAAGATGTCTATCTCGCTGGGTCCCACTTGACTCCCTCTTCCCTGTACTTTCTTAATGTCTCTGTTTCATTTCTGTACCTTGCTTTCCCATCCACTTCTTACAGCTGTGCTATTAGTGTTTTACAAAACGAATCTCCAGTTCCCCTTTCCACACAGATGCTACAGGGTACTTGCCTCTTTAACATCCTTCTTCTATGCCTTGCAGGATTCACCTCTAAATCCCATCCCATGTACTCTCTTACTGTCACTATTTCTAAACCAACATGTGTCGATCCTCCTGTGCTTCACTGGGGCCAAGGGCAAACAGTCCTTGTACCAACTCTTCCCTCCAGGGTTTTACATCCCCCTAAAGATTACTCCATAGGTTTAGCTATATGAGAGCCAAGAAACTTGCCCAAGAGCTGAGTAAAGACAGAGAAATGAAAAAGACCATCCCCTGCCTATCGACTTCCGCTGGAGCTACGCTTGTGCAGACACACCATTTGGCCAGTGACCTCCATCCAGGACAAACTCAATCAAGCCACAATCTCCACCGCTGCTAGCCTCATATCTCTCCATGGACAGATACCCCCCACCCCTTACAGGGATTATACTAGACTTGATAACCACTGGACAAAGGGAAACTTGTGGGAGGGATGCTGTTTTTATGTTAATGACTCTGGGCTGGTAAAATGGGACATACAAGTACTCCCAAAACCTCCAATGGGACTTGTAGGCTCGCTACAAGTCCTGATGTCTCTATGCCTTGGTATTTAAATCCCCTAATTGCTTGATCCAGCTTTTCCAAGGACAGGTAAACCACATTGCCAGGAGGAGGTATTGGAGGCTTAAGAATCTTGTAGAGGGTAAGTGATAGTGTATGAGGTAGGCTTGGCTTTCCTCCTGGTGGGTGCCCTGTCTGGACCTCTGTTGTTGCACTTGGTGTCTGGCAAAGCCAAAAATGACACCAAGTGCTCCAACCGTTCTTGAGGTGTGAGGCCATAGAGGCTGTGATTTAGTCACTGGACTTCAGAAGGGCCAACTTTTCCGCACATGCAGCTTCAGGTCTGGTGTAAAGGTGGGGAAGGAGAACTTGGAGCTGGAATGGTTTCTAGAGACATCTGTATAGTTTCAGAAGCGGGTGTATGGTACAGAAGAAATAGAGCAGCCCTGGGGGAAAATGAGGCTGTGGATCGATTCGTTGTCACACTCGGCACACGCTTATGAAAGTGGGTTAGCCCAGGACAGGATGTCTACTTGGGGCCCAATGCCCCACATCTGGGATTACCTGATATCTGTTAATTACCCGACAGGAAGAGCTGTGAGCTGAAAGGACCACACAGCAGCTGGGGATTCAAAAGGACATGGACTGTTTATTGGCCAGGACAAATATTTAGCACCCCTTGGAGAGGGGAGGACAAGAAGTGGCAGGGGACACAGCTAATGGCTGTGAGTTTCAAGCCTGCCCAGAATGGGGCTCATAACAAGCCTTTTGATCAGACGACCCCAGGAGCGAATCAATCCACCAGATCCCTTCTTGCAACTTGCTCCCTAGAGAACAGAGGGTCTAATCAGCCCAGCCAGTTGCTCTGACGAGTGGCCTAGCCTCATGCAAGTTGGCCAGGTCTATTTGGAAGTCAGTCTAATCCTTCCTGGTACCATGAGGAAATGGGAGAGACTTTGGGATCATGGATGAAGCACTCCCAGCTGCAGACACACTGCTGTCAGCAGCAGATAAGAAGAGATGAGAGGCACAGGCGGAACACAAGTGCCAGGATGGCTCAACTTGACTGCGTGCAGATGGCCTGTGTTCAGAGCACTTGAACTTGTTAATCCACATCCATCAGTCCTGTCTGGGAAGCCCTGATCTGAGTTTGCAACATCTGGGAAGCAGCAGAGCAAGCTGGTGATGGTTCACACCCGCCAGCTACACTGCACACTGACACACCTGGGCTCGGGCATGCAGGCCCTGAATTTACACCCTCTGCCTTCCTGCAACTCTTACAAACTGAAAGGATCCCCCCCCCACCACCGCCACCAATGCAGGCTGTAGAGATCCAGGGAACCCTCTGACCACTGGAAGGGCAGGCGTGTGTGTGTGTGTGTGTGTGTGTGTGTGTGTGTGTGAGTGAGAACTCCTGCCGCTCCCAACTGAGGAAAATCTGGCATGTTTTAGGAACATCTTGCATGGTAGCTCAAGCTAAAAACTTCAATAACCGGATGTTGTGAGGCCTTTGGAGAAGGAGAGAGCACTCCAGGACAGTCAGGGAACTGGCTCATTGATTTTCAGTTCTGGTGACCTCTCTGGGCTTTGGTGTAATTTTAGGAAAATAAGAACATCAGACCAGATTGAGTCAATGCTATTTTTATTGCTTTTCTCTCTCTTCCTTTAACTAATATGATATATATTTTAAGTATTAAGTACTTTTTAAACTTTTACTTTTTTAAAATTTGTGTTTATTTCATATGCGTCGCTGTTTTTCCTGCACGTGTGTCTGTGTGAGGGTGTCGGGTCCTTCACACAGACAACTCACGCAGCTGTCACAGACAGTTGTGAGCAGCCACGTGGGTGCTCGGCATTGAACCCCAGTCCTCCGGAAGAGCAGCCAATGCTCCTAAGCTCTGGCTGAGCCATCTCTCCAGCCTCATGTGGTACTTTGTTAATTAAATGAAAAAAAAAAAAAACTCCTTCATCTTAAACTTTTGTTTCATCTCTGTTTCAAGTTCATTAAGGTGAAATTAGTCACATCGTGATTTGTTGTTTATTATTATAAAAAATTTTCCCAGTTGGGTAAATTACACACTAGTAATCCCAACACTATGGCAAGAGGATTGCAATTTCAAGGCCAGCCTGGGCAACACAAACCTGGTCTTAGAAAGAAAGGAAAAATACTCATTAGTTGTATAAATTGATGCGTTCGACTGGGACATACATTTCTATTCATCACATAATACTTCATAGATAATAGTTCAGGGGTTGACAAACGTTTCTTGAAATCTCCCATTTGGATCTTGTAGGTTTTGTGGGCCACCTGTCGGGTAGAAAGGCAGCTGTAGTGGGTAGATGAGCAGACATGGTTAGCACTGCAATCTGGTGAGGCCTGGCTGCTAGAAACAGGCAGGCTCAGCATGTCAGCCAGTGGAACGGGTCCTCAGTGGTCTCTGCTTCAGGAGCCTGTGCGAGACGCCAAGGTGAATTAAAGGGAAAGAGCCAAAATGAAGGGAATAGATCACTTTATTTCCCTAACCTACACACAGGTTACACCAGGCCTGAAGCCCACGTGACCAGACTTGGCCCTGAATAAGTATATGGCCTCACATCTCAAGCGTGGTCGGAACACTTGGTGACATTTTAGGCTTCTCCAGACACCAAGCGCAGCAACAGAGGTCCAGCCAGGACACCCACCAGGAGGAAAGCCACCCCTACCTCATACACCACTTACCCCTCTACAAGGTATATTCTCAAGCCTCTAATACCCCCAGTCCTTCTCTACACAGATGATCTTACTTCAACACTTGAGAAAATTGAACCAGACATCTCCCACAGTTTCTGATACCATTCCACACACATCCCAAACTAGTAAAAGAAGTTCACAAATACAGACTCTGTGCTGGATTTTTTTTTATTTAGAGGGACTTTACTCCACATTTAGGAAGAGAAAGAGAGGAGAGATAGTGATGTTAGATCTGAGTGATGCTAAGTGATGGCTGCTTAGCAACCACATCTATGTCCCACAGTGCCAGGGACAAGCCCAGAGCTGGCTTGTGGAACTGTCCAGGTCCTGTCACCTTCCTCCTTCACCATAGCAAAGACTGAACAGAAGACACAGGATGCCTCTCTGTTTGTATAGGATTTGTCATGTCAGTGGTTTGCAGAGGTCCCATGGTCAGGTTGTTAACTATGTAACTTAATCTGCCTATGTGAGGATACAGGCTGATAACTTATACACAAGTCATGTATTGCTACAGGAGATATGTCCTGGGCTCTTTGTCCAGTCCTCTTCCCCACTTTCTAATAGTCTCTTATACATGATAGCAACACAAAGCACCCCTTTCCTGCCTAAGGGCTTTGTCATCCTTGTTTCCTGGACCTGAAACTTAACCCCGAACTTACTTATCTTTCAGATCTCAATTTACATATCATTTCACAAGAAAGATCTCTCTTGCCTCTCCAGTCTGGACTAGTCCCCTGTGTAATTCTTAACAACTCCATCACCACACTTATCCTAAGTGTTCTTATATATTTATTTGTCGTGTTTTAGGCTAGCATTTGTTTCCCTATATGAATTTAGACAAAAAGGAGAAGCCTATCTGTCTTGTTAAACATTGTATTTGCCAGTATCTCATACCATATGATGGGTTTGTATATAGTTCACATTGTTGGATAACTAACCAATCATTTCCCGTTGTTGACAAAGGAAAATACTAATCTCTTTCCAGTGGGCCCAACAACTAAAGTCTCCTTCTGGAGATGCCCAGGGAGAATGAGAGACTCAGTTTCCCTCACACCTGACCCAGAGGCCAGGATCTTGGGCTCAGAGGAGCTAAAGGGACATGTCTACACATAAAGAAGTATCAAATGGCAGCAGAAAGACAAACGGCCAGGAAAGACACAGAGAGAAAGTCCCATGGAGCTGTAACCGCTGCTTACGGTCTACCTGGTTGTGTGGGAACTAGTCCTGGATCACAGGGGAGACTGAGTTCCTGTCTCAGTTTTTTGTTGACTGTGTTACCTGAAACACATTTTCTTTTGGCATCAGCTTTTCTCAAAGAGCAGTATAAACTGGCAAAAAGGCCCAAGAACGTCGTTCTGCTGGAATCCTGCTTGCAGTTTGTGAAATCTATGACCATGACCTAAAAGATTTTGAGCTATGGACAGGCTGGCTTCAGTCTCCTCAGTGTGCACGCTGATTATACAGTCTCTGAGAAGTCATCCGTTTTTGAAAACACAACCGACTACTTTCTGTCCTTAGTTACTAAGGAGTTTGTTCTCGATCACAAAAGGCTGAGAATAGCTAATAAGTTTGGTTGGGTCATTTGGACAACACAATTATAGAACCATGTGAATCTGTAGCAATTCTTCCTGGGCCCTGGACACCTTTGGAAATGTTCCCTTCTATTATGACTATCAGGATCATTACACTGCAAAGAAATTTACCCCGCTATTGATCTGTGAATATAAAGAATTATGTGCCAGGATAAAAAGATTAAAAAAAAAAAGAGTATTAGCTTATTGACAATAAAAGCAGGAGTTGAATTCTCTTAAAAGTGAACCAACAAAAGCATCTATCCAAACTGGAGGAGCTGAGAAAATCAAGCTTGATTGATCTCCCCTGAGTCAAGTCAGTGGCTTTCCTGGTTCTAAGCTCTCCAGGGTCTCTTGGAATTGCCTAACATGAAGAATTGGCCCGTGATTGCCAGAGTACTGACAGCTGTGGGCTTCATTGCCATCTTAACCTGATATCCTGGCCTCCATCCTTGCATTTATTAGTAATTCTTGGGTGAATGAAGATCCAGGAAGACAAGAGATTTTGGAGTCTCCCAGCATAGATGGGGAGCCATGTAAACAGAGCATCCCACATACACATAAACAGTGCTGGAGCTCGTTGAGGTCCTAATGAAAATACCCATTAGAGTAGGCTGAGAAGGAGGATAGACCAAGCACACTGCGAAACTGTCACGAAACTTAGAGGCCAGTAAAATTCAGGAGCAACCTATGCTTTCTTTTCACAATGTCCAAGACTGAGAAAAATCAGGTCCGTTCAGAGAATAGTTTACAGCACATAGCAGATTTTCGAGAAATGATTTTTAAGTGAATTCACATCACATAATTTGAACAAGTGGCAGTTTTAACGTATGCGTGATTTTGTCCTGTTTTGCTTTATATCTGACTCCTTCTTTACCCAGTTTAGATGTAGACACAGAGATTGGTTGCTCCAAAGTTCACACTATCATTTGTGTCATCGGCCGTCTCCCAACCAATCTCATTAACTGAAGCTGGATTGAGAGTGGGGGTTGGGGGGAGCCAGTTAATGTGCTACAGAGGAGCAGCACTTTGCCTGGTGCTAACCAAGGCAGCTAAATATTATTCCTTCTCTAGGCCACTTGGATGAGTGGGTGCGTAGATGCATAGGTAGATAAGCAGACACACACCCCACACACCACACACACACACACACACACACACACACACACACGCATTTAAACTTTGCTTTCTCAGTAGAGCACAGTAAAGACCAGGCTTTACCCCCAACACTATGAAAGAGTGCTCCTCTCTACCTAACAGAGTTCTTCACTTTCACTAAATGGCGAGATCACTGGCCTTCGTTAGCCCGCTGTAGCCTCTCATTTGATTTCCATGGCAGGCTCCCCCACTAGGTAATGATCTAAATTTGAAAGCTCTGGAGGTTACAGCAAGGAACTTAGTCCAGGAAGAAAGATACAGCCCCAGGTGATATGTGAGGTGCTGGCTTGCCTGCCCTGTAATTCTTTCTCTAGGGAAACAACCAGGCTGAAATATGGAGACCAAACTCTTGGTCTATACTAGTTTATTTGCAATAAATTGGCACCTATAATTATAGGTTAACTTGCAAAGCAAACCTCAAATGTTAGGTCAAAACAGCCAAAGCTTTCTAAAAGACACCAGCTTTGCCTATGCCCCACCTCCCCCCCAATCTACCTGCTCCATCAACCTGACTCTCCCATCATCCTTTCCGTTTTACAGGCGCTGCCTGCAGTCCTTCCTAGCATCTGCTTCCTCACTATTCCATCCTGACCGTTCTTTTGGAGACATATATTCCTTTCTACTAAAAGGAAATAAGTAAAAATAAAATACTGTGTCTTTAAGTGTGTGTGTACGTGCACGTGAGTGTGGGTGTCCAGTGAAGTCAGAGGCGTCGGATGCCCTGTACCCAGAGTTACAGGCGAGCCAACCGTGGTGCTGGGAACTGAACTCAGGTCCTTTGCAAGAGCACTGTGAATACTTAGTGCCGAGTCCTTTCTCCAGCCCCACCCCCCTCCCACCCCCTTTTAAAGACCTTGTGGCTGTGCTAGGCCCACCCAGACATTTCAGGATACAAATCGCTTTAAAATTTACTCATCTTTAGGATCTTCAGTCACTCATGTTGTAAAGCCTCTTTTTGCCACGGTAAGTAAAATATTGACAATTTTATTTTCCTTCCCACACTAAGTAAATTCTTCCCAGGACATATCTCAAAGAGCAGGTGACGAGATCTAGTTCCAACTCTGCTGATTCCTCTAAAGAGTCAGGGAATGAAGTAAGAGAATGAGGATTAGAACACTGATTTAAAAAAAAAAAAAAAAAAGGCAGATCCTCCAGCCACCGAGTCCTCTCCAGTCCTATCAGCCATGATAGCAAATACAGACCATCTGCAAAAACATTTCAGGCCCCGAGAAGACTATGTTAAATAACAGGTTTCAGTGATGGAGTTTCTGATATTTGTTAGTGAGAAATTTGGGGTTTCGAGAGGTAAATTTCAAAGCTATTTGTATCAGGAATTATTCCAGCGGCAAATAACAGAGTAACTGAGTAACAGTGGCTCAAGCGACAAAGACAATCATTTCCCATAACAAAGCTCAGAGGCAGGTGCATCAACAAGTGGGCAGCAAGTCAGGAGGGGCAAAGACACAACTCTCCTTACCTCTCCGCCATTTCTCAGCATGTCAGTGACCCCCTCAAATTAGTAGCAAGGACGTCATACTTCTGAGAGTTATATTCTTACCGAACAGCTTCCTCAAAGAAAGACAAGAAGAAGAAGAGAATCCTTTCTCCTCCAAATTTTATCACACGTCTGGCTTAGAAGTGGATGCTGAAGATTGTCACTCAGGCACTTTACCAACCATCTTCTCTGGCCCCCATTGTTATTTTTTAAATGTGCTAATGCATGAATGGATAGAGTTCCATTTAGAAGACAAAATTAATGTCCAAATATGAATGTGTATGTCGTCAAGGAGACCAGACCACTTTCCAAGTCTCATTTCGGACCTCTAACCTCCAGAGTCATAAGATACCGAATTTGTATTGTTTAAGCAACTCAACCCGTGACCGTTTACTATAGCAGCATTGGTAAGCCCATACAGTAAGCTGACTTTATTACCTGCAGAACCAGGCACTCCTGATTTACACCGGTCTAAATGTTACCTACCAAAGGGAACTACCAAAAAGTAGAAACGCAAGGAGAGGTGTGAGGGGTCAGGCTAGGTGTTGGGGTGTGCTAAATTATTATTGTGTAGGTGGCTCTCAAAAAAAAGAAAAAGAAAAAAAAATCAGAAAATTCCCATAATAAGAAAGCCTCAGCCCACACTGGAATGGACTTTTAAAGAGGACAGAGGCAGTATACTTGATAGTCATGGTCCCATGTGACATCCTTTGTCCATCCATTACTAATTATTACAGAGGACCTACAGTGACCCTGGCACAGTGACCAAGCACTAAGACCAAGACACTGTTTGTCTCCTTAGGTAATTACAATGTGGATGATTAAGAGCACTTGCAGGGGAGAGCTGGGACTGAGGGGATGCCCTCATGATAGGAGGGCAACTAGCCTTGCCTTGGGGTCAGGAAGAGTTTTGGGGGTGGGGGGAAGTGATACTTTGTGGGACCCGGGGGCTGGAAAGCAGTAGAAGTCAAGGCCAAGTGCCCCTGCTCCCTGGAAAAGGTCGAGGAAGGATGAGACGCTGGCAGACTCCTGCTCTCCCAGTCTGGGAAGGTCCCTAGCCAGAATAATATAACTTGCTCGCTTCACAAGAAGCTAAAGGAACATGTTTGTCTGCATTAGGGCGGGTCCCTTGCTTAGGAACACTCCCCCTGCCATGCTAATTAAGGCTTCCCCGATCAAGGGGAGAAGCCACGCCCTTATGGGGAGAAGTTATTTATTTGGGAGTTCGGTTCGAGTTGGGGTCCACCAGATGCCGTCTCCGTCTCGTGTTCTCTTGTGTTCGTTCTCAGCAAGCGGGATCAGGTGGTGCCACGCGGTCCTAGGAACCCACGTCCCTAGCAGCTCCCCGGGGCTTCCCCACGGCTCTCCGCATGGCTCTCGGCTTGCCTTTTCTCGCCTCTGGCCAGGGCGGGAACCGAGCGGCTTCCCAGCCATCTCCTGGCCGGGATAGGGCTGTGGCGGAACGTGCCGGGGGTGGGGGGGTGGGGGGGGGGGGGGGGGGGGGGGGGGTGGGGTGGGGGGTGGGGGGATGGGGGGTGGGGGGGTGGGGGTGGGGGGATGGGGGTGGGGGGGTGGGGTGGGGTGGGGGGGGGGACGACCAGAAAACTAAAAACAACAATACTTAAAACAAGATGTGAGGGGAAAATGGAAGTCTGTAGATAGTCTACAGCTGGGAACTAGGCAGGGGCTGGAAAGAGGAAGAGGAAGTGTTCCCCGCAAAGGGGCCAGCTTTGTAACATCTAAAAGAAAAGAAAAATTCAGGCAAATTGAGAAAGTAAATTTATTTCAGTATAGCAGGAGTAGCACGTGGCTGTTTGTATGAGAAAACAGAGGTCAGATGGTGTGTCTAATCTCAGGGACAATGGAGAGTAACATAACTCATCCGATGGTGGGAATCAGAGCCAATGTTGGATTGCATTATTGGTCCCAGTGTGCCTTGCAGCCACACTCTTGCCACGGTCCCATGGTCAGCTAAGTGTGCTTTTCTGCCTCTTGACATTGGGCCAGGCCACATTGCTTGTTTTAGTCATTGGCGAGTGTGTAGAGGTGACCACCTGCCACCTGAAGCCCAGCTTAAGAGATTTTGAGTATTCCGTTTGCTCCCTTGTGCCTCTCCATTTGACAGGAGAACAACATGCCTCCGCCAACATGCTGAGCCCAGTAGGAAGATGGGAAACAGTGGAACAGAGCCATCCCAGCTGTGCAGCCTGAAGCAGAGCCGGCTCAGCTGCTCGCGCAGACCATAAAGGAAAATGGGATGCTTTTGTGTGTAGGCTGCTGTGATGTTGAGTTCTGCAACATGTAGCATTGCTGTGGCCAGAGCTAACAGAAAACAGGCACTCTAGAAAGAGCGAGCAGGAGACTGTTGTGGTTGACAGAGATCCAGAAGACACTCAGACGTGTCAGGACATCGGAAGCTTGCTAAGATGTTAAGAACTGTCTGTGGGAGTCTTTCTTGGATACCTACTCACTGAGATGGGGAGCACCGGGAGAACATGTACTGTTGGGTTGGGTCTGAGGCTTTCGAGATATCTAAATAGAGGGGTCCAGTAGACAAGAGCTAGGGAGAGCAGGCACAGTCTGGATCCTGTAGATCCTGAAGCAGTAGGTTCAGGTAGAGATACGCAGGAAGACAGTGTGGAGCCGGAAATATGTGAGAGGCTGCTAAAGCGTTCAACAGCAAAGTCACTGCTGAGAGAAGCATGGAGGGCCAGGGAGTGCAGTGACTGACAGCAAAGGAGAGTGCTGGAAGGTGAATTGTGGTCAATTCTATGGGAAGCTTAGGAAAAAGGAGGCAAAGAATTTATGGGGAACCACAAAGAATTTACAATCAAATAAAGGAAAAGAGAAAGATCCATGCCAAAGAAGTTGAAAGCAATCCCCACAGTGGAAAAGACAGTACAGCCTTGGGCACAAGCTCAGACACTGATGGTTGTCGGATGTCCAAAACTGAATAAAAGCAAAATTCAGGGCATCTCTGGACACTATTCTGTTCTGATCCCTCTGGGAATAGACCTTTGCTTTTCCTACAGCAAATTCTCACATCATTCTGACTACTCTGATATGAGACTGGGTCCCCTGATAACTCTATGAGAATCACCATCTGTCAAAAACCTGCAGGGCTATAATTTTGACTCCTTTCTCATTGGGTCTGGGTGAACTTTCTGAATGCTCTGGTGGTCTCTGCCTCCATTCAGCCCAGCTCTGCCACTGGGATGCCTATGGCCCCTGTTTTCAATAGAATGATGGGTTCTTTGATCTTCCCTGTGTTCTGGGGTCTGATTCCTGCAGATAAGCTGTGGCTGACATACCAACACTTTTCCCCAAATGGGCAGGAAGCATTCTGGAGGACAGGTAGATCTGTGGCATGCAAGGCTTGCTACAGAATGATCACAGACAAATACAGTCACCAAGCCTAGCACGGGATTTCCCAGAGCTCTCAGATAACTGCCACATTTGTCCCTCAGAGGTTGCTCAAGTTGGGGAATGCCAGGGACTCAAAGTTTGTTTTCCTCTTCAATTGGAACTGACATTTCCCCACGATTGGATTACTTTGAAATCAAGAATTGCAGCTCAGATAGTTCATAAATTTATTTCTGTTCCACCTTACAGCATTTATTACAAAGATTGATCAGCTAAAGAATATGGGCTTTCTGCTCTTTATTTCCTGTTTTATCGCAGTCACTTTTTCAGATGGGGAGTATTGTTGGCAGGGTGGAACAGTTCATGGGCCACTGGTAGCCATGCAGGCTCAGTGGAGAAAGGGTTCTGTGTTCTAATGGACTCTGTTCTGTTGCTTCCACCAGCCTCCTAGAGAAGGTTTCTAGAGAAAGATATCAAGTGTCCCAGGGGAGAAAGGTACAGAAGGCAGTGGATAGAGAAACAACAGAAGCTCTGTGCCATGTCAGAGGTGAGCCCAGGAGGATCACAGGAATAGTCATCCTCTGCCTCCCCTGTATAGAAGGGGCCCTTGGGCAGGGGGATGGGGTCACATATCCAGGCATTCAGGAAATACATTGTGGGACTTTAGAGAGAAGAGCCTTTGTGGATCAGCCTTTGCGAGTATGCATTATACTACCTTTCCCCAGTGAGATACGAACAGAGAGGGCATCAATGACAAACCAAGGTACAATTCCACCGAAGTCCATCTTGGTGAACCAGTGTGTTAATTGGATTTACCTACACAGCATAAGGGAGGTGTTATTTACAGGAGCATGGGTGATCCCGAAGCAGCCGTCCTAGCATGGATGACAATTTCCCTATAGATATATAGATGGGGCCACCTCTCCCCTCCCTGCCCCAGTTAACCTTTCACCCTCTATATTCTAAAGTGCCCACTGAGACCATGAGACTACCCAAAGCTGGGGCAAAAGGGTATACAGGTAGCAAAGAGGTGTAGGGGGTGCTGAGAGCTCAGGTGAGGGTCTCATGGATCCATCCCACTTCTTTATGGGCAAACATCTATAGGCCCAACATTGAAGGTTTCTTGGGAGGTGTCAGATGGTGATGGTAATGGCTGGTATGCTTGGAGAATACTGTTCTTCAACAGTATGTGTATGAGAAAGAGGTTGCCTTGTTGTACAAATATTTACCTAGGAATTCAGGCCTGGGAAGTGATTAGGGATTCAACAATGAATCGTCTCTGTTTTCCAGAAGTTTCCAGTCCTGTGGGATCACTGAAGACAGAGTGAGGCTGGGGGGGGGCGTCCTATGAATATCCTGCGGAAGGCTTCCTGGAGGCAGAGTCTGGGCTGCCTTCTACGGAAAACCCTTTGGTGTGAGACAACTGTCTTCCTACTTGTTAGGCCCAGATTAAAAGACAAAAAAAATACTACAGAGGATTAGGGTCAAAGAGTGACAGTGTACATTTGGTAGTTTAACAGTGTGCTTAACACAGTCTCCTAGGTGGGAGCTGGAGAGATGACCCATCAGTCCAGAGCACATACTGCTCTTTGGGAGGACCTAAATTCAATTCCCAATATGCACATCGAGGAGCTCAAACTGCCTGCAACTCCAGCTCCAGGGGATTCAACACCTCTGGCCTCTGGGGGCTCCTATGCACATACCCACAGCATGGACCTACACATATTCGCATAATTAAAAATAATAAAATAAATCTTTAAAAAGAGTCTCCTGGATTGATATACAGACTGCATCATTTCCTGGCTCAGTGACCTTTAGCTTTTTGGATTTCCATTTCTTTATTTTTCAAAAAAGAGGTCACATGTGGTCACCTCATAGTGCCGCTGAGGGAACTTAAATGGAAAAACAGGAGCTTCATAAATGCAAATGCCAGTTCCGAAGGATTGGTGGATCTGACTTTGTGTGCGGCTTTTCTAGAGTGCGGAGAGGGTAAGGCACACTTGGGCTTGAGCCTTTGTTCTGGGCCATGTTCATAATCAACCCAAGAATTAACAGACAACTCAGTTTTATATGAGAAAAACAGAAGTTTTTCTTCTATCATCTCTCCTACTTAGGGAAGTAAAGGCACTGCAGACCGTGTGTATCTCTTTGTGACATGTCACAAGTTGATTAAATGACTTGTCCCAAATCCCACATTGAGACCACCACAGACTAGAGCCTAAACTATGGGCCCAGGCTCCCTATTAAATTACCTTTCCTCACCCAGGTCATGCACTTCCCGGCATGATCTGCTCCCCACCTTCACTAAGCCAGTTGTACAAGGCAGAATAATTTTGTTGGAGCAAGTCATGTGTAGAAACCGAAAATGTCGCTTCAGGCATTTTCTTGGATGTTTGATTTTAATATTAATGTTAGTTTTATCCATAATGGGCAAATATGAAGTGATTGATTCTCTTAGGTTTCTCTGACAACATAGAACAGAGGCTGGGAGCAGCTAGCTCTGAAGAGGCAACAGATGAGAAAGGGGCTCCCAGCATCCTTTGTTAGTGGGAATGGGACTTTGACTTTTCATCCAAAGGAAGATTGTGGATGGGATTATTAATAACAGCAAAAGAAGCTGTTATTACAGTAAGTAATTTGTGGTAATGCTTTATAATTGATCGTCATTTCTATTATTTAAATACTAATTAATTCATGTATTAAGCAACATATTGACTTTTCTTATGTTGTTATGGCAGCCCTCCTAGCTTAAAATCATTCCTTATTGTGTTCTTTAGGTAATTAAGACACACTGTTTACTTGCTCTATTTGTGTCTATTTAGAGGACTACATCCTCTGAGAGACCACAGCAGGCAGCTTATGCAAAAGTAGCCACGTGCAAGCTCTGGTGCATGCAACCTAATTCATTTTTTTTCTTTTCTCACTTTTCTGCTGGTGTGGTGTGGCGTGGTGTGGTATGTAGTGTGTGTGTGCATGCGTGTGTGCGTGTGTGTGCATGTGTGTTTGTGCCTGTGGTGTGGTGTGTGTGGTATATGTGTATATGCAAGTGTGTTTGAGGGCTCATGTGTCCATGTGTATGTGTGTGTGTGTGCATGTCCATGCAAGTGTGAGGGGTCAATCATATGTCCATGTGTGCATGCGGGAGGAGGCCAGAGATTGATAACAGGTGTCTTCTTCCTTTGAACTCCAGCTTATTTTTTGAGACAGGGTCTCTCACTGAACCTGGCTTGCTGATTGGCTGGGAGCCCTTTGGATCCTCTTGTAGCCGCCGCGCAGCACAGATCTCAGGCATGCACCATCACCGCATCCCACTTTATTTTCATGCAGTGCTGGCGATGGGAACTCAGGTTCTCATCCCTGCACAGCAAGCGCTCCAGCTCTGAGTCATCTCCCTTGCTCTAATGCTCTTCTCACTAGTAGGATCTCTGGAACACCTCCTGGTGATTTGATGAGACAATCTTCCTGCACTTCCTTCTTTTGGTTCATCTGTAAAATGAGAAGGTCATGAAACCTGTGCGCACAGCTGCCATTTTACAGCAATGACCCAGCAGACTCTAATCTTTCTGGCAAGAAGGATGGAAGTGGTCATCCTGAAGGTCTCATTGCTCTAAATTGTACTGCATTAATGGATCAGTGAATATGTATGCTTTCAGGAGCTTTGAAGGTCCTGACTACTGAAAAAAGAGAAGAACAGGAAAAGATTAATGGGCCAGCTTCTCTGGAGGATCCACTGCCAACAGACAGGAGCTGCCTGCTTCCGTTTAGTATTTCTGAGTCTTGCTGAAGGCAGACTTTTACTATTTGACTCCTTCTACCCCCTTTTAACAACAGGCTGCACATAAAATAAAATCTGTTGACTATCAGGGGAGGCTCTCTGCTGACCTTTATGAGATATCCCAGATTATTTTCCAAGTCCATTTGTAAGATGGGTGTATTTCTTTCCCACTTATTGGGCATGTTATTGGTTTTGGTTTTGTCTTGGGAGGGCTAGACAAGGTCAGGGCTGAAAGATATTTGAAAATGAACAAGTTCAGGATGTACATGTATTCTGTTGCTACCACTGATTTAGGACTGTGAAATCAGTTGGTTTCAGAAACCTTGAGAGATCAAGATCATGGGCTTGTAATCCATGTCATCTCATTCTAGATTTGCCACAAGTCTAGACCTGAGGCTCCAGTCTCGGAGTGGTGAAAGGATTCTCTCAGCAATCTTGTCTGCAAAAAAAAAAAAAAAAAAAAGAGTCTGCTGGGTCATTGCTATAAAACAGCAGCTGTGTGCACAGGTTTCATGAACTTCTCCTTTTACAGATGAGCCAAATGAAGGAAGCACAAGAAGGTTGCCTCATGGCCTGACGTCACAGTTATAACACCAACCAGCTAAGCAGCAGTAGTGCTTAAGTATGGTAGTGGCTGTAGACAGAGCTTACATGAGTATAAATCCTGGAGTCCGAAGGCCTGAGTGCTGCCAGCTCTGGTACTGAAGGGCAACAGAAGGTGATTGCTTGAGCTCATGAAGAGAAAGAGCTTTGACCCCATCCCCATAGAGCTTTTGTTAGATTTGAATAGACCCCAAACAGATCCGACAGAGGACACACACCCTCAAGAACTTGGATGGATGTGATTCGCTATCCTCTGTTGGCTATCCACACTAAACACCAGAGTTCCGTGACCATTTGGCCTTCAATCCGGGCTCACATTTTGAAAGATGGGGTCTTTTGGAGGCACACATAACAGCAGATAATCTGTCTCATCAGAATTGCACATCTGATGTACCACCCAGGCTTCTCCCTCAGTGAATATTGGCTGCTTTTGCCTCGGTACTTCAAATCTCACCTGCAAGTAAACTCTAGAAATGGTACTAATGTTTAAAGTCACAAAACTAATCACCCAGCAGTTTAAAAGGTGCCATTTCTGCAGGGTTTGGCAATTTCTGTTGAATGCTTTGTAAGTAGTCTGAGCTCTCTCTTTGGCTTTGGAAAAATTATTACTATTTTTTGACTGCTATTTCATACATTCTTGTGTGGCTTAATTTCACTGGGTCCAGTATTCTGCATACGCCCAGGATTTCTCCTGTACAGAATCTTGTACAAAGCAAAGTGGAAATTTGTGTTATGCTCCATTCACTCCCTAATATGTCAATTGTGTATGAACAAATTGGAACATTGAAAATGCTCACTACCACAGAACAGGCTGTGTACAGATTCCTTTACTTCTAGCTCCTTAGCTGTGTCCAAAAGAAAGCAGTAACTAAGCTCATAGCAGTTGTATAGATATAGGTAGTTATAGATGGAGCTCTTGAAAGATAGAGCCTGGAAATAGACATGGGGGCTTCATGGGTACTTTCAGATCTGGGGTAGCAGATGAGCCTGGAACATTTCATTATTCCAGGGAGTAGGGAATCCATCACAGATTGCTGGGATCATATGACAAGGATCACAGAACTAACTGAAGAAGCTCCCAGTACTAAAAATGGAATAACTATGCCCTTTCATGGCTCCAGGGACTTGGACCTGATTGGTAAAAATAAGGGAATGAAGGAAAGACTAGATGTTGATTCAGGTTCAAAAGGGTTTATTCTTTGTCTAATTCAATACCTGGTCCTTAAGGGGGTTTTAGCTTCTATTCAATCTAATCTTCAGCCTGAAAGTGGAAGGTGTCAGCCTCTGTCCGATCTAGAATGTTTAAGCCTCTGGGACTAACTGCTGGCTGACTCGCTTTGACTAACTCCTTCTGAACCCAGAGTTGTGCTAAACTCAACTGATTCTTTTGGTTGGCTGATTGAATTAACTCACTGTTATGGCTCAAACTCTTCTCTACGCTGCTGGTTCAAACTGACCTTCTGAGCTTGCTGACTGTTTAACTGAACTCTTCTGACTCTGGCTGACTCCTGCAACTTCTCTGACTGAACTTTTCTGCTCAGCTTCAAACTGACTCACTCTCATTCTGCTGAACTGCTTCTGTGTCCCTGCCTCAGACTGCCTTAGATTGCCTCAGACGGCCTCAGACTGCCTTTCTGAGTGGAGAGCTTGCCTTTATATGGTGAGAGTTGGGCAAGTCCTCATTGACTCACTCTCCTAACTCTTCCTCTGATTTGTCGCTTTGCCTGCTCTTCACTCTGCTTCATCTCAGATGTCACGCTGCCAAGTCTTCACTCTAATTCAGCCTCAGATTTGGGGTTAAAGGTGTATGCTCATTCTGTAACTGTGAACTGAGAGCCACGAACTGAGAACCATAACCTCCTTCTGAACTGACTGCTTCCTTTTAGATTCCTAGAGTTGGGATTAAAGGTGTGTACCACCATTGTCTTCTAAGTTGAGTTACTTAAAAGTGTGTGCTACATTCCAGCTAGATCATAAAGGCCTCTGAATATGACCCTTTTCCAGAGTAACCATGTTGCTGAATTAAAAGATTAACTATTTCTCTATGTCTTCCCCTTTTCTGTTTAAGTTATTATTGTGCTCTAACACATTTTAACAATAGGAACAATGATCAATTCCATAAACTTAACAGTCTGAATGCAATGATCTTCCATAACTGTAACAATTATTGGTCCTGATCATCTGTTGAGTTTTCTTCAATGTTCATCTTTTAGCAAATGTCCATTTCAGCATCAAGGTTTTCCAGTCTGATGAACTATTGCTTATCCTTCTTCAATCAGTTTGTTCAGCATCAAGGTTTTCCAGTCTGAGGAACTATCACCTCTTCTTCTTCAGCCAGTTCATTGAACTGTCCCCAAACAGGAAATTATCTTTCTGCACCTCGCCTCTTCCTTCCTTGAGTGGTGCTTTTTATTTCAGCAAAGCTTCTCCTACTTGGATTGAATCTGTATCAATTTTGATGGTACCCACAATTTTTTGTCACCTGAGGAAATAAAAGCAAAACCTCTTCCCCAATGCAACACATTCCCTGACTTCTATTCTAATGTTAACACATCTATATAGTATGCAGGCTGATTTAATTCATCAGTTTTTTCTGCAGTCTAGTGTTTCTTTCGGGAGCTGTTGTTCCTGCCTCATTGGCAATCAAAAAAACTTAAAGTTAATAAAACATTATGCAATCTATCTCTAGGAGTCCTCATTCTTATTTCCCCTTTCTGTTTATTAAGCATCTCCTTCAAAGTATGATTAGATCTTTAGGAATCTGCACATATCAACTAGACACATGACATATGTTATAGCTCCAAGGTATGTTCATGAGTAAACAGGTTTATCACAATTCTATCCATACACAGGTAAGATAAAAGAAGTACTACGAAAGACAGATATAGACAGATACACAGAAACCTGGGATCAGGCGGTCTGGGCTCTCTGTTGGAAAATCTTCAGCACCACAGAAATGTGGTGTGTTTATTATATGGAATTGAACAGAGTGGCAGGGTCATTTCATCCACTTGGACAAGGAGGCATGTTACTACACACAAGCAGGATTTATGGTATACATCTAGATGAAGGAGACAGGTTTAACCAGTCTTGATAGGAACAGTCTGAACCTCACTCCAGGAGGAAGGCTTTGCCATCTCTCCGTAGGTCCAAGGTTCTGAGATATCAGACCTGGTTATGCCTATGCTGACAACACACATTCACTCAGGATGCCGCATACCCAGGGCTTTCTCAACTCCCCATACGACATCATAGAACTACATTTAGGTATTTTAAAGCCGTCGAATCTTGGCTTGGCAGTATTGGCCTGTAATCCCGGGAAACTAAGGCAGGAGAATTGAAAGTTTAAGTCCTGTCTGGATCACAGAGTACGCTGAAGACCATCCACGGTGATTTAGTGAGACCCTACTTCAAAATATAAAGTAAAAAAGGTCGGTAGGGATATGGTTTAGTGGTAGACCAGTTGTCTAATATGTGTAGTGCCCTATGTGCAATCCCTAGAACAGTCAAAAGAAAAAAAATCTATCCAAATATATATTAAATCCTCAGGTTTCTGATCGTGTATGGTTGGAAAAACAATTGACCGCTTTCGGAGAATGAATGGCACATATCAATTACGGTTGAAAACTGGTAAATAAAGACAAGAGCCCACTGTTTTATGGCCTTTCTGTTGTGGACTGTAGCATCTGGTAATGGAACCATAGCTGAGCGAGAACAGCTCTTTATGGAAGGGCTCCCACTAATAAAGAGAAACGATTGAGGCAGAGCGTCATCATTTCGCAACACTCCCGGCGAATTAATGGATGTGACACCGAACATCAACAGCGCTAATGTCACCAAAAAGGAGACATACAGGCAAGATTCATCTCCCGATGAGAACACCACACTATACTCTTGCCAACGGGATCAGATTTAAGCCTAATCAAGCCTACGGATTTAGCTACCAATTTGCAGGAAATATTGAGTTCCAAGGAATGTATCTAACTGTTCTTTAAATACGAGATCGGCAAAATCTGGACTGTAGGAAACTTGACATGTTAGAAGCCTAGGGTCTTCAAACAGAAAACTGATGAGAGGGAATCCAGGTGGAGCTTGTGGATTTAAAAAAATTAAAGATATACTAATTATTTTAAAGATCAAGGCTCAATCACGTCTTAGGAACCCCTGTTCCCTTTGGTAAAACTATAAAGAAACACAAACAATGACTGGCTTAAGTGTCAGATCACTCAAGAATTATGTGAAACTAGTGAGAATAGCAAAAACTACACTTTTGGTGCAGTTTTGCACGTGGATCGAGAGGCACGTCCATCACAGGAGTTTACAGCAGTGTTTTTTTCTTTGCTTTAGTTTTGTGTGCATGTATGTGCATCTCTCTCTCTCCCTTTCTCCCTCCCTCCCTCCATCTCTCTCTCTCCCTCTCTCTCCTCTCTCTCTCTCTCTCTCTCTCTCTCTCTCTCTCTCTGTCTCTCTCTTTCTCTCTCACACTCTCTCTCTGCCAAAGAGTAACCAGCTGTTTGTCAGGAGCTGTCCACCTTGCTTTTTGAGACAGGGTCTCTCAGTGGATCCTGGGGCTTATTGACTAACTGGGCCTAGTGGCCAGGGACCCTCTTATTTCTACCCTCTCAGTGCTGGGATCATAAGTGCCTGTTACCATGGCCCCCTTTTTACGTGGTTGCTGAGAGCTGAACTCAGGCGGTCATGCTTGTGTGGAGGGCACCTTACTAACTAAGCCCCTAGTGGTGTTTTCCCTAACCTGCTTTATTTAGGATTATGCATAGGTTTGCCTCCTAACCAGCTGATGTCACCCAGGACTTCATTTCAACTAAATGGCTTGTTCCAGACTAACCTGCAGTACCAACCTCCTGTGAGTGGAGGCACACCACTGGGATGAGCTGGGCAGACATCTACTCCCACACATCTTCCCCAAGACCACAGGCAAATCGGTGCTTGCCTTCCCTCTCCTCTTTCCATAAAAACAAAAGCACAAAAACAAAGACTACGTCTCCTGGAGTTGTTTTCTCACTATCCCTGCAAGAGCCCAGGAGTCCTATCTGGCCAATTAGATAAAGATTGTTAATCAGAGTAATGAAGGGACCAGAGGAAAGGAAAGGAGGGCAGGAACGTAACAGAAGCAGTAATGGAAGACAGCGAGGGCCCCTCCCACTCTGCTCTGATGTTTTATTCAGGCTATTTTGCAAATGAGCCAGCAGAAACAGCATTAACAATAAATGAGATGCATTAGACTGAGAAACAGATGGGAGGGAGTTGTGGGTCTTGTTCTTTTCCAGCCAAGCTCACAGACTTCCTGTCTGGTCAGCCACGGTGAGTCCTCAGGTGACCCACGGGGGGTCCCTCCTGTACTCAGCTTTCTGATGAGGCCCATATCCCATTCATCAAATAATAATTAAAAGCCCAGAGACTTTTTTTTTTTTTTTTTTTTTTTTTTACAGGCAAGGTGTCAGGCTTCAAGATAAATGCAACAAATAAACCAAGGGCTTGACATTTTCATTCTCAGGTTCATCACTGAAGTTGACACAATCCAACCAACACCAGGCAACCATCCTACTGTGTTAAAGGAAATGCCATTAGCTTATGTATTACAGTTGACCATGTAGGTGGGCAGACATTGCCCAACATTTTCCACAGAGTTGCCTATATAATAAATAAAGTAACCAAAGTTACACAGGCTCCGAAAGTCTCACATTTAAGAACTCAGCCGTTTCACAATTGGGAAATTTCCATAAACTCTGTGCCTCGTCTGCCAACCTTCCGAGGCTTGTACAGCACCTTTTCCCACTCACCCAACCTACAGTTTGCTTATCTCTGTGAGCTAAGGACCAAGCCAGGTAGAACTCAAGAAAGCCCAGTGGTCAAATGTCCAATTTTATCTTCTAGTCTGTCAAGTTTTCACATAAATCCTGATTCTACTATAACTATTAACTTCCTCTTTAAAACAATAACCACTGTTGTCATTCATTAAATTCTCACTGTCACAGTGGGGTAAAACCATTCACCCACTTTCTCCTGAGGCTTGATATTCTCATTTCTTAATCCCAGACCTTATTCCCTTAAACATATGCCACAGCCCTGTGGCTCTTTGATGAAAAGGGAGCTTTGCTTCTTTCACAGAATCCACCTTTTCCAGTAGAGACACTTTGCATTTCCATGATTGTCTCAGTAGAGCTAAACCATTTCTACATTTCTACTTCACATTAGACAGCATCCCAGACCAGGGGGCCCCCAGCAAAGAAGAATAAAGGAAAACCTGATTTTCCTGCTGTAGTTCAGATGAAAGCCTCCACTTGGAGCTAGGGATGTAGTTTGTTTGCTAAGGTGCTTGCCAGCCTGGGCTATCTGAAAGCCCATCTCAAGAAGAAAAATGAGACAAAACAGAAACAAAGAATCTCTACTGGCATGCAGATGCTGGCTTCTACTGGGAAGGCAGTAAGACTCTGGAACACTTATATTTGAGTGACACTTACCTCTTTTAGAGGGTTTCCAAAATATCTGACACCCTGAAAGGGCAGAAGGAAAAGACATAAAGAAGGAAGCAAGTCCCCATAACCGTGGCTGAGTGGCCACCTTGCTTCCCAGTGTTCAGTTTTCACGGCTTCAATAGATCCCCATCATCTGGGAGCTGCTTAACAGTGTGGGTCTCTAGTTTCCCTCTAGTATGCTCTATCGGAACCCATACTAGCAAGCTCTAACAAGATCTCTGTAGGAGGAAGGAAGGCCTCCCTAAGAACTGGCTGCCAGGAGTTAAAACAGGGGCAGTGGTCGCACAGATGTGAAAGCTGATACCTAGGAACAGATGACATCATGAGAGCCAACCAGCAAAGGACATTTCACCAAGATCGTGCTCAAGACACGAATGGGAGCAGGATGGGGGGTGATGAGGGGCCATAGGGGGTATAAAGTGTGCCTTTTGTCCTGAACAAAGAGAGTTTGCTTGTCCACCCATCTCCCAGAGTCTGATCTTTAGATTCCTCATCGGCTCATCCACTCGGCAGCAGTGGGGAGGAGAGAGCCAGAGGTTCCAGGCAGTAAGTAGCTAGGAGTGCCCCCAGGATGCACCTAAAAGCTATATATCTCCAGGGAGAAAATATGAATTAAAGATTGAGGGGCTCTGAGCTAGAGGGAGCATACCATCACTCTGAGGGTCTCAAATATGGCTGCCAGAGACCAGAAGCATCGGCAGCACCTGGGAACTTGCTAGAACTACGAAACTCTAGGGATGAGAGGTCATAAAATTATTTTCATTGCTACATCATAACTGTAATTTTGTTATTGTTATGAATTACAGTGTAAACATCTGATATGCAGATGGCCTTAGGCAACCCCTATGAAAGGGTTGTTTGACCCTCAAAGGGGCTGTGACCCACAGGTTGAGAACTGCTGCTGAAAATGCTTTGCATCCTGGGAAGGTTGAAAAAGCCCCTTGTGGACCATTAACACCCACCCCGCCACCCAGGGCCTTGCTCCCCTGCTTTAGTCACAGCACCTAAACCACAATCTTGGCCCGCACTTGGGAAAATGGAAGGATGGCCCATGTGCTTGGCTTTCTTTTTTCCATTTGATATCCTCGAGAATGGTTCTTAAGACTCAAGCTTCTGAAAAAAATCTCTTCCTCTCTGTAATTTAATGCTTCATTTGCATTGCCAATAATTAACAGAGAGAAAGAAGTCCCCAGAGAACTGCTAGTGTTCAAGCTCTGTGCCTGCATCTGGCCTGAAGCACAGGCTGAGAACAGAGGCCAGAATTACCAGCTTATTGTCCCAAAAGTTAGCAGGGCAGGGAACCTGGGGGAAGTGGGGTTCTTCAAGGTCAAAGTTCAGGTTGTGAGTGAAGGTGTGCATGTCACCAGCACAAGATAGAACTAGATGAGGGAGAGAGGTCTACACCGAAGGAATAGAATATCCCAAGTCACAGAATCTGTCTGTCACTGCCTGCTCTGGTCAGTACCAAGCCTCCTTCTCTCCAGAGCAAGAGCATCAACTTCTTTACTCTGTAGTGGTGCCATCAGTGACCACACACCTGAACAGAAGGAGCATGACAATGTTCATTGAGTCAACAAGTCTTGGTTGAGGTTGTCATATATACGGCGTCCAGTGTCCGGTGTCCGGTACACAAAAGCAAACACTACTCCCAACCCCACACAGTAAATGTTCTAATGAGAGAGATGCCAGTGGGTTCTTAGTTGGGTGTGTAATTACAACCCATAGCTACATCAAGAGAGTGTGTAAAGGGGACCTGACCTAGTCTCAGATAGGGAGAGAGTCCTACAGAGAAATCATTAGTTTTTGTTGGAGTTTGGAGAGATATATTGGGATTATCCAGGTAGAAGCAGGTATTCCTGTTTAAGAGAGCTTCACAGGCAAAAGAAAAGGTTAATGGAGATAGAAGATGGCACATTCAAGGACTAGGAGGAATCAAGATACCCACACATAGCAGAGGAAAGCATGGCGTCATTCAGAGATAGCAGAGGAAGACATGGCGTCAGTCAGACACACCAGAGGGAGGCATGGCATCATTCAGACATAGCAGAGGGAAGCATGTTGTCAGATGACACAGCAGTAGTGGAAGAACCAAGCAACAAAGGTTTGTAAGCACTAAAGATGGCAGGATTATTGACACATCGAGAATGGATTGTGGTGGCCCAGGGGACTCTAAGCAAGTTCTGTGGACAGGTAGGGAGCAGAATGCAGGCTCAGAGTTTTTAACAGTCCTAGAATGTAAATAATAAAGGGTCAGGAAGGTGTCAGGATCTCTCTCAGGTCAGTATATAAGGGCTGAAAACAAGGTGGGAAGTGGCCCAGGCAAGAGTCAGAGTCCGCTAGAGTAAGAGGAACACCCAGGAAGGACAGGAGACAAAATCTGGGCTAGTCTGTGGGAGCCATTGGACACATTGACACAGGGCTGTAATCTCATCCAGCAGAGAGACTTGGGGGGGGGGTGTGCTTCAAGTTTCAGGCCAGCATGGGCTACATAGCAAGATCCTGTCTCAAAATAAAATTTAAAAAGAGCCATGGGTATAGCCCATGGGCTTTGGTTCAATCTTCAGGAAAGAAAGAGAGAGAGAGAGAGAGAGAGAGAGAGAGAAGAAGAAGAAAAAAGACAGGAAGGAAGGAAGGAAGGAAGGAAAGAAAGAAGGAAGGAAGGAAGGAAGGAAAGAAGGAAGGAAGGAAGGAAGGAAAGAAGGAAGGAAGGAAGGAAGAAAGGCAAAAGGAAGGAAAATTAGAAGGACTCAGGGCTACATTAAAGCAGACTTCTAACAGTTCTCAGCTAGTGCAGTTACCCAATATATCTATTAGGGTCTTTCTCCTTCTGTCACCGTTTCTGGGGCTTATTGCTTAGTTTAATCCTTCAGCTGCAGGTGGAAGTTGAGAAGGGGGCTGGGAGACCAGCTCACTTAGTCATGTATGTCTGCTGGAGAGATCAGAACTAAATGGCTTTACCTTAGAGTGGCAGTTTATTGCCTGTTTAGCTTACAAGACAGCAACCCCCTCCCTGAAGGGAAGGGCAGCATATAAATGCAATTTACGCCTCTGGCAAGCATCTACAGCCATCCATTAATGAATCAGTCAAACTATCATGGGCCTCCAAATTGGGTCCTGTGATCTTTTCATCTTCCAGGTTTTTGCCTTCAAAGTTTATGACCGAATTGAAGAATATTTACAGCAAATGAGACATTTCTGTGAGCCTGGGGGAAGGGGCTCTGAGAAACCAACTCCAGAGAATTACAGAATATGTATCTAGATGGAGGGGTGTTTTTATTTGGGGGGGGGTATGGGTATGGGGTGGAGAGCAGTGCAAGGATCAAACATGCTTGTCCCAAGCTCTACCACCCAGATATAACCTCTCTTTCCACCAGGGTCTTTAAAGGAAGGTTTACAGTGTGTTGATCTGTGCCTTGGAGAGGTGTGAAGACAGTGGCCCACTAATGGAATTACAAATTATTTGTGTGGAACAGGGAGTTCAAAACTACAGCAAACATTGATTGCACACTTGACCTGTTTAAGCATGAGGAATTAAGATGGATCTAGGTTTCTGCATTAGTCAAGGTTTGGGCAGAGATCAAAGAGTATGCTCAAAAGAAATGGTTGAAGATAAATTAATAAAGGGGCTGTTTCTAAGCAGTGTTAATGGAAGCCAAAAGGGGTTATGGAAACCCCAGTCTATCCGAAAACCTCTAGCACTCCCAGGCATGAATGGGGGCAAGGACTGCATGCCTAGCTATTCCTGTGACTAAATACTTGCCCTGAATCTGCAGGAGGTCCAAGCCACACTCTCTCACCAAGCCTCCCTGTTGACCCAGTGGAAGCCAGAACCAGAACCAGCAAACAAGAAGCCTGTGAGTCCTCATGCCCACTGCCAGGATCTGCCAAGACAGTTAGGCACAGAAGGTTCAAAGTTTTAGAGGGGCAAGCTGGGAAAATCCACCTGTGAACATAGAAGCTTGTTCAGATTTGCACATTCATGTGGATCAATATGTTTATGCAGATCTATGGGTTTCATTACCAATGCTCCTTGGGTTTCATGATATAGTTGAGCCCACATCAACAATATTAAACAAACCAACAGAAACCGGAGCTATCTTCTCAGTACATGTGCCGGTGAGGCTGGAAGGGAATTGTGCTGAAAGACTTCCCCTCTGAAGTCCCCCTGTGTCTCTGGCCAATGCACTCTTTTTACCCCCACCCCACTACACACACACACACACACACACACACACACACGGAGACAGGATTTTGAATCATTGATGAAATGAGACTAAGTCTGGGAATTACATGTCTCCATCCCGCCTGTTGTTTGTCCAGTAAATAGCATTTCCTCTGTAAATCTGGAGCTTTCATCTCAGGAGTGTGGCTCAGACTTAAACAGAATGGGAGCTTCCCCTGGAGAAAACCCTCTGCTTTGCTGGCGCGCTTTGATCTGCACCCTCCCGGGTGCTGAAAACACACAGACAGCCAGGACACTTTCCTTTTGGACCGGTTCACTTCCCACTGAGGAGTACACAGAGAAACAAGACTTCGCTCTTGGTCTTTTTCCTGGCTTAGCTGCGTTCTCTCTCACTGGAATTCACTAATTTCTGAGCAGTTAAAATGTTCCCTTTGGTGAGGCACGGAACCCTTCCCGGCGCTAACGGGGACAGGCAGACCTGCTCAGACACTGCCCTCTGCTGGGCACTACTGGGATCGCAGTGCTCCTGGAGCCTGCGGGCCGGCTCTGAACTGCGAGGGTGTTGAGTCAACTGGGACTTGAACGCACGTGAAATGACTTTTTTTTTCTTTCTTTCCTTTTTTTTTTTTTTAAATCTAGAGCATCTCTATAGTTAATAATCTAGATGCAAAATGAAATGACAGGATTTAGGAAGACGCTTCTTTCCCCCATGATTTGACATAATAGAGATTTGTAAACCATACGCAAAACACGAGTGCATAGAAGACTAATAAGTTGGACTATGTCAACACCAAAAGCATCTGTGCGGCTGAAAACACCATAAACAAAGAAAAGAGACAAGGGAGTAAAATGCTTTCAATAAAGGATCAGTATCTAGAATATATAAAGAACCTCTAATGATAAAAAATGAAATGAAAAAAGATCCAATAGGAAAATATTGTAAAGATATGAAATGCCAGTTCACAGACAAGGAAGTACGCATAGTCCATACACCCACAGACTGGGTACTCAGATTCCCTGCCAAGAAGGAAAATGGAAACCAAACCAACTTATTTCCATGTTTTGGTAGTAGGGTTACAAACTTTTGCAGAGTAGTTTGACAGTACCTACTAAAATGTGAAGTGACTTAAATGACCACCCAAATGGAGTTGGCTAAAATCATTGGCTCATAGAAAAAAATATATTAGAGGTTTTGTTTGCCTGCCACAATGCTGGGTGTTAAACCAGGGGCCTCGTGAATGCCCCACCATCACTGTACCGCTGAGCGATGCTCCTAGTCCCATTTATCGTGGGCCTTTTGTTTGTCTGTTTAAGTGCACTTTGTGTACTGACAGGGAAAGATCTCCAAAAATTACTATTGCATGAACAAAGAAGAACAAGCTATGGAACGACATATACCATGATAACATACATAAAAACCCAACCATACAACACAATATGTTTTCCTACAGGTATAGGTAACATACATGTTAAACGTATTGTAAAATGCATGAGGCCATCCAACTGATAGAGTTGCCTCTGGGTTAGAAATGGGAATGGAGAGAATGGGATGACCATTTTATTTATAATGTTGAATTTTAAAAAAGGTGTCTTCATGGATTAATTAACTTACTAAAAGTGACTTTTAGATTTAAAGGAAGAAACTCTTTGTTTAGCCTGTGGATGTACCTGGGATGGCCAGGGAATCACGGAGCTAAAAAGCAAAAAATGCCTTAGGTGATTTGTCAGGGGGACCTGATAAGTAAAGGGCACTGTGGTTGTCATGGAGATAGCTGTATTCAATACAAGCTGCCTTGTACATCTAGCTACACATCATCTTAGATTACTAATCATTTCCAATTCCATGTCTTATTTGTAAGACTTGGTTCACAAACCCTATGGTACGAATCCTTACTTAAGGTGGCTGATGTTAAATGCAATACCTTATTTTAAAGTTCTCTGTGTTTCTTTTCCCTCCTCTGTCTAGACGAGGTCATTTTAGGGTTAGAGATATTAAATAGCTTGCACAATGATAGTCAGCTGATATGGGGCCTGGGATTTTCCTACCAGAGAGTTTCCACTTTAAGGCATTTAAACTATATCACACAGGTCTAAACAGCTGTGTAGTCTTGCTAACTTTGAAATACCCACTCCTGCCAGGGGCTTTCCTGGTTTCTCTGCCAGTCATGCTGAATCACTCCTATCAAAATCATGGCTGATCCATTCCGGAGAGAAATCGACCACAGGTCCAGGTGCTATTCCAGCTCCAAGACACCCTAGAAGCTCAAAGACTAATCTACTGCAATGAGGGAAACTTCAAATATTTAAAAAATAAATTTTAGGACCAAAAGCAATTGATAATTGCAAAGGCTCAAATCCAGTAATAAGGCATCTTTAAGATTCTCTCGTCGGATTCATGCTGGTCCGTGTTGCACAAGTTTCCCATTGCAACATGAAGTGCACCCCCCTGGTGCAGCCTGATCTCATTGCTGACTCATTCCTGCCAGGCAGAGAAAATATGGCTAGCCCCAGATATTACATGATGTGTCCCCAGTAGGACTCTGAGTTCCCTTTGGAGAAGATCTGGGCCCTTTTTCTATTTTCCAGTGATGTTTCTGGAATGATGCGTGAGAAGACAGGGCCTTGGGATTACAAATCAGTGCTATGATCGCCTATCCATCCTTCAGCCCCTCCTCCATTAAAATGAATTAACATTTTTTAACTCAAGAACATGAGTGTTTATGAATAATTCATAGCCCAACAGGTGACATGTGGGTCTGAAGGCCCAGAAGCCTGAAAGCAAATGGGACCCAAAGTGTGAAGATGACACAGTGGATTTTAAGTAGCATCACGTAGGAAGCCTAAGAGAGCACAAAAACTGCTCTGCAGATAGCAAGTGCCTCTAAGCCGAGGGCTGTGTACACAAACAGCACCTCTCAGATGACAGTAATTGAAAGTCACTAGCTTCCAGAATGGGGAGGGAGAGATAAATGAGGAAAATCAATCTGCAAAAAGGATTAAAACATTAAGGTTTTAGTGAACAGTATGTCAGGGCAGAGAAGGACATTTGTATCTCTTTTCTGGGGTTGGAAATCCTCATTTCTGACTCTCAGGAGGCAGTGACACCAGAACAGAGCAGCAGACGTGGGGGATGGAGGACAGTACCCTAGGAAAGCCTAAATCCATTCTGGGATTTTATTCCTTGGCTTCTCAACAGCCTGATTCTGACAGAGTCTACCCACTGAGGCCAAGAAGACGTGCTGTCTCCATTTGTCAAACATGAGATAATACCATAGCACCGTCTGGATCGGAGGGACAGAATGCCAGCCGAAGCCTTGCAGTGTAGGGAGGCCAACTGGCAGGGGCTGAGCTTAGAGTTCCTTAAGGGAAATGGAGAAAAGGTTTTGAAAAATGTGCTCCCATCCAGCCTCAAAAGCACACAGAGGATGTCATATCTTGAACTGGGTTTTTCTTAGACCTGTGGTGTGCCCAGAGGGAAGGGAAACATCCAGAACATGTTCCAGAAAGGTCCTGAGATTCCATGGCTCTATTCTGTGTGCAACACACACACACACACACACACACACACACACACAAATACATGCATACATATACACACACATAGAAATTCTTAGCAGCTCTGCTGAGCTGAGAGTGCTATTGAGAAAGGATTTAGATTTTTATCTTGTCTAGCTTCCTACAGGTATTGTCAGGAGAGAGGCAAGAGTGGATCCCTTTATCCTTGTCTCATTTGGAAGGATGCACAAGCGAAATATTACTCCATTTCCCCCCAGCCGGAGCAAAATGGCTCATGTTTAGAAGCAGAAGCTATTTGGAGCTATGGCAGGAAGGAAATTAATATGTGAATGGAGAACAGAGCCTTTAAAAGTCTGCCCACATTGCAGAATTGAAAATGGATGAACTCTTTCCCATTACAGCAACGATACCACTAGGCAGGATTTGTTTGCAGGATAATAAATTGGCAAACTTGCTGGGACTGGAAGGTGGCTCTGCCTGATGTTTCACCTGAGCAGAGCCAGAAGGAAGAGAAATCCAGGAAGAGAAACCCAAGGTAGTAGCAAGGCTTGTGGAAGGCAGGACACGAGGAAGTACAGAAGCCGCTGTTCTTACCCCACAGCTCTCTTTTCATGATTTGCCTTGCAGATGGAACATTCTCTCTGGGCATTTGCGGCTGGAGCTAGGTAGGATAGGGTTGGGTCAGCAGGGTGGGTGGTGGTGATGGGGATCTTGCCCTTCAACCTGACCCTCCTGGGAACATTCATCCCAACAGAGACAGCTCAGAATGCAGATAAAGGATACAGACTGCCATCCACAAACCAATTTTGAAGTCTGACTTTACTGCTTACCAATTATGTAACCTCTGGCAAACTGATAAACCACTGTGGGCCTCAAAAAAGCATTAAAAAGATGGGTATAGTATCACCTCATAGGGCAGTTTGAAGAATTCAGTGAGAAAATGCACAAGGATTGCTTAGCATATTGCTAGCATACAGGTCAATTGTTCAATACATGTTAGCCAGTATTAGTACAATTGAGATCCCCTAACAAAAGCCTCCATACTCAAGTATAAGCATCTTCCTTGAAATATGAACTGACATGAGCAGCCCACAATGTGACATCTTTGGATCATGTCATGCCTTTTGGGTCAGATGGTATTGTTGCTGCTCTCTTCCTCAAAGACTTGAGCAGTATCAAACCCATGCTAAAAGCAGGAATCTGAGTTAATAAACTTTCCACAGATCCAATACTGTTCACATGACACTGCCTAAAACATGTCTGAGCCTCAGTTTACATAGTCTTTTCTGAAGCCATTTCATCTCCTCATTTATCCAATTAATATTAGCTGAAGACACAACAGCATCACAAGGTACTCAGTATGGACTGAACTGCACACCCTTCCCACACCTTGCCAAACTCTTATAAGAAGCCCTAATCCCCAAAGGGATTATATTTAGGGATGATAGCTATCGGGAGGAAACTGGAGTTAAATGAGGGTGGGGCCCTGACCCATTAAGACTGTAAAGTTGATATTTTTATAAAAAGATGAGGAGACTTCATTTCTCAAAAAGTAGTAATCTGTGAGCCAAGAAAATAGGACTTTTGTCTCAGACTTCCAGCCCAGAGAATTGTTAGAAAATAAAATATGTATTTTTGCATAGTATACTATGCAAGACACCAGTCTGTGGAACTTTGTCATAGAGCCCAAAGCTTACTTATACAATATGTTAAAGTTCTCACCTACCCAAGGCTTTGACTACATTGTTTATATTAAGGAACAATCCAGCTCAGATCACAAAGGACACATAATTTCAGTTAGGAAGTGTCGTTTCAAGAGATCTGCCATTCATCATGGTGACTGAGAACAATACATTGTATCTTTAAAAGTATTTGAGAGTATTAAGTACTCTTACCACACTCAGAGAGGAGTATGTGAAGAAATGCATACATGAAGATCTTGGTCTAGACATCCCCCACACATGTACACACACACACACACACACACACACACACACACACGCACACATTGTATTTGTCAATCATACAACCCAGAGGCATACAAAGGAATGATCTAATCTACATCTGAATGTGGTCAGCATGATAAACTGGCTCCAGAAGTCGCTAATTTCATCTGAAAGAAAATACTTCTTAGATTTTTACCTCCTAGTCATTCAGCAAAAAAAAAAAAAAACAAAAAAAAAACCACTTAACTATTATGAATGATGCCCCCTCAAAGAGTTGAAGGTAGTTAGAACATTCCACCTGTCCTACTCTACCTCTGACTCTTCCAACCTCAGCAGTCCCAGCTCAAGCACAGCCTGCAAAGTTGCTCCTTTGGTCTAAGCCAGCACTATGCAAAAGACTTCCAGGAAGCATGTGATGTATCTACATTTTTCAATATGGTAATCACGTGTCTCGCAGAGCTCTGAGTAATGGAGATGCAGTTAATGTGGGCAACTGAACACTTGGTAACTTAATTAATTTTAATTCATTTAAATATGATTGTAAAATGCCACACATGCCTAGTGGTTCCTGTATTGGCCACCACAGTTCTGACTACCTCACATCCTATTTACCAATTACACAGGTGTTTTGCCACGTTTATAAATTACATTTTGGAAATTTTTCTTCATGTTGGATAGACATGCAGTTGTTATGACTTTTTACCCTCAACTCAGTAGTGCTTCTGGGTTTCTGGAATGGAGTGAGGGTGACAGGTGAAGAGGCTCTGTGGTTCACCAACCCTCACATTTTCATAGTACCCTATCCTCTGTGAGGCAGAGAAACTCAGAATGTGCAGATCCTTAGCCCTGGTCTCAGGAGGCCTTCAATAGAGCCTGGAACAAAATGTAGCAGTCAGCTTTCCTTCAGTGGCACACAATGCTGGAGACAGAGCAACGGGAGAAGGAGAGGCTTGCCGTGCATGGCTCATGGTCTCACGGTCACTTGGCTCTGCCACTGTCACTTTGGGGTTATGGCTATAAGTACATCGCATAAGTACATGGTTGTAAGTGTGTGTGAGTATTGTAAGTACATTGGAGCGGGAGAGCAAGAGCAAGGAAGGGGTTTGGTTCCACTGTCCCCTTCAAAGGCATACCTACAATGACCCAATTTCCACTCACTAAGGTCTATCTCTGTACAGTTCCACCATCTCCCAATAGCACCATAGGCTGGTGACCAAGCCTTTGATATATTGGGGCTTTGGAGAACTTTTAAGATCCAAACCAGACACGTGCAAGGCAGAGAGTGAAGGCACCACATTGTGTTTGAGCAAAGCAATGCTGTGAGTCTGGTATGATTGCAGGTTTCCGAGGAAGAGTCCCTGGGAAGATAAGCCTAAGCTGTGCCTCGAAAGGTAGCGTGGTAGACAGAATACAGAGAACGGAGCCTCCAAAGGCACACATCACAATTCCTGACCCCTGCGACCATGTTACATGACAGAGGAGATTGAAGTTTAGAAAGCAAACTAAAGCAGCTAAGTAGCTGATCTTAAACTAGAGAAATGAGCCCGAGTTCTCACGTTGGCCCACTGTGATCCGATCCCCCAGTCTCATGTGTTGAAACTTAATCCCACTGGCAGCTGTGTTGAGAGGTGGAGCCTTTATAGTAGAGATGGTCCTGAGGGCTCTGTGCTCACCAGTGTGTTCATGTTGTCATCCAGGGACTGGGTTTGTTTCCAAAGTGAGTTTGACCTCCTCATGGGGGGGGTCACACTTGCCTAGCTTCTTGTCATGTGATGACTTCAACCATACTGTGACACAGCAAGAAAGCCTTCATTAGATACAGCTCCTCGACCTTGGACTTCCCAGTTTCCAAAGACACGGGCCAAATAAATTCACGTTTATTACAAAGCACCCGGCCACAAGGTACTCTGTTACTTTAACAGGTGAAGAAATGCCCTTCCAAACGGACCATGGACCAGAGCAACCCTACGTAAGAAGGCCTTGACCAGAGCCAAGGGATGAGGGCAGCTTCTAGCTTTGAAAAAGGCAAGAAAATAGACATTCCTCACCGGGAGCCTTCAAGAGGGACACACCCTCACAGCACCCAAATTTTAGCCCAGCAAAACCTGAGCCACATGTCTGACCAACTGTGAGTAGCAGATCCATGTTGTGTTAGCTTACCTGTGTAGCAATTCGCTATGGCAGCGTAGGAGACTGGCACAGGTGGGGAGTTACTAAACAGGCAAGAGGAGGGTAGCATTCCCTAGGGAGGGGCCTTACAAAGCCAGGTCCTCGATGCAGTCTGGGGATGAGGACCGTAAGCAGGCTTGGGAGGAGGGTGAATATCAGAGCTGCAGAGCCTGTGGCGGAGGTAGCGCTGCGCAGGCACCAGGGCACAGGCGACATGCTTCTACTTGCTCCCTGCTGTTGGGCGTTCCTTCTTAACACCTGTCTCCTGACATTTCTCTAGGCCCTCCTGTACCCATTTAGCACCGCCGGAGGCATGCCACCCGGTCACACAGACCTTTAATAGCGAGCAAAACAGTAGCAGGTGTCAGAGCTGAGAGAGGAAAAAATTCTCAATCCCCACTGGAGGACGAAGATCATTTTATTCATTTCCATTTAAAGGGAGAATTGAAAAGCATGAAATCACCTGCCAACAGGGAGAGGGAGAGCTTAAGCTAGAATAACCTTGACAGGGGCAGGTACCAGCAGCTTCCAGGTCATGGTTCCCAAAGCTGGAGTTCTGGGGAGAAATGGAACGTGCTCGCGTGTGTAGTGGTCTACCCTCAGCTCAGTCCCGAGCCCTGGTGGTTTGCTTTCTCCTTCCACTTGGACCTGACTCTGGCTCATATCTCACTCTGCCCCAAACCCAGCCTCTCTTCTTCCTTCCAGGTCCGTTGCTCTTCTCACAGAATGATCCACACTCAAGCAAGAACGCAGGGCTGCTCTGTCCTCCTCACCTGTCTCTCCAACCCACATGACCATACACAGCCACCCAGCTCTCCCTCCCTCCCTCCCTCCCTCCTCTCCCAGTTGGTTCTGTCTCTGTGCCCTCCATCCCCACCACCTAGGACCTCATCCAGTTTCCATCTCCGACTTTTACATGAACTTCCTTAGCATCCCCTGCCCATCTCCACTTCTCATTGAGACCCTACTTTCCTCACATAGTTCCCAAAACTAAAATATAAACCCCAGAGATGGAAGGACACCCCCCCCATCGCACTGCATACAACCTTTAACTATTTTCTCTCCGCTGTCAAGATAGTTTCCAAACACAGGCTGGCGAAGAAGTCATTCCACATTCTGTCCCTGCTTAGATATCCCATGGCACATGGCTACCTACTAACCATCCCTACTTTGCCCCATTCTCAAAACCTTCTCTGAAGTTCTAGTTTTCTTCCCCCCCCACGCCTTTGGCTTTCAAAGATCTCCTTGCTTTGTTGTCTGATGAACTCTAGTCTCTTCAGACCCAGCTCCTCTGTCTGTGCTTGGTCTTGCTACCAACTGCCTCTCATTGCACTAGCATTGCATACGCTTACTTTTTTCCACCTTCCCTATTGTCTTCTGGAGACCATGGACTGTGTCTTGTTCTGTCTTGGATGCTTAGAGCCTAGGACAGTGCCTGGCATAAAACCCTAAAGCAATGGCCTTGGAATGTGGGAGCCTGTGAGCCCTGGTGTCAGGCTGTGAAGAGACTTTGCAAACAGCTGGGGAGTAGGGGACTTGGTGACATGAAGGAGGATCGATGCTTCTCCTCAGGGCCTTGCAGCATCTGCCCAGATAAGTCCCAGGCCTCCAGATCAAGGGGACAAACTGAAGGCCAACACTGAAATCCATCAGAATAACAAATGGACTATAAAAATATACGTATCTGTCTCTGCGGTGTCACAGGACAGAAGTTACTGCCTGCTCCGGGACTGGAGAGCAGCCAGCATTGCATTTTGCCCTCCTCCGGAGAGAGGCTCTACCTGGACTCAGGCCACCAGCCTTCAGAGCCAGGAGATGAGGACATCGGAAGCACCTCTGCTGCGCCAGGCTCTAACGCGCAGGAAGCGGAAAGGTGAGCTCACTTTCATTTTTTTCAAATTTATTATTATTGAGGTAGTAATCATATAAAATGGAATTTGCAGGTTTAGAAGTGTATATAGTCCAGTGCGTTCATGATATTGTGAGATGATCACCACTTTCTATTCCAGAGCTTACGGCACCAAATGGAAATCGTGTGCCCAGTAAGTGGTACTGCCCACTCCCCTCTTCGTCCAGCTCCCAGCAGCCACACATCCACTTCCTATTTCTATTTATCCTACTCTGACTTTCTTCACATAGATGGATTCAAACAATGTATGGCCTTTTGTCCTCAGCTTCCTTTACCTAATGTTTTGGAGGCTCGCCTGTAGCATAGCATGTACCAGACATTCCTTGCTTTTCGTGGTTGGTTAATACCCCACTGTGAGGACGTAGTGCGTTTGTTTATGTAGCATCTAATGCACGTGTGGATTGGTTTCACTTTGCAGCTCTGAACTTTTGGGGACAAGTTTCTGTGTGAACATGTTTACATTTCTCTTGAGCACATAGCTAAGGTTGAAATAAATGATTGAGTCAAATGTTTATTTAGCTTTTTTGAGGAACCCTGTCCTTAATCCTCCATTTTTGAGGTGCCGGTTGCTTTAGAAATCTTGCCGAGATCCCAGACTGAGACGCTGAGTTCCTATCCAGTTCCCCATAAGCAGGGACTTACAGCAAGGCCACTTCCAACTCCTAGACACCGTCCAAAACCACAGTTGTGAGAAGACTGTCCATGCTGCGGCCTCTCTCACCATCCAGCAGGGGGCCAGGGAGACGATCCCATCCTGGTGCCCACCATCCAGCAGGGGAGACAGGGAGACGATCCCATCCTGGTGCCCACCATCCGGCAGGGGAGACAGGGAAGACGATCCCATCCTGGTGCCTGGTGCCCACCATCCTAGACGATCCCATCCTGGTGCCCACCATCCTAGATGATCCCATCCTGGTGCCCACCATCCAGCAGGGAGACAGGGAGACGATCCCATCCTGGTGCCCACCATCCAGCAGGGAGACAGGGAGACGATCCCATCCTAGTGCTACAGGACAAGGGCCTGGAAGAAGCATGCTAGAGGGCACTGGCAAAGCTCCACAGAGGTATGGCGCTTGAGCTGGGACCTGAAGAACAGCAGACAGAATGGAGGGAGCAGATTTCAGGCTATGAGAAGAGCGTGTGCTGACGATCAAAGGATGCAAGGAGAGGACATAGCACGCATGGAGGCCTAAGCCAGGCGTCCTTTTTCTGTCGCTGGCATTTCTCTCGAGGAAGGGGAATGGCAGGCGATGCGGCAGGACCAGCAGACGGAGTATGATGCAGAGGCCCCCATGCTTGCTTCAAGGGCCTGCCAAGACCCACCTTGCTCTTCTCTGATCTTCACTAGCCTCTTGCTCCCCAGCCTCAAGTGATGAGGCTGCACTGGAGTGTTTGATTCTTTATGTTTCTCCAAAGTCATGTAACTCCAGACTGGACACAACTAGCCTGCCTAGCACCCAGCCTTCCTAGGCCCTGCTGCTTCTCTGCCCTACCCAGCTAGTCTCTAGTCCCATGGGCTCCTGAAGAGAGAGAAAGAAAAAAAAAACAGCCAACTTCTGGTGACTAGGAATCTGACATGTGCCCTCTCCTCTCCTGCTTCCCCATGGGATTTGGGCTCACTCTTTCTCCTCGTGGAGTTGATGAGAGAGGGAAAGTAGTGACATCTTAGGCTGGCATGCTAGATCTGGAAGATGTTTGCAGAAGGGGCCTTGAGTGGGAGGTGCACAGAGTCCCTGTCTCTCGGAGGCTGCGGGCACAGCACTGGGCAGCAGCCATCAGCCCATTGTGCCATTTGGGTTTTAGAATCTGCTGCCAGTTAATAGATGAATTTCCACAGAGCCTACGGGAAAGGTCTGGACACTAGAAATCGGATGTCTAAGATCTTCAGAAAGTGAGTGAACCGGACCCCTCCTACCCTGAGGTGGGAGTTGGGGTGCAGGGGTAGGATGGGTAGGAGGTCAGGGATTGTAAAATGGAACAGCAGCTGTGGACAACATTGCAAAGCCAGAAGGAAGGGAGCACCCACTGGCCACGGGATGATGCCACAGGGCAGTAAACTACAGCCATCACCAGATCCAGCCTGCCACCTGTTTTGGGGTGATCTAAAACTTGAGAATGGAGTTCATATTTTCTAAAAGTTGGTAAAAATCAAAACAAGCAGAATATTTTGTGGTATGTGAAAATTATGCAAAATTCAAATTCAGGCTTCATAAAGTATTAATTTTTATGAAAAAAATTATAGAATTTTCTTTCTGTCTTGTTACATAATTATGTTCATTATGTCTTTAAATTTTTTTCTTGGTGCCAAAAGCTTTGTCTATTATGTGACAATGTGGCACAGAAGTACATTGCCAACTCTTTCTGCAAATGACCCCACGAAGATCTAGTTTTCCCATCCCACCCTAGCAACCAGCTCCCCACCTCAGTCCCCAACTTCCCACGCTAGGAGCCAACTCAAGGCCAAACAGGCCACTTTCCTTAGCTGCCACGATGCACCTCAGCATCTTGAGCTCAATACTCAGCCTCCAACACCCAGCATCTTCCCACATCTCATATTCTTCATCCAAAGTCTTCAGGGAAAGACAAAGTGACTCCGACTCACAAAAGATTGACAAGTCTTCCGGTGACCAAGGGTAAAGGAGTAATAGTTTCCAAAGCTTTCATTTACTGAGCACCAGGTTCCGGCTGGTTGTGCTAAAAACATGTCTCGAATACTTGGAATCCTTTCCAAAGTTTCCATCAGTGCTTCCTTCACTAACATAACATTGCTCTTCTAATTTTTATTTACTTCTCTTCTCGCAGAGCCAAAAGGGAGTCTTTAGCACAACATCAAGGTTATGCTAATTATATAGCACCCATAATAAGCAAGGCGTTATTTGAAGTCAGAGCTTCTTGACTTTGATGGATAATTGAAGCCAGATAATTCTTTGTGAAGATTCTGTACTTAAGCACCCCTGATGTCTAGCCATGCAGAAGCCAGAGCCAATCATCCTGTTCTTGTGGCAACCAAAACTGGAGAAATTTCCTCCAGCCAAGAATCACTCTCCTAAACATTTTTCAGAGAGACTCACAAAATTCTATGAAATGTGCCATAGCGTGAGTTTCCTTTCAGGGACAATCCGTGTTTGGCCTCACCAGGCTCACGTCTCCAAGGTCACACAGCTGGCTACTGACAGAGTGGGATGTGAACCGTGTGGTTTGACTCCTGGATGCTTTTACTACCGCCAGTTTTAGCAAATCTCAGAAACTACCGAGCTGATGTTCACGTTGACAGTTTTAGAGATTCCTCCCTGCGCCCTTGGAGGAAAGAATAAAAATGGGAAATCTCTTTGGATGTGGCCACAGGGAGCATCAATAAGATAACACTGGAGACTGAGAGAAAAGGGGGCGAAGAAGGGAGCAGAGGTAAGGCTGGACACATCCTTCTGAGGCTGACTATGCAGGTGATGGAAAAACACAAGTCCTTTTGTGCTATTCTCTGGACTGTACATGCGCATAGCCAGCTCCTGGCTGCTTCTTTCTTCCCCTCTTTCTCTTACTTCTTCCTCTCCACCTTTCCCCCTGCTCCTTCCTTTCTTATTGGTAATGGACTACATCTCTACCTGTCCAGATTCAGTGAGGGAGAAAATGAGAAATGTGAATGTTAAAATACAGTGAGGCTCAGAGATTAATGAAGTAGCAGCAGCAGCAGCACACACACACACACACACACACACACACACACACATCTCACTGAAGAACCTTCAAGGGAAAGTGTGATTTTTCTTTCAGTGATGACTGCTATTGGCTGTAGGTAACAGAAAACAAACCCAAGGAATTAACTTCTCTTCCTCTGTTCCTCAGCAACACAGGACTGAGTGGGTTTCCAAACATGTGGCTTTTATCTTCTAGTTCACAAGAAGGGTCCTGCACCTCCAGGCATCGTAACCACAATTAGGCAGGAGGCAGGAAGGGTGCAGAAATGTGGATGTCAACTGGGTCTGTCCCTTTGGGTACATCTCACAGGCCAGAACTGTGTCGCATGCCCACCCTGGCTACAAAGAAATCTCAGAGAGCTTTTCATTTTTAAAGAAGCATTTTTTTTAACCTTGAAAAAAAATAGTGGATTGAATTGCTAAAGAGAAAGGGAAAGATGAGTATTGGGAAGGCTTCAGCAGTGTCTGCTGTGAGTTTCAAATGCATTCAGCATTCTCTGGGGAGACCTAGGACAGTGGAGCCACACAGAGTGAGATGGAGCAGGGTGGGCAAAGAGGAGTAAGACTAGGTGGGACAGAGTGGGTGTCAGTGGGCTGGAGGAAGATGGGGTGGGACAGGGAAGAGAAGGATAGGGTTGGCGGTATGATGCAATGAGCAGAGCAGGACAAAGTGAAGGGGCAAGTGGGGTGGAGTTGGCCCTGCAATTCAACCTCTGCAGACTCCTTACATCCTGACCTTTCCCCTCAATGCACCTCGGCCCAGTTGCTTTACCTTTGGTTCCTCATCCATAGCCAGTTCCCAGTACTACTGCATTAACAATGAATTAGTACGTGTAAAATACTTGTAAACGTGTCAAGTATAAGAAAGACTTGAGAAGTATTAGTCATTTAAGACTGTTGCTAAGACCGTTGAATATCTCCTCTATGTCAATGTTCTACTATCTCCTCTAATCCTTACAACAAATGCATGAGAAGAATAAGTATCCCTTACCCCAGGGATGCATTTTGCGGGGGTCCCAGACCCAGTGCCAGCTGTTTGGCTGTTTTGTTGTAATTTTACCTCCTTGAATTAAGGTAGCCATACCTTAACATCTAGGAGTCAGGAAGGGATTAGTGGTGAAACTACAACGCCTCTGCCTCCCACTTCTCAGCAGGTCTTGCCCGGGCTTCTCTTCCAAATTCCCAGTGAAGATTTAATCTAATTTCCCCTCGTCTGTCTTGATCTGTAAATTGGCTCACCCATCCCAGGTCCTTCAGGAAATTTGTCAATGGTGTACTGAATGTGGCTGCTGGGTACAGAGCATTCAGTGGTCAATTAGGTCAGGATTGGATTGACCCAGAAATCCATAGGGATAAGAACTTAGGGAGAAAATACTCGATTCCAGAAGACTAGAACTATTATCCCTGAACAAGGTCAGATCATGCCAAAGAGTAATGAAGTACAACTGAATGGACCCTGGCACTAGGTAGATCCTAGGAGCTGATGGGATACCTGAGGAGGAAGCCAGCAGGACTGAAGGCATCAGTGGCTGGAGCTACATCAGACCAGGATCCCTATGACAGCCCCTCTCTACAAAGACAGAGCCACCCACCCCTATTCAACACACCCTTAAACAAACCACCAGATTTTATTTAACTCAGAAGTCCAAAATGAATGAAACGCTAAATTCCTGGGTGTGTTCTGAAAATTCTTAAGACTCTCATCTCCACAAGATAAATCCTGTTTCTAGGAACGTTTCCCACGGAGATCGTGTGCAGAGGATTCTGCATTGTGATGTCACTTACAATAGTGTCAACCGTGGGATCAAAAAAGCATTACTAAGAGCCTAGCTATACTTATAAAATACATGTTTCAAAACCAAGATGCACCTCAGAATTGACTGTCACTAAAAGATACTTCAGGCCACAGTTTCATGGGGGGAAAATGCATGATACAAAGAAGTAAGACTATATATAATTTATGTGAAAATATATACATATGTATACATAATCATACACACACACACACACACGTTTAGAAAAATATTGGCAGAAAGACAAGAACATAGACAGAGTTAAAGGCAGAAACGTCTGAAAATTTTATATCAATATGCTAGCATTGGCTTATCTGTATATAAATTTTCCACAAAGCCAGACGAGATTTTCCCCATTGGAGTGGGAATTCACAGGTAAGCAATGGGAGGAGGCTATGATGAGCCATATGCTATCAGGTTAGAGCTGGAGTCATCAGTATGAACTCGTGTTTAGCTTATATAGATGCAAACGGCTCCATATTGAAATATTTATAGGTTCCTGTATACTCGCAGATTGATGTACACATCAGGTTTGTCAGCTGAGAGAGGCTTGAAGAAGTATTTCCTTAGCGAGGATTGTCTTTAACATTGAGACAATTATGACCTTTCTCTTTTCTTTCTTCTGTTGGGGAATACCTTTTTTGAAATATTACTTTGAGTCATGTGTATACGTGTAGGAGGGGGCTGTGCATTGGAAACCAATGCTGACAGACACCAGATGGAAGTGTCAGACACCCTGGAGCACTGGATCCCCTTGCAGATGGTTGTGAGCTGTTGACACGGGTGCTGGGAACTGGACTCTCATCCTCTGCTTTAGCAACATGCAGCTTTAACCATTGATCCATCTCTTTATCCTCAAAAATATTTAATGTATTATTCAGTAATTCTGTTTCTACACATACACTCAGCAGGAAATACTTGTATAGGAATACGTGCGTAGGAATCATCACAATGCCAGCTTTTGTACTAATTCCAATTGCAAACAACTCATATCCATCGACAGTGGAATGCATAAATAAATTGTGACATACTATGAAATAGCACAGTTGCACTTAATAATGCGAATTAACTAAATACCGTACAAAGTCCAGATCTCTATTTCCAGTGCGCTTCCCCGATAAAAGGAAGCTGGGCTCTTGGAGAAGATGGCTGATGCTTAGATGGGGGCAGGAATCTGTGATGCGAGAGAGTAAGGAAATATAGCCACATGCTGCTAAATGACAGACACACATTTGTAGAGTGTGTCGTTAGGGGATCTGTCATTGTGTAACCATTATAGAATGTTCTTGCATAAGTCTAGATGCTGTAGGCCCATCACTTAAAGGGACCTTTTAATGTAGTTAGGGGATGTAGAAAACATCAAAAAGTTGATACTGTCATCAGCATAGCACAGAATACTGGTTTACAGTAAACAGTTACTGTGAGTTGAAAGAATTCACTTACGTAATGATTAAAAATCACGGCACAGTAAGTATGAAGCCTGATGGCAGTCATTTATTTTCATTATCAAGTATTATACATTGCACACAACTGTATATTCAATACTTTCATATGGCTGTAGTAATTTTGCTTAAATAGCATCCTCACAAACGCATGGGGGGTGCATTATGTCTTATTAAAATGTCCACAGTCTAATAATGAGATAGGGGTTTTTCATCTCCATTATAGAGTTATGGACCAGCATCTATAACATGATAGATGTTGTTTATTGCTGACTGGAATGTCATGACTTAGCATATGACTGTAATTCTTTTTTTAATCTACTTTGAGAGGAGTGCTCAGTGACAGGACATTTGTATCACATTCCTTCCATCTAAGACTCAGGGAACATCACAGAGGAGAGGGTGGATAGACAGTGAGAGCCAGAGGTTGGGATGGACCAGAGCAGAAGAGTATCTTCTAGACATAACAGGGCCACTGCATTTGTGAACTCATAGCAGCCATGCTTGTCTGCACAAGACTTCTACAAGATCGAGCCAGTGGGAAGGGGTTCATGAGGTCCTCACCCCTAACTTGGGAGTTATTGACAGTTAATGGTTTCTGGGGGAGGCAGCTTACTTTAAGGGTATGGTTCCAGATAGGTTGATCGTGTTCCAATGCATGACTTCATACCCAGTAGTACATATGGGCAGCACAAATTAGAGTCTATAGATTATTAAATTTACATATATTACATATATAATTGTATTTATATTACACACACACACACACATATATATAATTATACACACACAAAGCTGGATGGCATAAAGATGGAAGCGTATCTAGGGGAACTTAGAGAAAAGAGTTGGAGTGAATACAATAAAAAATACATTGCATGAAATTCTAGAAGCTTTAATAAAAGCATTTTTGAAAGCATTTTTCTAAAATCCACCTTGATGGGAGAATGTCAAGAAAACCTAGCAACCAACGAACACAGCCAAATGCTAGAGACCAAATCACAGAACCAATGCTAGAAAATTTGAATAACAAAATAAAGTTGTCCTGGATTAGAATACAAATATAGTCCTGAGTCCACGGTGATAAAAATGAATGGGTAAATTAATATATGCAGGGGAGAGGAGAGATAAATGTCTCATGAAGCAGCATTCTAAATAATTTACTTGCATTCTCTGCCCTCGGAGAACATAATGCCTCATTCCTTAAGTATGGCTGTGCTTCCTGGTTTCCTTCCAGAGACTGCAATGTGGAAATAAGGAAGAAGGAAGAGGAGCTTCACACGGCAGGAAACTGAGAAGCACGGCTCGGTCTTGTCATCAAGCTCAGCGTCATAAATCATGGTGCTGTGCATTCCGGATACGAGGCAGCGAAATGAGCGTAGCCTCTGCAATCAACCGCAAAATCCATACTCTATCTGATCCCACGACACAGGACAGAACCAGCAGAGGAGGGCCTTACCCAGTGCGCTGCAAAAATGCCAAGGGCACCAAGAAACAGGGTCACGTTTACAAACTGTTAATTGACCAAAAATTATTCTAAACAGTGCTTTTATTTTGTGGTGCTGGGGTCCATTTCAGCCTCATGCATACCTACATACAGGAACATGCTCTCCTACTGAGATACATCACCGGCCTACAGTTGTTTTTGTTTTTTATGTTACCAAAGGAAAAGAATCAAAGTGGGTTTTTTTTTCTCTTAATCTTTAACAATACATAGAAATAGCAAAAGCTTTGAAAATAAAACTTTTCCTTAAAGACTTTCCAATACACTGCATCATATCCTTACATAGGGTTTAAAGTCAGTGTTCTTGGGCTTTCTCCGGGACAAAGAAAGATATTCCTAAAAATATAAGAGGCAGACACAGCCATGACTCTGGTGGAACGGAAGGAATTGACTCCTCCTTCCTGGGCTCTCACGGTTGCCCACATTGCAACCCGTCTTTTCTGCGACTGCGCAGTCGACTGTTTCTACTTAACAGTATTTTTCTATCAGTTCTTCATTCATCTCAGTGCTTAATCATAGACACAGTCGAGGGAGCTTTGCAAAAAGGTCATGGAGTCTCCACATGGAGGTCACAGACTGGTCAAACATAGGACCAAATACTCTATACCTTCTTGGCTTGAGATAAGGTCTCTCACCAAACCAGAAGTTCACTGTTGGCCGGCCAGTGAGCTCCCAGGATCTGCGTGTCTCTTCCTTCCAGAGCTGAGGTCACAAACATGCACAGTTGATGCCTGTGATGGGGATAAGGATTTAGTTCTTTATGGATGTACAGCAAATGCTCTTACTCACTGAGCCGGCTCCATCTTTGGTGACTTTTTAAGACACCAAAGAACCAAAATGATTTTTTTTTCTTTTAACCTTTAACAATACACAAAAGCAGCAAAAGCTTTGAAAATAAAGCTTTTCCTTAAAGATTTTTCAACATTCTGCATCATATTCTTACCTAGGGTTTAAGGCCAGTGTTCTTGGACTTTCTCCAGATCGAAGAAAGATTTTCCTAAAAATATCAGAGGCAGACACAATCTTGGATTGGAGGGAGCATGGAGGAACACTATGTAGCACAAGCAGGTCCCAAACTTGTGTCGATCCTTCAGCCTCGTGGGAAGCTGAGATTAAAGGCATGGACCACCATGCCCAGTGAGAAGACAAATCTTGAGAAGCTGCACTCCTATGAATCAAATTGACAAGGGCAAGGCATGAAATTGTTTTATATTTCCTTATTGATTTTGGATGCATACAGCTCTAGTAAGTAGAATTATAATAAGCAGTTCCCTTCTTGACCTGGGAAATTCACTGCCAAAAGAAAGTTCTTCTCAATAGTCTGAAGTCCCTAAATTTAGTAGTAGGATTTAGAAACAAGGTCAGGAAATGACATTTTTGAAAACAAAAAACAACCAAAAAAATCAATATGTCCCCATACTCGGCTGTCCATCCGCTCCAAGACACCCACCACTGGAATCTCTTGAAAGCCTGTCAATGCCAGAGGTTTCCATAGCTCCACAGAAACTACTAACTTCAAATGGACTTTAACTTAATGAGGGAAACTACAGTTTTGACAATTGTAATATGCTAATGAGAAAGTGAGCAGAAGGCTCTACATGGAGCCCAGAGACAGGAGACAGAGAATCCCCAGCCAGGGCTTTGAAAGTGAATCTAACCAGGAGACTCCTCTTCAGTGGAACTGGGACAATTCTACTGGCCTCTCACAGTATTCCCAGGAGACTACATAATCCTCACTCTGACTATAAGTTCACTAGAGGACTTCCTGGTCTCCAGGGGAGACTCCAGGAGGGGAGGGATCCAAAGAGGTGGGCACGAGAATCTGACTATTACTAGCTGAGGCTTTCACTGCAGAAGCCCTTTGGGAATGTGTTTATAAACCAATGTCTTATGAGTCTGCAGAATGTCCCTCCATGGTGCGGAGCTAGGAAGCACCTGGTAGTCTGCAGGCAAAGATGATTCTGAGGAGCCTCTCCAGGAAGCCTTCTTGGGCAGTCGGCTGAGCATTTAGGTGTTTCCTTACAGCAATCCTAGGTGGATCTCAGTTTTAAAACCACATATCACATGTTAAACCGCACTAAATTGTACAAGTTCCATCTGTTTAGCTCAAGATGCTCTTTAGATCCGTGTGTTTTGGGGACTATAGTCAATGCAATGGATCCATTTGACTTGTCATGCCTGATTTTCTCAATAACAGGGTTGGATTTTTGTTCTCTTCATTTATTTCTAAATTCTGTTAGCACTTTGAGTTAGAATAGCTGTTCTCAACCTGTGGGTTGCAACTCTTTTGGGAGTCAATGACCCTTCCATAGGGATTGCCTAAGACCATCTGCATATCAAATGTTTACGTTACAATTCATAACAGTAGCAAAATAACAGTTATGAAGAAGAAACAGAAATAATGTTACGGTTGGGGTTCAGCACAACACGAGGAACTATATCAAACAGTTGCAGCATTAGGAAGGTTGAGAAACACTGAGTTAGAGTCTTGCCCTGTAGCCCAGGCTGGCCTGGAATGCTCAGCAATGCTCCTGCCACAGTCCCTACCCACGACATCCAGCTTGGATTCTTCTTCAATGCAGCTGGCTATTCAGTTGCCCTTACCCAGAGGTTTTCTATAAATTGAAGGACAAGGGCAAGACTGTAAAGCTCAAAGCTTGAGTTCACATCCCTCACGCATGCTGCACAGAGAGACTTACACATCTATTTGTGAAAAAGGTATCTTCTACAGCTTGAAAGACGCCCTACAAAAATGTCAGCTGTAACTGGAAAAGCAACAAGAGGTACTTTTGGATGGGCCCCTGCACGCACAGGGTGAGTCTCTGCTTGCTTTAGGCTTTATCCACTGGATGAAGGGAAGAATTGTGCTATACAAGATTTGTACACGCATAAAAATAATCTTATTACCCCAAATATGCTCTTAAAATAAGCTATTTGGACGCTTCTCCCTCCTAAGGCTACATCATTTTGCTCTCTGAAGCAATCACCAGGTTTCCGGTTATATTTAGCAACTTCCTTGGTTTCTGCAGTGTTCCTTGGTGAACACACACCCTGATATATTTGAAAACATTTGCCAGCTGTAAATGTGTTCTCCAAGCCCCTCTATAAAAGAATATTAAAATCAAGACGCTTGCTGTTATGAGTTTCTAAAACAATAGTCCTGGAGGCAACAGCTGCTCTTTCTTATTGTAACAAACTTTCTTGGCAACCCTGAGAGTCCTGTAACATCCCTGGAGGACTGAAATCCAGGAGCAGAGGCTACAAAGCCTTGGCCTCTGTGTGAAGACTTCTGACAGGCAGGACTAACTCTGTAGGCTGGGGCTTGGTCCTCCTGTGGAGTGCATAAGAAGGAAGTAAAACAGAAGGAGGGAGGGAGGAAGGCAAGGAGGAAGCAGAGGAAGGGTAGAGAGGGGTGCAGGGAGAGTGCCCCAAGGCTCTCACAACATTCCTATTCAGTACACCCACTTTGCTATATCTGCCCTGGCCAGACATATTGCCGCTTCCTGCAGGCAAGGCTTCCCATCTGGAAGGCCTTGAGCAAGACTTCAACATTTATGCCAAAGATGTGCATGGATTCCCACATCCAAAGGAACAAAGCGGGGACTATATGCTGTACGGACTCCAAAGAATGGAAACAGTCCTTCAGACAGGAGCCTCTCCTTTAGACTGGAGCCTCACCTGACAGGCCTTTGGCTTGCTAAGGGAATATTACCTTAGGGAGGAGCTCAGAGAGGGATTTGCCTCTACAGCAGCTTGAGTGTCTCAGACAACAAAACCAAATCAAAGTGCTCGGAAGGGTGCAGTTTTATGTGCATGCTTTACAGCTCCGTTCTAAAGGGCAAGATTATCATAGCTCATCTTTCTGAATGCGTGCACAAGACATTTTGCTCGTACTATTTGCTTCTGCCATCCATGAGAGAACCAGTAAGTAAAACATTTTATTAGGCTATAGTAATAAAAGCTAGGCACCATTTATGTTTTTTTTAATATATTATGTTGTTTAATCTCCACAATGAACCAATGAGGTAATACTATATTCATTTAGTAGGCGAATAACTTAAAGACATTATGTGAACACAAACGCATGCTTTTAATTTCCAGGCTTTATTGCAAGTTCTCAAGATATTTGAGATCATTTCTCTAGCAGGTCCATCTGATCCTACTGCACAATGGACTTGGTCTGCCACTGTAGCATTTGGAATTTAGAATTAAGGACATTCGGGGAGTGAATGCCTGAGGGGGGTTGGAACGCAGACGGGTTAGCACACAGATGGGCTAGCTCTGGTGTGCATAGTCTCAGCTATGCTATCTTCCCTCTTCAATGTCTCCTTGCTCTGCCTTCCTGGAACAGCTGCATCTCTGCCCTCAGTCAAATGAGTATGTGCCAAACTCCCAGAGAACCCGTACAACGCACCTTGAGATCTAGGGCCTGAATGAATATTTTATGGGTACTGATTGCTGACATGAAACTTACAATTGTTCTAAATCACACAAACATAAGGCCTTTCAAAGAACCAGGGTCTTGGGGCTGAAGGGGCTGAAGGAGGTACCTATTGCCATATACACCTCGGGTGTTCAGAAAGCTATTGCCAGACCCAGTCTATTTTGCTTGAGGATCGCACGGGCCCTCTCAGAGAAATAATCCAAAGTACTTTGAGAACTTCCAATAAAGCTTGGAAATGAGAAAGCATGCATTTGTGGCTCACTTCCAGCCACAGGACTCTAAAATGTAAAGGCAGAAAGTATATGACAGAGAGACGAGACACGGAAAACAGAATGAAGGAGAACAGACAGTTCAGCTGAGAAAGTCACAGCCCAGTGCCTGGAGAGGCGTGGCTGCTGAGAAGCAAGTTGCTTTGTGCCATGCAGTCCCCCAAAATGTTTGGATTTGGAGGCAGCAGGTAGCTCTGAAGACAGGGCAGGGAGTAGGGCTGGAAACAGCTGGCTAGGCAAAGGTTTCCATCATGAGACACATTGGGTGCTCAGGCCTTCCTTTCCCTGACCCCATGCATCAGAGGGCCAGCCTTCTCTACCCAATACAGGAACAAGAGGCATGTTCCCTGGGGAAACTGAGCCCTATTTTTCAGGCTTAAGACACCCACATTTCAATAAAAGGTAGAGCATTGCATCGACTTCTAAGGACTGAGGAAAGAAACTCAAAGCCCTTCCACCACCCTCTCCCAGAAGGCTGATGGGTTCTTAGGAGAAAAAGAACACCAACAAAGAAAAATCTACCTAAAACGGTATTTCAGGGCCTTTCAGATCCCTAGCAGAAAGTCATAGTCCTGACTCATTTGCTTTACTGGAAGTTTGACTTTTCATTTCTAAATAAGTTAACTTACTGAAAGTAGGTTGCAAATGGTAGATAGCAACTATGTGGGCTCGCCAAGACACAGAGGTATTTTCATAGATGTAAACCCTGCCAGACCTCAGCAGAGGGAACTACTATCATGGCAAGAACCACACTGGACAGTGGAACCCTGAGAGTTTCCTCTTAGGGGTTTTTATTGGTACCTAAGCTCCTCAGGTGTTCTACTGATACCATGTGCAGTTCATGAGTAATCAAACATCCTCTACATAAAGCCAACATCTGCAGACATACAAAACACCCAGGCAGCCCCTCACCAAACAGTTCACAAAACAACCATTTTAACCATAGCTAAAACTAAACTTCTACAACAGCAAATTATATATATATATATATATATATATATATATATATATATATAATTGTATAAATTATATATTCATCATATATTCTTCACCTACATTCCCCAAATGACCCAGTAGATTAGCATTGTCACCAAACTATTAGTCACGCCACCAATTTTCCTTCCCTGGTCCAGGACTAATCCAGGCTCATGCACTGCGTTTATCTGTCATATCCTCTTAGCCTCCACTTTAGGACAGAGTTTCATTATTGCTCTGCATTGAATGACTCTAATACTTTAAGAGAGTATTGATGAATTGCATGGGAGGCTGCTTCTTCCATTGCGTGTGTCAGGAAGCACACCGTGTCTATCCATCTCTGCACCACCGATCTTAACTTTGATCATGTAGGGAAGGGAATGCCTGCCAGGCTTTTCCACTCTAAAGTTGCATTTGCAATGAACATCTATTATAGGAAGCAAAACACCATGTTCGCCGACAGATTTTAACTCATGAATTGCAGTCACCCAATGATGCTTCTGTCTTATCAGTCATTTCTGGGGCAATTGCCAAATGGCGGTTTGTTTTCTCCATTACTCACTTCTCTCATGTTTTTAATGAAGATTTACAGTGAGAGCACACTTATATTTTATTTATATTAGTTTGGACTCTTGGGTAGATATCTTCTTTTAGGGAATATATCCTATTTTATTAATTTGTTGATTAAGTTTACCCCTAGATTTCACCACTGAAAGCTTTTTAAATGATTTCCTCCTTTTTGACATGTACCCCCAATTTCTTGAGCACTCTGTTACTTTCTAGTACCATAATGTATCCCAGGATCACACTGTAAGTTTTTAAAAACCATAGCCTTGAATGATCTGTTTCTGCAAGGAACTCTTTGTATGTTTTTTAATGGGGAATAATATTTAAAACCTAGCAGTGACTCTCAGTGTACTCTTAGTTACCAGGGTGTCACTGATTCTAGATCAGTAGTTTTCAAACTTCTTAATATTGCAACCCTTTAATACAGTTCTTCTTGTTGTGGTGACCCCCAACTATAAAATTATTTTTGTTGCTACTTCATAACTGTAATTTTTCTATTGTTATGAATCATAATGTAAATATCTCATATGCAGATGGTCTTAGGGGGTCCTGTGAAAGGGTCTTTTGACCTTCAAAGGGGTCATGAACAAGAGTTGAGGACCACTGTTATATATCCTCTCAGCAGGTAGAACCAGAAAATAAATATATAGATACATGACACACATGTATATCCTGTGCTTATTTAAAAAAACAGATATTGGATTAAATATTAAAATTAAACCATTGGATTAAAATTGACATTTCCTTAAATATATGTAAAAGTGATAGAAATGAAGAAGCCAAATACAATAGCTCAGCGCCTCAACCTTCCAGGCATATATATGAAGGTAGAGATGTCCTTTAAATACCTTTACGTGAAATGAGGATGCAGAAGTAGGTTAGTAACCTGGCAAAGCTATCATGGTTTCTTCTCAGCAGTTACCTTTCTTCATGGTCGGGAAGCTTGAGTATAGAACGTCTTCTGATACTAGGGAGGTAGGGAGGCATTCAGGGGTGGGTAGAGGTCAATCAACTGACAAGCCTTATACATACAACAGGGTCTACAATTGGCTTTTTATTGGCTTTCTTAACTATAGATAGGCAGACCAGCAATGGATAACTGAGAGAGATTACACTACAAAGATTACAAAGATTACACTAGATCAAACAAAACAGTAAAAAAACAACTTGGAATTATCAAAAGTAACTCAGAAGACCAGAAAAGCAGTGGTGGGAGGGGAGGGGAAGCAAACCCCACAGCAGATAAGAAATATACACACTGAATAAGACCAGAATGACATTTAAAATAAGCAGAGGATAATAAAGGAGTCTTGAAGGTGGGAAATATGATGTATAAAGTTTTGAAAGTTTAAAAGAAGTGTTGGAAGATCAAGGAGAGGAAGGATGTCAGAAAGCTCCAAGAGAATTTCTTCTTTTCCTTTTCCTGATCAGTTTGTTCAGGAAGCCATTAGATTTTGGGGCTAAGAAAGGTTCCTTACTATGCGGACCTTCCAGGAGTGGTCCTTGGTGACTTAGAGCAGTAACTGGAGCTTAAGGGGGTGGGGGGTCAGAGCTGTAAGGCTGCCCCCTGCAGTAGGGCTGAGGTACAGGGGAGTAGCACCCAAGACAGCACCAGTGAAGGAGACTCTGAGCACAGGGGAAGGAAGATACTTCCACAGGCAAATGATCAAAGAGATCATCAGTAAAGGAAAAAATAAAAAGAGGTCCTGTACCACACAGTGGGAGAGAAAATGAAGCCCATGGCAGCTTTCCTATGATAATCCTACTTTGAAAGATGCATGCTCTGAAGCTAATTGAAAGGACATCAGAAGGGAAAAAATCTACAAAGTAACTAACTTGTACTCTTCAAAATCGTCAAGGTCTTCAAGGAAAAACTACATTGAAGGAAACTGGAGAGAAGTAGGGACTGTAACACAGCAGTAGGAACTGGGCCTTTTTTTTTTTTCCTATAGAGGAAGTTATTAAGGAGAGTGGGAAAACTTGATTAAGTTTAAAAATTAGACGGCAGTGACACCACAATGTTAACCTGACTCTTATGGTTTTCTGGTCTTTTATGGGCAAAGGTACTTGTTTGTAGGAAATATACACCAAAGCATTTAGATAATGCAGTTTATCATGATTACTTTTTTTTTTTTCCAAATGGTTTCCAGAAAATTCTTTCTGTTATACCTATTTTCCTGTTTTAAATGTTTAAAAATTCACTGATAAGGGACTGGAAAGATGCTCAGTGCTTAAGAGTATGCTCTTATGGAGGACCTGAGTTCAGTTCCTGGCACCTCTGTTGGGTGACTCTCAACCACCTGTCCCTCCACCTCCAGGGGATGCAATGCCTCTGGCACCACGGACATCTGCGCGCATGTGCACATTCCCACATGCAGATCCATACACTTTTTTACATAATTAAAAACACTTTTAAAATTAGTTGACAAATATTAATTGACAGTGAAATCATGAAAGAAAGATTTTAAACAAGTTAGAGGTTAATTTAGGAAATCCAGTGTCTGAATACTATCATCATCAGAATGTCAAAATAGTGCAGAGAAGGGGACATGATTATCGAGGGGGACACGGGTACTGTTAGGCACAGCTCAGATTAAAAAGCCCACTAAAACACCCAGTGAAAAAGACCAAGGTTTACGGGCATGAAAGATGAAAGAAGATTCTGTATCTGAAAAGGCGTTCTAAACCTCATTCTCCTTACAAGAAAAAAATTTGACTGAAGAGTAGATCATTCCTCTTTGCCAAGCCCTGACTCAATAATATTCTTTTTATCAGACAGTGACAGAAATGTTCAGAAAGAGAAGAGACACACATCAATCTAAAAGGAGTTTTCAACAAAACCTTACCATTTTTCTGCTGGAGATAATGTTAAATTATAATCAGATAATACCCAAATTACTTTCCCAGAGCTTTTCCTGGATTGCATTGCTTCTTGAGTAGTGTCAGAAATCAGAGTAGAGGTCTGAGCCCTGCCTACCTTTTGTCTTGGAGTGGCTGAAGGAAGGATGTTTTTGTAAAGGTTAGGTTCATGGGCACCGGCTCACTGCTGTCCCTCTCTTGACATAATGGTTCTCTTTTGTTTATACCCAAAGGCGTTTAACAGAGATGTCTGAAATGGAAACATTTTCTCTGTAGTGTGGGACACTCGAAGTGGCTGCCCTCTAGTTCCTAACAGTCATTTTATAAAGTGTTGACGATAAAATGGTTCTCACAACACAGGTGCGCCCTAAGGACGAAGGCACTGCTCATTCCTTCTCCTGTTCAGATTTTCCTTCATTCTCTCGTTGACCTGGATTTTTCTGGGACTACTGTCTCACAGCTTCCAAGGCTGGGTTCTCCCAGCCCACGCATTCCCGTGTGAAAGGAGCTGCTCCAAAGCCCCATTGCACATAAAGAAGAAGGAAAGGGAGATAGGTGGCTATGATTCTGAGCCTGGACACCTCGGAAAGGCACATACACTCCTGTCCTTGGAGTGAGCTCTGCAGGACAGCTTTAGTCCTGCAGTACCTTTGTGTAAATTAGGAAGAGGAGTCCTCCCTTCAAGGCAGATGGCTCCAAACTGGCAGCCCCAGTGTGGCCTTTTTTCTAGGTGCAGTCAAAATAATCAAGTGAACTTTAACAGCACCCAGTCTCCAATTAGAACTCTCTCAACCCAGTACCTAAGTTTCACAAGTCACAAAATGTCCAACACTCATAATGACATAATGATGATAGGCATTTGAACTACCCCAGTGCTCAGCTAGCAATCTGTGGTGGAAACAGGCCAGGTAGCTCCTTCCCTAGCCCCCACATCCAGACTCGGCACCACTGCTAAAATGAGGCATCCCCAGACAGAAGGGAGATTCTTCAGCTTCAAGCATAGCCTGTCTTGGCATGCTATCCTTCTGCTCCATTTTAGGTCTTGACTGTAGGACAATAGGTGGGAGCCTCATTTCCAGCAAGAGGCCTTCCCAGGCTGACTTGACACCAGACTTCTGCAAAGGAATCCATATGGACTTCGCTCCCACATAAATCCAACAAGGAAGGAAGACAACAGCAGAAAAATGCTACTAAGACAAGGATCACCAAAGGCTATTCCTAAGAAATTAGAGTTTGTATTGACATTCCTTTTCCCTTCCCTGGGAATTCCATACTACCTTTCGAAGACATATCATAGTCCTCGGATCAGTCAAGCCCAGGGACTTGCTGCTTGCAATAGAGGTCTTCCTTTCCATAAAGGCTGGAATTGGACTCCAGGGCCCACAAAGAGTAAGTTATGCATTGGGTGCTATAGAGGAAGACAACTAGAACACAGAAGCTACCAGACACTCTGCTGGGAAGAGAGACAAAGGGCCCCACAGTTCTACTGTGTTGGGATTCATTGTCATACATACTTGTTGTAGAAGTCTTAAGTATGTATAAAATGGTTGTTTTGTGCACTGTTGGGTGAAGGGCTGCCTAGGTCTTGGTGTTTTTGTATTGTCTGCAGGTGTTGGATTTGTGTATGGGATGTTTGATTGCTATTGATCTGCGCGTGCTATCAGTAGAACACATGAGGACTTCTGAATCAATAAAAGACCTGAGCTCAATTGCTCTGGGTTCCACTGTCCAGTATGGCACTGGTGAGGATAGTGATTCCCTCTGCTGAAGTCTAGCAGGGCTTGCACCTATGAAAATGCCTCCATTTCTTCTTTGTTGATCCCACACAGTGGCTAACAACTATACATACTTTTTCTCACTTTTCTAATTGTTTCCCATACTCTTTGGATGCCCTTCTTAGGAGCAGGGTTACACTTTCAAAGGACAGAGCCACATTCATCTGTTCTGGATGAAAAACTTTTGGATTAGCCTCAGCAGCTCCCAGGGCCACAGGAAGTACACAGGATTGTGAGCTATGTGTCTTCCAACATCTTCCTCTCATTAGTGTGGAGGTGTAGGCATTCAGTAAAGTCCCTCTAACCCAGGAGAATCTACAATCAGTATTCATAATACTTGTTCTTTCTATCTGCATCATTGAAAGGAAGAGAGATCCTTCTCTAGTCTATCTAGTTGGTTTAAATTTTTCTACCTATCCCCAATTATTACTGCTACTCTTTTTGTCCCGTGGCCTGATCGAGAGCAGCACCCCATCTATCAAAATACAGGGATGATATTAACATTTGTCCTAACCTTAACTCTACTCTAAATTTGAGAGTCCTTTGCTATGTAAGCAATTTCAAAATCACCTATCATGAATTTTTTAAGTTGGATTCCCATTGTAGAGAAATTACTCCCTTCTTTGTTCAGATAAAATTCTTCCAAATGGACTAGTATCCACTTAGGATTATTTTTATTTCCCCAACACAGAATTAACGTTAGCCCAAGTCAACAAGTTCTCCCAGGTGAGTATCTGTGTGTTCGGAAGTCCACTCAACATTAAATAGTTCAAGACCTTTTTTTTTTCTGGTTTTGCTCTTCCAAGTATTCCAAGAGTCTTCCCCTGAGGTTTTTCTAAGATGCCCCACTCATGAGGACTTGTCCTGATGTGATGACCAATGGCATCAATACAAGAGACAGGTTTTGAAAGCTCCTCAATGGTACCTATTAACTTTTTAGTAATAATGGTGTAGAGAAATCCAACTCTCTAGTACTCTACCAAATAGCAATGAGCTGTGCAAAATCATTCTTCTATGAGTGTAGGAGTTTTCTCTGGGATTTGGTTTCTCTTTATATCCTCCTTTATGTGTGTGCGTGTGTGTGCGTGTGTGTGTGCGTGTGTGTGTGCGTGTGTGTGCGTGTGTGTGTTCTTATGTATATGTGCACAGTGCACTCATACATGCGGAGTCCAGAAGACAACCTCAGCTTTTGTTCCCAGGTGTTGTCCACATTGTTTCTGTGAAGCAAAGTTTCAGCTAACTGGAAATCACCCAGTATGAAAAGCTGGCTGGCCAATGAACCTCAGGGATCCATTTGTGTCTGCCTCCACAGCACTGGAATTACAGCCATGTACCCATGACATGCAGTTTTGTTTTGTTTTTACTTTACCTAGGTTTTGGAGCTAGAACTTGGGTCCTCATGATTGCAAGGCAAATGCTTTGGCAACTGGGCTACCCCAGCACTCCCCTTTTACGCTTTAAGCTAGAAGACTTTTGAGCTAGTTCTCCAAGAGACCCGGGAATATGGCATTACTAGATGCTGAAAAGGTTTAACACCTGTAAAGACGCCACCTAGGCCAAGCTTAAGCTGATAGTTGTTAGCCATTGTGTGGGCTTGCCAAGAGAGACAAGAAAGCATATTCATATGTACAAACCTGGTCAGACCTCAGCAGAGGGAACCACCATCATGGCAAGTGCCACACTGGAGAGTGGAGCCCTGAGCATTTCATCTCCAGGGTTTTTATTGATACCTAAACTCCTCAGATGTTCTATTGATAGCACATGCAGATCGTGAGCAATCAAACATCTTTTACATAAAGCCTACACCTGCAGTCAATCCAAAAGTCAAGGCCTAGGCAGCCCTTTTCCCAACAGTGCACAAAACAACCATTTTAAACATAACTAGAAATAAACTTCTGTAATATTTCCCCCTTTCTGTATAAGACAATTAAAAATTGCTCTCTACAACACAATTTAACACTACACCAGCAAAATAAAGGAACAATTACAAGGACAGGACCAAATGAAACGAAATATCTATTAAGCTTTTCATGGTGTCCATGGACAGCAGAAAACATTATCAATATCCAATTATCTAGAACTCACTCATGATTTTCTGGGCTCCTCCAAAGGGCTTGGGTCACTTCTCTGGCTCTGCCTTCTGCAGCACACACAGCTTGTCCTCTAGGCTTTGGCTGGCTCCACTCCACTGCTGTGATTGTTCTTGGTGGTCACCCCATGGTACTGGCATCTTCAGAACTGCTGGGGTTCCTTGTTGCAACTGGGCTGCACTTTCACCAATAGCTTTTCCTGGGCTCTCTTCATGGTGTCAAGCCTCAACTTCTTTATATGAACCCTTCAATCTGGGCCTTCAACTGCCACTGAGGCTGCACTTTTACTAATGGCCTCTCCTGGCCTCTCTTCATGGTGCCAAGCCTTGGCTGCTCTCCACGACCCCTTCATCCTTTAAAACAAGTACTACCTGGGTGACTCTTACGGTATCAAGTTTGGCTGCTAGCAGGAGACACAATCCCAGCCAGTACTGGAAGACAGCTTCTGTGTGCTGACCCTGAGGAAACATTCTCTAGATTTTTATAAAGAGTCCAGTTTGCAGACAAAAACTGGTCAGTTCATGTTTGAGTTCAAAGTTCAGTAAAATGTTCCAAAGACTTCTTCATAATGCAGCAATCATTAGTCTTGATTCTTTTAGCAAGTGCTTTTCTTACCCGATGAACCTTGTCTGCAGGAAGGGTTCCCTCATGGAATGGAGTTCTCATCATCACAGCAGAAGTGTCTTCTCAGGACCACATCACCAGTACCTGGACCACCTGTAGTCAGGTTTTCAGGAATAACAAAAAGCTTTTCAGCTTAAATAAGGGGGTTCTCAGCTCTAAGACCTCCTTCTACAGTAGGGGTTCCTGGGCCAGTGGGAAGAACCTTCAGTTGAAACATTCTAGTGGTTTGCTGTTCTAGTCTACCATTGCTATAGGGAAAAATACAACCGTCTTCAAAGATCTCAAACACAATACCTGCTTGGGCTACACACACACACACACATAAAACAAACAAAGAAAAACCAAAAAAACCCAACAGCAACAAATGCTATCAGCAGACTCCGTGGAACAGTATGCTCTGGCTCTCGTTTCCTGCATCCCCTGTGGCTAGCTGCGAGTGCCCTGCACATAGCCATGCCATTTCCTTGAGCTGGGGTCAGCGCCATGATTGATAAAGGTGATTGGAACCTTTCTTTTTCCTTGCTCCCAGATGAATTCTTTGTTTTTATCATGAAAATTTCTTTCTCTAAAGGCCTCTAATCTGTGACACACAATTTTGACCCCTTAGTTTTCACAGGCTTCTCTCTTCATAGAGGCTTATTTCCTTCCTCACTCTTGTCTTCCTTCAGGAGACTTCTGCTCATTATTTTTGTATATTTATAAACTCTGTCCTCTATAAGCTTCCCTGAGTGTACTTTACCAGACTCTGAGAGGTCTGAAGTTTCTTTCTCATTCTTCCTTGTCTCTACATTGGATTAGCTGCTGTGATATTGTGGCCTTCCTTGCTTTCTTCCCCATATTGGATGCCATTTGTAGCAGTTTGCTGCTGTTGTGGCTCATCAAAGAAGACCCTGAGGCATTTTCATTGATACAAACCCTGCCAGACCTCAGTAGAAGAAACCACTATCATGGCAAGCACCATACTGGACCACGGTACCCTGAGCATCTCATTACAGGGGTTTTTATTGATACCTAAGCTCCTTAGGTGTTCTATTGATAGCACATGCAGATCATGAGTAATCAAACATTTTTTACATAAAGCAAACACCTGCAGACAATACAAAACACCAAGACCTAGGCAGCCCTTCACCAACAATGCACAAAACCACCATTTTAAGCATAACTAAACAAAACAACAACAACAAAAACCCTTCTGCCTTGGACACCATGGAAGGTCTCATCTCAGAAGGCTCCCTGGCTGACTTGGTTCAGGACAATTATAAATGCGAAGAAAGGCAAGTAACATCCACGACTTGTTGTCGAAGTAAGTCAAGCATAAAGGAAAAGGATGTGAGGGGAGGAAGCACTGGTGAGCAGGTTCCAACATGGTGAGTTTAGCTGCTCAGAGGGAGCCTGGCACATGAAACAATAAACGCCCACTCCAAACCTCATTTGCTGATTTTCTTCAATTTTCAGGTGACAAGTTTTCCTAAGCTCATAAAGGTGGAAGAGTTATCTGCATCCAGATCACTTGTAGAGTGAGCTCTTGCTTTTACTCAGGATTCTCTGACGATCAAAACTGCCTTTCATTCCTTCTCTCAGCCAGTGGAACAGGGGGTAATGACTTTGTCCAGCAAAACAAAATGAGAAACTCAAGTCTAATTAAAAAGATCTCAGAAACAAGTCAAGCATAAAGAGTGTTCTGGAAACTTTACAATTGAATTTTTTTTTCATTGACAAATGATCCTGCCATTGCTGTAAAGAGGGTAACACATCTAATTCCTATAATTCTATATCTTTAAGTGAAGCCTGCAGGAGACCGCTTGATGGAAAGGAAGATCAATGGGACTGAAGAGAACACACTCCCTTTGATTCTTCTCTCTGAGTTTGGTTTCTCTCCAGGCATTCTGATGATGGGACACCTCTTTCCCACCCCTGGCTGAAACCACAAATCCTAGGGGAGACCATAACACCAGTAACTTCACAAACAGCCAACGTCACCAGGGCCTCTAATTTCTCCGAGAAAACCTCTTACTCCTGGGATTCTCACCTTCATGTTCTCCACCCATCAAAGATATCCCTATTCAGCAAAGAAATAGAAGCAAGACAAGAACCAGAAAGACAAGAGGTGTGGAGAGGCCCAGTGAGTCTATATACACATAAAAGAATCTGTTTCTCTATTATACAGTGCCAGCCATGCTTGCCTTATGCTTGAATGAGACTAAATTTGGTTCCTCATAGTCAGCATCCATGTGGAAGCCATCCTGTTGGTGGCATTATTTAAGGCCTTCTATGTGATGCACACATTGATACGCACTGAAGAAGGCCAGTGTGAAGAGAAGACAAGAGTCCTGGATTGTAACATTGTCCTCTGTGTCACCGTGGACACGTTAACTTCCCTGTGACTTTGCTCTCTCACCTATAAGCTGGGAATAATGAACTCTGCCTCAGGACTGAGAATTAATTGAGTACCTGGAAGAAGGGGCTGTCCTCCAGCCTTTCCCACTCAGCCTGTCACCACTCAGCTAACATATGCTCAGTCTTCCATGTCTACAAAAGCCGGAAGACAGAACATGTCACAGTTTGTGACCTGACCCTAAGGCCTCAATCAAGAGTCACCATTCACCCCTCCTGTGAGTCACCTGTAGCATCCACATTGCCCTCACTGCAGTAAGGTACTGCAAGGTGTCAAAGCCAGCAATCTCTGAGGTGACCTGGACCTCCCTCTCCAAGCGGGATGGACCTTTCTACAGTGAAAGTTGCTTAAAACATTGAACCCACTGTGATGACTTCCTGGGTACATTATTAGTTCTGAGCAATGCAAACAAGAACTGTGACTTGGATTTCTGTCTTAAATTTCCCGGTCCACTTTTCTTTCCTGTGGTTCCTGTACTAGCCCATCTTCACACAGGCGCAAGCTAAGCATCCTGCACCAGGCACCAAACTACAGCACCACTATTGCAAGCCACAATACTTTGTCACTTCTAATGCCAAAACTTAGTACTACAGAGTCACTCCCCTTGAGTGACTTGATTACTTTAAGTGGTCTCATTTCAGGGACCCTTTTCCAGTCCCCCCTTTCCATTTGCTCCAATTAATTTACAGCTAAGCATGCTTGCATTTGACCAGGAAGTGTGTTACTAGAACACTCTTTGTTAATGAATTTAGCGCGCGCACACACACACCACACACACAGCGTCTGAAACATAAGTTGACAGGATGTAAAGCTGCACTCCTGTTTGCTATATAATGAAATATCTTAATGGTACTCTTAGCAATAATTACGGATTACTGACCGATCTTCACCCACAAGACAGTTCCACGAATTATCCACAGAAGAGGACGGACCATTGAAGGAAAATTAAGAGAGATTAAGAAAAATGAACACAGGAGTTCATTTTTCTAGTGGGACAAATATGACATACTGACAGTGCCTTTAAGACTCGCATAGAACACGGCTTATGTATGATAAAGAGTTTAATAATAGAAATTAAAGAAAATTAAAACTTAGAAAAATTAAGAATTAGAGAAAGCAAAATAGCAATGTGCACATTGGGGGGAAAATTATAAGGCTTCCCTCTCTCACAGAGATTTTGCTCTAACTAACTTACAACTTAGCATAAACTTAGCATAACTTAGCAAAACACTTCAGGCTGCTTATGTCAAGTATTCATCAAAAGGGGAACCAGTGCAAGAGTGTTCATCCCCTCCCAGCTGCAGGCCTCTGATCTTCAAGGTTAATTTTAGTGAATAGTCTTAACCTAATACTTTAACTAATGAATAACTGATCCTTCGTCTGCATCCTTACTGTTAACGGAGGCAGACACCCAAGGGTGAATTATCTATTTGTCTAGACTCTTCGTTTCTGATCTCAGCTATGACTCTGTTTCCATGGGAAGGTCAGTTTAACCAAGAAAAAGTTTTTCTGATATGTCTACTGAAAGCATGAATAGTTCTCACATGCCCAGATTTGAAGGTTAGTTTACAATGACTTAGAGCTGAGATGGCAGTGTCCCTCTCCCAGCCAGTCCAGGAATTGATCTGAGTTTTAACTATTAGGCCAAATAGACAATATTATTGATGAGAGGCTTTTGTCACCATACAGTAAAGATGAGAAAGGGGTAAAGCAGTTAAGGAATTCCAATACCAGCAAGGGGCCAGGAACCTTGTCAAACTGGCACGTCCACTGCTTGGATTGTTGAGTCCCAGCAATGACTTTTCTTAGAACCAATTTTTTCTTTAGTACTTAAATGTATTTTATTACCAAAATTTCATCTGTTTCTCAAAAATACTTGGCAAAACTTATTTTTACTGTTGTAAGACTAAACCTGATATCAAAGATTCCTATGTGTGTTATAAACAAGTTTGGTTTTGTTTTTTGTTTTGTTTTTTCTTTTTTTTCTTTTTTTTCTTTTTTTGGAGACAGGGTTTCTCTGTAGTAACTCTGGCTGTCCTGGAACTCACTCTGTAGACCAGGCTGGTCTTGAACTCACAGAGATGTGCCTGCCTCTGCCTCTGCCTCTGCTTCAGTGCCAGGATTAAAAGCGTGTGCCACTACAGCCCAGTGACAAGGTTATTTTGTTTAGATTTTTATTTTAATTTATATGTATGAGTGTTTCACCTACATGTGCACCACATGTGTGCTTGGAACCCACGGAGGTTGGAAGAGTGGGTCAGATCCCCTGGAACTGGAGTTCTAGGTGTTTGGAGCCATCATGTGGGTGCTGGGACAGCAACCCAGATCTTCTGCAAGAATGATGTGTGTTCTTAATCACTGAACCCTCTTTCTAGTATTTTCTGATTTTTCTAGGGATACATGAGTTCGTGGACCTGGGAACATGGCATTACTAGATGCTGAAAAGGTTTTACAAGCTGAAACCATGAAAGGTCTCATCTCAGAAGGCTCCCTGGCTGACTTGGATCAGGACAATTATAAATGCAAAGAAAAGCAAGTAACATCCTCAACTTGTTCGTAAGTTGACGTGATCAATATACAACTCAAAGTAAGTCAAGCATAAAGGAAAAGGGTGTGAGGGGAGGAAGCACTGGCGAGCAGGTTCCAACATGGTGAGTTTAGGAGCTCAGAGGGAGCCTGGCCCATGAAACAATAAACGCCCACTCCAAACCTCATTTGCTGATTTTCTTCAACTTTCAGGTGACAAGTTTGCCTGGGCTCAAAAAGGTGGAAGAGTTATCTGCATCCAGATCACTTGTAGAGTGAGGAGAGACCCAGAGAAGCTCAAACACGCCTGACACACGCAGAGAAATGTTTATTACTTACGCGTATATGTGTGGAAGTGAACAGTTTCGTGGCATCATTTCTCTTCTTCCAGCTTTGCATGATTTCCAAGGGCCAAACTCAGGTCATCCTGACAAGTACCTACGCCTGCGGGGCCGCCTCACTGGCCCCGCCCAGAGAAATCTTTGTTCTCTAGGAGGGAACTAGGGCCGAGGTAGAGGTGAGGATTGCCAGCAAGAACATCCATTTTCTCGATGTTACCCAGGGAATATGGAAGAGAGGTCCATCGGCATAAGGGTGAAGGCGTTGGCGATGTCGCACACAGATCCAAGCACATGCTTTCCCAGGACCCCCAGCACAGCCCCACCTGCCTGGGACCTCAGCTCTTCCCCATTAGCTTCCAGAATCCGCCACAGATGCTGGCTCCCTGGCTTCATTAACGAGCCGGGTCCTGCTAACCAGAGTTTAGCTTGTGCTCCTGGATTCTGAGTTTAGTTTCTGCTTCACCGAGTTGTGGGAGCTCAGATTTCATAACCTGACTTAGAAAAGCAAAAGTAGTAGCTGTTGCTGTTTTATCTTAACAAAACACAAAACAAAAAACCTGATTCCCTTCCTACTAATGTCATCGTATGGTTCTGGTTTCCTCAGTTCCCAAACACTAATCTGGTTTTCAAAACTCTGATTTTAATCCCTTTTTCTACTCTTACCTCCCATCTCTTTTCTTCAAAAATCTCCTTTCAAAAATCTATATTTTACGTTTCTACCCTTTGGTTCATTTTGTGCATCCCAGACTCTGGGTTTTCACTCAGGCTGTTCTCTTCACCAGGTAGTTCTTGTTCCATGAAAACCTCAGCCATTCTTCAAATGTTAACATCTTCATGGAGATGTCTTGGTATGGAATGGTTGACAGCACTGATTTTAGAATCGCACTGTCAAATCACACTCACTGAAGGAGCCTCCAAGTGTGAGGGTTCTGCACTCATTTCTCTGAGAGTCTGCTATTGCTTTTCGTTTATATTGTTTTGGTTTGGGGCACTAGAGACTAAACCCAGAGCCTTACACACATGCTGTCTACCACTGAGTTGTACTCCAAGCTCCTACTGAAGTTTTAGAAAGCACTTTCAGCAGCTTCCCCTCAGAAGAATTAACGCATGCGTTGGGTCTGAAGAGAATACTACCTTTGGGACTTGCATGGGGATTCAGGATTGAGAAGAATTCTGAATGTGTCATTCAAAATATGAGCTTACTCTCACACACTAAAGGAAGCAAACTTACATGAATCCATGAATCTCAAAACAACATATAATGTGTGAGAATATAATACTAGAGTGGCTTCTGGTTTCAAATGTGGAGATTTTGATGCCAGGGGTACAAAAACTACAGTCGTAACAAAGTTTTATATACAAAAAGACATGAACTATGTTCTGAGAAAATCTAATATCCAAGTAAGTTCTTAGAAGTTGTAAGGCCTATAATAGGGCACTCTTGTGGTTAGAGCTCATGAATATGTAAACAGCTTCCTGGATATCCCTTTCATTTGAAAATTGCTTATGAGATTGTTTATTTTGTGAATGTAATACGGGTTCGCCTTTGGAACTCTGTACCTAAGAGTTTCCTACTTGTTGAGATCCTGTTCTCAGTGGTTTCAGAGGTTTCCCTCTTGGTTGCCTTGCAGATACAGATATCTTTGAAATAAAATCTTTCCAAACAGTAATTTCTCCTTAGATTTCAGAGTGTCTTCTCTTTACTTAACCTTGTAACTAACCACAAGCTGGCTACTGATCCCATCACCTAAAATTCTGTCTCCAAGGCTATCAATACCATCTGCTGACAACCCTAACGAGAACCTGATGGACCTCATAGTACTTGACTTCTGTGATGTTGACACCGAGGACCACTTTCTGACCTTCGAATGGCGTCCTTCATTTTCATTTCCTCACCCGTTGGCTACTCTTCTGTCATTTTTTCCCCCACAGGCTTCTCCTTCTGAGTTTTCTCAAAAATGTGAATCTTTCTGGAGCTGGATCGTCTCATGGTCTTCCTCCACACTTGCCCAAGCAAGCATGGCTTTGCCTATGATTGACATGAATCTTTCTCACGGGGCATCTTCATCTTATTATTGACTTTATGTACCATGCCTTGTGAAACCTGCTTCTTCCTGTGCTGCCCTCACCATAGAACACCACCACCTGCTTTGACTCTACCTTTGGGAGTAGTCCAGGATCCCTTCTCTCTCAGTCCAGGCATGAGTCCTTCCTACTTATGCCCTCTATACTCTCTCTGTTGACCTCTCTCTCCTTGCCTTTGTTGTTCCTGTGTCCTCCTCACTGAGCTCTCTGCTCCCTTCCTCAAATTATTGCCTCTCCTCCCACTGCTCCCAGGATGCCCAGAACATTGCACCAAGTCTCACTTCTAACCAGAACAATCCAGTGCTTCCCATGCCTTACAGGGTATACCCTGTTCCTGACCAGAGCATGTGAGCTGTCCCTGCTTACCGGCCCTGTGTTCTCTCTTGCTGTCTTTCATCAGACAGAGGACATTGGAGACTATGCTCACTTTCTCACATGCACAGGCCTTCCCAGGCCTCATCACGCTCACATCTACTATCCTCTCTTCCAGAGATGCCCTCAACCAGCTGGCCCCTCACAACCCACTTCTGTTTAAGCCTGAGTTATGTGCTGCCCCCTCAGAAACTATTTCCCCAAATCCCCAGTACAGCTGCAGGTCTTCTTTGCCATGTTTTCAGTGTGTGTAATATATGATAATAGTTATTTTTTTTAGTGAAAATTCAACAATGAGTCACGGATAACAAAATTTTATTGTGTGCCAGAAACTGATGAAGTAGTTTCCACTCGCCTTTCATTCACAGTTTGGTCTATTGCCATGCATGTGTCTCAGCTTTGGCACTCTGAACAATCTGAAATTTTATTTTTATTTTATTTTTTGCGTGTGTGTGTGTGTGTGTGTGTGTGTGTGTGTGTCTGTCTGTCTGTCCTCTGCAAGAACACCAAGTGTTCTTAACCACTAAGCCATCTCTTTCCAGCCTCAGCCCCACCCACCCACCGTGGATATTTGACTCGCTTGTTCCTTGTTGTGGGGCACTGTCCTCTGCATTTGTTAGGTGTTTAGAGGGTAGAAAGGCGTCCCTGACCTCTACCCACTAGTTACCGTGATACCTTACCCTACAATTGTGCAACCAAAAATATCTCAGTGTGTTGTCAAATGTCTCCTGGTGGATAAAATCACCCCAGTGGAGAACCACGGGTCCTTCAAGATCTCAAGGAAAACACTCAGTGGACACTCACACAACATACGAGAAAAAGACAATAAAACTTTGAGGAACCAAAGGCCTGGACCTTGGTCCAATTTGAGGCCTTTTTCACTGATCCAGTTGGATCAGTGAGATCCAATTTCACTGATCTGTATAGAAAACCTTGGTCTTTCCTTTTGTCCTTGTTCAAGTTGCCTTTCCATGTTATGGAACTGAGGTGTTGTGGAAAGATCTTAGCATTATGGTAGGGAGGGAACCAACTGAGTTCTATTTGTGAACCCATGTAAATCATTCCTCCGTAAAGTATTGCTTTAAACACCCAGAGACTGTTCCTCTACCAGACTGTGTATAGAAAAGTGAGTTCAGATTAAAACATTGCAACATTAGAGAGTCTGAGCTCCCAAATATGGGTAATCTGAATTTATTCATTCAACAAATACTAAGGATCTTCTACATGAGACACCAAGATATACATCACAGAGACGTGGGGATGGAGCAGGGTCAGCCTTTATGACCTTCATCACCATACCAGCTAGCACTAGACAAAACAGCCTACGTGTTCACAACGTCTAAAAGAGGTAGAAATTGAGCTGTAAGATCCCATTTAGGTATATTATCTTGTGTGATTTCAATTTCTCAGAGAAAAGGACACAGACATTTATTTAGCCTGAATCATGTGCCAACTCCTTTGCTCAGTTTCATTTAAGACCATGAAGAACACATTATTACTGAGGTTGGTTTTTTTTTTTTTTTTTTTTTTTTTTTTTTTTTTTTTTTTTTTTTTTTTTTTTTTTATTGATGAGGACATTGAAGCTCATAAAGAATGAAATGTTCCCAATATCACAAGGTAAGTGGAAAACTGGAATTTGAGTCCACACTAGTTTCTCTCCACAATTGTTGGCTGTCATATCATGCAAATGAAGATGCATTTGGAAGTGGTAGGAAGACGGTTGAGAGTTACAGGCACATCTCAGCCCATCTTTCCAGGGATGTGACACGAGAGGAAGATGAGCTGCTCTCCAGTAAATGGTTGTCATGGTGACTTGTAGTTGCTCTGTGGTGAGAATTCTAGGCTGAACATCCAGCTCTGGACTCAGTAGCACAAAGCAGGGTTTCTGATCATACAATAATGGTGAATGTTACAGTCTGGGGATAGTTGGAGCCCAGGTTTTCCTCACTCCCCAAAGTAACCAAGAATAGAGAGTATCTGAGTAATTCAGGGTGACCACCAAACAGCAGAACCAGAGAGATACCATGGAGAGGAATATACACAGTGCCCAAGGCCAGATCAATGTATACCTTGCTCCTGGTCATCCCTGAGAAGTGTTACAGCATTGCAGCCCTGTAATTTATGCTACACTATGTTAATATCCTTGAGATCCAGAAAAAGGTAGATTGACAAGTTCACTTAGAGAAAATCAATTGCATCCCATTGACAGATTAGATTCATGGTTCATTCAGCATGTGCGTGGGGTGTTAAAGAGCACTGACTCCCCCGACCCCCATGGTAAGTTTTATAAGCCTCATCAATTTCTGTCCAACTAAACATTTTCATCTGGGTTATTAATTTAAAATACCAGAATTTGATGAGTTAAATCATTTCTAAGCTTTTGGACACCTTGGCCAGCACAACTTGGCCATCACAGCTTTAATTCAATTAGCACGAGTAAAGGAAACTCAGTGAGACTGTGTAAGTATGTGCTGATTAGTTCTAACACTAAGGGGGGAAAGGCTTTTATGGGCAGCCATTGGCAGTGCCCACAGCAGCAGCGTCCTGAAAAGAGGACGATGTACGTGGTCCCGATGTCCTTGTCAAAGATCCTTGACACCTCAGTCCCGTGCCAACCTCCATGGCTATTTTTAGCCCTTGATTTACTTAAAGTCTGAGAGTCATGGATTAAAGTCTGCAATCCTGGAGTTTATCTGTAAGGCACACGCTGGTGGACTTAGCAGATGCTAGCACTCGGTGCAGTAAGAGGACAAGGCCCACAGTGCCCAATGCAGTGTGCTTGAGTCCTTCCTCCCGATTCTGTTTCCGCAACGCTGTAGCTTTCAGCTAGTGAGTTTCTGGTTCCTACATGTGCTAGTGCCTGGAGACAAATAGCTTCCTGGGCTCTTTCTCCCACCTCCATCATGCTCTCGCTTGATGAGGAACAGGGAGATCAATGAGAGAAAGCAAGCTTGAAAGAAGCAAAAATGGCTGTTGAGAGATGGCTCACTCCCGCATAATAAGGCTTGAGCCATGCTGAGACCAATCCAATGGCAGGGTCATCAGGAGTATAGGTGCTTAGCTCTCACCCCAACAAAGACTTTCAGTGGAAGGCATGATTTCTCTGCTTGTTCATTTCCTTTTCCATTCTAGAGCCAATCCCTCCTCTTAATGATCAAGTTCCAACCCTTTCACTTGTCTGAGTGTTTGCACCAGTAATTCTTTGTCATTGACTTTCTTTTATTTCCTTTCTTTCTTTCTTTCTTTCTTTCTTTCTTTCTTTCTTTCTTTCTTTCTTTCTTTCTTTCTGTTTTCGTTTTTTTAGAGACAAGATTTCTTTGTTGTAACTCTGGCTGCCCTGGAACTCACTCTGTAGGCCAGGCTGGCTTTGAACTCACAGAGATCTGCATGCCTCTGTCTCCCAAGTGCTGGGATTAAAGGCATACCACACCACTGCCACTTTTGTTTGGATCATTATTGTGAGTGTGTGCGTATCATTTCTCACATTTTGGAAGCACACACTATCATTTGTATTTTACTTTCTCCCTGCTTTTGGATCCATTTTCTACCAAACTCTTTGAAACTATTTTGTGTAGTAATCAATCCCTGCCCCCCACACCCCCTTAACTTTTAACCACTTCAAATCAAGTTCTTGCTCCCAAATTGCTCTTATTTCTTTTGATAGTTACCTCTGTTCCAACAATCAGATTTTAGGCCTGATCTAACTTCATCTACCAACAGCATTTGGTGAGACGAGCTGTTTCTTCTCCTTCCATTCTCGACAACTGCCCCCCCCCCCCCCCCAGTTTTCAGGCTAGCCTGCTCTCTCTGTCTCCTCTTCTTAACTTCCTTTGTTCTTGACAGCCCAGTCTCCACTTGCTGATCTCATCCAATGTTGTTTCTGCGGCTAAGACCTCCCTTCTGAGCTGCAGACCCAGTTATCCACTGCCTACTGTACATCACACACTGCCACCCGACATGTCAAACACCTACTTCTGGATCCCCAGATGTTCCAAGGGCCTCCATGCCTGGCTCTGTGGATGACAACTTTATCTTTCCAGTTTCTCAAGTCAAAAACTTTGAATTCATTATTGACTCCAGTGTTTTTCTCACATTCCCCGCTCGCCATATGTCGGAAATTCTGTGATTCAAAATATAACCATAATTTGTCTGCTCATTTAACTACCTTCACATTGGCCTAAACTGCTATCCTCTCTCTTTCGGATAGATATGGTAACCTGCCAACAACATCTCTCTCTTCTCCTGTCTATGGCCTCTCTAATTTATTTCCCAGAGCAGCCCTTGTAAAAACATGACAAAATGATTTAATATCTGAAATTTTGCTAATGTAATTCGTTGCATTAACAGAGTAATGATAAAACTGCAGAATCTCAATAGGTGATGAAAAATACATCTGATAAACATCAAAACCAATATTTGATTTAAAAAAATTAAACATCCTTTCAGTAAACTAAAAACAGAAGGGGATTAAAAACTATATTTGAAAACCACAGGTTATCTACAAAAACAAAGAAACAGAAAAGGCACATAACGCGGTGCTCAAAAGGAGCAAGATAACGATACTGTCAGCTCCTTTTGAACGTGGTACTAGAGGTCCAACAAGACAACAAGAAACAGAAAATTTAAAGATTAGGAAGAAATATATAAAGCACTTTCACTCACAAATTAAATAATAATATATATTGAATTCTCCCCCAAAGAATCGACAAACTGTAATACAGGTGAATTGAACGCATTGTTTCTGGATACCGTGTAAATATAAGAAGTTATTTTTCTTTTCTATATACTTACAAAAATTTCAAATTATGGGGCTAGTAGTGTGATTAGCTGGTAGAATGCTTAGCATGCACAAAGCCCTGGGCTTGAGAGATCCAGTGCCTTATAATCTGGGCATGGTAGTTTATGCCTTTCAACCTTTCAGGGTGTAGGGACAAGAGGATCAGAAGTTCAAGGTCATCTTTGGGAACACAATGAGTTCAAGGTCAGCCTGGGCTACTTGAGACTCCATCTCAAAAAATTCAAGTGAATTGAAAAAGTTCTGATTTACGATAACATAAAATCATCAGAAGCCTAATAAAATCTATGAACAGACGTCTTCTACATGAAAATCTGTAGAAGAGATTAAAGACTCAAATAAATGGAGAAATATTTACATTGATAGATGACTCAATACTAAATGTAAATTTTTGCTAAACCGATCTTTGGGTTCAAATTCATTCCTAATCAAAATCAAAGAAGTAATTGTTTTTCTGGTAATTGACAAGGGGCTTCTAAAATTTGTAAATACGCAAAGAATCTTGCACAATCAGAACAGCATTGAAGAAGAATAACCAAGTTGGAGGACTTCATGCTTCCAAATTTCATGACTTAATGTATAGCTACAGCAGTTAAGGCAGTATGATACGGGTACATCTGCAGACAAATCGGTAAAACAGAACTGAAAGACCAGAACAGCCCTACAAACATGTGGAGGGAGGAGAAAGGGAGATAGGGAGAGAAAACACAAAATTCAGAGATAAAGAATGGTTTCTATACCAACAAGCCTGGCAACATGGCTCAGTAAGAGTGCTTACTGCTAATCCGGATGACTAGAGTTTGATCTCTGGTGCCAACATGGTGGAAGGAAAGAACTAATTCACAAAAGATGTCCTCTGACTTACACATGCACACCACCTCACATGCACAGAATATCACAAACACGCAACCACGCACACACACAAACACATACTAAATAAGTGGAATGCAATAAAGCTCTGAAAATGTATTATCTTAAAGTGTAATAAATAAGCTATAACTATCAGGAAATATCCACAACACAAATACTTGACAAAGATTAGTAGCAAAAATGCTTAAAGAAGTCATTCAAAACACTAAGAAAACAGATGAACAGTTTTAAATACAAAAAACTTAAATAGGTATTCCACAAAAAGACTAATTCAAACAGCTAGTAAATCTGCGACAGAGTACGTGTTACTCCCTACTCACTAGAGTGAACACACGCCTATACTTACCAAAATGTCTAAAGATATAAAACTGATGATACTGTTTATGATAACAAGGAGTTATTGCAAGTCTCATGCATTCCAGGAATGGGTAAAAGCTGCACATTGTCCATACATACCTCAGTGTCCCTCCCCTCTGACTCAATAACGCACTCAGATGAAATACTCCTGAGTTCATCCCAGACGAATGGGTGCGATGTCTACCAAAAGGCCTGCACGGGGGTGTCTACGGGAGACAAACTTTAGAAGATATTCAACTACAATCAGGGGAGTGGATAAATTATGCTGTTTCTCTGTGATAAAATACTATGAGTCAATAAAATAAGACTTCTATCACGCAGCCACATCAATAAATCATGCAGACAAATGAGCTGAAGTAGCCAGACACAGATGCCTATGTAGTTATAGAAATCCTTTTAGTGAAAGTTCAATGACAGACAGAATTAATCAGTGGTGTTCAACATCAGAATAGTCGTTACTTTGGACAGCGGGTATGAGGTTATAGACTGGGAAATGACAAGGTTGTCACTGCGGGGTACAGCAGTAGCTTGCATCTTAACCTGGATGATGGTCACAGGGTGACTGCATACGAAAACAACCCGCAAATATGCCTGTGTTTGATAATAAATTACACCTCAGTTGAAAACATGTACCCAAATGTTCATCAATCAAACTGTATCCTATCTATAATTCAGGAAAGAAGGGAAATAGACGGATTGCTTATTTATAAAAGATGAATAAATCAGTAATTGTAATATTGGGTGATAGGAACAAAAGAACTTTTGTTGTTGGTGGTGGTATTTTTCCCGTGCTACCTGCCTGTTTCTTTGGTTTTAAATGACAGTAATGCAAAGTTTAGAGTAAACAAAAATTAATAACAATGTCTCAGATCCTTACATGCTTCTGCTTGATTCTTGTCATGACTCCTACCTCATTCCATCTGATGGTTGAGGTCTTTTCAGTAACTGCAGGTCCTAAGAGCTGTCTCTACAGCTTCCGCTATTTTCTCACTCACCCATTCCAGTGCCAGTAGCATTCTCCCTGCTAGGGTTTTGCATAGACTGTGTTCTCTGTCTAGAAAGCATTCTCATCTCCTTTAGCCTCTGCTCAGACACCGTCTATTGATGAAAACATGCTGCCACTTTTCTTACAATTGCAATCCACCCCCTGTCACTATTGTCATCCACTATTCTCATACATTTTCCCCAAACAACCAACTGTGTGCTGGCACAGTCAACAATTCACTTATTTTTTTTTTTTATCATTTATTGTTTTTAATTGGTTACTGCTTGCTTATTGTCAATCTTCTTCCAACCTCTTCTCTAAAATTCAAGCCACTGAAAAACATCATCTTAGTTTCTTTGGCCCAGAAAAGTATTAAAAAATCCTAAACAGTACTAAGGTTTTCAAAGCACCTGGTGTATAATATGGGCCAATAAAGACTAGATCAATGAATCAATGAACAGTCAATCAACAAAAATACTAGCTCAGCCTTTATCTTCCTTGCATTGGGCCCCACGAAGAGAACATTCAGGAAGTACCAACAGGATTGCAGTTGGTCCATATAGGATTTGGTTTGTTACTAAAATGCCCTGGCAGTCTTTTGTGGTAAGGAACATGTTGGTAAGGAGCTTATTTATTTCTATAAGTTACTGAAGACAATCTTCAGAGACTTGGAAGAAAGAAATACCGGAGCCTGGCTTCCTCTGCTCCAGTTGGCTTCACTGAGTAGACCCAGAACTTAGGAAAAACAAGACAATGAACAAGCAAATGACTGTCTGTCACTCTGGAATTTGTATCACAAGACACAACCAAAACTAAACATTGTGATGGATGCTTAATTGGAATAAGTTAGGTTGTACACAGGCAGACAAGGAGATGCACACAACAGCCAAGTAGGAACCCAGGGCCTTTGAAGAACAAGAGGACAACCTCTATCCTGAATCTCAAGCACAACTTCAAGCATTTGTCCCCAAATGTTCCTAGAGGAATCTCTCCTGGTTTTGATGCCTTTTGCAACCCTTAAAATACTGCCTTACTCAAGTTTGAGGAGCTCTCTGTTCATTGAAAGGGCATCTTTAAAACAGGGTTCCTGAGCCCTGAATGCAGGGCCTATGGGACATTCAGATGGAGGCACACCAGTGTACTCCAGACACTGATCTAAATGATTAGTATAGATTCTGAAGCTGAATCCAGAAATATGGATTCAAACATCAATGCTTTGTGAATGGGGAGTTGTGCTTTTAACAGCTCCCTAGATTCTTCTTATCTGCAGATCAGTTTGGGGAATCACATAGGCTACTATTTCAGAAACAAACCCTTAGCTCATTTCTATAGCTCAAATGGGACTCTTTATAATTTGGGACAATATTTACATTGCAAATTCGAGGCATGCATTTTTTCATATACCTGTATCATCTCCCTCCTCCATATAAACAGTCTACTAAAGGTGCAAAAGCCTAGCTAATAGCCCTCAGATTTCCCTGGAGTGAGTCCCCTTCTCTGGAAACATTGCCTTAGTCTGTATATGCAAAATACTACTAAAAGAGCAAGTCTCTTCACACGGTAGGCAGTCAGCCGTGAGCCGGTTGTTCCCTGGAGGTCACTCGGTCCTACACCAGGGTCACACTGACAAAGCAATGGACCACATGGGGGCTTAGTATATTTTATGATTCATAATAACAGTCCATGTGATGCATCTGAGATAAAAGTGCTAATCAAATTTCACGCTCCAAGGTGTGAGCTGATTATTGCTGACCAAGAGGGGATTTATTCCCAGTGGTTCTGACAGGCACTGAGGATCAGGTGCACTCTGTGAGATTCGCACACTGCTGACCATCCCTAAAAGGGAAGACCTGTAAGACAGAAGGCCCGAAGTCAGACACCCAGCTTCTGTTGTTTCTCAAATCAAGGACAGGAGAAGGCCATAAGAGACTCTCTATAGGGACCCGATTTGCTGAGAAAGATGGACCTGGATTGCATAGCACGTGCTTGGGGGAGAGCTGGAAGAACTTATTGCCAGGTGTTTTTCTCAACCTAGAAAGGAAAACCAATCTTAAAGGTCTTTGCTATATCTTTTAGGCAGGGTCTCATAGCACAGGCTGACCCCAAGTTCACTATGTCATTCAGGCTGACCTTGAACTCCTCATCCCTCCTTGAGTTCTGGGATTGCAGATGAACATCAGCATGCTCCAAGGTCAGGTTGGTTGGTTGTTGCCAACACTGAGAATGCAGAGCCCCATGCATACAAGGCAAACATCTGCCAGCTAAGGTATACCTCCAGACTTCTGCACCTTTTGTGTCTTAGTTGCTATTAGTCTCAGCATTTGTGAAGTCAGGATGTTAATATTACCTACTTCTTGAGGTGGTTGATGAAGGTGAGCAATTTGGAATTCTGAAGTGGACCAAACTATTAAACTCACAACCAGGGAGACACCAAAGCCCAAGCCCTTGGCTGGGAAACAGCAACTCTTAGTTTTCAAAATAGTAGTTTGTAATTAAGATCTTTGATTGGACAAGGGGCATACACACAGACTCAAAGCCTAAAGAATTTTTAAGGGAACTACAAAACCAAAAAATTCCTAAGACTACTAGCTCTTCAACAGCTAAGGCGATTCTTGGGACTTGCATTAGCAAGGAACTGACAACAGTTTGACAGCTCCTGAGCTTGTTTCCCCAGCAAACCGGGAAGCAGGCCATGGAAAGGAGTAAACTGGGATGATCCTTCTAGGAGCAGATGTGGGTGTTGGGAAGAAACCAGACCCTGGCAATGGGTTATAACTTTCTCCTATTTCCAGAATGCCCCTGGCCTCTTGGTTTGAGCTGAGATAAGACAAACTGCTTCTCCTAGTGCACGCCTCAAGCTCACTGGAGCATGGTGTCACTCAAACCACTCTCCCTACAAGTAAGTGGACTGATTCCTCCTTCCTTCCCCAAGCAACTTTACTCATTTCTGGACTTGATTTCAAATCAGTTCTCCTCCTCTCAAACTCCTCCCTAACTCCCTCAGACCACCGAACACTTTCCATCTTAAGAATGTCTTGTAGGTAATTTTCTTCAGTAAGCATCAATGTTGTGCATGGAGATAATTTTCACACTTGCTTAGATGATGTCAAGATGATGAATTAGAAGAAAGATCTCATCTGTGAGACAGATACTGATGCCAAGGAGATTTTGGAGGACTCCTCATCTTCTCTAAATCGTGGGGTCTTTGTCTATTAGATTCAGGAAATCATACTTTTATAGAACAATTTTAAAGATTTAAACAACATATAAATCCTTTGACACATAGTAGGTGTTTCATATGTTTTTATTCATATTTATTTTTCACATGTTCCTATTTGATATATCTGAATCTTAAATTAAGATATTCAAGAATAGAATCAGCCTCATAAAAGTCTACATTTTTCACAGATTAGTTGTGTAAGTACTTATGAAATATTTGTAACTAAGGACCAAGGTAACATTATAGGTAGGGTCATTTTGCTCTCTTAGTATTTCTAAAATATGAGTCTGAGGAAAGTAAGCTTCTGTTTATTTCCAGAGTAAATGTCCTTTATTTAATATCAGATGACCAGTGGAATAGAAGATCTGGAACCTAGACATTCAGATATTGAGACTTTACCTATGGACTCCGCATTGCATGATCAAAAATACAGCAGGGAAAAAAAAAACCAACTTGTAACACAGAATAGAATTTTTCCCATCCCCAAATGAAAAGAGAGGAGAGTTGATGAAAGACCCATAAAGGAATCGGGGCAACAGGCTCAAGGATCTGAGACCAGAGACAAGAATGTCCTTTTAACAAAATCAGGTCTTCTGACTCCTGATCCAGGTTTGTATTTCCTATCTAGAGTCAGCTATCTGCTGTGGTCTGACCACCCCAGGTTAAGCAGGAACCTAGAAGCATCTGGCTAAGGTATGTTCCCTAAGCATCCCCAAGTGAATTAAAGACACATGTTCTCCTTTAAAATCCAAGTAACTGGGGCTGGAGCTATGATGGCTCAGTGTTTAAGAGCACTTGTTGCTCTTTCAGAGGACCCAGTTGCTAGCACCCACATGATGGTTCACAACCTCCTGGAATTCTAGTTTCAAGGGACTCAACACCCTCATCTGACTTCCTCTGACCTCCTCTGGTACCAGGCATGCACCAGGATGTGGTGCATTTGCATACAGTCTGGCAAACACTCAGTCACACAAAGTAAAATAGATTAAAAAATGTAAAAGTTTTCATCTAAACACTACAAGGAACAAAAACCTTTCTCTAAGACATACAATTTGTTTGATTCTTGGATATCTTTAAGAACACCCATGTGCCCTCCCACATACCCCCAGAAAAGACAGGAAAGGGTTGCATTTCCAAAATAGAAAGAAGTGGCTACTGTTGTTGTACCATGTCAATCATTCCACGTTTACATCTTTAAAAAACGTCCATTCATCCACCAACCTGCAAGTTATCTTTAGGCCATTTCCTTCTTGTTCTTCTTGGTTTAATGATTTCCCTTGAAAAGCCCTGTGTGTTCCAGGGGAAACAGACCTTCTGAGGCCAAGCTCATGTCCAGCATGGGCCCTCTGGTTTACTGTTGGAGTCTTGTATTTCTCCACCTTGAGTTCCTCTTCTACCATCAGGCTGTGCATTGCCATCAGCCTTCGAAAAGCCTCATAACTCAGGATGACAATATAGAGACCATTAAGCCTGCATACTTCAGCAGAACTGCCTCACTGCTGTCTCTTCTCTGGGCTATAAAGATTTCTCACAGCTCACATGGGCCCCTCAAGCACTGGACTTGACAGGTTACCCTCAGAAGGCCACTTCCAAGACCAAAGCCATTTTTTACTCAAGCTCTCTAGCTACAGAGGCCTCAAAGTGCTGCACAGTGATTTTGATGACGATGGCTCTGAGATATTACCCAGGCATGGCCCATTGATTAGATCTCCAAACTAGTGATCAGATCTAGTTTAACTACCTCGAAACACACATCCCCTCACGCCCATACACCAAAACATGTCCACTCTCCTTACTTAGGGTTAGAGAAAATCCACGGCCTACACTACAGGAATGTGCTCACTAGTTTATGATGAACGGGCAATGATGTCTTAACTCAAGGCTCTCAGGTCAAGTATAATGACCCTGAAATTCTCATATAAAAAAGAACATTTTTCAGAGCTTGGTGGAATGACATTCTCGTAAAACTTGGGATCTACTGAAGTTATCAATTTTCAGTTGTCTTTGTCCAGCTCCTTGAGCTCCTTCACAGACTCACTCCCCGAGTTGCTCCTATAGGCAGACTAGTAGAAGTTGAAGGCTAAGGTTGGCACTGTCAAACAGACATCAACATTTTAAAAGCAGATAACACAGTCGAGAGCAAACATACCCAACCTCCCGGGCTTGTGTGACATTAGCCAGCACCATTTTCTGTGGCGTTCTAGTCAAAGGCTATGAGACAAGGTAATCCCAGTCTCTCATTACCCTCCGGTGCCTGATGGTACAATCTAAATTGTGAAATGCTGTGAAGCCTCACAGACGAAACTCTAGGACTCTCGATTTGATATGCAGAGGCATCTATTCTGAATTAGAGCTCCCTCATTATCATATTAGATCTCTGCCAGTTTAACATCTTATGGCAATGTCCATATAAATCACCTCTGGCCAGAACAACCTCTTGCAATGTTGGAAATATTCTTTCCATTAAGAAACCACCAGCTACATATGGCTACTGACCATTGTGACATGTGACAGGACAAATGAGGTGCTGAATTGCATTTACTTTAGCTTAAGCATAAATTTTTAGGTTAATGCTACTGTCCACTTTGGTCAGAGAGGCGTCTTCTTGCAATAGGAAGCAGCCGCTGCTGTTGAACCGCTGAACGCTCAGGCTCAAGTGGGGTTTCTATTTCACACCCTCCATGGCTCAGGGAACATGGTGGGCGAGGGGACAGAAAGGATACAGGAGCTGGAGGAAGGACAAGGGTGTGTGGGAATGCTGTCTCTGTGCGTGGCATGGCTATTTCACTCTTGAATTTTCAGCAGCTGTGGCTACCTGGCCAAGACCTGCACAAAACTGGACTCACCAGCATTCTGTCATGGAGGGTAGAAGAACTAGTACCAGCCCTCCCTGAGGATCTATAGGTAATTAGTGCTGATTGGGGCAGTAGGCATTTTTTTCCAGGGGTATAACCACTGTTGAGTTGCTCATGCTTCTGTAAATAACCATTCACTCAGGTTCCTGTAAGAAATCCTATTAAATTAATTTTTTAAATTAAATTTATCAACAGGAGGTCAGCCACTACCATATAAATGCTAAGTGTTTATGACATGGGCCCATGCTTGATCTCCCAGCGTTTTAAAAGCCCTAGGATAATAACTCAGACCAAAGTGACAAATAGATGAAGAAGGAGCATTAAGATTAGGCTCATAAACATAAAATACTAAAACGTGTGAGAGAAAGCCTCAGATGAAGAGTTCACAAATGAGACAATCAGTTGATACGATTCTCACCACTTCGCCACCAAGATTAAAGGCTATGGAAAGGAAGAGAAAAATTAAGAGGTGGGGGAGAGTTGTCATGAAGCAATTCTTTGGAAAAACTGTTTTCCACCACCCATACCTGTCTTCAAGTTTGATAAAAGAAAGAGTTTCTGTAGGCACAGAAGAAAAAAGACATGCTGAAATTGGTTAAACTCTACCTAAAACTTCATGCGAGAGCACGATCCTGGGGCAGAGCAGACACGGTTGTGCACTGGTAAGTGTTAGGGCACAACCCTCTAGACAAAAAGAAAACTTGAACACGCACATCATCAATACAATTTACCATATGTCCGCATATGCACGAACCATAGGCATGCATATTCCCACCATGGTCAATTTCCAATTGCCAGTCTGAAGTCCCTGAAGTTAGAGTTAGAGCTTGATACAGGTACAAACAGGTTTTATGTGTGATGCGCAGACATAAACCAGATTCACCACAGCACACGAGCCGGGGCTACTTTAGGAGTAGAAGCCAGCCCATAGTTCAAGACTTGCGTGTGTGAGGTCTACAGATGAGTGCATCTACAAATCACAACCAAGCCGAGCAAGCGTGTTACCTTTTCCTTACCGCTGTTGCCTGCTCTCTGTTCCTTTAGCCTTTGAATACATCAAAGGGGAGTTTAGGAATCTGCGGAAAAGATGAGGGAGCAAAAGAGCAGAACCTCAAAGCAGGCAGCTTCTAACTACTGGCCTTACAGCGTAAATGAGGAGACATTGCCTTTGTGAGTGGAGACAAAGACACTGGTTAGCACCATGGACAGAGCAATTCCAATCACAGACTTGAAATTAGGTTGTTGAGGCTTTAAGTTACTTTTTACCATTTGACAAACTTTTCTGAGGGTGCTGGGAAAATATAGAAGGATGGTGAGAGCTCAGAAGGATGGTTGCAGAATAGGGGTCAGAAACACTAAAATCCAGAGGCAGTGGATGACTACAGGAAAACAGCGTGTTCCAGACATAGTATAGCAGCTGCATGCATGAACTCACAGCAGTTGTGACAGCATGCACAGTACGTATGCAAAATCAAGCAGACAAAATGCTAGTGTGTGTGGGGAGGGGGTCACAAAGTCCCTCCGCGAGCTGAAGACCCATGGTGGCTGATGGCTGCTGGGTGAGGAAGAACCAGTTTTCCTCAAGAATGTGGCCACCGCGAGGCTACCGATAGACGGCCTGCTACTCATGCACACGCTGACAGGTGTAACGGGACACAGTGGGTTAAAAAGAGAAGAAGAACGAGTGAAATTAGGAAGGAATTGTGATGAGGGGAGAGGGATTGGAGATGAGGGAAAGAGGAGTTGACTTCGTCAAAACACATACGCATGTATGAGCTTCTCCATAAAAATGGACAAAAATAGCAATAATCAAGTTAAGCTTTTGTTATACAGTGAGCTGTGTGGTGAAGTATCCCTTTCCCCCATCTTCATCCTTATAATGTCCAAACAAGACATCGATATCATCAGAGAAATTGAAATAGTGTTCTTTATTGAGAGGCAAGACTTGGACAAACAGGTCACTTAATATAGAATTTCTTTTGCTGTTGTTTTGTTTTGTTTTCAAGACAGGGTTTCTCTGTTGTAACTCTGATTGTCCTAGAACTCACTCTGTAGACCAGGCTGGCCTGCCTCCCAGGCGCTGGGATCAAGGGTGTGCGCCACCACCGCCTGGCTAGACTATCTTATATAAATTATGCGTATGCGGGGAGGATGAGGGTGGGAGGATGGCGAAATCAAGACTCTGGCAATAAGCGTGGCCCTCATGGTATATGGTACTCATTCACGCCTGGTGATTTTCTCTTTAAAAACATAACTTTTGGGTTGGAGTGTGTAGTACGGTGGTGGAGCACTTGCCTGGCATTTGAGACGCCCTGTGTTCAATCCTCCGCATCGCCCCGCCTCGCAAAACAAATAATAGTAATTAGCTTTGAAAAAATGTTAATGAAAAAAAAACCCCACTTATTTCAAAAAGTATTCCATAGTTCTCAAAACCAAGTAAGAACCAGGCATAGTGGCACACACCTGTAATCCCAGCACCCTGGAGACCGAGGCGGGGAAAGTGCAAATCTAAAGTGAGAATGGCCTACCTAATGAATTCCAGAAGAGTAAAACCTTTGATCAAAAATAAATAAAGCAAGAGAATATTTATTCACTTTTAAATTTCAAAGGAAGCCTCCACCGTAGTAGAGGCAAGAGACTATGCAATCCAAACACCCCTAGGCATTGGTTGGGCTCCAGTTGACAGCATAACCCTCAGAGCTTAGAAGGCAATACCAACAAATATCAGGAGCCTGCCATATGTGAAGGACCCGACACACAGGTTAGACTGGACCTGCAAGAGCATGTTCTGCAGCGACGCCCGGTTTATGGCTTTTTAAAGATGAATGCTATCTGCTGGCCCTAAAGCAGCCATTTCCTCTCCATCAAAACCAAGCAGGAAAGCCAGGAACACTTCAGTTTCTCCTGATAGTTCAGGGACAGTTCATGATTCTCACAACAGAGTCAGGAGCTACTCATCTTGGCAACCTGTTCCTCAAATTCCATGTCTTTGCCCAGAGACTTCGCCTAGTTCTCCTGCGGTGAAACTACCACAGTAAAGAAAAAGCCGTGAGGCTCCCACTGCCAACAGGGGATAAATAGAGATGCTGGCCAACCCTTTGGTCCAGCAGGGATGCTTCGCCTGTGTTTCACCTGTGTGTGTGTGTGTGTGTCCGTAGGGCTCGCCTCCTGATCTGGGTAGAGCCTGTGTTAAAAGTGAGCATCAGGAAGATGCTTAAAGGTGACGATCCAAGAAGAAAAGTTTTCGCTGGTGTTTTCTGAGAACCCAAGAAGCAGCGCTGGAGACACACGCCGTGCCCCCTGTGCCTCCTGACTCAGAGATGGAACACAGGGTGCTCGTACCCTGTGCTCATATTGAGTGTCATTGCTTCCTTTCCCATGTCCATCGAAGTTGTCACTCCCACCTTGGCCTCTCCCTTTAGCTTCCTCAAGCTCAGTCCTTTCTGGATCTTAAAATTGTCCAAAACACTGAGATCCTCAGAATAATATAAATTTGCACACAGTTAGATAATCCTTCCAATCTTGAATATATTTTTCTCTCATCCACTAGAGTCTGTGGACCAGGGTCTGTGGGCTCGAGGTTCAGAAACCCTGTTCCAGACAGGTCCTCCACTGCTAATGCCTCTCAAAAGCACCTTCCTCTACTCCATCCTGCCTTCCCCAAGTACCGACTTCAGCATTAGGCTGTGCCAGTTGACTTGAGACCATGGGCAGATCAGTAGTTGTTTTCTGGGTCTGGTGGAAACAGCTAAGTTCCCTGAAATAAAACCTTATTATTGATTTTCTCTATTTTCTTGAACGTTTTCATAATCCCTGATTAAATCATAAACCACTGCACCGGGCATCTGCTGCTTCCATCTCTTGAGCCAAACCTCAATTTCTTTGGGGCCCTTGAACTCAAATACAGTAAGTTCCATAGCAATGCACTTCATTCTTTCACTCAGTTAATTGCCAACAGCTATTGAGTGGCTACTAAGGATCAGACGCTGCCCTTGGTGTCAGAAATGTAGATATAATAAACACAACTCATCTTAAGTTGGCAATTCTAAATTTTTCTTTCAAGACCATTGTATACTTATTGAGGTAACTACATAAGTTGAAAGGCCAGTTCTAAATATGTAATATGGACTGTCATTACATTTTGAGGAAACTCTCTAAGGTAAGCATCGTCATTATCCTCAGTTTGTGAATGGGATCATCAGAAAGTTCAAGAAATTCATCCAAACCAAGAGAGAAGCAAAGACAGAATGTGATACCAGACAGTCTGATTAAAATACCTTTAGATTCAACATATCTGGCTAGAGTTACAAAGCAGAGTTAGAGTTAGAAACCACCACTGAAATGTGAACAGATGTCTCACAAAAAAACAAAAGTCAGCCTAGCAATGTGCATGCATTTAAGCAACCCTGGGGATATCTGTGGTTGCCAAGAGGCTCAAAGTCAGCAAGAATGTAATCAGCAGGCATTGATGACTTTGTTAACCAGAGAGGGATTGAGTATTCTGGCAAGAGGGATGTTGTGGATGGATGGGAACGTGAGACTCAGGATTGCTGTGTTTGGTGGCAGTCATGGAACATAGGAGTCCAAAGTTATGTGTTTTAAAATTATATACATGCTTCTATTTATAACTTCGATGGACACAGAGATTAATTTTGAGGTTAAAAAAAGGATATAATATATATAATATAATATATATTATATGCAATATAATATATAATATAATAATAACATAATATATATAAAATAATATAATATAATGAAGAATATAAAAAGCAAGTACTAAGAGGTCTGACCAGTATGAAGAAAATCTTTTTTTTTTTAAATCCATTTCTTGTATCTGTAACCTCCAAGGGCTTCTGCTTGTTCTATAGAGACTCCCTAGAATTTAGGACTGGGAAGCATTGAGGGATACAACTCCTGGAAAGGGACAATTCACTGCTTTACAGAGTCAGAAGCTTACATCATTTGAGTGACCTTCCTTAAAAAGCGATTACTATCAAAATTAGATCCCCAACATTAGAGAGGACCAGAATCACAACTGCATCAGCTTTATAGCAAAATTGGCTCTGTGCAACTGTGTGATGAATGCAGAGCGGGGCTGCTAAGAAGGACTCACTGCTGACAACCGTGACATTGCCGTGACGGTGCTGACTGAGAGATCCATCCGGAGACCTTTGCAGTACAGAGAAACCACCGGAAGGCATTTTGATAAAAACATGCAGAACAGTGGGGAAGGCTGTTAGAAGGGAGGCTACGGGCAATGCAAGTCACTGAAAAAGATGTCCAGGGTCAATCTGAATGAGAAAACAATTTTTGCTTATCAGTTTGTCAGTTTTTAAATCCTAAGTCAACTAGCATATATAGTGCCTGTGTCTAGTACCTCTGTGCAAACTACAAAAAAAGACACTTGCATAGGTGGGCAAGATGGAAAGAGGAGTCCCTTTGGATACAGATCCAATCCTCCAAGCTGTGTGCGTGCACATGAGTAATATGGTGTGACACTGGTCAAGCTTTGTGGCAACGTAGAAAGAACGCCTTTCTCTCTCTGGGATGTTTCTCTTGCAGGGAGAAAGCTGAGCCAGGGAGATGCAGAGTGCCTCTCTGCCAGGCACCTCTGCACAATGTGCAATGCTCTCCATCAAACAGGGCAAGTCCCGCACCTAGAAGCTTGGCGTCTCTACTACACCTCCAAAGAACTTAATGCACAGTTCTCTGACTCAGAAAGTCTACTTCTTAGAAAGCTGTCTTAAGGAAATTATCAATGGGAAAGATAAAGATATAGATAGAACAAAATCTGTAGATTGTATTTATATAGTAAAAGCAAAACACCTATATGTCCAATAATAGAAAACTAGTTAATGAATGCATGGCCACACCTTACAGCAAAATACTGTCTGTGGTTCTAGCTAGTTGGAGGCTGGAAAAAAAAAAAAAAAAAAAGAAGGTACTCAAGTTCAAAGCCTGCCTGGACCACTGACGGATTTCAAGGCTAGCCTAAGGAACTCAGTGAGACCCTGCCTCAAAACCAAATGCAAAAAGAGAGCTAGATACAGGCTCCACAGTAGAGTGCTTTTCTAGCAAGTTCAAGGCCTGGGTTCAATCCTCAATATTAAATTGTAATGAGCCTAGATAGTGGTAGAAAGACCAGGACTCCAAGACCAGCCTAGGCTACACAGAAAAACCTTATTTCAAACAAAGCAACAAGAACAATGGCAGATTGTTAAAATGTATTTACCATGAAAGACTAGAAGTTTTGTTCTTTATGCTTTTCAATGTTCGTTTTGGTCCTTTGCACATGGCGTACCATTAGCATTGTTACAAACACTTTACAACAGTATTCAGACTTGAGGGGCAGAGAGAAAGTGGGAGCCAAGCGTGAACACAGCCTTGACCTCATGGGCATATTATTCTCACCTCATTGATTTCCACTTCTTTTGCGTCTGTGCTGTGCTTCATTACACTCTATCCTACAGTGATGGATGGATGGTCATCGGAGGAATTGCCTCTGGCTACCACCACCTTTCAAAACAGCTCCACATGCTTGAGCACTAAGACAAAACAGCTGGGGTCACTAAAGATCCGCCACAGAAGGTGACTCCACCAAGAGCTGGGCTGGAACAACTAATTGACTTAGCTACTTTCTTCCAGATTTATGGAACGCCACTGTGGAGTAATTAAATTTACTGAACTATTTCCACGAGATATTAACTTTAAGTAATCCTCATGAAACATAAATTAAGAGCTGGGTTTGGGTTTTGTTTTGCTGTTTTTCATTTTGGAATCAGTAATTAAAGATTATTCAATTATGATAATGTGTTTCTTTTAGGAGTGGTTCTGTAGCTGAGGTCTGATGAACACTGTGCAGCCTGGGTGATAATATTTCATTTTTTAACTGTTTTTTTTTTTATTTCAGTGCTAGCCATCAAATGCCTTGCATATGCTACACAGGTGTTTTACCACTGAGCTATAGACACCCCAGTCCTAATGGTTGTGAGGGGATAAGCACAGTAGTACATACTTGAGATCTTAGCACTTTGGAGCAAAGCTGGGAGAATTATCTCAAGTTCAAGGCCAGCCTGGGCCACCTGGAGACATGAAGAGACTCTATCTTGTCTTAGACAAACAACACTCCTCTAAAGTTCCAAATGAAGGAGATTTTATTTTTACATTTATTTAGTTTTCATTTGTTTGTTTTCAAGACAGGGTCTCTCTATTGTAACTCTGGCTCTCCTGGAACTCACTCTGTAGACCAGGCTGGCCTCAAATTCAGAGAGACCTGCCTCTCTCGGCCTCCTGAGTGCTGGGATTAAAGGTGTGGGCCACCACTGCCCTGCGAAGGAGTTATTATACAAATATCCGTTCTCAATTTCTATGTAGTTGGCTCGTCTCTAAACATCATCTTTACATGTCCAGACTATTTTTAATCCCTAGGCTGAGAGACAGGTTCCTAGACACATTCATGTAGTGCCCTGGAGCCTAGCACACCCTAGACCGCTTTGGAGCATGTGGGAAAATTCAGAAAAGGCTTTAGTTTAATCATCGTAATGGTGGCATACAGTGGCCAGAGCGGGGTGTGAGGGCTTAGGCCATGAGATCCCAAATCTTCTCCAGGTATTGAAGGGAGAGGCCCTTCTGTGTCATTCTGGCAGGGCTGCACAGCCTGGCCTGGCTCCTTCTCTCCCAAACCACTCTTGCCTCAAGCCTCTCCCAGGAAGTTTATGGAGTGCTAGATGTTGATGTGCATAGCATCCCTGGTGAGCATGTGATCAGCACTCCTTCTGGCAAGTACTTAGCAGCCACTGGAGCAGAAGGCAAATCCAGATACAAATTGACATGCAGGTGAATTACAGCTCCTGGCTTTGCAGGAAGCACAGTGCTCTCTGCAGTCCAAGTTCCCGCTCATGGGATCCAGAAGGCTCTGGAAGAGGAGAGGAAATAGGCTTCTGAGTGAGATGAGGTCTGACTTCTTCCTAATATGGGTGACTTTACTTCCCTAAGCCTTAGCTTCTTTATTTGAAAGACAGGGCTGTACTGCAGGACCCATGGAGGGTACTGTGATATCAGCAAGCTCTGTTGTGACTTCAGACAAAGGTACTCACCCATGTGTGGGATTCTCTCCTCCCTCACATCCCAGGTTTCTTCTCTCATTCTATCCTCAGTGCCAACGGCTCCCAACTCTGTCTACATTTTAGGGTCACCTGAGAATCACAGAAATGCATTAGCTATCTACTGCTGTGTAACAAATCACTTCAAAGCTTAGTGGCTTAAGAAACACGTTTTTATTGTTTCTCAGGCTCTGTGTATGGGAAAACTGGTAGTAGCCTAGCCAGATAGTCTGACTCAGAGCTTCTCATGCTGCAGTTGTCAACGTCCCCTGTACTGCAGTCACCTGAGGCCTCACTGGGATAGGAGGATATATTTCCAGGTCAACTCACACTGGGATGATCAGAGTCTTCACTGTCTGGATAGCTTTCTGAGCTTAGTGCCAAATGGAAGCCTCCCTTTGTGAGTGGGGTTCCCTCATCCCACCTGACCTTACTTAGAGAGTGCCTCTAATCTTGCCTTCTGACCTTATTTGGAAAAAGACCCTGACACAGAGCCTCCTGCAAACTCTAGATTACCCTGGCACAAAGCCTCCTGTGGACTCTAGATGACCCTGCACTTTCCGGCTCTGCCCCATATGGTAATTAGGTGCTGACCCCTTGCTCCTTAAGGAGCCCTTATATACTGTGACTCTGAAATAATAAAGTGAGCTGTATGCACTGTATGACAGTCTCTCAGGAAGTCTGTTTCCTGTCTCTCAGCCTCTGCCCAAAGACCTCAGAACCCAGGATGGGCAGCTGCTCGCACTTTTCTCCTGAAGGCTGAGTCGGTGTGCAATGGTTTGGCTATCCCCAGGGGAAAAAGGGGACTGGGGAGGAAGGACCAGACTTCACCATGTGGGCCTCTCTGCTGGTTTATAGCATGGCATTTGGATCTTCCCAAAGCAATGCCACTCTGCTTCTTATGACCTTGTTTTCAACCATGTACTGTTACCACCATCTTATTCTCTTAGGCAGAAACCAGGCATTAAGGCTAGCTACACTTGTGGGAAGGATCACTGGGGCCCACCTTCGAGTCTTCCCAGGCTCCAATTCCAATAATTTCCATTTAGCCAACTTGGGACCAAAGCTTTTCTTTTCTTTTCTTTTCTTTTCTTTTCTTTTCTTTCCTTTTCTTCCCCTCCATTTTAAATCTCCTTAAGAAGTTCAGGGTGCCACCAAAGGTTAAAATCCCATGCTCTATACAGTTCCCCATTGATATCTTCTCTTCAGCCCAGTGTGGTCTGGTTGATCCTTCCCCTTAACATGTCCTCAAATGACTTGTCACCTATGGCTGAGTGTTTTCTGGTCTTCCACAGTGACACTAGAAGCAGAAGGCAGAAGGTTCCAGGGAAACAGGGTCAATCCTAGTGCAAGATTACGGCAGCAGTGGAGTTGAAGGCTGAGGAACCAAACAGTATACGCTGCAAAGATCCGTGGAAGGTTTTGAACCTGAAAAAGCTGTTGCTGCTCTTGATGCATAGTATATTGCTATTATTAGCTGTGTCTGTATGTGTGTGTGTGTATTTGAATTTTTAGAAACTTTAGCTGCTGGAAAAATATACCAGTTTATCATGCTGGGTTGGCATTGTACAGAAATGAATACCCATATTGGTCTGGAAATGTTAAGCTTAAATTCTTCCATTTGTACAGGGGTAATGAACTGTTTTAAATGTGTGAAATCTTATCTATGTGAGTTTGATTACAGAAACTAATAAAGTATTCTCTAAATAATGGAGAGTGGAAAAGGGATCCCTGGAAGGCCCTGGAGCAACTGGAGCAAGTAGCTCTGCCAGAGACCAGGCAGAGTCAGGGGCTAGACAAGCTAGAAATCACAATGATGAAAGAAAGGGCTAGGCATGCATACCTTGCAGGAACAGGCTACTAGCAACAAGGAGAGCCAGAAGCCAGGGCTACCTGTGGGCTAGTTTCCAGTTGCTTGCTTACTCTCCTACCCGTGGGAGAGCCAACCCCCAAACACCTCCTTACAATGCCAGCCAAGAGCAGTCTGGAGTGTGAATGCAAAGCACAGACATTCCTAGCTTCTTGGCAGAAGCGGTTCCCCTAACACAAGCTGCCCTCAACCCCTCTTCCAGTAAGCAAGCTTTCCTGGCTCATTATAATGCTAGCATTGCCATCCACAAGATGAAAGTTGCCTACAACAAAAATAAACATAAAATGGTTATGATATACACATCACTGGGGACCAGAGTGTCCATCATCACAGATGGCTTATTCATCTCTGTGTAATGAAATCAAGATCGTAATTGTATATTTCCAGCCTGTTCGCTCTCCCTGCTTGCTAAATAGGGTTATGGCTTTGTCTAGCTGATCAGTCACTGCCTGCTCTTGCCCTCTGGCCTTCTGTAGGCAGAATCTAGAGAAAGGCAAAGGACAGAAGGACGAGAAGAATCAGAACATGGTCTGAAAGAAGGATGAGTATGTGTGAGGGTAGCTAGGAGTGGCAGGCGTGGATTTATATAACATGAGAAAATGAATGAAAGAGGAAAAGGTTACAAAAACAGAAATGATTCCTTTTTTAAACTGAATGGCAAGTTTAAAAAATATGGTTATTTTGAAATTTCTTTTCAGTAAATGATCTTCTTTAAATCCTGTTTTGAGACTGGATTATTGGGGTCCCTGTCTTAGTGAGCCTCATTAGTACCTACAATGCCTAGAACAGCAGAGGATAGCAATTACTGGAAAGCATTGTTAAATAAATAGTACGCACCCACTAAGTTCCCGAGGCACTCCTGCAGAGCTGCAGTACAAGACAACGCACCCAAGCTACCGATGTGAGGCCAAGCACTCTGCGATCATGGGTAGCTCTCAGAGCTTGCTCAGCCTCTGAGTGTGAAGTCAGCCATGACTTCTTACCCCAGTACAGAACCCGTAGAGCCTCCTCCCTTCTTCCTTCTTCCTCAAGTATCTCTGGTTCCTGATCCAAATATCTACTACTGGGCACCATTCATGTTACCTACCTAAGGTTTTTCCTTCTTTGTCCCCACATGCCACGGTCTCAGAACAAGACCTTACTGTCTCTTTTCTAGACCAACACTACTAAACAGTCTCCCTGCATCACCATCCACTACCTTTTTACTTAAAATTCAACACTGGCTTCCCACAACTTACAGGATTAAGTTCAAAGGCATAAAAAGTCCTTTCTAACCCCCTTGGCTAACACCAGTGCAGTCACGGTGCCTGTCTTAAATGCTAGGAGCTTTTTACACCTCTCTACCTTTGACTGGGTTCTTTCCTTCCTCTGATGGTTAGTCCTTCACCATCACAGGCACCCAGCCTCTGTCTGGAGGTCACCTATGGTGTCTGCCAGGGGCTGGTTCTATTTTGGGGCACCCTAGATATATATAACCACACTATTTCCCACTGTTCCCTACATAGGATCCCAAGTCTGGTATTTATAACTTTGGTGTGCCTACTGCTATTTTTGTTTTGTAAAATATACTTTATTGTTCTTTAAAAGGGCCCAGGGTTTGGTTTTCAATCGGGCTGCACACTTTCACTCAGTACGACATCTCTCTCACCATGTCAAACTGGACTCAGCTAGCAATATTTCATTAAATCCAAAAGAAAAAAAAATAGTTTTAATTTTGAGGGGGAAAAAAAGTACCGTTCTGTGAACAATTTACATTAATCTTATTTAAAACAAACTTGGGACTGTTTTATGTTGTTTTATGCATCCTTCTTACACAGAAACAGGAATGTAATTCTCCTAACTCAGGCAGGCATTAATACTAATGGACACCTGCATGTACAGGGGCACAAACGCACATGCATACATCAAAATTCTGAGCATGTCAAATGAAAAAGGGTTTGCTGGTATTGATTAGAACCCTTAGAGCCAACAGTCAATCTAAACTTAGAGGGTAAAACACTTTTATTGTGAGTCTATATTAAAGCACTTTATTGTCATAAGAGAACTTTGGATAGCATCATCATCAGTTTTTACTTTAAAATTCTAGAAACAATGATGTCAAAAGGCTTTATTTTTCATTTTCTGAAAGGAGGCAGGAGGGACTCCACAGATTTGCATTTGGTTAATAATCAGAACAACTCCAGCAAACAGGCAGCTCACAGAGCTGCTAAGGACCGTGGTGTCATCGGTGACAGTCAAAGTCCCAGTCCATCCCACTGGCCTAGCTGATACTAACAAAACAGGAAGCTTACAGCTCTGCAGGGAAAACTCCAGTCGGATGAGATGATTCCAGGCCTGCAGTCAGGGCCTTGGCAGCAGGGCACTGTTAATTCTGAAACATTTGGTGCACCTGTTATTTTTAATGTCATCTCCCACAAGGAGATTGAGATTTCCTTAATGGAAGAATGGGACCTAATCTTGATAGTATTAAAACAATTATAGTTTCATTTATTTTCAATATAGTTCAAGACCAACGACTGGGAACTAAAGAGTCAATGTACTTTCTTGTGTACTGTTCCATCTTGTTCTCTGTGTACATTTCAATGCCTGTGTCTAGCAGTGTTCGATAAATAGTAGGCATTCAACAAAACTGGTATCTGTTTGCTGAGAAAACAGGGAGTTTGAGGTTGATCTTGTTATTCATCTTCTCTGGGACATGTATAAGCTGATATTTCACATGTTCCTCCTGAAGTGGGCTCTTAGGAATAAATGAAGCAAATTCTAATAAATATTGAATCCAATTTAGATGGTAGTGAACTTTCATCTTACTACTTCCTCTAAGTTTGGGGGCTTTTGAAAGTTACTATGAAGAGATAAAGATCACCTTTCCTTGTGGCAGGCAGACTCTTAAACTCCTCTCAGAAGCTCTTTCTTTTCCCACTGAGCCACCAGGCCACTGTCAGGGAGCCCACCATGGTGGGCACTAAATAATCCACTGCACATCACACATTTTATCTGGAGAGGTCATGACTCGGGGTGCATGTTTACTCCCGCCTTGGTCTGATTTGCCTGGGTCAAGTTTGCAGCAGTGATTCAGGCCCACCAGCCGTCTAGAGAGGCGATCCTTCTCCAGAGGACAGCTGAGGGCACGTGAGATGCGACTGGTGACAGGCATGATGACAGCAAGGTTTATCTGCCAGACGAGGATGCAGAAATGTTTTTTAGCTCCCAGATGAGATCCAGACTCAGTGGCAAAGCTCTCCAAGTCTGCAGCCTGCAGCAGAGGAGGTCTGCCTACTCTCTGCAAAAGGGCAGCCAGACCTCTTGGTCCAGCAAAGGTACAGTCTGAAGCCCAGCAAGGCATTCACCACTCCTGGGACGAGGTCCTGGAACAAGGTACTGTGTTCAGTCAGATAATAGAAAACATCAATGCTGCAAAATACCTGAGGGAGACAGGCTGGACTTACATTATTGTGTTACGTTTTAGATTGATTGGTGGGTAGAGTTTGTTAGATTTACATTCTGCTACCAAACAAAGCCACTGCCAATTTGTGGCTGTGGATAATATTTAATAACCAGTCTGCTTTCTTCTGTCTCTGGTAAAAGATAGGGATAAGCTTGTAGAAACACCATAGAGAAATTACCAAGGCAGACTCAGGAAACAGTAAGTTCTCAGTGCTCTAAGAACCACCCACGCCAGAAAGTAAGTGTGGGCTTTATAGATTACAAAGGGAAAAAAAAAAAAAACCTCAAGAGAATGGAGGAATCATAAATGATATTAAAACAATGGACAGCCAAGAGAAATATAGAGAAATCTGGACAGTGAAGTTTCTCTTAAGTAGATTTTGATCTCTCTGGACTCCTGGCTTTACAAGGCATTAAATTATTTAAGTCAAATCAAAGTCTCTTGAATATTCAACAATCTCATTTCACTAGTTGGAAGGCTCTTAGCAATGGCACACGCCACCCTTGCAGAGGGGGGCAGGCAGCTCCGTGTGGATCCTCACACCCACTCACATACAAAGAAGCAGACCGCACTGCGGCTTAAAGCCTTACTAAAAACAATTATGCTTCTTCTGTTCACTCATCTCTGTTAGAACATTACAATTCGTTAGTTTTGTGGGGTTTCAGGACCCCAAGTCTATAATTCTCCGTTAGGGCTATCCTGCATGCCGTGGCAGGAAGACAAACTCAACCCAGTTCCACACTCAAAGCAATGCCAGCTCAGAGACTCTGGGCCCAAACCAGAGCCGCAGCTTCAACGTGGATATTTAACATCTGCCTGATTTACGGCCTTCTTGCTTTATGAAGAGAGCTGGTAAAAGCTGTGGGGGAGCATTTTGATGCCACTTCTACTCGTTTGCAGCAGTAAATTGTGATGGTATTGTAAGAGCAAATGTATCAGACAGTCAGAATCTATTACGGCGCAAGACCAGCAGCAGCCTGGGAAAAGTGTTACATACACAGGATGCGAAAGGCTACCTTCGAGTAGCATTTAGGGCATATTTCTAAGTAGACAGAAAATTAGGAATGTAGACATTAAGAGTCCCACGGCTATACTAATTGGGCCACATGATTATCTAACCATCAGGTTGTATATGGCATAGACCAGGGCTGGCGGGTGTTACAATTAGGCTCCAAAGTCTATCAGCCATCTGCAGTGTGGAACTGTCAAGCCTAACGGTCTGATTATACTTCCTGTTTGTACTAGGACATTTTTTTTTTTTTTGCATATTAAACATTTTCTCCTAACTTGTTACACGGCATTACAGTGACTCCTCTCTGTCTCTGCTCTCTGTGTCTCTCTCTTTCTCTATCTCTGTCTCTCGGTCTTTTCTCTATTTCTTTACTTTAGGAACCCTCACTTTAAAACAATTTTTATTAGCCTTTGGCAACTTCATACCAGTATGCAATATATTTTGATCACATCTGCCCCTCCATTATCTACTCCAAACCCCCTCTGGGCCCATTGTTCTTCCCCAAAAGTTCCTTTTTTACTTTTCTAAATGACCCACTGAGTTGAATCAGAGTTGCTTGTTGTGAACCTAGGTGAGGGTGTATTTGTTTAAGCAAGAGCAAGTTACCAGTGAAAATACCACTGGAGAAAAATGACACTCCCTCCCCCAGGAGCCATTAGCTGACTTGTCTAGGAGTGGGGTCTATGAGTCCCTCCCATCCATGATGGAATGTTGAGGGGCTCTGTCACAAATAGATCACAGAACCTTCAGTTTTCACCCCTCTCCGATAGCTGATAGGCAAGTTAATCTTTCTAAAATATCATTGTCTGTATTAACCACAAACCAGAAGCCATTGGCAGGCGTCTCTACCTACTAAAACACAGCACATTTCATGGCTAATCTGCTGTGTAGGCCTGGTCTCCTGGGAAACCTCCAAGGCCCACCAATATTACACTCTTCGGCAACAGAGATGGTCCTGGAATATAATAGGTGCATATTAAATATTTTCTGGTTGGCTAAACAAGTGGACCTACCCTCCCGCACTAGCTGGCATTATGAACTATTTTAAAAGTAATTTGGCAGTGTCAATATTGATTAAATATTCATAATCTTTGACCTTAAAATAATATTTCTGAGACCGTAGTCTGAGGTGATTTTTCAGTGGGGAGACGACGTTTTTGAGGTATTACCTGTAAGAATGAAATGTCAAATGAGTTTACAGTAATAATAAAAGAATAGTTAAGTAAATTAAAGTGAATCCTCTCAAATGAATACTACTAAGTCAATAAAATTGTTATAAAGATTGGCCATTGGCATGGAACATTCTTATGACCTATTTTACTCTTTTAAAGTATGAAAATTTAAAAATTATACCTATTTTTACCTAGTAAAGATAATTTCCATGAGTACTCACACCTGGGTGTGGTAGCACACTCCGGTTATCTTAGCACTTGGGAATTCAAGGCCAGACTAGATGTGTGTAGTAAGTTCCACGTCGGTCTGGCTATGGAGTGGAACCTAGTCTCAAAATAAAATAGAAATACTCCGAAATGAAAACTGGGATTGTGGAAACGCATCCCCTGTACTTAGACCTGTTAATGATATACTAAAGATGGCCTCTCCTAAGAAATCGCACTTCACTGTGCTTCCCAAAACACAAAGTAAATCCAAACCAGCCCAGAATCCCAAACCCTCAACAGTGTTTCCATGCTCACTACTTTTTCCTCTGTGATTGAACTATAGGAAAACGAAGCAGAGAAATCCAAACTGTGTGGTGTTATGTACGCAGCACTTCCACAAAGTGACACAAAACGAATCCCTTGGTGACCGCCTTTAAACCCCTCCACTTCCCTCCCTGACTCTACCACCAAGGAAAACATCTTGGCTTGTACATGATTGCTTCTTCTTTTTTTTTTTTTTTTTTTTTTTTTTTACCTTTTTTCAGTCGTATAAATATTATTTTAAAAAGTTATGTCATGGCTATAATTTTCTTTGACTTCACTAAACAGAATAACAACTTTCCTTTCTTTCTCTTCCTCTGTTATATCTATCTATCTTTCTTTCTTTGTGTGTACACTTTTTTCTTTCTCTTCATATATATATATATATATATATATATATAAATTTAGGAGCTCAAACCTAGGGCTTTCCTTGGACATAGTATGGAAGTATTTTACCATTGAACTACATATTGAGTGTGTGATCTGAAACCCCTACATTTAAAATCATTGGCTTTGTCCAACATTATATGCTCAGTCTCCTGTGACACAAATGCACACCTTTATTTGTGTATTACAATGGACAGGTACTAGCTAGGGCTCTTTCCCATATGAAGGGTGATGAACTACGCTGTTCCAAGCCTTATTGTACACAGTTTTGGTACTCACGTGTACGAATTCTGCGAGATACATTTCTAGGAGTGGCGTGTTCCAGCTGTGTGACGCTAGACTTCCGACCTAGAGAAGCTGAGATGATGGATGTGTGACATTTTAGAGTAGTAAGTGTGTGGTAGTTTGTTAATTAGTACAACAGAAAACTACTTCAAGGGGCCGTTGGCTCTGTGAGGAATGGACCAGCACAAGGAAATAGGAAGATTCAGGGCCTTAGACGCGAACAAAATGACCAAGAGTGTGGAGGCTGGGGATTTGCTCATAAACTATTTGCCCAGCATGCACTTCATGGGTTCAGTCCCCAGCACTGTGGGGGAAAGTGGAGACTATGTTAGGCATGAGATCAGAGTGAAATATAATTAGAGGTCAAATTATATAAGGTCTTATAGGCCTTTTAAATTTTTTAGGAAGCTATTGGGGAGTTTTAAGCAGGAAAATTGTGCAATAAAACAAATTTTGGAAGAACAAACCACATGGCCATGTAATAATTCACTATGGGAAGCCAAGTGTAGACATGTAAAGGGCCAAGGACCTTTATTTGTGCCTGGCACTATAGGTGAAGGGAGATAAGAAGAATATATACTGAGACAGGGCCTCTCTATGTAGCCTTGGCTGTACTGTCCTAGAATCTGCTATGGAGAGCAGGCAGGCCTCAAACTCACAGAGATCTGCCTATCTCCCCAGTGCTGGGATTAAAGGCATGTGCCACCATGCCTGGCCTTTGAATGCCATATTTTAAAGATAATAACCAGAAGGATTTGTTTATGGATTAGACACAGTGTGCAGGAGAAAGGGAGATGGAGATGATGTACAGGGTGTACAAATCTGGAGATCACAGAGACCGAAAGCATCGCTGTACCGCTTAACACGTAAGACTGTAGGTTTCCTACAGAGTGAGCATAAGCAGCCCTTTGCTCTGAAGCCAGTGATATTCTGGAAGAGGCGGGGCCTAGGCAAAGACATCTGAGGAAAAAAAGAAAAAGAAAACCTAGAAGAGCAGTGTCCCTGAGGCCAAGGAAGAAAGAGCAGCGAAGGGCAGGGAGCGAGCGAAGTGTCGAATCCTGTTAGGAGGTCAAAAGAGAGCAGCAGGGCTAAGACTTAACACTGGGTCCCTGGTGATCTATGGAAGGCTGGAGTGGGAAGATAAAAGCCTGTTTGGGTGATCTCCAGGGGAAATGAGAAGTGAGGATGGTGAGCACAGAGTTTTCTTTTTTGGTAGTTGAATAGCAAAGAAAAGCAGAGCGTAGAGGCTAGAACAAAAAGGGAAATTGGGGTTAAGGGAGGGTAATTTGCTTAAGCTGGGAACTGTTGTAACATGTATCTGACGCCGAGGGAACCACCTCTCAGAGAATGAGGATTCTTTCTAGAGTGAAACATGCGAACAGGCTCAGGGCTGTGGGAACCCAGGGCACAGAAGAGGGGTCAGAGTGGATGCTCATAGACCCCAAACGGGAGGATGCATCAGGAGAGTCAGCATGTGTCCTGCAGAAATAGAAGTGACCCCCAGCAACACAAGGCATTTACCTCCTGCCTATCAGCACCTGTTCCCAAATCCTTTCTTCACCATCTAAATCAAAGCTACTGGAAACCAAGGAAGGAATGGAGGTGTCTTGTGCAACCATGAGAGTTCCAAACTACTTCCAAGATCTGTGTTAACCAAGGGTGAATAAGCTGTGGAAGCCTGCTCAGACTCAGAGAGCAAAGGGAAAAGAAATGGAAAAGAGCCACAGCTAGTGGAAAACAAGTCATAGCTGTCTTTAAGAATTAGAAAGAGTTTTAAACTCTGCCCTGGGCCTGTTGATTTAAAGGTATTGAGAAAAGACAAGCAGGTTCTTGCTTTCCCCTAACTCTTACGGGGGAACACTGGGCTGGCTCTGACTTCTTTATAGGCTTCAGGCTTCTGAAGTCAAAGACTGAGATTCTGTTCATCATAGCAGAGCACCATACGGAGACAGGCATGGGCACACAGATGAGCTGTGTGGAACCTGAAGGCAACCAATGTGGTTGGTATTCCATAGGGAGAGATGAAAACTCAGTTCACGTTTGTCATGTCTGTGGACTAGTTGTTCCATGGAGAAGGAATTGGAAATGGAAAGAGAACTGGTTTCCAGTTTAAGCTCTGCTCTACAGCCCTGAGATAAGTCCTTCCACCTCGTCAGATGAGAACACACCCATTCTTCATGGGGCTCTGTGTGATCAGGTGATATATTGTGTGTGAAAGGCCTGGGTACCCTGAGCTTGAAGTGCTGGGTAAGAGAGGGTATTTCTGCCCTGCCTTTCCCATCTTCCCCAAAGCTACAATATACATACGTGTGTGTGTGTGTGTGTGTGTGTATTTCAGAACAAAGACACCAACAAAGTTCTCTGAATAGAACAACAACCCCCTGTGGCAGATGGGGTCTTTAATCCGCAACATATATTTTAGAAACCCTGAAACTTATGAACCAACATCTTCTGATGAGGGGACAGGTCTAGAATTTCAAGACTCTTGACACAGATAACAGAGAAATCCAGAAGGAGAAAGGAGGAACAGAGTCTCCAGGTGACAGAGGAAGATGCTGGCAGAGGAAGCAGCCAGAAAGAAAGCATGTCCCGATGCCCAGGGTCACTCTGTATCTTGAACAGAGGGTCCAGCTAGGCACAAAGTGGACAACAAATTGAGTGGCAACCAGAGGCATTAAGGAGACATTTGCAGGTTGTCACTTTCCCAATACCCAGATAATTGAAGAGATAAGGCCTTACCTAGGGGTCTCCCCAAAGTTAATGAGTCTGAATTTGCAGTTCGTCGACTCGCTTTACAGAATTTATTTTATGCGAGTCTAATCCGCACGGCTCCTCTTCGCTGTGGGATTCAACCAAGGGGAACACCAAAAATTCCACCAGCGTGTTTATACTTAACGTACTGCTTCATGCACGGTGTGTACGCCATCAAGATAATTACCCAATTCTGAGAGAGGAAGCACTGTCTCAGAGGCAGACTTAGTTCACATGAGCATACATGTGTGCACAGACCACACTCACATGTGTGTGTTTAAGGGCCCAAACTATAGCTATCAGTTCCCACATATGTGAGGCTTTTGGTTCAATTTCCAGCATCCATATTAATTTTACAGAGAAAGGTCTTTCAGCTAAAATTCAAAGACCTCCCAATTTTCCTAGAAGAGGGAGAGAAGAATCTTGGGCAACCATTGTTTTCTCAGACAATGTCCCCATTAAGGGCCCGGCATCAGAAGGGATGCCCAGGGAAGAGAACTCACTGTGCTACCCTGCTTTTAGGCCTTAGGGGGATTTTCCACATTATGGGAACTGTGTTCTATCTACTCTGTGTGCTATTGTATTTCTGTTCTTCCCACAACATCTCCTTCTAATTCCAATTCAGACTTCCAAGGAAGTTTCAGGATACACTTGTTTGGCAGAGTATTAGCATCATGTGACATCACAGGCTGTTCATCACTGCTCAGCCTAGAGATTGGTAAAATACACATCAGATCTCCTCTTTTAGTTTAATTGCCTTAAAACATGGAATTTCCCATCATATAGATTTTATCCATGGCTTCTGTCATTAGGGCCAATGCAAGGGAATACCTCAGTAAAGGGCTAAGATCAGAGTAATCTTTTCACACCATAGCCTATCTGTCTACTTTTAGCAATTAACTAGACAGAAAAGAGTTGTCAATTACTACATATACATATATATATATATATATATATACACACATATATATATATCTTCTGATGAAGGTATATACATATATACATATATATGTATGTATACCCTAAAATCTTTTTATAAAGCAACCCATTATTTTATATAAGCCTTTTCTCTGTCTTAAGGTGGAAGGGAATTATAGTTATTTCACCCCTCTTCTACTTCAACATGAGCACCATGGAGCAGTAAAGAGGACTTAGCTTCCTGAAAGGAGGGTAGAGGATGGGATGGCTTGTGTCAATGATCAACTTGACAGAATCTAGAATTTCCTGGGAGATGGGCCTCTGAGTATGCCTGTGGGAGATTATCTTGGCTGCATTAATTGATGTGGGACTAGCCTCCTTGACTAGGTGACAGAAATCCTGGGCAGCCTGAGATGGAGACAGTGAACTGACACCGGGAAGCATCTGCTGTGCTCTGTTTCCTCACTGCAGAGGCCGCATGACCAGCTCCCTGAAGCTCCTGCCGCAGGGACTTCCACTTCCAGCTGTGAAGGACTGTGCCCTGGAACTGTGAGTCAGAATTAACTCTTTCTCCCTTAACTTGCTTCTGTCTGGGTGTTTCATCCAAGCAACTGGAAAAGAAACTGAGTCAGGGTACGGGGTTTCCTGCATAGAATGGCAGGGCTAGCAGTTTTCTCAAGGAGTATCAAAAAGCACAGCAATTTTCCCCAAATAGGTAAACACCTATTATACCGAGTGGCTCATGTTTCTAGGATGGTTCAGAAGAAAACTTGCCCGAGGTGGACAGTGATTGGCACTTGTTTAGCCCCACTGTCTCGGAGGTCGGAGTACAGAACACAGACATGGGTCAGTGACATGTTGTGTGCCTTGTATGTCCCTCAACACGCAGCATCGGGAGATGGCCAGGCTGAAAGAGCTGTCTTTCTCAGCAGAGGCCCAGTCAATGTCTCTGTGGCCTCCTGCGCCTTTGGAGAGGGACTGCTGCCTCCTGCCCATCTCCCAAGCAAATACCACTTGAGTTAGGCAGAGGAGGCTGCTGTAATCAAACCCACTGACAGAGCGAGCACACTTGTACTCAGTGGTGTGCCTGGAAATTGGCCCTCTTTGGCTTTTAACAGGACATTTCTCCAGCAGTTTGATGATTACCAAAGATAATCAGGGCAGTTGGAAACCTGAAGTATTTGTACCCTTCACTCTGTTTGGGCCTCAAGCACCAAAAGCATTAAGTCAGTGCCCTGGTAGGCCCATCCCCTTTAGAGTAAATGTTTAATAATTGAAAGGCAAGCTATGTCTGTGCTCATTAATTTAAAGATATTCCCTAGTCAATATTCTTAGAAATGAGCATGATTATTTATTGCTTAGTGATGAGCAGAATAAATGCCAGCAGTCCTCTTCCAGCACCTTCTGTTTCCCATCAGGAATAAATAATAACACCCAGCTATTCACAGTACCTCAGCTGACAGAACTGTTTTAAATAATAGGCATAAACTGCTATTTTTGTTTCATCAACATTTAGCGATTGTCTCTGCCCACCGTCTCCCCCTGGAAGCTTGGGATCTCATTGTCCTTAGCTGCTTCTTTTCTTCAAACTTCTGTGCTTTACATAGCTGGGGATAATGATCTTCATAGCCGACAGCCTTAAGCCTTTAACACATTATTAAAGCCTAATGCCTTTTGAATTATAACTGCTATGTAGATATTGCTCATCACAGAGCTAAATGATATAAATAGTGACTTCTCTGAAGATAAAATGCCATCAGCCTTGGGTGGGACATTGGGAGAAGAACATTACCAAGGTCAAGCTCCATGGCTTCTGCGTCTCTGAACCCCAGCACTGCCCCAGTCACTGAAGCCCGTGACTTCATTCTATTTGGCTTTCCAAGAGGTCTCCAACTGCTTTTTGGTTTTTAAAAATATTTATTTACTTTTATGCATATGAGTATCTTGCATATAGGCATGGATGTGAAACATGTTTATGTCTGGTAACTCCACGAGGTCAGAGGAAGGCATGGGATCCCCTGGAACTGGAGTTACAGACAGTTGTGAGCCACCATGTGGGTGCTGGAAACTCAACCCGGGATCTTTGCAAGAACGGCAGCTAGCGCTCTTAATCATTGAGCCATCTCTCTAGACTTTGGCTTTTTATTCTTTATTTTTTGGTTGAAAGAAAAAAATTAAAAAATTATACTGCAAAGATTCTCTGTTATCTTCCTGCTCCTACTGATAAAATTTCATGGAATCTCCATTTTGACTCAGAGATGACCTCCAGTCTCTCTCAGCCTCTTTCCTCAGGGACTAGTTCTCCTCCAGGCAGGAGCCTTCCTGCCACATCGGAGCCTTCCTTCACCTCTCATCACCTTAGACTCACTGTTCTCTTGCTCTTGGCTTTCTTCCGCTCTGTTTTGCTAAAATTATTGCTTGTTCTACAAGGCAAGTATTCTGAGTCCCTTTAGGTCTAAAAATACATTCTATCCTCCCACTTGATTGACAGTTTGGCAGGATACAGGATTCTAGGTCAACTGGAATCCAGGTCAACGCAATTTCCCTTAGAACATCGCAGCGACGCTCCATAGCCTTCATCCAGCGATGCTGATGTCTGCTGCCTCTCTGTGAGATACAATGCAGGCCACTTGATTCGCTGGTTTCTTTCACTATTGAAATTTTTATTTACTTCTGCTTATTTTAACCACTCAAAATTTGATGAAATTATTCTTCAGCATAGATCTTTCCCCTTTTGTATGGTTCAGTATTTGACCAACCCCATCAAACTGAAAATTTGTGACTTATATTGACTCTTGGAAATTTTATACACGCGCGGGCACACACACACGGGCACACACACACACACACACGGGCACACACACACACACACACACACACACACCCGATATTGTATAGTCTAGCTCTCCTATTGGTTGTTGTGGGTTGAATCCTACATTGATCTTTTGCGATTTTTAAATTTATCTTTTTTTTTTTTCTGGGTTTTAAGATTGCAATTTTGTACTTGATATTGACCTTTAAATTTTTAGCAAAACATTTTTATGGCAACAGATAATTATATGATAATTCCTTTATTATGTCATTCAGTTCTCTTCACCTTCTGTATAGCTATCAGGTTTTTAATCTTATCTTCTGTGTCCTTAAATATCTCTGCTTCCTCCAGAGAAACAGACTTCTCTTCTTCCTACAGAATTGTAAGCTCTGCGTGTTGGGTGGATTATATCTGATTACAGTTTTGTTTGGGGAGGTCAATGAGGAACAATCTAATTCTAGAAAAAAATAAAATGAGCTGTACTCTGGGGCAGCAACAGTCACAGAGAAAGAATTGCTGTCTCAGCATGGATCCCTTTCCTTAGATAAGCACCTAAGCCATTCTGTTGGGTTGCTGTTTGGATCTCTAGTTATTCTGTAAGTGGAGGCCAAGGAGAGGGGAGCACAGACTGACCGCTGCAGCTTCCATTCAAGTAGGTCTCCCTTCCCTGCTCCCCGATGCTACCACCTGTTAGAACAATGGGCCCAGAGGCCAGGACTCTTAATTTTCCCAGAAGAGCACAGCTCCCTGTTCTACTACAGGCCCTGCTCTGGTTCTCCTGCCTTGCTCATTCAATGGGTTTTAATTTTCCTTCTGGAAATTTCTTGAAATTTTGCATTCATCTTCCCCTGCCCAACTCTCTTCCCAGAGTATTTACCATAATCAGCTTATTCCTTTTCATCTTTGTCCTGATGCTTCCTCTACGTTGTGTCAAAAACCTTCACTTATCTTGAGATGTTTGGGTAAGAACAGTGTTGCTCTGCCTCTAAAGCATCAAGGGACATCAATGGAAGTCACTGCAGAAGACAGCTACATCCTGCAGAATGGCCTTCTACCAAAGAATCATGAGCCACAGAAGCTGTGTGGCAGCACAGTAAAGGGCTGAGTTAGGAGACCTGAGACAAGTCCGTCTTGCACAGGAGTCAGTACCTGCAGAGCTCTCATTAATGGTTACTTTGAAAAAGAGTGGAAGAGAAGGGTTTAATTTCTAAAATTGAGTAACAGAAGTTCCTTCCAACACATGCTACCAATAAATAAAGGAGTTTAAGCTTATGCTGTTTTAGGTTTGGGGAAATTTGTTTGCATAGAAATGCAGGTGAAATTCAAACAGAAGTTGATTTTTAGGGCATAGGTCACCCTCAGGGACAAGTCTGTGCTTGGCACAAAACATTTTGCCTACTATAAAAAACCTAGTTCCAGGTGGTGGGCAGAAGGACAGAGAAATCACCAATATTTATTAAGATTCTAATTCGTCTTAGGAATTTTGTACATCTCATTTGCTTAATCCTCACAAAAATTCCATTGAGATCATTAATCCATTCCTTCAATCAATCACATGTGATGAACAGCTGGAGTATACCAGGGGCCCACGTTAGGTAGGCATTTGAAATACACCATGCGTGAAAACACTCCCTGTACTTATTACTTACCGAAGGAGACAGACACTAAACAAATACAGAATTATAGGTGCTAGTGAGTACCATGGGATGCTCAAAACATCTAAAACAGGGAGCCTGTCCAGAATGGAGTAAAGACAAAGGAAGACGCACCTAAGAAAGGAAGATCTGGCCTGAGATCTAAAGGAAGAATGAGAATTAAGTAGCTGAGGAAGAGGGAGGAATTAGTCCAAGTATTTCAAAAGATAAAATGCATGCAAAGGTCCAGAGGCAAAAGAAGATAGAAGATTTTTAAATGTATTAAAGAATCATCATCTGGAAACTACAATAATAATAATTTCCAAAGAATTATTAGTGGATTCCAATATTAAAAGACATAAGTTCCTTACATAGCCTCAGAGAAACCCTCCTCCTTCTATGCATAAGATATTTATAACAAGGGAAAATCAGTAACTGTAACTCTGTAGTAGAAAAATCTGATAAGACGTGTTTAATTATGTGAGCAAAGTAGGTACCAGACGGGCAGGCATGGGATCAATGGCTGCCATGTACCTCCTGATATTATACATTAATAAAAGAGAAAATCATTTCAATGATAGCCCTGCCTAAAATGTATAACCTGTATCTAATCAGATAAACCCTGAGTGAGAGACGTTCTACAGAGTAACTAGACAAGAATCTTTGAAGACATCAAGACTTTACAGGACAAAGAAGATGGAGAAGTTGTTCCAAAGTAAGCAGATGGAGGAGACATAGATCTGGGTGAGTGATTTTTCTTTTGCTGAGAAAGTAAAATTTTGAAAGATGTTTTCAAAAACCAAAGAAGTCAAGTTAGAATATGCTGAGGTCTTCATGTGGGTTTATTTGTCATAATATTTTCAGAGAGTTCAGAAAAAAAAAATGGGATGATTAAACAAATATAAAATCTACTTGTGGTAATCGGAATGAAAATGGCCTCCATAGGCTCATAGGGAATGGCATTATTTGAAAGGATTAGGACTTATGGCCTTATTGGAGAAAGTGTGTCACTAGGCATGGGCTTTGAGGTTTTAGAAGCTCAAGCCAGACCCAGTGGCTCACTCTCTCTTCCTGCTGCCTGCAAGTCCAGATGTAGAACTCTCAGCTACTTCTCCGGTACCATGCTTGCCTGCATGATGACATACTTCCCACCATGATGATAATGGACTAAACCTCTGGACTGTGAACCAGCCTCAATTAGATGCTTTCTTTAATAAGAGTTGCTGTAAGAAAATAAAATCTAACTAAGACACTACTGCTTGAGAAATTTCAGTTACAATATACAAGTAATCTTTGTATTACTTTTGCAATGTTTCTGTGAGTTTAACGTAACTTCATGATAAAAGTTTAAGATAAAAAGACATGCAGTAAGACAACTATGAGCAGACAGAGAGGAGCAAGGTGAGCTTGGACTCACAAGGAAACAGATTTTGTTGTTTATCCTGAAAGGGATGCAGGCCACGAAATGGCAAGGGCAGGGACATCATGCCAGCGTTCAGAAAACAGGGCAGAAGGGATTCTACATGCCTGCCTACCTGTGAATTCAGGGGATGAGTTCTATGGGAATGTTCACCCCGATGTAGAACCAGCAGGAGTGGGTGGGGTTGAGAGTTCTGTGGGAGATCACATAAGCTTGAGTTTGATGGGAAACAGGACCAGATGGTGACAAGAGAGAAGGGAGGGATAGAAATCAACTCCCAGGACTGAGGTTTAACTATTAGATTTAAAAAAACAAAACAAAACAAAACAAAAAAAAACTCTGGCAAAAAAGACTGAAAGAGAATCAAGGTTCAGACAAAGTGAAGAGTTTGAGTCTCCATGTGTTTTAAGTTCCCCCTGAGACCTCTGGGTCGAGCTGCTGAGTAGGTAAGGGCACTGCAGACCAGGGGCGTGGAAGAGGGGTATGGCTGAGCTAATCTGCAGAGATAGAAGAACCCAGCCTGGAAAGGGCCTTGGAGACACCTGTCTGTCTGTGTTCTTACCTCCGTTTCATGAAGTCCTGTGGCTTGGTCTGTCTCACTTTAAACTTCGGCATGCCCCAAGAAGCTGTCCTTCTCAAGAAACCTGGTTTTGCTTCTTTTCTAATTTTATGTGAACTCAGACTGAAGAAATCAAAATATATTAAGTAAGAGGCAACAGGGAATGAGATTTTCAGGTCTTCCTTTTCTGGATGTTCAACAGGTGTTTATCAATTAAGAAAAATTAAAATGGTACTTTTTAAAAAAAATTCAGGTTTCCAAATCTTTTGTCTCAGAATGCCAGTGAGAAAGTCACGTCTTTCTCACATAAACAGGCCTCATGGGGCTGCTCTGGAGAGTTAGAAAAATCCATCCCTCATTGGGGAAGTCATTGCACAGTGAGATTCTGTTGACCTTTTCGATTTAATATTTGTCTCCTGTTAATGTGTATGAAATGAAGAGAGAATTAGAGGAAGCCATGGCCAGATTAATGAACCCCAACTTAAAACTTCAGTAATCCCACCTCCCTCCTCTGTCTACATCCCAGGCCATAGCGGTAGAAGTAAGGTGAGGGATTTCATGTGTTGGAGATTTCGTGTGGTGATTTCCATTAGTTTTTGGTGAGTTACAGGAAACAAACTCACAGCTGACTCTAGCCATACTGTGAAAGCATCCTGTGAGGACTTCTGGCTTACAAGGCTGTGGCTGGTGAGTCTCTAAGAGCAGCCTGGAGAGGTGTGAGAGGCCAGCTGCAGAGCCTACTTAACAAAGGCATTTAGACTGACAAGCTAAATGCTCAGGGGACTGTGATATGTCCCCGGGCAACCCAGAAGCCCATCTGGCTTTAAGGGCAGGTTTTTACACCTTATAAATACATGTATTTGATCTTTTATTGTACTTTACAAATAGCAGGTATCCCCATGTGCATACTTTAGTGTAGCTCAGATTTCAAGTCCTAGAAATTTTCCTTAACTTCACAATTATCTTTAGAGGAGCTGTTTATTTTTCCTAGACAAGCAGATAAACACACTTATACTACTGGTCCCTAGACATGCTAATTTGGCCCTTTATTCAGCTGCGGCCTTGAGCTCTCTGGCTTTGGTGCTTACGATTCCTCAGTCAGACTTACATTAGAAAACAAAGACTGATAGTAGAAAAAATGACTATTAATCTCATCTGTGATGGCTATTCTTGGTTGTCAGCCTGACTACATCTGGAGTAAACTACAATCCAGAGATGGAGGGCACTCCTGTGGGATGTTTGTTGCTCAGTTTGAAGTGGGTAAATCCACTCCTAGTCTAGACCTTTGAGGTAGGAAGAGTCATGCCTTTAATCTGGATTTCGAGATGTGAAGACACACCGCTAATCTGGGCCACACCTGTATACAAAGACCTGGAAGAAGGAAGCTTTTGTCTTTATCTGCTTGCTCTCACCTTACTGGCAAGTCCATTCCTTCCCTGGCATTACAGCCTACTTCCTTGGTATTCCAGCTTCTATTGAAGACCAGCTGAGACATCCAGCCTCACAGACTGAGCTACTTCTGCATTCTTGGACTTTCCATTCATAGCCAGCCATTGTTGATTTAATTCTACCATAGCCTGTAAGTCTGTGTGTGTGTGTGTGTGTGTGTGTGTGTGTGTGTGTGTGTGTGTGTAGAGAGAGAGAGAGAGAGAAAGAGAGAGAGAGATATATTCATTCTATAAGTTCTGCTACTCTAGACTAATACATCATCATAATCCCATGACCTCTCTACTTAAAAGAATCATCCCCCATGTTGCATCACTAAATTCCATCCAGCTCAGGATGGACACTGGTTAGAGTTCTCTCTTCCGTGATGTATTAGTCAAGTTTCTGTAGAGACACGGAACTAATAGAATGAATCTATATAATAGATGGGATCTATTATACAGCATCCTGGCTTGCGGGTTGTTGTCCAACTATTCTAACGCTGGCTGTCTTCCAAGCCCAAGTCCAAGAATCCACTAGTTGTTCAGTCCATGGGGCTGGATGTCTCAGATGGTCTTTGGTATATGCTGGAATCCCAAAGAAGTAGGCTGTAATACCAGTGAGGGAATTTGCCAGAGAGAGTGAGGGCAACCAGTCAAAGAGCAAGTGCTTCCATCTTCCATGGCCTTTATATAGACTGCTACACAAGGTGTGGTCCAGATTTAAGGTGGGTCTCCCATCTTGATGATTCACTCAAGACAAATCCCCTCATAGACATACCCAGGAGCTAAGGTTTTGGTTAATTTCAGATGTAGTCAAATTGACAACAAGATAGCCATCATACACGGATTAACTTGAATGTGGATGGGAGTTACATTGTGTCTAAACTCCTCTTTTTAACACCGCTCTCCCACTTACCACATACCATAGACACAACTAGGTTACACATCTTGAGAACAAGTCAGAAAATAGCAATGATAAATATTCACTGAGCACTTGCTGAGTGCCAGGGTCTGTGCTGAGTTCTTCACATAAATTGTTTCATTGATTCTCACAACAACTCACTGAGGTAATCACTGTTATTATTCCTGTCCCGGGTATTAAGTAAATAGGCTCAACATGACTAAGTTACACCAGTAAGTGGCACTTGGCCAAGGACACTGAGTAAAACAACGCCAAACGAACCACCAGCTCTCCTGGGGGAGCCTCCCAAACACTATTTCCTCCAATTCCAGTAATAATCAAAGCAGCTTCATGACCAGTAATCAGCATTTGATAAAAGCAGACTCATAAAATTAAAATTGAGTTTCTAAGCCCACATTGCAGGTGTTCCAGTAATGGAGTCCCCTGCCAGAACAAGTTTTGTTCATAAATTATTTCAAGCATTTATAATACAACTTATATCCCTGTAGTGATTACCCTGTATGCTAGAATTCTCATTGACTTTTCCAACAATTTTGTTGGAAGTATAATGTTCATACAACAAGTACACAAATCTTACAATATACAGCTTTGTGTTTTCACAAAGGGGACACACTTGTGTGATTCTGAAAAACAAAACAGTATCAAGAAGTAGTCCTTTTTCTTATGGCCCTCCTAGTCACAGTCCTCCACCCCATTGCTAAGCTATTACCCCAACTTAATATCACCATGGACTACTTTTGTAATTTTGAGCTTCATCTAAATGGATCCATATGTCATATACTCTTTTGTGCCTGGTTTCTTTTGCTCAGCAGTATGTTTGTGAGTCATTGTCATAATTGAAGATCCTTCATTTTCACCGTTAAGTAGTATTTTATCATACTTATAATTCATGATATGCCTGTTCATTCTACTCTATATGATCATAAACGTTGTTTAATTTTGGATTGTTACGGTGTTGCTACAGCATTAAATATCCTCACTTCTATATTTTGATGCACAATCTCTACATTTCTATTGAGTGTATTTCTAGAGTGGAAATAATAGACCATAACGTCTGTAAATCTTGAACTTTAACAGGTGCTGCCTAACCATTTTCTAAAGTAATTTTGCTGTTTTTCATATCCACCAGCGATGAGGGCAGCACATGGAAGTTGTTATTGTTTCACATTCTGACAAAAAGTTTTCATTCTTGTTGAGCAGTGGTGGTGCATGCCTTTAATCCCAGCACTCAAGAGGCAGAGGCAGGCAGATCTCTATGAGTTCGAGACCACCCTGGTGTGCAGAGTGAGTTCTAGGATAGTCAGAGTTACAATAGAGAAACCCTGTCTCAAAACAAACAAGCAAAGAAAACGAGCAAACAAAAACAAAAACAAACTTTTTGTTCACAGTCTTATTCACTTCACTCTAGTGGGTAACAAGTCACTGTGAGTGTGACTTGTTGCTGTGTATGTGCTTTGTTGTTGTATGCGTATTTTTGGTGAAGTTAAAACCTGTTTTAATCAGGTATCAAAAGCTACACAAGTGTAGTGATTATATACGTGGTCCTCTAGAAACAGGCAGCATGGCACATCATACAGGGGGACACAAGGAAAAGCACTGAGGTTGTTGGGAGACAGACGACAAGTAGAAGACTTGGGCAGAGACTTAATTGTAGTTTTCATGATCAAAGAACTAGGAAGACAAGGCAAGCAGGATTATGATTTGCTAGATCCAATAAGATCAGTGGTATATGGATATCAGTGGTCTGTGGCCCATATGGGTCTGTGGATAATATCCATGGTCTGAGGATAATATCACTTGTCTGATCTGGGCTTGTTGGCTCACATCTTTAATCCTAGCACTCAAGAGGCAGAGGCAGGGTGGTCTCTGTGAGTTAGAGGTCAGCCTGGTCTGCATAGTGAGTTCCAGAACAGCCAGGGCTATATATATAGACCCTGTTTCAAAAACTATCAGTGGTTTGTGGGTAATATCAGTGATCTATTGTAGCCTTTGATTTAGGGCAAAAGGCAGTGTTTTCTGACTAATTCAATTCATGGTCCTAGAATGTTTCAGCCTCTGTACAATCTAATCTTCAAATCTAAACCTAGAATACTTCAGCCTCCAAGACTTACTGCTGACTGACTCACTCTGACTAGCTGCTTCTGAACTCAGAGCTCTACTGAACTCAATTGATTCTTCTGATTGACTAATTCAACTCACTCACTGTTCTAGCTCAAACTCTTCTCCAAGTTGACAGTTTCAAACTGACCTTTGAGCTGCTGACTGTTTCTGACTGACTCTGGCTGATTCAGGCTGACTCCTGCAACTTCTCTGACTGAACTGTTCTGCTAGGCTTCAAACTGACTCTTGCTGTTAGCTGACCCTTTCTCACAAACTCACTCTCTGTCTGCTGAATTGCCTCAGTGTCTTATCTGACTGATTCTTTAATTGACATACCCAAAGAATAAACTGCCTTTTCCCCTGAATCAAGGACTACATCTGTGGCTACATCTGGTGCCCCACATTGGGTGCCAGTCTATGGATAATACCTGTAGTCTGGATAATGCCAATGGTCTATGGGTAATATAATAATGTGTGGATAATATCAGCAGTCTATAGAAATTTTCAAGGTATATAAATAATAGCAATGGTAGCTGTTCCTAATTGTCTGGTACATGGCCAGAGGATAACTGAGGAAGGAGAGTGGTGGCCCAGAATATGAAAGATAAATAAATGAGATTGGGGGCAGGAATGAAACAGTTTCTTATGTAAAGGCATTTGCCACTAAGCCTGATGACCTGAGTTCAATCCCTGGACCCTCATGGTAGAGAAATAAAACTGACTCCAGTAAGTTGTTTCCCCTCAACCGTGTGTGTGTGTGTGTGTGTGTGTGTAAATGTAATACAAATAAAAACTACCTGGAAAAGGATATTGAGTGCTTGGTTGGTTTGCTATAAAAGGTATACTCAGAGGAAAAAAATGTCTAATATATCCCTAGTAATATATTCCCTCTAGGTAACAAGCCCATGATGTCAAAATATTTGACTTTATAAAATAAGCACCATGGTTAATGTAAGTATCTTTTTGTATACTTATTATAAATTTGGAAATTTTTATGAGGTATGCAAATTTTCCCCATTTTGTATTTGAATTTCTGCCTTTGTCTTATTGTTTCACAGTAAATTTTCCTATATTTTATTTTGTTTACTTTCTGGGATGCTTAAGATGGAACAGGGTCTTCTGCATTTATAAAAAATGCTTTGCTAGCCAGGCATGCTGGTGCATCCCTTTGATACCAGTGCTCAGGAAGCAGAGGCAGGTGGATCTTTGTGAATTTGAGGCCAGCCTTGTCTACAAAATGAGTTCCAGGATGGCTAGGACTGTCACACAGAGAAACCCTGTCTCAAAAGAAACAAAAAACAAAAAACAAAAAAAAAACAAAAAAAAACTCAGCTACTGAGCTACACTCCAGCCCTCTTCCCACATTTTAAATATGAGAACTACAAAAACGTTTTCCCATCCTATGGACTACTTTCTCCCTCTTATTGAAGCCTTACAATGAACAGAGTTCTCCAGTGTATCTTCTCCAGCTACCAATCTTCTTTATAGCTAATACTTTTGATAAATATTTCCCTGCTTCAAGATCACCAAAACATTTTCCTGGGTGTATTCTAGAGGCCTTGTTGTTTTACCTTTCATAAACTACAATCTGTCTGGACTCTTATATCTAAGTATATTAGGGGCAAATATCCATCTTTTCCATGTGGATACACAACATACCAGTATTGTGTATTGAAACAATCATTTTTTTCCTGCAGTTTTCAGTAACAGTTTTTTAAATGTAAATCAGGAGAGTATCTATCTGTGTTATTTACAGACCTGACTATATTCTAGGTTCATAGCCCTTCCTCACTCCTGTCTGTTTCTATATTGCTTCTCTGTCTCCTACCCTCACATGTCTCCTCTTAGGTTCCGGGTGGTGAATTTGGGCTCCTCTATATAATATAGTACCGTTTTCTCATTTCTAGATTATTAACCTGATCACATCTGTAAAATCCGTGCTCTTTTTTAAAGTAACAGACATCAACTTTAGAGATTAACACAAGGACTTAGGAAAGTAGTATTGTTCTACCTGTCACAGTACTAATTTGAATTAGTGCCGTCTTCCTTACAAATGAGCTAAAAGTACCAAAAAATTGGTTTCTAAATGAATTTGTATATCAGTTTAGATTTTATCTTTAAAACTATTGACCAAGTCTTAACTCCTAACAAATGGCATTTTAAACCACTAGTCAGCACCACATCAGACTCTGAACCTTCAGGACAAGAGGCAATCATGTCTTAGAGCAATCACTTCAGATAACCTTCAGTTACTCAGATGACCCTCTTGACTGAACAGTTTCAAAAGAATCTAAATTGTCCTGTAAGTGCTGGAGAAAAGGATGGTTGGGTCATTAGTAGCTTATTTTTTTTCTAAAAGTGCAGGATCATCTCCCCACCATGAAATTAAAAAGAAATCAAAAGCAGATATCCTGTGGAGTCACAGTGGTCTGCTCTCAGTGGTCTGCCCTATCCTCCCACAGAACATTCTTCCTCATGCATGTGGATGTTGACTTCCTTTGCTCCTAGGGTTCCCTTGGTCCTTTGCCCATTCAGGCCACACTGACATTGGCTTCCTGTAACCCCATGTTACCCAGAGACCTGAGGCATCTTCTGTAATAAGGTAAATAGATTAGGTAGATCCATCTAATCACTGTGACAAGGAATCCCTGAACTGGAGTAGATTAACAGACTATGTGTCATTTCTCCCTTACATCACAACGCAGCACCACAGGATATGTCCTGGAGACCTGTGTTCCACACAGCCATTCAAGGTTCTTCCCATTTTGAGGCATTATGTTACTCTAGTCCTGTTTTCTCTTTTAAGCCAGTTGGAAAGAATGAGACAAAGTTTATATAACACAAGGCTTCAAAATCAGGCCTTGAAGTGACAGATAATGCTTTTCTTCATCTGACCGTGCAGATTCAAGACATTTGACAATGCCTAATTAGCTGCGAAGGAGTCCAGGATAAAGAAAGCTAACTGGTGAGCCCCAGCAAGAAAAGAAAAAAGGTTAGGTAACAACAGTTGACATAGCAATGACATGACTACGAGAGCACAGCGTATGATGATACTGACGACATAATCATTACATGTCACTGACATGCCCAGCTAGCTTTGCGAACAGGAATTTCAGTACAACGTTTTCTAAAACAGTGTGCAACACAGCAGTTGCCCAATAAATGTTTGATGAGTGAATCATAGTATACCAAATCCTTAGAGATCATCTAATCTAAACCTTTCATTTTAAACGTAAAGAATCAGAAAGCCAGGGCCACCGAGCAGGGATGGGACCCATTTATCTCATATTGTAGATTCATGGAGACAGTCTTTGAAAACTAACTTATCCCAGTTCCCACTCCAATGGGACTCTTAACTTATCAGAAGTTGCACATCTGAACAAGTGTTATTCATTCCAATAAAGTCCCCTTGGGACTTTCTATAGAAGTCAGATGTTGCCACCATTAAAAAATTCATGGAACTTTATTTGAGGGATTGCTTTCCAAGCCTGTGGCATCTCTGTCTAGCACTAGTGGTGGCTGGTGAATATTCACCCTTTGAAGATGGGTTTGATTTTGAGAAATATTTTAAAAACAAAAACTGAATGTAGATGACCCAGATGTGATTTGGGGGTGGGGACCTGAAAAAACCAAAGCAAAAAGCCAGGTGAAGCTGTGTGCTGTTTTATGTTGAACAATCAAAAAGGCTTTTTCCTATATGATTTATTAACCAGCTTTGGGGGATAAGTTCAGAAGAGATGTGTGGGCATTTTGAACAATGCCATCATTTTTGGATTAAGTTCATGGAGCCTTAGGTGACAAGTTTTAAGAAAAATAGCGGTTTTTGAAATGTATATATAGCTTACGTGACAGAAGCGCCAATGTTGCAAAAGCCCGTATGTGTAGTCTTTAAAGTTCTACTAAGAAACTCAGAAGAGTGTGTAGCTCCAGACTAAGTTCCTGTCTGAACACAAGATATAGGATGGAAGGAAGGAAACATTATTTTTAAAATGAAATGTTTTTTTTTTAATTTATGCATATGCATGTGTGTTTGGGTGAGGGTTTGCGCACTTGGGTGCAGTTGCCAACAGAAGCCAGAAGAGGGCACTGGAACCCCCATAGCTGAAGTTCCAGGTGGCTGTGAGCGTTTGACAAGGGTGCTGACAACTGAACCCTTTGTAACAGCAAGCCCTCTTCACCACTGGGCCATCATTCCAGCCTTGAGATAAAAGTTTTTGAAAGACAATATAAGTTGGTGACCCAATTCACTCTTTTCTGGGAACGCACTTAGAAAGCATGAAAACGAAGACTATAAACTGGTGTGACGGGCTATACTTGTCCTGCTTTCCAGCTCAGGAACAGGATGATTCTGAAGTGCACACACTGAGAGGACAAGCAGGAAACCGCTGCTCCGCTCACTGTCAAACCCCAGGTCGGAAGACACCTTTCTTCTCTTGTGACAAGAAGCCAGAAACAACAGCTTCATCCATTGGCAGTGTTGGGGAAATTAGACACCCACGTGTAGAACAAAATTAGCCCACATCTTTCATTAGATACAAAACAAAAAAAACAAACAAAGACTTCAAAGCAGAGGAAAGATTTAAAGGTAAGTCTCAAACTATGAAACCACTAGAACAAAATACACAAAAGCAGCCATGACATTGGTGTAGGATTTTTTTTTATATATAAAACTTCAAAATCACAGGTAACAAAACCCAATATAGACAAATGTGATTACATAAACTAAAGTTCTCTGCAAAACAAAGGAAATGACAGGACAAAGACAGTCTTTTTGTTCAATTTCAGAGACTTCAGTCAAGGACCCAAAGCCTGTGTTACTTTGAACCTGAGGCAGGGAAGAAGATCATGCTGGTATGACTGTGTGGATGAAGAGGTTGTTCATGCCAGCCAGGAAGCAAAGTGAGACAGAGAGAGAGAGAGAGAGAGAGAGAGAGAGAGAGAGAGAGAGAGAGAGAGAGAGAGGAGAATGCTCTGAGACAAGAAACACCCTTCAAGAGTGCACCCCTAATGACCTATTTCTTCCAACGAGGCCCTAACAGTCCACTCAACTGTGACTCACCGCTGGAGAAGTTAACACACACAGGATCCAATAAATTTCTAATAATGGCACCAGCTAGAACACAAGTCTCAGTGCAGGAATCTTTTTGGCAAGTATATCGCATCCAACCACAATGCATCTGATGAGAATTTAATATCCCAAATACATAGAGCTCAAGATCAACATTCAAATATTTAAAAGCATGCAGATGAACTGAACAGACGTTTCTCAAAAGGCACTACACACGGGCAACAGATCCCCAGAAAGCATGTGATACAACTAAGCATCAGGGAAAGACGAAAACGTGACTAGGTAATCCCTCGCCCTAGTGAAATGGCTACTGTCACACAATCGAAAGATGAACATTGCTGAGGATATATAAAGAAGAAATTATGTATGTGTTATTGGTAGACATGTACATTGAAATAACAATTTTGGGAAATGGTATGAGTGTCTCTCAAAAATGAAAAATAAAACTTACTTATGATGCGGCTACCCCACTACTGGTATACGCACAGTCAGCATGATGGAGTGATAGTTGTAGTTCTGTGTTTATTTAACTCTGTTGACAATAGTCAAGATGTAAAATCAACCTAAGAATCCACCAAATGATGGATAAATAAAACATACAAATACACAGTGGAACGCTATCCAGCCATGAAAGTAATGAAATCCTGTAATTTGCAACAATGTTGTGAGAACTGGAAATTGCTGTGGTAAGAAAAAATAAGCCAAGGGCATAAAAACAAGTAGCAGACAACCTCACTCACACATGAGCTCCAAAATAGTCATTTCATAGAAATTCAGAGTTAAAGAATGGTTACTGGATTCTGGGAAAGAGATGAAAAGCCACTGGCCGGTGGGTCCAATATTTACAGTCAGGAGGTTAATGTGAGACACTTTTCACATAGTGAAGCTACTAGAACCACCAGTAAGGCACTGTGCCTCCAACAGTAGAAAGAAGAAAGGTTTTGAATATTTTTATCACAAATAAATAATGCATGTTCAAGATAGGATTTTGCTATCTAGCCTTATTTGGTTGTTGAAACTTCATATTAAATTCAGAAATGTAAATAAGTAGTATGCATCAACCACAATTTAAACAAAAAAATATAGGTTCCCTTGAAGAGAGTTTATAAATTAAAAAAAAAGAGAGAACGACCCAGTAGCAATAAGCACCTAGAGGTTGCCTTCAATTATGCTGTTGAGCTGGGGAGGGAGAAGGTCAGAGTTCAGAATCCTTGTTTTCGTTTTGTACCTCTGTATAAAAATGTAAATATCATTCTCATTACGTTATGCTCACACCTGGCCTATTTTGAGAGGCTCAACAACATTTTCCTGACGATCCAATTTAAATACTTTTCAATGGCATAATTACACTCTTTTGGTAAATTACCATCTTGTGCAAGGACACACCCGGAAAGAACTGAGGGTGAGAGGGTATGCACTCCCTGGGGAAGTGTTGACCTGCCGTAATGGGTATCTTTTCGGGTGTAAACATGCATTCTAGCAGTGGGAATGTGTGTGGATACGTGCTCACAGAACAATTATCAGAAGATTCAGCAAAGACCCCAATGTAGAGAAGGGTTTGCTGGCCTCCTGTCCGCGCAGTATTGCACAAAGGATAAAGCTCACCGTGATTCTGCTGCATTCCGTGCTACCCTCTCCTCAAGCTGAGCTACGACGCTGCATGGCTGTGGCAGTTCCAACAGGGAGATGCACAAAGACACTGGTGACCAGCCACATAGCAACTAACCCTCACTGCCATGTCTGGCGGTGGCTCTTCCTTGTGTGTGTGGTGTATGTGTGTATATGTTTTCACGTATGTGCATGTGAGTGTGTTCATGAACACCATGCATGTGCATGGAGACCATTGGTGACCATGAGTGTCTTCCTGGCTTACTCTCCACATTGTTTATTGGAACCTGGTCTCTCACGGAGCCTGAAGCTTACCAATTCAGCTAGACTGGCTGGCCAAGGAGCCTCCAGGGTCGTCCTGTCCCAGCACCGGGGTTGTAAACGCTCGAGCCTACACTCATCCTTTTACATGTTGCTGGAACTCAGAACTCAGTGTAGCCAGCACTCTGCCTACTGAGCCATCTCCCCAGCCCCCAGTCGCTCTTCTGAAGACATTTTTTTTTCCTGTTGGCCTTTTTAGACTACACCTGATTAGGAAGTGGTGACTCCTGATACATATTCCCTAAAGGGTAGTTATTCACAAAAACAAGCATCAAGGGGTTCAAATTTCATTCGCACCTGACAAAATTATCCCCAGTTCGCCACCAAGAGTCAATTCTTCAGTCTATCAGCTCTGCAAACTTCAGCTAGGACAAGGACCCAGCTGTGCTCTTTTCTGACTCTCACATCTTCAAAGGTAATAAAGCCTCAGCGATTGGAATGTAGCCTTAGATTTTGCTGATGAGGCAGTAGGATAACTAGAAAGCTCTCCCCAGTCTCTCACTGCTTTGGATTCAACAAATGCTAACTGGAAAAAAAAGCTGTGGCCACAGTCAAGTCAGCAGCCAGGACCAAGGCTGGGGAGCCAATATACCACCACCATTCTCTTTTAAAGGAGTAACTGGGGATTGTTTAAAATTTGATCCCTTCTTTAAAAAAAAAAAAAGAAATGAACAACTTATAAATGCATAAAATACATTCTCTGGAGACCAATATAACCCAGAGAGTATAACAATGCAAAGCCTGGCAGCTGAGATTTCATTTGTTCCTAGCTTTAGAAAACCAAACCCGTAAGGGGTCTGAATCCAAGGTTCATTTATTCTTAATAAGCTCAGTTCTGGGAGCCCTGTCAGCCCCTAGCTAATGACAACACTACCTACCAGCAGCTGGAATAGCTGGAGTCCAAAGAAGAGTAAGAGTAATTGAGACAAGAAGCGTTGACTCCTGTCACCATTTGTTAATGTCTAGAGCCTACATCTTGTGTTTTAAAAGTTCTTTCATGGTGGATTTCCCAGCCCCCTAAGAGAGAACATTTCCTGATGATAACCAGGATGGCACCAGACAGAGTGGCAGTCACAGGCAGTCTTCTCCACTATCTCCAGGTCTCTTGTCACAGCTCTCAGAGAAGCAGGTCTTGGCCCACAGGACATACAAGGAACCTGCCAATATCATGTTCCCTGTTGCCTCCTAGTTATGATAGTCCTAAAAGACAAGGCAGGAGCACAGAGGGATTTAGACATTTCTTCCCTGTGAATTCAAGCACTGCTGTACCCAAGATCCAATGAGGACTCAGAAGACCTGCTTAGCTGCAATTCTGGTCTGTATAGGCTGTAAAGCAACCACCCTCCAATAAGCCTTGCTGAGTCACCTTTCCTGGAGTCCCAGACTTGGTATTTCAAGTGCCTCGATGCTTTTGGTGTGAGGTTTCTCAAAGCAACAAAAAGCAAACTAGCAGTATTCAGCCAAAGTCAAGTATCTTGCACTCATAAAGAGGTGTTCATGGTACCTTGGTAGACCATACAGAACCGTCAAAGAGCTCTCTGCCATTCACTGGTTCCAGGAAGGGTCCAGCCCTGTGCCAGGATTGGGCACTCTACTTTGACTCCTGCTGGCTCCAGAAATCAACATGGTAAGCGCAGCTGTGATCGCCTGGAGACTTTTCCCAGGTTCCCTTTCAGTTCCGTTTCCTTAAAGTCACTTCATCAGAAGAAGGAACTCACTTCCTTTTAGATAAACTATTTTTGTCCTAGTACAGCATTTGTGCATCTAAGGAATGCTGACAACCCAGGGTTACATTTGTTGAATCAAATAGCAAGAACAGGAGATAAGACCCTGCCCACTCCTTCATGTTGTCATCTTCTAAGATAAGCACGTGTTCTTAAGCAAAAGAAATTTCCTGTCTGCCCCTTGACCTTGTTATTTAGCCAGTTATAATTGCGAATTTATACAGCACACACTGTACGCCAGCATGGTGGCAGAAGGGCAAGAGGGAGAAGAGATCAGAGGAACAGAAGGGCAAGTATGGAGGTAGAAACGAACAGAAAGTATGTGGTTAGGATAACATCCAGCCGTATGCAACTCTATCCAGCTAACCCTAACCCCAACACACCCTTCAGAAGGTGTGTGAGCTCACCGTATTCATCCCCTGTCACTTAATACACCATACAAATGCACATAACCTGTAAGTACGCATACACACAACAGTGCTCCCTCTCACAATCTCTAGTAGCTCATAAAGTTTCTTTCGTGCAGACTTTTAAAAGTTACTTCCTCTGGGCAGCCAATTACTAAAAATGTCTCTGATGTGAGCAAAGCCTTGAGCCCAGCAAGGGCTGATTATCAGCCATCACCAACCCCCTTGCCATGCTCAGTCTACACCACAGTATGACAGTTGGTGTCCTGTGCAACCTCCCCATACCCCGTAGTGTTGTCCAGGGTTTCCATTAGCCTAAAATCATCTATCCCTCCCCTGCTCTTGCACACTGCCCTTTGGCATGTTGAGCTCCATGAGGTCAGGGTTTTCCATAGCCAGGAGCCAAAATTCTAAAGGAGGTAATATATTCTTCTCATGTAAAAGAGATTGGCTTCCCAATTTAAGTAGCATCTGGCTAGCATCCTAGGCAATCCCTCCCAAAGCTCACCTAAGATACTTATGCCTACAGCTCCCAATAGCAACAAAAACATTGACAACAGGAAATATTGTCAAAACACAGAAGGCATTTTTACTAACTACAGAGAGATGCACTGAGAAAAACAGATATATTTCCTACGTCATTTCTCTCTTCCTAGCAACGAGGATAACAACAGCAGCTTACTTCCTTCACTGTCCTGCGCCCTGATTCCAGGACCCAAGGTCTACGCCCACTGGAAACATGAACGATCATCCTCGTACTTTTTCTTTCATCATCTTTCTTATGTGGAATCTTAATATTTTGGTGAAACCTCGAACACATGTTTAGTCTTTAAATGAGTGTGTGGCATACATGCATGCATTGTGTATACATGTTAACATATGTGTATGTAGGTGCATGTGCACACGAGACTCAAGGTCAACATTGAAAGTTTTCCTTGATAGCTGTCACCAAGGCAAGGTCTCTCAATCAAACCCAGAGCTCACTGATTCTGCTAGTCTGGCTGGTCTGACTAGTAAACTTGTTCCAGGGATTTTCCTGTCTCTGTCTCCTGAGTTCTGAAATGACAGCTGGACTGCCACCCCCATCTGGCATGTACATGGATTCTGAGGAAACAAATATTTCTTTTAAAAATTTTTAAATAATATGGTGTATCTCAATATCACCTTCTTCCCATTTCTCCTTGTTCTACATCCCATCCCTGTGCCCTCAAAAAGAAAAGTAAATAAATAACAAAATAAAAAAATTATGCCCAGCTTGTGTGCCAAGAGCATGGATCACAAACTGATATCCATCAAGCACCAGGGCATTCCACAGGACCCTAGACATTCCAAAGATACCTAGACATCCTCCAGGACATCCCTGGAGGCTGCACCAAGCAAGTGCACAGGCACCAAGGCATCCCACAGGCTTGAGGGCATTCTGCAGATGCCCAGACATCATGCAGGCACAGGCCACCCTTCAGATTCCTGGTCATTACACAGGCACCCAGATATCCCACAGGCACTAAAGACATTCCACAGGTGACAGGGCCTCCTGCAGGCACCTGGACCTCCTGCAGGCACCTACAGATGCTCCAGACTTCCCACAGGCACCAGGACACCCCCCAGGCTCTAGGGCATGCTGCAGATGTCCGGCATCACACAGGCACTGGGCCAACCCGAAGACACCCAGATATCTCTTAGGCACCTGTACATCTTGAAACAAATATTTCTTAAGTATCTGTTACACATTTGTTTAAGTGGAGAAGCATGAAAAAAGTTTGATACTCTTTAAAATTACATGGCTCATTCTTAATATTCAAAGTAAGGAGCTTATTGGACTTGATGGTGGGGTTTTAGAGCAAATGCCTGGCTTTGGAAGTCCCAGCAGACTGGGACCCATCCGAGTAGATCAACTGCAGAGTAAGTAATAGAGAAAGTCAGAAAAAGAGATTTAACTAGTGTTAGCAAATTGGGAAGAGGAACAGATAAAGGGTCCTGAGATCTCAAGTCCATTTTGGGCACCATTGACAGGAACTTTATGCTTAAATAGAGGAGTCTGGGACAGGGTGAGAGGAATGCATAACTAAGCAGTCTTGCTCCAGCTTGGTCTGGTTAACCATTATCTGTTATGGTTCTGCAAGTCGATTCCCAAAAGCTATTATTGCTGTGATGGCTGGTTCCCATGAGAGGACTGCCCCTATCTGCTATCCCTGGAGTCAAGGTGACTGATGGCCTAGGACAGTGGCTGGAGACTGTGTTGGCTTTTGAAGGTCTAGAGTAAGATATTGTGAAAGCTGACACTAAGAGACCCTAGTTACACTGCTCTTGGTGCCTTCAACTTTGAAGAGGGGTGACACAGGTTAGACATCACTAGGTCAACACCTCTTGAGTGACTAGTACGACGATGTGCAGAGTTAAGCAAATAGCTGGCCCAGAGTAACGGAGATGGACACAGAATGAAGGCAGAGATGCCGGCCTTTCATCTTGCTTTAAGTTACCTCTTGGGTACAAGTGAGGAGTCAGGGTTTTATTATGTTTTTTGTTTTCTTGTGTTTTTAATCAAAGGCAGTTCCTAGGTCCCTTTAATAGATGCAGTAAATTAACATTTTTAACTTACTGAAAACCTTTAGAATCAAAGATTTTAATCATTCCTAAGTATGCCTGTTATTCACATTCTTTAGGAAGAGATTAATAAATTCTCAGCTGAAGTTTGCTTGCACTTTTTCCCCTTCATTTTTGTTCCAAAAAAAAAGTCACACAAAAAATTATTTTCTCTGCCTTAAATTTTAATTTTTCAAACTAAAAAATTTCTTTGCAGGTATGTAGTCTGTTCTGTGTTGCTATAACACAGCACCACAGTTCAGGCAAACTGTAAGCAGTGGAAGTATGTTTGGCTCCCAGCTCTGAATGTCGAGACGTCTGCAGGTCTCTGAGAGGATCCTCCTGTCTGGTCACACAACAGAGGGCAAGACCTGCAGAAAGAGCAGTCCATCACTTTCAACACTTGCTTCTGTTGTCTTATTTTTCGTTTATATGACTGTTTGATTAGCATCTCTCTCCTCCAGCCTGCCCTAAGCACCATGGAATATATTTGTCCATCATTCAATCTCCTGTATAACAATACTACGTAACTGGTATTCAAAAATGGTTGAAGAAATGTATTGAACTAAGGTGACTCAATAAAACATTGCCTACAGCATCTTTAAGAAAAAAAAAATTACAACCCAAGAGATTGTCTAGAGCTTTCATTTAATTGGCCATACTTCACACCATTTTATTTTAAGATTAAAATACTGTATGTTAGTTTTTCACTATATATTCATGTTTAACAGGGTGTTTGAAAACTGCCCCCTCAACATCACACACACACTCAAAACACCCTCTTCACTAACATGACATGAATGCTGAAAATTTGGTATGTATTCTTCCAGAACTTTCTATGTTGCTTTACATATTTGCATGCACATCTAGGAATAATACTTAATACTAGTCTGAAAAAATGAGGACAAAGAGTCCTGAAGAATTTCTACTTGAGAAGGCAATGAAAACCTTTCCTACATATGCAAGCATGTATATGTATGGTTGTATGCATAATTATATATATGTGTGTGTATGTATACTTGCATACATATCTATATATGTATTTGTTGGTCATACATTTATGTATACGTGTGTATGCATGTATATATGTATATGTATGTACATATATTTGTATGTATATATGTGTATGTATGTATACATGTATGTATATTTGTATGTGTGTGCATATGTGTATGTGAATGTACGTATATGTGTATGTATATATATGTGTATGTGTGTGCATGTGTATGTATGTATATAAGCATATGTGTATGTAAATGTGTGTGATGTGTATGATGTATATGTGTATGTATATATGTACTTGTGTATGCATGTATATGTGATGTATGTATGTGTATATGTGTGTGTACATATGTATGTGTGTATATATGTGTGTATGTATAATTATATATGTGTATAGGTACACATGAATATGTGTATCCATATATGTATATATCTGAATTTTCACGTATCCTTGAAAAGTGCTTTTGAAATACTATTTCATCAAAGGAAGATTTTTTTCTAATATGGCAAAGAACTGTGGGTCATCCCACTTCATTTAGATTCCAGAGTTGTAGTTGGTGTTTTCTTATGAAGTCTATGGTCAGAAATCTCGCCTCTCAGCATTTCACACTGTCTTCTATTTTTTGTTTCTACACCTTTCAGTATGCCAGGAAATTGGTGTCTTAAACCCTTGCCAGCAATTATTAATTTCGATTAGTAACATCATCAGATAACAATGTTATTCTAGTCTTTGCTGATAACATCAAATTCATGGAGCAAGGATACTGGCCTAGAAGAACTGCTAGAAAATTCTTTCCTTTTGTCCTTCAGAAAATCACAACTGTGGAAAGAGTATATTGTTCATTTCATTGCAAGGAATTTAGATAAGATTAGCTGCTTCAAAATCCAAATAGTTCTACGTTTTAAGTATTAAAGAATGACAAAGTAGATGCTGCTTGTGGTTGGACTTTATTTTTTCAACATTTTTATGATTATCTGGGAAGATATTTTGATATTAAATTTTAAAATTTTTATAAATAAATGAACTATGTTTTAAAATAAATACACTAAAATATTCACAGTTGCTGTACCTTAATTTATGTGATTACATTAGTCCATTGTTGCTATAATAGATTGCCTGAGACTGCATAATTTATTAAGAAAGATTGCAGATTCATTTTTTATAGTTCTGGAAGCTAAAAAGTTCAAGACCAGAGACTCAAATCTGTTGAGTCCCTTCTTGCTATGACAACCCATGGCAGTAAGTAGGAGGGAGGGAGGGAAAGGGGAAATTCATTCTTTTGTGGGAAGTAAATTCTCATAATAACTAGCCTACCCTCGTGATAGCGGCCCTATTCTCTTTCACCCCCATGTCCTAATCATCTCTGAAAAGTCCCGCTTCTCAATAAAGTCGCCAGGGGATTAAGTTTCCAACACATGAACTATGGGGAACACATCCCAAATACCACGTTGACCCTAATATATGACAGGTACCAGAGACAAGACAGACATTTCCTGTCTATTGTATCTTGTTTGACACAGTTTGCACTTTCTATAAATTTGCTTTGTTTTCAATGCCATTGTAATCCTGCTCTTTTGATATAATTTTAAACTTATCTGAGGCAGTTTTGTCCTGTTTCATTCTTAATATTATTTGTAGCTTCTACCTTTGTCTTAACCCATCAGTCCGGGATCTGTGAACTCCTTAAGGCTTTTTGAAAAGGAATTTTTAACTTTATAGATCCCTCTGCTGTAACTTTTTTTTTTTCTGGCTGATTAATTTTTTTTCTCTTTTTCTGGTTGTTTTCTTTCATGTTTTAGGAAGTCTATTCTGTTTTTAAACTTTATAATTTGTATGCTCACCTTGTTTTCAGGACTTCTTTAATATGAACATAATAAGCTATACCTTTTCTTCAAGTGTCACATATGTTTAAGGCCATTAATTTCAGCTCTGAATATCCATAAACACCGTAAGTTGTGTGGTGATTCTTTGTTCAGTTCATAACACAAAAGAATCCTGTGAGAAATACTTATAAACTGTACATTGTAACAGTTATAACAAACACAAACTGTTAGGTCGTATAGCTTATCTCAATTTTGCAATAATTTCAGAACAAGAAGTCATGGAATACTAATTAGTGCCAATAATATTGTGAATGTGGCGTCTGTATTTAAGGTTTGAATAAAAAGACAATGACCGAGCAGGCTTCACTGTAGGACTTCAGCTCCATGAAGCTGGTAGAGAACCTTACCTTATTTTCTCTTATCTTGAATATAAACTATTTCCCACTATGCTGAGGAAGTCAGTTTTCTGAGTCTAATCCCAGTATACAGCTACACATATATTGATGTACAGCAATCTTGAATAAAAATGTGTCTCTTCAGTTGCTATTTAGTTGTTTTTCATTTAATGCATATGTTTAATACCTATTATTTCTGACACATGAATTATTAGAAATAATAAAATTTACAAACATGTGTCAGGCATGATGGCGCACACCTTTAATCCCAGCACTCAGGAGGCAGAGGCAGGTGGATCTCTGAGTTCAAGGCCAGCGTGGTCTACAGAGCGAGCTCCAGGGCAGCCAGGGCTGCACAGAGAAGCCCTGTCTCACAAAGGTGAGTTTTCTTAAGTTATCTTTTCACTAGACCTTTAACATTTATAGATTTGCTTAATTGCTTAAACTTGAGTGTTAATATTTGCTCTGTGATAAATTCACAGATATACTCCTTTATCCTTCTGTTGGGTAAGGTTTTCTATCGACCATTAAAGTAAACTTATTATTTTATTGTTTAAAAATACTATATTTTGGTCTTCCTGATCTGTCAGTTCACTAGAATTACATGCTTAAAAATCTTTGATTCTGCTTTCTCTATTTCTTTGAAGTTTCGTTCATTAAACTCTTTGAAGGTTGGAGGCATATTTAGGAAATTCATGGTTCATTTGGCTACATGAGACTTTTTCTCAAAAATCCAACCAAAAAGCTGGGCATGGTGGTCCGTGCCTTTAATCCCAACATGAGGTGTTAGAGGCATGCAGATCTCTGAGTTCAAGACAAGTATGTCCTACAAAGTAAGTTCCAGGCCAGCCAGAGCTACATAGCGAGACCCTGTTTCAAACAAAAACTTTGCTCCTGCCATGTACCCGAAGATACAACCTGTTCAGGATGACATTCAAGCTTCTACTTGCATTTTGCAGGCTACCTAAAAGCATGAATCAAACCCAAAACTTTTCAAGTACCAAGGTTCTTTAACTCATGATTTTACATCTCTCAACCCTCTGTAACATAGGATACGCACACACACGCACACGCACACACACACTCTTAGGAGAAGCAATTATTTGGTTGACTGAGAGCAGAGGCTCACTGAAGCTGCACAGAGTCACCAGAGAGGAACCTATAGCATATTGTTAGCCCAAGAAAAATAAAAATTCGGAATGCATATTGCTCCCTGCCATGCTAAAGGTGAGATTCACAAGTGCAGCCATCGTAAGTTAGGGACATTTACATAACTTTATAGCTTAGGAATTCTTAGAGAAATTTTTTTCTTTGTCTTCCAGCATGGTCCATCAATTTAGCAGGTCTTTTATTTAGTTCTACTCCATCTTCAGCATGCTGCCTTGCTAGAAACTTCACATTCACCGAGGAGAACTGTTTGCTCTTTGACTTTTCATCCATCCAAACCCATAGCTTATCTCTTGTTCATATTGATCTTTTAAACCCAAACTATAGTTCATACAGGGATAAGCAGATATTATCAGTTCAAATACCAGACCAGAACATGTGTCTCTCCAGCCTTAGGTCTTTCTGTAATTTCATCTCAGACATATTCTTTAGTGTCCTCTAATTTACCTGTACATTAAAAACAAATTCCTCTTTTATCTAATATTTCAAATGCACTACTGCAATAGGAGAGGGGAAATAAATATCTAGCCTACCATATTTCTAGGATCTTCATCTTCTTACGTTTTCTGAATTTCCATATTTTACACAAAGAACTTGCTTTATTTTTATGCCTTTAAACTAGATATTTAACCCCAAAATAGGTACAGGGATCATTTTGAATGGCACATGATCACAGTAACATTAAAACACACAAATCCAAAAGATTAGAAAGAATGATGTCCGAGTGTAGATAGTTAGAGAATTAGATATTTTTCTCTCTAGTTTTCTGCATTTTCCAATTTTTAAAGAAAAAGTTAATATTCATTTTAGAGTACAAAAATAGCTTTTATGAAAAAGAATAGGGCCAGGGATGTAATTCAGTGGTTGAGTGTTCTTCTAGCATGCACATGGCACTAGATTTGACCACCAGAACCACAAAGTAACAACAATAATGCTGATGCTGATGCTGATGCTGGAGGAAAGAATAAAAGGCAGAAATGGTATTACATTAAGAAAACACCCATGTGCTCCTCTAGATAATTAGTGAACCATCTTCAAGTCATCCAAATCAATGTCTTTGAATATTAACTGGGAAAGCTACTTTGTCCCTCGCCGTTGTCTCAGTATATCTGACTACCATGTGCAGATCTTTCTGAACTCAGGAAGGCTCCTTCCTGGTACATCAGTATTGACACACATTAAAACAAAACAAGACCATCTAGTGCATCGTAAGAAGACAGATAGCCCCGTGTCTTATTTCCACAGGAAATGTCCTCACATTGAGAAAACATCAGCCTCCTACACACGGATGCTCCCGCTCTGGGGAATCATCAGAGTCTAAGTAGTGAAGTTTTGACCAGGCAGTGATCGCACCGAGTCCCTGAATTTTGTCTTCCTCTGTGATGCACACTTCTGTCCCCAGTTTAAACAGTCAGGTACTCGATGTCCTCACTCTGCAAAGCACAGGTTGCTGAGGAATTGACTGGGATTGCAGAGGTGTACAACCGCACCTGGCTCTTACATCAGTGCTGGGGACCTGACTCAGGCCTCTCTGCATGCAGGCACATGGATTCAGTTACAGCATTTTCAAACATGCAAATTAGTTTTTAAAGAAAGATAAACAAGCTTAAAGGATCATTTATCATAACTGGTCAGCTCTAAACATGTTTCCATATAGGCAACACTAATCAGACTCAGTGTGTTTTTTAAAGAATATGTGTGTGTATATAAAATAATAATACTTGCAGAAGAGGTCATAAATTTGATGAGAGGTACACAAGAGGAGTTGGAAAAGGAGAAAGATAGATGGAAATGATATAAGCACAGTACTCAAAAATATAAAAATATATAACCAAAAACAGTTTAGTTAATGCCTTTATTAAGAATAAAAGCAAGTAGCCCTGTTAAGTGCTTCTTTTTAAATCTAGCGAACTCCATCAATGCTGCCTTACCTCTGCTGAGCTGAACTATAATACAGATAATGGTACAGACCTGTGAGTCTGGAATCAACTCACATCCAAAGAATGCTTACAAACACATTCCACTAGGCATCAGGAAGAGGTAAGAATATGCCAGCTGAAGTCTAAAGGCAGGTGAGAGTGAACAGTGTGTGGTCAGGGACCTGCCTAGAAAATTGCATGAAGTTCAAACAACTCAAAATAAGTTAAAGGCTTGGTGAGCTGGGACGCCGTCAGCCAGTCTTTGGAGTTAACGCTGCTGTTGCTGATGAACTAAGGAAAGCTGATCATGCCTTTCCTCATGGGGCCAGCCCCATTCAGCACTGGATGGAGAGAAAACAAGGACCATAGTGTGTCTTGAGAGGCCTCAAACTTTGTGCTTGTCTAAACTGACACCTTCCCGGTTGGCAAAGAAATAAGCTTCCTGCATAATTCACATCCAGGGGAGTGATTAAGACACACCCCTCAAGTGCTCTTAGGGGTTTTGAGTAGGTTTCCTTTGTGCTAGTTTCTCTCAGAAGCCTGAGTACCAAGCGGGTGAGTGTCCAGCAATCGACCCCCTGACATTACTACAGTAATCAGCCCTCCAAAATTAAAGAGACTTTGCTTCTAAATGCTTAACCAGCATGGCAGGCTGAGGAGAACACAGGGGTAGAACAGTATGCTTCTCCTTCCCGAACTGGGCAGTGTGCCCCCACCCCCAACTCCTAGTTAATTATTTTAGGACACAGCCAAAGACAATAGGTGATTCTTTAGCATTCAATATTCGATCAACACGAATATTAGCACAAATTAGCACAAATTGAAAGAATAAACGAGGCATTTATACTCACCCTCTTGATGACCCCCAATTTAAGTTCAAAAACAGTGAGGGATGGAAGGAGAGGTCTAACCTTACACTTGCTCTTTGCCCAAAGATATGTACTCGGGATTTTTAAAGAGGAATTTTAAACATCAGATACTGACTTCTTTGTAAAAGTCCGTTTCCTTTGTTGTAAAAGTTCCATCTACGTTGCCCTGGCCTTTTCAAAGTATCAGGACAAGCTATGCATGTTTTAGTAGAAGAAGGGGCCACAAAACAAAGTTACAAAATAATTGGGTAGATATAAAAACTGACAGACAGCCCGGCAACAGTGAAGGCTTCTTCACAACCAAGGTTCTTTCTTGGAACCACACAGCCTTCCCTTATAACGTTGTCCTCGTCCGTGTCTCTCAGCTGTGTTCCTCTCTCGTGACGTTTCCTTTGACCAAAGCAAGTCCAAGAGTCTCTGCGTGGCTTTCAGTGCCTCTTCAGCCTTGCCTTGTTCTTTCTTTGCTGCTGTGGACTCCAGAACTGGACTGATGCTGGATTCTGCCTCTCTTACCGGTGCGTTCCCGGGTCTTTGTGTCTCAAGGCAGTATTTCTTAAGAGTTGCCTTGACTGGTTGGGGAATAATGCCTGCAAGTGTCTCTATTTTATTTCGTAGGCAGTTTGTTAAACCCTCACTCCAAATTTTCTCTTACTGGGTTCTAACACAGCTGGCTTCCAGCACGTGCCCGATTGATGGCTGTCCAACGTTTAAGAGTGTGTCCCTCCTTCTGTTTTGAGCTTCCAGAATCATCAGAGTATCCATCCTGGAAGTAGCCTGGAAAACCTAGCCGGGCTTCCCCCGCTTGCCATCTGTAAGCTACCTACTCTAGTTCCAGCTCACTGCTGCCCTTCCCCTCTTGCCGTGCCCTACGAGGCAAGGCAGCTTCCTTTTAACTGGTGCTGTAACAGTAATCTGCCTCTCATCTATCTAGGGGTCATTATGCTCTGTCCCACCATTGTGAGATCCTAACAAATGTTTAGACAATAAAACTGCCGTTTTTGTCATCTATAAAATGACTATAATAACGAGAGTAATTAGGGCTTGCTAGATAGCTCAGTGATTAAAAACGCTTGCTGAGAAAGCCTGATTGCTTGAATTCTTTCCTGGATCCCACAGTGGAAGGAAAGACTCTACTCACACACTGACCTCTGACCTCTACACATACCACGCATACAACAACGATGATGATGCTGTTGAACATAAATTTTAAAAATAAAGAATATAATTGCTATCGCTGGTTGTAACTGCCTTGTGGTAATGATATGAAAATTAACTGGGCAAGTGTTTGTAAAGCCCTAAGAAACCATACTAGTGTTTATTAAGCAAAGTGAGAACAACCAATATCAGACGTAACAACGAGGGGTTACCAGAACATGGTGTGCATGTCTACAGCTCACTCCACTATTTCTTCCTCTAGGATGCCTGTTCTCTCCCGCCCAGGCTTTTTGGTGTCCGAATCGTCCCTAGTCTTTGTGCATCGGTCACACCATAACATGATGGCCACTTAGTCTTTCTCTTGCTCGGGTTATTTTCCTCTCAGAAGCCTGAGCACCTGCAGGCTCGTCAGCCATCTCCCACCTCTTCCTTTTAAAGAGGCTTTAAGGAGCTATTGTGCCAGTGATGATGAGCGCCTGACTCACAGAATAGAAGGAGCTTGTTTCTTCATTTAACTCTCATAGTATTTTTCTTGGTTGCATAGAAGCATAGAGGCAGTGGAAGTGGAAGAAAGCTAAAGGTCCGCCTGTTACGCCTTCCCCGGCACACGGCCTCACTGCCTCTTCTCCAGCAGCCCAGGCATTCAGCTCACCCTCACACAGCTGATGGTGATGGGCTCAGTCTCTCCATGACATCACTCAGTGACCTCCAAAGTCTCAGAAGGTCTAGTGCTTTCCTCTTGTTTATCCGAGCCCTGGTCTGACCTTCACACAATAAAATTTCAGAACGGGAGTTGCAAAAAGGAAGCCTAAAGTGTCAATTCTATATTTTGTTGGATCTTTGGGGATTGTGGCTGAAAACCTGCCAGTTCTCCTTGGCAGGCAGTTTGCTAAATGCACACACCACCTCTTCCTCTTTCTACATTCTAACACATCTGGATCACAGCATAAGAACCCAGTGACTAGAGAACTACGTAAACAGTGACCCTTGCAGAACCTTAATACATTTTCATGCAACTTTAGTGTCTTGATTTTCTATGGCTATGATGAAAGAACTGAGAAAAACAAGTCAAAGGTGTTGTGGAAATTTATTTTTAGTTATGTATAAAATGACTGTTTCGTGTACTGTTGGGTGAGAGGCTATCCTAGGTTTTGGCATTTTGTATTGTCTGCAGGTGTTGGATTTATGTGGGGGACGTTTGATTGCTTAGGATCTGCATGTGCTATCATACTATCAGTAGAACACCTGAGGAGTTTTGTATCAATAAAAACACCTGTGCTTAGATGCGCCTGGTTCCACTATCTAATATTGTGCTTGCCATGACAGTGGTTCCCTCTGCTGAGGTTTGGCAGGTTTTACATCTATGAATATGCCTGACTGTTGTCCTTGGTGAGCCACCACAGTAGGTAAATTGCTACACAAAGAATGAAAGGTTTCCATAATTCATGGCGTTGGAGGTCCGCAGTTGGCTGACTCCACGGCTCTGGACCAGGGTCAAGCAGGGTGTCATCCTCGTGGGAAAGTCTGGAGGAGGAGGTTATACTTTCAAAATTACTGACTAATACTCAAAACTTGAGAAATGTCATGTAAACTTCTGGATACCTTTGAGAAACTGGAATAGGTTTTTGCTGAACCCCCCCCCCCCGAATGAAAGGAGAATGAGCTGGGGGTGGGGGAGCCTGCTCTCTGCATTCCTCACTCATTTTGGGGATCGCCACGGTGCTTCAACTGGCTTATGCCGCAGAGTTGTTCCTTCTGGACTTTTGAGTTTGAAACCCTGGATTCTGAGACTGGGTATTACATACCACATGGACTTGCACACTCAGAATCCAAACAGAACCCAAGAACAAGTGTGAGGAGACTTTGCTTTATCTTCCATCGCTGCTGAGTAGTATCAATTCAAAATGGAGGAAACACTCACTTCTACAAATCAAGAACAATGTCTCCATGGAGCACTAGCCAAGCAGGCAGAGACACCAAAGTCACACCCTGTCCATCACACTTGGTCCCGCCCTCTCCAGCCTCTCCTGACAGAGCTTTATATAATCACAGTGTCGGTAGACAAATAGGTCAGTGGTGTTAAAGATGTAGGTTGGATGGGAACTGTAGTAAAAGCCCATCTTCATGTCTCTTATTTGGGTTACAATTTAAAAATTACAATGACTTTTCTGCTGTAGCCAGAAAACACTTTCAGATTTAGCTTTCTGGAACGGATTCTAATGATTAGAAATAATGATAAGGATATAATTTGGAGAAGGAAGGGGAGGTGGAGACTTGAATTCAATAATTAAAAATAAAAGTTCTCCACAAGATTTTAATGGAGGTTGGAGGAAGGCAGGATCCCTGCCAGAGCACTGACACGCTTTCTCTGCTTGAGAACTGTGCCTGACCAAACCTTAGTGCATTTCTGTATAGCCCAGTGCCTTAGCTTTCCTTCTGTTGCTGTGACAAAGCATCTAAGAACAACATGTTAAAGAAGCAGAGGCTTATTTTGATGGTTTTGTTGCTGTGGACCTAGAGCAAAGCAGAAGCATCAGGCGTGTGTGTTAGGGGAGGATGTTCACTTCATGGAGGCCGGGAGGCAAGGGCACAGAGTAAGGAACCAGGGACAGGTATATACCCTACAAGTCCACGCCTTGGTGACATGGCTATCCAAATAGGCACCACCCACCTCTAGAGTCTCCACTACCTTCCAAGAGTCCATTCAACTTCAATCCATCCATGGATAAATCCAGCAATTATGTCAGAGCCTCAAGCACCAGTCACTCCCCTAAAGCTCCACCTCTGAACATCAACCTTGGAGACCAAGCCTTCAGCACATTAGAGTTTGGGTGGAGAGTAGGGAGAGACATTCTAGACCCAAACTGTCTGAGCCATGGTTCTAGAAAAGACAGCCAGAAAGTGCTCAGCAGAAGTTATAGAGTGCAGTGGAGGGAAAGTCATTTATCACCATCCTTCATAGATCTCAGCTCTGATGAACTGTGGTGACAAGAGGCAGGGAAACAAGGAAAGCGAACAACTTATTAACACTCATAATCACATATACGTGGAAGATTCCTGAGGATGGGTACTTTGCAAAGAGGGTGAAGTAGAACTAAGTTTCTCTAGAAGTGAGAAGACAAAGGAAAATGACTTTGATCCTCAGCAGGCAGCAAACTGTGAGGGTGAGTAAGTGAAGAGCGGCCATGCCGTCCTCAGCTGCCACTTGTGGCTGATGAAGGTCAAGAGCTGTCTCCAGAGGGCGGGCTTTCCTGGTAGAAAGTGTAGGAGGGATGCTTTTCACCTTTGTAAATGGGAGAGCGTAAAGGACTGTTTCGTAATTGGTTTCTTCTTGATTACCTTCTGCTCAAAATAATCCTTGGGCCAAAATGCCATATTTGGAGTGGCATAGTTCTTCTGCAATAGCAATGGCAGAGGCAGTGCTGAGGGAGGCTATAGCTGCCGGACGTATATTACGGACGCTAAAGCAAAATACAGCATGGAAAGTACCATTTCCAGAGGTGGATACTGCACAGAAGAATCCCCTGCAGCAATGCAACACTTCAGCTACTCCATGGCTACAGATGCCACCTTCTGGCATACACACCAATTCTGACACTGATGAACTCGCCTTGAAAACATGGGTAAATAACATGAGAAACACCGCAGAGCAGTTGTGAAGCACCTGCTTCACAGAAAGCACTAAGACTAGACTAGCCAGCAGCACTCAATAAAGCTTGCACAGTAGTTATCTTGCGACTACTAGTTTTGTCAGAAATTGAAACATTATTTGGGTCAAAGAAGGCCAACTCTTCACTTACCTTATAGTTTAAAGAAATGTTTTCATTTATTCTCTTCTCTAACAAGTCCATAATCTTGACCTTCCCATCAACTGGCCTATAGTGTAGAGGTATTTACCCTTGATGGTCTGCAATCTTTGTTTCAGCCGTATGTCTGCTAGCCGAGCCAAGTTTCTGGCTTTTAATTTGGGGGTGGTAGATAAAAAGACGGGAGATAAAGCCCCTGTGCTGTCTTTTATCCTTTGAAGTTTCTTTTCTGAAGCTGTTTAAGCTCTTTGAATCCATTACTCCAAGGACTTGAGAGAAAAGATGTTCTAGTCTGACTTAATAATAAGAACCTTTGATGAGCCCAGCTCTCAAGCACTGCTGCTCAATGCCCGTCCAGCTAAATGGACTTTGTGAACACCAGTTTTCAAAGAACATCCTTGAGCTTCAGTTGGGTTCTGTTAGTGTCAATGTAAAATACACAGCCCAGGAATAGGTGTTTAAGTTGGCCCATATTCCTTGTTACGTGACATTTTTATCATAACAGGACAAAAATAAATGTGAATCAAGACACTCTTCAAATACATTGGTATGTCTATCAGGTACAGCAGAGCAGACAGATCTCTGTTGTAGGCCTCAAATGCTACCTGATGGCGTTCTTAACTAGGAAGTCTGTTGTATACTCCAGAGGATTTACCCAATTCTCACCAGGATGGTAGATCAAAAATAGAGGTGAGCAAAATGTAGTAGTGCACTGCTGTGGTGGCTCAGCAAGGACAACAGGGAGGCATATTCATTGGTTCAAATCCTGGGTCCAGACCTCAGCAGAGGGAACACCTCATGGCAAGCGCCATACTGGACAGTGGAACTCTGAGTGTGTGAGCTTAGGTGTTTTTACTGATACAGAACTCCTTAGGTGTTCTACTGATAACACATGCAGATAATAAATAAATCCTACATAAATCCAACACCTGCAGACAATACAAGATGCCAAGACCTATGCAGCCTCTCACCCAACAGTGCACAAAACAATTATTTTGTGCATCAATAAAAACAAACTTCCACCACAGCAATAAATGACCATCGAGGAGACTAAGACAGTCCAAGATAATTTGGATCTGAATTTATAACATTTCAACTCTCTATAACCATTGACATTAGACTCAATAATCTGTGGAATGTTCAGTGTAAGCTGAGCTTCTTTCTGGGAACTTCGGTTAACAGTTGGTATGAGTCACTGAGAACGAAAACCTTTAGGACACTATATAACCATTTGTCTAGAGCTGGGAACAATCTTGAATATTAAAGATGAGATAATTTTTAAGAAAGTAGAGCTCAATGAGAGGCAGTAAAAAACCAAACCCACAATGTAATAAACCTAGAACCAAATCTCTTCCTTTCGGGTCAGGCCTCTGTCTGCAACCAGACAGAGGTTTAGCGTTTCCTATCCTTACTGAGGAGTCATTTACTCTTCATTTGTTCCGGCCGAAACTGTTCAAGATGGTTGTGATGGCAGAAGACTTTGTCAGGCCTAACAGACAATTTAGAGATGGCTTTTGTGAAAATGCACTGTGTTATGCATACTAAGAACCACCCCAAAGTCCTTTGTCCACTTTCTGGAACCTTGTTCCTCGGAGCCCCAGCCCCCCTACTCCCCTACTCTCTGCCCCGCCTTCAGTGACTCAGTGCCCATGGCCCCTGCCATCACTAAGGGACACCTTTCCACCGCCGTCATATTCTCCCTATGCGCATGATCCATGCAACCTGTAATTGGTCCATCTGCCACCCTATAATACAGCCTGGCTGATTGCTGTCTCACCCTACCTCTAACCCCACCTCCGAGGTGAACACTTTGTGTCTCTCCTCACCCCCAATAAACCTCTCTTGTGAGATTCTTTGCATGGCGTTATTTTTGAGGTATTTCTTGTCCCCTTTCGTGAGGACAGCCTTCTGCCGCAAGAACCCTTTCACGCTGACCCCTCCCTTGGTCCCACAATGTAGCTAAATGTAGGGCAAAGCCTGGCCTCTCTGCCTCCATTTCATATCTGTGGCCTTTACAGTGGGTCACCTGCATGACTCTGCTGTGCATTTATTAATCACTCAAGGAGTCTTGGTTTACTGATTACTGTGAGATCCGCCCGTTTGTGGGTTTAAGACTCCACATTCCAACCTTTTGCTGGTGATAAATGGGATAAAGAGGCAATGGAATGCCCATGACTACTTCCTGCTGATATGGGGCTTTGTCACTGGGAATTCAAAAAGATTGGAACGTGGGCAGAGGCTGGGAAGAGCAAGCTGTTCCCGGCCCTGTGAGACCCGTGGTAATGAAGTGTGAGCCTTTTTGGAGCGCTCTGTAGCTGGAGCACTCTGCGGTTTTGTGGCAAACATAGTCTGAAAGCAACTGTAGAGACAGGTTAATCGTGAGTTAAGCATGAATTCATAAAAAGGAAAAACAGGTCTGCCTTTAACCAAGGCTACAGGAAAAAAACAAGTTATATAGAAAACCAAGTTACCCAGTAATATAGGAAGCAGGTTACAAATAATTCATAAAGGCACCCAAAATAGGGCCAGGCTGTAACAAAAGCTACAGCTCACTTCTGTACCTTGCAGAGGGACTTGGGCAACACTGGTTCCCTTTAGTGGTTCCTCTTCCCAACAGCGGTACCTTTTATAGAAGGAGAATGAGGAGGAAAATGGAGCTGCAATTGGCACATGAACAAAGCTAGTTTTCCGAAAGGTTTAAAACCCTCCCCACAGAGGCCAGCCAGTAACAGAGAACGCACAGGGAAGTGGATAAGACAAGCCTGCACACTGAGATGTAAAAGTCTGACATCAGGACATAAGAGTCCTGATTTTTCTTTCCACCACCAATCCCTTGTTCCAGAACACAAGGACTTGTAACTCCCAATGGGAAACCCCTGGACCCTGAAGTCGACCTTGAACAACACTGGTTAAATTTCCTTTCTCTGTTCTTCACCATGTATTTCATTGACCTTTGGGGTAAGTTGCCAAGCCTAGCTGGCACTCCAAGAGTGAATGCTATTGTCCTAAAACTCTTAATAAAATCAGCACCTTCTCTCTCAGTTTTACACTGGCACTGACATTCTTCAGAGAGCAAGTGCTCAGCTGCAATCTGTTATTCATCAAAATGTAAATGGACAATCAGAAATACCACCTCCATGTGGAGGGTTAAAAGCCCTGAGATGTACATCTCCTGGTCTCTCCGGATGCTGATCAGCACGCAGCCTTAGAGCTGAAGCAGTTGTTCCCTGCAGGCTCCGCCACTAGCTGTGACTTCAGATTTTGAAGTAAAGAACCCTAATTTAGTTTTGTTTCTGAAAAGCAGAAATACCCAGAATCGGAATTTGTTCTATGAACAGACTGATTCCTGATTTCCTTGTGAGAGGCTGTAGAGCCCCTTTCTCTGTGAAAAGGAAGAGGGGGGACTAAACAGGAGGGGTGCATTAAAAGGGAAAACTATCAAGGAGCCAAAACTAACCTGAGAAAAGCACCAGGAACCCAGAAGACCAGAATCCACAGCCTCAGAATAGATACTGGCCACAAGCTTCCTCTGAGGCTCAGTGGTTCTCAACCTTCCTAATGCTGTGGCCTTTTAATACCGTTTCTCATGATGTGATGATGCCCAACCATAAATTTATTTTCGTTGTTACTTCATAACTGTAACTTTGCTACTACTATGAATTGTAATCTAAATATCTGATATGCGGGTGGTCTTAGGTGACCCCGTAAAAGGGTCTTTCATCCCACATGTTGAGAAACTCCGCAAGCAAGCAGATAATTTTGAGAAACAGCAGATGCCAGAAAAAAAAAAGAAGTCTCTCCTCCTGAGAGTAACCTTCTTTCAATCCCTGGAGACGCTTATTAATGTGAAAGTGTCGTAAGTGTGCAAAGCAAAACTTGCCGTCTGTATTCTTCCTGGTTACCTTGGCTCTCCTACCCAAGAACCCCAAAGCTCCCTTTCCTTTGTTGAAATTCAAACCCAATCTTCAATCACCCTTTGAGTTTCTGATCTTTAGGTTTCGCCTACATATATGAGACCCATGTATTAGTAACTTTCTATTTGGTGTTCTCTGTCTTTTGCCACAGAGACCATGCCAAGACCATGAAGGAGAAGAACAAGCCGTGTTTGGTTTTCTTTTCTTTTCTTTTTCTTTATACAGTTGAAAGGAGAGACAGCTACTGTGTAGGAAGAATGGGAAACAAGAAAGCTGAAAACTAGTGCTCTGAGTCATGTGACCCACGTAGCAGGAAGAGTATTCCTTAAGGAAGATGACAGTGCTACACGGACAAGACTATCAGCAACATCGAGGCAAGGAAGGGGGGTGCAGGAGGAGATTCCAGAGATTAGCACGTGGCAGCCCATAGCCCCGGACTTCTTTTAACCATTGGAGCATGCTTAGGAAAGACTATGCTTTAGGAACTTGGGAGAGGATTCCTAAGTAAATGACCCATGAAAGGTCATATAGCCTCTGCCCTTGCCTTTTGCCCTCTAAAGCCCAGAGCCAGGTCACAGGCAAAGTCTGGCACACCTCCAAGCTCCTCTATCATTCTTTTTCAATTAACTATCTCCTTTCCCATAACTGCCCATGCATCTCTGTATAATTCCTTATGATGCCTATGAGCCACATCAACAGGCCAGCACGGCATGCTAACTCTACTGATACAGCAAAGACACACTTATCCCAGTGGTAACTAACAGCTATCTAATTGGGCTTGAGACCCGCTCAATGTTGGGTAATAGCCTCGGGTCATGGGGAATTGAATCAGGCTGTACTCGGCAATAGCCCCTATCCATAAAGAATTGCTTGGCCACAGCCTGACCATTTTGCTCCTGCAAAAACAATATGCTCCAGATAAAAACCAATCTACCTTGCCCCTAGTCAAACCACAAAGGAATAGCTGTAATTTCCTGGCTAACTACTTATGTTTTTATGTGTATGTGTGTGCGTGCGTGTGTGTGTGTGCGTGTGTGTGTGTGTGTGTGTGTGTGTGTGTATATGTCTGAATGTATGAATGTATGTATATAAGTATGTATGTTTGTATACATGTCCTCTAAATGTACTCAACCTTCACCCTCACACTGTGGGAGGTTTGGGGCCCCTCCCTGCCCCTACAAAGCAGTCTCCTCCTGTTGAGATCGAGTCTGTCTGCTTCTCTGTCTCATTTTTCTTTACTCAGTAGGGATATCATACCTGGTACTGGAAACCTAGCTGACTACTCAGTGCTAGTGAATTCATAGTTATTGGAGGAGAATCCACAGCCACTAATTTACTAAACCAGTATAATCTCTAACAGCAATCTATAAGCATCCATCCTTATGCCATAGATAAGTGTAGTCTTCACTCCCTATCAAGGAAACTTCTCTTTGGAATAGATGGAAATCACTCCAGAGAGTACAGTCAATCAATATACAGAGTTGTAGAGCCTAGTTCTAGTGCATACTTATATAAAAAACACTCCTGTACCTAAGGCTTATTGAACATCGAGGAAGAGGCAGCAGAAAGATTAGAAGAGCCAGAGGATTGGGGACTTTGTTGTGAGATTGTGTCTCCTAGTAACATCAGAAGCTATATCTGTAAAATCTCACCAGCATGACCACCCAGGGGTGAACCGAACAAGGAGGACACAATCATGCCGATCTGGATGGGGAAAAAGCCCACAGGCCTTAACCCTATACAAAGAACTACGGGCAACTGAGTAAAGCTGGGAGTGGTAGAGGTGGCCTTCCCCAGGAAAGAGCACACTGGTTGTCCAGTGTCAAACGGTCAGCCATGAAAGCACGCACACAAGTAACATTATATACACCGAGCCAGTTATACTTAGCAATATATATGCATATGCAAATGCACATATGCATATAACAGCAAGTAATGAAAAGAGGAGACCGTGGATTTGAAGGGAAGTGGGACAGGGTGTATGGGAGTTTTGAAGGGAGGCAAAGGAAGGGATAGGCGTTGTAATTAAAACATAATCTCAAAAATACAATTAAAAAGAGAGAGAGGCAGAAGGACCTGGGAAGTCCGGTGGAGGCCGTCCAGACTCAGGTCCCCTCCGGTGACAAGGCCATGGGTCACACCGAACAAGGATGTTTTCAGACTGCAGCGATACAGTCACTGGGAGTTGAAATCCCCATTTAAAAACGCACGCTTGTTTTAAAATACTCCATGAGGCTGATTGGCTGAATAACACGTCTGTCATCATGGGGAGCTGAAATGTCACAGGTTGGGAACCAAATTCTCTTCACCTTTCTTTAGTCCCCACAACAGCCACTTATTTGACCTCATATTTTTGTGACCATCAAAGTGAATTTCCTTTCACGATAAATAAATAGATCCTTAGCTTGCGGCAACCTGAGAGCTACTGAGTCAGCAGACGGCACCTGCCACAGACGCCCTCATCCTGCTGCACCCTACCTACCTTCCCCGCGTTTTCACCGAAGTATTTTTTAATTTATTTTTGTGTGGGTATGCACGTGCATGCGTGCTTGTGCACAGGTGTGCAAGCATCTGTGTTTGTGTACCCAAAAGATAACCTTGGGTGCCATTCTTCTAGCACCCTCCACCTTTCTGGTAAGACAGAGTCTCTCACTGGTCTGGGACTCACCGAGGCCAGCTGGCAGGCCCAGGGACCTGGCTGTTTCCACCTCCTGGCTCTGGGATTGGAGTGCGTACTGCTGTGCCCACCTTCTGCACATGCGTTCCAGGGATCAACTCAGGCCCTCACGGAGCATTCCCCCAGGCCCCAGTAGTGCGATTTTAAAGAACCTTGATTTATGAGTTTCTTTGTTCTTTTACTCTAAAATGAAATGAAACTGTGACCATCTTAGAAAACAGTATTTGAGGAACCCTGAAACTGTGTCCCCAGGCAATGGGTCGCTTATCTTTGGCTCCAGAATAAACTATTTCTCTTATTCCCCTTAGAGAAAAGAGTATCAGCAACTTTATCATCATCAGCAGCAGCAGCAGTGTGATTATTATTTTAAACAATTATAAATTTAAATATTTTTTGATCATGTTCTTTCCCTCAACATCTTCCAGACCCTCTCCCCCTCCTCACCCACCCAACTTAAAGTTCTTTCTCAAAAAACAAATGAAACTCCAATACAATACAAACCCCCCCCATCAAACCAAGAAAACAAAATAAAATACCACCCTCCTACCGAAAATCTACCTCGCTGTAACTAAGTAAAGCACAAACACACACACACACACACACACACACACACACAAAATGTGGACTCCATTTTATGTTGGTCAACTACTCCTGGGTGTGAGGTCTGCCCTGGAGTGGTTGAAATACCCAGTGTCACTCCATTGGAGAAAACTGCCTCAGCAGCTGCTAACCAGCCATGGCTGGAAACATTTTAACACTTTCCTGTGCACAGGTGGATGGATTAGCACAAGACATGCAGGATTGCTTCTAGACACCTTCATGAGACAACTCAGTAAATCATAATCATAAGAACTTCACAAGTGTCATTTGAGACACTGTCCTGGACAGTAGACCCAGCCCTTACTAAGAGTGGTTTTCAGGGAGGAGTTGTCTGAACTCTGACACACAGAGAGCAGAGACGAGGAAGTATAGGACAGAAATGTAAAAGCAAAAGGTTCCAGTGGTGTGTATACACGGCATTCAGTCCTTCTGTTTCAGATGTAGGAGAGGAGGGAACTACTCCAGATGGCAGGTAAGGCTCTCTAAGGAGCACCTAGGAATACAGCTTACATGTCAGGGCCTGCTTTCCTATCAAAAGGAATGGAAAATCTAAAGGAAAAAGCACCAGAGAACAGCTCTCCTGGATCAAAAACTTTGCATATACCATCCGTAAAATCCCACCTACATTCACTACTGCCCTAGCTGTCAGGTTTTCATATTCATTTTTTACCCGCTCTCTCCTATCTTAGAAAGAGAGACAGGTAGGGAGGGAGAGAGGAAGGGAGAGGGGGAGAGAGAGGTAGAGAGAGAGGAGAGAAAGAGAGAGAGAGAGAGAAATTGTTTCACACATCACCTCAACTTCTTGAACCTTTCTTTTCAAACAACTCTGCAGGCTTAAGCAAATTTCAGAACTCTTAAGCTTTGACTTCTGATTTCTCCAGTAACAACTGAATTATTTTTTAAATTCAGCATTTTGTAGTCTGACCATCATACATACAATTAGTTACATATGTATACCTAATGTGAGCGCTTTTTGAGTGTTAAGAGCATATCTAGCTTACAAAGAAACTCTTTTTAAGGTTCCCCCATCGTAAAGGACTAGCTGTACTCTGGCAGCTATAGACGGGCTGCTTGAAAAACGACTGGACTTCACATGCCCTTGTTTTCTGCTGCTACAGATGACAAGTGTCCACAACCCACATTCTCACTCTCTCTTGCAGCTAGAGGTGATTCCTGATTCCTGAGAAGACTTTCCCCCTCAAATCCCCCAAAAAAGAAAGAAAGAAAAGAAGGAAAAAGAAAATAAACAAACACCCTTTATTGTATTTACTATTATTGTAGGTGGGGGAAGTGAGAAACATGAATGTCACGCGCACACATGCGCACACGCACACACACACACACACACACACACATCACCATCATCATCACCACCACCTAAAGACAACTTATTATATTTACTGTTACTGGGAGTGCTTGTCACCCAAAAACATCCAAAACTTTGTCTTATTACCATTGTAGAGGAGGGTTTAGACATGCTGCCTTTCTTGGGGTCAGTTCTCTCCTTCCACCTTTTTGTGGGTTTCAGAGACTGAACTCAGGCTAGACCTGAGCACTTTTCCTGGATGAGATAGCTCTTCAATCCAGTCCCCCCGCCTTTTTTTGTCATTGTTTTTGTTTTTCAAGACAGGGGACAGGACAGGGTAACTCCAGCTGCCCTGGAACTCACTCTGTAGACCAGGATGGCCTCGAACTCACAGTGATCCACCTGCCTCTGCCTCCTGAGTGCTTGTCCTTCCTCCACCCTGAAACTCAGAAAGGGCTGCCTGCAGACGGAGCAGCCACCTGACAACATGGGACTGAAACTAGAAGTGAATAGCAGAAGCTATGGCCACCCTAGCCTTGGATGGCTTTGGAGATGCAGGACAAGCCAGCACTTTTCCTACTTGACTCTCACACAGACACTCAAGCAGCACTTCTGAGATCAGAGTCCCCTGCGGACAGCAGCTGACGCCCACAGGCAACACTGGCTCCTTCTTGGTGAACTGTCCTTAGCAGTTAGTTCTGGTCCCTTTGCCCAGCACTCTGGAGAAAAACTGCACCTAAATAATCAGGTTGTGGAGCAGCATACATGATTTTCTTCAGGATTATAGAACCTAGACTATCTGGTAACCTTCAAGTTTTATCGGAATATGTAAGAAGATGCTCATATTGTAGATAAATAGCATATTTATCTGAAGAATCATAGATGTTAGTCACGGAAGATTCAAACCAATAGCAATGGTCTGACCAAAGAGGAAAAGACACACACTTTGGGTAAGAAGGACGCTTCTCAAAGCATCACCTTCTTGTCTATTGTCCCCTATTCTTACCCCTCTTTCCCTTCCTTATAGAAGCCTTGTGGACCTGGGATCGCTAAGCCGGCACCCATCTTTTCTGGGTGCCAGCCCTTGAATAAATCTGAATTTCTTCCCAATTCTTGTCTCTTGAGTAGTGACTTTCAAGTGGTGAGCAAACGGACCTGGGCAGACCATCACCACAATCCCATTCAATTCCGACATTATCACCTGTCGGTGACATTGGATCCCACAGGTTAAGGACTCGATCCCACAAAATATCACCCACTTCAGATGTCAACCACAAGCTTCAGTTGTGACTCGTACATCTGACTAACTGGTTATAGATCAGGGTTTCCTCTCCCAGTCTACTCTCTTCCCTCTCTTTATCTCAGAGTCAAATTGCTAGAGCAGCTAAAAGTACTGGGAGGAAAATGTTTTCCTATTTATTACAAAAGATATCACAGAAGATAAAGATGAACAGCTCGGTGGAGGGACACACAGCATAAGACATACACACGAAGTGGGGCATAACTTCCATACTCTCTCCAGACATGCTACCCTCAAGGCACCTGCCTGGACTCTAAAGAGCCCAGTAACTCCCTAAACCTTGTCTTTTGGGAGTTATAAGGACATTTTATTATGTAGGTATGATTGATTAAGTCATGGGCCATTAGTGGCCAATTCATACTTTAGCCCTTTTTCCCAGAAGTCAGAGGTCAGGGGTGGGAGGTCCTACTCTAATTATCTCTATATAACCCCACATTTTGTTTCTCTACCAATAAGCCCTGTGTTGAGGCTGCCCAGGAATTCTAGTCTCCAGTCATCTGGTTGACATACAAAAAGACACTTGGAAATTCCAAGTATTCTGGAAGCTGAGTGCAAGAAAGCTAGGAGGAAGATGATACGTGATAGGTAGGTAGATAGATAGATAGATAGATAGATAGATAGATAGATAGATAGATAGACAGACAGATAGACAGGCGGATGGATGATAGAAGATAGACTATAGATCAGTTGTTCTCAACCTTCCTAATGCTGCAGTCCCTTAATACAGTCCTTCATGTTGGGATGACCCCCAACCATAAGATTATTCTCGCTGCTACTTCATAAATGTAATTTTGCTATTGAATGGTCTCTCAGTTCCTAAGGCCACTGGAAATATGTATTTTCCAATGGTTATGACACACAGGTTGAGAACTACTGTTCTAGACAGATACAGGTAGATACAGACATAGGTAGGTAGATAGATCTTATTATAAGTCTTAGTGTCATCCTACTTGTCTCTAGAATTCTTCATAGATGAGAAAAATAAAGTATTAGCTTAAATTATTGCAGGTTAAAGTGAAAAGATTTTCAAAACTGAAATGATCAGTTACCTTCCACAGAAAACTATATATTGTCAACACAACTCTTCCACGTTCTTTGACTCTATGCTGTTTCTACCTGTCAGCGTGGTTGAGCTATTTTACAGCTCTGTAAATGATCTGTAACTACTAGCAATGCAAATCCACTCTTGTCCATAAACATGCAAATGAATTCTGTCTGGCAGAGGTGTGATGGAGCCCCCACAGCTCTGCTCTACTAAGCAAATTCATTTTCATATTCCTAATTACCTATATATGTCTCTGCTCTCTGGATTGTCCTTTGAATTGATTATACTATCTCACTGGTTCCCTCTTCAATTAATAAGTTAAATAAAGTCTTTGGCACATGGTTCATTCTACATTTGTTTGGAAGTCTTATTTTACCACTTTAAAACGTTTCTTTTAATAGGGGTTTTCTCTACATGCAACTTGATTAAAAATTCAAAATCTTAGCTGATTCACATACTCAGCATGGCTATATTTAAGTAAACTGGTGCAAAGGAGGGGGGGAATAACCAAACTTTTTCTTCAGCAACTAATAAACCACAAAACCAGCTTTTCAAGAGCTGTAGTGCAAAGAATAAATGTTTGTGTTCTAATAACCTAAACTGAAAAGGAGGGAAGAAGGAAGTTTCACTTTCCCCTCTTACCCCATACTACAGAGATCTGGGAATACAACATGATAAGAACTCACTATTTGTCAGTTGTCTTAGACTTGTCTATAGTTTCTGGAATAAATACAGCATCTAGACTTTTACAGTCTCTCTGTGTTCACTAGAAACCACAGGGAAGGAAAAATATACACCGTTTTCTACTACTTTTCTAGATGCCTTGTTGGAAACACAAGATAGATTAGCAGAGAAATGCATGCAGACATATTAAAACCTGAGTACGCCCATCCTGGGCTTGACAGATGGTAGAAGTCATAGAAAAAATGAGATTGGACAAGGGAATGTGAGTAGAGGGTAGAAGCTTCAGGGAGCATAGAAAGGCCTGTCTGTCCAGATTCTTCTTGGCATCTGTCTGTCTTTGGAGATATGGGTTCTTCCCAGGTGCTAATGAGAGAGCATCTCTCATGAGTCTTTCCTATTCCTGTCAGGGGGAATTTGTGGAGACATTCCTATATCTGCTACTTCACTACTTCTCAAATTCGTCGTTAATCATTCATTATACCAAAGCATCATATCATATCCGGGGGGGGGGAGGGCGGTGTCCTATACCCCATTACTCGTACCTAGGCCAGAGCTGATGTCACCACCATAACAAAGCCATAGCAGTGAAACAACTCATTCCAGAAGACTCCAACTGAGCAGGCACTATCTAGATTTATCACACATCCCTTTCTTCCTGGTCATCAGTCTCCTCCTCAGAGCAGAGAGTGAGCAGGGGCAGTTATTAAAAAGGGCACATCTGACTTTGTTTATACGTGTGTGAGGTACTCTTTCATGGAAGAGGAAATTGGCTACAACAATATCTTGAACCTACATGACTTTTACTCATCTTGTAAACTTAAAAATTGATTTGATTCCTGGGTGGTCTTTTGCACCCTAGAAGGATGGAAACATTCTTACTCCATCCATTCTGTTTCTCTACTCACAGCAAGTAACTCATAAAGGAGAAGGAAGGTTAATCAGGATCCTTAGAGTCTCTGCTACAGGAAAAAGAGCTCAAGAGTCTCCCTTCCCTTTGTATTATCTGTCTGGCCCTCCATAGCCACAGCGTGTGTCATATTTTTTTTTTCTTGATAGAAGTCCCTTAAGGGCCGGGCATGTCTTTTGATGAGTCTCATAAAGCATCCAGCACACTGGGGGCATTTCATTTGAATTAAAGAGCATACTGGTAATTGGAATAAGAAATTAGCATTTTTTCTTTCTCCCGGGGATTTCTTTGTAATTGTCCCTGGAGATGGCCCAAGTTATATCCTAATGAGCACAGGGACATTTTTCATGAGACTGTTAAAGCATGTTATATCCCACATCACCCCTGTCTAATCTTCAGGAGGCTCTGTGGCAAATGGAATTCCACTGTCAGTATCTGAAGATGTACACTCTTGAGGATTAGTATGTTAAAGGTTAGTATCAGCCGGAAAGTACTTCCCAGAGACTTGAATAAACCAGAGGCCAGCATTTGAAAGGCTGTATCATACTTGAGATAGAATATTTTAGCAAGAAGCTATCTAGACATACTCGTACAGATTTTACCTAGAAGACAATGAAACAAAACAGAACAAAACTTCCCTGAGAGAGAAAGGACTAGAAAATAAAAGTGTAGTGTAGTGATCATGAGTCTTTATCTTGGTTGTCAGCTTGATTGGATCTGGATTCAACTAAAAGACATGCCTCCGGGTGGCTCTGTGTTGGTATTTCCTGGGAGGATTGACTGAGGTGGAAAGATTCCCCAAGACATAGGGTGCCTTCTCTCTGCAGCCCAGATATAAGGAAGTCTGCGGCAAAAACTCACTCTTTGCCTGCTTGCCTTGGTCCCTTGCTGATAAGTGTGCCTCCTCTGTTGCTGCCACTACTGCTGCTGCTTCATTAACATCAGAGCCCAGCTTCTTAGGCCTTCCAATATGGACTGAAGACTAGTGACTCTCCAGGAATCCTCCAGACCTTCAGCACCAGGTGAGGATGGCTGAGGTGTCCAGCCCTGTGGACAGAGCACCTATCAGTTTCTCTAGTGTGAAAACAGGTAGAGTTGGACTGCCCAGCCTGTATCCCATAAGTCAATCTGATATATCCCCTCTTAATAAATATTCACTCTATGAGTTCTGTTCCTCTAGAGAACTAGCAGAACCTTTATGCCCAAAGTAGTGGTTCCTGAAATAATCCTTTGTTAGCTGAGTCAAAAATACTAAAATTGGGGGGAGGGGGGATGCCAAGGTTTTAAGATTCTTTCAGCCAAGCGGTGGCAGAATGGTCCAGGACAGTGCTTTAGAGTTTAACAGGGATGTTGCTGTAAAGGAACAGAAAGGCTGACTACAAGACAGTGTAGCTACAGAGCGCCCCCTGCCCTCTGTTCACCTAGAAGCAGAACACAGATTTTACATAGAAAGATCCTGACCCCTTTCTACCAAGGAGAACAAAGGCAACTTTAAACCCTGGCCTAGGGTTGGCACCGGAGAATCTGCACAGATATAATTTACCGACTGGCTTCCATGTGATATTAATCACCTTCCCACAAGCTGCTGTCGCAGTCCTTTAGTCTTCTCACCTCCCTAAAAACCGCTGCTCTGTGGCAGTGCTGGCTAGAATGGAAAGCCACTGTTCCGGGAGCTTCCCATGTATACACAAGAAACACAAATAGTAAAACCTTTTGCTTTTCTTTCTCTTGTTAATCCTTCTTTTGTCACAGGGTCTATTCCAACTAAGAACTTTGAAGGTCAATGAGAAATATTTTTTCTGTTGCTACATTACCCTATTAAATTAGATACTTAAGGAGCTTGAGAAGATGCCTGAGGTGTGCCTCCCAATAAATGAACATCATTGATGAGGTCACTGGAAGTGTGCCTGCCTCACATGATCTCACCTTTGAGGGCCAGTGACCTGAAGCCCAATGGAATGATAGGAAGAAAGAGAGTCCTTTTAATATTTTTTTATTCATTCATTTATTTATTTTTGGTTTTTTGAGACAAGATTTCTCTGTTGTAACTCTGGCTGTTCTGGAACTCTGTAGATCAGGCTGGCCTCAAAGTCACAGAGATTAGCCTCTGCCTCCCCAGTGCTAGGATTAAAGACATGCATCACCACCACCCATCCGGTATTCTTTTATTTTGCCATAGAGTGGTGGCACATGCCTTTAATCCCAGCACTCAGGATCTCAGCAGAGGCAGGCCAGGCAGATAGATCTCTGTGAGTTCGAGGCCAGCCTGGTCCACAGAACGGGTTCTAGGACAGCCAGAGCTACAACAGAGAAACTCTGTCCTGAAAAAAAAAAGTTTCTACTTCTAAAATTATGCTATATGTGTGGGGCTTTGTGCCTGTGTACGCAGTGCCTGTGGAGGCCAGAAGATGAAGTTGAATCCTGGGAGCTGGAGTTACAAGTAGTTTTGAGCCACATGCTGTGAGCACTGTGAACCAACCCAGGTCCTCTGGAAGAACAGTACATGCTCATAACAGTCACCTCTTCAGCCCCGAAAGATGATCTTTTGGAAAGAGCTTAGTAAGGCAAGTGACAGACACGTCAATTTGAGAGAAAGACAGTGAGTACAATGGCTCTGTTTCCCTCTTCTGTGAAGAGGAAAAAACAGAATCAATTTTGTTGTTACTTTGGTTTTCTTTTTGCACCCTCCCACGTTTCTAGTTAGAACACACTCCTTCAACAAAGGAGATAAAATTTAATAACAATTATTTTTAAATTGTGGCTCATAAAGTATAACCACAAATTTTAGAGAAACCAATAAAATAGAATAAAAACAGGCCCAAGCCAAAGGCAGGGACCTTGGGAAGGACTCCTCTGGTGCTCCGAGCTTGTAAGGGATACAAGGGAGATTTGCACCTTAACTTTAAGAGGAGGAGGGAGAACAGAAGAACTCTCACCTGTGGAAACGCTCTGTCTGGTTAGGCAAAGATAGACCAGAAGGTAAAGATCTGCCTTGCATCTTAATGACTTTATCACAGCAATCCTTCATATTTGGGAATGGCGATTCTGGCTCCTGCATTGTCTCCAGGGCCCAGACACTGCCTGGCACATAGAAGTCACAGTATAAATATTTGCTAAATCAAGGAAAGAGCAGCAGGAGTTTCTGATGTTTCTGAGCACTCAGGCTTCTATATGCAGCCACAGCCCCTGGCTCACTGTCAGCTCCAGTGACTGGTCGCCATCTGGCTACTTTTCTTCTCTTAATTCTCATCACCAAGGATGGATACTGGCCCCTCTCTCTATTAACTCCTGAGAACCTCTAATGCAAGGCTAGCATGTAAGGTACCCAACCTCTGTCAGTATCTAAAAGGACTAGAGTATTGTTCAGGGGATAGTCTTTTTTCTAGTCCTGAGCTTCTGGACCAATCCCTTTGGGGGTTGCATGACCCTTTCACAGGGGTCACCTAAAACCATTCTGCCTATCAGATATTTACATTACTATTCATAACAGTAGCATAATTGCAGTTATAAAATAGCAACAAAAATAATCTTACGCTAGGGGGTCATCAGAACATGAGGAACTGTATTAAAGGGTCGCAGCATTAGGAAGGTTGAGAACCACTGCTACAGACTATCCTGCTATGGAGAGCCCATCCCCAACAACTCTGTCCCAGGCTGTGGTGTCTCACTGGATGCTTGGGGCTGGTTCTCTACTCTCATGTCTTCCTAGAGTTCTGGCCATTTCTGGTTTCCATGCCAACAGACTAGGGACGACAGAAACAGAATAGTCTGTTTGCCATCTTCTTTCTCTTTCAAACTATCCCCAAATCAAAATGCTATTAACTTGTCACTTAACCAAAACAACTATCGGCCTTTTCTCATTTACATGACTCTGGTTACACTCAGAATGGTAGAGGCCTTGAAAGAAGAGAATTCCTTTCAGAGTTTCAGAGGACCCCTTAATGGATCTCAAGCAAACCCCCAAACCTTTGTTCCATTCTACTTCAAATACCTCCATGAGTAGACTCGTCCAGTCCCCTCCACTATCCAGAACACTGTCCCGAGAGTTTGCCTTCCCTGCCTCTTCACACCCTACAGAGGATGCGCTACAGCTCCACAAATGGTCCAGAGCAGGCCAAGTTTGTGCATCCACAAGAAATTTGCTCACTGTGCTAACACAGTTCTTCATTGTTGATAAAGAAGAGTTGCAATGTGATGTATGGGAGGTATCAAAAGGAGACGTTCGTGGAACAGCTGTTATGTGCACATTTGTCTTTTCATCTCTGACCACCCCCCTCCACGGCACCCATATTAAAATAAACATGTGAGGTTCATTCTAATGGCATCACCCTTTGAAGTTTTATACCCATCACAGTAGCCTCAATTTGGAACTGCCTAGAATGTTTTAACACTAGACAACAGGAAAGAGGCAAGAATCTGAAGCTAGAGATAAAAGAACGAGTAAGGGGATGGAAAGAGAAATCCAGAGGTGTTTGTTTGAGAGACTAGATAGTGTGCTCTACGCAGGAAGAAAAGGGATTTTGAAAGATGGAACAAGTGCTAGGCTGTAGAAGAGAAGCCGAGGGAGTACCTGTCTCCAGGGGATATCTCTGGACTTTGAAGTGATGCTTTAATTCTGCCCATTGCCCTCATCCCTCGCTATAACCATGATAGCCCAGGTTGTAGCCTTGTCACAGCCCATTCTGAGGAGGGACAGAAGAAGGAGGCAGCCCTTTCTGTCCCTCTTGGGCTGGGGCATGCTTGTGGCAGTGTCTACTGCACTGACAACCAGATGGGCTGGCAGGATTCACCACAGAAACCTTTCCCCTTTAAGACAAAAGCGGCTGAAGCAACGGGCTGTTATCTGGCCTATCCCACCCTCCTCTGACACCCTTCTGAGCCCTTTGCTCTCAGCCAGATGTGTGAGTAGTCTGTTTCCCTCTTCTCCCATTGAGGGAAGACCCTCTACTCACCTTAGTCTGTGTCTTGTGTATAGTCTTTCTCTGTGGGGACAGGGGACCAGTGACTAAATTGGAAGTTGCGAATACATCAGATTTTTTTCAAAGTAATATATGCAATTAATTTAAAGCCAATTAATATCGTGAGAGACTTAAAACAGATTTCCTAATACATCCATCTCACTTCCCTCTCCATCCCCACCCTTACTTCTTCTCGGAGGCACATTTTACATTTATATCATTGCTGAATTACCCTTTTCTCCCTCCCTGTACATTCATATTTCTGCATGATTCTTATACTGCTATTTCTCAAATCATCAATTTTAGACATTATTAATTGACTTCTATATCAGAGTCCATAAACCCATGCCAAATGATTCCACAGAGGGAAATTTTACATAAGGTATCAGAAGATATTAGAACTGCAGAATGGCCAGAGACTGGTGGCTCAAGTTTCTGCCTCTCCAGGGCATCAGAAAACCAGGGTGAAGGGCGGGGGATCGAGGGGTATTTTAGATGGCCCAGCATCATGGGACACTGCAATCATCTGGAAGAATATGCAAATATCACTCAATTTTAAGTCAGTGCCTTGACTATATTTCTTTCTTGTAATATTTTTTTTCCCAAAAATAATGGCAACTTTGGTGATTTGCTTGGGTTACTGTATAACCTGAGTTAAGTCTCCCAAGCACTCAAAGGTCCAGGGCCTCCTCCCACTCCACGCTTGTCTGGTGCAGACAAGCATCAGTTCCAGGTGTTGCTTCCCTGCTGACTCTCTTGCTCCCTGGCCCTGCTGCTCTTCGGGCCTGCAGCCAGGCTGCACCCCAGGCTCTCCCCTCTCTCTCCTGCACACAGGCCTCCATGACTTCTTCTTTCTTGGTTTACTCCCTTATTACGCTGACACATATCCTCTGCAGAAGACTAACTACAGTCTTTCAGACACGGCCTTCTAAGAATACCTTTAGTCTATTCTCATGCTGTATTTAAATTCAGATGGAAGTTTAAATTCTGTGCAAAATCTTGAAGGCTTCGCTCTACTTTGATAGAGTCTCCACTGCTGCTTTTGAGAATGTTAATCCCATTCTGACTTCTGATCTATTTTTGTGTGACCTTCTTTTCTCTCTGGAATCTCATGATTTTCTTTTTATTCCTTATTTCAGAAATGTCACAGTAATGTTCTTTGTCAGAAATATTTTATGTTCATGGTGTTGGTCGATGGAGGGATCTTATCATTCATATAGAAGACAGTTCATATTTTCTATAAAGGATCAAACAATCAATACTTTAGACTGTGGAACCGGCAATATCTGTAATAAGAAAACCTGCGATAATAAAAATCTGCCTGACTCGCTAGCTGTGAGACTATATAGCAAAGCATCCATGGATAATACAGAAACAAATGAGTATGAGTATGTACCAATAAAACTTTATTTACAAAAAGGCCCCTGGGTAGTTTACCAACCCCTGACCTAGACTCTACATCAGGCTCATCCAATGTATTACCATTACAAAACAACATTTCCGTCTAAAAAGTCATACTCATGTTTAAAATAAATCACACACAATAAAACTCATAATGTTTTAAATGAGTTTCTAATTTTGTGATTTTTGTATCTGAGGAATTGTCATCTTTGGGATAAATCCTGTTTTTCATTCTTTCCCTTTGGTTTTTAACTATACCCTATTAAAGGGAAATATCCACGCAAGGGACTAGTCTTTCCTGGATCTAACAGACTTTTTTCTATGTTAGCATCGTGCTGGAGATATCTTTACCTATCTAGAAGTATAGTGGGTATTGAGTTTTATCTTGTCAAAAAATAAGCAACTTACACATATTCCCAAACTGATCCCAAATCCCAAACTGATCAATGAAAAAGTTCAGTATCCGTTCATATGCATGATGTTCTCCCCAAGCCAATATAAAGCTACAGAGAAACGGGATTTTCCTTCAAGCCATTTCCTTTTTATAACTTCCTATGGATTTGGAATCTGTCGTAAGTCTTTTGAGGAGCCTTCTGTGATCTGAGTTTCTGATTTGGGGGTTGTTTGGGTATAAACGCCCGTGGTGTTTAGTTTGGGGCTGCTGTCTCGGCTTTTTGGTTTTTTTTAATCAGATGTTCGCTCCCTTAAATTGGCTTTCCTTTCTTATTTTTTGTTTTACTGAAAGTGAATTTCTTCCATTACTGAATACTAGAAGAAAAAAACAGAATTGAAAAAACTGAAAAACTGAATTTTGTAAGCATGTTTTAAACTTTCTCAAATAACCTCTGTCCTTTAAGTCTCTCTCTCTCCCTCTCACTTTCCTTTTCTCTGCTTCTCTCTCTCTCTCTCTTTCTCTCTCTCTCTCTCTCCCTCCATCTCCCAGTCTCTTAAAAACAATAGTGCATTTTTGTTTTGCAGGTGAAATACATGTTGCCTTTTTATAAGTGTTCTTGTGGAGAACTGAGTGTTGCTCTCTGCCCCGTCTTGCCACATCTCTGCTTCATTTGAGCACCTCCCACCTCGCACACCCCTAACCTTTTCCATTTTTAAGTTTTTTATTATTTCTCTGTCTTCTATATTGGAGGCTCTGCAAACTTCTGTTAAACCCCAGTTGTTCATTTACATTTAGAAGATGAAGAAAAGTGATGGTAGAATCAAACTTACCAAAACACAATGGCTGCCAAAAAAAAAAATCAGTTCTGATCAGTATCTGGCTGACCAGATTCTCCCTAGGGCTGCTATGGCAGCTGTAATCCTGAATTTAAAAAAAATCTAGATGAATAAATGAATGAATGAATGAATGAATGAATAAAGAGCTTCCTGAAGGCACTACTAAGTGCCTTAGATATCTGGGGACCAGAAAAGAGTTGGTGTTTGAAATTGCTGGCTCATTTCTCCTTCCCTCATAGCTTCTTGCTTGAAAAGAAGTCCCATTCTGCACCAAGCAGAGTCAAAGTTCTAATAGACATTCCAGTCTCATAGACTCAGGTTTTCAGAATACTGAGCAAAAGTGAGAAGAACATCGGGTGCTTTTCCCACAAAGGAAAAATACAGAAAACTCTGTATCCTGTAAATAAATTTCTTCTCATCTCTGGCTGTCCCAAGAACTAGTATAGACAGGGCAGGCTCTAAGCAGCTTGGCTAGGGTGGGAAAGAGGAGAGAGAGAGAGAGAGAGAGAGAGAGAGAGAGAGAGAGAGAGAGAGAGAGAGGGAGGAACCAAGAGTTTGGTTACTGCCCATCACAAGAAAAGATAGTATTGTGGAAGTTTATTTTTAGTTGTGTTTAAAATAATTGTTTTTGTGCACTGTTGGAAAAGGGGGATGCATACGCCTTGGTATTCTATATTGTCTGCAGGGGTTGGATATCTGTGGGGGACATTTGATTGCTTATGATCTGCACCTGAGGAGTTCTGAATCAATAAAAACACCTGAGCTCAGATGCCTGGGGTTCCACTGTCCAGCATAACGCTTGCCGTGGTGGTGGTTCCCTCTACTGGCAGGGTTTGCACCAATGAGATGCCTCCTTGTCTCTTTGCTGAGCCTCCACAGCAGCCTAACAACTACAGATAGTTTTCAGTTTGGGTTGAATTCAAACAAGTTAACATCCAGATAATTTTTTAATATGAGAAGTTGAGAAGTTCTGAATGCCTGGATCTGGCCTATTAATTAGTCTAAGGTTCAGAGGAGTCTTCACATATTAGGATCTGTCTCTCTATGTGTATGTGTTATTCAGCCTCCCTGGAGAAGCAGCTACCTGGCTGACCCTGGATGTTAACACTGGAGTCCGAGTCCATGCAATGTCCCACATATTGAGTCTATGTGTTACAGCCAATCTCTGATGTACGATGGCCCCCATCAGCTCTGAGCCTCGCCTCTTGTGATGCTTAGTTTCAATTGCTTGATATAGAACCACCCTGGAAGAGAACTTCAATAAAGGATTATCTAGATTGGGAGGGCCTGTGGGAATATCTTGTGGGGTTGTCATCATCCTTATAACCGATGTGGGGAGACCCAACCTACTTTGGGCAGCATCACTCACTGAATTTGATTCCTGGACTACCTAAGAGTGAAAAGGTGAGCATGTGTGCATTCATTTCTCTCTGCCGTGGGTGTGATGTGACCAGTCGTTTAGAGCTCCTGCCACTTTGATGTCCCTGCTACAGTTAAATGTCCACTTTGTGTTGGGGCAACATGTTCTCACGGTAACAGAAATTAAACTGGGACATCTCCCCAGGGCCAGTTTCTAATAGAGGGCGGGGGTCAGTTATGACTTCTACAGGGGTGAAGGAGGTACCAGCCAAGCCCTGGCCCGACATCCCCTGGGTCTCAGGGGCCATCAGGTTGGTTTTTACCAGTGTTCTCTGTGGACAGTAAAGTTCTAGCTTTGCCCCTAGCTGGTGAATCAGCATGCTGTCCTACATGCTTTCCATCCTCAAAAGTACATTGATTCTTTTCATGGTTTTGCGTGTTTCCTTCCTCCTATGGCTTTGTGGCATTTTATTTCTTAGCAGTTTCCTGGGATTTCCAGAGAGGAAAGAGAAAGATACTTCATTAGTTGAATTCCCTATCGTGACAGCGTCTTTGTGACTAACACACGCTAACAATGTCAACAGGCAATAGGATCATGAGACCCCCATCATACAGTGATCCTTAACTGACCAAAGCATTTTTATTAGACACAATAACTACAGTTTTGGAGTGTACCTGGCACTTCAGGGCCAGGCTGCACAGGAGGGGATACAGCAAGAGACCAGTGCCAACAAGCACATGCCTCAGCAAACAGCTGCCCTAGAAAGTCAGGCATGGATGAAGAGAGGTTTAAAGAGCTACGTTACAATGCCCAGAGCTGTCCTTTATTGCTGTTGGCTGAGAGTAAGCTGATGCTGAGGAAACACATAAGAACCCCACACCAGCTCCCCGGCAGAATCATAAGCACTCATGTTCTGGCCAGATCTGCTCTCCTTTCCTGTCTCTCTGGTGACAGCTGTCCTACTGTTCTACTAGGTAGAGTGTGTACCTGTTTCCAGACTCCCTTTGAGGAAGACAAAACAGCATTTTGCACAGAGCACCAGGGGTGTTGAGTCCAAGTTTCTCTCCCAGTTAGACGGCTAGACGGGAAAACTAGCAGCCTCCTTCCCATTTCTCTCTTTGGCTCTTTGTGCATAACAAGGATTTAAATGCAGCCAGACCTCCATCTCTGGTATTATAATGATGCAGTGATTTCCCAGGTACATTTTTGTTGTTTTTGTTGTTGCTGTTTTAACACATAAATGAATGAGAAGAGATTAAGGACCCAATCGAGTGCATGCAGCTAAGAATAAGGAAGGGAAATTTGAAACCAGAGTTGTCAGGTTCTTAGGTTAAGATCTGAACCACACTGCTGTACAGACAGGAGCCAAGTTCAGCAAGAAAGGTCCCCTCAATTGAGCCACTGGAGAACAGACCTAATGGCTCAGCCCAGGCCCGGTTCAGTCCCACCTTGAGTTTGCCCATCTGAGCTGCATCTCTGCTTCTTTAGGTGGACCGTGGGGTAGAGTTTTTCTACAACTTGAACAGAACCGCTGCAGGAAATCAATTGCATTGGTTCAAGAGCTGCCAGCTTCCATCTGCAGGAAGGCTGCATTTCAGCAGTCAAATAAACCAATGTGTTCTGTAGTTACTTTAGATTGTCCTCCTGGGGTAACAAGGCAGCATCACCCGCCCAGATGAAGGAGCGCTGCCCAGCAGGCGACCGGGAGGACATCTGCCCAAGGGCCCCAGGAGGGCTCTCTGAGTTGCTTTCTAGAAGAAATAGATGATTACACTGGAGTGCAGACAAACCCTGCGGGCGGTCTAGCCTCTGTGCCCACAGCTCTGTTGTGTGCTTTTCTCTGCTTGTCAACAAGCTACTCCACTGGCCTTCTCTTCCCCTCCAGGGACACCTCGCACTGCAGCTTCATTCAGGAGCCCAAGAGTACCTTCCTCCCCCTAGCGGCCCTATCTCCATTTTCCCTGACAAAAAGCAGAAGACCAGCCAGATCCAAGCAGGCAGCGAGACATCTAGAGGGAAGGTACAAGATCCAGTTAACAGTATCGCTGAATCCCTGTCAACAGACAGAAAGGGAAAAGGCTTTCGTTCAGCATAAAGGAAGTCTACTTTTCTCCCCTTTCTTCTCGTGCCCTTTGCTATAGACCATGTCTGTCTGTTCCAAGGAAAATGTTTCATTATTAATCCCTCATGGCAGGGGGCGTTGTCTTTCCACTGATCCATGTGTCTGGAAAACATGAATCTCACTTCAAAAAGAAACCCAGTTCCCAAGGATCAAAAGGTTCATGCAGTGAAGGTGCAAAATGGGATTGATGCCCAAGCAAGAGAGAAGTGTTCAGGGATGTGTTGCTCTGTGGATCAGACACAGGGTTCTGGCAATGCTTGGTTCCAAATAAAAGATTCCTTAAAATGTGGAAGGGTTTTTCAAATCAGGAGGCAGCAGAGTCTACAAATAAGAAGCTTCCCTCACTCCTCGGCACCTCTCCCTGTTGTCAGCACCATCTCCCATCTGCCTTCTATGCCATCACCTCCCAGGAGATGAGTCTGTGAGAGTCATTGACATAATTAGCACAGTCATTGACATAATTAGCGACTAACTTTGGTGAGCATATACTATTCGGAGAACACCTCTGTGTCCACACTTACACACAATAGTTATCAATACATACCTAGCATACACCACACTGAGTGGATGGGAGCCCACAGCATAATAGTATTTAAATGATGTTCAGATGTCTGCTCCTGCATGTCCCAGATTCTTAAGCTTTTCCAAATCATCCTTCCCTTGACTGAAAAACTGAGCCAAGAGAAGCCCCTCTCCTTTAACAAAGCACCAAGGATTCCGAAGGTTTCCGTAAGGGTTTATGTCCTTGTGGTCACCTCCCCATCTGGCATTCTCTCCCCCACCCAACCCTCAAGGAACTATGACTCCAGTTTCATCTCTTGCAGAAGCGTCTCTGCATGGAAGCGTCTCTTCATCTCCCCCAGTCCCGTCCCCTCAAGAGTTTGGCCAACAGTTTCCCATTAGAATGAAATTCAGGGAATTATTCACATTTTTATTTAGGGCAAAGTTTTCCTTCATTGAATACTGCCTGATACAAATAGGCCACTGGGAACCACTGGTATGTGGAGATTTTCATTATCGTGGCATTTGCTATATGGTATTGCACCCAAGTTTGAAATTTTCTATTGGCTTCAAATTGAATTCTTTTTCTCTAACCTTCCAGAAAGTGAGATGCAATTGTCCCCAAAACATCATCACAGGTTTTAATCATATGAAATGATCCACCACCTTCCCCAAGAGAAATCACCTCCCTCAGGGTCCCAGGGAAATCTAGAAGACAGAAATGCACCTGGGATGCGCTTTAGGAAAATTTACTGAGCTCGGGGTGCACATGAGCATCTCGGAAGCAGCCAACACAATGTCTCCGGCTTCTCTCAAAGTAGTAAAGATGGCACCCAAATACTTGTAGGCCAGGTTCCACTCTGTTTTTCACAATACTCTCCAAGTTAAGCATTTCTATAATCTCCAACACAATATTCTATAAAAACCAGTACCAAAGCCAGTACAAAAAAAAAAAAAAGATAGAAAAACAAGTGTTCAGAGGAAGTTTATGCCTGATTCAAAAGTTTTTGCCTTTGATCATAGCTTCTGATGATTTATTTGAGACACTCTTGGTCTCATAAGAGAATTTTTGCCCATGGTCATGGTCTCTTAAGAAAATCTGTTGCCCATGGAAAAGTCTTTGGATGTTGACGAGCGTTCCCAACTTTATGAATACTCACACTAACACGCTCCCTACCACATACACAATCACACACCCCGTCAAATGCCACGTTCATATAAGCCCTCAGTATCAAGGTTCAGACACTCTCGGCTCCACCTTGTTCACGAGCCGAGTGTATGGACTGTTCTCAACAACCGAGAGGGTAAAGCTGAAGGTCACCAGGTGGAGAAGAGAACCAGGGCAGGCAAATGAGATACAAGAGAAAGTCGTTACAAGTCAAAGCATTACAAAATATCTACTGCCTGCCGGATGTGCCCCTTATGCCTGGCTCTCAGTGTTGCTTCGATTAAGCTTCAGTACTTCATCTTTTAAGGCTCCCTCACCCATGTCACCTAGATTTGAGATTGTCAATTATGCCCGGTCATAAGAATCCAGGTTGTTCTGGCTGACGGCACGAGAACAACTGCTGGTGTGTGAGTAGTGTGCGTGGGACGCCTTCAAATTCACTTCAATTGGGCAGCTGCTTATCAACTTTTCCCCAGAAACCGATTTAGCCTAATGATTGTGAGTAGCAACGACTTCTGCTTAATTAGTACAGTAATCAGTGCAAATTCCCCCTCAATGGTAGAGACCCATTTGGCAGGTGCCAAGTGATGCTTAACCAGGTGCTAAATAGGTATAAAAGCTTCAGTTCTGGTCCTTTCCAGCTAGTTGCCAAATACATAACGATAAAATGGGATCCTAAGTTTGCCTGCATTGATACACTGTTCAAAACTCTAACTCCTAACCCCTACCCAGCATCCTGCCCCGATGAGTCCAGGAGAAGACAGAGATAGCACCAGTGGCAGAGCTGAAAGGAATGGAGCAAAACCTCCTCTTCTGGTCCTCAAATCCTCCTCTCTCCCAGGCCCTTCTCAACACTCCCTTTCTGGTCATATGTCCTAATTCCACCTCTATTTAAAACGACAGCTGTTTCTTCATACACTGAATGAGCCAAGGGTTACCATTTTAGACTGTGCACTGTCCTATGGGTCAAAGGTGAGAGTGTGACCCTAGACCAGAAAGGAAGGGAAGATAAACATTAAAGGAGGGGAGGTAACTTTCACTGGATGCCAGCTGTAGACTAGACAAGGCCCATGTGTGATACCATTTAACCCTTCGTGGCACCCAGGGTACCCTTTGCAAAGTCAACTCACATATGGCATTTTCACTGCTGCCAAATACCAGCCCATGGGCATGTATTCTAAGAAAGCCCAGTCAGAATGGATATATACATTTCTAGAGAAAGAGATTCTTGTAATGGGAAAGACTATACATTTCCCTAATGGTTGCTCATAACCTTCTTACAAACTCAGAAGGACCCAGCATAACAGAGCCAGAGAGCAGAAGAGGCCAGAGCCAGGAAGTCTGCAATGAACTAAAGCTTGGACCCTGGCTATATTCTGCCTGACTTCCCCCTATCTAGCAAAGGCATTTCCAGAATGTTTAAGTGGATTTGGTAGACTTCTACATTATTTTGCTGCTGAAAATATCCTGATTAAAACAACAACAACTTCCTTTGGGGAAGGAACTGTGACACGTATTTTATGGTTCAGAGACCTAAAAGCACAACGAGGGTAAATAGTTCAGCCAAGGAATTTTCTGGGTCAGAGTTCAAACCCAGGACGGCCAGGGTTCTTGTCAAACTGTCCTCTAAGAGTAAAAGAATTGAAGTTCACCTTGAGGGTGGCCAAGGTTTGCTCTTTAACGGCTTTTTGGTTTTGTAAATAAGCAATTTGGAACCAAATTTGAGAAATCAAGTGATGGTCAGGCTGCGAAGCAATGACTTCAGCTCAAGTTTGGAGACCACCTCCCACATGGCTAGAGGCAGTCCTGAGGGATGAGGCCCCAAAAATTTGAACAGCAGCAGCACTGTCAGGACAAGAGCCCAGTCTCCTAAGGTAACCATTTCTTTAGATGCGTGTATCTGTTCTGATCTCCCATTTAAGGTCTCTAAACCATCCTATCTCCTCTTTAAGTCAGCTCTGACCCCATCAGCCCACAAAAATGCTTTTATATACCAACCTTCTCCTCTGTAGCAAGCATCAGCTAGTTAGCTGAGATGGGCCTTCACAACTTTAGTATAAATTGCTTAAAAGCTTGGACTTCGCCTTGCACTTGCTTAGCAACTACACCAGAACATAGCTGGAGTTCAAAAACTCTAAACCACTGTTGATAGACATCTTACAATCTGATTAGGTCACATGGTTTTTAAATGATCATAAATTACCTAGCATCCATTAAGCAAAAGATTTTCAGCCATGATTTTAGAGGTCCTGAGCATGGGTAGGCATTTCTGTCATTAGAAAGAGAAGTCTGCCACAAGTTCATTCAAGTGCACACTCAGAAAACTGGTTGGTACCCAAAGCAGCGTCTGTGCTTACAATTCCAGCCTCATGTCCCTGAAAACAGATTGATTGATTGATGTTTGAGTGTAATTTGGGATGCAGGCCATTCATGGTTGACAGCCTGGAACCTCTGACGGGTACAGTAGTTGCAGAGCCAGCTTTTCTTTAATGATCAATCAATATGCCGAGTTTCCACTCCAGGGAAAGGATCATGGGAAGAATGAATGAATAAAGATAAAATACTGTGACCAGGTAGGATATCAGATCCTGGACTAGGACTACAATTGCCATCACTGTCGTCGTTACCTCTGATAATAAGTAAATTCCAGGAATTCTGTCTAAAAGCAGGGAACAATCTTTATGATTCTGAACTTTTTGCCGTCACTCAGACTGGGTTTATTCAGTGATATCTCTGATTGGGGCACCTCTTTGTCATGGTGGTTACTGTTGACGGGTGACGTGGGTGTGTCTATGAGGTGATTCCAGAGCCAGTTGATGACTGGGGCTCTTAATCACTAGTTTAATCCGCTGATGGATTCAAACCTGAACAGACTGTGGGGAGATGGTGAAACGATAGAAGGCAGGACCTTGTGAGGAGAAGTGAATCCCCGGGGGCACGTATTTGGGGGTACATCTTGGTCCGAAACTCTCTGTTCTTTCTTTCTGCTTTCTGGCCCTCATGAGATGAGCAACTTTGTCCCATCATGCTCCTGCCTCATCTCTGCCCTGTAACAATGGAACTAACTGACTATGGTCTGAAATCTCTGAGACTACGAGCCCAAATAAATCCATCCCTTTAAAAATTATTCCTCCCTGATGTTTGGTCCCAGGAATGAAAACTCTGACTAACACAGTTAACAGCTAGGAAAAAAAAAAAGCTTGGAAAAGTTTTGCTAATTAGCAATATTCCTATAGAGAAAGAACCTAAGAACTTATGTGTATGTGAAGTGCGACAAATGACCCAAATTTCTCTAGAAATATCTAGACGGAAACCTCACCTTCTGAGAGTGTCATTAACAAGCTGCATACATTCATTGTCTCCGTCCTCCCGGTGCCCCACTGCAAGCCAGAATCTGTGATCTGGGACTGGCTGCTCTGCCAAGCACGGATTTTAATGAGGGGCTCTGCGGTGGGAAGCCACGGGTGCCACCACTTCTCACGTTACTACAGGCCTCTGATTGGCACCAAGGCGGCTTGCCAAGGTCTTAGGGTGTGTGCAGGGAAGCAGTGAGCTGCGTGTAGATAGATTTCTCACATGTTGTTGACAGCTAGTAAGAGCAAGCAATACAACTACAGCTCTAAGCCACACAAAGCTCATGAAATCCAACTTATCTCAATAGAAAATGTGAACTTAAACTTAATTTCATTCAGCTGCATTCCTCTGCATTTCAGGCACACAAGATTGAATGGATTTGTTTGGTTTTTTTTTCTTTTTAATGCAAACCTGTCTTCTCTCCAACCAAAATTTTTTCTTAAGGTATCTTTGGTCTCTCACGCTGCCCACTATACAGCTGGTACGGCAGTGACAGTACTCTGTAGCTTTTGTTATGGTTTATAAGTATATATTTTAATAATATTTTTTATGTTTTGAAAGCCTCATACATTTATACAGTGTATAGTGATCATATCTAGCAGTACCTCCCTCTGGCTCCCCCTAGTGCCTCTACCCTATCTCTTGATTTCATGTTCCCTTTGGATTTTTGTCTTGTTACTAATAGCCCTGAGTCAATTAGTACTGCCCACGTGCGCATTAGTATGTGCACATCCACCAGGACACAAGCAACTTACTAATGGCCTTCTCTTCGAAGGATAGTCTCTAAGTATATATTTATAAATTAATTAATTAAAGAGCACTCTGTGTACTATTTTGTCCCCACTGTGTGATACAAAGTAGATTAATCAATTCATTTGTGTTTTGTGTAATATTTTGCCCACAATATTTGATATTTTCTAAATATCCATTGACTAGACAAGCATCCTTTATGTGAGATGGAAGGAGATCCTATAGGAATGACAAATTAACCAGAATCAAGATTTGGGATGTGAAATTCTTGATCTAAATCCCAGCTACGGTTGAGCAAGCCACGAGTTGGAAGAGAGCCTAGGCTACACAGTAAGGCCCTGTCACAACAACAACATCAAAATCTCAACTCTGCATCTTTCTTACTAAGTTATATGGTCCCAAGCATCTAAATTTCTTCATCTATAAGTGAGAATAATGAAATCACTGTGTTTTCATTTAATTTTCATGAGGTGACTATAAGAATTCAATGAGATAATATCAGGTTCAGTTCCCTAGACTTAGGGCCCAAGATAAGGATTCAGGGACACAGAATTTACTAAGAAGTGCTCCAGGATTTAGCACACACGGGGTCCTGGGTTGATTCAAGAAATGTTTTCAAGAGAAATAGATGTGGAAGTGGAGAAGGCTGACTCGAGAAGCAAGAGAAACCAAGTGACTATGGAATTTTAGATAAGGCCTGAATTCAGCTCTTCAGAATCCTACAGGAAAATTCCTGGGTATAATTATGCCTGAGTTTGTTCTAATCCCAGGCAGAGGAGCTGGCAACTCATGCTCTATACTTGTCAATCATTGGCTAAGGCTGGAACCAGAATCAGAAACTCCCAGCACTGACAACCTGTGTGTCTGGGCCAGTGGTTCTCAACCTTCCTAATGCTGTGACCTTTAATACAGCTCCTCATGCTGTGGTGACTCCCCCAACCATACAATTATTTTTGTTGCTACTTCATAACTGTAATTTTGCTACTGTTATGAATCGTGATATAAATATCTGATATGCAGGATGATCTTTGGCAACCCCTGTGAAAAGGTTGTTCTACCCTCAAAGGGATTGCGACCTACAGGTTGAGAACCACTGGTCTATGCAAGGGGCCTCCACAGGTGGAGACAGTACTTGAAAAAAAAAAAAAAAAAGCAGGACAGCTGAAGGAAGCAAATGTGCAGCAGGACTGGTAGATACTGAATCTGAAAATCTGAATCTTACCTATTTGTGATTCTGTGCAATATGGTATCTAAAATCTGGAGAATGTTTTGAACTATTGGCCTTTCCCTAAAACTGAAGTGTTTGGTATCCTGGAGAGATTTGAAGCACTTTTCTGGGGAAAAAAAATATTGATTCTTTTTCCTTGCTGTTAGTCAGGCTATGAATGAGAAACCAATATGAAGTGAACAGTGAAATAATGAACAGGAAGTTATTTGGGGAACATGAACTCCAGGACATTCTGAGCAGAAGCTAGAAAGACTTGGGAACTGTTTCTGTCATGCTTGTAGACAAAGACTGGGAGTTGACTTTTGGACAAGTTTCATGAATCCCGGAGAACTTATTTCTTCCCCCGTCTCTGAGGTGGAACTAGCTTTCAGTACCTGCAAAGAGACCATTGGCAGCTGCCAATGTCCATCTCATTGATCAACACGGTCAATGTTTAGAATAAAACAGAACTAAATATTAGTAGATTTTCTAAGCATAGAATATTTAATTCTAGCAATCTTAAAACAAAATGGGGTAAACCTCCAAAGAGAAGAGAGGTTTAGGAATGACTTCCAGTCTCTGAAATCAGGGTGCCTCCTTTGGGGATTCTGTGGGATGATAGAAATTTGACTCCTTTTGTGTGAACAAATGATTCAAAGCACTCCAGCTGCTTCTCAAGGTAGAGAAAAGGCTTTATTCCTGAAGAAGATTAAAGAAGAGGAAAAATCTGGACACAGACTCCCAAAGCTGGGCACAGAGCCGCAAAACTCTACTTAAAACCCTACTTTTAATTTGTTGATAATTATTTATTGAACCTTAAGCTGGGCTCTTGGCTGCCTGCACGGGCAGATGAAAGCAAGTTGGGGCCCATCCGTCCCTGCGATAGAGCAGAGCTCTGAGCAGAGGCCTGGGTACAAGACATTAAAGGCAAAAAGGAGCATTGCAAGAAAAGCCCACAGTGAGGGCCAGATACCAGCCACAGGGTGCGAAGATGAGGTGAGGAACTCCAGATGCATCATGGGTAAGGGGTAGAAGTCAGGAGGTAAGAGCAGAGGGTGAGGGATCAGAAGCAGCAAAGACTACTTAAAAGAATTTTTTTTTTCCTCTCAATTCTTACCTTAAATCCCCAACATGAATATCTGCTTTTGGAGAACTAGGAGAGGGAGAATTCTGCCCCTCATTCTCTCTCACACTTCTCCCCAAGGCAGAAGACAAAGTAAGCCATGTTCATAGAGTGAAATCACACCCCAGAAAGCTCAGATCATTTCTAAGGCCTCTTCCAGCTCACATAATTCTATGTCTCTATGACTTTTCCCAATAATAAGGGAACAACAGAATATTGGGAGCTTAAGTAGGTCAGATACTTGACAAAGAGTTGTCAAGAGATCATTATCTCCTGACTTTCTCTGCCTAGTGTGTCACATACAGTCTCCAATTTCTTCCCTTTTCACTAAGAAAATCCCAACTGGGGGTAGTTTTAACCTCTAAGAAACAACTTGAAAACTAAATGTACAGAAAGACTTATGAAGGTAGAACAAAAAGAAATGGTCTTCAAGGAGTATAAAAAAAAAAAAAATACAGACCAAGTAACTAGAATTTGCTGGTTGACGATACTGTCCAGAAGATGGTGTGTGTGTGACTGGAGTTGTCGGGGCAAAAGCCTGGGTTTCAGCGGTCCCCCAATTGTTCCCTCTCTGTGGTTAAAAAGACAAGTAATGGTTCAAAGCAGAAAAAGGGTTTTGTTTTTGTTTTCAATGTGGCCACATTGCGAAGAGCAGCAAAAGAAGGGGTCCAGCCACCCCATGCCCCATAGTCCATCTTCAGGGTATTGACATGAACTTTAGCTTTAAGTAGAGGAAGACTTGGTACAAGAGGCCAGGGGCATGCATAATCGAGTAGGTCACAGTATGATCTGCTTAATTACTGCCTCAGTTCTGGCTGCCAAGGTGGTCCAAGGAATTCTTTCTCAGCTGTCATCCCTTGAAGGGATCAACCTGGCTCCTTCAAGGTGATTGGATCTGTAGTCTCACTGCTATGGACAATTACCTTTCTGAGAGGGGACTCTATCTTGTGATGTTTTGATCGTCCTGGAACCCAGGGGTTTAGGACAAGGTCTTCTCTCCATGACTTTGCCTTGACGGAGGATACTTACTCCTTGAAGGTTACCACGTTGAGCAGCAGAAGTAAGTGGTGACCCAAAGTGAAAGAGACAAACACAAAATAGAGGTAGAGAGGTCAGGCTTTCGTCCTTCTGTGAACTACCATGTGGGCCCAGGTGAGGAATCCACGCTGTTTTAGAAAATATAGTTTCTGAGTTGCCTGTTTCATACCCTTTTGGAAGCTTGTACCCAATGAACAACTTTTAAAGTTAGAACATGTGGATTTAGCAATGAACACAGAAAGTACCAACAAGCCATCTCAACATTCACAAAAACACTCAGACATACATGTCCCAGACACACATGTCCCATGTGTGCATGGCATACACACACACACACACACATACACACATAGCTCTTCTCTTCCAGGAATTACATCTTCCCATTATGAATAAGAAAGTAGAATGCTTCCTCTTATGTATCCTGTGAGTTTGGTCAGATGTGACTTAGTGTCTCTGAGTATGAGTATCTCAGAACAAAAACTCGTATGTCTTGAGCCACAGAGCTTAAGTGTGACAGCAGCTGGGCCCGTGGTGCTAGCTGAGCAGCCAGCCCACCTCTCCTTCAGTAACACTGCCTATTCCTTCTCTAACAAACTACCCAGAGTTTCAGAACAGCTCTGAGCCCTGGGGAAGGCCTCCCCTGCCATGGGGAAGGACTAGACGATTCAAGGAGAATCTGTGATTGGACTAGAGCTTCGACTTCTCCTCTCTGGGTTCTCTGGCCATCCTGGGACTACACAGCTGAATACGCTTAGTCTAATCCCCATCATCATAGAACTGCCTCCCCAGAGTACAGAGCCTGGCAGCTTTGTCATCCCAGGTATTTTCTGATTTGAGGGGCCAAAGATGACTTCATTGAGAGACAGCAGGATAACTTATCCTTGCTAGTCTCCTCTTGTTCTCCAACCCAAGCCAGACAGACATGGCTAACCCCGTGTTCCCACCAGTATTCAGTCCCCTCTTTTGCAATGTTTACCCCTTCTCCAGGTCCAGCCTGTACACCCAACTCCATGCTGCCTTCAGCACGGACTGGTTCCCCGTAGTTCTCACTGATTCCCATGCTGAATGTCTAGAACTTGCATACACCCAACAGTGAGAGAGGAGCTAGAACAAGGAGTGTACATGCTGTCACAGAGCCTGGAGCCCAGGACACAGCCTGGTAGGATCTATGTTATCAGCTTAGGGTCACCCAGCCAGCCAATGCCATTTGAGATTCTTTTTTGGCATGCTGAAAAGTGATGTTTTATGAAGGAAATGGAGAGTTGCAATAACACCTGGCACAGGATGCCATTGGTGCAGAGAGTGGGCAGGAAATGCTTGCTCGTTAGTATGCCTCTGCGTGGCTGCATCTCTCAAGCCTGATTAATACTTAATGTGACTGTCTTAAAATCTGTCACTCTCTGGCAGCGCTCACAGGACCTCCAGTGACAGAAGCACAAATATTTGTATTAGAGCGATGTTGTTTGGGAGGGTTAGGTGACTAATAAGTTTTGCCCGGCCACCCACAGAGATTTTGTTTTCTAATTTATCTGATAGAAATGCTAACAAAAAGTGCTAGAACTAGAGTGAATAAAAGAGGAAGGGCAGGTTGTTAGCAGCTGGGGGTGGGGTGTCCCTTAATTATTGATAGGGTGATCCACGCTTAAAGGGACTCCCAAGTAAATTATAAACTCTTCAAAATCCTACTGGAACCAGGGCAGAAACTCCTGAAGTTTGGAATTCCAGCAAAGCAGACAATGGTCTGAAGAGAGGAGATTTTGTCAAAAAAAGAAAAAAAGAAAGAAAAAGAAAAAAGGAAGGAAGGAAGGAAGGAAGGAAGGAAGGGAAAAGAGAAACACTTTAAAATCTTAACGAGGGAGGGGGATAGCTCTGCTTCAGGCAGAATAATAGTTGATTTGTTTTTTAATTTCAGAGAAAATGCACACAAAGTACCAGCTGCTGTAACTTCAGCAATTCAGATAGAGCCACGCTAAATGTTTCCAAGTGGGGAAGAGCATTCTGAAATCTACTGTTGCATGAGCAGCTGTGTAGCTGTGAGCAGTTAGCAAAGCCTCTATCTCAGGCAAATCTTAAGTCATTTTGCCTTTAATCCCTCAGGGGTCACATGGGGCATTATGCTCTGGTACTTCTGACTTCTTCTGGCAGGGTCAAATATTTCCCCAGAGTGATCAAGCTATTCAGAAGCGCTAGATCTTGGGAGGCCGGTTGGGGCGAATTGTGAGCCCAAAACATTGGGTCATTTTATTTTATTTTGAGACAAACCCAGTTATGTAATCCAGGCTGAGTGGTACCTCAGTATGTAGTCCAGGCTAGTCTCAAACTCTCAATCTTCCTTCCTCAGCCTCCCAAGTGCTAGGATTATAACTGTGGGCCACACCAACTGGCTCAGACCCTGAATTTAGTTTTGACTCCTACTTTTTACCAAGTATGTAATCTTGGGAAGTTGCTCAACCTCTCTAGGTTCCTGTTTTCTAATCAGCAAAGTGACAGTATTTACCTTAGTAGTGAGTTTAAACATGTGACTTAACAACACAGTACCATCATTCCAAGTTTTTACCCCTTATTCCTTGTTCTATTTTATTCCACTATCTACCTTCTCATGAAACATTACTGTCCAGCCACTCAACCCATATTAGCCCCTTAGGCTTGCTGCCTTACCTGGATTCTTCTCTTCATGACATTCAAAACATATTTCAGATACTATTACAAAGACATTTTGTTTTTTCAAATGAAGGCAGACAGCAATCCCCACAGGACACAATACTAACAGAAGGGGCCTGTGCAACTGTCATACCACCACCACCACCACCACCACCACCACCATCATCATCATCATCATCATCATCATCATCATCAATTAGGTACCTGCCATGTGCTGGTTTATAAAAGACTAGCCTCCTGTGTCCTATAAGAGAAGACCCAATAAACTGCTGACAAGGCCAAATTACTCTGTTAAAAGCCAAATGCCACATGGAGCATTAAGAGTCTAGAAAGCAGAAACTGACAGAGAAGACAGGTTTATAGTCCATGGGTGACTCTAAAAGCTGTGCAAGAAGAGAAAAGGGATAAAAGTGGAGCTTAGAAAGTGCTGGAGATGGCCCAGAAGCACATGCACAAGCTAGTCCTCAGTAGCACTCCCTAACAAACCTGGAGGCTGGTGTGGTCTACAAGCCTGCTCACGGTGCAGAAGATTCCTAGATGAACATCTTAGACTCAGCCCTGGCCTACAGTGCTTACAGCTAAGGTCAAAACCATGGGAAATGGATCCTATTGCAGAATATAAGAATTTCACCCCTGAGCACTTGTCCCAGCCTTGAGTAGAAGAATGAACGGTACGTCTAGGGGACACTTGAACTAGGCTGTGTAGCATGAGTAAGTTGAAAGGTGGTTAATTGACTGAAAACTTGTATTTACATGTAGCTTTCCAGAAAAAAAAATACATGAGTGAGAGGGAGAGAATTAGGTGATGGAACTTGAGAATAAACTGAGAATACAGAAAAGAATATTGATAAGTGTGGTAGCTTTAAAACTAATGGTCCCCTATACGCTCATAGATCTGAATGCTTGGTCACCAGAGTGTAGCGCTACTGGAAAGGAATAGGAGGTGTGGCCTTGTTGGAGGAAGTATGTCACTAGAGGTAGGCTTTGAGATTTTCAAAAGCCCAAGCCAGTCCCAGTGTCTCTCTCTTCCTGCTGCCTGCCGATCCAGATATAGATCGGCTCCTTCTCTCAGCTCCTTTTCCAGCACCATTTGTGCCTGTGTGTCACCATGCTTCCTGACCTAGTGATAATGGACTAAACCTCTGAAACTGTAAGAAAGCCCCATTAAATGCTTGCCTTTATAAGAGCTGCCAAGGTAATGGTGTCTCTTCACAGCAACAGAACAGTGACTAAGACAATAGGCATGTGTACTATGTCATGACCTCTAAATAATTAACATGGAAATTATACTAAATCTAAAAGCTAAATCTTCACATCCTATTCCCAGCTTGTCAACCAAATTTCTGCAAGAACAAGAAGTGAAGTACATAAAACTTCTTGATTCCTGTGTGTCAACATCCTGCTCAGCAACTTTAGATATTCCTAAACAATGCAGAAACCCCCTGTGAATGTGAGCATCTGCTTTTCTGAAGCATCCATGCAGTTTTCCAAGTCCCAGTTAGCAGTGCTTTACTACCCCAGTGAGGTAAGACAGAGGGAGCAACTTCCTGCCAAGAGTAGCATCAGCTATAAACTGCTGACACCCAGGCTCATTTCCGAAGTCTCCTCTCACCTACGTTCTTGGTGTCTCCTCGGGTTCTGCTCAGGACCCTCCTCATGCTATGTTCTCCCCATGGGCCTCATCCCTCCTGCACAGGTGCTCGAGAGCGCCTACATCTCTCTGAAGCCTTGGAATCTTTCTGTGAGTTCCCAGATCATTTATCTACCTGTCCCCTGAACATTTCTCCCTGGGAATTCCCCAACAGAAATGTCTATACTGATACCATTATTTTCACTCTGAAAACCTGACCTTTTTCTTGGGTTTTTCAGTTCAATAAATAGTGGCACTGTGTACTGTTTTCCCCAGCTGGAACCCAGAAGTTCACTGCTGCTATCTGTCACTCAGCAGTCATTTGGGCCAAGAGGTTGCATTTTTAAGGAGCTCTCAAACTCCCCAACCTCTCCATCCCTAAGGCAATTATCCCACTGGTTCTTCTAATATAGTTGACATATTCTCTTCCAATCCATTCTGTCTCTGGAATAAATCTTTCTAAAATATAAATCTAACTATTTTATTCTTGTCAAAATTATCTGTATATCTATCTATCTATCTATCTATCTATCTATCTATCTATCTATCTATCTATTTATCTATCTATCTATCTATCTATCTATCTATCTATCTATCTATCCACCTGCTTACCTACCAACCTACCTACCTACCTACCTACCTACCTATCTACCTATTTATTTATTGTGAAGAAGTGTTTTGTCTGCATGTATGTCTACCTGAAAAGTACATTTCAGGTACTTGTTTTGGGAACTGAGATGTGTCATTCTCTAGGTTATGATGACTCTGACCATAACTGTTAGTGAGTTTCTGATTGGTTAAAAATTATGACTAATTTTGTTTATGTTGGCACAAAATGTTTATGGTTTTCAAGCTTAAATAGTTTGTAAAATTTTCAGTTGGGGTCCTAGCACTGAACTTTTCATTTCAGACTACGTCCCTGGCCAGTCCAGCTTTCTTTTTTTTCTTGTTACGCTTGAATTCAATAATTTTTTTTTTCTTTCAATAAGTTGCACGTCGGTATAATTGGATCAAAAGGACCCCACAACGTGTGTTTGGTGCCCACACTGGCCAGAAAAAGGTGTCAGATCATCTGTGACTAGAGTTCCAGGTAGTTGTGAGTTGCCATACAGGTGCTGGAAATCAAACCTGGATGCTCCGGAAGAGCAGGCAGTGTTCTTAATCTCTGAGCTATCTCTTCATCCACTAAGGACTTCACTCCTGCTTAAATCCTCTCCTGGCTTTCTTATGAAGTCCAAAGGGTTTACACAGCCGTTCAGGATCTGGCTTTGTCTACTTCTTTAGCCTCTCTTCCCTCCCCAAAACCTACTCTCCAGTCATGTTGGATGTTTGTGCAATATCGAATTTTAGTTACTCTGCTTAGAATATTACTCCCTCTTCTCTTGGCTAGTTTCTACTTTGCTCAAACATTTTCTTCTAGAAAATCTTCTCTGTCTCATTAAATGAAGCTTGCTTATCCTACAATGTATTCGCAATTCACTCACTGCTAGTGGAAACAGTATGGGCTCTGTTGTGGCAACAGGAAACCCCTACATCTTGGTGACTTCACACTACATTTTGTTTGACATTTAAATTGGAAACAATTTCTAACTTACAAAAAGTTGCAAAACTAAAAATAGAATAAAAAACTCCCATACACTCACTTTACAAAATTTTATTAATCCCAGTTACTCCAGTATTTTGAGGGAAAACATGAATTATAACCCTTTGCCGCTGAACACTTCAGTACATGCGTGCTAAGACCAGAAGGGGTCTTTCCCTAACCACAGTACACATCTATGTCACAGTTTAACACTCATGAGACAGTCTTTTAAAATCTAACCTGGCATATTCCCTTTTAGTCAGTGGACCCAATTATGTCCTCCAATAGAGGGTCCAGTATAAAGGACACAATTCCATGTGGTCACCTGGTCTCCCTAGTTTCCTTCAATGTGTCTGTCTTTGTCTTTTATGACGTTGACATCTAAAGCTTGTTTCTCACATCATACTCTAAAACAGAGTAGGCACCCCCACCTCAATTTCATGGAAAGAAATCACTGGACTATGGGGTCTCTCAAGTCAAGGTAAGACCTGAGCAAGCATGAAGACACCTCTCTTGCCCTCACATGGCATTAGTGACAGTGAATCACACATGCCTATTAAAAAGCAGTAGGCTGAGGGCTGTGGGAAACAAATAGACCAGCTCCAACAGTCGATTAGACTTTCTACATGTCGGTCACAAAATGTATCACATACCACTACAAGTGCATGTGTAGATTCAACGCTGTTATAGCAGGGGCCGCGTTGGTCCCTGGAATCTCTCCTGTCCCTGCTCTTGTACCTAGGACATAGTAGGGCCTCCTAAAATGTTTGTCGAATGGATGAGTAATCAGATGGCCTGAATTTACATACTCGCTCAAACCTCACGCAGCCTTCCCTAAACCATACATTATTCTAACCCCAGAATGCTCAAAGTAGGGTCTAGGCATTAAATGTGGTCACGTTTCCCCTAAACTCTAGATAATTAATTCTAGAATCAACATGTAAACTTTAGTGACAATCGTAAATAAAGTAAGTAATAACTACTCGATTGCAGTTTGTATTTTTTTTTTCCGTAATGTCTACAGATTCTAAGCTGACCACCATCTCCTGGGTGGGATAAATGAATTAACGAGAAACAAACAAAAAAAAAAGCACTGAATTCATATAAACATAAGTCACACTGAGTCTCCTTAAGGACTTGTTGGAGATTTTCCTTCCCTTCATAAACCCTTGGACAGGACCGGACACATATACAGAGGTTATTAAGAATAAATGCAAGACCTTAAAAATCCTCAATCTCACAGCTACAGAAACACCCACATTCCCAGACTGGCAAGCGGCCATGTCGATGGTAGAGCTGAGACCCTGGGCTGCTTTGCACATGCTCTCTCTCCCTTTCACCTGCTCACCTGGCCACGCCCCAGCTCTACCGAGCTGCCTGTGCCTCCTCAGCTGCTCCTATCTCTCCATCCAAATTCATCTGTGAGATGTTTCATACCCAGGCTCAGGCTTTGAAACCTCTTGCTGCATCTGTAATTAGCTATTTCCATGTCTGTTTTATCTCTCACCTCTAACTCTGGGAGTTAAGTCCTTGTTTTCTTCACCTTCATCTTCCCCGAGTTGGCGTGTTAATTGGTCAGAGTGGTTACGTACATCTGATGGCATCAGCTTCGAGGCGCGTACACAGATCTGTGGTTTGCGACTCAGAAACCTCAGCTTTGAACTACCCCTGAAATTGGAGTCCGGTTGGGACATCTAAGCGATGCGATATGGCAAGCAAAGGCTAAGGAAATCTATGCATCATCCCAGCTGCCTGGTAATGGCTGCTTTCATCGTGTTTCTTCCCTCTAACACAGCACAGTTAGCTCTTTTGTAAAGGCTTTACCTTGAACATCTCATACTAATTAAGCACATTTCTCCCTGTGCCAGTTTCTTTGTACTGCAAATGGGATTCAGCCCTGGCTGCTGTGTGATTGGCGGCCACAAGAGTTACAAAGGTGCAGGGTGCCCAGAGAACACTCTGAAGGTGGTGGAAGAGTGGGAGAAAGGACTGACAAATGGTTTGTTTGTTCTAAGAATTACATATCCCCTCCTGGACTTTGTTACTAAGTATTGAATCATTTTGCATGTCCTCCAAAAGGCAGGAAATGAGAATTAGGCATTGGAAAGCTGCTGTAAAGGATTAGTGCATTAGGCAAATAATGCCAAATCATCTTTTCTCAGCTTTGCATTTTCTTAATAGCTAACACTCATATAATGGATTATTTTATGGCAGTTACTATTTTAAGTACTTAATGTATAAGGACTTAAAATCCTCATACTAGCCTTGGGAAGCAGGAAACATTATGATGCCTACTTTACAGAAACTGAAGTACAAGGAGGTAACTAGGTATTTCATTACATTTCCTGGGGAGACAGAAAGAAATATCCATTCACTTCAGAGAGGGTTTCCACTGGCCAGCGGAAAGGCCAGAGACAGGACTCATTCAAGCCCAGTTATGAGAACTGAGAGTTCATTGTGGTTACCTGCCCGAGCATGAGTGACTCCAAGGCAGCTGCACGTTGCCAACTCCTGAAATCTGCATCGCTACAGTCCCTGACCGATCAGCCTTCTACCTCTTGCATATCCAAGCATGCCTTAAGACCATAAGCACTCGAAGAACAAGAAGCGATGACTTGAGGGGCTCCCTGCAGGCGTCACCACAGGTGGGAAGCAAACTGCAAAGAGATGAGAATGAAAACTCAGTTCAGGTTGACCTCGTTGATGTGGATCAGACTTTGAGGAGTCTGATGCCAGGTGGTTTATTGCTAGTATATTTGAACACAATATAATTTGGAGGAAAAAAAAAAAAGGTTACTGATGTAATACAACCCCTGGTATCCAAGGAAACATAATTACATCAAAACTCCATTCAGGGCACATGTCTTTTTTTCCAAGAATATGGGTTCTGGAGATAGGCTATCTGTATTAGTTCAAGAGGCTAAGGAAGGATCAGGCCTGGTCTTGGTCATAAGATAGTGTAGAGGTCATTTGGGCTATTAACCCTCTGGTCTTGGATGTGGGAGCTTGGGGAGACCCTGGCTATACAGGTAATGTAAGAGTCATTTAGATTACTAGCCGTTTACGGTCCTGGTTTGTAGATTGGTATGGCCTGGCCCAACAGATGATTCACATCACCAATCTGTTAATCACCTCTGATTCCTAGTTTTCCGGGTGGAAGAACATGTTTTATATCTTGAAAAGACAATCCTGCATGCTTAACATTTCTAATTTCCCTGTAGATCTGTGGACCCAAGGACCCTCATGCTCCCAACAATGACTGGAATCTCGGATGAGGATCTCATGACTCTCCTCCTGCCCTTTCTCACAGGGGATGTTAACACTCCCATTCCATTACCACAGACTGAGCTATAACTGTGCTCGTTTGTTTGTTTGTTTGTTTCCCTTGGTTGTCAAGGCTGCAGACCAAGGCATTCTGTAGACTTTTGCAACATTTCCACTTCATGATGGCCAATGGACATGCTAGGCTAGGAAGAAACAGGTCTATTACAATACTATGTCTTAAAACATTATGACATAAAGCCAGGATTTGAACTTGGCAGTTTGACTTCAGAGTCAATATATCCAATCTTCACAAAAGAGAGAAAACAGACACTAATTTTCCTTCCTTATTAAGCATTTATCTTGAGTAATTGCTGAATCTCAGTCTTTGTCACCTCCTTTGGAGGCTAAGAGGAACTGCTTGTGGATGGATTGATGCCAATGTCCACAACGTGCTTACTAAGGGAACTCATAACATGCATGTACTCCAAAACAGTAGTTATTGTTATTATTTTGCCATTATTTATATATCAAAAGGACTCCACAAGAGCTGTATATGTAACTGTAATTATCAGACAAAGATGGATTTCATTAGGACCAAGCTAGGAGTTATCACATGAATATTAACTTTCATTGTTTTCAAAAATGAAAACTCTAACCACAAATAGCAAACATTATGGAGCAACTGAGAAGTTGCCTGAAAGCTCCAGCTGTCCCCTCCTGCAGCACATGGGCTTGGTCACAGAGTCAGCCTTACCACGTAGAGCCACTGTGTAGCCAGGTCATTCCAAGCTCTTTGGGCCTAATCAGGGTGGGCTTGAATGTTGATCAATAGCCTCCTCGGGGTCTACTCCATTTTAGAGTTAAGGCCCAGGGCCCTGAAGCCTCTTCAGAACTCTCCAGATTGAGTATGGACTGTGTTAGGTATCACAGAAAAGCTCTGAAGGGAAAGAACGCCCCTGAGAAGAGAAAATAGCAATTCCCAAGACCCTTTGAATATTATGGGCCCAGTTAAACCTTAAAACAAGTCCAAGTAGCCTTCACTGAAACTCCTTTCATGGAATTAAAAAACACGTCATGAACCCTCAGCCCCCTGCCAGGACTCATGACCACACCCAGCTTCTAGCCAGAGAATGGAAGCCCCCCGGAAACATAGGTGGGAAGAAGGGAGTTTAAAAGCTGGTGGTCCCTTGGAAGCGTAGCTATGCAGGGTCTATCACTGAAAAACAGGCAAGAATGATCAGACAGGGCTGTCTGTCTTGCCTGGGGTCCTCTGAGGCAAAGATGAGCCTCAGAAGTTTCAGAGGGTCCTGTTCTTTGAACAAGGAGCATCGACAAGAGGCACCAAAGCTGGCGCTTTAAGAAGGAACTTGAAAGGGATCATCCTGATGTGTGGTTTTGTCAGAGAAGGATGAAAACTGTCACCAGAAAAAGAAAATTGCGTATGAAAGGGCATCAGCCTTTCTCATCTGCCTAAAAGAGCGAGAGAAAATGCATCTGCTTAGCTGCTGAACTTTTTGCTTAAAAAGTGAAGAAAAACCTCTGAGCACAGAGAACCAACTGTGCCTCTGCACAGGGAAGGGATCTGTGGTCAAATTAACACTTCAACTCGAAGAAATTGTTGTTAAAAATCTCGAGACATGAAATTAATATAATTAGGTAATAGCCCCTGAACTCAAATCTCTCAGCAAGTTGAGAGGGAGAAAAAGCAGCTAGATTGGACCTCATTAGAATGAAATGTATAAATCCAATCTCCGAAGACTGCCAGGAAGGGAAAACCAGTGTGAATGCAAACTTGGGCAAGGCCACTGATCAGTGATGGAGCACCAAAGGCTGGGAACTGGGTGTCTAGAAGCCTGGGATCACCTGGCCAGCAGCTACATGGTTCTGAACAAATGCCTCAACCTAGTATTTCTCAAACTGAGGCACAATCCAATATCCTTGAAACACACACACACACACACACACACACACACACACACACACACTCCACATATTTATATTCAGTTATTCCTGTGTCTGTTTAAAACTGTGGCTTTAAGCTGGGCAGAGGTTGTGCACACCTTTAATCCTAGCACTCCAGAAGCAGAGGCAGGTGGATCTCTGTGAGTTCAAGGACAGCCTGGTCTACAGAGTGAGTTCCAGGACAGCTAGAGATACAACAGAGAAACCCTGTCTCAAAATGCCAAAAAAGAAAAAAAAAATGGCTTCAGAATGAAGCAAACTTAAGTAAGAGATACCAAAAAGTTTCTTCACCCTGAATCTCAGTTTCCTTCTGAGAAAATAAAGATTAAGATAAAAATTAAAAAAAAACTTGCTTTGTAAGGTTATTCTGAAGGTTGCATGAGTTAATAATGTATAATATAGCAACATATCTGTAAAATGGTAGCTGCTGTTATAAAATAATGACCTGCTTTTTTCATTAAAATATTTAATAAGCTATGTATAGAACTTTAATAAATATTAAATTAACCTAATCAATATCCAACTTAAAATATATTAGATCTTTACTTCCAAGCCTAACATCAAAAACAATATGGAAACCGTCAGATCCCAGGAGGGAAAATACTGATGAATATGGTCACCTAACAATGACCAGGACCTAAGAGAAACGGGGTGATTTTACAAACTGGTCCTTCCTGTTGGGTCTTGAGCCAAAAATATATCTAGTGATTCATATTTGAAATGGTCTCTTTGGATCAAATTTATCTCCTTAACAATTAGATCTTTCGATTTTCTTACCACCACTTTGTACAGAAAGTCCCACGCCCTGGCTGTCATTCCCACTCGCATACATCCCCTTCCAGGTGGTCACCTCGACATAAATTCTTGGAGTCATCCAATCACATTTCCAGACAGCTCAAAGCATTAGATTGATTACTGTGTACAAAATAGCCCAGGCTTTGTCTCAAGCTGCAGTCTTGTCTTGGGTCTTCTGTTTTACATATGGGTAATAATTGATAGCATTGATTAAGTCATTAAGCATTTAGAGAATCACTGCAGGTGCAGGGCTCTGGGCTGAGCACCTGGGCTTGGGAGGAGTGAGGAATAGGCATAGAAAGGCATGATCTCAGAGCCTAAAAGAAAAGTGCTGTGATGGTTAGCTTTAATTGTTAACTTGACATAATTTAGAATCACTTGGGAAGAAAGTCTTAATGAAAGATTTCCCACATGGGCTAGGCCCATGGAGGATTGTCTTAATTAGGTTAATTGATGTGGAAACATCCAGCCCAGTGTAGGTGACATCATTCCCTAGGCAGTGCACCTGAATTGTGTAAGAGTGAAGAAAATGAGCTGAGAATAAGCAAGCAGTAAGCATGCATGAGATTGTTTCTCTTTGCTCTTGACTATGCATGTGACTAGCTGACTCAAGCTCCAACCCCCTATGCATGCCCCACAATGATGAACTATAACCTCGAATTATAAGCTAAAATAAACTCTCTCTCCCCTAAAGTACTTTTTCAGGATTATTTTAACAGAGCAGTAAATGAAACTAGAACAATATCTAATAACTATCATAGGTAAAAAAAATGAAACCCAGTGAGTATCAAAATTGAGAGTGTCAATCAAATTTGTAGTTTATAAGACAGAAAAATAAGAGTGATCCAGGAAGATGAGCCAAGGAATACACATTGAAGGGTCATAAAGAGGGATGGGATTTCCTTGAGATATCCTATTGAGAGACGTCATTCTAAGATAAGGGAATTGATGCATGCAAAGATACTGAGACACCAGACTGGGGTTTGCTTTGGCTCCAAGAAACATGGGTATGGTAGTTTATGCTTCGGTGGACAAAATAATTGACAGAAATAACAAGGGAAAAAGAAGATATTTTGGCTCACAGTTTTAGGGTGTTTAGTCCTGATTACTCAGCCCATTTGCATGGCAGAACTCCATAGCTATGGTAGCATTTGACACACGTCTAGAATCTCACCCAAGAAGCTGAGGTAAGCAAACTGCAAGCTTGTGGTCAATCTGACTTTACACACCTAGACCATTGCTCAAACAAAATACCTTTCCTCATAAAACCTGACAATCCACGGTGATCATCATAAGCTGCTCATACCCAACATCCCTGGTGTGCAAAACCCCACCTTAAAGTCAAGCAGTCTTAACCCTACCCCAACCAATCCCCTCTTTGTTTCTGTTCGCATACATACACATACACACACAATTGTTGAAGTATGATTTATATTTAAGATTCTGTGCCTATCTAATGTATACAGTTTGATGAAAATAGAAGAGTCTATGTGTGAAGCAAACAGTGCCATGCTCTGTAATAAACCTGTCCCATTTCTTCTGAAAACTCCTTCCTCATTTTCATTTGTTATTATTGTTTTTGTAAAAAGAACATTTAAGAACCATCCTCTTAGCATGTTTTGGTATGTATCAAGTACTGTTACATAGACTCTGCTGTACACTACATAGGACTTATTCATCTTACATAACCAAATCTTCATACTCCTTGACTAATACCTCCATCTTTCATGCTCCCCAGAGTCCCTGGCAAGCACTCCACTCTCTGCCTCAGTGAGTTCAACTATTTAAATTTCATCATATAAACGGTATCGTGAGGTATTCATTCTTCTTTATCTGGCTTATTTTACTTAGCATAACGTCCTCCAGAACCATCCATGTGGTCAAAATGGTAAGAGTTCCTTCTTCTTAATGCTGAGCGATATTCCATTGTATATGTAAACCGTACTTTCCTATCCAGCATCTGCTGATAAATATGTTGCCTTGGTACCTTATTTATTGCAAGCAGTGCTGAAATGATCAAGTGAACACAGATACATCCTTAGTATTTCTGGACCCTATGACTCGTTCTTATTTTGACACTTGGAGAAGCCCCCATGCCGTTCTCCACAGCAACTGTACCATTTTACGTTCCTCACCGAAAGTGTTCAAAGCTTTTGATTTTCTCACACTCACTAGCACTTGCTAATTTCTGTTTGAGTGAGGTTTTGCTTTGTTTTTAATAATGGCTATCTGACAAGTGTGATGAGTACCACATCACAGTTTGGATTACATTTCCCTTACAGGCTGTGTTGTTGAACGCCCTTTCATAAACTTTTTGCCCATTTGCATATATCTTTTTTTGAAGAAGTGTCTATCTAAATTCATTGCACAATTTTATTCCAGTTGTTGGCTTTTCCCCCACTGAGTTGTGTGAGTTGCTTCTATTTTTAGCCAGGTTTTAGACACATGGTTTGCCTTTTTCTTCTTGTTAAAAATTATTTAACTACTAAGACTCTTCAGGTTTTGTGTGAATTTTTTATTCTTTTTAATTTTTAGTAAAGAATTCTTTGGGCTTTGGTAGAGATTGCATTGAATCCACAGAGCAGCCTGGGCTTTGGGAACATTCAAACAATGTTAATTCTTCCAATATATAACAACAAGATACTGCTCACTCATTGGTGTCTGCTTTCATGGTTTTGTGGTTTTCAGTGTATAGGTCTTCTATCCTTTTTGTTGTGATTAGCCCTTAGTATTTTTATTATTTTTATGATTTTGTAAATATATTTTAAAAAATTTCCTCTTGGAGTATTTTATTGTTACAATAAATAAATTTACTCAACTTTAATATTCTGCAGCTTTGTTGAATTCTTTTATTACTTATAACATTTTTATCTGATCTCAAGGGTTTTCTACATAGAAAGTCATGTTATCTACAGAAGAAAAAGTTATTTCCACCTTTCTGGTTTAGATGACTTTTGCTTCTTCTTCTTACCTACTCACTCTGGCTGACTCTTCTGGTAACATGCTCAACAGAGTGGCCTCTGGCTTTGTTCCGGATCTCAGAATTGAATGTGTCTCACAGTTGGTTGTGACTCCTCTCACAGCCTTCCTTGTGTTGATGTGTCTTCAGTATTTAAGTTGCTAAGGGTTTTCTCACCAAAGAGTTTTGAATTTCTGCATCTACTGAAACAATTGCATGATCTTTATCCTTCATTTTGTTAATGTGGTATATCCTGTCAATTGATTGGCATACATTGAATTATCCTTGCATTCCAGGGATAAATCATACCAGGTCAAGGTATATTATTCTTATGATGTGCAGTTGAGTGTGGTTTGCTAAGGTTTTGCTGAAGATTTCTGCACACATGCTCTTCGGGGTTGTTGGCCTTTTGTGTGTGTGTGTGTGTGTGTGTGTGTGCGTGTGTGTGTGTTGCCTTTCTGGTTTTCGTAGTTGAGTGATGCTGGCCAGAGTCCGGAAGCATACTCTGTCTGTACTTCTAATTTCAGAGGGGGTTTAAGAATGATTGTATAAATAGCTTCTCTGACTTCTCTTTTCCGAGTCACTACGTAGACTTGGCATATGGCGATGTCTCATTTATCACAGAGAGCCTTGCTTCTTGAGGTTTCAATAGCTGACTTGTCGATATACCAACATTTTACATCACTACCTTGTTCCACCTAAATGGTAGAAATGGGATTAAAACTCAGACTCTGACACTGAAATTCAACCTCTTAAGCAATTAGCTGTGGCAATAAATGGCAAGTCAGGAGGGATATTCAAGACTTCTTCTCTAAAGCCTTCTTGTCACCTGCTTACCTGAGAGATTCCCTTACACCAGTGGTTCTCAGCCTTTGAGTGGAGACTTCTTTGGAGGTCAAATGATCTTTTCACAGGAGTGCCTAAGACCATCTGCATATCAGATATTTACATTATGATTCATAACAGTAGCAGATTTACAGTTATGAAGTAGCAATGAAAATAGTTTTATGGTAGGGGGTCACTACAACATGAGGAACTGTATTAAAGGGTCACAGCATGAGGAAGGTTGAAAGGCAACTGTTCTACACCATTACTGCACATGAGGCCATGTACCTTCTGGTTTCCTTGCTTGCTTTCCTACTTACCTACTTGTTGTTGAGATAAGGTCTTGGTAGGTAGCCCAGGCTGGCCTTGTACTTAGCTCTGCCTGTCCAAGCCTCCCAAGGATTTTATGCATATACCACCATATTCAGCTGGACACTCTGTTTTATTTTTCCCAGTGCCTTGTGTTGACTAAGCCCATTGCATAATTCAAGTACTTATTCTTTAGCATAGAACACTTATAAAGGTAAAGGATCTCAATTATTAGGAGTAGGAAACTCCCCACAGTCTCCCAAACCAGCCCCAATAGTAGACAGCTCTCAGAATCCAGCATTCCTCCTCGCCTCATTTTCAGTCACTCCATCTAGACTACATTTCAGCTTAGCACATCTTATTGCTCTTCCTTTTGTGGGACACAGGGGAGAAGAATCAAGCCTCCAGGCATCTCCGCACACTGTCAGATTAGTGCTTCCAGTTGCCACCCAGGGCTTAAATATTTATGCTGAATTCCCAAACTTGTGTTCATGAGGCACAGTCTGCTTCACACTGACTCATCTCCCTAAGGCGACTCCTTCAGAAGTAAGATGTAGGGTCCAGGGTGGGAAATCCTGGAGACAGGGAGAAACATGGAAGTCTTTGACTTATTTCCTCCTAAAAATTCAGGTGAAGAATTCAGGGCTTACCATTTTATACTGTCTTTTTAAAATTTTAGTAAGCAAAAACTCCATTCTGGCTTAGCTGTGCTGACTAGTATCAAGTTCACTTGCATTAAGCATCTCTTTGGGGAGTTTTAAGCGTCTGGGTGCTTTACCTATGTGTGTGTGTGTGTGCACCACTTGCATGCCTGGTACCTGTGGAGGCCAGAAGAGGACGCCAGATCCCCTTGAACTGGAGTTATTAGACAATCATGAGCCATTGCGTGGGTGCTGGAAATCGAACCTGAGTCCTGTGGAAAAGCAGCAAGTGTTCTTAACCACTGAGTTATCTCCCTAGCCCTAAGAAGTCTTATTAATAAGCATTGCTAATAACTAAGTTAATAATTAAGAAACTTAACTTGTAAATGTCAAAAATCATGTATTATATGACTGCTGTTGAGCCAAAATATAATTGGAAGTTTCTTGGCTTCTGTGTTTTCAAAAGATAATCAAATACAGCAAGACGTATTGATTGATGCACGGGCCGATATCTTATTTGCTTTTTTCTAGTTCTAACCTCAAGTTCAGAAAGCCATTCAAATAACCTTAAGAATAATTTGCTACCTCAAAAACATTAGCTAAGTTCAAAATTCACATCTGCTCTAACACTGAGAATCAAGCTTTCTACTTATTAGTACATTAATTAGTTTTTTAAAAGAGCAGGCATGGAGAGATAATAACTTCCTGGAACATATCTCTGTACCTCTCTGAAAATTTAGACACTAGGTACACTGTCGTTACCACTCCCCAAAGCCTCAGGATTCATTTTCCTTTAACCATCTCCATGTCTCTGAGCAGTTGCCATCTCCCTCCTTGTAAACAAGTGGAAGTTCACAGCTAGTCCTCTCCCTGTTGCCTACTACCTGTTTCAGTCCCCAGTTTACTGTACATGTTAATTCCATCTACCTAAAAGCAAATTAAATACAGAAACGGAGCATTATTCGGGTATGAGCCCCTTCGATCCCCAGCATTGTATTTAACATAGACAGGAACCCAGTCATTGTTACTCAACTGTAGCTGAACGGAACCATTGAGAAAATAACATTTCAAAAGAACAATTCCGGGCGATTGATCTAGCCGCGGCATGCGAGAGAGACAGAAAGTCCAGAGAATGGACGCAGAGCAATGGCTTAAGCAGCTGTTGGTAATGTACTACTGTGTGACTAACAGGGCCTGGACCGTGATGACAGCTGTGGAACAGAATCAGAGCATCAACCAAAGGACGTTTTAGAAACAAAATAAATACAACCTGGCAAGTGACTGGATGCTGTGTCGGATAAGTATGGCAGGAAAACTAAGCTGATCTCCAAAATTTATGACTTCTAGAAGGTTGTCAAGAAGTGACTGTCCAACTAAAAATATACGTCCCAGGCTTCTTCACACCTATATGGGCCTAAGTAACTAGGATTTGCTATTGAAATACCAGAGGAAGTTATATATGTTGCTTCTGAATTGATGTGGCAAATAAAAAAAACAAAACGGGTAAAATCTCTATGACATTTTACTAACTAAACCTAGAAAGAAAGAATTTTAGTGTGCCAGGACGCCTATGACCCAGAGCGGCTGCCCGGCGGAGAACACCGGTGTCCTCTCTGTGTAAGACCTAACTTGTGCTGAGCAACTGAGATTTTGTGTTTGTTAGTGCAGCTACTGTTTCCTTAATAACAATTAACAGACAGGGACACGGGAAATGGGGCGTGCTCTTTGGTGATATTCAGTTCTTACAAGAGTGGTGGCAGTATTTTAATATAATGAGAGGTTTCCACGGGAGGACCATTTAAGACGGAAGAATCAACATTCAACTGAACCCTGTGAGAAAATGACAGAAACGGGAGGGGAAAGACTCGGCTCCACATCCAGCGCTCTCCTTAAAGAGTAGTAGATCTAGTGCTGAAAGATGACACAGTGCTTAAAAGTAGGTACTGCTCTTACAGAGAACCCAAGTTCGGTTCCTGACAACCACAACTGGAGGCTCCCAAGTGCTTATAACTCCAGCTCCAGGGGAATCTGACGCCCTCTTCTGGCCTCTGTGGGCACTGCACTCACATGCTCAAACCGCATTCCTACTTCCCCTTTACCTCACTTTTTGCTCTCAGTTTCTTCATCTGTAAGCTAATATGTAGAGAAAAGTCGTGCAGACAATAAATAGCTACTATAATGTAAAACATTATTACGATCTTACCATCCACTATTAAAACTGTAGGAGGCCAGACTTATAACTTCAATGAGGAAAACATTAAGTCTCTCATAATAGTTACTAAAACTGGGCACTGCCTTGGCTCATATGATTTTCATGATATAGATACTATTATTATCATTAATTTATAATGAAAAAAAGGAACCTGAAACACAGATGGGTTAAGCAATTTCTTCCAAGGTTATGACACTGGTTAAGTAGAAAAGTAGGGATCAAGACCCAGCAGACGGACTCCCGGATCTATGCTCTCAACCACCGCAGAAGGATGGCCTCTCCAGGTACAGCTTCCTCATTTCAGATGTGGGAAGTCAGGTCATGTCGCACAGGTGGTTGTGCACTAAATATAGAGTACAGTGACAGAGAAAGCAATTTTCTCCCCAGGAAAATTCTGGTTTCTCATAAAAGGCTGGCTCTGCAGAAAAATCACTGAGCTGAGAATGCATAAATTACTAAGGAAACTGAACTAGATATTTGAGCAGAATTTATGTTGATAGGAGAAAAAACAAAATGAGCCTTCCCCTTGCTATATCTTTCAAATATGAAACAGAAGGGATAAGCAGGTGGATTTATTTCAGTATTTCCCAGGTAGGTTTTTCTTTTGGTCTTAAAACATATAAAAGTTGTTGGAGAAATGGACACCAGTTCCTTGAACCCCTTCCAATGCAAGCACTGGTTGCAGGTTGACAAAAGTCTGACCAAGGATAAATATCATTCTAGAAGCATGTAGTAAAGTAAGCTGAGTGTTAGGGGATGCCAGGAGAGCCTACAACAGACTCCTTCCTCCCCAGGCTCCAAGAAACAATGTTCTAATGTGTGGTGGTTCATGCCTGTCATCTCTGTGCTTGGGAGACAGAGGCAATACAGCCAAGGCCAGTCTCTGCTACAAGTTTAAGGCTAGATCGGACTACATTCGACCCTGTCTCAAATAAAGGAAAGGAAATCATTTACATCTGGGCACCCTAGGGACATGGTTCCCCTGCTACCAACTGAGAATGGAACCCTCTTACTCATGCCTACTGATGTTGCTTGTAGAAGTCTTCCACCTCTTAAGACCCAGCTGGAACATCCTCAGTAAATTTCCATTTGCCTAATCTGCTGTCTTCTGTTTCCCATCAGAGAGATTGAAGTCTCTAGAGTGTTGTAGATCTGTTACTGACACTTTCGAGTTCTTATTTCTGACAATGCCTTGATCTTAAGATTCCTAAATCAGGGCATAGCAAATTGATAAAGAGCTTTTGAAATTGGCAGGAAATGATGTGCTAACTAAAGAAACAAAACAAGAACCAGAAAAAAATAACATCAGGAGATTGAGGGCATCTCTGAGTGAGGAAGAAAAGGAGACCAATTACCCTATAATCTATTCCTTCCTGCTCCAACAGCAGGCATCTCTGTAAGACAGGCCATCACAGAGAGACAAGAAAGAGTTGTTCTTTACCTCTGGACTTTACCACTTACTTGGGCTCACCTATGTTCCATTAATTGATCCTCATAATAGTCCATTTCACAGAAAACTGGAGCCGGATGGTTTAAAAGATACACTTAATGCCATGGATCTCCAAAGAGAACATGTCTGTGAATTACCATCCAGGTTCTTTGTCACACACTACAATTCCATATAACAGTCAGGAAAGAACATGGGCCCTGCTGTCAGCCAACTGCAGGATGAAGATGTATCACAAGCTCTGGAGGGCTCGGTGCTTCCACATGGAAAATGGTGTTACATTACACGTTGAAGATCTACAGTTCTGAGTGTCTATGAATCCAGACACCTGTATCCATGAATTGTCACAAACTACGGTTGTTTAAATTGCCAGTTATGATCTATTAGTAGATTGTGAATTTATTTTATTTACTTAATTATGAATTAATTTAATGGGTAGCCACCTCTCTTCTTTTGAAATGAATTAGAGCCATAAAGCTTTGAATAGATCAAGATAAGGTGGGAAAAGTGGAATTTAGATAACACTGGGGGAAAAAACAGTCAGCATTTATCCCATGCAGTAAGGGTGAATACTATTTTAAAGTGAGTCTATTTCCTGAGGAATAATACAAAATATATTTTTTCCCAGGGGACATGGTACAACGTGATTGAAACCTAGATTTAAATTATAGCCCACGTACAATTTTATAGCAGAGTTTTACTGTATTCCCCAACTATTTACTGGTTTTATTGTTTTAATTGTGGTTTGTCTTTTTTTCTCCATTTTCTTCATCTGTTTCCTTCAGCCAAGAATTTTCATTGCCTCTTTCCCTGTATCACTTTCTCGATATTCAGTCTCGTTGGGGTGACTCCCGGTGGCTGGTGCAGAAGGGGAATTTGAAGGAAGGGAAGATGTCAAGGGGCTGGGGAGAATTGGAGGATAGGTTAAACCTGTAACATCTGGTTCCCAGAAATGAAGAACACGATGTTGAAAATCTAACTGGGATACTGCTGAAGGACCCAGAGTCTGGACAATAGTGTCATTGTCTGGGAGGGACAGGACCACAATTCCTTAATCTTTCCTTTTCACTTTCTCTCCTTGCAGGGAGATGATTAATATAAATGTGTCCTGAGACTTCAAATAAGGATCTGGGCGTGGGGGGTGTCCTTTTTTGAGGAAGTGTGGCTGGCTGCCCAAGAGAAAGTGTTTAAAATATATGAGAAAAAAAGGTTTTGGGAGGGGAGACTGAGGACTAGGGCTTCTATTCTGTTGCTCAAAACCAGTCTTACCACAGCAAGATTGTCTGAAGTTCAAGTTTATACAGGTTAAGATAGCAAGGGGCCAGATAGAATTCTGACTCTAGAGTCTCCTCAGGCAGGTTTCCAATGGTTTCTCAATCCTCCTGAGCACAAAACTTAAGACTTTCTGTGAAACTCAAAGCTTGAAGTCAAGATCACTGACTAGAAAATGCAGTCCATGCGCTGTCAGGTTACCTGTTGTTCAATGTTTGAGATGAAGGTTGGTAAAGAAACTGATACTTGACTGAGAGTTTTAAGACTACGCCATCTGGTTGGAAACCTGAGATGTAGCATCTTAATTCTATTACCTGGGTCTCAGGACAGCTTGACTTGGAATAATGTCCAGGAAATTATTAATAATGAGAAAACACTGTTCTGAGCAGCCACAGTCTATTAAAGAGACAGGAAATGCAAGTACAGCCTCATGAGCTGTACATAAATATTCTCTTTCGTTCTCTCAGTGGAAAAAAATGCCAGTGTCTCCTTCAAGGGGCTCCAGGGACAGATGACATGAGGGCAGACACCCAGGTTCTAATTGGCTTCCCGCACTGAAATCTGCACACGGAGGATCACAGTGTCCATTTCAGCTCTGCCTGGAAACTTGTCTGCTTTGTCAACTACTACTGTGTTAAGCAGCCTCTGGTGACTTTATAAAACAGTTGACCTGCTTTTGACCTGTTCTGTGCCACTGGTGCTCAGGGGCAGTCTCGCTGGCTAAATACTTATGGGTCCCATGGCAGATTATAATAAAGACTATAAAGACACATCCAAGGCTTAATAGCTTGCAGCTGCCCGTAGTACAAGGAGCAGGTCCTATCTGTTCACCTATGTGTGTGTCTGTTCACCTATGTCTATAGGTCAAGTCAGCAGCAATGACTCCAGAGCTACTCAGCTACAGCCCTCTTCCCCATCAAATAAGGTGTTGGGTAAGAACCATACTGCTCAGTTAAAAGACAAAGCTCCAAATTATTATCTTTCTTTTCTGATTTATTATTTTATATGCATGAGTGATTTGCCTACATGTATGTCTGTGCATCGTATACATGAAGTGCCTATGGAGGCAAGAAGATGGCGTTATATCCGTTGGACCTGGAGCTACTTGAAGTTCTGAGCTGCCATGTGAGCTCTGAGAATTGAACCTGGGTCCTCTGAAAGAGTAGTCAGTGCCCTTAACCACTGAGCCATCTCTCGGGCCCATGAATTATTATCTTTCTATGTTTACAACTGGGCAAAGGAGTTGGTCACAATTCCTGTTCTGAACATACTTACATACATCAAGCAGTTGCAGAGAAAAGATTCAACGCATAAAAGAAATACTTTGTTCAGAAAAAAAAAAAAAAGTCAACATTGATATCGTGCGCCGGCCAGTGCTGTTATCCACCGGCAATAACAGAAGATGGAGGCGGTACACATTTGGACAGAGTAGGAAACAATGTCGATATTTTTGAATACTTAGTGTCACAGATTATTTTAGGGGTAGGATATATTATCTCCTCTAATCTTTATAACAGCCTGAGGGTATTATTATCTTCTGAGGACGATGATGCCTAATGAGTCTTAGGTAACAAATTTCACTAAGATCTGCCTCCTAAGAGTGAAGATTAAGTGAGATAATACAAGTAAGTCCTGAGACTCTTCCTATAATCCTCAATAAACACTTCGAGATAGCATAGGCTTTTCTCCACCTTGAAGCATACGGCTGCTCTTGTTAGCTCAGCGGACACTTGTCATGGGAAGAGCTGTGATGCGACAAAGCCCAAGACCAGGACTTAGGCCGTATAGCTCGGGGCTCTCCTTACCATGGTTAGTTTCGTTTGCTTGCTTATTCGCAACAGTGCTCACTTTAAAATGTGAGTAAGTTAAAAGGAACAAATGTACACAAAGTCAAAGATCCAGAAGAATGGAAATGTGTCAGGACAAGGCCATGAACACCATGCTGGCTATTTCATGCCAATTTGACACAAGCTCCAATTATCACAGAGGAGAAAATCCCAACTGAGAAAATGCCCCTGTAAGATCTGGCTGTAGGCAAGCCTCTGGGGCATTTTTCTTAATCACTGATTGGTGTGAGAGGGCCCAGCCCAGCCCATTGCGGGTGGTGCTCCCTGTGGGATGGTGGTTTTGGATGCTGTAAGCAAGTAGGCTGGGCAAGCCATAAAGAGCAAGCCAGTAAGCAGCACCCGTCTATGGCTTCTACATCAGACCCTGCCTCCAGGCTCCTGACCTGTTTGAGTTTCTACCTTGGCTGCCTTCCATGACTAATTGTGATAAGGAAAAGTAAGTGAATATGCCCTTTCCTCCCTAAATTTGGTCATGATATTTAATCACACAACAGAAACCCTAGCAAATACAGATGCAGATGCAGATGGTTATAGGCTGCGACCTGCTAAAGCTAAATCTTGGTTTCCAGGAACTGAATTTTCTGGACATCAACACAGAAAAAGATTGAATATATTATAGTCTTCCTTGTTCATGGGAATAGAAATGGACAGGTCCTTACAGGAAGTAATGTGTCCTTAAGTTTATGCTTAAAACAAATTTCTCACATGGAGAATCAAATTAGATGGATAATGACGTCCTCATAAACAGGAAATGATGTCATCATTGCAACAGGACTTTTTCATATCACCAGTGAGGTAGCAAAGCACGGCTCTCAAAACAGCATGCTTAAGGTAAAGCAAGATGGCTCAAATATTCCTTCCTTCCTTCCTCCCTCCCTCCCTTCCTCCCTCCCTCCCTCCCTTCCTTCCTTTCTTTTTTTCTTTTTGGTTTCTCAAAATAGGATTTCTCTGTTGTAACTCTGGCTGTCCTGGAACTCACTCTGTAGACCAGGCTGGCCTCGAACTCACAGAGATCTGCCTGCCTCTGCCTCCTGTGTGCTGGCATTAAAGGCGTGAGCTGCCACCACCCAGCTGCAAATACAACTTTCTTATTTTCTCTTTTGATCAAAGGATACGATGTGTGAAGAAATGCACGCACCATCCAAAATCTTTTATAAATAGCATTTTCTTAACAAAAAAAAAATACTAGAATTGTGAACCATTTCTTGCTCCACCCTGCAAGTTCTGCCTTCCCAAGGAATCTATGCTATCACCACCACCACCCCTGTGATCCCATGTATCCTGAACCAGACAGTTAGGAAAAGGCAGACCAGAGACAATCAAAGGACTAGAGGCCTTTGATGTCTTTGAAAGATGAGCAGAGTCAATCAGATTGTTCCTCAGGAATTTACATTTAAAGCTTCAGTTAGAAGTAATGACCATTGTCAAAGTATTCATTTGAGCAATGACGGGCCATGCACTAAATTTACCAGATGTATTCAGAAGAGCACAGAGTACGTGGCCACAGGGAGAGGAGCTGTGTGAGTGTAAGAAAGCAATCTCCTCAAAAGCTGCCTTAGATCAAAACTCCCACTTCCAGGCTTGGGTATGTTGAGCCTTCTTTTTTGGATTCCAAGGAGAGCCCAGGATCCCAACAATAAACTTCCATTTTCTCCTAGGGCAAAGTCAAATGAGTTTTCCTTGCAAACAAATGAGCCCGACTAAAATACAGAGCGTTAATAAGAGTCGAACAACAGACAGTACAATGATCCAGTCTCTAGATGGCAGGCACTGTGTTGTTGAGTGAGAGTGGATCCAATACATGAGAGAACAAAAGCAGATGGTTTACTGCTCATCAATTTGGATGAATCTCAGTGGCATTATGCTGAGTGAAAGAAGCCAATCTCAAAAGGTTACGCATTGTATAATTCACTTATATGTCATTTTTGCAAAGACAAAGTAACAGTGTTGGAGAACAGATGGGTGGTTCCCAGTAGCTGGGTTTAGGAGGCAATCACTATGAATGAGCAGTGCACAGGACTTTGGTGGCTCCACAGACCCATGTCTGCATTGAAATCACTGAACTACAAAAATAGAAAGAAGAGAGGGTGAGAGTGAGAGGAAGAGTAAGGTGAAGGGTGAGTTCCTTTGAGGTAGAAGGGCCATTGAAGAGACTCAGCCAGAGCAGAAGGAGAGCTGGCTGCAGGCAAGGCTGCTTGAACATGAGGCACTCCTCCATGCTGTTAGCCTTCTCTGGCCATCTCTCAGTACCTCCTCTCTTCTTCCTGGTTGGCACTGACTTTAGATTTATTTTCCATGTATGAGTGTTATTTGCCTGTGTGTATGTATGTGCACCACATGTGCGCCTGGTGCCCACAGAGGTCAAAAGATCTCCTGAAACTGGAATTACAGATGGTTGTGAACTGCCATGTGGGTGCTGAAAATTGAAGCCGGGTACTCTTCAAGAGCGACAAGTACCTCGACTGCTGAGCTACGTCTCCAGCCCCCGACATTGTCTCTATAACAAAGCCAAGCCAAGGAAATGAGCCCTGAAGGTAAGATTTCAAGTATTAGCTACATGATGAAAGAAACTTTGATATCCAGGATCAGACAGTCTTATTATCCCTCCAAAAAGTACACTGTAGATATAGATTATCTTCTATTCTTCCTACAAATGGCCTTGGTAAGGGAGGAAACAAAGTCTAGACATGGCACGAAAATTCCTCAGGGACAAAGACAATTATAGTAGAATATTTGAGCCTGTCTCCAGATATTGTAAAGTTGTATGTTCTGTCTGTTTAATGAGTGCTCCTGCAACTACACGAGCCTTGCTTTCAGAGCTGCTGGGGGAAGGGTGCTTCGCAAAAGCCTTTGCAGCCTGTTTCTTTCTGAAGGATTTGCTTCCTGCACCTGTTCACAGTTGTCTGCTATAAACAATGGATGTTCGGATACATAGCCCTCTAAAATAGTCATGTTAAAGAAATTTGTTTATGATATTGCAAATGAATAACTGTTATCACCTTTGCAGTCAAGGAATACCTTGGATTCCTCAGGTTTGACTTCAACCTTTTTGGCAACGAGTCAGCTGACTGAAGCTAGTAGGTGTGAGGGTCTATTCATTAATGTAAATAGGCCTTTGTGTCAGTAGGGCAGAGCTGTCAATCAATAAATTATCTGGAGGTCATGTGTTCCTGGGCAGTCCATGAGAGAGGCTAGACCCTCTGCTACTGGTTCAGGCTTTGCACCTCAATGATTGTCCTTTGTTCCTTATTGAACCCGTTTGAGATATTGTTAAAGAATTTTTTTATTAATAAGACAATGATATATTAATAATGAGCCATGGCAAGTCTCAGGGATGCAATACCAGGGTGACTTAGGCAGAGAGCTTACGCCATGTCCTCTCCCATGGCCTCCTCACATAGCTCTCCTCATGGCTCAGCCCTGCTCATCTTTGCTCATCCTCTCCTCCCTCTGCTTCAGTCCCTAGGTGCTTTATTCATTCAAAACTCCCTCCTCTCTCCACAGAGGCTTTCATTATACAAATGAGTGGAGCCTAACACTTTTTAATGTCTATCAGCAGACTTGTCGCCTATCACAGGTGGGTGTCCAAGCTGGGAATAAGTCAGAGTCTTCTCTGACCACCAGGCTGCAGAACACTGATGGTGTTAGGGAACCTTCATCTGCATTACTGTAAACAAATGCTGTTCATATGGAGAGCTGGGGGGATACTCCATTGCTTTTAACACAGAGGTGTTAACAGGTATAGGAAGCAAGTCCTTCACATGCTGCAAGTTATCAGGAAGCATCCTTCCCCCATACAGCACAGGAGGATGATCCCATAACAACTGTACAATATCTAATTCAAACATCCCATAACAAGGTATAATACTACATTTCCATCCACATTCAACAACCTATAAACAAGAAATAGTCTGGATACCAAGACAAAGAGAGCAAGTCAAAAGCAGTTTTTGCTGTAGTCAACATGATTATGTACAATATTTGGGGCTGGCGCTACAGGTGGGAAAGCTTTGACTTAAGACACTTGGTAAAGCAAGAAGAGATCTTCACAGTCCAGCCAACTTCCCTGTCTCTTTATTTGCCTCTCTCTATTCTCCACATAACATTTCCATTAGGAACTTTGCAGGGACAAGGCGGGGGAGGGAGTGAAGCAACACAGAGAATGTGCTCTGGACCAAACATTACCATAAATGCATTAGTTACTTGTGTACTGTAGTGACCAAAATACTTGAGTGAACAAATTAAAGAGAGGAAGGATCTAATTTCATTGTGATGCAGAAGATATGGCCGAGCAGTTCACGTTATGGCTGCCAGGAAGCAGAGAAACGAAATATCAAAAGGACTAGGGGAGATATATTCCCCGGAGATGGCACCCCCCAGTAGCCTCCTTCCTCTATGGGGGCCGCAACTCTAACCTTTCAGCACCCCTCAATACTGCCAGCATCTTTTGAACCCATTATGTTAGCACCCTGAGGGCGTAATCATCTCTGGAAACCACCACAAACACCCTATAGGTGTACTATACTAACTTCTTGGGTGTCTCTCAATCTAATCAAGTTGAAAATGAAGGTTAACCACACAGTACTGCCGTACCCTTACCCTGGCGTCCCATGGTTCTTGCTTCCCCAGTACTTAAAACAGAGTTTGTCATTTGGTACACGGCAAGTAATAAACGGCGAGAAGGTAGGTGGGTGGATGAGTAAGTGAATAACTGATGCTTCCTACTTATTCCTAACCCTACTTATACGTTTGTGAAGTCATCTTAGAAAAAGAATTGAAGATGCCACCTACTCTCTGTCAGGACCCTACTGATTCAAGTGGCACGTATGTGCCAGGCACTGTGCTAATCTCTGGAGCTTTAAATGCAGACTAGACATGGATCTTCTAAGCTCTTACCTTGTAGAAGGTTACAGGTGCATAAACAGCACATTCTAGCATTAGCTAGTGTGTGCCATGAGGGAGTGAAGCCAGTTTCTGAAAATTAAGCCAGGATCTGTCTCTCAAAAAAAGCAGTGGAGAACTAGTACTGTGCACTGCAGAAAATCCAGGCTAGTGCTCTCCAAGTCCATTTTTCCTGGATTTTTACCAGTCCCTAGAAGAATAGGGATGGTTTGTTTGAGCCTTCCAATTCAGAGTTGCAGAAACAAAGGCACGTTCAAGCTTGGGCATGGTGGTACATACCCTGAATCCCAGGATTTTAGAAGCAGAGGCAGAAGGATCAGGAGTTCAAGGTTATCCTTAGCTACATAGTGAGTTGGAAAGCAGCCTCAATATTATCTCAAAAAATAAAACAGGAGCTGGTAAGATGGCTCAGAGTATAAAGCCTGGTGATCTGAGGTTAATTCCCAAGATCCATATAAAGGTAGGAGAGACTCCCCAAAATTATCTTGACTCCCACACATGCGTAGTGTCATATGCATGCACACACATATGCGTGCACACACACACACACACACACACACACACACACACTGCATGCATGCAATAAATTAAAAAGAAAAAAACTCAACAAGGCAACAAAGAAGCAAGTTCAATAGAAAACCCAGCTCCCCACCAAGCGCATCCCTCAGATCCCAAACTGGTGCATCACCTCAGTGTTCAGCTTCTGGTTATCCTTTCAACTACTCATTTCTTCCCTAAAGTTTTGCTGTGTATTAGAAATTGCTCAACTTTTTAAGAAGTATCAAGCCAGATGTGGCGGCTCATGTTTATAATTCCAGCACTAGGGACGTTGAGACAGGAGGATTGCCATGAATTTGTGGTTGGCCCAAACTACATAGTGAGTTCTAGTCCAGCCTGGGCTACAGGTTAAGATTCTGTCTCAAAAACCCCAAAATATGGAAGGATGGAGGGAAAGAAAGAAGGGAGGAAGGAAGGAAGAAAGAAAGAAAGAAAGGGAGGGAGGGAGGAAGGAAGGAAGGAAGGAAGGAAGGAAGGAAGGAAGGAAAAAGAGAGAAAATATCAAAATACTGTTTTTGTTTTGCTTTTCAGTACACAAGAGTTTAATATTTCTCATGTGACAAGAGGCTTAGGCTATTGCTAGTGCTTTAGCTGCTAAAATGTTATTAGGGACCCTTTCCTTCTCTATTTCTGTCTGTCCTGTGAGTCTCAGGATGCTAGCTTTTCATTTCCTGCCCTGCCTCCCTTATGAACACAAGATGACAGCCACACAGCAGGAGGGTAGACAAGTGTAAGGAGAGAAAACGAAGGTGCTTTCACCCCCTGCTTACATCTTTTATCTGACACCACTTACTCTCAAACTTACTCGTACATCTTATTGGCCTGAATAGCACATGATTACCTGTAGCTACCAGCAACCATGGGAAATTTAGTATCTGGTTTAGTATCTGGTTTTCATCCATGTCAGGTTTCTCTCTTTCTCTACTGTTACTATCACAGAGTTCGTTTTTCTACCTGGAGCAGTCTCTTTTTATCTGTTCAGGAAATCATTCCTTCCATTCACCACAGAGCTATTTCATGATGATGTCCCTGAACATAAGGCCCCGAGGAAAAGCTTAGTCTGGTGGCTCTTAGTTTCTCAGATGTCACTCAACTCTCCTCTTTATTGGGAGATATTGGTAAACTCTGACTGACAGCAAAAGCTCTAGCTATAATAACCCTTGGCAAAAATAAAAAACAACCATGTAGTATTGCACAAATTTGTAGTAATACACAATCTGGACGTTCTAAACTGTAACTTGAACAGGGAAGAACAATGGAGGGTGACCTCTCAAGCCAGATAGAAACAATGGCAGTTCCCTGTAGTCATTACCTTCCCAGCTACCAACAAACACAGGCAGGAGGGTGACCTCAGAGCCAAGGACAAGGGATAGGAAGCCAGATGCTGGAGTGGATACTTTCTAGATCCGTGATATTAAGCAAAGTTCCTGGGATTCTAACCTTTAAGTGTAGCTAACCATGGTTTGTATCTTTTAGAGTACTGAGGATTTGATAGGTACTCCGTACTGAGAGTACTGAGCATTTGATGGCATGTAAACATAAAGCACAAAGTGTCTGATTCATAATGAGCATCCAGTTAAACATTAATCATAAAGTTGTAACTGGTAATATTATTATTGTTATTATTGAAACTTGAAGTAGCTTCAGCTGAGCATTCTTCTATCCGGCACTAATGTACACTACAGGAGACTGGGAGTTAGCAGCCGGGTTCCGTTCCCTCCCCTGCCTCTGACGAGGTGGGTGAATTCGAGAAAGTTTTTTTCTTTCCCAGGCCTCAACTATCCATGCTGGTACTGTATCTACTTCCAGATTGAAAATTCAATGATTCTATCCCTGATGCTGCCAGATATCTGCTGTAAGCCAATCATCTACGCAAAGGTATTCGGCGCATAGCAAACAGATCCCACTGGCCACAGAGAGGAGACTAGTCTACTACGAATAAGGAATCCCAGAAGACTGAATCTATCCTGGGAGGCAGACTAAAGGACTCTTCCTAGGTGCCGGACTCAGCTCGGTGTCTTCTTACATAGATGACCTACTCCGACTCCTGGGGGAACTGCGTCCTCTATCCCCGACTATCAGAAGGCACTATATAAATGCCCGCAATGCTCTAAGATTTTGATGTGCATTGCAGATAATCTTTTTCAACATTGCAAGATAGATACTTACTATCTCCATTTTGACAACTGATAAACTGACGAGAAAAAGCTTTCTAATGTAATTCCCAAGTTATACAGTAGAAGCTATGGGGCTGATTTTAAAAATCAGATTTATTTTTATTTAACCCATGTTCTTGTAACTTGGATATACGACTCAGTAGTGAGGAACACTTGCTGCTCTTACAGAGGACCTGTGTTTACTACGGTAGCTCACAACCATCAGTAGCTCCAGTCCCAGGGGATCTGACTCCCTCTTCTAACCTCTGTGGGCACCAGGCATGCACATGGCACACAGACATACATGCAGGCAAAATATCCATATGCATAAAACATTTTTTTAATGAATAAATCCAGGCCAGGCAGTGGTGACACACACCTTTAATCCCAGCATTCGGGAGGCAGAGGCAGAGGCAGGCAGATCTCTAAGTTCCAGGATAGCCTAGTCTACAGAGTTAGTTCCAGGTCAGCCAGAGTTACAACAGAGAACCCCCTGTCTCAAAAAAAAAAAAAAAACAAAACAAAACAAAAAAAAACCCATAAATAAATAAATAAATAAATAAATAAATAAATAAATAAATAAATAAAATTAGTAAAACCCAAGTTCTGAAATAGTCTCTGGGTATCCCCAAACTGTTCTTCCCAGGCCTCCTGAAGTTACCCATGGCCTTCTCACAGTCTCCTCCCCCTCTATGTGAATCTGACCTAGGTGAGCTCTCACCTACAGATTCAGGCCATCCTGTTCTCTAGTGCTGGTCTCACCTGGTGAATTCAGGAAGTCTTAAATATAAGTGCTTGTTGTTGGGAATGTTCAGTTGATAGAGTACTTGCCTAGCATGCTCATGTCCTGGGTTTGAACCCTGGGACTGCATAAACTGAGCATAGTAGTATAAGCACTCAGGAGACAGTAGGAGGGAGATCAGAAATTTGAGGTCATCCTTGGCTACACAGGGAGTCTGAGGTCAACTTTGGCTAGAATCCTAGTAAGAAAGGAAGAGAGAGAGAAAGAAAGACTGGAAAGAAAGAAAGAAAGAAAGAAAGAAAGAAAGAAAGAAAGAAAGAAAGAAGAGAGAGAGAGAGAGAGAGAGAAAGAAAGGAAGAAAGAAAGGAAGGAAGGAAGGAAGGAAGGAAGGAAGGAAGGAAGGAAGGAAGGAAGGAAGGAAGAAAGGAAGGAAGAAAGGAAGAAAGAAAGGAAGAAAGAAAGGGAGAAAGAAAGGGAGAGAGAGAGAGATGAAGGAAGAAAGAGAGAGAGAAGGAAGGAAGGGGAGGGATGGAGAGTTAGGGGGAGAGATTGAGTGGAGGAGGGAGGGATATATACAGGGAGAGAAACAGAGAGAGACAGGCATAGAGAGAGAGAGAGAGAGGGAGAGAGAGGATTGTAGAGAGAGGCTCAATAGCCCAATAGCCCAACATCAAGGTAACTCAGTTTCTGGTTTCTCTCTAGCCATGTATCCTAATTTTAACTACTTTTCCCTTACAATGTTCCCAGTACCTGCCCTGTACTCCCAGCTGTGGGCCAGGCTCCTGCATGTACTGTTCTGAAAACCCAAGTGCAATGATGCTCAAGTCTCTTATTTTCTCTCCACAAGTGGCTCCCAGCTCTCAGCTGTCTACCTTGGGTTCACCCCATACCCTGTGGCTTTTTCCCTCTACACAGTCACTTATTCATTGAACTTTGATGTCAGCCAGCTCAAAGTTGCAACTTCAGTCTTCATTCAGAACCAAACATATTCTATTTACACACTGCCACCTCACCACAGCCAACCTATTTCTGCTTATTGATTACTTAATACAAATTTGAAAAGTGAAACTTTACCATTAAAGCCTTTTTGAACATCTCAAATTAAGTTGCAATTTCCAATTAAAAATTTTATCAGCTGTACCAATCACTGAGAAGATGCAACTTATTGGATTCTGCACACCAGGGTAGATTATCCATCTTAAAAGGCATCATATGATTCAAACATATGCTCTAAGAAGAACAGGGCATTATGACAGAGAAGAGCTGAGCATATGGGTAGAAAGAAGGAAGGAATGATAAACACCAAGTAAACATAGAAGCCAAAGGATTAGCTAAGGATTTAGGAAGGCCTGGGTTTGAATCCTGTGTTAAGTGCTAACTAGCACGGTACAGTATGGTAGTTTAAAAACATCTCTTCCCCTGCTTCTGTGAATGTACCCAAAAGTACTAAAGTCAAGATCTTAAAGAGATACCTGTTTATCACAGCATAGTCTACAGTAACCAAGATCTATAAATAACCTAAATGCCTATGCTAGATAACTAGACAAAGAAAATGTGTGTATTTATGCAAAGGAATATTTTAGAGCCACAAAAGAGAAATTCTGATAGTTGTAACAACATGGATAGCTCTAGAAGACACTGGGCTACGTGAAATAAGTCCAACACAGATGGACAAATAGCAAATGGCTGCACTATGAAAAGAAGCAGCAAAAATAATTGAACGCATAGAGGCAAGGTGTAAAATGGTTTGCCAAAGACTCGGAGGAGAGAAAAGGGACAGTTGTTGTTCAGTGGGTGTGATGCGTTTAGTGTTCTCCTAAATAGCTGGTCCCACACGTAGTTTCTTTTAACATAGACACTCAACTTCAATTTTGCTCCGCTCATTCTATACCTGGTATAATTACACCTCTTATCCATGACTATTGGAAATAGGGAATATATATTAATATCTGCAATATTCCAAGACTTTGGTATGCATTTTTGATAATCTTTTCAATAACACTGAAAAAAACTATTATTATTATTATTATTATTATTATTATTATTATTGTTATTGTTATTGTTGATTGCTAAGCAGAATGGTGCTACTGGGAGATGGTAGAACCTTCAGGAGGTGCGGCCTAGATGGGATCATTACATAGGCCCAAATGCAGTGGAACCATGTGACCATGAACTGAGACCATTAAGTCATGAGCTAAAATAAACTTTTTCCCCTGAAAAGTTGACTTACTTATGATATTTATTATGGAAGGTGAACTATCATAATGGTTGTTAAATTTCATTTGTATGAAGTGGACACACTCTTCAGAGCTCCCACTCAACCCACCACACTTGCTATAGTTAACTGTACTATATTGTATACTTAGAAATGTTAAGAAGGTAGATGTTAAGTATTCTCCCCACAGGGGAAAAAATGAAACACACATAAACCACTAAAGGGTGCAAGAAAACTATTGGAAGTGATGGAAATGTTTATGACTTTGAATTAGATAGTAGAATCATGAATATATGTAGTTTAAAATAAGTAAACATATGATCATGAAGTTCTTTCATACCACTCCTATCAAAAGGAAGATCTAGGGGCCACTGAGAAAGCGCAGCAGGTAAAGGAGCTTCTACTCCTGAAGACCTACATTCTATCCCTGGGACACACACAGTGGAGGGAAACAACTGACTCCCAAATGTTGTTCTTTGACATCTATACATTTGCAATGGCCTATGCACCACACACACACACACACACACACTGCTATACACACATACACACAAGCATGCTCATATGCACACACACATATACACACATATACACAGATGCACACACATACACATGAGCACACATCTACACACACATATAGACAAACACACATATATGCACATACATGTACATGCATGCACTCACACACATACACACACATGCACACACGTGCATACACATATACACATGTGTATACACACATGCACACACAAGCATACACACACAACACACATATACGCATGTGCACATGTACACACATGCATACACACACATATACACACACACATACACATAAATAAATGTTAAAAAAAAATTAAAGATCTATCTTCTGGATACTGTCATTGTTTGATCAACAGAAGACAATAAAGTAGGGCTATACGCAAGTTTCCAAAGCTAGGCTTCCAGAAACTCATCTCCCTATTTCTTAAGATGCCCACCCTTGCAGACAAGCCATCAAACTTTGAGGCAATCCAAGCCACTCCATACAGAGCCATGTGGAGAGAAGCCAAGGCGAGCACCCTCTTGTCAGTGCTGTGCATGAGCCGCAGCGGTTACAGGTCATCCCGGTCGCAGGTCATCCCCTCTCAGGACAGTCGCTCCAGCTAACTAACCAGGGCTGGAACTACGTTGTTAAAGTGTGTTAGGCATTTCCCTCACCAGCAGAGCTGCTCCCACAAACCTTTGCCCAAATTGCAAATATCTGAGCAAAATACATGTTGTTTTAAGCCACTAAATTTTGTGGTAGTTTTTAATTCAGCAATAGATAACTAGTAGCCAAGTCCCTTAATCTTCTAAGTTTTATATCCTCACCTATAAAATGAGGGTAATAGAAATACCAATTCTTAAAGTTTATTATAAAAATTAAGTGAGAAAGTGGACATGAGCTTAATCCGCAGAGTTTATCATGATGACTGAGACAAGAGACCTGAAGTGCACAGCCTACATCTAGCATTCAGAATGCTTCAAATCACTGCTTCCAGAAGCCAACCCTGAGCAAGAAGTCACACACACATAATTTATGAAGAAGGTGCCCTCAGGGGGACCCACTAAAGGCATGGGGAGAACAAGCTTTGAAAAGGCAGAAACCACACAAACTCAGAGAGATGGCTTTAACTTGCTCCTCGGGAGAACTCTGGAGTGTAAGTCATACCACATGAAGGGAACTGGGCTTTCACGTTCCTGAACCCATCAGTCACTGGTTAAGGGCCACCTCGGGAAACATTAATGCTTAGGCACAGCTGCCTCTCTATGTGGCAAACCAAGCTCCAGTAGCCTGAAGAAGGTAGTCTTTGAAAAAGAAAAAAAAGAGTTGCAGGTGCTGCTGGCTGTTGGAAGCCTAAGCACCTCGAAGCCAAGATCACTGTCGCTCGTATACACCCCCTGACACCATTACAAAGTTATTGAAGGAGATTTGGGTGGAGCATTGGCATTATCCATGGCCCAGAGACATTCAAATCATGTTGTTCTCATGAGGATGTACCTTTCCCCTGTTCCTCGAGAAGAAAGTCAAATTGAGTGAATTAGGGGACATTCTTCCAAGAGAAGATTTACACTGGTGAGACAAGAAGCAGTAAATAAAAGCAACAGATTAGTGCAATATTACTGGAGCCCATCATTTAGGCTCCCACCTGGCAGGTTTAATAAATGAGATCTATCTCTTCTTGGTGGATACACTAGCTTAAGTATCTTCTAAATCAGGCCTGCAGAGAATCAAGTGACCTGGTAGATCCCTATCTTTGTATTCTATGGTAGTAATACAAAGAAGCTTCCGGGGGATATGTGCCAGGCATCAGAGAATGCAGTGTTTGTCTTGAATTAACTAATTTTTATAATCAATGTACTATGAGTGATGTGCTCCTGCCAAAGCAGATTTGTGACCTGCCTGAAGTACCAATTATGTTCCAATTTATACAGTAAATCCATTTGGAAATATGAGGTGTTGCAGCAATTTTAACACATCAGTAAAGATGGAAATCAGTTTATTTTTCTTACCATTTAGGAATGAGCTTTATAAACAAAACAAAGAAATGCAGAGTTTCTGTGGCCAGCCTAGCCCTTTGCTTCAACCCTGCCTATTACATGGCTGTCGACCTGAGAACAGTGTTTGTCCCAGGTGAGATTTCACTGACAGAGTCCAGGCTGGCTCCCTCTAGGTCACTAATTCCCTGAAATTGCTGAGAGGAGTGGGATTTTCTTCAGGGCAGTCCTGGCACTGAACTGATGGGCTGGAACTAAGTTTTCAAAGTGTGTCAGGCATTTCAAGTGCATGATCTCCACCAAGGGAAATAGATTCAACAAACATCAGCACCCTTACTTTATAAATGTGATGTGATGGGGAACGTGCCAAGGACCCAGCTGAGACGCAAACCCTAGATCTTCCGATCCAGATGAACTAATCAGGCATCAATATGGAGTTTTAACTTTATATCGAAGGAAAGGAGACCAAGCCAGGGGATAATAAAGGCGTGTTCTCAAGGCTATTTTATGGCACACTTCCACGCTCTTGGCACAGCTGTAACAGGAGCAGTGTGAGCAGACACCTCATCACCTTCTGATCCACTTCTTCTGCTCCACCCAAGCATTTAGCTTTCATAGACAATTTAGTTTTCTGTGATCCTAATTTCACTATGGTGGCATCGGTGACACTTCTTTCCAGATGGCTGAGCCAAGGCTAAATTCTTTTGTAAGTTCAACTTCTTGATTGCACCCTCAACTTGTCACCAAATGATAAAACCATCAGGAGGAAATGTCACATGTGGTCAATAGTTGGCAGTCATGATTGGAGCAGAACACGCTAACAAGAGGAAGTAGCAAGAGGCCAAAAATGAATCTAAAAGGAACAACATGACCTCTAACCAACAAGAAAACACAGCCCAATCAACTGAGAAAATCGATAGGGTGAAAATGGTTTGCTCAGGAAAATCAATAGTGTGCAAACCAGCTGCAGTTGAGCCCTGTAGCCTTTGCTCCTTGCTCTGACCTCAGAGTTGAACCGCATCATTCCGATTTCCCAAAGACACCTTAACCTTCTGCGCATTCACCCAAAGGTTGGTTCAGACCTTCAAATGCCCTAAACCTTGTCAATCACATGAAAGTTTCCTTTCCTATTTGGTCCTCGGTTTTGCACAGGATTTCATTATTTCGCATCTGGATTATTTCTACTAACTGCTTTTTCTGCCTTCTCCTTTCCATCATGTGTTTGGCATGCAAAGCTCAGAACAATCATTTGCCTCCCATTACCCTTTACGTGAGTCTATTAGAACTCAACACTTTCTCAGAGTGCCTATTCTCTTCTCCCTATACAGGTATACAGGTTAGATTATTTTTTCGTCAGTTTGATAAAGCCAGGGTCATTGGAAAGAGGGAATCTCAACTGAAAAAGAAAATGTTCCATCATATTGTCCTATAGGCCAGCTCACAGAGCAGCATTCCTCCATGGCCTCTACTTCAATTCCTGCCTGCAGGTCCTTGCCTTGTTTTAGTGCCTGCCTTGGTTTCCCTCAATGATAAACTGTGATTGGGACATGTAAACCAAATAAATCTTTTTTTCTCCAAGTTCTTTTGTTCATGGTCTTAATCACAGCAATAGAAACCTAACTATGACAACGGGCTTAGGTCTTCATCCTCATCAGAGGGCGGCTAAGGTATCCGTCTCCCTACCGGGACTTCTTGGAACACAGCAGTCTTCTCTTAGCACCCATGGCATGCTGCAGCTCTCATCCACACCTTAGGGACATGCACAGGGGGTTAGAGGGTGGTGGTGGTACCCCTAACAATAGTCTAAAGTCCTGGAGAAAGGCAGCATATTGTAGAACACATACTGAGAGTGCTCACTCAGGCTGTTTCTAGTTCCTGTGTGTCCTTAGACAAGTGATTGGACTTCTCAGGACTTTATCTACAAAATAAGACGGTAGTACAGTAACCTTAAGATTTCTTCTCATGCTTCTAATAGTCTACCCTTCTAAGACAAGGATTACACCCTTTAAATATTTCCTTTAACACTTAGCTATTTGCCTTTTTTGCTTTAAGCTCTTAAGAGACTCTTTTCTCATTTATTAAGTGGGATTGATAATAACTTTCTTCAAAAAGTTTTTAGAACCTCAAATACAATACTGCTTGTGAGATATTTAGTACAATCCTGGTATCAGATAAAAGAAACACAAGGACACTCAGTATCTGTTAAGGAATATATTTTTCAAAGCTTAAAAACAACTATTGATTGAGGAAGACAAAATTTCAACTAACATTAATTTACACTCAAGTCATAAGACATATTATTTCAACTTTAAAAACAGAAATATTCCCCTTTTCCCTCACTAAGCTAGAAACTCCCATTTATAACTGCTCTTCTGCATGCATGTCGATACTCAGAGAAGCTCCCACAGCTGGCCGTGCTGACCAATGATCCCAGAGAAGCCAAAGAAGGACACCTTTACTCCCCAAAATGGTGCTTCTGAAAATCAAAGCCATTGCTCCTCCTGAATGCAAAGACTAAATGCCCCAATCTACAGAAGCTACAGCTGCTTTAACCCGGGACTCAGAGATGGTACTGCTTGAGAACAAAACAAAGGGAAGGCTGTGTGGCAGAATGCCTTGATGCCTAGTTGACAAGGTGTCAACATGTCAGCAAATTGTCTGAAGACATTTTTTTCCCAAAGAGAGGCCCACCTACTATGCTCTTCTAGGGCCAGAAGATAGAAAAACCTCTCCACTCATGTTCATTTTCTCAGCTGGCCAAGTCCAAAGCAGAGGCAGTATGTCCTGAGGCAGCCTCTGAGGGAGAGATCACATTGACCAGGCTGAGAAGGACACCAGCACAACCCACTGGGGAGTTTCCAGAAGAACCATGGCAAGGCTAGCTATTCCCGTGAAAAGCCTTGCTGGAACAGAGTACCAAGGGAATGGTCCAAACTACTGGAACAGATTAGAGGAAAAGGACACAGTGTACTCCAGAAGTCAAGCAGGCCAGACTAGATTTAGGGAGACTAACAACACACAAAAGAAAGGACATCATATAATAAAAGGTTTTCCCAATTGCTTATGATTCCAGATTTTTAAAGTATTAATCAAGGGGACACACACACACACACACACACACACACACACACACACTCCTCTTTTGATAGAATGCCTTGGAGACTAGGAAGGAAAGATGAATGAAAGATGTACAGGCTGATCTATAAAGAAATATTTTCAGTAACTAGGTTATAGGTGAACAAGTAGTCAAAAACAGCCTGTAAAGGAACTAATGAAGCATTTCTAGAACCTTCCAAATGCTCATTGTGAACTTCTCAGGAGGATGCACAGCCTTCCTGGAAAACTGCCCATTCCAGACTTTTGCGGACATCTTGGTGAACTTGCCTCAAGGCCACAGGGAAGGTAACAGAAGCACGGGTTTCCTCAAGTGTTCTTGCCGGGGTGGGGTGGGGGGGGGGGGGGGGGGGGGGGGTGGGAGGGCTTTGTGTGATATCTGAAGTAACGTTATCTACTACTGGGTTGCTGTTGAATTACCTAGAGCTTTTATGGGGTGAGTATATGATGCTGAACACACAGAAGCATACAGACACACAACCAGTTTTAGAGAAGACAGAAAGCATATGCAGTCTAATGTCTGTCCCACTTTCTCTCGTTCTCTATTTCCTTTTATTACTATCTTATAATTACTATCTCTAAGCATTGCTATAATTAATTTTTTTTCCTCATTGCAGTGACCAAATACGTGACTAAAAGCAGCTTAAACAGGGAAGCATTTATTTCGGCTCACAGTTTGAGAGAGACACAATCCAGCATGGGTAGCAAGGCATGAATGAGTACAGCAGGTCACACTGTGTGCACATACAGGAAGCATGTAGAAAAAAATGTTTCTGCCCAACTTCCTGTCTTCCTTTTATTCAGCCTGAGGCCTCAGTCTGTGGGAGGGTACTGCTTACATTCAGTGTGGGTTCTCTCTGCTGAGTTCAAGTTATTTGAGAATACTCTCACAGACATGCCCAGAGTCTTCCAGGTGATTCTGAAGAATAAAAATACTAGTTTTCTTCAATCCAGAGCTCAGGAAGCAAAATAAAAAGTAAATCAATGATAGGCCCCAATATTCACATTTAGGAGATTTCTTAATCTTTTCTGAAGCTCTCTTTTGTTTGTATTAGTATTAAGGTATAGGAGTGAAAATCCATTTTCATACAAGAAGTCTCCTAAGGTGACCTGGTCTCCTGAATACTTATCACATCTCAAAAGGAGGAATTCTGCTATGTTCCATTCCTCTACATCCACCTGTGTGTGTGTGTGTGTGTGTGTGTGTGTGTGTGTGTGTGTGTACAAGCATGCATGCACTCGAAGCATGTCAGCTACAGATTTTGTTTTAAAAAGCCCTTGGTCTAAAAGTCCACTGATTCACTGAAGGAGAGAAAACCCAGTTTGCAATCTTGACCTGACCTGTCTCTATGTGAATTCCCCTCCTGGCTAACAGTGATGGTCTCTGAGTCTTCCTGCAAAGTGTTTTCAGCAAGCCTGAGGCCCCTCCCCTCTCCTCAGTGTCCACTTCCCGTGTTGTATGAGGCTGCCAGCCAAAGGACCAATTAGTGTCAACTGTGATGTCAACACTTGCCGGGTAAATCTTGGATCCAGCCGCATCTTCCTTAATGAAGCCCTGGACTATTTAATTAGAAGCGGCTCTGAGAATTCTGTCCTGGTTGCATCAGCAGTAGATTGGAACACAGGGGAGAAAACTTCCGTTGACCCCATGCCACGGCATTTGCTCTGTAAATTGAGATAAGCAGGATGCATTGCTAATGTATGGAAATAAGAGCTTTTCACTTATCAAGTGTGAGGGGTAAAGACACACAGCTGTGCATAAAACAAAGGCTTTTTATTCCACATCTCAGTAGCTGTGTGTGACTACCATCTTTTTCCTTCCTGATTCACACTTGTGCTGCTTTTAAGGACACATCTTTAGAGTAAGTAGAACCTACGTCTGAACTCTGTCTCTGGCCTTTACAAACTGATTAACCTTGAGTTTGATTCTTAACTTCGCTGAGCCTCTCGCTTTTTTCACCTGTTAAATGGAAACAGTAGTGCCTACCTCTGAGGTTGTTACAATCATGAAAACAAAGTGAGCACAAAGTCCTAAGCATAAATTAAATGCATAATGAGTTACTTGTAAAGGTTTATTTTGTTTTTAATTTTGTGTATGGGCAGAGGGTCTGTGCATGTGCTCACTGAGAGAAGGGGGCATCAGATCATCCAGGACCTGGAGTTCCAGGAGGCAGTGAACTGCTGGATGTGGGTGATGACAACTATACCCTCGTCCAGTACAAGAGCAGCATGTGCTCTTAACCACAGAGCCATCTCTCCTGCCCCATGGGATTTTTCTTATGCCTCAATATCCTGCATTCTAAAAGGTAAATTTTACATTGTGATAAAATAGAGCATTGTCACTGTTAGTGACTCAGACAAATAGTCCGAGTTTATTCAGCTCAGGCAGAGATGGAAGGGTACCCCTAGCATTTTGGAGCCCAGGAACCACACAGTTCTGACAGGAAGGTGCCCTAGCAGTCAGGAGCCTAGGAACCACACAGCTCAAGGGTGGGGAAGGTGTCCCCAGTGAAGTGTTTACAGCTCTGAGAGGAAGGTGCTCTGGCAGTGGGAGCCCAGGAACCACACAGCTCAGGGCAGGGAGGGCTTTCCAGCTGAACTGGAGTGTTACAGTATAACAACTCCACTCAGCTCAGCTCAGCTCCACTCCCAGAGGAAAAGCTTCCTTGGTGGTGCAGTTCTGATGGGAAATATTCCTGGCTGAGCTAAGGTTCTTGTTGAGCTGAGTTCTTTGCTTCTTCTCTTCTTCGTTTCTCTTTGTGGCTGCCTCCACTTTGGGAGGAAGGCAGCAGCCAAAGCTGTGCCCCCTACTGAACAGAATGCAGAAGGATGCTCTTTATATAGTGTCCCTGGGGGGTAGGGGGAGCCTCCCAGGGTGGCCTGTGATTGGTGGGATTATTTTACCCTTATTTGACTAGTAATCTGGAAAGGGTTGAGAGGCCCAGCTCAGGGCCATGTGTGTTAGTTGGGGCCACTTCTGTGCTGCTCTGCCAGGTTGGGGGACCCTGAAGCTGGCTGGGATTGGGGTTCCTGGTAATCCTAGTAGGGAGCTTACCTATAAGGGAGGGTCTCAAGCTCCAGAGCTCCCAAGCCTCACAGAGCCAGACTCCCACGAAAGGGAACCATGCCAGCTCCCTAATGGTCCTCAGCTTCATTTGGGGCTCATGGTAGGCAGGGGGTGGTAAGAGCCAAGCAGCAGCCCTGGGATCCAGCTAGCTTAACAGAAGGGACCAGGCTGCTGGGAAAAGTCAGATTTTCTCCACAGCAGAAGTATAGATGGCAGTGCAGTGGCAGCAAGCATGGGGGAAGGTTGCCAGGCAATGAGGCAAGGACCACTGAGGGAGGAGGGGGGCTACCATCACCTCTCCCATTTCTTGCTCTTGTTCCCTTCTTGTTTCCAGTCCACCCATTCACCAATCCTTACATAATTCAGGTTTCCCCAACCTCAGCACTCTAATTGCCCTCCACAGGTATGGGCTCCTGGGTCTGAAAACCAAACTCACCACTACAAAGTACAAATGGACTTTTATTTCCTTCAAACTAAATCATCTGCTCACCAATTCAGTCCTGAATCCTATTAACTTTTCAGGGCCCATTCCATGCAGGGATAGAAAAGGGCCCTTCTAGCCCAAGGGGCAAGAAGGGTGATTTCCTTGGAAGAAACCACATAACTTCTCCTATTTAAGTTTTCATTAAATGAAGAGTAAATGGGATCTGGAATTACAGGACCCATCTGTGGTCACAACCCTGTCTGAAAGGTTAAGGTGCTCAGCGCACGATGTAAGAGAGTAACCTGCATATTTTCTGCTGAAAGTTTTAAGATGTGAAGACTTCGGAAAGCCACAATTCTACCAGAGTGCCGGGAGGTGAACAGAGTACTGCAATGGAGTCTGGCCATCAGAACAAATGATGATAAAGAAATAATAAACCCATAATTTTACTGATTTCCTCTGTCCAGTGTAAAAGAAAATGTAGGTCTTTTCAAAAGCTAAAGTTGCCATTGTAAAATAGGATGGTATTTCTTTCTTTTTCTAAACATGGTCTTTTTAAACATTGCCCTGTTGTCCTTTAAAACACCATGCTTTCTCTCTGAAGCTGTCCCACAAGGGCACACTGAACATCAACAGAGAGAGAAGTTCCAGAAAAGAGTCCCCACATTTCCTTTTTTAATAGGAGCACAAGAAAGGATGGACCAGAAGCAATATTTGCTTGGACTCAGCTTTCTAATCCTAATTCCATTCACATCCCAGGTTGATAATGCTTTTACAAACCTTCTATTGAGTTCTATATTCAACGCTATCCTACAGGTGTGCAGTATTTTGCATCTAGTCCTGGAAATCCATTCTCCCTACAGACCTGGGCAGAGAAAGGAGGAGGAGTGGATTTAGTAGGCTTCACTTTTTCATGAATAACTGCAAGGTAAGAGTTCTTCCATTCAGAGGCAGATCCAACAGGAAAGGTAAAGTTGTCTATCCTCTCAGACAGAACACAGAGCCAAAAACACAGAGGTCCACATACTTCGAGGGATGATGCTCTGAGAGGCAGGAACAGGGTAGAGTGTAGTGGGGGTTGGTGCAGGGATCCACAGAAAGAAGAAACTGAAAGATATGATATAGAGAAGAAGAGAGAGAAATAGAGATGGGCTTTTGAGGCAGAAGTTTATTTATAGTTATGTTTAAAATGGTTGTTTTGTGCACTGTTGGGAAAAGGAATGCCTAGCTAGGCCTTGGCATCCATATTGTGGCAGGTGTTGGCATTAAGAAAATGTTGTTTGATTCCTCATGATCTGAACACGGTATCAATAGAACACCTAAGGAGCTTAGGTATCAATAAAAACTCCTGAGATGGGATGCTTGGAGTTTCACTGTCCAGTAGGGTACCAGCAGTGGTTCCCTCTGCTGAGGTCTGGCAGGGTTTACATCTATGAAAATGCCTCCTTGTCATCCTTGCTGAGCCAACACAGTAAGTGTACAACTTAACTGCAAGTGATGGCTGCAAAGTGGGGCCTGAAATCATGCAGCTACATACAACATGAAGGCAAGGAAGAAAGAAACTCCAGACCTCACAGAGTCTGGTAAAGTATGCTCAGAGTAGCTCCCAGAAGACAGAGATTATATATATATATATGAAAAAATAATGAGTAGGAGTCTTCTGAAGGAAGAGGAGAGTAAGGAAGAAAATAAGCCTCTACAAAGAGAAAAGGCCATGAAAATTAAGTGAAAAAGAGGGCTCAAAAGTGAGCGCCACAGAGAGAGGCCTCTAGAGAAAGAGGGAGTTATGTACAGAAAAAAGATACTGAAAAAAATTGAGAAATCCTTCTGGTAAAGTAAGAGAACCTTGGTGAGGTCTGTCAAAGCATAGAAAGCAAGGTTCTAAACACTTTTCCTAATCATGGAGCTGATGTTCCCTCCCACCACTGGTGGTAGCCAGGACGCCCGAAGCGGAAACCAGAGCATACTGTTCTATAAACTGGGTTTTCTGGTGGTCTTTGTGTATGTGTGTGAAGCTCAAGATGTTGTGTTTGAGATCTACGAAGAAGGTTGTGTGTTTCTTGGTAGCAGTGGTGGAGTGAAATGCCAAATCACCAGAATGTTTCATCTGGAGATTCTTCCCACTGTCCTAGGGGACAGTCCTAGGGGGTGCAGGCTTGGGAGGGTGGAGCTGAGAAGCCACTTACTATTTTTTCCTACAAACTTGATTACAAGAGGTCCGGATACTGGTGAGGCGGTCCTGACAAGACACATCTGCTGTGGTGATGAGAACTCAGCCCCTTGTTCCTGCACGAGGAACACCTGCAATGGTGATGAGAAAAACACATTCTAAAAGAATCAGGACTAGCGTTTGCTGAATTATGAAGTTTTTGGAACGTTCTACTGAACTTTGAACTCAAACATGAACTGACCACTTTTTTCCCTGAAATCCAGACTCTATCTTAAAATCTGGAAAGTGTTTCTTCAGTGTTATCACACAGAAGTTGTCTTCCAGAACTGGCCAAAATTGTATCTCATCTGGCAGCTGGACCTGATACCGGAAGAGTTGCCCAGGTGATACTGGTTTTAAAGGCATAAAAGGGTCATGGAGAGCAGCTGAAGCTTGGCATCATGAAGAAAGTCCAGGAGAGACCATTGGTGAACATGTAGCCTCAGTGGCAGTTGCAGGCCCTGACTGAAGGGGTCATATAAAGAAGTTGAGACTTTGCACCATGAAGAGAGCCCAAGAGAGGCTATTGGTGAAAGTCCAGCCCAGTTGCAGCAAGGGATCCCAGCAGTTCTAAAGATATCAGTACCATGGGATGACCACCAAGAACAGCAGCAGCAGTGGAGTGGAGCCAGCCAGAGCATGGAGGACAAGCTGTGTGTGCTGCAGAGGGCAGAGCCACAGAAGTGACTCAGGCCCTTTGGAGAAGCTCAGAAGATTGTGAGTGAATTCTAGATAATTGGAAATTTATGTTTTCCTGATGTCCAAAGACATTGTAAAAAGCTTTGATGTTTGGTTTTATTTGGTCCTGTGTATCCTAGCAATCCTAGTCATCATTCCTCTTATAAATAGCTTTGCTGATGTTAGATTGTGCTGTAGCGATAAAGCATTTTTTAAATATTGTCTTATACAGAAAGGGGGAAATGTTGCACAAGTTTATTTTTAGTTATGTTTAAAATGGTTGTTTTATGCATTGTTGGGTGAAGGGCTGCCTAGGTCTTGGCATTTTTTATTGTCTGCAGGTGTTGGCTTTATGTAAAAGATGTTTGATTGCTCATGATCTTCAGGTGGTATCAATTGAACACCCAAGGAGCTTAGGTATCAATAAAAACCTCTGAGATGAGAGGCTCAGGGTTCCACTGTCCAGTATGGTGCTTGCCATGATGGTAGTTCCCTCTGCTGAGGTCTGGCAGGGTTTGTACCCATGAATATTCCTCCTTGTCCTTCTTTGATGAGCAACACAGTAAGTGTACATTCTTTTAGAAGAATTAAAAGATATTATTTTTTATATGTTGTATTCTGTATTCATGTTTGTATGTGTGAATGTGGGTGTGTGCATGCCATGTCATATGCCTGGAAGTCGGAGGAAAATCTCAGCTGTCAACCCCCACCTCCCATCTTTTTTTGAAACGGTGTCTCTTGTTGCTGTGTACACCAGGGTAGCTGACCCATGGGCTTCTGGGGATTCTCCTGTCTCCTCCTGCTGGAGAGTGCTGGGATTATAGATGTACACTACAAAAGCCAGCCTTAGTGGGTTCTGAGGAGCTGAACTCAGGTCCTTCTCTTGTGTGGCAAACATTTTACCCACTGAACCATCTCCCTAGTCCTAGAGAAGTTCATTTACTGTTTCTGGTCATGATTAAAAGCAGAAAATAGAATCTATTCCATGTAATTTGAGCAGAGTTTAATTATGGATTTGAGATTTGAAGGACTTTTAAAAGACATTAGGAGAAGCAGCAGAGATGCCACTCGACTAATGACATCACGGTCACCCCAATGTGACGCCCTAAAAAGGGAGATTGTTTTCATTAGCTCGTTTGCTTACTCACTTACATGTTTATGCATTCAAATATTTATTGTACACACAGTTGCAACTGGATCAGAAAACTGATGACACAGCAATGTCCACGGCTTGCTTTTATGCCCACAAAGCCAGTAGTCCCATCCTGGAGTCCCACCACTCCATCTCTCCCACATCGAAATGCCATGTATGACCCAGCTAATTAGCAATAGCAGCTATAGGAAAACGACATCTGCCTTCTTTCTTCAACATCTAATGTTGAATGTCTCAAACTGGCAGAACAAAATGTGCATCCACGAGTCTGAGTCACGTGACTTTGCAGCTTTCTAACTAACACACTCGAAAGAGGTGGAATAAAGGCAGAAAGAGACATTCCACATGGCAATGCTCTTCTGCTCTAACAAGAAAAAGGCTTTGGTCATGAGAGAACAGGGCAGGGATGGAGGGATCAAAGATAGGGACAGCCATGCTCTATTCTTGACTCTAGGTTGTTTTTCTAGTTCCAAAGATTCAAGCCCATGAACTGAACTCACATACTTTTGGGGGCCTATAAAAGTTTGTCCACATTATACAGAAGAGCAAAATTCACCTCATTTCCAAATGCTATCTCTTCTGTGATTTCACCCAGAGAGAAGACAGTCTGTGTTCTGTGAAGAAATTGCAGCAATTAGGGTTGGTATCTGTCCTACCAACTGTTTTCTTAGAATCGTGAAAATTTCCCCATCTGTTGTACAGAGGATGCACGTTTTCCAAACCAACTTCTGAATGAACACACGAGCCCAGAAAGCCATGAAAATGTACTTTACAACAGCCAGGAGATGCAGTGATCAGCGATTTCAAGCTGCTGCTGAGCCCTGGCCTCCACTAAAACTCATTCGTGTGTGGTGCCAAGGTCACTCTTCCCATAAGCCACACCTAGGCAATGATTGAGAATAACAAGAACTCTAAAGCAGCCCATTCCTAGGACACAGAGTGTTCTTCTGATGGGGACTTTGGCTCTAGGCCTCCTCCAAATCCTTACCAAACTGCCCTTAGTTGAATCAGCAGGTAGAATGCTTTCCCTCTACTTTGTTTTTCTCTTTTTTCTTCACTCACCCTTAAACGTGTGTCATGATCTGAGAGGTCTCCCAAGGGCTGGAAACTCTGATCCTACTTTGTCAGTTATCTCTATAAAATATTACCTTGTCATCCACTTCCTGGAGGACCTGAACTAATACCTGTCATACTAAAGGAAGTATCATGGCCACCTTTAAATGTCCCAGTACAAAGTATGCCAACGGGATGGAGAGGGAGATGAGAAAGGAATGAAGATGAAAGCACTGTTGTAAGACATCCAGAGCAAGTGTTTGCAAAGACGACGGAACCATATTTGTATCTAGCAACAGAGATGTTTTCCAACATTTGAGCAAAAGAACCCAGAGGGAAGGCAAAGAGATGCTCTCAATGACCTTTAGAGTCCAGGATTGTTCCAACTCAAATATTCTTGCCCATCATCAAATCTAGTATACCTTTTTTGTTTTTTTTTTAAAACACACATTAACTTCAAAATAAAATCTTAATGTTCGGGTATGTGGAGCAACTATTAAAATAAGAAAATCTCTACAGTTTGACCAGTTGTGAGTTTCTGTTGAAATTATCACCCTCTGCACAAAGAAGATTCTCTGCACAGCCATAAATGGGACTACCATACTCCCTCTACTCTAAGGCTTAGGGGTATCATGAATAAAGGTGCAGAAAGACTGCAAGAGTCAGAAGTCAAGGAAGACGGGTGAAAAATGTCTTCTAGGCATGACAGGAATGATACACTCATGAACTCACAGCAGCTGTGGCTGCCTGAACAAGACCTGTACCGTTCAGTGTTCCAGCATGGAGTAGGGAGGTGCCCACAAGTCTCACATCCTAATGGGGAAGCTATTGATAACTAAGGAACTAATGGCTGCCAGGAGAAGGAGAATCGCTTGTTAAGGATTGACCCTTGGTAAGTTCACTGTGCTCCAGTGAACTTATCTGCACTCATGCACATATGGACAGCGCAGATTAGACTCTGTGGTTGAAGAAGTAGAATAAAAAGAGGAGGAGGATGAAAAAGAGGAGGAGGGGGAGGAGGAGATGAACTTGGAAGAGGGCCAGGAAGGTAGGGAGGTGGGGTGGACCTAGAAGGAGTTATGGGGAGAACCAGGAGTGAACAAAACCAAAACAAATTATGTGGATATATGAAATTCTGAAAAGCTAATAAAACTATATTGCTAATACGTGTCAAGAAGGTAATCTCCATTCATAAATAAGTAAATATCTTACATTTTTCTCCTGCTTTTTTCCAGACAAATTCTCTTTTTAATGAGGTTTCATTGTTAAAGATTTTAAGTATTTTGCTTAAACTATATTAGAACTTGGTTTTTCTTGATAATTTAATTTCTACATAGATTCTTTGTTAAGATAGGAAGATAGTTAGGAAGGATAGTTAGATGTCACAATATTTCAGGATTTTTAGATGTCTTTTTTATTATTTATTTTTCAGATTATAATTACATTATCTCCATTCCCTTTCCTCCTTCCAAAACCCTTCTATATACCCCTCCTTGCTTTCTTGCTAATTCGTCTTTTTTTCATTAATTGTTATTATACAAATATATGTATACAAATATACATACATACATATATATGTATATAAATGTGTGTGTGTGTGTGTATCCTGACCAGTCTGTATAATGTTACTTGTATATATATTTTCAGGAGTGACCATTTGGCTTTAGATAAGCAATTGGTGTGCTCTTCTCTGAGGGAGACCATTTCTCCCACCCTCAGCATTCTTTAGCCTGCAGTTCTTTGTGTAGGCTGAAGCCTCCTGGGTTTTCCCCCATCCACTTTAGCATGTCTATTGTCCTTGTTCAGTTTAGGCAGCCATGTTGGTGAGACTTTATGAGTGTCTCTTCTGACATTCCTAGGAGACATCATCTCACAGTAAACGCCCTGAGCCTCTGGCTCTCAGAATCTTTCCACCTCCTCTTCCACAATGTTTCCTGTTTTGAGAGGTTGTAGAACTTTTGGGAAATGGAGCTGTGCTGGTAGGTCTGTTTCTACTCCCTCCTTCCTTGTCTGGCAGTGACTTGAAAAGTTCTACTACCCACCATGGAGCTACCCCACCACCCTTCACCTGTGCAACAAGGAGTGAGAAGAAAGCATCTCCCCTTCAGGGGCTCTGCCTGGTGTTTTGTCACAGAAGTTAGAAAAATAACATCCACAGTTTTTCAAGCCAAAGATCAAATTCCTTTCAAGATTATTATAAAGTAAAATGTTCAGGACACCCAGGGTTCTCTACATAAAGAGTTCTGGAATTGTTTCTGTGTTATTCAAGTCTGGAAGATAAACCTGGAAGCAAAAACTCCTTTCTGCCCAACAAAGGTTCAGATTTCTTGCGCTCTATGACCAAGGGACTTTTGCCCCAAACCATTCAACTCTAAATGCAACCAGAACTCAGGGTCAGCACAAACTCCTACAACCCAGTCACTGACACATATGCAGGCAACTTTAACTATACAGGCCAGGAATTTTCTTTTTAGTGGCCAAAAATTTGACCACTAAAGGAACAAGTCTTTTTGAATAACAAAGACACAAATGGCAAGATGAGCTTATTTTCTTTCTTGTAAAATTTTAATTCTTTATTCTTCCTACCATTTTCCCTACTGTTCTGAATCTTGACTTTACCTAAGAACAATCATGAAGTAGGATAACCTAGACCCTCATGAATTCAATCAAAATGTCTCCTGACTGGATATGACACTTCAGTTCTGAAGTGTTGGTCCTTTGGAGACCAGGGTAAGAACAACGGATGTACTTTCTACCATCGTTAGAACTACATTTGGGAGGTAAGTTGTCAGAAATAAGACAATCCCACTGCCAACATCCAAATATATATTAGGAAATGCATTGTGGAGAGCAGGATGCCGTGATGCGTCTCAGATGAAGTATCAGACTGAGCTGAGTTCTGAAACGTGAGTAACTAGGCAGAGGCACTTAAAGAAGAGCTGGAGCAAGATGGGGGCACTGGTTCCAGGCAGGTGGACCAGCATGTGGAAAAGCAGAAAGAACCACAGAGGATTTCAATAACAGGAAGATGGCCAAGAGAGCTGAGCCCCAAGTGTGAGGCTAAATGCAGTGAGATGAGACCACAAAAGCAGGTCACAGCTGCACCAGCAGGTACTTGTACGCACGCCAGGCCCCTGAGGATTGTCTTGATCCACTTGCTTGAGAGCCTTGTATCCTCAGAGTCCCTCCACGCTTGCATCTGACTCAGCTCTGCCTTATTTACCTCATGCTCTTGAAATCCTCTCTCACCCTTCCTTCTTCCTCGGGAAAACACCCAGGCTTTCTTCCTGGGCTAGCCTCGGCACACTATTCTCAAGTCCCTGTTCCTTCTGCTGTCACTCCTGCCTCTTTCTCTCTGCTGTCTTGATACTCTTTCCCCTTTTTAGTTCAAATTTATTCTCATATCCTTCCTTTGATGACATATAAATACCTCCCAAGAATGGTGGTCAGTGGAAGGGAAGACAAAGTCTCTGATGTTATCTAACAGCATGAAATTCCCAATCATGTTCTCCAGGAACGTACTTGCAGAAGGAGACATTCGTGGCTTGATATTCCTGAAGCTCTTTAAGCCTGTTAGGAAAGCATGAACCATTTTTAGAAAATGGAACTTGCCTAGCTTCTAGTAGAAATATAAACCAGAAACTATCATGACAATTTTATTCAGCAGCCTGGTGAAGTGGGGCAATTTTAGAAATGTCTGGAGATATTTTGGATTATGCACAAGAATGAAATAATGATGCGACTTGAAGCCAAGAAACAGAAGCCAGGAGCGCCATCAATGTCTGAGACATCCTACAGTACACAAGATAACCCAAATCACAAAGACATATCCAGCCTCAAGTGCTCCTAGTGCAGAGGCTGATAAACATCATAAGATGTGGACCTCACAGCTCAAGGTCCACACTGCTCATCACTGACTAATGTTATTCAGTCGCTAACATCTCCACAATGCGTTCAAATAATTGCTGTGCACATTTGTATGTGTTTTTGTTGATTACAGGTTCACCCTTCTTGTCTCTCTGATTTAAGTATTTAAAGTCTTCGAGGAAATGAAGCGACCTTGCTGTATACTTAGTAACCCAGTAACAACTGGTTAAGCGATCGGATCTGGGGTTCTTCTTCTATATTGATAGGGTTTATTTAGATTGCTGAGAGGTTCTAAATTTCTTAGTTTATTTTGTGTTACTACCATAGACTATCTAAGGCTGGGTGACTTACAAATAAAGGGATTTATTTCTCATTCCCCTGGAAACTGAAAAGTTCAAAATAAGGGAGCTACATCTAGTGTGGAAATTCCTGTTACTACACTGTGTCACATGACAACAGCGTGGAAGCATGTAGACTCGGGTTTCTCTTCTTTTATAAAGCCACCAAAATGATCCCTCAGTCATGTACTTCAGGAGTTCAGAACTCGGGACCAGGGGAATCACGAAGAACTCTGGAGTGGCACCCAGCAGTCTGGGGAAGGAAGAGTCACACTTTCTAAAAAACCTTTGTGGAGAAATGTTAACTGTCATGAACTGTAGTTCAAATGGATTTCATTAGGGAAGTGGATGGTCTGACGAGGAAGAACAATCCAGCAAAGGAAAGGCCATTGATAAAGGCTCTGAACGAACTTGTAATTCTGTAATTCAGTAAGGCCAGAATGTTGAACAGAAGGGAAGGGCAGGAGGTAGGAGTGTGTGTGTGTCGGGGAGAGGGGGTCTTCTATATAAAGAAGTTTAAGCAGTACAGTGATGTGATCAAATTTTGCTTTTGAAATAATTTATTAAGTGTATATATCAATCTACCACTACAGCAAAACAGCCAATCGCTACATAGGTTAAACAAGAGATATTTATTCTTAAAGTTCTGGAGCTTCATGTCCAGGATCAAAAAGGTAACAGGGAATAAGGCTCCTTGGAGGGTAGGTGGCTGCCTCTTCTCTGTATCCCTCTGAGCACACATCCTACTGAAGCTATTCCATTCTTAAGAGAGCTTTAGTCATATTGGATGAGGACCTCACCCTTACACCTTACCTTAGTCAGCTCTTTAAAGGGCCTATATCTAGACACAGTTTCACCAGGGGTTAGCACTTCAGCATATGAATTTAGTAGGAAAGTACAATTAAATCTAACAATGGGAAAGCTTGGTGTCAAGAGCTTGAGAGGGGAGAATGCTTCCACAATCTAGGCAAATCACCCTGTGACTTGCAACAATTTGATGAACACAGGGACGATGAAAAGGGGAAGTACAGGTTAGTAGGAATAGGTACCTACCTGGTCTACAGCCTAGGCTGGAAATACAAATAAGAGAGCTATCAACATGGACAGGGTTAGCTGAGGACATGAAAATAGATGCACTCACCCAAAGAAACTTCGTAGAGTGAAACGAAGAAGTGGACAAAATCCAAGCCTCAGAAAATTCCATTTAAAAAGTAGACAAAATAAGAATTACCAGGAATGCACTTGAGAAAAGAACCTAAAAGCAAATTGAAAACTCAAGAACCAGTTAGGTCACAGGAGGCAGGGAAGAGACACTGGCCAGCAGGGCCAAATGTCAGCAAAGCATTAATAATATAAACTTTAAAGTGGAATAAGCACCCAGAGACCACGTGCGACCACTATGGAAACAGATATAGTACAGAAGAAACTGAATCCTCTTTGGGACTGTGTGACTAGAGGGGCTGAGAGACAGAGGAAACTAAAACCCTCCAGATTTGGTTGACTGGGAAGGATATAAAAAGGAAAGAATAGGGAAACAGATAAGCAAATTAAAGATTTGGTTTTGTTCGTATGAAAGACTGAAGCTCATCTTTGTGCTGAGAGATACATGCCAGTCATGAGGTAGATTAAAAATCTAATAGAGCACAGGCAAGTGGTGGCATCGGGAATCCAGAGCGTTTAAATGCCTCGTACATAACCCTGCAGGTAAAGCTTATGCAGCAAAAGAGACACAAAGGGTGATGAGGCTTCTGCTTCTCCCTCCTTTGTCCACAAAGGTCTGGGGCTGAAATCTTCAGTGCCATTTTCTGCTTTCTCAGAAGCCTTTTCCCTGGTCATACATCTTCCAAATTTTTAGGGCAAACACATTCTTTTTCTGAGTCAGGCTATTGTTATCTAGATATCTGAGATTTAGCATAATGTCCAGTACCTAATAGTTCAATAAACACTTGGCAAAAAAAAAAAAAAAAAAAAAAAAAAGCTAGGGGCAGCATCTTATCCTGCGCAGTGTGCACCTTCCTGTGGACACCAGAGGATGGACCGACCGTGTGGTAGTCGGGTGTAAAGGAAAGGCAGACACACTTGCATGGAAGCTCTCTAGGAAAGATTCATTATTCACCCCACGAACATTTACAGAGCGTATGGTGCTGCCTTCAGCCTCAGAACAGATGGCCCAAGGCAACCGATTCACGAAGCCTCCTCCAAACTGGAGGATTCCCTACTCTCCGCAAATGACAAATCAGTAGCTGCTACATGCATCCATCTGCCGTGATCTGGAGCCCAAATAGTCTCTCTGCCTCTTCAGCATGGGGAAGCAGATCACTACCAATTTTTCTTTCTGTCAACAGGAATTCTGAAGAATAGAGTATGCCCAATTGACATAAGCAGCTCCAATTGCCTTCAGAATGTGGCCTAAAGCCCAATTATATTTTTCTAGTTTGTGCCATGGTACATGAAAAGTACAATTTGTCTTATTTCTTTTCCTTACTTTTAAAAAATATTCAAAAAAAAAAAACTTGGCTGAGTGAAGCCAACCAAATGTGTTCTTCAAGAATAATTTTGAGCACGATCCATAGCTGTATTATTATGATATATATCCTAAGACAGATTCAGTTGAAAGAATCTGGATATATTATTTTTAAATTATATGCACATGAATTAAAGTATATTGGGTACAAATAATTTTAAAATATTGTTGCTAGGTTGAAGATAAATCAAGGTTATAAATATGTTTATGTACACAGGCATGCATGTGCACAGCACACACACACACACACACACACAGAGGAAAAAGAGATGGGGAGGGAAAGAAAGAGGGACAGGGACAGGGAGAGGGAAGGCCAAGTTCACCAATGCAATGTTTTGTGAAAATTAATTTTCAAGTCTTGTTGTTTGAAACTTAGACTGTATGGTTTCAGGAATAATGTATACAGGGCAGGTGACTCCCTGGGATATCTCCAAAGGCCTACTTCATCAATAATTCAGGCAAACTAGGTAAGACTGGTCCGGTTTCCAGAATCAGGTAGAAAATCCAGGTGTGGTGGTTTCTGCTTAAAATTTCAGCAGCAGGGTAGCTGAGGCAGGAGGACCACCCATGGATCTGAGGACAGCCTGAGCTACTGGTGAGTTCCAAGATAACCTTGGTTATAGAATAAAACCCTGACTCTGTCCGGGATAGGAGTGGTATCCTTTCCTCAAGCTGAGACCTCTACTCGATACCATGCTGTAACTGTATTCATCCCTTACCTATACCTTAGAACATACATCCAACTGTAAATAGACCCACAACACCTGTGGTTTGTATTCAGGAGAGAGTCCCAAGATGAGATACATGGTGAGATCCAGATAGAGTTTAGATCATTCAGTGTGGGCTTGCTTGGTTGTCTTCTTGGAGCAAAGAATAGAAAACATTTTTTTTTCAAACTGATTTAATCATTAGCTTCTAAAATGAGAAACAGAGTAGATACTATGAATGCTCACAGACATTCAGTTTGCCTCTTCTGGGCATACTGCCCAGCGTCTTATTGTGAGGTGGGACCATGTGACTACTTCTGGCCAACAAACCATGAGTAGAAATATATCCTTGAGGCTGAGACAGCCATGGGAAAGCTCCTCTGTGTAACCACCCAGTCTTTCTGTTTATTAGTGTTTAGTTTCCTAGGGTTACTATAACATAGTGCCATGATCTGAATGGTTTAAATAACAGAAACTATCTCACTGGTAAGAAACTTAAGAGTGTGATGCTTCTGACCAAAGGACCATGTTCTCTCTGTAATCACAAGGGACAGATCTGCTCCAGACTCTGTCCTGGCTCTTCTGAGAGCACATTGGTTGTGGCAATATAATTCCAATCTTTATGTGGCAGTCTGTGTGTGTGTGTGTGTGTGTGTGTGTGTGTGTGTGTGCATCTAACATGCTGCCTTCTTATAAGGAGGGCAACCATATTGGATTAGTGCCCTGCTATATAGCTAAACATGGTTTCAGTAAATTCCTCAAGTTTCCTGTATTGGAATTTAATCTTCACTGAGGGATACTGAGGGGAAAAATTATCTGATTATGGAAGTCAGAGATGGAGGATTTGGGAGTGGAGTAGGGTTAGATGAGGTCATCAGAGTTTGTCCCAATGGTTGAACTCTGTGTAGCTTTCTAATCAGAGGAAGAAAGACCTGAAAACACACATGTACATTACATGTCTCTTTCTGTGTGACATCTGCACCTAGGGACTCTAGTGATGTGATTCTTTAACTGGAGTCTCCAGAAGAATTAGTGAAATGCATTACTTTCTTTTCTTTATAGCACTCCTAGTCTGTGGTATTTTGTTATTGGCAACAGAAAATGGGCTAATATAATTATATAGAGATTGCAGTTAAACTCTAATAACATCTCTAAAGACACTTTCTTTAAATAAGATCATATTCTGAGGTATTAGGGGTTAAGTATTCCATGTATCTTATTTGGAGAATTCAAATGAACCATAGTCCTTGCTACCAAGACCATAGAGACTCAGTATTGAAAGGGTAGAGCCTGGATGGCTGAATCTAGGGATAGAGGGGAGCTACCCAGGATCTACAAGCACTTCCTAGGAGGGAGGACTAAACTTTTATAAAGGCTAGGATTCAGAGAGCTGTTTGTCATGCAGCACAGTCTAGTCTAACTATATAACTATTTTAGTCAGTGTCCTATTGCAATGAAAAGACATCGTGACCACAACTCTTATAAAGGAAAGCATTTAAGTGGGGCTTGCTTACTGCTTCAAAGGTTTAGTCCATTCTCTTCATGACAGCATGACAGCATGGCAGCATGCAGGGAGACATGATACTGGGGAGGTAGCTGAGAGTTCTACATCCAAATCCAAAGGCAGCAGGAAGAGAGAGAGCCACTGAATCTGGATTGGGCTTCTGAAACCTCAAAGCCCACCTCCAGTGACACACATCCTCCACTGAGGCCACAATTACTTTAACAAGGCCGTACCTCATAATCTTCTCAAATACTTCCACTACCTATGAGCCTATGGGGACCATTTTCATTTAAACCACCACAATAATGATAGAAAAATACTTTAGTAATACCTTGGTTAGTTTATCCTGAAGGTCTTTCATTTTTGTAGCAGCCATCGGCAGGCAAGTCAAGAGCCCAGTTTCCCTCAGACTGAACAAAGCACTACTCGCCTCTTCCGAGTTCCCTACAATCTTGTTCCCTATCATTGCTTTCTTATTCTTGTATCAATTACTATTTTACATTGTGTTTCTGCTCATATTTTTCTTTCTCTTGCCCTGATTTATTTGTTTATATTAACTGCCTGGCCCCAGTAAGCTTGTGAGACTGCCAACTCTGCTCCAAACAAGTCCTATTATTCATAGCTACCTTTTAATTCCTTCTCAAAGCCTTTAAATTATAATCTGTGTGTGCGCTCTCTCAATAGCTCCCTAGCTGGAGGTGATAATGGAAGAGTGAGTATTTTCCAGCTTAGGGTTAATAATTACCTGTTTTTCTTGTTCACTTTTAATGTAAAGGCATAAACACTTTTCAGAGGCAATTTAAAATATATGTTGAAAAATATCGTAACAGCACAAATAGAAGCTTATGTCTATTCCAAAGCATTTTGTATTCATAACAATTCCAACAGGTTAGTACCACACATATTACCACCATCTCCTTATCAATAAAAAACAAAAATCTAAAGAAAGAAGATGTACCTTTGGTCCCAGAACCACAGGAGTAGAAAAGAGACAAAGTATGTACCCCTTAGAAATCAAAGAGTTATGTCCTTAAAGCAGGAGTGGTGGCTCATGCCTGTTGAAGCTGAAGGAGGAAGATTCTGAGTCCAAGTCCATCCTGAGCTACATACTGTGTTTTTTCCAGCTCAGGCAGAGATGGAAAGGCTCCCTGGCGTTTGGGAGCCAAGGAAACACATAGCTCTGAAGTGGGGAAGGTGTCCCAAATGGAAGTGTTAATAGCTCTGAGAGGAAAGGTGCCCTGGCAGTCTGTAGGCAGGAGCTACACAGCTGGTTGAGGCAGGGAAGGTGTCCCCAATGGCAGGTATCCTGGCAGTCTAGAGCCCAGGGACCACACAGCTGTGAGAGGAAGGTACCCCGGCAATCAGGAGCCCCAGGGACCACACAGGTGGAGGTGTGTGAGGTGTGAGGTGGAGAAGGTGTCCTCAGAGTGCTGGAGTCCTGGAGTAACAGCTTCACTCAGCTCCACTATGAGAGAAGTTCCCTTTCACCCTGTGTTGCAGCTCTGAGGGAAAATATCCCCAGCTGAACTGAAGTGGTCTTCACTTAGAAACTTCAGTTCTTTGCTTTGCTTTAACCTGATGACAAAGACAGCTTCATGCAGAAAATCTCACAAAAGAGATGTATTGGATGTGCCTGCCTCTAATCTGGGAGGAAGACAGAGCTGAAACTGTGCTGCCAACTGAGCAGAATGTGGTTCTTTATATAGTATTTGTGTTCGAGGTGGAGCTTTCCAGGGAGTCCTGGGATTGGTGGGATTTCTCACCCTATTTGAATACTCAGTGGGGAGGGCTCAAGGGGCCCAGCTCTGGGCCACATATGTTAGTTGGAGCTGCTTCTGAGTCACTCTGCCAGGTTGAGGTACCCCATAGCCAGCCGGGATTGGGGTTCTTGGTAGTCCCAGAGGGAGTTTTCCTACAGAGTCTCAAATGCAGAAGCTCCCTGGCATCACAAAGCCAGACTTCTGCAAAGGGGAAATGAGGTGGCTCCCCAGTGGTTCTTAGCACCATTTGGGGCTCACAGCAGCTGCAGGGACAGTGGCCAGGAGTCCCCCAAGTTTCCCAGCAGGGTAGCTCAGAGACCAGCAGCAGCTTGGAGAGGCAGCAGGCAGCTAGAGGGCTTGGACTGCTAGGAAAGGTCAAGTTTGTTCCATGGCAGAAGCACAGATGGCAGTGTGGCATCATTGTGGGCTAGGAGCAGGCATCCAGCAGCCTAGTCCTCATGTCCATCTGCCTGCTGAGACATGGCTGCCTGTGGAGCTCACCTTGATGCATACCACGGCCCTCTGACTGCTGGGTGCCTGGAGGAGGTGGGACCAGGAGGGCTGGGCCTGGCAAGTGGAGGCCATGCTTCCACCACATGGAGGTATCTGAAGAGCCTGGCCATGGACCACTGAGGGACACATGGGAGGAGGGGCATGGCTGGAGCCTGGCCCCCACTCGGTAAGTTGTGAGACCTGGGTATAAGCAGGAGGAGGGTGTGCTCTACATGGGTCGTGGACTGCTGGAGGGCTAGTAGCCCTCCAAGTGGTGGGCTAGTAGCATACTGCAGAGCAGGCTGCCCATAAACAAAATCAACATTCTTCTCAATCTGTAGGTCTCTGTTTCCTTTTAGAAAAAAAAAATGAACTTATTTGATACAAAGAAAGTGTAAGTTTCTAAATCTAAGTTTAGTTCTAGGAACTTTATCCTATGCCAAAGTTCAATGAAAAAGCCAAACTAGGTGTGTGGCCCTGGCCTCCAGAGTCAGGGAAGGAACATTTCAGCACAGGAGAAAATACAATCCATTCAACTGCTACCTTTAAAGAAAATATGAATTTTTTTTTTAATTACCAAATGTCGTAGGTTGAACTAATCCAACTTCCCACAAAGATCTCGGTCTCTGAATCTCCAGAACTCATGACTATTACTCTGTCTAATAAAAGACTAAATCTTACTTCTTTGAAAAACAATCTTTGTAGATGTAATTAACTATTTTTGCGATGATGAGCTGATTCTAGGTTACCTGAGTGGGTACTAAATCCAGGTGATTTCTCACAAATGAGAATACACAGAGGAAAAGGCCATGTGTAAACAGAAGCAGAAATTAACCACAAGCCAAGGACCACCTGGAGCCACCAAGTTGGACTGAAGTTGGATGAGGAAAGAGAAGATCTCCTCTATAGCCTTCTGGGGAAGTTCAACCCTGATGAGACCTTGGATTTTTATGTTATTTAAGTTTCTGATTTTCAGCTATACTATAAGCCTATTGCAATAGCCACAAGAGACTTATATAACATTAAAATAAATAATTAGATAAACAAACTCAACCTTTGACTGCAACACCATTCCAGGGTGAAGAATTGAAGTCAAACTGAAGGACACAATGATTGTGAGATGAGTTTCAGATATGGAGTGAGGCTCAGGAATTCTACACCTTGGTCACTCTCATATTCTCTCTTCATCCATCAGAGCTGAAGACACTCTAGATACAGGTATTTACTTTCTTATTCAAGAATAAGAGTGCACAGAAAATTGAGAATTACATTTCTAGCATTTATCTTAGGACTCTTGGTAATACATATTTTCAAGTCATAACATTTCAACGTAATGCTGGGTTAGGGAGATAAGCCAAATGCTCCTAAGAACTTATACTAGCTTAATCAGGCTTCTGAGAAATAGCTTTAACTTTTAAATATAAAAGTAATAAATATGCACAAAATTCAAACAATATGGTAAGTGAATAAAATAGGAAATGAAAAATCACTATTCCAGGAGTAGGGCTTGAAATGAGTAAAGATCAAGGGTTGCTATTATAGATTCCACCGCTTAGTGAGGATCTTGCTTAGCTCTTTCCTTCTAGCCCATCCCTATTCCTTTGTTTCAGCCACTGATACCTAGAGACACCCTCTACCTGGGACCTCTGGTGGCCATACTTGGCTGGGACTCAGCCCTGTCTCAGCCTGTTGCTAGTGCCCCTCCTCCCACTCCAACTCTGTTCACTATAGACTCCAACACTTGGTACAGAACCACTTTCATCAGGTCTCTCCAGACATAATCTTTGTCCTACTGCAAACTAATTTCAGGAGCCCCTCCCAACACACCTCCAACTTCCCGGGGAACCTCATCTCTTGATGTATACAAGATACTCCAAGCTCTTTCCCACAGCCCCTCTCAGTCTTTTCAATTAGCCTGTCTCTATTCTTCATTGCTGTCCACTGACCTGCAAAGGCATACTCTACCAGGGAACCCATAGCCACAACACTTTGCTAATATCCAGAGAGGGAAATAGAAAGCAAGGAATAGAACATTCATCCAACAAAGACAAGACATCAACACCTAAAATCACTTCAATCATCATAACTACAGATGCCTAGATCTTAACACAATATCACAGAAATGAATAGCCAAACAACATGCCTCCACCAGAACCCGATAACTCTACTGCAGATGGCCTTGAGCATTGCAATATAGCTGAAACACAAGACAAGAACTTTGAAACAGCAACTACGAATATCTTTAAAAGGACATTTGAATCCCTTAGTGAAGACCATAAAAACACAAAGCAACAGTAGAATGAAACAATAAAAACAGTTCAAGAGATAAGAGAGTAGAAAGAGAATTTCTAAAGAAAACACAAACTGGAAATGAAAACTTTAGGAAATTGAAACCTCAGAGATATAAACAAGCCTCACAGAGAACAAGGAAGAAGAGAGAACATACAGCTTTGGCACGGTAGAAGAACTAGATACCTCAGTGAAAGAAAGCGTTAAGTCTAAAACAACAAAATCCAGGCACAAAATCTGGGCACTACAAAAATACCAATGTCCATTGTTTTAACTGGGAGATGAGATCATGTAAAGAGATAGTGGTCAGGGTATTCCTAAAGCTGAAGCTAATCCAGAAAGAAGGCTTTGGCCTCCCAGGATTTTTAGGAGATGTGATAAGGGCTGACATTGGACTAACGAATGCAGATCAATAGGAGATATATGAGATAATCCCTACAGACAGCAGGAAGTGCTGTCCTCGACTTAGACATATTCAGAAAGGGGGAATAAGAATAAGGACTTCTAGAGATAGTTTGCATAATGCTTTATTAACTTTAAAGTTTTTGAATGCCAATGAGGCAGGAACAACAGCTGCCAAAAGACACTGTACTGTAGAAAACAATGTTGAAATGTTGAATTAAATCAGCTCATGCTGATGAGGAGTTGGGGCAATGGAAAACTTATTGCTAGTGGAAGCGCAAACTTGTATGGGCACCATGGAATTAAGTGTTGTGGTTCCTCAAGAAGCAAGGAATAGATATACCTCAAGATCCAGCTCTACCTCTCTTGAGTATATACTCAAAAGACTCTATTTCCTACTATGGAGATACTTGCTGATCCATATTTATTGCTACTCTGTTCATAATGGCCAGAAGTTGAAAATAGCTAGATGCATATCAACTGATGAATAGATAATGAAAGTGTTGTACATTTACATGATAGAATGATATTCAGCTGTTAAAAATGAAATTATGAAATGCACAGTTACATGAATGGATATCCTGAGATATCCTGAGATAAGCCAGACCCATAAAGACAAATACTGTATGTTTTCTTTTATAAATGGATGTTAGCTTTTAAGCCTTCAATAGGTGAACTACAATCTGTGTAACCACAAAAGTTAGAGATGAAGTAAGAGACTAGGGAGAAGGAGAGGATCTCCAAAGGAAGGGGTAATAGAATATGTAGTTATGTAGATACAAGGGAAATACTGGAGTGAGAAGATTAAATAAGGAGAGAGAAGGAAGAGAGGGGTAAAGAAAAGATTACAAGGAGGGACAACTAATACAAAGGGACATTCAAAACTGTAGAACCTTCCTAAAATATATTCATATATGAAAGAACTCTAAAAGGAGTCACCAAATAATAGGAGAAACAACGTCCCAATTAGACATCTTCACCACCAAGTGAAACACTCAGTGCCAGAAATTGCTTACATCTAGTTAAGTCATTGGGCCCATTGGGCCCCTAGACATCTCAGGCTGTCGCCAAAGCTATTGGATGGTTGCTCTCTACAAACTGATGGTAAGGCCCTATTGCTGAAGACAACACTTACATATCTCACTGAACACGGAAAAGTCAAGCCAGTGCCTAACTAAAGCCTTCACACCTGCTGACTATTGTTCATTATACTGAAGACTCTGCATGCTACCAGAAGAAAAAGGTAACCACCAACCTAGCCACAAAGCATGTGATCTAAAATGGTGACCTGCCTGCATGATATACTAATGCAACAGTGGCATAAATGTTGTGGGAGTAACCAATCTCTCTCTGAATGGATTTAAAGCCCATTATTCTAGATGGAATCCATGCCTAACAGTGCTCCAGTGTCAATAGGCTGAGGTTAGATAGTCCATGAGCCTAGGGGGAAACAAAATACCATTGCTCTGCTAAAGAAACATAGCAATAAAATGACTCTTCAAAATATTCTACTATATCCATAGATCAGTACCTTACTCAACCATCATCAGAGAAGCTTCTTCATATAGTAGATGGGAACTAACACAGAGACCCACAACTGGACAGTGTGCAAAGAGTGAGAAACCTTGGACCTTCAGTCCTAAATGAAATGTCTTCATAAAATCCCTCCCCTTAGTGCAGAAGAGGAGGCATAAAGATTCTAAGAGCCAAAGGGGATGGATGACACCAAGGAAATAGTGTCTTTCAGAAACAAGAGGACTGTTGTACATATGAACTCACAGAGACTGTAGCAGCATGCACAGCTTCAAGACAGACAGGGTCCCAGTGCTGAAAGTAGGAAGTGTGTAGGAGCTCCCATCCCTATTGAAGAAGCTATCTTCAATTTACAAGTGATATCCACTTGTAAGGAAAAACATAACTTTCTTTAATAGACTCTCACTAGATATATTAACCAAGGGTAGGCCCCATGTCCAACAATAGTTGGCCAGCACAAAACAAACTGAATGGTATTTTTGTAGACTCTTTGTCTTACATTGCTTTATGTGGGAGTTTTTTGTATTACTTGTCTTCTGTTTGTATATTACAGATTCCGATTTTGTGTTTTATGGGTTTTGTTTTTGTGTGGGGTAGGGTCCACGTATGTGGTATTTTTCTGTTTTTAATTCTGTTTTCTTGTTTGTTTGTTGTTTGTTTGTCTATTTTCTAAAGAGAGAAAGAAGGGGGAAGTTGGAGGTTGGGGAAGTGGTGAGGATCTGGGAGGAGTTGGGGAAGGAAGAGCATGATATGAATATATTGTATAAAAAAATTTTTCTATAAAAAAAAACACAAACAAAAAAGTAGCCATTACATATTATTGTTGATACGTCCCTGGGTTTTACAACCTTATAAGATTGATTTGTGCAGTTGTAACATGACACATTATAATAACTGCACCAAAATGAACTTTGAATTTTGACAGGAAGTTAAAAAAGCTAAGCCAAAATGTCTTACTGTTTCATGCAGAAAAGTCTCCACTAGCACTGACCTTCCAACATCCAGAAAGTCCCTTCAAAGACTTACAGAAACTCCTGAGAGATCTTAGGCCACAGTTTGAAAGACATTTGGTAAAAGGTTGTTAAGGTGCCCCTCAACAGTAAGATTCATTAAACATTTATATATGTGAATGTGTTTGACAGCCATGAAATACCACAATACAACAGAAAGCTACTAGAATGGATACTCATAAACCAGTTAATGCCTGTCCACAAGCAGAAAGCTAGTAGCTTATCCCTCTGTTGATACTTATGGTTGCAACTTAATGATGTTTTTACTTAACTGATGGCAGCTGTCTCCATGAAAAGCTATTAGCACAGTAAATCTTTATTGAAACTGGCAAAGTAATAAATAACACTTGTGACTTCTCCTTTGCTCACAAGGTTAATTGTTATTTAATAAGAATTGTGATGTGTTAAGAGCTTCCACTGAATTATATATGCAAACCATTAGGCAAAAATAGAAGTCTTGACAATGTACTAATTTGTAAGTTGTTGGTAGACCAAAGACATAAAGGTGGTGTGGTACTGGATAATATAATGAATACCCAGGATTCTGTATTGTTTTCTTATTTTTCATTTACATTGACAGATACTCATTTAGCAAATAGTAAGCTATTAATCCAGGAGATACAAAGATTTATAAGATACCACTTTTGACCTTGGAAAATGTCCAGTGTTAAGAGCACTGCATACACATAAGGGGATTAGTAAATGAGCTTGATTAGAAGATACAAAGACAAACTACTTCAACTTGGTTGCAAAATCTTTCATAAATAATGCTGGATAGGGTTTGCTAAAATTCCTTTAATTTTTTCAAGTCTATTCAATTTGATTAAGGAATCAGCTTCTTTCCTACTCTCTGACAAACGCACCCTAATTTACCTAACTGTAGTCATTTATATAAACACCACTGCTTTGAGAGTAGGATGGAACCCGAGAGATATTAATTCCTTCCTCTCTGTCCTGCCAAGTAGGAGAGTAGAGGCCAGTGAAAGGACTTACTCAAGTCAAATGGCCACAGCAAATTCTGGACCAGGACTAGGGTTACCTAGTTTCTTGCTTCTTTAAGGCCTTAGAAGATAGTTGTGCCAGTATCATCCTTTATACCTTGCCCAATTTGGGCACAGTACTTCCAATCTTAACCCACAAATTACATGCATAAAAATAAACAAAAAAGAAGAAGAATGTTAATAATTGTGGCAGTGGTGATATAAAATAGAGAAGAGAAGAAACGGAAGAGATAGAGAAGGAAGCAGAAGTGCTTCATGCAGTGAACTGGGGGCTTTGAACGTGCATCTACTGTAGCCTTTGCAGCATTTCTGGTACTAAAATCATACCAACTTTACAGGTAAGGAAATAGAGTCACTGAATGCCTGAGGTCACATGGTAAGTGGCAGCTAGTAAATGTGAAATCCCATATAGGTCTGACCTGAGATACCATATGCTAACCCACAACACCATATTGCAGTAGAAGCCGTGCAACCTCTGGCAAACCGTGCCCACTCTACAATGCTGAGATAACTGGACAGGGGCTGGGGGTACTGACTGCTGCTGCCTGAGAAAGCCTTAGAGAGGGCTCAGATTGTTACAACAGCCCCTAAATGGCATTTCTAATGTTCCTGCTCTCTGTGATGCATTCAGTTACTAAGACAATCATCTCAAATAAGAATTCCAGTGAAGCTCAGAGCAAATTAATTAGCCATGCTGCAGGCACATTAAAACTCCACAAGCAGTTGCCATAGTAGGTAACCTTGTATGTTTTACAGAATGAGGTGTTTTCGTTTCAGCTCATGTTTAATAATGAATAATTTTCCCTGCCCCCTGCTAAACACTGAATGATGAGAAACTCTGTGGTAATTCAGGAGTGTTGAATTAATCTGCTAGTAGAATATTCGCATTCTCCCTAACGCAGCCTTCCCCTTATTCAGGTTGTATCTATTTTCCTACCCTTATCCTTCCCCAACAAGTTCCAGCTAATGCCTGGAAAGGAGATAGGCTTTTATTCTTGGTTATGGGGAGAGCAGTGGGACCTACCAGTGTGTCAATGTGAATAGGATACACAAGAGGCCATCCGGGACTGGCAGGTGGCCTCAGTGCCCACTCTGTGCCCACCTTGCAATGAGGCATCATCATCTGTTCCCCCTCCCCAGAAAGTGATTACAATAGCCTCCATTTCTCCCAAGCCTTCTGGTCTGCTTTAGTTGTCTTCAGAAAAGTTATATGTGCCCTAGTGTAGCAGGATGTTTGCCAAGAAGTTTTTTGTCCTGTGCAGCCTTCCTTATGGTTACACGCTGCTTGGACATCTGGGAACAGCTTAGGACATAAAGGAGGCAGTGCCAGTTGGTGGGATGGACCAGTTGGTGGGATGGCTTGTGAGATGCTAGCAGCTCCTGTTCTCTAAGCTAAGGATAACTAAAAAGGGCCGTGAACCTTTCTCTCTTTGTATCTTTAAAGGCTACCTGCAAGAGTGATGAAGAATTCTTTCTATATTTCTTGTCTCTTTTTTAGAGCTAAAGAGTAAAAGGCACAGTGGGAATCAGTTACAAGTTAGGAATCTGTCACAGTGGCAGTTGGGGCAAGAGAACAGGCTTCAGAATTCAGTTACAAGCAGCACTCCAATGTGGGACAAGATAACAGTTTTCAGGGAAAGAGAACAGGAGTTTTCAGTTACACCCTAGCTTTTAATTCTATTCCTTTCCATGAATGCAAGTGGCATTACAGCAAAGGTGTTATTCTGTTCAATGCTGTCTCCCTAGCACCTAAACCAGTGCCCAGTACATAGCTAGTATACAATAATCTTTGCTAATTCATAAGTGAGCATCAAATGTGTTTGTCAATGATGTCTGTTTTGCTTAGAATTTCCTTGAAAAATAGAGAAAAGAACGACATCAGATCGTGTAGCAATACTTTTCCCCATCTCCCATTGGACATCTGTTCTCTGATGTCACTTCTCTCCTCTCCCCAATCAGCTTTTCAAGAGCCCCGTAGTTGTACCAACAATCTAGGTTATGCTCTATCATCAAAATGAAGTTCAGAATTGCTGCATCCTCTCTCACATCTATCTCAGAAACCACTGCAGGAAAACAACCCAAATATCAACAGCGACCTGACTAACTAAATCATAAAATATTCATGAGATGAATGTTGTATAGCCATTACAAAGAATTAGGTTCATGATAGATGAATAATAGACAGTGGGTTGATATGGATATAGACAGATAATGGCTGCATGATTGACATACTGTTTAATCTTAGTAGATCACTGAAAATACATATGAGGAACTACTGACTTTGACTTCCTTTAATGAACAGAATATGGAAGGTTCTTTGGATGTTGGGGTGGGTGCATGTGTTCCCATACATGTGGAGGACAGAGGTGGATATTGAGTGTCTTCTTCAATTACTCTACACATTTTTTGAGACAGAGTTTTGCTGAATCTGGAGATCATTGATCCTTGGGAATCCATGCCTAGCTTTTATGTGGTACTGGGGATTGAACTCAGGTCTTCGTGTCTGTGTAGCAAGCACTTTAGCAGGTGAGCCAACTCCCTAGCCTGAGAGACCACAATTTCAGATATGTTCTTAGAATGAGAGGTTAATGTGTTGGGAAGGGTTTGTGTATTTAAATTTCTAATTCAAAAATTAACTAATCATCATTATATACTAAAAGTCAGAGTATGGGTGGTCAGGCAACAAGCCATCTATCAATTTCAGAATGACCCTGAAAAGTGTCACCTGACCAAATGAGAATTCCAGACCTTAGGATGTCTACTTGTTGGGAAGGTTATTTATTGTTGGAATAGATGGAAAGAGATAGAACAGAGAGAGAAGAAAGATGGAGAAGCTCTTTTGTGATGGTCCGGGGACCACACAATGCCAAAGGGAGAAACCTCCCTGTAGAGGTGGTGCAGTCCTGAAGGGAGACTATCCCAACAGGACTGATGAGTTGCTCAGCCCAGCAGAGCTGAGGTGAAGTGTCCAGTTCTGCCTTGCCTCTCCTCGTCTCGTGCTTCGCTTTGCCTCTCCTCGCCTCGCCTCCTGGAGATGATGCAGTTCTGAAGGGAGAGTATCCCAACAGAACCGAGGAGCTTCTGGCCAGGTGTCCCCAAGCCTGGGGGATATCCCAGGCAAGCTGTTCTTCTTTCTTCTGTCCAATGATCTCAGCAGGCCAGTGACTGTTTCTGCTCCAAAGAGAAACAGCAAAAACTGAAGGTTGCTCAGTCCTTTTTAAAGAGTTCTGGAGGGGGTGGAATTATCAACATGGCCTGCGATTGGTGGAGTTTCTTTGGCCTGTGATTGGTGGAATTCTCAGTCAGAGAGGGTTGGGGGGCCCCAGCTCAGGGTCATTTATGTTTGTTGGGATCCCTTCTGTGCTGTACTGTCAGATTGGGGAACCCCTCAGCCAGATGAGAGTGGGGTCCCTGATAGTCCCAGGGGGGAGCTTTCTTATGAGGGGTTTCAAGTCCCAGAGCTCCCCAGCCTTTCAGAGCTAGGTTCCCCCAAAATGGAAAAATGCTGGCTCCTCAGTGGTCTTTGGCATCATTTGGGGTTCCTGGTGGGCATAAGGAATGGTGGCTGGGCCTCCAGAGTCCCCAGCAGGGTAGCAAGGAAGGCAAGCATTAGTCTTGAATAAAGTTGGACAGTAGGAGAGGCTAGGTTTGCTGGTAAAGTCAACTTTGCTTCCTGGAAGAAACACAGGTGGCTGTGAGGATCCATCTTGGGGTGTGGTGTCAGCCAGGAGTGCTGATGGCTGTTAGGTTCCATCTATGAGGGGAGGGGTCATCCAGGAGCGAGCACAATCCTCAATCAGGTCCTCCTTCCATTTGACAGCCAGCTAGGGGGTTGGGCCTGGGAAGGGGGCTGAGCTAAGGCAGAGCTTCCTTCACAGGGCTGTGGAGGCTGATCATAGATGAATGTAAAAAGGCATGTCAGAGCTTCTCATAGAAAGTAGGAGTCCCACGCTGTAGACCGGGGGGCGCAGGGACAGAACCCCTCAGAGGGAGCCCTGGGCTGTGGGCTATGTCTGTGGTCAGGGGTAGGGGCAGAGCTCCCCAGCACAGAGCCCTGCTGTAAACTCTGCTTGTTGCAGAATCCTAACACTACTGAGAACATGAAACTTACTTTAAAAGAACTGAATCTCATCCTTCCATTTTCTATGAGATTTAAATTCTCACAGAACGGCACCTGCTGGATCCCAATGCCAAAGAAACTTGGTGGATTGAAAATTAACTTAAAAACGCATTTGTTCTGAAGAAGAGAGTTGGATGTGATTTTCAGATTGGTCTCCCAAGAACTTCTAGATCCACAGCCTTTCTTCTCGTGTAAAATGATGTTTAAACCAGAGTAAATTAGCCTCCATGATAATACAAAGTAGTAAGTATCTGTAAACATGTTGTATTATTAAGAACTCTCCATTCGCATCACTTTGGTTTCCTGGGATGTATTTAGCACTGCATTATTTATGACCTGCTGGTCCTGTTGCCTGTATACACCACTTGCCAATTTTCTCTATACATATGTAAGGTTAATTGCCAGAGGAAAGTGGTCACCAAGCCTTGGTTTTCTAGTTTTGTGTTGAGCCTCTTAGATAGTCCTGCCTGTTCCCCCAAAGATACTGTGAATTACAGGGTGATGGCATCAGCTCTTTGCCATAGAGGCCTCCTGGTAACTGATGTCCACTTTCAGGGGTTTAATAAGCCAGGTCTCTGAACCATGAAGGACAGACGAGAGTCGAGACATCTATAAAATGCTCAGAAAGGGCCTTCTTCACCATATTCCACGAGGTTCCTAACCTACACCTATGTCAAGATCTTCGTTCCTCTCCTCTTTTATTGAGTTAGTCAAAAGACTGAAGGAGACAGAGAGTAGTCAAGAGAAAACTGGGAGGATTTCATTCTTTAAAGAAGGTAGCCTTTCTCGCATGGTGGTCCAGCATTACTGGACACAGTCATGGAGATCATGGTGGAAAGAAAATACCTAAGAATGATGGAATTGGCTTTTATGTCTCCAAGCCAACCAACGAAGAGTCTTAAATAATGAACAGAGCAAGGTCTGTACTGTCAGATTCTAGACAGATGGAGGTGAGCAGCACAAATGCAGGCGGGTTGGGCCCTACAAACAAGTTTAGGTTGTTATATAGCTGTCTATTTGCCTCTGCCTAGAACTAAAGAACAATTGCTAATGTGATCAGCACATCTCTGGATCAATGACAATTGTAGAAGATAAATTAATTTTAATTTAGGGGCTGATTATTTAATAAAAGAGGTATCTTTAAGACCTGAAGGACCCCGTCTTGCAGCCTTAGAAATCCTCTCCTCCGATAAGAGGCTTTGTTAATCACCTATGATACATTAAAGATAGAACCCACTTTAAACCCATAGCAGCCATTTTGACCTAAATGTGAATCTATCTATCCTAGATCTTCTATTAAGAATTACTTTCTTGCTGGGCAGTGATGGTACACACCTTTAATCCCAGCACTCAGGAGGCAAAGACAGGCGGGCCTCTGTGAGTTCAAGGCCAGCCTGGTCTACAGAGTAAGTTCCAGGACAGCCAGAGTTACAGCAGAGAAACCCTGTCTCAAAAAAAAAAAAAAAAAAGGAAGAAGAAATGCATACAAAGATATATATATGCACAAAGGGGAAAATATCACATGAATATAAAATGATGAATTTTTTGGAAGCTAAGAAATGATTTTTTTTTTTTTTAATGCCAGCAAACCACCGGAGACTATAGGGTCAGCACGAAACCGCTTCCCACAGCCTTCTGAGAGAATAAGCCCTGTCAATGTGTTTCTATTAGACTTCAAGCATCCCAAACTGTGCAGGATTACCATTAAACTGCTGCTTGTGCCGCTCTTTGTGTAGTCGCCTCAAGAAACTAAGTCCTGGGCCACTGTTTATCGACTTAATCGCCAACAGTTCTACCCAGCGTTTTCAGGAATGAATCTTAGGTAAAGTAGCCTGAAGCAGAAGCTACAAGATAAGATTTTGAGTTTCCACCTGAAAAGAAAGATGTGGATTTCAGTGCTGACTAATTGTGTGAATCTGATTATATTTACTTTCCTGTAGTATAGTTTCCTGACTGTGGTATGAGGACTGTATTCACCACTTTTGCATTGCTGTGACCAAAATACCTGGAAGAAATAATTTATTAATTTTACTTCTGTTTCAGAGAGGTTTCAGTCCATTATAGGAGAGAAGGGAGGGCAAAGAATCTCGATTTGTGGTAGAAAGAGCATGGAACAGAGATTTCACACAGTGGTGTACCAGGAAACAGGGCAGGCCTGAACCAAGGTACCATCTCTATGTGACTTTGAAAGGTCTGCCCCTCGTTATCTACCTCTTCCAGGTAGGTTCCACCTCCTAAAGATCCCAGAGCCTCCCAAAATAGCACCACTCCCTGGGAAACATGTACTCAAAATGAACCATGGCTGGCAAGGGGAATAGTTTCAATTTGGACCATAACAAGGAGGATGAATAAAATCCTTTGTGTGTGTGTGCCTATTCTGACTGACAACAGGCACCTAAAACCTTCTAGGTAGATAGATCCCCATCTATCTGTGCCTGGCCTGTAGGCTCTGCTCACCTCCTCCAGTGGGAGTCAGATGAGAGGTGAGTGAAGTGTGGTGCCTCTCACACACTGTGTCCCACAGTCTGAGGTTAGCTCCCTCACACTTCAGCTTTGGGACGGCTCTTGACCTTGATGATCTGCTATTTTGACTGAGCAGGAAAGTAACAATAACTTAGAAACAAGTTCTGTGTGAACACAAAATGGGAAATTTACCCAAAGTCTTCCAACTATAAAACCTTTACAATCTCTTTCTCTCCTGATCCAGAGGGTTATCTGACACATTATCATTTTCTATTGTTACTTTATGTTCTCTTTCTTAAACAACCTCCTCTTCTTCCTCCTTCTTCCCATTCCCCTCCTCCTCTTTCTCATCTCTCCTCTGACTCCTTTCTCCCACCCCCTATCTTTCCTGCACTTCATAGATTCGGTGCTGGCAGAAGTGTCTACTATAGCCATCACCAGCCAATGGAAATGTATTTTTCTTTCTGTAATGTCAAAATGGCTAATCCTGAGACCTTCACAGGTTATTTTTCTTGGGACTTATACTAGTCTTCTGAAACTTTCTCATAGAGTCTATAGTAGTTCTGAGTGATTTTGAGTTCTGGACATTGTTTAATGTACAGAGAGAATTCCCAATATTGATGATTGGCAAGAAGTAAAGCTTTTGTCATGGTTTCCAAAAAGGTTTTAAAGACAGTGTAACAAGCAAAGTCCTACGTTGATCCAGAAGAGCCTTCCATATGCTATCCTGCTTGATTTTCTTCATTAAGATGTTGGTGAGGGCAGGGCAAGTCCTCTGTTACTCCTAATTTTAATTTAAGAATCAAAATCAGGGAGATTAAGTGACTCAGTACCCAGAATGAACACATTTCAGGGTTGTACCATCTCTCTGATAACTCAGCAAATCATTTAATCTCCTTCATTCTCATGCAGCCTCTTTAATAACCATCAAGAGTCACCAATGAGCAGAGTTAGACAGCTTGGCTGAGGTTGCACTGATTAAGGACCACGTTTAATGGTGCCTTAAACTATGCCCAAATAGCTTTTCCCCAAAGTAACAGAACGGTATATATCTCAAGTGCTCTCTTTAAAGAGATCAGCTTGTTGTAATTCATGCCTAACTCATGGGCTCTTCCTGCCTCATCAGGTAGGCACTGGATAAATTAAAGAAATAAGTAAATTCATTTTACACATGGTTCCAAGTCTACAGGCTTGGATAAGGACCTGTTTCACGCCACACTTATCCACAGGAGAGATGGGGTTTAGGTCACTGCTTTCTTTTCTACATATTTGTCTTTCTTCACAATAGTGGAGATGCCCCGCAAGTATGTCCTGTTGTCAAATTCACCATAATGACACAAACGCGCTGCCCCCAGAAGGCAACCATGCTTAACTCTCTTAGGAAACAAAGAGGCCATATGTGCGGCGTATTCCAGACACCTCTTTCGACTCGTCAACACTGGACTTTTCTGAAACATTGTCAAGTAGAAACAATGGGTTTTACTTTATCTTTTTTAATGTTCCCCTGGACCAAAAACTTTAAAAAAAAAAAAAAAAAGCTGCACTGAGAGGTCAAAATAGCAAAAGCTTGTTATGGAAGAGCATTCCAGAGATGAGAGATCTGAGTGCCCACCGCCTCAGATCCGCCCACAAGCAGGAGCTTGTGGTGAGGTACAGGCTGAGTTATGAATGGGCGAAGAGCGAAAGCTCACGTCTGGGGGTGCAGCTGTGTGCAAGTCTGGAACAGTAGAGAAGTGCACGCTTGCTCCCCGCAGAGCCGAGAAGATTAGGGCGGAGTAGGAACACCGCCGTCCCTCTTCGCTCGTGACAGGCACTACCCAAATCGTTTGCCGAAAGGACAGAGCGAAGGTTTCAAATAAGTCTTTCAGGCTGAAGTGGCAGGGAACTCATTATCAGATTAGAGACTGAAAGGCCCTGGGGTGATTGCTGCTGGGCAGACCTCCCACACCCCCGAATCACTCTTCCCGAGGCTGTCCACCCACTCCACTGCAAAAGATGGCCATCTATCAAGTGCCTTGGTACGTTCATGAAGCTCCAGTACTCAGAAGCTTTTTAAGCCCTTTTTGTCAGTTTTGTCCTCACATCGATCACGTTGGCCACCCTCTAGCCCCTCTTTTATCGTCTGTATGATTTCATACCCTTATCTAACAAACACCTCCAACAGTTCACTAAAACCTCATCCTCTAGCTCATGTCTGAACGTGGGATTCCCGTAAGAACTCACCTGCCTGCCCCCAGCACACACTTTGTTTAGACTTCCTCTTTAAGCTTTCTCGTTCATTTTCCATCAGCTTAAACGTTACCTATATACTTGATGATACTCGATCTTCCCAGCAGAGTTTTATTTTCTGAGTTTTCACCTAATGCATTCCACCTCTTGCCTGTTATTTCACCTTAAGATACTTAACCACTATCCTAGCGGGCACCATACTGGACAGTGGACCCTGAGCATCTGAGCTCAGGTATTTTTTATTGATCCAGAACTCCTCAGGTGTTCTGATAGCATGTGCAAACCCAGAGCAATCAAACATCCCCCACATAAATCCAACACCTCCAGACAATACAAAACGCCAAGACCTAGGCAGTCCCTCACCCATCAGTGCATAAAACAATTAATTTATACATAATTAAAAATAAACTTCTACAACAATTTCCCTTTTCTGTATAAGACAATCAAAAAAAATGCTTTATCTCTACACCACGATTTAACAATACACCAGCAAAACTATTTACAAGAGGAATAATCAGGAGGGTTGCTAATGCACAGAGCCAAATAAAACCAAACATCTATCAAGCTCTTCACAATGTCCAATTATCTGGAATTCACTCAATCTTCTAGGCTCCTCCAAAGGGCTTGGGTCACTTCTCTGGCTCTGCCCTCTGTAGCACAGCAGTTTGTCCTCTGGGTTCTGGCTGACTCCCCTCCACTGCTGCTGCTATTCTTGGTGGTTGTCCCATGCTACTGGCATCTCCAAAACTGCTGGGGTCCCTTGCTGCAACTGGGCTGCACTTCCACAATTAAAGCAGCAGATATTGTGATATTTCAGCTCCGTGACTTTAGCTTCTCCTATCACAGCAGCTGTATAAGTACTTGAACCAATATCTGCAGTAGCTCAAATCCACTTATCCATGTGTGCAGGGTTTGCCTTTAGAGGCTGTAAAACTTTTTTACACTTGGCATTTGCATTTTAAAATGCCATGGTCTCAGTTAACACCTGTCTTGCTCCCAGCGTCTTAGATAGCCCTACTTATGCATGCAGTTAGTCTCTGCAGAAAATCCATGAAGGCTTTGGTTGAGCCTTGAATGATCTTGGTAAATGAGGTGGATTTTTTGGCCTGGCTCTTCTACCTTCTCCCAAGCCCATAAAGCTGCCAAATGAGACACTGATTTATGGTCACGTCATCAAACTGAACCTGTTCTTGTAGTTCCACATAGTGACCCTCACCAAGGAGCTGTTCTCCGATTATATTTATTCCCCTTGCCCTATTTTGCTGCTTCAAATTCGTTACCTCTTCTCTCCACCAAGTAAACCACTGTAGCTGAGGCCCAATTCTTATCTTTTATTTATTTATTCATTTATTTATTTATTTGGTTTTTCAAGACAGGTTTTCTCTGTTGTAACTCTGACTGGCTTTGAACTCACAGGGATCAGCCTGACTCTGCCTCCCAAGTGCTGGGGTTAAAGGCGTATGCCCCCACTGTCTGGCTGAGGCCCTACTTCTACAACAAGTACATGAACACACAGGGAAGCTTCCATTAAAGAGCTCTTTCTAGGAAAATAGGGAGACAATATGTGTAGCACATCACTAACACCTTTTTTTTTTCAATTCCTGATCTAAAGGCAATCTGCTTTGCTGAAAATTTATTGGCTTAAATGTTAATCTTACCTAAAAAGAAATAAACTTCAGGAAGACACATAGAAACATTCATACTGATGTTGGCATAATATAATATTTAGATGCAGTGGTTCAGTTAAATGGAAAGATGAAATCAGTTATCACAGACCCTGAGGTGCTACATTCTCAAAGAAAGATAAAGGGGAAAAGGTCATCCTTGCACAGAGATTGAAGCTCAGATATTCTCAATTTCTGACTAACATGGGGTGATCAGGAATTAAGTGTTACCTAGTGTTTTCCAGAAGCAAATATATTCTTTCCATTGTAAAACTATTGAAAAGGAAGAGGAAAGCATCTACAGCCTTAAGTCTTCTCTACAATTTTTTTCACATATAATATCTGAAGCACTCTAAAATAACTAAGCTTTTAAAATGCAGAAACGAATGACCAAAATCTAAGGGAAATAGCAAACAGTATAAATAGACATATATAGAATCTGGATAACAGAGCTGTATTAAATATGGTCAAGAGAATAAAATAAAAATTTAAGAATCCTAGTAGAATCTAAAAAGCTTAAAAAGAATCAAATAAAATAGAGATGACAGTATAATATCTAAAACCAAGATCTCAGTGAAGAGCTTTAATAGCTAACAATGAAAGAAGAGAAAATTAGCAAATTAAAAGCTAAATCAACTGTAGCACAGAAAAAAAAAGAATAAAAATTCAGAACAAAGCATGAGACATAAACAAAGCCAGGTGGAAAGACCTATTATATATGAAAGACACTGTCTCAAAAGAAAGAGACTTTAGAAAGGTCAGAGGCAATATTTGAAGAGATATTGGCCAAGTATCCTAAAAACTGATTTAATGAGTCCTATGACTCCCCAGTCACAGTGGAAGAAAGAAAAATATGATAGGCAGATCATTGTAAAACTATTGAAAAGCAAGAGGAAATATTTATAATGGTTGGGAGAGGACTGACGACTTTCACAGGAGCAATTAACATGCACAGCTTACAAACCAAGGAAGCCAAAAACAGTGGACTGTTTTCTTAAAAGTACTGAAAATAATTATCCCAACTTAGAATAAAATGCATACTCAGGACAATATTATCTTTTAAAGCTAAAGAAAAATAATGCTTTCAGACGAATACAATTTGTCAGGAAATTCTTATTGAAGCTGAAGCTCACTGTTTGGGCTAAGCTGGCTAGTTGACAAGCTCCCAGGATCCACCTAACTCTGCCCTTCCCCACTCTAATGCTGGGGTCACAGGCATGTGCCACCATGTAGGATTTTTTCACAGGGGCACTGGGGAGTCAGACATAGGTTCTTATTCTTGCATGGTAAGCCTTGTTACCTACTGAGCCATCTCTCCAGCTCATGAAGAGTATTTTTAAGTAGAAAGAAAATGGTCCCATATGAAAATGTAGGGATACAAATAGGAATAAGCAATGAAAGGCTATATGTAGGTAAATATAAAATATATTAAACGCAAAAAGCCACAGTAAAATTGTTCTCTCTGGTTTAAAACAGAGAACCATGGTGTATGACAGAAGTGCATATCTGTTTGTAGACATTAGTTTAAATTAGGGTCACAGTGTTCTAAGGCAGTGCTACTAAGAGCATCATTCCCCAGCAAAATAAGAAACTTGCTCCAAAATTTAATTCCATGCACTACTTCCTTAATTTAGAAAGTTATCATTTGGGCCAGGTGTGTAGCTCAGTTGCAGAGTATATGCTTAGCATATATGAAATCTTGAGCTCAACACACACACACACACACACACACACACACACACACACACACGGGAATAATTTGCAAAAATGTCAGCTGAAATAAACAGTACGCCTGCTGATGTATTTGATTTCAATTCTGTTTGAAGCTTCTGAGATCATTAACTGGAAACAGTTCGTAGAGCAGCTGCTTGTCTAGAAACCATGCTTTGAGGGATGCTATTCTAAGATTTGCTTTACTTAGTATGAGCGAAAAATACTAATACATATTAGACTTTGATACTCCGACATACATAATCCAATCCTTAGGATAAGTAATAGGGGAACAGGAAGATGTTTAACTTTGGATCATAAAAAATCATCCAGAGGCAAAGAAAGAAGAGATTTTAAAAAGAACAAAGAAGGCCAGGTGGTGGTGGCACACCCCCTTAATCCCAGCACTCAGGAGGCAGAGGCAGGCAGATCTCTGTGAGGTCAAGGCCATCCTGGTCTACAGAGTGAGTTCCAGGACAGCCAGGGTTAAACAGAGAAACCCTGTCTCAGAAAAAAAAAAAAAAAAAAAAGCTATGTGAGACAAATAGAAAGTAGTAAGATGGTATATGGAGGCCCACATACATCAACACTTTCCTTGTATGTAAATAAGCACAATGTTTTTTGTTAAAAGTAGATTTCATACCGGGTGTTTAAATATATACTTTTAAATACACACACACACACACACACACACACACACACACACACACATATATACAGTGAGCTTAAAGAGATGTATTTAAACATAATACATTGAGATTGAAGGCAAAGGACAGAAGAAGATACGATGAAAATACTAGCAAAAAGAAAAAAAAGAAAAAAAAACACATTAGCCATATGACTAAAGATAAATAAGACTTTAGAAAAAGAACATTATGAGACCTGAAGAACCTGAAGAACCTAACAATAAAGATATCAATAGCAGTTACTGTGCTAAAGCTAGAACCTTTGTCTTGTATCATACAATTGCTTCTAAATATGTTTAAAAAAAAAAAAAAAACAGAAATGAGAGCTGGACATGGTGGCACCCATGCAATCCCAGCAGCCAGGAGGCAGAGATGGGCAGAGCTCCACAAGCATGAGGCAGTCTGGTCTATACAGCAAGTTCTAGGCTACATATTGAGATTTTGTCAGCAAAACCCATGAAATATTCAAATCCACAACTTTAATAGGAAACTTCAATATACTTGTCTCATAGCTAGAAGAGACATTCACAAAAGTTAGTAGGGGCCAGGCATGGTGGTTCATGCCTTTAAGCTTAGCACTAAAAGAAAATGCCAGTAGGGGCAAAGATGTAAAAATATAATTAACCAATTAACAGATGTTCCATAGTTGTGTGTGTGTGTGTGTGTGTGTGTGTGTGTGTGTGTGTGTGTGTGAATTGACTGCAGAATATATGTTCTTTTTGAGAAGACACAGAACATTTTACAAAAGCTGCATTATTTGGAGCTATGAAGGAATTCTTAACACATTTTTGAAAGATCAAAATCATAACAAAAATTCTTTGGTGCCAGTGGTAGTAATTTATATAAATAGAAAAATGAAATCCTTATGTTTTAATATTACAAATTAAACATATAAATATCAGCAAGCCAAAGAAGAAGTTATATCATTATATATACACATATATATGTATGTATGTATATAAACATATATATAAACTCTCATATATGTATATATGCAAATATACATTCCACATTTAGGATGAAATGTCTAAACCTAACTACACAATAGAAATAAAGAAAGACTAAAAAAATCAGAAGACTAAGTAACCATTTTGAGAAATGTTGTGTGAAAAAACCTTTTCTGGGCAGATGCTATATATGCGTCTACCCATCCTAGATGGGAAATCCACAACAGACCAAATTACAGATACCACCAAAGTCAAATTTGGTGAGCCAATGAATTTTACTGAGATTATTTACAGGAGTATGGCTGAGAGTTATTTACTTACAGGAGCAGCAATGACTCAAAGACAGCTATACCACCAAAGTCTACCCCAGCATGGTGACAGCTCACAAAAGCTGAAACTTGGAGCTAACTGCACAGCCTGTGGGCAGATCAACAGGCTGGAGAGTGTCCCCTCTCAGTAACTCAGTTGGTGTAAACCTCTTCCAGGCAGCTCAGCTAGTTTCTACTTCTTCCAGGCAGCTGGTCTGGACTCAGAGTCTTCTTTGCAGCTTGACTTGTCTGAGAGGGAGGGACCTAGTGAATCTGCTCAGCTTCAGGGACTTTCTGAAGCTATTTGGAGTTGTTGACCTCTTTGCTTAAAGAACTTCCCTACAGGATAGAATACTGTAATCTCTGAGGAAACAGTTATACAGCAAGAAATTTAAAAAAAATAAACAGAACATTGAGCCCAAATAAATAATAAAGATAAAAGTATGTATTAATAAAATAAAATGGTATATAATAGAATGTACCATTGAAGAAACAATTGGTTTATTGACAAAAAAAAAAAAAAAAAAACAATGCTGAAAATCTCCTTTGGGAAAAGTTACAAACAATGCCAGAAATGAAAAATATCAACCCTAGAGATCTCACGAACATTGAAAAATAAGAGATTACAAAAACTAGATGCATAAAGCATATCCATACATAAGAGAGACTAAAATTAAATTTAAAAATATTTCACTGTTTAGAACCTTCCTTTAAAGCACACTACAGGTCCAGACAATTTTGCTATGAATTCTATAAAAGTTTCCAAGGACAAATAAGGCCATGATCATCCTATTTCCTTTTAAGTCTCCAAAAAGAATGTACAGCAAACATTCAGTATATTATTGTTGAAACAGAGTGAATTAATGAATACTTCATATGCAACTGACTCTAAGAACAGATGTGGGTTTTCTAGCAGATTCCTTCTGGTATTTTTTTTTTTAAGAACAGGGTCTCCCTGCTTGGACCAGGAGCCACACTAGCTGCCACAACTGCAGATAGACTGTTCTCCCTACCACAGACTCCCTGCACTCTCATAGTGTCCCCCTCCTGTCTCTAATCCTCCTTCTCCTCTGCATTGCTCCCTTGCCCCAACCCTCAACTCTAGTGGAGCCTCCCTGTTTGGACCAGAGGCCACTCCAGCTGCCACAACTCCAGAGGCTCCCTGCTTGGACCAAGGTCACCACACCCTCCACTACTCCAAAAGCCAAACTAGCCTCTAGAACTCCAGGGGAGACTCTCTGCAGGACTGAGAGCCCACATCCTCCAAATCCCCACCCACCAACTCCAGAGGAAAACCCCAGCCCTACCCCAAGCCAAGATGACAAGAAGACCAGAGAAGAAACAGAACCTAAGGAACTAAACTATCATCCAATAAATAAAGACTCAGGAACTGGCACCTAAACTTATAATTTCTCAAAGCACAGATGCTGCCTAAATGCCAGTGTAAGAACACCATCAAGAACAACCGGGGCAGTATGTCACACCAGAGTCCAACTGTCTTTCTACAAAAAGCCCTGAACACTCTGACACAGCCAAAGCAGGAGAAAAAGACCTTACAACCAACTTTATGGAGATAATAGAGGTCCTTAAAGAAGAAATGAATAAATCCCTCAAAGAAATCGATGAAAGACAAATGATTGGAAGAATTGAACAAAATCATTAAAGAAACACAGAAAAATACAAATAATTAGAAGAAATGAATAAATCCCAGAAAGAAAACTGAGATGAAACAAACAATTGAAGGAAACAAACAAAATTGTCCAAGACCTGAAAATAGAAATAGAAGTCATGAAGAAAACATAAACTGAGGGAACTTTGGCAATGAATAACCTAGAAAAGCAATCAGGAACTACAAAAGCAAGCTATAGCAACAGAATACAAGAGATGAAAGAGAGAATCTCAGGGAGTTGAAGATACTATAGATGAAATAGATATGTCAGTGAAGAAAAATATTAATTACAAAAATTCCTGACAAAACATCCAGGAAATCTGAAACACTATGAAAAGACCAAATTTCAGAATACTAGGAATAGAGGAAAGAAAAGATTCCCAGCTCAATAGCCCAGAAAATATTTTCAACAAAATCAGCAAAGAAAATTTCACAAATATAAAGAAAGAGATGCCTATAAAGTTACAATGAGCTTATAGAACACCAAATAGACTGGACCAGAAAAGAAAGTCCCCTTGTCACATAATAATCAAAACACTAAACATACAGAACAAAACAAAAAAAAAAGAATACTAAAAGCTGCAAGGGAAAACAACAAGCAACATACAAAAGCAAACCTATTAGAATTATACCCGGCTTCTTAATGAAGATTTACAGTACTTTGGACTCTAAGGCAACACAGATGCCAGCCCAGACTATTATACCCAGCAAAACTGTCAATAACCATAGACAGAGAAAACAAAATATTTCATGATAAATCCAAATCTAAATAATATCTGTCTACAAATCCTGCCATACAGAAGGTACTAGAAGGAAAACTCCAAGCCAAGGAGTTTTCAGGAAAATATAGGAAATAAATAATCTCACACCATCATAATCATTAGAAGGGAAAACACACACACACACACACACACACACACACACACACACACACACACATCACAAACAACAACAAAATAACAGAACCTAACAATCATTGGTCATCGATATGCCTCAATATTAATGGTCTCAATTCCCCAATAAAAAGACACAGATTAACAGAATGGATGCAAAAACAGAATTTATCCGTCTGCTGCATACAAGAAACACAACTCAACCTCAGAAATAAACATTACCTCAGAGTAAAGTGTTGGGAAAAGATTTACCAAGCAAATGTACCTAAAAAACAAGCTGATGCAGCCATTCTAATATCCAACAAAATAGACTTCAAACCTAAATTAATCAAAAGAGATGGGGAAGGACATTTTATACTCATCAAAGGGAAAATCCACCAAGATGACATGTCAATTCTTAGCATCTATGTCCCTAACACAAGGGCTCCCATGTTTATAAAAGAAACATTACTAAAGCTAAAAACACACATTGACTCTCACACACTGATAGGGGGAGATTTCAATACCCCACTCTAGCTAACTGACAGGTCATCCAGACAGAGAAATTAAACAGAAACATGGGAGCTAACAGATGTTATAAACCAAATGAACCTAACAGGTATTTACAGAACATTTCACCTACACACAAAAAGATATGCCTTTTTCTCACATCTTCACAGAACCTTCTCCAAAATTGACCACATGCTTGGCCACAAAGCAAGCCTCAATAAATACGAAAATATTTGAAATAACCCCTTGCATCCTAACAGACCATCATGGATTAAAGCTGTACTTCAACAACAACAGCAACAACAGAAGGCCTACAAATTCATGGAAACTGAACAGCTCTCTATTGAATGATGACTGGGTCAAGACAGAAATAAAGAAAAAAATGAGAGACTTTCTAGAATTCAATAAAAAGTAATCCACAACATAGCCAAACTTATGGGACACAATGAAAGCAGTGCTGAGGGGAAATTCCTAACACAAAGTGCCTACCAAAAAGAGTGGAGACATCACATACTAGCAAATTAAGAGCACATCTGAAAGCCCTAGAACAAAAAGAAGCAAGCATATGCAAGGAAAGTAGATGGCAAGAAATAATCAAACTGGGGGCTGAAATCAATAAAATAGAAACAGAACAATTCAAAGAATCAATGAAACAAAGAGTTGGCTCTTTGAGGAAATCAAGAAGATAGACAAACCTCTAGCCAAACTAATTAAAAGATACAGAGAATATATCCAAATCAACAAAATCAGAAACAAAAAGGGGATATAACCACAGACACAGAGGAAATCCAAAGAATCATTATGTCATACTTTAAAAACCTGTACTTCACAAAATTGGAAAATCTAAAAGAAACAAATAACTTTCTTGGTAGATATCACCTACCAAAAAGTTAAACCAAGATCAGATAAACAAGTTAACAGACCTATAACCCCCAAAGAAATAGAAGAGGTCATTAAATAAAAAAAAAAAATTAAATATTTTTAAAAGCCCAGGGCCATATGGTTTTAGCTCAGAATTCTGTCAGACATTCAAAGAAGAACACCAGCACTCCTCAAGTTATTTCACAAAATAGAAGCAGAAGGAACACTGCCAAACTCATTCGATGAGGCCACAGTTACACTGATACCCAAACCACACAAAGACTCAATAAAGAAAGAGAATTATAGACCAATTTCCCTCATGAACATAGATGCAAAAATACTCCATAAAATACTCTCAAACCAAATTCAAGAGAAGATCATCCACCATGATCAAGTAGGCTTCATCCCAAAGATGCAGAGATGGTTCAACATAGGAAAATCAGTCAATGCCATCCACCATATAAACAAACTGAAAGGGAAAAAAAAAACACATGATCATCTCACTAGATGCTGAGAAAGCTTTTGACAAAATCTAACACCCTTTCATCATAAAAGTATTGAGAGACTGGGGATCCAAGGGACATACCTAAATATAGTAAAGGCAATTTACAGCAAGCCCACAGCCAACATCAAATTAAAGGGAGAGAAACTCAAAGCAATTCCACTAAAATCAGGAACAAGACAAGGTTGTCCTCTCTTTCCATTCCTATTCAATATAGTACTTGAAGTCCTAGCTAGAGCAAGAAGACAATAGAAGGAGATCAAAGTGATATGAATTGGTAAGGAAGAAGTTAAAGTATCCTTATTTGCAAGTGATATGATAGTATATATAAACAATCCTAAAAACTCAACCAGGGAACTCCTACAGCTGATAAACAACTTCAGTGAAGTAGCTGGCTATAAGATCAACTCAAAAAAATCAGTAGCCCTCATATATGCAAATGAAAAATGGACTGAGAAAGAAATCAGGGAAACAACTTTCTTCACAACCACAGATAACATAAGGTATCTTGGGGTGACTAACCAAGCAAGTGAAAGACTTGTATGAGAAAATTTTAAGACCTTGAAGAGGGAAATTGAAGAAGAACTCAGAAGATAGAAAGATTTCCCATGCTCCTGGATTGGTTGGATTAACATAGTAAAAATGACCATCTTACTTAAAGCAATCTACAGATTCAATGCAATCCCTATCAAAATCCCAATACATATCCAACACAATCCCTATCAAAATCCCAAAACAATTCTTTACAGACCTTTCCAACTCCATATGGAAAAACAAAAACCCAGGATAGCTAAAATAATCCTGAAAAATAAAAGAACTTCCACAAGTATCAATATCCCTGATCTTAAGCTGTGCTACAGAGCCATAGTAATAAAAAAATCCTCCGTGATATTGCCATAAAAACAGACATGTTGATAAATGGAACCAAATTGAAGATCCAGACATAAATCCACACACCTATGAACATCTGATCTTCAATAAAGAAGCCAGAAACGTTCAACAGGAAAGAAGAAAGCATCTTTAACCAATGGTGCTTATCTAATTGGATATTTGCATGTAGAAGAATGCAAATAGATCCATATCTGTCTCTGGGCACAAAAGTCAGATCCAAATGGATCAAAGACCTCAACATAAAACCAGATATACTGAACCTGATAGAAGAAAAAGTGGTGAATAGCCTTGAGCACATTGGCGCAGGAGACAACTTCCTGAACAGAACACTGATAGCTCAGGCGCTAAGATCAGCAATTAATAAATGGGACCTCATGAAACTGAAAAGCTTCTGTAAGGTAAAGAACACTGTCAATATGACAAAATGGCGGCTTTTCTCCAACTCCAATTCCAACAGAGGGCTAATATCCAAAATATATAAAGAACTCAAGAAACTAGACATCAACAAAACCAATAACCTAATTTTAAAATGGGGTGCAGATCTAAACAATGAATTCTCAAAAAAAGAAATCTCAAATGGCTGAGAAACACTTAAAGAAATGTTCAACATCCTTAGTCATCCAGGAAATGCAAACCAAAATGTGGATGCAAGGGGAACATTCTACATTGCTGGTGGGAGTGCAAACTTGTGCAGCCACTATGAAAATCAAAATGGCGATTCCTCAGGAAATTGGAAATCAACCTACCTACAGACCCAGCTATATCACTCCTGGGCAACTACCCAAAGGGCTTTCCATCCGACCACAAGGACACTTGCTCAACTATGTTTACAGCAGCTTTGTTCATAATAGCCAGAAATTGAAAACAACCTAGATGCCCTTCAACTGAAGAATGGATAAAGAAATTGTGGCACATCTACACATCATAGCACTGCTCAGCTATCTTTTTTTTTTTAATGACTACATGAATTTTGCAGCCAAATGGATAGAACTAGAAAAAAAATCATCCTGAGTATGATAACCAGTCCTAGAAAAACACACATGGTATGAACTCACATGGATTTTAACTGTTAAGCAAAGGACAAAGGTACTGCAATACATAGACCCAGAGAGACTATGCAACAAGGAAGGCCCCAGTGTGGACACAGGGATTCCCCTAGTAAATGGAAAATAGAATAGAAGATGGTAAAGAGGAAATAGAACAGATGATGCAGGAGTGACTGGGAAAGATGGGAATGGGAAGAGAAGGGGCCAGGAGGAGGGAGAGGGATGGAGGGAGAGACTACATGGAGAGATGACCAGAATTGGAGGACATGTAGGGGAGAATCAGGAGACCTAGAGCAGTGGAAACTCACTGGAATCAGTGAAGGAGACCCTAGAAAAGACCTCTAGTAATGGGGGATAGGGAGCCTAAACAGGCCATCTCCTGTAACCAGGCAAGGCTCCCAATGGTGGGACTGGGACACCAGTTCAGCCACAAAAACTTCAACCTATGGCCTATCCTCCCTGCAGGATCCACTGGAACAATGGAAGGGTGGAATACCATGCTAAAGGAGGGAACCCATGATTGATGCTCCAGGGCAGGCCAGGAATTAGAGACTGGACAGTCAGGAAAGGACTTCTAAAGTTATTCTGCTCTTTTCATAGATTGGTGCCTAGCCCAATCTTCATCAGAGATGCTTCCTCCAGCAGTCAATGGGAGCAGACTCAGAGGCTCAAGGCCAACTAAAGTACAGAGCTCCAGAAACCTACAGAAGAGTTGGAGGAGGGGATGTGAGGACCAGAGGGTCAAGGACACCAGTACAAACCTCACGGAGCCAACTGACAGCACTCTTAGAGGCTCACAGAACCTGAAGCAGCAGACATAGAACCTGCTGGCCCCCCAATTATGTCTTGAGGTTGCCTGACTTGGTGACCTTGTAGAACTCATACAGATTGGAGTATGAGGGGTTGTCTCTGAACCCTTCCTCTGCCCTTGGGAGCCTTCTTCTCCTGCTGGGTTGCTTAGTCGACCCTTGAAGTAGGGCATAGTGTCTGACCCTGTTCCATCCTGTAGTGCCATTGTTGAGCAGTAACCCTGGGAGGACTGCTTTTTCTTGGGGAGAGGTAGGGGTGGAAGTGGGAGTATAGATGTAGACCTTAGAAAGAGGGGGAAAAGGGGGGATCTGGGAAGAATGGAGGATGTGGGGGAAGGGTGTTGGGATGTACTATATGAGAGAAGGAAAATTCTAAACATGTGAAACTTTAAAAAATAAAAAAGTAGCCCCAACTGTTCTATCCTTAAACTCCTGATCTTCCTGCCTCTACTTTCCAAGTCAAGTGCTGGGACTGTAGGCATAGGTCATCATGTCCAGCACACATTCAAACTTTAAACGGCCATTGCTAGTAATTGGGACCATAAGTAGTCGCATCCATAGAACCTTGAGCTTCCTGGACTTTGGCAACCTAGTAAATGCATGCTGGCTCCCTTAAATCGTTATAATTAATTCTAACTCCTAAAAACACCTTATCTCCTGACACTAGTGTTTGCTACACTTACAACTTATGGGAAGTTATTGCAAACAGGCATAAAAGCCACCAAAGGCAATGTATCAAGAGTTAAAAGCTTTGATGCAGTTAGAAATACAGTTTTCTTGCTGAGCAGACTTCAAAGCCAAGCAAAAAACCTCCATCTTTGTGGTGAGCAAATAAGGTTCCTAAAATAAAATGTGCAGACAGTGATATTTATTTACAAGCGCCCTGTGACACCCTTCTAAGACACGCTATGTGATGGTGATTTTAGAGCCACCAGCAGAACCAGAGCAATCACTCTGTTAAAAGATTGGCTTCCCTGATGGCTTCCCTAAATTTGTGACCTTTCCTACTCTTGCAACTAATCTTCAACTCCAGAGTGAATCCAAATTAATTTGGCTATGCCTTCATATCTTGTTTTCTCTATCTGCAAAAGTTATCTACTAATCCTATGTGAAAATAGAATCTATAGAGACTTCATATTCTTAATATACTCTAATGATCAGGTTATCTCCCTCATTAGCCAGAAAAAGAAGAAATAAAAAATCTTTTTTTTTTTTCAATTGGTTGAAAGACATGGCCAAGTTGTGAACTATGACTGGAACTGGGACAACGCTAGAGTATTAGAATATTAATATTTTTAGTATTAAACTTATATAAAAATAACAAGCAAAAGGGTAGTGGAAGTCTGTCTTGTAGGTGAGAAGTGTTCAGTGTCTGCATCCCTACTTGAAGAAGGCAAGAGGAGTCCAAATGAGTAAGAGACAACGGCGAGAAAGGTCACATAAGGACTCTAGACGCAGTAAGAAATGAAGAAGACACCAGGGCTCTGTCCTTTGTAGTCTTAAGTTCAAATGGCAGCTATGTTACATGAAATAATGTAGGCAGGTTACCAACTTTTACTCAGCCTCAGTTTCTTCACTTTCCAAAAGAGGGTGAGTGCCATCTCAAAAGCTTCCGTAAGACATTATGTAGTATCTACAGAAGTCATCTGGCCTACAATAGTAACCATGAGACATTAGGTAGTATCTGTAGAAATCATTCAGCCCACCATGGTAACCAGGAGACATTATACAGTATCTATAGAAAAATCATACAGCCCACAATAGTAACTCAATAAATGGCAGCCATTCACTGGAATCTTCCTTAGTAAAAAATGAAGAAAAGAGCCATGGAGATGGATGGGTGGGCAAAGGGATTGCTGTGCAGCTGTGAGGATCTGAGTTTGGATCCCTGATGCTCACAATGTTAACTAGGTACAGCAGCACACAGTACAGTAACTCCGAGATGCCAAGGACGAAGACAGCAGATCCCAGAGGGTGCTGGCCCACCAGCCTCACAGAAACTGTGAGGTTCTATGAGAGCAATAGAGAAAAATATCCAAAGTGGAACTTTGGCCTCTGTACCCACACATAGGTGAGTGCACCCCCCGACACACACACACACACACACACACACACACACACATACACACACACAATGAAGAAAAGAGAAAGAACTAATAAAGCATGTTCCTAAACATTAATGTCTCTCTCAGGGACATTTCATACATCCAGGGAACCTAAAAACCATAAAAAAGAAATGAGCTTGGCAGATGTATGGCTGGTCCCTGGGACTTTATCTCATATTCCCCAATCAGCATCATCTAATAAACCAAATGTTATCAACTCTGTATCACAGTGAAAATAAATTTCAGAACCCTGTGGGAAAAGAGAGGAAGGAGTGGGGTAAAGGAGGAAGGAAAAGAGAAAGGAAGAAAGAAAATACTTCATCGGAATGAGTTTGTTCCCGAAAAGAATGATATGGGACTATTTTTTTCTATATTCCATACAAAAGTGAAGACTAGTCTGCTTTGCCAACTTCTGTGTGCCCAGGGGGTAACATAGCATCTAAACTCATAGATATTTAATAACTAATTGTTGAAAGTAAAAATGAGTAAATGAATGCATGTTGCATATATCATTGGAGTCATAAATATTCAGTCTTATAACCAAGAGCTTAGAAACACAGAGGACTTTGAAGCATTAACTCTGAGAACCAGCAACTTGATTTCCAGATATAAAGGACCCTGGTTGCACCCAGTAGTTATCACGTAGCCATCTCTCTAGTACCACAACATGTTTTTTTTGTTTTTTTTTTTTTTTCAAGTATGTGATTTGCAGGTCCTGTAAAGTGGCCTCAACCTCAGATCTCCCTATGCCTGTGTTTTCCGTTGCCTTATAACACTGGTAGACATTAAAATTCAAGAAAGTCTGTTTAGAGACTCCGTGTTGCATACAAAAGAAAAATCAAAAGCAGAGCTAAGCAATTGGGAATCCATCAATATAGCGTCTGCTCTTATTACTGGAGGAGGGATACGTAATCTTATTATTTGGTTTCGGAAAAGAACAGGAGCCCAGTGGTAAAATTCAAAGCAGACAGTATATATAGCCACAGATAGGGTGAGGGTAAGTTAGCAAGCGATGGTACACTGTCTCAGTTTCAAATCTCAGCAGAAGTTTACCTGTCAATAAGTATGACTAGTAGGCCAGCGGTGGTGCACGCCTTTAATCCCAACACTTGGGGAGTAGGGGGCAGAGGCAAGTGGATCGCTATGAGTTTGAGGCCAGCCTGGTCTATAGAGTGAGTTCCAGGGCATCCATAGTTACAACAAAGAAACCCTGTCTCGAAAACAACAACAACAAAGTATGACTACTTGATCATAACAGTGTAAGAGTATTTATCTTATGTATGTTTATCAGCACTTTTAACCTATAGAAAATAGCTCAAATGCCTCATCAAATATACAAAGGCTACAGTAATTTTTTCCCCCTTTGGTTGCGTCTCAGAAATGTGTGTTTTCAGGCAAGGGGTAAGATTCATTGTGAAGTATGTGCAAAGCCGTGAGTTCAGTGTGTGGAATCATTGAAAACCTTTTTCTTAGATGTGGATTTGTGTTTGGAGCCTCTTTCTTAAACAGTTTTCATAAACACAGATGTGAGGTTAGAGGTCACTGTAGGAGGCTAAGGGGATGCTCACTGGTCATGAGTGGTCGCTGCTCTTTCGAGGACTGGAGTTTGGTTCCCAGCACCCACATCAGGAGCCTCACTACCACCAGTAACTCTAGTTCCAGGGGATCTGGATTCCTCTTCCAGCCTCCATGGGCACTGGAACACAGGTCCACATAGCCACGCAGAGACACATGTATGTAAACACAACAAGAAATAATGAAAGAAACCTAATGGAGTTAATTTCGTATATAAACATGGTTGAGTATGCCTGACCCTACACGCAGTGATGACACTGCTTCTCCATCTCTACCTGCCTTCCCTCTGAGGCAGGATTTTCCTCCCTAAACTAATGAGGACTATGAAGAGCGATCTCATCTCCTGGGCAGCTATCAAAAGTAAAGTGATTTAAGGGTGGTAATTACATTACAAAAGTTTATACATCATTTGTGCACCATGCAGGAAAAAATACATAGTCTATTACCGCTGTTATTAAACCCCAAAGACTCACCGGGTGAGAATATAAAGATCAACCACTTGTTTGGGTGATTAACTCACTCTTTCCCATAGCTTCCATTCAGTCTTCGTTTGATTCTCTTTCTTATAGGTGACAGCAACATAGTGGGAAGAGGCTACTGAAAGGTGATGCCAATTATTTGCCAAAAGTAATTATTTCATAATCACATTAATATCTAATTTGCAGCCAGTAGATCGTTAAAGTGCCAATTATACATCTCTGCTTTAATGTATTCATAAAAAAACAATCATGCATTTATTGCCTTTATAATTCCTGAGATAATTATACAGCAGGCTGAAGGTATATTTCTTCAGTGACTCAGCCAACTCAGTGATCACATAGAAGGCTCCTATGGTTAGGAAATTAACCTACCAGAACTGACTCATTAGGGCTAAAACTAATTATCCTCTGCTACTTCCTGTGAAGGTCCATAGGGTCACTCCATAGAATGCAGTAGTAAGGAAGGATGGCTTTGCCGTGCTGTAAAATTGTGAAAATGTCAGAACTTTGGACTGGAAAAGCCAATGAGTGTTCAGAGTTTAATGGGTTGCTCTGCAGGCGGTTGGAAGATACGAATGCTGAGAGAAATGGAGACAATGGAGTGGGGGCTTGTGAAGTGAAGCGAAGGCTCTATCAGGTCATTTGTGAAATATTTTAGGTTAAGTATGAGGTTGTTGGTCAGCTGGTCAACTGAGGATGAAGAATCCGCTGTGATTAACAAGAGATGAACACCACTGATGCAAAATCTTCTGGGAAGTGTTTTGTCAGGGTCATCATACGAAAGCTGTGGTCTAATAAGCAACAAGGCTACCTCTGAAGCTGGCAGCTGAACTTGGCAATGCATAAGAGTTTCCCACGTGAGAACTGCTGTTGGAAATCCGCAGGGGGGCGGTGCTCATGGAAAGAAGCTGAGTCCCAGCACTGCGTAGCAGGATCAGACTCCTGAAATAGACCAGCAGGGGCCATTAGTGAAGGTGCAGACAGTTGAAGTGGAGACCCAGAATACTGGGAATGTCAGGACCACAAAATATCTGCCAAAGACAGTGGTAGATATGGAGTGGAGCTGGTGCAAGGCTTCCAGACAAGGTCTGTGTGCTGTCGCTGGCAGAGCTGGAGACATGGGGTCACACAAAGCCCTTTCTATCCCAAAAGATCATGAGTGTTAGACACTGAGCTACCGGGATTTATACAGATGGATTTTGAGCTGCCTTTAATTTGATTGTTCCTATGCCCTAATTCTTCCCTTTTGGAATAAGAAAGTATTTAACTTATTTTATCTTACAGGAGCCCAATGGTAAGAAACTGGATATTTTAGAGATATGTTTAAGTTTTAATGCTTTGAGATTTTTAAAGTTTGTGGGGCTTTAAAAGTTGTATTTCATATTATGATATTAACATGAACTCTTGGGGACAAATAAGAAATAAAAAGTTATGGCTTAGAATGATGTGTTTGTGTCAAGTTGGCAAGGGGTAGTTATGCTACTTAGTTTTTATTGTCAACTGGACACAACCTAGAGACATCTGGGAACCTCAAGTGAAGAGTTACCTCCATCAGGTTGGCCTGTAAGTATCTGTGGGCATGTTCTTGCTTGTCGATCGATACAGGAGGGTTCATCCTACTGTGGGCTATGCCACTTCCTGGAAGGTGGTCCGGGGTAGTATAAGAAAGTTGATTAGTATAACCCCAGAAGAATGCCAGTAAACAGAGTTCCCTCATGATTTCTTCTTCAGTTCCTGCTTGAGCTCCTACCTTGAGGCCTTCAGTGAAGGATCTGACCTGGAAATTGTAAGATGAAATAGGCCTCTTCTTCCCCCAAGTTGCTTTTGTTCTGAGTGGTTTATCACAGGAATGGAAAACAAATTACACTGTAAGTCTGTTCTTCCATTCTTCCCTACTGAGAGTCATATAGAAAGAATTTTCTTCTCGGGAACAATAAGATGATTTACAGGTTGGTGAATAGGTCACATATTCTCCAAAAGCAACAGCAAAGGATTTTATTTATAGGCTACCAAAGAGTAATATTCATTGCAGTGTATCTTATCTCTTGTGGGCAGGCAGAAGCTTCTCTGCAGTCTGGAGAAGGGCACCAGAAGGGCTGAAAGTACAGACTGGACATAATGTTTGCAGGGCATGGTTTCATTGTAAAATTCTGTGAATTCTCAAATCATATGACTCCTCTTTAACATAGACATAGATATCCATTCTTCTGAGAAACAGGAATTGTCTAAGGAGCCTTTACTTTGGGTTTTCTGCCTTCTCTACTTTAAATATAAAAAAAGTCTCAACTCAATTGAAGTGTCCTTTTCTTATCATAAAAGTATGATATTACATGTCTTTCTGTTCTCTCATATCTAAACTTGCCATATTAAAACTGAAGCAATGATATCAAGCATCATGTAGCACAGGAGAAAGATATTTCAGTATATTGCGGCTGCAATCTTTCCTTTGGAAGGAATCTATGCAAGTCCTTCTCCGCTGCCCCAATCTTGTGATGCTCGTTTATTTGTCCTTGTATTGTTCTAGAACAGTATTGTCCACAGGACAATCCACACTACTGTTTTTATAAATAAAGTTTTATCAGAACACAGCCACACACACACGTTTGTTCACCTATTACCTATGCCAGCTCTCCCTCTTTATTAGAACGTTGAGTAGCTACAACAAAGCCTAAAATATTTAGTGTCTGACCCATTTAAAAAAAAAAGTTTGCCAATGACTTTTGTAGCCTTTCTACAGCAGGTGAGCGTGGGGAATAGTTTCACAGCCTTGGATGCTTGTTGTTTTGAGTTATGAATATCCCCTCACTTCTAATAATGCTCTGAGGAGCCTTGCTCCTTTACCTGCTTGCAGTGTGTACACAGCCCTCTCCAAACAATGCACATTACAACCTCAGAATCCCTCAGACTCTACTGCATCAGGCAACATATAAACCCCTCTCTGAACATCAGTGTATGTTTCTCTGACCCTAACAACAATCAAATTTAGACGATTCTTATTCAACTATAGTCCCAATGTATCTGGTTACAAAGGATAGAAATGTTGATCTGGCCAGAACTGGTTTGGGGTGCATGTACATACAGTAAGGTAAAATGTATCCCTAAAAAGTGAGCTTTTAGGGAGAATCCCTATTTACCATCTTATGCCTGTGCATGATTGAGCACACACATGATTGGAGTCACATGCATTATGGTAAGAGACTTGAACAATAAGGAAAATGAATATATGGTTTCATTATCAATCGAAATAGAGAACCACCCAAAATATGCCTCTTACTAGCCAGCCCTCTTTTCTTTCTCACCATAAAAAGAAACTCCAGGCTGTACTCTGCGGCTCGTGGGTACCCTCACTCAGGTGGCCCAGTATCAACCTTGACAGTGTGTCCCTCTCTAACATGCAGTATTGCTCCATTCCAAGCAAAGTGCCCTTGCTATTTGGCAAATCTGTGAGAGCCCTTATTTCAACCCCATGAGTACAAGGCCAAGAACCTCCAATCCCAGCAGTAGCAGTTCTGTTTGGCTTTGTTTTATATATTTATTTATTAATCTAACTTATTAGAAAGACTTCTTCCCCACAAATAATGGCATTTTATATTATTCTTCTTGGTTCTGTTGGCTTTGTTTTATGGACGCAGTATCTCACTAGGTAAACCAGACTTGTCTCAAATTTCCAATGACCCTCCTGCCTCAACCTCCTAGGAGTATAGGCGTACGATACCGCCAAACCGAGCTAATTCTTACCTCGCTTAATGCTTATTTTTCTTTTCCTCTGCATTATTGTTTGTAAATTACAGTTTCTTAGCTGAATGTGACAGTAATGCAGGCACTGAGGAGTCTGAGGCAGAAGGATTATGAATTCAAAACTGGCCTGGGATTATAACAAAATTCGGAGTCAAAAATAAACAAACAAACAAAGCATATTTTTAGCTAATGAAATTCAACTTACGGAAATATTTCATGCATGGTCTCCCACGCGACTTTGATAGAGATTTCCCCCCAGAGAAACTCACAAAACACTCCATGATAATTTTTTGTCCTATAGCCTGGGAAAGAGTCACTCTCTAGCTAGGTCCCAAAAAGTGCAATCATCCCTCCATGTAATAGCTACTTAATGAAGACAGGTGCTGTGTACCAAGTCCTGTTTTGAAAAACACAGAAATAGATTTTAAAAGGCATGGGGACCCTTCCCCATACAAAAACTTACAGCCTAGGAAAGAGAACGCCTGCTGCTTCAAGGGCAAGGGAAACACCACATTGTGCAAGCAGTGTTTGCTTCAACAGACATCTTCTTGTGGCATGACAAGAACTCTTTTCACAGCTTCGTAGCCGAGTTCATTTGCATCCCATAACAAGCCTGTGATGCCAAATCTGACTTTATCCCCGTTTTGAAGATATAGGAAGTGAGTGGGGTGTAAATCAAGGATGAGACTAAGCAAAGGCTTAGTCATAAGGTCCAAGTAGGCCATTATCAAGAAGCAACAGCTAAGCTTTGACCACCATCGGTCTAATGGAGGCTGTTTGTATGTGCATCTCTGTGTGTGTATCTATGCCTCCATGTACCTGTGTGCCTATGCATCTATATCTCTGTGTGTGTGCTGGGAACAAACCCATAACCTTGCACACACCGAGCAAGCACTCTACTCCAAGAACTACCCCACAACCACGGTTCTAGACCCTTAACAACATTTTCAGTATTGTCTTTCATTTCTATTTCCTATGACCTCAGAGCAGACACTGCTCCTATATGGGTCCCACCTGACTCCCTACTCCCATGGCTTGTGTGATGTAGACTCGAAGTCACTCTCCAGCACCTGCCTGCTTTTTGTTGCAGGGAGGAAGATGGGTGGGCACCTAATTTAAGACCTGAAGATGTCCAGGTTTCCCAGATAAAAACTCTCTTATCAGAGAGAAGCCTCTTTAAAATGAAAGGGGTTTGCTCAGCTGTGCTGTAGTGGAGCTGGTACTGGGATCGAAGCATACTGTCTTTTAGCAAAACTAATGGCAGCTATTTCTAACTCTTAGGTAAAAGGTGGAAATCCCCTCCAAACTACACTAGTGTAATTGGGGGGAGGGGCTTAATTTTGGGATCTTAAAAGAAAAATGTCACTGGTGTTTGAACAATCGTAGACGTGAGCAGGTGAGATCTTGAGGGTTGGGCTGCCCCACATACTGAAGTGAAGACAACGTTGAGGGAGTTCTAAAAAGAGATGGGGCCTTGGGATGCTTGAAGATGGCAGAGGTGTGAGCATGGCTGTATTAATACCTCAGGTTGTTCTTAAAAATACCACAGACCGGATCATTCAAACAACAGGAATGTGCTTGCTCGTGCTTCTGGAGGCTAGTGAGTGCAAGACCCAGGCCAGCAGGGTCTAGGCTCCAGGTGGCCCCTCTTTCTGGCTTGTAGAGGACTGCCTTCTCATTTTTTAAATTTGTTTGCTTGTTTACTGGACACGTGTTCATGTCGAGAAGGAATTCTTCTTTTTTCATCTTTCTATAATTTAGGTTTCCACCCTTATGGCCTCACTTAAACTTAATAGGCTTCTAAAAGTTCATCCTAAGAATACAGTCACATTGAAGGTTAAGACTTTCGTCTAAGAATCTGGGGAAGAACACGCATTAGCCCATAACACCAACATGGGGTTGGGGTCAAGGAGATTGTCCGCGTATTGTGCGTAGGGAAAGGAAACTGACTAGGGAGGCATTCCCTGCAGTGAGCTGGGGCTTTGACCATGGAGCCTGTGATGCAAATAAGTTTAGTTGTTTGCTGTACTGTGTGATCCTGGGGAAGGACAGCAGTTCTAAGGGACTCAGAAGCAGCTTTGGGAACAAGAGGTCGGGAGAGATAAGGCTGGTAAGAGAAGGCTAGTTATAATAACAGCCCCCTAATAAAAGGCACTGTCAAGATCGGGAAAGAATTAAAACGATCTCTATTCGCTGATAGCATCATCTCATATATAAAAATCCTAAGGAGTGCACAATAAAACTATCAGAAGTAATAAGCGAGTTCCACAGTTATGAAATATAAGTTCAATATACGAAAGGTTGTGTTTATATATACTAGCAATGAGCAATCCAAAATTGAAATTAAGAAAATAGATCATCTCCAAACATCAAAGTGACAAAGGTTCTTAGGAAGAAAGTTAACAGAAATATGAGATGTGTACAATGAAAATTATGTATCGCATGTAAACCAAAGAACATTTATGGGAATTTCGGAATCCAATTAAGAAGTGTCAGTATTAAGGTGAGCATGAAGCAGAGGGCTGCTACACTGAAACGGAGAAGATTCTTCCCCTTTACCTGAATCAGCTCCATCCCCAAGCTCAAAACCCATTCAATGCCCCAGCTGGTGATTTCTGCTGTAAGGGGGAGAAATAGGTACTATGAGTCCAGCAGTCCAGATTTTTGGAGAAGCTATGTTTCTGTCTGTTTCTAGTCAGAGCACTCATGAAATGAGTGTGGATCAGATGCCTTGGGAACTACTGAGAAAGAAAACAGAGCAGGGCTGTTTGCTGGGGACATCATGGCTCAGAGTGGTCAGAAAAGCCCATTAAAACACAAATCTTTTCCTTCAGGAGAGGAGAAGATCAGAACATGCCTCCCACACTCCAAACTCTCAGAGCACTGCTCCAAGGAAGAAGCATCATCTGTCTTGTATGGACAAGGGATACTCGTAGGATGGTGGTATGCTTTGAAAGTCTGGTAGCTCTTGAGGGCAAAGAGTGGGGTGATTCCGGAACCAGAGAATGCACAGTGCTACAGAGAAATACCAGAGAGAGCAAGAGATTACACACTTCTCAAAATGAAGCCAGATGGATTCACTTGAGAAATTATTCATATAGACACAAAGAGGTTAGACCCCGTCCAGGAGGATTTAGAAGCCTCAGTTATCTCAAACCAAACTTGTAAGTAAGGATATTCCCCTGTACAAAGCCACTCTGTAAAAGCCGTTGGAGGTAACTGCTTCAAATGCACAGATCCAAATGCAGTGCTATAACATATACAAAGGAACAAGAAAATGTGGTCAAATATTAAAAGTGAAATATATATATATATATATATATATACATACATATATATATATATATATATATGTATACATATATCTATATATACCCAGAAACTGATTATTACCATTACTTAGAAGTGTCCACCAAAGATCATATGTAAAATTTTTAATGCTCAAATTTACATGCTAATGAAATCAATCAAAGGTCTGAGTAGTACTTAGGACTAGATGAAATCATGAGAATGAGAGCCCTATAACTGAATCTGTGGCTTTATAAGAAGAGGAGAAGAGGTCTGATCTATCCTGCTTTCTCGGTCTCATCGTGTAATGTTTTGACCGTATGATGTGCTTCTTACCAAACTGTAAGAACATACAGAAGTCGTGCTTTCTGACTTACAGCCCCAACCCGTGAACCAAACAAACCTCTATTTGTACAAGGGACCCAATCTCTACTATTCATATCACACGAACAGAAAACGGACACGTCAGTGCCAGAGGAATGGATGTAAATTAATCGCCTGACTAAGAATAGAAAATTGCCGTCGTACGATTCTTAGTGAGGTCAAGAAGACAACGAGCAAACAGAACAAAAATATCAACAGAGATAGAAATAAAGTCAAAAATGCTCGCAGATGACAAATACAATACGTCTGAAGTTTCCGCAGAAGGGTTTCGACAGTAGGCGTGTTCAAACGTGGGAAAGAATCTGCAAACTTGAAGGTAGGTCACATCCGAAGGGGGAAAAGAACACAAATAAGCAGAGTGAAGAAAAGCAGTGTGACTTACGGGGCCGCGATCAGGCACATGGATTGCGGGAGTCTCTGCAGGAGAAGCTGTAACAGCAGGGAGCTGACTAAGAAAGCAATGGTAGAAAACCCCTTAAATCAGGGAATGAAATAAACCTCCAAATCAAGAAACCCTGTATCCTTATTACATGAACACAAAGAGATCTATACTGAGACCCGAAATCCAATCGTCAAAGTCAAAGAAAAAAAAAATGAAAGCAGAAAGAAAGAAGGAGTTTGCCAGTGTAAGGGAATGCCTTTAAGATCACTGGTGGATTTGTCAGCAGAAACCTAGCAGGCAGGCTAGAATGGAGTTTGATAATATATTCAAAGCACTGAAAGAATAAACTACCAACCAAAATATGATGGCTAGCAATATATCCCCCTTTTAAAATTAAAAAAAAATATATTTTCTCCAATAAACAAAGGTCTCATCACCATTAGTCCTGCCATTTGAAAAGAAATCAAAATACATCAAATGGGGGCGGGACACTGGGGAGATACCTCAGTGGTTAAGAGATCATATTGTTCTCAGATGACCTGCATTCAGATTCACAGCACTCATGTTGTGACTCACAACCGTCTGTAACTCCACTCTGTGGGATCCAATGCCTTCTTCTGGACTGCATGGGCACCTTCATTCATAAGCACCTACTACATTTACAGACATACACAAATATACATACTTCTAAAAATAAAATAATCTTTTCATAATGTGTCTAAAAAATAAAACACAAAGGAAGAGAGCAAAAGAGAAAGACAGATATTAAAGAAACTATTAGGCACATGGAAAATAATAGAATGGTAGTATTAAGTCTTTCTCTGTAAATAATTAAATTAAACATAAGTGGATTAAATGCCACAATCAAAAGATAGAACAGAGCTGGGCATGGTGACACACATCTTTAAGCATACTGAAGGTGGAGGCAGATGAACTTCTGAGAATTCTATGCTAGTCTTGTCTACATAATAAGTTTCAGGCCAGCGAGAGCTACATAGTGAGACACTGTTTTGTTTTGGGTGTTTTGTTTTGTTTTTTTAAAAAAGCTGGGTGGATTTAAGAGGTATCTTTTTTTATTTGGTGTATTTTTTCACTTCAGATTCTAACATCCGTGGCTGTATAGGAGCCAGAGAACAACTGGTGAGGGTAGGTTTTCACCTTCCACAATATGTGTCATCTCAGTGGCCCATTCACTATAAATTTTAAAACACACAGAATCTGAAAGTAAAAAATATAGAAAAAGGAATTTCATGCAAATGATAACCAATAGAAACCCTCAGGGGAGCAGCGTAGATTTATATCAGACAAAATAAACTTTAAGTCAAAAATACAAAGATTCTTATAAAATGATATAAATATCCATCTTCAGGAACACATAGCAACTACGAATGTATGTGCACCAAATACCAGAGTACCCAAATATATATGAAGCAAACATTGGCAGAACTGAAAGAAACAGACTTCAACACAGTAAAAGTAATTCAGTACCCCACTCTCAAAAATACATGGAAAATTCAGACAGAAGATTAATAAGTAAACTAAATAGTACATCACTACAGACCCAACAATCATACAAACACTTTCCATCCAACAATAACAAAATGGACATTCTTCTCAAGTTCACAGAAAATTACCCAGACTAGATCATGTTAGACCACAAAGCAAGTCTTAAAATTAAGAAAATTGAAATCATACTATGTGTATTTCCCAAGCACAAGGAAATCAAAGTAGAATTTAAGGACTGAAAGAAATCTGGGAAAATAACAAATGTGCAAAAACTAAACAACATACACTTGACTAACTAATAGATCAAAGAAGAAATTAAAAGCAAAGGACTGGGGGGTGGGGGCAGCTCAGTTGTTAAAATTCTTGCTTGTAAGCACAAGGACTTGAGTTCAACCCCCAGAACCCACATTGTAAAAGGGAGTGAGGAAGGGATGGAGTGAGGGAGGGAGAGAGGGAGGGAAGGAGGGAGGGAAGGAAGGAGGGGGGAGTTGGGAAGGATGGCACACACAGCAATCCAAGCACTGGGGAGTCAGAACCAAGTGTATCGCTGGGCTTGTTGGGCAGCCTAGCCTAGCCAATGTGTGCCACATCAGCAAGAGAGTATCCCTGAGGAACAGTATCTTAAGGTCTCTTCTGGCCTCCACACACATGCACACACATATACAAACACATGCACATACTCACAAACAAAGAGAAGCAAGCAAGATGGCTTAGCAGGTGAAGTGCTTGGTATACAAGCTTAGCTCCCTGAGCTTTCTCTCCAAAACCCACACAAAGACAGAAGGAGATACCCAACTCTACAAAGGTGTCCTCTGGCCTCCACATATGCACTGTGACAGGTGTCCCCACACATACTCATCAGGCTCACATGAACCATAAGGGGTCAATTATTCCTTTAGAAAACCCAAAGCTTAATGACAAAGCACTAGCCAAGCATATGTGAAGCCCTGGGTTTGATCCTCAGTGTGACATACATATAATTGGATCCTTATCCCACACCATATACAAAAATCAACTCTAATGAATAAAAAACTTAGACATAAAACAAGTACCAGAAAGAAGACATGAAGGAAATGTTCCTGACATTGATCTTGGCAAAGATTTCTTGGATATGACAACAAAAGCAGGACCAAGACAAGTGAGACTGAATAAAACTCAAAATCCTCTGCACAGCAAAGAAATGAGAAGCAACAATGAAGACACAACCTACAGAACAGGAAGAGATGTTTGCAAACGACAGCTTCAATAAAAGGTGAAAAATACAAAGTATACCAGGGACTAGTTATATATATATATATATATATATATATATGTATTTTTTTACATTAAAATAGATTAACTATTTTCAAATAGATGAAGTATTTTAGAAGATATATTTCCAAAGAAGACGCACAAGTAGCCAAAATATATCTGGAAAGATATAAGAGATAACTACTTAACTAGAAAATACAAATTAAAACCATGATGCAGCATAAACTTCACACACGACAGAATGGTCATTACCAAAAATTAATTATAAACTTTAATAATTGTTGCTGAAAATGTATAGAAACTGGGATTCCTGTGTTCTACTGGTAGGAAAATAAACAGCATTGTCACTGTGTAACACGATACGGAAGTTCTTGGAAATATTAACTATAGTACTACCCACGATGGAGCAACTCCATTCCTGGGTATTTCTTCAAAAGAGCTGAAATCAGAATCCTGAATGGAGATATGCATTTCCATGTACACTGCAGTATTATTAACCATTGCCAAGGGGTAGAAGTAGCCTACATTTCTATCAGTGGAAAAATGGATAAAGAAAATGTGGCATAGCTAAACAGAATATTCACTCAGCTCTAAGAAGGAAATCCTGCCACATGGTATAATACAGACGAATATTAAGGACTTTGCTAAGGTAAAGTAAGTTTGTCACAGTAGGACAGAGGCTACATGATTCCGCTCCTGTGGAGTGTCTGAACTGGTCACACTCATAGACTCACAGAATTGAAAACCAGGCGCTAAAGAGAACATTGGAGTTGATGCTCAGTGGATAAATGAGTTTCATCCATGCAACACAGAATGTTCTAGAATCTACTAGGTAATATATGTAATAATGTCACTGTTTATTTTAAAAGGAGACTTGAAACGATATGTTGTTATATTGATGTTTCCTACCACAAGAAATAGACATATAATCTTCCTTGAATCTGTGGGGATTTGGTTCCATGATCCTCGCAAGAATGCTTGGTTGTCAAAGTGCCTTCAATAATATGGTGCAGTATTTACAAGCAACATCTTGCTGTATGCTCTACACCATCTCAGATTACTTAGAACACCTAATACTAAATAAATGCTAGGTAGTTGTTATATTGTTTTATTAAGGGGATAAGACAAGGAAAAAAATCTGTATATACTTAGTAGTCATAAGTATGTGCATTGTGTGAGTGTGTGTGTGTGTGTGTGTGTGTGTATGTGTGTGTGTGTGTATGTGTGTGTGTATGTGTGTGTGTATGTGTGTATATGTGTGTTTGTATGTGTGTGTGTGTATGTGTGTGTGTATGTGTGTATATGTGTGTGTGTATGTGTGTATATGTGTGTGTGTGTATGTGTGTGTGTGTATGTGTGTGTGTATGTGTGTGTGTATGTGTGTGTGTGTATGTGTGTGTGTGTGTATATGTGTGTGTGTGTATGTGTGTGTGTGTATGTGTGTGTGTGTATGTGTGTGTGTGTGTGTGTGTGTGTGTGTGTGTGTGTGTGTGTGTGTGTGTGTGTGTGTATGTGTGTGTATCTGTGTGTGTTTGTGCTTAGTGCTGGGGATTAAACTTGAGACTTTGGACATGTTATTCCACTACTAAGTTATATCCCCAGTCCACAGATGAATCTTTAATGAGGGAGAGGATTAGGGATGTAATTTAGTGTCACAGTGCTTGTCCTTGCACCATATTTTTTGAACTACAGTTGGTTGACTGCAAATGCAGAGCCCATAGAGCCAGACAACCAGCTATACTAATTCTATACCCACACCTATCAGCATAGTTATAATATATGGACACTAACAAGTGTTGGAGAGGATTTAGGGAAATTGGAATTGTCCTACATTGCTGATGGGAGTATAAAATAGCTATTTAAAAAAAAATAGCCTGGCAATCCTGAAGATGCTAAATAGAGAGTTACCATAAACCCACAAAATATACCTCTAGGTTAATATCCAAGAGAATGAAAATATATGTAAATACAAAATCTGTGCCTGGGTGTTCATAGCGATGCTTCTCTGATAGCCAAAATGCCCATCAGGTCATGAATGAATAAAGAAAGTGTGGTTTACGCACACAATGAAATGCCGTTCATCAACGGAGGAATGATACGCTGATGCCGGCTACATTGTGGAACCTTGAGAACATTATGTTAAGTGAAAGAAGCCAGACACAAAGTGTCACAGAGTGTTATGGGTTCACTTACCTAAAAATGTAGAATAGGGAAACCTATAACAGGCAGAAAGTAGGATGGTAGTTTGGGGAAGACAGGAACAGGAATAACTGTTAATGGGTTCCGAATTTATTTTGGGGGTAGCAAAAGTGCTCAGATATTAGATCAGAGTGATGATTGCACAACTTTGAGACTAAAAATCACTTAATAAACACTGAAAAACATGAGCTTCATATGTGAACTGTCTATACTTAATATTTTATTTATTTAATTTAAAAACTTTATTTTTATTTTGTGTGTGTGACTGTTTTGCATGTGTGTATGTTGTGTATATATGTATGTATGTATGCGTGTGTGTCCCATGTGTGTGCCCGGTGCCCACAGAGGCCATGAGAGGGTATCAGATACCCTGGAACTAGAATTACAGATGGTTATGAGTTGCCATCTAGATTCTGAGAACTGAATCCAGGTCCTCTGCAAGAGCAGCCAGTGCTCTGAACAGCTGAGCTGTCTCTCCAGTTCCCACCACTTCATATTTTAAAGCTTTTTTTCTCACCAAATACAAGCAGAGGAAGGTCAGCCTAGAAAAAGAGGAAGAAAGCCTGCGGGGAATAAGCTCCCCACATTCCTAGAGAGATCCGAACAAAAGCGTGCTGTCTTTTTTTTTAATTCAAAAGAACTACAGAGGGTTGCAGAGGCATTCTCCTATTTGAAGTACTACACCAAACAGCAATGGCATCTAAGCCAGAAAATGGTTTTAGGCAGTCCTGGTTGAAAATAAAGGGAAAGAAACTTCTAAAATCTATACTATTTGCAGAGATTTCTCTCTCTCTTTTTCTCTCAGAGTGGCAGGAGTTCAAAGAAGGTGCGTGTGGAATCCCCTGGCTCCCTAGTTGCAGAAAATCCTTCAATCTCCTAAGGCTGGGCATGTGCTCAGAAATAGCAATCTGAGTGTGTAACCAGGGTTATCATCCCCCCCAGGAAGTGTGTAGGACAGCGGTTCTCAACCTGTGGGTCACGACTCCTTTGTGTGTTGAACAACCCTTTCACAGGGATTGCTGAAGACCACCTGCATATCATATATTTACATTACAATTCATAACAGTAGCAAAATTACAGTTATGAAGTATAATTTGTATTAAATTTAAATTCAATGAAAGTAATTTTATGGGTGGGGGTCACCACAACATGAGAAACTGTATTAAAGGGTCGCAGCATCAGGAAGGTTGAGGACTACTAGCAGGGGGGCATAGCTCTGGGCAGACTGTGAAGTCAAGAGGGAGTCTCTAGGCAAAGTCAGATGTGAGCCACATCTCCCCATCAGCCTTCAGGAACCAAGATGGGACTTAATCGATCCAAGAAACCTGCAGGCCTCGTGGCCACCAATTCAATGCACACAGGTACAATTCTGCAGACCTCACGCCTTTGGTACCTGAAGAAAACAGGAAGGGGAGAGACTCTATTCTAGTCTAATTTGCCCTGATCTGTTCTTCTAATTCTATCCTTTTACCCCCTCTCTTGCAGTCCTCTTTTCACTAAGACTTATCCAATGTGTCCCTCATACACAATTGAGGGAACTCCAGACTTAGCAGAAAGCACTTTTCCCTGGTGCACTATCAATGCTCAGGCCAAGCAGCCTGACCTCCACTTGCCCTCCTAATAAAGTAAATAGATCCCCACTGAGATGACCTTTGCCTACACAGGGATGGGGTAAATGGTGGCTCCATGGCAGGAAAATGGAATGAAGAGCAGACAAATGGTGAGGGTTGCTGGCATCAGCAACTTCTTCTTCCAAAAGAGAATATTTCCTATAAACTTTCCTCCAGGCAGAAACTGCTCTTGCCATTGAACCACTGGCTGTTTTCCTTTCTCTCTCTCTCTCTCTCTCTCTCTCTCTCTCTCTCTCTCTCTCTCTCTCTCTCTCTCACACGTTCCCAGGGCTTGAGGTGTTCTTCTTTCAGAAAGGAAGAACCTGTGCAGAGGGGAGGGGTTAAAAGGACACGGGGTAGATGCATTAAAGGGAGAAGACAGCAGACACTAAAGTCAGCACGACAGAAGCAGAAGTTGTGAGAAGACATAAGAGAGCATCCCAAGCCTTGTTCCACAACACCTGAAGGCCAAGTGGGAGCTTCACTCCATGTAGAGGAAAAACAGATCAAGGGAAGAACATAAGAATTCCTCTGTAGAAGATAACAGTATAAAAAAGTTAACACCTACTTCTGCTTCACCATCAGGGAGCAAAAACATTCTCATTCCCCAGAAGATTTGTGATGGCTATTCTTGGTTGTCAACTTGACTACATCTGAAATTAAATAAAACCCAAAAGGCTAGTGAGGGATTGTAGCCGATAGCCGATAGCTACTCTGTAGCTCACCAAGAAAGACAACAGGACAATTTCATAGATGCAAACCCTGCCAGACCTCAGCAGAGGGAATCCCCTGTCATGGAAAGCACCATATTGGACAGTGGAACTTCAATCATCTGACCGCAGGTGTTTTTATTGATACAGAAGCTCCTCAAGTGTTCTATTGATACAAAACTCTGCCCCACTCATCCAAAGGCCTATTTGCATAATGAAGGAAACCTGTAGCTTAGTCTCATCCCACAATCCTTTAGTAGCTAATCTATGTCACCTTTATAGTGGGGAACTTAAGGTTCGAGAGGATTCCACAACCCTTTAACAGCCAAGCTATGTCACCTTGTTGTGAGGTATTCATCAGAGAAGACTGCTCAGACATGGGTTTAAGCCAATAGAAAGTCTTTATCAACCAGCCAGGGACTACACTGGGTGTTCATGATCCCCCTGTAACCCGAAGCCTTTCTCAGGATAAGCTTTTAAGCACAAAAACCATATTCTGGGTTGACATACTTCAGTTAACAAGAATATTTAGCCAGAAGCAGAACTACAGAATCTAAAAAGCAAGGTTGGCATTTTTTGAGACTTTCCCAGAACCGTATGGACTTTGATAGATTAGGCCTTTGTTTTAGTTTTGGCAGGTGGTGTTGTCCATTTGCTGAGTCTTACAGCCCAAATGGCACTTCCATCACGGAGTCAGTTGTGTTAAAGTCTCAAGGCCTACTAAGGTCTGGAACCCTGTTACAACCTTTACAGTGGGGGAACTCAAGGCCTAAGGAAAGTGTTCTCTCCTTGTTGCCAGAGACTATGGGAGAGGGACTACAAGAATTCCTTCACAGCAACTTTGATCTTCCACAATGACTCTGCCAGAGAGCAGTGGGTGGTGCAGATCATGAGAAAACATCTGAATCACTGATTTACATAAAGCCAACACCTACAGATAATACAAACTGCCAAGGCTTAGGCAGCACTTCCCCCAACAATGTACAAAACAATTATTATAAACATAACTAGAAATAAACTTCCTCAACAAGGGATTTCTACTTAATTAAATCATTTGAAGTGAGAAGAAGACCCACTTCTCATCTGGACATTTGAGGTGCAAAGCTACACCTTTAATCCAGATCTTTTGAGGTTGGGAGAGCCACCTTTAATCTGGGCCGTGCCTTCTGCTAGAAGTTTATATTAAAGACATGAATGAAGGAGGTTTTGCTCTTTGCCTGCTTGCTCTGGGCCTCACTAGCAAGTCCATTTCTGCACTGGCATTAGAACCTACTTCTTAGGGATTCCTGTGTGTATTGAAGACCAGCTGAGACATCTAGCCTAGTGGACTGAACAACTACTAGATTCTTGGGCTTTCCATTCATAGGCAGCCATTGTTGTATTAGCTTGTCACATCCTGTAAGTCATTGTAATAAACTCCCTTTCTATACATAGAGAGATACATTCTATAAGGTCTCTTATTCTAGAGCAATGGTTCTCAACCTTCCCAATGCTGTAACCCTTTAACATAGTTCCTCATGTTGTGGTCATCCTTGACCATAAAATTATTTTTGTTGCTACTTCATAACTGTAATTTTGCTACTCTTATGAATCATAATAATAATCATAATAATAATAATCCAATATGCAGATAGTCTTAGGCCACCCTGTAAAAGGGTTTCAACTCCCAAAGGGGGTTGAGAACAGGTTGAGAACTGCTGTTCTAGAGAACCTTGACTAATACAAATTTCTAGCCCTCCTCCATAAGAAAAGCCCTACCTCATCCAGCCCTCCTCCATAGGAGAAGCCTACTTCATCAGTGGCCCTTACTTAGGGCATCTCTATTTGAAAGAATTAGAAGGATTAAGATGTATGGCTTTGTTGGTGTAGGCGTAGCCTTGATGAAGGAAACGTGTCACTGAAGGTAGGCTTTGAGGTTTTGAAACCACAAGCCTCTTTCTGTCTGTGGATTAGAATGTAGTTTTCAGCTACTGCTCTAACAGCATAAGTGCTAACATGCTCCCTGTCGTGATGATAATAGATTAAGCCTCTGAAACTATAAGCAAGCCCCCAATTAAATTCTTTCTTTTATAAGAGTTGCCTTGCTTATGGTGTTTCTTCTCAGCGATAGAACAGTGAATAAGACACCTAGAATGCATGAGTTCTACTTCCAACACTAAAAGAATAAAAATCAACCTTTGATGAGAGAGATTAACAAGAGTTCTAGGTACCACCTGGAGGACCCTTTCAGAGGTTTTCTGATTTGTACCACTGTGTTCTATCCATTGTCTACATATCAGTAAGGCTATTTTACACATTTTCAGGTGTAGAAATATATCTGTAGAAAGCTAGTAGAAATGGCTATTATCCATATAGCACTGTAGTGATTTAAATGAGAATGGGCATCATACGTTCATATATTTGAACACTTGGTCCCAAGTTGGTGGAACTGTTTAGGAAGGATTAGGAGGTGTGGCTTTGTTGAAGGAGGTGTGTCACTGGTGGTGGACTTTCAGGTTTCAAAAGCCCATGCCACTCCAAGTTAGTGCTCTTTCTACCTCTAAATTTCAGATCAGGACATAAGCTCTTAGGTACTGCTCCAGTGCCACCTGCCTGCTGCCCTGCTCTTCCTCATGATGATCATAACTCTAATCCTCTGGAACTATGAACCCCATTAAACGTTTTCCTTTATAAGTTGCTTTTATCATGGTATCTATTCACAGCAATAGAAAAGTAACTCAGAAAAGCACTGTGGATGAGTTTTGTCCCTATGGAAATAGTCAGTAGAAATCATGATCTCAAGCACTGTCTTATGGCTCAATGTAAATGTAACCATTCTGAATCCATTAGCAAAGTCACCATAGCATTCCTGAGTATCTACGTGCAGCCTTTAGATTTTCCTTTGTCCTGTGTTTCCAAGTCTTGCTGGCCTCTTCCTAAGTTAATAAGTCATATAACCCCTTTGACATGCCTCTTTTATATTTGTATAAGAGTCTGATTTTACCTTCTGGAAAAGTATGCTTTAGCAATACCAAGTCCTTGCTAGGGAAAGACCATTAAAGCAGGCTGAGAAACAGAATTATCTAGTGATAAGTTCTCTTCTTAAAGTGGATGATGCAAAAGCAGCGGGTGCAACAGAGCAAAACAGGTAGTGTTGGGCAAGGTAAGAAGGTTCCAGGGAAAGGTGATGGGGGGTAGTCAAGTAAATCTAAGGGGAGCAATGTTCATTGTTCTTGACCAAGCAATTATGTTCAACACACAGCTCTCCCCATGGCTCTGCACCACCCCCACCCCTAGATGAGAGGTGATCTTTCCTCACCAACTCAAAGTACAGTGTGTCTTGTTATGCCCTTCTCTGGGGACCGGGAGGCCTACTCAGCTGACATTTATGTAACCAAGGGAGCCTACGCAAGCATTCTTTAAAGAATAGGGAACATTTCCCTTCAAGGTGATTTCTGTTCCCAACTAGACCATAAAGCAGATGCCACTAAAATAAGAAAAAGAAATCCTCTAATTGAATGTCAGTGTGCCCCTTCTGATAGAGCACACATGCCCGCTGTGTTAACATCCTCAGAGGTTGCCCTGCTCCACCAACCCAGCTCACAGATAGAAAACTGAAACCTGCAGCCGCCTCTGAAAATGTGTGAACTGCTCAGTCCCCACATGCTTCTCTTCCTCAGAGAGCTGCCTCGGGAAGTCTGAACCCCTTCTTCTCCTCCTGCCCTTCCCACTCTGACCCCCAGATAGACTGAGCACCAAACAACAACCACCTTTCCCTTCATTTCCCAGTTCTGGAACAGGAGCAAGTAGCAGCACGTGGGAAAGCCATCACACTTGAGCCAGTACTCCTTAAGAAGGTATCTCTCCAGATATTCTCCAGCCTTCAACAGAAGCCAGAGGACATCTCTTAAAGATGCCTTTATGCCATTCTCATTTGACTAGGTCGGAGGAAAACTCTCCCAACCAGCAGCCTGGGTCATGAGTTCTCATATCTGAGCACCCAGTGGGTGTATCTGCCCCAGAAGTTGGGTGTCTCACCATACCTCCTGCTATGATCCTTCCAGGTGTCTGAAAAAATAAAGGTGGTTTGGTTAATAAGCAAGAAGATTTTTTGCTCATCAGAAGGGCTCTTTACAATAGTACCCACATGTCTAGAACTGGAGGAGGCTGCAGCCATCCTCCAGTTGGTCCCATTTTTCAGAGTCAGAAGTTCTAGAAGGGATACAGCAGTAACCCAGCAGCCACTGTCTCATTTGCAACCTCAGGACAATATGGTGCAGAATATCCTGGTGGGAGTTTCTCGGTTACATAGTTCTTGATAACTCTCAAAGAATAAGCACGTCCCAAATTCAGAGGCCTTTGGGAGTGAATGTCTTAACTTTTCCATTCCATGTAAGTTACAAAATGCTGGTGCAATTCAAGAGAGTTGCCACAAGATGGCAGGCTTTAACCTCTAACGGAGTCCCAAAGTGCCAGTTCTTCGCTGTATGCAGGGTTTGGGGGTTGGGGGGAGGGGGGAGCACAAAGGGGATGAGCTGTATGAAGGCAGAGGCGTCTCTTCATTTATTAATATTCCCAGATGCAGCTTGAGGAGATCTCATGTCACTTTAAGGAGCTGATTTGTTTTGGCATTCATTTTCTTTAAGAAGAATAATTTCCTAATCATTTGTCAGATAAGGCACTTTTAAATTTTAGTTCCTCCCCTCATAGGGGAAAAAAATGTCTGCCTGGAAGATTCAAGATAGAAAGAATGAATATATACGCAGAGTATGCACCTATGTGTTCACAACAGAACAATGATGTTTTCTAGGGGTTACCTGCTGGCAGAACAAACGCCGATGAGCCTTGTAGAAGCACGCACAAACCAGACAGAGAAAGTCATATTGACACTGACTCTCAAACACTGTTTCAAGTTTCGATTATAATTATAACTTTCGCCGTTAACCCTACTTGTTTTTTCTTCTAATGACTTAGCCACCGTCTCAAGAAAAAATGATGCAAGAATCTGTGTTTCAAGGTGTCTGGTCCTATCTTCAAAAAGCAGAAAACAGAAAATTTGCTCCACTTGCTTTAGAAAGAGAATTACCTGCTTATGTGTGTGGAGAATCTGTCAGGGAGAAAGAAGATCACGAAGGAAGGGGCAGGCAGGGACTCACACTGGGTACCGAGGCTACATAAACGGCATAATCTGAGTTCTCTTGGACAAAACAGGTAAGTAATTTGATTGCATCTGGATCAAGTTGGTTTCAAAGCAATAAGAACCAGATAAGGGAGAAGAGAGAGTTAATGGGGTGCATTTTAAATTCACAATTAAAGTATAATTTCCTTAGGGCTTTCAAAATAACAATAGCTTGCAGAAGGTAGTTAGCACGCGGACCCGGAGAAGACTTGGCCTGTTCTGTTCATAAAGACTCACTCCTGGGTCCAACCACAAGAGCCAGTAATTAGATTCCACTACTCCCTGTCCCAAGCAGGCTTTCTGGGTGACCATTAGCCTCTACCCCAGAGGTGGAAGCAGTGATCCGGGAACGTCTACACAGGTCAGGGCTCATGAAGACAGCAGCAATTAACCTCCCTCCAACTGTGTGTCTGCCTACGAGGGGAGGGAGGGACAGGACTGTGCGTGGTACATTAAAAAGCATTTATGAACGGGTAGGTCGGAAGAGCTCAGGGAAAGAACCATGTAATGAGTGATGGTTATTAATGACCATTATTATCCTTGTCCTGACCCAAGGACTATTCCTTCAAGATTGTTTATTTAGTATGCAAAAATGAAGCTCCGACACAAGGAACTCTGAGACTCTATTAATCTGCTGGTGATACACAGAGAGAAAATAGCTCCATAATGTGAAATTCTTATCCTAAAATTTAATATATATCAATGAAAATTTTAGAGCCCCCGTGTTTCTCCAGCAGAGAAACGGATCGATTCTCCACGCCGTGAATCACGTAATGGAGGGCGTCAGGGCCGGTTGAACATGAATAAGAGATTGATCTCCCTTGTTACTTGATTCAGCTTCATTCCTTTTGGGTTGCCGGAGGCCTCTGTGACAGCGTTAGCTTTGGTCTGGAGGGCAATCGGGAGCTGCTTTTTCTGGTCTTTTATTTATTCATTAAAGTTTGGGACTAACAATACTTCTTCAGGGAAAAAAATAAAATAAAAATAAAAGGAGAATTCAGAGCAAGCCCTCAAGTGTGCCGGGTCCTTTCAGACTAAATAAAGTTGCGACAGGTTGCTTCCAAGGTGCATGGGAAGACAGACAGCCCATTACCAGCATGACTTATGCTGTTTGTGGAGGTTTGGTTTATATCTTTCATTTGTTAGACCTTCATAATTCACTAATACAACCCTATTAGTACTTTAGATAGTACCCCAAAAGGAGAGTTTAGGTAAAAAGCAAATGTCTTCTTTCATCTGCCTGTCTCGTTCATCTAAATCATCTGTCCTCCGTGAACAGCTCTGCTATCGCACGACACATGTCTAGGAGTTTCTGTGGTCTTTGCATCTACACACTTAGCCCCGCCTCCCTCCCCCCCCCAACATGCACACCCTGAGAGAGAGAGGGAGAGAGAGAGAGAGAAAGGGGGGGATTTGTAAAAATAGAATGAGGCCATGTTAGCTTTCCCTTGCCAAAGACTGAGTAAAGACTGAGACATTTTAAAAGGATGAAGTCAAAGAATGACTTACAGTTTTGGAGGTTTCAGCTCATAATCATTTGGCCCTGTCACTTCAGGCCTATGGCAGACAAAATACAGTGGCCAAAGTTTTATACCTCATGGTGGCTGGGAAGTAAAGAGAAATACGTGAGGTGGCTTCAGTCCCAACATCCCAATATCCCCTTCAGTGACCCACTCCAGATAACCGAACTTCCTTCTGCTGTGCTCTACCATCTAAAGGTTCCACCACTTCCCAATAGTGCAACAGGCCATTAGCATATGAGTCTTTCCTACATATTTAAGATCCAAATCACATTCCTGCTACAAAAGTTAATATGCTCTGGGAATCCTTCAGCAACAAGGTAACAACAGATCCTTCATTTTTTTAACAAGTGTATACTATCCCATGGTATGAAAACCCTTTCAATTATTTAATCATCTTTCTGCTAATGGGCTGTCAGAATGGCCACCATTTTCAGTTGCTGTAGTGATGCCTCAGTTTATATATTTGAACCTCACAAATAGTTCTTAATGTATCAGCAACCCAGAGGAGAGGTGAAGCAAAGGAGAGCAGGTGTTAGATTGTGGTACCATGAAAAGGGTCAAAACCTCTGGTAGAGGGTGTAGTGCCTTCTGCTCCTGGAGCAGAAGAGAAGCACAGGCCCCTCCCTCCTGCGACACAGACCTGGTCCACCCAGCCCCCCTGGAGAAAGCCAGTGGCAATTGGCAGGATTGATTACCTGTTCCCTCGCCCCTGTACCCCCAATAAAATTCAAAACTGAGCCCTTGCATTAAAGTGACTGTTGGCCATCTCTGCCTAGTGGTCCCAGGGTAGGTATTTTATCCTGTCTGGCTCTCAGAAGCCCCCTGACTGGGTCCCCAGTCCCGATGAGACCCACATCCTCTCTCCCAGCTTCCTTCCTTCTGCTCATGAAGTGGGCCCTTCATGCCTGTGATGGGGTTATTTCAGGTGAGAAGGAAATGAGGCCTACTGCAGACCGGGGAAATGAGAGAGAGAGAGTCCATCTGACCCACATTAGATGACAGGAAAGTCTATCCTGCTCTAGTACTGTTTGGTCCCTGAGATAGGCTCTAATCATCTGAAAGTTTCCTTCACTCCTGCCTTACCTCACCCCATCCCTCATTACTCAAGACAGAATCAGTCATCAGATGAAGGAATGCTTCATGGTTACAATGGGGTAAAATAGTCTAACCCAGGAGACGGGCAAGAAAGGCACATGGAATAGACACCAGCAATACTGACAAAGTATCTAGCGAGCACAGAAAGCAGAGACAGACCAGCAGAGCTCAGATTGAACACCTCTGCCTGGAAACACTGTCTGGAGAGGGGAGAAGAGGCCAGGAAAGCCCTAATTGGCTGAATGCTTTTTTTTTTTTTTTTTTAAAGACTGAATTCAACTAAAGGCTCATAAATTTGCTTTGAACTGCTGAGGTCAAGCTTATCACCTTGATTAAAAAAGAAAAAAAAAAAAAAACCAAAACACAAAAAAACAGTGTTACTTTACTAGGACTGCTTTTCCCATTATACAACTTGGAAGTTACTATCTCAGAGTGCCTGAAGTCAGAAGCTGGAGATAAAGGCACCAATAAGGTTTGGTTTCTAGTGGTAGAAAGAGGGAGACTTTCATGCTCCCTCTCTAGCTTTTGGTAGTTCAATGACAATTCTTGGCATTATTTGTGTTATAGAAACATCACTCCAATTTTTATCTATGTCTCATGTTCTCTCTGTGTGTATGGGTGTGCCCAAACACCCCTCTTTTATTAATCATATTGAATTGGGGCTCACCCTACTGACCTCATTTTAACTTGGTTATTTCTGTAAGGACACTCTCCAAAGAAGATCATATTCTGAGATATGGGGTTTATAATTCCAACACGTCCTCACAAGTGTGAGGACTTGAATTAGGTTGCCAGCACCCATATAAAAGCCAGGCACAAGGGAGGTGGAGGTGGGGGGATCCCTGGGGCTTGCTGACCAGTCAGCCTAGCCTAATTAGCAAACTCTGGGTTCAGTGAAAAACTAGGTCTTGATAAATAAAGTGGAGAGCAATTGAGGAAGATGCTCAATGCTGATCTCTGGCCTCCGTGTGGGTGTACGTGCACACAGAGAGAGAGAGTGCATGCATACAGAGGGGAGAGAGAGAGAGAGAGAGAGAGAGAGAGAGAGAGAGAGAGAAGGGAGACATAAAGGAGGCAGAAGAAGAACTAGGAAAATCAATTGAAAGGTATATGTGCTGGGAGCCGTGTGAGAGGATGCAGCCCGCTTTAGGTCTTTGAGGAGTACAGCCTGCCGTTTCCAGGGGATTGTCTCCTGAACAGCCCCTTCTGCTGCTGCTGCTGCTGCTGGACTCTGACATCCTGACTGCTATTAGAGTCACTTTCTCTCTCTTGTGCTACAAAAATTCCAAGGGTTCTTCAGTCCCTCACTACTATAATAGCAACAGTGGTGATTTTCTAAAAAGACAATGCCACTCAGTTAAATTGGTTCAACTGAAACTCCAGAAAGAATAACTTCAGAAACATGTATAGTTAAAAAGACTATGTTTGCCAGCTGCTACGGAGAAAGTTACCTGGGTAGAGCAAAACACATTCTTGGCTGCTGAGGACTTGCTAGATCTGGAAGCAAATAGAGAGTACAGTTGCTAGGGTCTATGATTAATAGATGACAGGTGAGTTTCAGTGCCCACTGTTAAGTTTGATCAAATTTGATTTTCCTTGTTTTACAATTATTATTATGAATTTGCTGATGCACCTTGAGAACATAAAGACAATGGAACGGACATATTTTCTTCTCTATATGATAAAGAAACTTTAATAGAAAAATAATAGAATGATTGATTCTTGTTTGGTTACCAGAAGCTACAGCCTACCAAGGGAATTGGCTAAGAGAAAATGCTTGGCTTCCATCTATAGGAACAGAACATATGAGATGTTTTGCTATGTTTGGATATTTACATGGTAACCTGCTTAAGGACTTTTGCTCAAGGGTATATAAGATGTATGTGTGGAATGCACAAGGTTGGATGTGCAAGATGGAATGGGCAAGGTGGTATCCACAAAGCTGAATGCACAAGATTGAAGGAGTGCAAGAGAGTTTGCAAGATGTATGTATGTTAAAATTTACAAGATGTAGGTGTATAAATGAAGGGTGTGTGTGTCTGTATGTGTGTGTGTGTTGAGACTTTGCTTCATCCACAAGATGCACGAATGTGTGAATGAGTGTATGACTATGAGAAACGAAGAAAATAAGATTGTTGAAGTTTGCCTTTTCCTACAAGAGGTGTGTGTGTAAAATTAAATTGAATAGAGAGAGAAAAGTTTGAATTGAATAGAGAGAGGAAAGGAAAGGAAAAAGTCTGAGTAAAGAGAAAAGTCTGATGCCATCTAGAGAAAGTATAAATAGAGACTGAGATCTTGATTCAAGAAAATTGTGTGCATGAGGGATTTTTTTTTTTTTTTTTTGCCGACTCCACAGCCACCTCCTCGAGTCCTGACCTGCTAGAGCGGGTCCTTGGTATAGATGCTTTAAAATGCTTAAATCGACAGAAGGAAAACAGCCCAAGAGGCACAAAAATCCAATACCCACTCATTCACACACTGGGGAATCCCATAAAAACACTAACGTAGAGCCATAATATAAGCATAGAGGGCCTGGTGCAGACCATGCAGGCCCTGTGTGTGCTGCCTCAGACTCTGTGAGTTCATATGAGTTTGGCTCATCTTGATTTAGTGCCTTGTTTTCTTGGTGTTCTCCTTTCCCTCTGGCTCTTGCATTCTTTTTGCCTCCTCTTCTGAGGGGTTCCCTGAGCTACGAAGGGAAGGATTTGATGGAGACGTACCATTTTCTGTTGGTTTGTATTGTCCAACGCCGAAGTGATAGTTTTTGACTTCTTATATTTTACTTTTTTTTTTTTAATGAATGAATGAAAACCTAGCCACTAATATGAACTGTCACTTATACCTGCTGTGATTGGGAAAATCAGTTTTCTCCAATAGAGGGACACTGGGTATGTCAATCACTCCAGGACAGGCTTCATGTTCAGGAGTAGTTGACCAGCACACAATAGACTACACAATTTTATTTTGTGTGCTTTTATTTGGTTACAGTTTGGTGTGTTTTGTGTTGTTTTTCTTTCTCTCCTCTTCTTTTGGTGGAGGAGAAAGTTTATTGCATATATGAGGGAGAATATAGTAGAAATGAGGGGGAGCACAGCCAGGGGAAGTCCAGGGTGGGCTTAACCAGACTGAGCTGCTGAGCCATGTGAGGGCGGAGGGGAGAGAGGGGGAACCGGAGCAGAGACCAAGAGAGACCAAGAGTAACCAAAATGGCTGGAATTATATAGGGAAGGGTAGCCCAGCCCCCTGGGCTGGAGAGAGTTCAGGACGGAGGGATGGGGAGGATGCAAATCAGGAAGACTCTGCAACAGGTAGAAGTACAGGGATGCTGGGAGAACCTGGGCAGCCAGGTTCACTTTGATACGTTACATAGGTATCTCAGCCAGCAGCTGGTGAGTCTGAAGCCTAACATTCCAACCTTTTGCTGATAAGACAAGATAAAAGTCAATGACAGAAGACTATGACTACTTCCTGCTGACATGGAGGGTGTCGCTGCTGCTCTTGTTGGGGACCTCCCAAAACGTTGGAATTCTGGCCAAGGCCAGGAAGAGCAGATTGTTTCACTCACTGTCCAGGCTGCAACACTGCAAGGCAGTGCTGGAGCAGTCCTGAGGCTGGACCACCTGGGGCTGGCTCTTTGGAGCTGTCAGGGATGCAGACTCCATGGGAACACCTGGAGCTGGTCATTGCTGGAGCAGTCTGTGGTTGATTTGAAATCTGCTGGGACGGACAGGCTAGGTAAAGTTAGAGTCTAGGAGTTTAGGGGACTTCGGTTTTGTTTTTAATCTATTTTAAAACAAGAGCTGAATCTAAGTTACATCTACAGTCTATTCTAAATAAGAGTTGAATCACATAGATAATAAGTTGTAGCAAATTAAGATTGCCCACATATAGATTTTTACTGTGATTTTTTTTGTTGTTGTTATAAGTTTTAAACCAAATTTTGTTATGGATTTTATAACCATTTGTGTGCTTTTATCTGTTTGCAGCCTGGCGGGGTTATTATTTATTTATTTATTATTTATTTATTGGTAGTGGTTTTGTTTTCTTGTCTTTGGGAGTTTTGTTGTTATATTGGGATTTTGCTTCTTCTTTGAGAAAGAAATAAAAATTGGGTGGGGAGGGAGGGGAGAAGATATGGTAGAACTTGGGGAAGGGGAACACTATTATCAAAATAAGTTTAAATTTAAAATTTTTTAAATAAAATCTATACAAAGAAATTTAAAACTCTTAAGAATTGAATGAAAATGAAAAAAAAAAAATGCTTAAAGCCTTGTCTAGACTATGGCTTTTTATCTTGTCTCTAAATTTCACAGAATTTGCAAATCATTTCTTGAAACCATTGCCTGCTTTGCCAAGTATCCTTCTCTCACTTCTGTTGCTGTGGTACACACCCTGGCCAAAATCAATTTAGAGGGAGAAAAGGTTTGTCTCCACACGCAGGTTATAGTCCATCGTGGAGGGGTCAGGGCAGGAACTCGAACAGGAGTTGCTGTTCCACACAGCGTTACCTCCAACCAAGGAATTCACTTCACAGCAGGAACCTTGGAGGGTACTCCTTTCTAGCTGGCTCACAGGCTAGCTATACTCAGATAGCTTTCTTATACTGCTGGGGCCCACCCGCTTAGGGGCGGTGCTGTCCACAGTGGGCTGAGCCCTCCTATAGCTATTATCCATCAAGACTGTCTCCCACAGACATGCTCACAGACCAATCCGATCAAGTCAATCCCTCAACCAAGACTCTCTCCCCAGGTGACTGTAGGCTGTGTGAAGTTGACAGTTAAAGCCAACGAAGAGACTGAGATAAATCTTGCCACCAAACTCCATAAGAGAAGAGGCAACAAGATTAGAGGCCTTGTTTTGGATCCTATATTGCAAAACACCAGAAAAGAAGTCTATAACAGCCAAAGGAGCCTTTTGAGGTGCCTGAGAAGATCATAGCTTCTGGGAGTGAGGGTAGGATAGAAGCCAGGAGCTCAGGGGACAGATCTGTTTGCAATCAGCCTTCCTGGGACTTATGACCTACTCCTGTCACTTTCCTATTCACATGGGAAGAACAAAGGAGTGGCTTCAAGGGTCTCTAGGTGCCAGACTCAGTTGTTGGCCCAGTAACCCAGCAGGAGTGGGTCAACTAGAATGGTTGGCAAGGTTCATCCCACATTCAGATAAAGACTTCTCAGAACTTGGTATACTATCTCTCCTCCTCCTCCTCCTCCTCCTCCTCCTCCTCCTCCTCCTCCTCCTCCTCTTCCTCCTTCTTTTATACAATACATCCCAACTATAGTTTCCTCTCCCTCCACTCCTCCCAGTCTGCCCACTTTCCCTCTCATCCAGTTCCATTCCCCTTCTGCTTCCCTTTAGAAAAGAGCAGGCCTCCCAAGAATATCAAATAAACATGGCACGATAAGATACAATAAGACTAGGCACAAACTCTCATATCCAGGCTAGATGAGGCAACCCAGTAGGAAGAAAAGGATCCCAAGAGCAGGCAAAAGAGTCAGAGACACACTCACTCCTACTGTTAGGGATCCCATAAAAACACCAAGCTAATAACCATAATATATATACAGAGTACCTAGTGCAGATCCATGCAGGCTCTATGATTGCCACCTCAGTCCCTGTGAGTTCCTATGAACCTTGCTTAGCTGATTCTGTGGGCCATGTTCTCCTGGTGACTTCAACCCCTCTGTTTTCTATAATCTTTTCTCCTCTTTTGTGGGGTTCCCTGAGCTTCGAGGGGAGGGATCCAATGGAGATCTCCAATTTGGAAGTACCTTGTGCTTCCTCAAGTAGTCAATGCTTGAAATGAGGTCAGCAATTTAGCAGAAAGAAGGATTCTATGGAGTTTCCAAAGGGCTGTAGGGCCTGCAATTCTCAGAAGTTCCTACAAAACTTTTGTCTAGCTATGGCACTGGCTACAGAGCTTTGCTTAAGAGCAGTTTCTTCTTGCATACCGGAGTTACACAGCTCCTTGAAGGTTTAAACTTTTGCAGACTGCTATAGTATAACCTACCAGGGAAGAGCTTAGAATGTTTCCTATGGAAAAGCAACAGAAAGCAGAGGAAAAGCCCAATGGGGACTTCTGAGTATCTTATCAACTGCTAGATTAAATCAGATTCCACAAAGCAAAAGTGGTGTATCACGACAGAAGATGGGAAAGAGATACCTAAATTCCCTCACTCCAACTGGAATAACTTTAATAATCTTTTCTGACTTCTCATGGAGTCCTTCAGAAGCATATGCTCCAGTCCCCCAGTGGTGACTCATTGGTAACACCCTTTATTGGCATCAGTCCTTTCCAGGTCTCACGTCCCCTTCCCTGCTAGTGTGTCCTGGCATGGCTTCTCCAGTGAAAATTAGGTGCACACAAATCCTTGTCTCAGGGAGTGCCCCACCCTGCTGAATCATATTGTTCTGTTTCACTAAGATATGAACTAAAGTTTGAGTATTGATTTGCTAGTAAACCTTTGGTGGATTCAGCACTGGGTGTGGTGGTTTGAATGAGACTACCCCACATAGATTCATATAGTTGAATACTTGATCCCCAGTTGATGAAACTGCCTGGGAAGGATTAGGAGGTGTGGCCTTGGAGGAGGTGTGTCACTGAGGGTGAGCTTTGAGGTTTCTAAAGCCATTGTGGTTCCTAGCTAATTCTGCCTGCCTCATGTTTGTAGATCAAGATGTAAGCTCTCAGTTACTGCACCAGCACCATACCTGCCTGCCTACTGTCACGCTCCCCACCGTGATGATCATCAACCCTATCCCTCTGAAACTGTAAGCAATCCCTCAATGAACTCCTTTAAATGTTTCCTTGTTCATGGTGTCTCCTCTCAGCAATGGAAAAGTAACTAAGACACTGGGAGAGACAGACAGAAACACAAAATAAGCAGAAGAAAATCTCTGAGATGGGTGTCAAAGGCGAATCCCAGTGATAGAGACACGGAAAGGTTTACTGAGAATCATCCTCATGAAATAGAGAGCATCAAGAGCTTGTGCCTTGACAGATGAGATGTGTGTCCTCTTGACATATGAGAAAGTCTTTCTTTCCTCTCCATCTTCTGCACTTCCACTGAGGTACCATCTGCCAATGCAGAAAAGTGTGCTGAGCATGTAACTGACTCTCTCTGGATCCCTCATGGAGCAAGCTTGGACAGGCCTTGGGTAGTTTCCTCCACACTACAGATTTGTCTATGCTGTTAAAGTCTACTCTTGCCCCTGTGGAATCTAGCTTCCCTTCCTGTGGTGGGGTGATTGGTCCAATTCAGAAGAGGATATCTAGGGCTGTCCCCTACTCCCAGTGCCCTGAAGTCCAAATTGAATTCTCCCAAGGTTGGAACAAAGTAGCTACACTGAGCCCTTTTGAATTTGTGTCAGATTTAATGAGTTCTGGATCCAGATGGCACATGCTATGATTAATTGGCACTTTAAACAATAGCCATCACTAAGTGTGCTACCTTGATGATGGAACAGTAAGAGGCCTATTTCCCTTCCTTTCCAAGAGGAATGTTTTGCTGCACAGTGGATGCAAGATCAAGTGGCCATTCCAGAGACATATCGGCAGCATCAGGTGACAAGAAACACATGGTTCTGTTATTATTCCGTTGCAAACATCTGACTTTTCTTTCGATCATCTGGTGAGGATTAGTTCTCCTCACCTCCCAACACTTGCTGCACTAGAGAGGAGATTCATCCGATTTGCAGCACAGGGAAGACAATTGCCTGAGTGTCTTAGGGTTCCTATTGTTCTGATGATGAGACACCATTACCGTAACAACTTGGGGAGGAAAGGGTTTATTTCATCTTACAACTCTCAGGTCACACTCTATCACTGAGGGCGGGCAGGGCAGAACGCCAAAGCAGGAAATGAAGTAGAAGCCATGGAGGAACACTGCTTACTGGCTTGTTCTTTATTACTTGCTCAGCCTGCTTTATTGCACCACTCAGAACCACCTGCCCAGAGGTAGCACCACCCATATTGGGCTTATCCCTCCCATATCAATCATCAATTAAAAAAAAAAAAAGCCTCATAGTTTTTACCACAAGCCAATCTGGTCAAGGTATTTTCAAGAGGAAGGTTTCCTCTTCCCAAATGACTCCAGCTTGTGTCATGTCGACTTAAAACTGCACGTCCACAGCCATCTCGCTTTACCTCTCAGAGCTCAATAGTCTCTTTCTTTTGTCACCCCCAATCTGCACTATGAGGTCACCGTGAGCAATCGTGCATTTCTCTGCCATGTCTCCGTCTTCTGATTGATCCTTAGCTGTGGCCAGGTATGAAGTGCCTCAAACCCATATCTCCACTAGGTCCTTCCAACTGTGGGGCTTGATGATGCTGTGTGTCCAGAATCTACCTTCCACACGTAGAATATTGTAACTCTCCAATTCCCTCAGCCTTGAATCCGCTGCCCCATCTTATCTTGAAGTTGGGTGATTCTAAATAGTTCCTGACACGCTCTTGTTTCACTTCTACAAATGCAAAACCCATTTTCCAGCAACTCTGTCAGAAAGAGCCTTGGGAGGCAGAAAAGCAAAAGACCACAGAGCGAGTCTTGTGCTACAAAAGACAGAGTCCCATGTGCTGTGTCACCCGGCCAAGACAGAAAGGCAAAGGTAGATAAAAGAACCAGGCTTACCCTTCTAAGCTAAACCCGAGATTATCAAAAACTCATTTCTATGTGTAACAGCTAATCTTGATTTCATGATGTCAAGTTTCCTATACTCAGAATCAACCAAAACCCAAGCTGCTGGGTACTCCTGTGAAGAGCTTTCTTGATCACATTATTTGAGGTGGGAAAGACCCATCCTAAGTCTGGGCAGCCCACATAAAAAGACATGGAAGAAGGAAGTTTTTTGCCTGTTTACCTTCATTCTCATTGGCAAGTTCATCTATCCTGATGCCGAGACATTCCTTTGCCTGTATTAGAACTAATTACTTCAGGATTCCAGCATAGACTGAAGATCAGAGCTCTCCAGGAAATCTTCTAGGACTTCAGCAGCAGACTGGGACTTCTTAGTCATCCAGCCTCATTGACTGAACAACTACCAGATCATTGGCCTTTCTGTCGAAAGACAGTCATTGTTGGACTACCCAGACCACAGCCTCTAATAAATCCATGTATGTGTGTGTGTGTGTGTGTGTGTGTGTGTGTGTGTGTGTATATATATATATATATATATATATATATATATTCTGTTCCTTTCAATAACCCTGACTAACACACTAAGAAAAAGATGAGGATAGAAAAGAAGCAAATGTTTTCACAATGAGACCATGAGAAACAAGTGTTTATAAGCCCCAGATATTGGCCTATATAACTTCACTGGGGTTGATTTGTATGTTATCAAGTGAGTCTATAAGTTGTAGGATGTCCACAGGCATGGATTTGACAAGAAGTCATCCTCATACTGTAATCCTGACATTCCAGGATTGCCAGGAGGTTTGCCACTGGGGCAGAGTCCCAGAGGGAACCCAAACACAACCAAAAGGATCAGAGTAAGTAGAATAACTCTGAACTAGAGGGAAGGCAGTAACCAATAGCCCCTCCTGCGTAAAACAGACAAGTCAAATTCAAAGCAGCAAATCTTTTTCCTCCAAGGTGAACATGTCAGTGTGGCTAATGATTTCAGTCCAGATGTTAATACCTCCCTGGCCTGGGGTCTTGAACTAATTCAATGGTCTTTTCTACTAGGTTAGACACTGAGTCTTAGTAGCAGGCTTCGGATACTGTTCTCTGTCTGAGCATAGTTACTTGTGTTCCCATTTTTACCTCTGTTGTGGTGATGAGGACCCTAGGTTTGGTCTTGGCTCAGCCTTAAAATGATAGAAATCAGCAGAAATCCTTTACGTATTCTAAATCCCAATTCTCTGCTTCAGAAAATAGATGGATAAACCAGGACATCTCTCAGCTTCCTTCTATCCCTTAGAATATCTCTACTTCTGTTCATTTAAAGATTCACAATGGTTTAATTGCTTACACAGGCCACATTCAGGAAGCAGGGGAAAGAGGCAGATAGTGAAGAATAACACCCTTTTCAAGATACCATTAAAAAGTAATTTATATTTCAAGACTTCCATTCTATCTTCTTGGAAAGCCTGAAAGAAATTTCTTCTTTTATCCGGTTGCCAGACAACTTTTCTATCCAGGCTTCATTTCCCTCGCTTATAAAAGAAATAAAAATCTGGCTTTCGATACCTGCTTAAGAGTAAAATCTGACTTCAGGTGTCCCTCAGGAAGAATCTGAAATAGGATTGCCCATCTGTAGACTGGCTGAAATTGAAAGAATTTAAGGAGCACATTCAAAGACAGCTGATGAAATTTAAAACTGTTAATAGATGCTGGACTATAGAAGAAGCTATAGAAAGGAAAAACAATTAAATAGTGTGTTGTATTTAATCAGTTTCTACTTTTCAAAAAGAAAAATATTTCCCCAAATAGTCTCCCATCCTAACATTAAACTTTTGAGTAAGAAAGAAAGGTTGTCTCTTTTTTAATTCATGAGCAAATTGCATCCAAAACAGTGTTTTTTTTCCTTGATCATTTCCGGATCTAAATGACATGTTTAAAGTGACTCTCTTAGGGAACATGGGTCCAGTGATCTCTGGGTCCCACCTCATGGTTCTCTAGAATCTAGCTTAAGGTGCGGACTTTGGGCAAAGATGAGTATTTTCACCAGTCAGCTTCCTGGGCCAGCACAAGGATAAGTAAAGTGGAGAGGCAACCAGCACATGAAGTAGTGCAGAACAAGGCAGAAGATCCAGGCTGACTTTGGGAAGGAAAAAGAGACTCTTACTGTCTTTGGTCCAAGTGCTTGTCCAGTTCTCAAGAGAACATTTGCTATGGGAAGCTAGTGCTTCTCCACCCAGGAAGGGCTTGGTGTGATATTTTAGAAGCAAACAGAAATACACTCAACACTTAGAACCTGAAATTAGGACTCAGCCAAGTTAGCAGTGTGATTATAGATTTTTGTACCCAACACCACCGTGCCAGGTGCAGAACTAAAGACCATTTGCCATGCTATAATCTACGTGAGAAACAGGGTTGGTTTGTTGTTGGTTTTTTTTTTTTCTGTCAAAGGTAATTAACCCACAAGTGTCCATATTTCCTGATGAGCCAGTTGTGTCAGACTAGGAAGTTGAGCTCCCCCTTCGGAGATGACACAAAATCACTACCTATGTCAGGGTAAAAGCCAGTGACCATTTTGACCAAGTGTTTGCTAGCTACCCTGTTTAGGGTTCTGTAATATGTATATACACACACACACACAAAAGTAATCTGTCAAATATATATGTATACAAATATGTATACATATATATACATATGTATGCATACATATACATATTTGTATACATATATATGAGACAGATTACTTTTGTTTTTCTGTTTTGTTTTGTTTTATCCTTGTGTTCCTTTGTACAACTCAGAGAGTATTGTCTTTCCCAACATCTATTGGTTTAGATGTGCATGTTCCTATCAGGTTACAATCCATCAAGCACAAAGACTAATGACACACTCAGGTAGATTCAAGCAAGCAGAGAAGAAGCTCACCCACTTAACAAGTAAGGCTATAACCCTGGTTTGTTAGGCAAAGAATGCCCAGAAGCAGCAGGGCTCTCATCAGAGCAGAACAGAGGAAGCTGCCCACTGCCCAGAGAACCTAGAGGAGCCAAGCATCATGATGCTGCCCAAGCTCAATCTTTTCATCCCTGGATCCTGCATCGTTGTGCAGGAACATATCCCATCCAAGCTTTTGCTAGAAAAAAAAATTCCATAAGTTGCCAAGTTTTGAGTTCTTAAGTCAACATCAACAAGGCCCTTATTCAAAGACAGAAGTGTGATGCAGTGGAAGAGCAGAAGGCAGAAGCAGGCATCTCACTGTTCCTGGATGACATCTCTGCTTCTGGTACCCAGCAGGATGCTAATTCCATTTTCCTGCCACTTACCTACTCCTCGTTTCCTACTTCCTATGTAACGTCTGCTTCACAGCTCATACATTCTATACAACATTTGGCCAGTGGAAAACACACCTCAAATGCACTTATAAATGGACTACTGTAGTTGCCTTGGTTGGTCTCTCATCTCAACATCTTTTTTGCTCCTAAGTAACTGGCACACGGGCCCAGCTGGGCAATGTCACAACCCGGATCGTCAAGCATTAATTCAATCTTTTTCTATTATACTACGTAAGTCCTCCCTGCTGAAAACTCAAAATGATGTTCTGTGGCTTAGCACACAAAATTTCAAGGCATTTCTTTAGCATTCCCACTCTCCTCTCTCTCCATCTTGTCCAGTGTTGACTGAAGATCCTGCTTGCCAAGCACACCTGCTGCTCGTCTCATCCTTCTTATGGCCAAGCATAGCAATGTTGACCTGCCTCTTTCTACGGATCTTCCTCTTGAAAATCAGAGTCAGTTCCCACCTCCTCCAGGAAGCCCACCCAGGCTAGAGTTACTTCGCTTGTTCACTTCTGTGCACACACTCACCCTCAGTATTTCAGCAGTGCTATTGTTCTTATCATGTAGAACCAAGCTCACTCTGGCTTATGGAGAGCAGACACTGACTAATGGTTTGCTGAGTGATGGACAGATGAACATAAGTAGATCATACAGATTCAGTCCACGAACCCATCTTGCCCCTCGCTTCCACTGTCACACCCTCAATAACTCTCTGTCCTGGTTTGGTTTCTATTGCTGTCACGAAACACCACCACCAAAGCAACTTGGGGAGGAAAGGGTTTATTAGGCTTATACTGCCTCATCACTCTTTGTCATCGAAGGAAGTCAGGACAGGAACTCATGCAGGGCAGGAACCTGGAGGCAGGAGCTGATGCAGGGGCCATGGAGGAGTGCTGTGTTTTGGCTTGCTTCTCATGACTTGCTCAGCCTGCTTTCTTATAGAACCCAGGACCCCCAGCCCAGGGTAGAACCACCCACAATGTGCTGAGCTTTTCCTCATCAATAACTAATTAAGAAAATGTCCTGCAGGCTCACCTACAGCCAGATCTTATGGATGCATTTTCTTAATTGGGATTCCCTCCTCTCAGATGACTTCAGCTCGTGTTGAGTTGATATAAAACTACCATCATACCCTCTTCAACATTCTTCCGATGGCCCACCAAAACAACTCTCCCAAGAGCTTCCTCTCCCTCCGCCCTTCCTTTTGCCATACTTAGTGGTACTACCCAAATGAACTTTCTAGAAGAAAGTTGATCACGTCACCCATTCTTCATGATTCCCTGGTATCTCTCAGGTAAAGTCAAAGCCTGTAGCATAACATCCTAGGATCTTCACAATCAAGTCTCAAACAAACTTCACTTGCCACCGTTGCTATAGCCAATATCAAGCACAGGGCATATACTTACATTCTTGGGTCTTCCTCATGTTGCTCACCTTACTAGCAGCAGGAGCTCTGCTCTTCTTTAAGGATCTTTTGTAGTCTTTGGGGGCCTATTGCAAATACCACCACCACAACCTGATACACTGACTTGCCCAACTCTGACCTAGCCTTGCCCTTTTCTGAGTCCTTAGGCCCCAAACCCATCCACCCTAAGCACAGGGCATTGTCATTGCTTGTGGGTCAGCCTTGCTTTGCCCTTGCCAGACTCTTGAGAATAGCACTACGAGTTCCTTTCTTTTACATTCACAGCCCCATTACAGAGCTCAGCTCCTAGGATGCTCATGGTGCTGCTGATTAAGTGAACAAATCGTCTTACTCACACAGTGTTAATTTGCATTTACTCTGAATCATACACTTTAGAGCTAAAAGAAACAATAGAAAATATCTTTCCAAGCTTGTTCACTTTGCAAGTGAAGAAATTTCAGCCCACAAGAATTTTTATTTTGTTTTGTTGTTTTGTTTTGTTTTTTCGAGACAGGGTTTCTCTGTTGTAACTCTGGCTGACCCAGAACTCACTTTGTAGACCAAGCTGGTCTCGAACTCACAGAGATCCACCTGCCTCTGCCTCCCAAGTGCTGAGATTAAAGATGCGTGCCACCACCACCTGGCAGCCCACAAGATTTAAAGTGATTTGCTCAAGATCATAAGAAGGCACAGAGGGATACCGGCACCACCTTTCACATTATGGTACATGTGGAGACGTGGTTCTGGGGCAGAGGAGATGGCTCAGTTGGTGTGGTTTGAATAAGAATGGTCCCCATGAGCTCATATGTTTGAATGCTTAGACAACAGGGAATAGAGTCTTGATAGGATTAGAAGGATTAAGGGGTGTGACCTTGTTGAAGTAGTTGTGAAATTTTTGGAAGAAATGTGTCACTGGGGTGGGCTTTGAGGTTTCTGAAGCCCATGCTAGACTCAATTCTCTCTCTCTTCTTGCAGATCAGGATGTAGCTCTCAGCTACATGTAGCTCTCAGTCCCATGCCTACCTGCCATCATGCTCCCTGCCATGATGATAATGGACTAACCAACCCTCTGAAACTGTAAGCAAGTTCCCAATGAAATGCTTTCTTTTATAAGAGTTGCCTTGGTCACAGTGTCTCTTCACAGCAGTAGAACAGTGACTAAGGGTTGGTAAAGTCCTGATGCACATGCGTGAGCACCTGGGGCCTCAGCACCCACATGATGGAACACGCATATCTGTAACCCTCACACTGGTAGGCAGAGGCACATGGATTCATTGGCCAGCAAATATAACCAGTCTGTGGACATTGGGTTCAATGTTTAAAAAGATAAGATAAGATGGAGAAGTTTTGAAGAAGACTCACTGTTGACCTCTGGTCTACACACACACACACACACACACACACACACACACACACACGAGTCATAATGCCAAAGGACAGAGGTACATGGCTCATGAGTTAAAAAATGAAAAGAGCTGCTTCTTTCTTTTACATGCCCTCTAAGGCTCCGTGCCCTCATGTGGACTCAAGCCTGCCTGACTTAACCATGCGGCGTTTGTAGATTGTGGCTCTGCTTTGCAGCTCTGCGCTTGACTCTGGATGTCATCTTTAAGTATTTTAGTGAGCTGATTTGATTGGTTTAAAATTCTAAAAATTTCAGAGCCACTGATGCCTTTAAATTCCTAAGATGGTGTTATTGAAAGAGTTGTGTGCAATGATCTTGGACACTAACATCTTCTTCTGATACCCAAGAACAAACTACAATGTTCCCAACTTCCTAAATAATACAGAAACGCCAATGTCTGGCACTTCCTTTCAGATTTTGGTCTCACAGTGTTATGCTTAGGATAATTTTTACTTCTTAGATGGGAAACTGAAAGAAAGATGGTAATAGCAATCATCTCAATAATAACAGACTTGTAACAATGAAAAGGGGGCGCTCAGATCCTTCTGGTTTTCATTCGTCGGCAGCACCGTGAACAAAAGGAAATGTTCTTTTCAGGGAGGAGAGAAAAGCCCAAATGAGCTCATCCTCGCTCTTCAAGCCTTGCAAGGCAGTGCGTCCTTGCAGCTTACCACTCCCCCATCTGATCCCACCATCAGCAGCGCGTCCTTGCAGCTTACCACTCCCGCATCTGATCCCACCATCAGCAGTGCGTCCTTGCAGCTTACCACTCCCCCATCTGATCCCACCATCAGCGTCGGTTCGCACCCTTCTACAGAAAGCCAGTGCCTTCAGAGGTTCCAAGAATTTTGTCCAAGTAAATACGCAACAAAGATTTTTCGATCACTTGCCAAGAAAAGGGAAATGGCCACTTTAGCGAGAGCGAGTAGCATTTAGTGGTACCTTCTCAGACTAATGTATGCACAGCCTGCAACGAAGGAGGTTATCTTTTGGCTGCTTCGAATATACTCTATCTCTACTCCTTTGTCCTGCTGACGGCTCAGACAGACTTTGACAGTCACACTACTGTCATTTTGTGCTATCTCAAAGTTAAATCATAATGAGCTTTGAGATTGTTAGTTGTTTCTTGTTTCTGCAGAAACGAAGGCTCCCTTTTCATTTTGGAGGATCTGAGCCTCCAAGTTTCTGTGATTTCCTCTCATGCTTTCTCTCTTTCTTTATTCTCTTCTCTCCTATGGCTCAAAAAGCAAACTCATTACCAAACCAAATGTGTAAGCCTCCCACACAGAATCTGGGGGAGAAAGATATCCCATTTAATACAGAGAAGCCATTTCAGAGGTTAGCTGCGGTCCATGGCTTCAGTAGCCTGTGGAGTGTGCCAAATGTGACCGCCACTGAATTCAGAACTGCCTCATTGGGACTGAACAAAGTCACTGACATAGAAAAGCAGCTACTTCTGCTACAAACTTATAATTTGATAATTAAAATAACAGTGATGACAAACACATAAACAATGTGTGTCAGACCCCACCTCATCACACATGCATACACAAAGGTCATTTCCCCGTAATAATGGTACTTCAAGAAACATTAGAAAATTTTGCAAATATGATTCTCTTTGCAGGCAAGATAGTTTTGCAGCCTCTCAGTTTTAAAAACATAGCCTTTAAAGTCTTCCTTTGATTAGCAAGTTAGAACTGAATCTGCTTGCTAGGTTCCCCATGTCACCTTTATAGTACACAGTGTGTTGTTATTTCTTGTTGAAATATACATTTTTGGAAGGCAAAACTTTGATATTAAATTTCTTGGCATCTCCATAACCTGTTTCATACTAAAGGCCCAGTAACTGAAAGTTAAAATAATATCAATCTTTTGGACCCTAATGGTTTTGCAATTTAAAGTAGCATCTAACATAGGGTCTTACATAGCCAGTTTCTGAGACTTGCTTTAAATCAGTGGTTCTCAATTTTCCTAATGCTGTGATCCTTTAGTACAGTTCCTCATGTTGTGGTGATCCCCAACTATAAAATTATTTTCACTGCTACTTTATAACTATATTTTTGTTGCCATTATATATCTTAATATAATCTTTTGGATCTTAATGTAAATATACAGATGGTCTTAGGTGACCCCTGTTGAAAGGGTCATTCAACCACCAAAGGGGTCCTGACCCACAGGTTGAGAACCACTACTTTAAATGAACTCGTACATGTACACACATGCAGGAACACATGGGTGAGCATAATTGTTGACTTTAAGTTTTTTTGACATAAGGTCTCATATAGTCTAAACTTACTATACAGTTCAAGATAGGCTTGAACTCCTACTTCTGCATGGCAAGTGCTAAGTATTATAGGGTGTGCCACCATGTCCAGCCTTTTGTATCTAATAATTATTTATAATAGCCTGAAAGCTGTTTTTCTTTATCACTCAACTGATCCTGTAAAATCTGTAGCAGGTCATATATTTGAAAAACAAAACGTTGCAACCAACTAGTATTTCTTTAGGCTTACCCAACAACGAGAGTATTATGTTAAGATAAGATTTTAAGCAAGCAATTAATGGAAAAATTCAGTCTTACTGGGGAAAGAGTAGAAATTAAAATATTTTTCAATAATTACAATAGAAAGACAAATGCTTCAAGTTAAAAAAAGAAACACGCAGAATGTGTTCTTTCTTGCTTCTCAGACACGGCAGGTGAATAACAGAAGCCGTAGATAGTGCTTCCCACTTAGAATTGCTAAGAACCTAAAAACATTCCTTAATTAGTTTTTCTCCCTAATTCTTGGGGCAGGACCATATGGTTACCCATTCATTTTAGAGATGGAGAAAATAAGCCACAGAGGGTTAAACAATTTACTGAAATTACCCAAATCACTACCTTCTGCCAGTAGAAATAGTAGCAATCATTTATTAGCATTTACTGGGCAGCAGACATGTGCACGAATTACCTCACTCAGCCTTCAGATCAGCACCACGAGATAGCGCTGTTCTCTCAACTGCAATCTGTTTTATTTTGTTGGTTTTTTTTTTTTTTTACACGTTAGCATCTATAATTGATTAGTTTTATAACCAACGTTATCATAATATGTCAGCAATATTTCTACCTTAGTTATACAGAAAATAATGGTGGCATTCTAGATCCCGGGAAATAACAGGACTAACTCCTTTTCTTGCAGGTAAGGAAATGGAAGCGTAAAGAAGTAAAATAGGGGTGGAAGAGCTGTCTCCATCAATAAAGTGCCTACTGTGCAAACAAGAGGACTTGAGTTTGGGTCATCGGCACTGGTTTAAAAAGCCAGTTGCAGTGGTGCATAACTGTAATCCTAGCTCTGAGAAGGGGGGCAGGAAACTCTCTACAGCTTGATGGCCAAATGGCTTAGAAAAATCAGCAAAGTCTGGGTTCAGTAAGAGTCCCTGCCTCAAAAACTAAGATGGAGAGCTATTGAGGAAGACACCTGAAATTGATGACCACATGTTCTCATGCTCGTGTACATACTACTTTACATCCTCACATATATTGTACACACAGGAACATGTACACACACACACACACACACACACACACACACACACGCCTGCACGCGCAGACCTATCTAAGGTTACCCATATATTTTGCGAGTGGCAGAACAAGGATTTGAACCTGAGCAGTTGGACTATAAACCCATGCATTCAGCTCTCTGTAGAAACACCTACCATAGATACTCTGCTCACATCTCACTCAACAGGTGCCACTTGGTGTCCTGCAGTGACAACACAGGAGGAGAGGCATGTGGGAACTGCATGTTCTGACTGGAGGCCAGTTGGTTGTGACCCTTGCCAGGGTTTTCATGGCATCACACCCTTGCTCCCAGCCCCATTTCTACACCTCCCTTCTGCAAAGTAGACAAGCAACCTACCTCTCGTTGTAACCCTCTGTGGATTCTATCTTGTAACATAGAGCATGACTTTTCTCCAAACTGCAGAAGCCCTTCTAAGACCACAAGAAAGTTTCCATTACTGGTTGTGCTTTAGAAAACAAAGTTGACAAAGCTTAGAAAGTTGACATTAACAAAGTGGATATGTGTTTTTCATTAATAGAAGTCAGAATGCAGTCGTATGCGGGAATTGGAATGTGTTAGCTGCAAGGGTAGAGAAGTCGCTGATTCCAGCAGCAGTGTGACTAATTAGGTTTGCTTTTGTGAAGGAATTGGTTTATATTGATTCATTTATGTCTGATGTAACTCAGCAGTCTTCTCCCTGCCTGGGAAGCCTGCCCGGACTGGTAAAGGAAAAGAAACTGACTGGCCCTTTGAGGCTAAATCTTTTGGCAAAATCAAGAAAGCAGGGCCAGAGTGAGTGGGTCAGTCATGCTGGTGCCCATTCCCTGCTCAGACACAGACTAACTATAGAGAGATTTCTTGCTGGCCGTTGTTGGAAGCCCTGAGGAATCCCTGAGAGACTTTCAGTGCTTTGGAAGGTTATAAGTTACCTTTCAGCTTCATCCTAAAGAAGGGAAGTTTGGTTTTTGACCTTCATCAGTCATGAAGGACCCATACTACAGAGGGTCTCAGACCCTGAGCTATGAATACAGCTGTGCTGTTCTGACTCAGCACTGAGCAGACAGGGCCCCATGTTATTCTTTATGATGGGAAAAGCTCTCTCCTCCCTGCATGCAAACCCTCACTAGCATTCCTTCACAGCTGGTAGAATCTCACCAGTGGCAGAACTACAGTCACCAAATCAAAAGCCATGCAGACAACTCTGATAATGGATCTTCTCAGAGCACTGCATTGGGAATCAGCAAGGATGAATTTCAAATATGCTTTGTAAGAAATTAGCTCTGTCCGTGGTCAAGTGACTGAACTGACTCAATCTGGGTTTCCTCGTTTGTGACTTCACATGTATAGAAAGGTATTGTATTGTGGATGTTCATTTTTAGTTATGTTGTTTTGTGCACTGTTGGGAAAAGGGCTGCCTTGGTCTTGGCATTTTGTAATGTCTGCAGGTGTTGGGTTTATGTGGGGGATGTTTGATTGGTCATGATCTGCACGTGATATCAGTAGAACACCTGAGACATTCTGAATCAATAAAAACACCTGAGCTCAGATGCTCGGGGTTGCACTGTTGAGTATGGCACCTACTATGATGGTAGTTCCCTCTATTGAGATCTGGAAGTGTTTGTAATTATGAACCATGCCCCCTCGTCTCTCTTGGTGAGCTCACACTACTACAGTATTGGTAAACCTATCTCCTTTAGAGTTCTTGCAGCATCACTTCCCCAAGATCCTAATGGTTTTTACTGTGTATGGCTAATACTTCTTTATTTTCAATATGCACCAATTACCAATACATGGGCAACACCCTGAAATCCTGAAGCTGCAAATAGCATTTATTTCAGAGAGATTTAACAATTATTCCAAGGCCAACCATAAATAGTGGAGGGAAGATGCTCACTCAAGTACTTTCCCCGATCTCAAACTCTTCCCTTTGTTACTACTCTACTAACTGAGGGCTAGGGACCAGGAAGCAAAGAATTCCTACAATGATAAATCCCTGGGGAATGAGACTAGAAAACCTGCCTAGACACTGCAGAGTTCACAGAGTAGCTACAAAGATGGAAAGTTTCAGTGCTGACGGAGATGGTGAACTGAGGCCACCTCCAAAAGGTAACCTGGATATAGAATGTCCAAAGAAGGACAACTTAAGCTCAAACTAGTACAGAGCATAGGAAAGGCTGCCAGGTTGGGTTCCAATGAACATAGAGGAAATGATTTCATCTCAACACCCTCTGAGCAGCCTTAACCCCCCAAACATGTCAATGAATGCTGTTTGCCCTCAGGTAGCTACAGTTTTAAATAAGGCTTTGTATTGACCAAGGTCTCTTTACAATCAAAACTGACTATAGTTCATTTAAACAATCACATAGAAACTTTGGGAAGGATAGAAGGCAGTTCACCAGAATTGCAGAAAATCTGAGACTTTATCCTTAAAGCTTTCAGAAACAAGTTCAGCTCAAACAATCTCCAAGGTAAGACTAATGAAGAGTCACTCAAGGTTATTCATCCAACCAGCTTCCACCCTGGGATCAGCCTGTATAAAATTTATATTTCTGGTGAGAGTAACTGATGAGTCTGGCACATATGAGCACTAGGAGAAGCCATGACCCTTCAGTAGGAGTTCTTGCTGGGAGCTTCATCGCACTATGGGAGAAGCTGTTGTTACCAGCAGGAAGGAATGACCACACCAGGACAGAGCAAAGGGCAAGGTCCCAGATCAAGTACAGTAGGATTAAGAAGGAAACATTAGACCTTTGTAAGAGCTGCATCTGGGCAGCTCCTGGGCACTAGTGCTGTTCAGAGCTGGAAAAGAGTCCATGGAAGTAAGCCAGTGCTCAGGAACGGAAGACACTCAGAATCAGGCGCAGCTGAACTGGTCACCAAGCCTAGACGAGGTGACAAAACTTCACCTTGGCAAGAGTCATCATGCAGATTCTGCCTGTGGTAGGGGCCCATCCATAAACTGGCTTAGCGAGCCTGGAGAGAAGAGATGCAAGCAGGGGAGGCTGCTTAAGAGTTGGAAAAATGGAAAATAATGTTGCTAAGAATGAGATAGAGAAAGCTAAAACAACTAGCTCTGACTTTGGAGAACAGGTGGGTCCATCAATAGAGCAAGGAACACCCCTAGAGGGCTGTAATTGTGTATCAGTGCACACATGCATGCATGTGCAGACAGGTAGAGAGGGGTGGTGAGACAGCATACCCTGGGGTAAAAGCGGGGAATAAATGTGACTGAGCTCGTGTCTCCCACTGCACTGCAAGGAATTGGCCTTTAAACTCTTCTCCACCGCAGCCCTCTCACACATTAACAAACTGATTCATGATGTGTTATGCTTTCACATTTAAAGACCTATTATCTTTTACTCCAACTGTGGAATAAAATGTTTTATTGCTAAAGCATAGTGAAAAGTGCATTTAACTTGGTGTCAGGGGGGCTTGGGCTCATGAATGCAGGTTGGATAATCATCTACACTGGTCCCCTCTTCACAGACATTACTGAAGGGTGGGCTGCTTGGTGAGAAACAGTGTTAGTCATCTTCTCCTCTCCTCCGCCACTCTCCTCCCCCAGGTCCAGAGCTCTTCCCAAGCTGCCCTTCTATGTAGATAAATTGCATCCATCTTTCTGGACCGGCCCAAGTGAAGGCAAAGGGGCTCAGAGGAAAGGAGCACACTGACCAGTGCAAGTCTCAGCTCTACCACTGAACAACAAGAATGTCTTGGAAAATGTGCTTTTCTTCTCTGATGGCCCGTTACACATTCTACAAAGTGGAGATAACCAGGCCTCCCTTCCAGGAATCCCAAGAGATGGTCTATGTAGAAATACCCACACGGACATCTGATAGCCATTCTCATTATCTCTTCCCAAATGGTCTCCCGGCCAGCCCTTTTCACAGCCAACTCTCCTTTCCAGACCTTTGTGAGAATTCTCTGTATCAGTTAGATAGGTGTCAAGGGCTCTGGGCTGCTTTAATGCTGCCATTCTTCTACCCTCAATATAAAAAAAAAAAAAAAAAGCAGAAAGCCTTTTGCTGATGTACTGTTTAGAAAATTATTTGACACTGTGCGACCTTGTGTGTCCTTTCCCAGGAAACGCCCTGCTACAGAAACTCCTCCGTTATTTCGTCCCGTCACTTAGCAGCATGAGTAAGATGTGCAAGAGAGGTCATTTTAAGTAAAAGGTTTATAACTATACTTTACACTTCTAATCTGTACTCTCTTTTTTCCTCTTTCAATTTAACTCAGATACGGTTTCCTGCCATTCGGCTTTTCATTGGTGAACTCTGAAATAAGTATTTATTTCCCTGCTGGGTAGTTGATCGTCTCTTTTCCTGTGGCCTGGCGGTCCTCGTTCTTGTCTCACACGTGTCACCCTCCATGTTCCAGTTGTGACCAATGCCAGAGCTTGCCAACCTATGAGAAACACAGAAGGGGGCAGCAAGAAGAGCCAGAATGTGTGAGAAACCCTGCCCCCTTGCCCTTCACACTCTTCCCCGCACCATACGCCTCTAAAGAGTTACCGAATTTGTATTTTGTTTCAGCCAACTTCAGCAACGCTTTCGCAACAGCTGCTTCGTGTGAGTAAAAACTAAGCTAAACTAAATAAATCGAAGCGTAAGCAAGTTTAGAGCCTTAATATCAGTTCACCAAGCTCCGGCCAGAGACAGAGTCTGGATTTTATGGACAAGGTAAAAGGGCAGGGCTGATGGCTTCCCTGGGTGGAAGACACACTAAGTCTAATTCTGATTCTGCTGAGTGTGCTTACTTGGGGGTGTGTGAAAACAAATCCCTAATAACTGAACAATATCAAAGAACTCATTAAAGAGCTGCCCATCAAAGTTGTTAGAAGCCGTGTCCCCCGTCTACACCCAAGAGAATCCATGCAGATGGAAACAGAATTCCCCTCTGTTTGTTGGAGTAAACAAGGAATACCAGAAGGAAGGAAAGGGGGAAAGGGTACATGAGAGGCAAGCCTGGGTCTCTGACTACTTCGTGGCCTTTAAAGACTCACGAAAACTCCTGCCTCCTTCTTCCGTTTTTGTTTTTTTTTTCTCACAAGTCTCCAACTAGTGCCAAAAATAGGCTCACTGTTCTTACTCCTTATAAAAGGCAACACATTGAATGCTAGCAATGATTTTACACAATGTATAATTAGATCTGATCTCCACTCACATTCAGAAGTGACGAACCACGGAGCTATAAATGAAAAGAAAAAGAAAAACAAAACAAAACAGGAAGGCCTCAGGAGTGAGCACATGCCAGTCATTGTACACATTTTCTTGTAGAGTGTTTTCTATAAAGACTGTCTTGAGGCTATAGCAGTGATCCATGAAAAAGGAGAAAAGTCGGACTCTGTTCTACCTGCCTTTGAATGGCAGGTGAACACAGAGTTTTCCCCTGATCACAGATGACAAGTGGGAGAAACAACATCATCGGGACAAAGCCATGAAGGATCGTCTTCAGAAAGGGCGCATGCTCATAGCGGTCTCAGCATTGCAATTAAAGATGTTTCTTCATGCACCCTCCAAGGCTGAGAGCCAGGCAGAAAAGAATAATGGATGAAATTGTTGTCTCAAACAGAGCTTAGCAAGACAGCAGATGACTTCTGTAGACGCAAGGTTGTGAGCCCGGATGTATTTTGCAATAGGATGTTGCCAAACATTGCCATGTCTTTGCCAGAGAAACCTCTTAATTATGGAAACATTTCAGAAATAGGATGTTTTTCTGCAGGACAATCCCAGCGGTTCACATAGAATGAAATCAAATGTAGCAGAGTTTGAAAGAACCCAAAATCATACAGTCTGATTAGGTACTCAAAGGAAAACTGAGTTCTCTCAAAAGACGTCTTTTCATTAAGAAACCGGATCCACATTTCTTACAATATTTGGGACTTGGATACAATTAGCTTTGTGCTTCCTAATTGGTTTGGGACCTTTTTTCCAGGAAGTAACACTTGAATGCAAAATTAGGATGAAATCCTACTGGGAAGGCAGTCACAGCAGAAAGTCTATTCCAGGGTAATCCCTCCAGGAAATGAGTCCGTGCACTTCAGCACAAGAGTTGAGAAATGTTCTCCGCAGAGTGCTGCTAGGGGTGAGGGTGGGGGTGTCACTGCCTGTCAGAAGTGGCTTCTCCTTTGGTTTCTTAGGAAAATAGTACATGCCCTTTCTGCTTCATGCTGAGAGTGAATTACTCTTGCCTGCACTCAAGCAGAGAGAGGCTGGCTGGGCTGGGAGCACTCAGCTACAGCCTATTAAACTGAAGTTGCCTTTAAAGTTGGTTAATGGCAAGGAAAACTCTGTGTTTCCAGCTATCTATGTATCTAAACTCAGATGAAGACGGAAACAAATATGGGCAGAAGAAAAAATGCCTTCATCTTACAAATCTGAATGTTATTGACTTGACAGATATAAACTCCTGAAAATATTGAGATAAAAACAAAACCTGACTTGAGAAATGATTAAGTCTGTATTCCATGAGAGTTTAAATGTATGCTCAGACACTCACAAACAAGACGACTTTCCTGGAGGTCAAACTGCACGCAGCATTGTTAGGCAGAGAAGGCAGCTCACCTGTCCTCCTACTCTCCATGGTCATTGGTTTTGACATTTACATAGCACTGCACTTTTTACAAGCATTGCTATCAGCTCGTTTCCAAAGTAACCTTCCTTGCGTGATAGGGCCAAGGAATTCCAGTTCGCACATGAGACACAGAGAGGTTAAAATTATTTACCCAGCATCTCAACTCAAGAAACAATATGTGAGGACAATATCTTTTAATTGAAAACTGAAAATAAGATAGCGACCGTCCTGTTCCTGTGCCTCTTGTTAATCGGTTAGATTCTCTCTAGCAGGAAAAATTTCAGGCCAGATCTATAGGAACTTTCTTATTCCGCTCTCCATACCTTTCTCCTTATTCATTATTACAACTATCTAAGCGCTTCTAAGATGAATTTTCAGATCTATAATAACATTAATATGAGAAAGGCACACATTTGAAATAGCTCATTTATATCTTGGCCCTAAAAAGGATTTTGTTGTCCATACTCTTAATATTTAAAGGCCATATCCATGTACTGATTGTCCATGTCAACTGATTTCATACTTTGAACTACTTACTACTTAGTTATTCTAGGTAAGCAAAGGAATCAAAGCTGTCACACCATTTTAAAACAGACAAGAAAAAATTCAACTTGTAATAATGTAGATTTAGCCTTTAATAATAAAAAAAAAACAGAGAAAGAAATGCAAACTTATCATCAGATGTCACGAGTCATCAGCTGTAACACACCACACAAACAGATGTCTGTTAGTGAGGAGGATGGAGGTAGTCATACCGAGACCTTTGCTGTCTTCTCAGAAAGCATCAGACTTCACTTCTCGTCCTTGATTCCCAATGACATAGACATAGTCAACCCTAACCAATACTAAATCAATTTGGGAAACACTAGAGGGGCCAGATGGCTGGTTGTCAGGTCTGGATGTCTAAGTTTCTGACTAGAAATACCCTAACCATGAGACTTACCTATTTTCAGAAAGATTCAGAATGCCGTGAAATCTAGTTGGAAATGACCCAGGACTAACTTGTTCTTTTCCCAAGCAAAGGACACCGTAAACATCTGCTTCCTTTTCAAAGTCAGAACGTCCAGTAGCCTGTGGTGATGTTAGCCAGGTACAAAATGTGAACACTTTAACTCAGATGGTAAGTCATTAAAGATTTCTTATCTGGAATCCAGCGGCAGTCATGGAAATGAGTACCAACTCACGTACCTTAAGCCTAGCGGGGACCAGACAACAAGCTGTAAATAGCTTTCTACTTCATGCTGTTCTATGAGTAACTACACAGAGGACCCAAGCCAACCAAAATGTGGCACAGAGAACACCTTGACCCCATCTGGAAGTCTTTCTTTCTGCTGTAACCCACCCCACTGTCACCTTCGAGCGTGTATTTCCTTCACTCATGCTCTGGCCTCAAGTCAGTGACTAAACAGCTGACTGTCATCCCCCAGCCACTCCTGAGACATGGGCAAGGCTGTGCGTGTAGAAAAAGAGCTATAGTCTCAGGAGACAGGCTGCCTGGTTCAGTTTCAGTTCATTATGATTGCAGGCACTATCCCTGTCCCCAGATAAAGTGAGAAAAAAAAAATGATGGCCCAGTTCTCATGGAACTTACATTCTGTTGTTTTCAGAAGAACTGAAAACAAAGAATAAATGAATGTGTCAGGTGGTGCTGAGTAGCATAAAGAAAAATAAAGCAGGCTTGGGAGCACAGCTAGATGGAAGCGAACTAGGCAGCCATGGTTTGGGGCCTTCCTCAAGATGCTGCATTTCCCCCGAGGCACAGGTCATTCAGATGTGGGGGGAACAGCACGTCCTAAGCAAAGGGCTGAAATAGCAATAAAATCCAGGAGACTGGGGATGCTTGGCATGTTCTGGGAAGAACTAAGAGGTCACTGGGATTGGAACAGAGGGAAAGGAAGACTGTGGGTCCTGAGATTAAGGAAGTGGCAGAGGACCAGATGGTGTGAAACCCCACAGGCAATGGTAGGAATATACAAATTTTGAATTTTCATAAAGTGAGAAGAGACTATAGGTATTTGTACAAAGGTGTGGCAGAAGATGATCTATATTTGCAAAGGATTTTTCTATGGAGTGTGTATTGGGGGCGGGGTGGAGGGTAGAAGCACAGAGAATGATTCGGAAGCTAATGAGTCCAGATGAAAGATGGGATGGTGGGGATATGGGAGAAAGCTGTGGAGATGTCAAGAGTATCAACTGTGACTATTGAAAAGATGCTGTCTTGGGAGTTTGCAAATGCATTGCATGTGAGGCAAGAAAGAGACACCGCAGCAAAAATGGCCATATCAATTATAACAGTGATAATGGTGCTACCATTGCCTGATGGGTAAATGCACAGACAAAAGAAAATCAGGAGGGGTGGGTTCAGGAAGAAAACAGGAGGTAACGTAGAGAGAATTAGCATGAATTAGCATGTAATTCTTTCAGAGCTACTCAAACAGTGGTTCTCAACCTTCCTAAGGCTGAGACCCTTTAACACAGTTCCTCCTGTTGCGGTGACCTCCAACCAACACGATTTTTGTTGATGCTTCATAACTGCAATTTTGCTACAGTTATGAATCGTAATTTAAATATCTGATATGCAGATGATATTAGGCGACCCCTGCGAAAGGGTCATTCGATTCCCAAAAGAAGTCGTGACCCACAGGTTGAGAACTGCTGCACTGGAATGAGACTATTCACATGGAACAGTAGCTAGAGGGTGATTTGGAGTCAGAGGATGTGAGGGGTTTTTTTGTTGTTATTTGGGTTCTTTGTTTGTTTGTATGTATTTTTTTCGAGGTAGTGGTTATCAACTAAATGACTAAAACAGCATCCTATTCCTGCAGTAGCTGGAACTTAGTACCAAGAACGTAGCTCTCCTGGTATACAAACACAGCACCAGGTAAGAATAGAAGTGCCACAGTGGCTCTCAGAGCAAAGTATCCAAAGTATACTGAAAACTAAGATGACGTTATCCCCAGGAAGCACCACAGAACCCGGCATGGGAAGTATTTGGTGAGCTGTGTGGCTGAGCATGAGAATGCTACTACCTTCAAGCCCCTTCAACGTAAGAGGCGGCTACTGCCCTTTTAGCAGACAAGGATCTTGTTTCTTAAAAGGAACAGGCATCATGAAAATGACATTACTCATGTCTCTCCCGCTCAGGTGCTTTGGATCTTAGAAATGCAACACTGGATGGTAGTTCTATCCTGGAGCATGCAGTGGCAGGAAGAGAAAACATAATCCACATGGAGGGTGGCTGCATGCAACCCAAAGCCTAAGAGGTAACCAGCAGCAGCAGGGCTGACAGCTAGACAGGTCTGTGAATCATGGACTACAAGCCCCAGGAACTTCAGGTGAAAGACAATCATCTGACCTGGACTGATAGAACCATTCACTGCAATATACCTCTGTTCCCTGTAGCCTTCCAGAGAGCAGATCCTATCAGTGCTGAGAACACAGCTCAAGAGGTAGAAGGCATGGGAGGGTTCAGCATTTTGAGGCAAAGCGCATGGTTTATTAGTGGTTTAAATACTCTCACGTGTAAGGATCCACATATTATCTTTTTGGTATTTTATTGAGAGTTGAAAATTCTAAGCTATACTACCCATGGTGTAATTTTAATGTCATCTGTACAAAAGTTAAATGATTTAAATTTAGGAGAAGTTGGTAGAGTATCAAAGTTCGTTTTATTAATTCTTCCACAAAAACCTGGTAATAACTCCTGTTTCTTCATGTGTTAGAGTCTATCCAAGTTTATATATACTAATTACCCAGTCTGTTTTGCTATTTTACAGAATGTCTGTTTACTGTGTCACCGATTTGGGCTTTGAACATTTTAAATGTTTTATACTTTCTACAGGAAAAGGGCCAACTTCTTATTTTATACCTGTTCACATACCATTTCCCCTTATGGATGTGTTTATAAAGCTTATGATCAACACAAACATTGAATTTCTTTGAAAGATGGAATATGGCACACTGCTTGTATGCAGGTAGTAATGACAGAGTAAAGTATTTTGTTTTAACAGCCCAGTTGAACTAAGACAGTCTGTTAAAGAGAGAAGTAAAGACATAAGGGGAAGATCAGTGCCAATATGAAGGAACTAAGAGATTGGAGTTGAGGAAGAAAAACTGTTGGCATCTAAATACTAAAAAAAAGTGGAATAAAAACGTTGGAATTAATGGCAGGAAATGAGAACGTTTACAATTGAAATTTCAAAGGGTGCACATTTCCATAAACATTCCCATTACTTGCCATTATTTCTAAGAGTCAAAAAATAGCTTTAATGCTGCCTAAGAATATTACACAGATGTGATTGAGTGTTGTTCAGAAAATCGTATGTTCTGTGGTGATCGATGTTAACAAGAATCTAAAGTCACCTGAGAGATGGACCTCTGGGCATACCTGTGGGGCATTACCTTGATTGCTCTGAGGTGGTAAGTCCTGCCCACTGTGGGTGGCACCATTCCCTGGATGGGATCCAAAACTGTGTAAATGGAGAAAGGGAGCTGAGCAATAGCACGCACTCATTACTCTCTGTTCCTGACTGCGGATGAAATGTGACCAGCTGCTTCAAGCTCCTGGTGCCATGACTTCCCTCCCCACCATGATGGGCTACACTTTTGTGTGAGAGTCTGTGACCACCAGGGTAGACAGGGTAATGATCTGCATGAGGCAAGAAGGAAATCCAGTTCAGCATGACTTAGTTAGCTGGGCTGGTTCAAACTTCTAGAATCTAACACCAGGTAGTTTGTTTTAGCCACATGTAAACACAGCACAATTTTAGGGAAAACAGTTTCCTAGTGACAATTAACTCAACCCTGTGTATACAACAAATCTTAAGATATGTTTACAGTGAAACTCTTTACAAAGTACATATACTTCCTCCAAAAGATGGGTTCTGTTGACTCAGAAACAACGCTCAAGATAAGAATCTAGGGAGAATGACTGAGGCAAACATACTAATCTGTGGGAGTTGGTATTGGCCTGGACCTAAGGTAACACAGAAGTTGCCTAGACAGTAATAAAGTACAAGTGACTTCTCCCATAAGATTTTTTAACTGAGAAGCAATGTTCAAGATCTGGGTGTGCCGTGGGGTGGTGGAAGGGGAGCGCTTTGATAAATAAACATAACAGTCTGAGAAAATCAGATGAAGCCTGGGCCTATAGGTAACAAAAGATTACCAGTTTTTAAACTACATCCATTCTCAGTATTCAGGGCAGAAAACAGGTAAATATCTCCTGCCTTTTAAGAAACAAGATTGTGTGTTTAACTTTCCTGGTTTTCCTAGTACTTATCTGTGTGTACAAGGATCTTGTACCCTCAACACTTCTAAACTGTGATCAGAATAAAACCTTTTATCCCTCAAGTTTCTTTTGTCAAAATATTTTGTTACACCAACAGGGAAATAAAATAAAACACCCACCTTCCTTCCACCTCTTATATTTCCTCTCCCATTCTATTCTCCTCTCCTTCTCCCAACACACACACACACACACACACACACACACACACACAGGAGTCTCTCCTTCCAAATAGAATACAACTACTCAAATTTTAATTTAACTTAAACAGATAAAAATCAGTCTGATGAAAGAGCATCTATCCTTCATTGTACAGATGTGGAGGGGAAAAAAGCATAAAAAATATGTATCGCTAATAGGAGCTGGGAGGACAAGAAACAGCTGTCTCTGAAATTTAAGGGAGCCTGATATTGAATGTTGTCAGATTTATGTATCTGATAAATAATACAAGAGTGCTTGTTGAGGACAAATCCAAGTGAAAAAGACACTGGAGAAGAGAGGTGTATACTTTGTAATCTCAACAGGAGGCTGAGCTACCCTGGAAACCAAGACACCAAATGACTACTTTTCACCCATGCCAATTAAGCCCCTGGCAGTTAAATTGCCTTCCATCTACCACCACCACCATGACCTCCTCCTCTTCCTCTTCCTCTTCCTCCTCTTCTTCCTCCTCCCCTCCCCCTTCCAGCAATAGATTTAAATTTCTATCTAGGTAAACTAAGGTTCTGGATAAGAAAAATTCAAGTCATTTTTTAAAATGTTATTAGTAGTTAATCCTGGAATGTTCTTTATTTAGAAAATGACAGTCCAATTTTCTAAAACCTTTCCATTTTCCATCACATTCAAATGTTTGGGCAAAGCTCACACATCTGGCATTTATAAGTCATGCGGTTATCAGAAAAGGAAGGTGGGAATGTGGAATCAAGTGCTTTCCAATGAAAATAAAAATCCACATACATTTTTTACACTAAAAGTTAACATTTTTGACATTCAGATTTAGCAAAAGAAATGCAAATATTTAATAAGCATATGAAGACGTTATTGTCATTTAAATGAGAAGTATTCCCCATAGGCTCTTGTATTTAAACACTTAGTCCACAGGCTGTTAGTACTCCAGGGAGGTTAAAGAACCTATAGGAGGTGAGCCATGCTGAAGGAAGTATGTCACTAAGGGTTGGGCCTTCATGCTTTATAGTCTGCTTCTTGCTCACTTCCTGATTCCTGGATGCGATGTGGATACAATGTGACCGGCAGTCTACTCTTCTGCCCCTGTGCCCTCCCCACCCTGATAGATTGTATCCTTTGAACTGTGAGTCAGATTTAAACCTTTCCCCTCTTAAGTTGTTTTTGTCCGGTACTTTGTAACCAACACAGAGGTATTTATTACTTCTGGAAACGTTAATTTAATTAACACAGTGTGTATTATGGGTCAGGCACTTCCCGAAGCGTATAAATAGGAGCTAAATCAATCCCAATAATAATCCCACATGGCAAGTACTATCATTTTCCCATTTTCAATGGGAATGATGAGACTGAGTCACAGAGAAGGTATGTTAACTTACCAACATCACACAGCCAATAAGCTGTACAGTCAAGCAACTGGGGCTCTGGGCACACGTGCTTAAATACGAAGCCAGGCAACTTTGTAAGGAAAACAAAAATTCCAAACAAGATACCATTTTTGTCAAAAGACAAAAAGCAATAACAAAACTTTAAATGCTGGTGAATATTGATGACATCAATTTCTAGAAGGATGTGAGCCGATGAACACGCATGCAGTGCTGCAACATTAGAAAGCAAACCACAGTGTGCTCTAAATCGTATGTTACTCAAAACCTCTGTGCCTCTGTGGAGCATTCCACCCAGAGAACTCTGATCTACAAGAATAAAAGCACCAGTATTTACAGTTACATGAAATCACAGGTATGCAGTGTTACCAAAACTATAAATTAAAAAAAAAAAAAAAAGTCCATCACAGTAGATGTGATTTGATCATTTGTGTTACAGCCACGGCATGGGAAAAATATGCAGCTATTACCTGAGTATAATTGGTATCTATTGATCGAGACAAAGTTGCAATAATACGTAAAGTATACCTCCTTCCCTTTAGGCAGTTTTTAAAGCATATTTAACAGTGACCCGAGGAAATAGAATACAGGAGAGGAAAATTTTAAATAGTTCTACATATACACATTATTTTTGCATAGATGTGTACTGCCTTTACATTTTAAACATCTAATTGAGTTAAACATAATTGTAAATGTAAATGTAATAATCAGCCTAGAAAATACGTTCTAGGCTTTCAACTCCACATAGAAAATTATGTGAAGAATATAGCTTTTTCAAAGCAAAAGTGAAAGGTTCATTTATATTCGTGGACACCTCTTCCATACAGGCATTGCCTTTTATTATGCAGAATAAAGATTAATTTTCCTTAATGGGTATTTCTGGCAAAAAATAAAAGAAGGAATACTTGGTTCATTCTTCATCTAATAGTGTAACTAGCCAGTGGAGAGCAATATCATTTTAAAAATCAGTTCGGAGCTACAATCTCTGTGTGTTTCTTCAGCTTCATACTCATGGAGGGAACACATGTACATGGCTATGTACCGCTGCTGGTATTGAAAGGTTTCAAAGATCTCCTCTTTCTTTGATAAAAAGAGGATCCCACACACATTTTTTTCCACCTCTAAATTCCTCTCTCCACATTCTATGCTGTGCAAAGCTCAAAGAAGTAAAGTTGAAATCCGCTGCAGCTTCTGAACATGCCGGTGTGGGAATGAAGGAACGGAGCCTGCCGGCATCTTCGGGTTTGAGCTTGAGTTAAGCTTGCTCTCCCTTCAGAGGCTGGCGAAGTCTAAAGTGCTGCTGCCATCTTCAGGAGTACCCCACCGTCATATTGGAAAACAGTTACAAGGATACAGCCTCGGAGCCCTCTCCAGGAATTCCTAATTGTGGCTGGAAAATGGTGATGATTTCGAGGGAGGTCATTTCTGATAAAAACCTAAGGCCCTTTCTTACTTAAGGGCCTTACCATCTTACTCGAGCAGCTTTTAGTGAGTGCTTAACATTATGGGATGGCAACCTTCTCTCTTTGAGAGGCAATATAAACTAAGCATTAGTACACAAAGTGGGGAAACTATGTCAAGACTTTAAAAACTGCTAGAGGTTGAAGGTTCAACTCCTAACTTTTTTGAGTGCCGCTGCTAGCTATGAAGCCACTGAAATAATCTCTCCCTGGGAGTCGCCTGCTCAATTTCTATGGACAACATTAAAATTTAGAGAACATTTGACTGGAAGGAACCTATGGGCTTTCATTCCTACCTGATTTGTTTGTTGATGGGTTTGCTCATTAATTCTACTTAATTCTGAGCCCATCTTCCTTCTCTGATTGCCCAACTTACAGGTCGTTGATAAGAAAGAGCAAATTTTCTTCTAGTACTCTCAGCAGGATGCAACTTTCCCAGCATTGTTACTTCACTGCTTCGTGAAGAAAGTTAATTACTCTAAAACAAATAATTGGCTCATTATGTTTCTTTTCAAAAAGGTAGATGTATTTATTCTGTGTGCAGAGGGTGGGATGGCATGCGCACAGACACTGAGTGTGTGGTGTATTGGGGGTTGGTCAAAGGGCAACTGTGGGAGTCAGTTTTCTTCTTCCACCACATGGGTCCTGGGGATTGGACTCAGGTCATTAGGTTTAGTGGGGAACACCTTTCCTGATAAACCATCTAACTAGTCCCCTCCCCTGACTATCTTCACCATTAGAGATGCTAATACTCACAGTTAGCCCAGGAAGACCATGACACCCTGGGTTCTTGGGAGGGGTTGTCTTCTCTTTTAAATACCTGACTTTTGTTCTTTTGGTTTATTTGTTTGTTCATCATTTAAAGGAGGTTGGAGTGTACTGTACAGAGCCCAGTTTTGCTTTTGGTTTGTATTTATTAGAATCTGATACATTGTATGTGCAACTCAGATTATTAATAAAAGTATTTTTGAAATTAAAAAAAAAATAATTTGAAAATTAAGCATCAAACTCATGCCTAGAAAACTCTCACAACATTTTAGGTTTTCAAGTCCCCTTTCAACACAAAACTCACCACTGAAACATGTACATACAAAGAGAAGAATGCAACACTGCCATAATGTGTAGCCAGATGTAAACACAGCTGTTTACGCCATCCACATGACACTTGAGATATTCTGCCGTACTTATCTTTGCCGTCTGAAAATTTCCCTCAGGAGCTATTTATTTCTCAACAAAAAATTTCTGGGGAGCTGTGAGTACTCTGGGTATTCTGGTAGGAACCTGTTACGTATCAAGTCTTCATCCCCCGAAGGTCATACCCCCTCATTTAGCAGGTAACTTAGAAGTGCGTGCAGTTGCGCAGGCTTGGGGCCTCAGTGGACTTTTCCTGACGCTCACGCTGCCAGCACAACTGCAGGACCGCAGCCATAGAACAGCTTTCTCCTGAGCTCCTTCCTGCCTACTATGATTACAAAACAGTCATCCGATGAACATTCAACGCTGTGCTACAGTCGAGGCCTTGTGGATTTTATTAATACAGCACTTAGATGGGAAAAAAATAAGTCAGGCCTAAAATTAGACCATAAAACAAGAAAAGTTATAAAAATGGACAGCATGACTCAAAGCTATTTGTGCTCCTTGCCACTGGGGGCATTGCTGACTTATAAATGACAGGAGAAGGAGCAAACAGACTGTACACTGGAGAAATTCCATAACCTGAAGATAATCTTGAACCCATATATAATGTCACAAATTAAAAATAAATAGGTAAGAACCCGAAACACACAGAAATGTGTTTAAACACAATCTGGCACCAGGGCCAAGCTACAGATTCGAATATTTGTTTCTACTTACGTCCTACCCCTCATTACATCTGGCCACTCAGGCCTTGAAATGGGAAAGTAAATGACCCCTTTCACAATACACCCCATCTTGTTTTATGTGTACTGATGTTACTATTCCTGGGTCTCAGAACATGAAGCCTTAATTTAACGTTAGGGCAAATCTGGCCACGTTCAGTTTCATTGCACTCGCTGCTCTGTCTGTTCCTTTTTACAAAGGTCTAAATGGCCTCCCACTCAGAAGCGAAACAATGCAGCCACCATCTCAGCCCAGTGCCCTCAGAAGTCTCTGGTGCCACCTCACAGCTGCTTACAGCTTAATGAACCACTGTTTAGTGCACTGCTAAATGAGGTTGCAAAAAGCAGACCATTTCTAATGACGTCGGCTTTAGACTTGAAGAAAGTGGTACTCATCGTGTATAACATTTCACCTGAAGGACAAAAACAGCCCCAGACCTTTGCGCTTTGGGTAAACTTTGCATTTAGGCAACTCTTTGGAGAGCAGGTCCATGTCTCCTCACGCTGATCTGATTTTCTGCTCTAGCGCTCATCATTAATATTAATGCTACATTGGAAGGTGAGATACTGTGGTCCTGAGGTAGAAAGTCAGCACAAAGGAGCCCAGTGTGGATTAGCCAGAATGGATGATGGGCCAGCTCTGGTGCTGATAATGAAGGAAACTGCACATTGCTTTAGTGATTTTGACGAGCCAGATTCAGTCTAAAAGCCAGACCTCTAATGACATTATACATACTAAACAACGAAAATTTGATAAAAAAAAAATTATTGGGATTGTTGACTAGGGGGCTACCCTTTAACCAAGGAGCTCCTCTACAAAGAAATAAATGTTGAAGACATCTGTCTGGGCTCCTTGATGGAAATTGCCCCCAGACATTAAGAGTATGATTTTTTCTATCACCTTCACATCAGCCTGCAGCAAATATAACTCAGCATCTGTAGCATTTGCAGACACATCCTGTTCCTTTACTTGACAATCTCAATTATTCCAACATTTCTACCTTCACACTGTAGGCCTTTCAGCCATGTTGCCGGGTCTTCCTTAGTGAGGTGCATCTCATTGTTCTCACCTCTGCCCTTGCCTTTGTCTGAACCCTCAATGCCTTGTCCCGACCCCAGCCAGTGTTCTAGACCTGCACTCTGACACAGATAGTCTTCCTTATGAACCGGTTTATCCCATCCAAGTGCTTTCTAAGTCTTCAAAATAACATTTTACCTTCTCAGTCTGGTATAACAATTCTTTCACTGTCTTGGCTTTGAACTACCCCCCTAATAAGGTGACACTGATACCGTCATTATTACTTTTTTTACACTATGGCTGGGTCAAAATCTTGATAAAAAGCATCTTACAAAAGGAAAATTGCATTTGGCTCACGTTTTGAAGACGTATAGTCCCATCATGTCAGGAAAGTCCTTGAGGCAGTTGCTTGAGGCAGCTGGTCCTTACATCCAGTTGGGAAGGAAGGATCAATGGATACTGATGTTCAGATTGTTTCCTTCTTATTAGGTCCAGGACCCTAGCCTAGGGAATGGAACTGCCTAGGTGGTACCTAGGTATGGCTAGGGTGGTTCTTCTCACCTCAATTAACCTAATCTAGAAACTTCACAGATAAGATCAGAGGTTTGCTTCTATGGTGGTTTGAATCCCATCGAGTTGACAAGCAAATGCAACTATCACGGCACCCTAAACAGACTAGCCTTTCTCCCTGTCCCTGGAAGAACCTTCATGCGTTTCTGCCTCTGAATTATTCTCCAGGCTTTTCTCTTCTCTGATATAAATCTTCTTGTTAAAAAGCTGTTTATATGAACACCAACAACTTCCCAGGATGTATCCCAGTTTGTCCACCTGTGTTCTTTCCTTCTAAATAATGTTTCTAATGCATGTGCTCAACACGCACAACGCCTTGAGTTCCAGCAGAAAGAGGAAAGGAAAGAAAGTTCATTTATGTCACTATTTCCAGAGAGAATTTATAGCTGCTCTTGCAGAGCTGCGAGAAATGCTACTCATTTACCACCTGCTATAATAATAGTAGCTGACACATATAGTACTTACTATATGCCAGGCTCTGTATACTGCTTTCGTATTTTAACTTATTTTTAAACTCACAGCAACCGATGAGGCAGGTGCTATTCTTATTCTTCTTTTAAAGATCAAACTGAGCTTTTATGTCATTTTCCCAAGGTTACTGAACTGGAGAACTACAGAGCCAGGATTTTGATCCAGTCTGCACCAGAAACTCTGGATCCTTAACACATTTCTGACCATTTTTCATTATTAACTCTTTATATCTACTCCTGTCTTCCCAACCAGAGCCCCAAGAGTAATCACTCTAATCCCGTGTCTCATTTCACCCCCTTCCTGGTAGCTAGTATAAAGTACTGTGAATGTTAGCTGTTCATGGTTTGCTGACCATGTCTTAAATCCTTCCTGGAAGGGAAAAACGATGAAATAGAAACAACTTTTGTGGGTTTCTTGCACAAGAGTCTCTCTACAAATCCATGAATAGGGGCTGGAGAAATGGTGCCATAGGTAGAAGCACTTGCTGTGCGAGTATGAGGACCTGAGTTCAAATTCCTGGAACCCACACAAAGCCAGGCGCAGTCTGCCTCTGCAGTCCCAGCACTCCTACCGCAAGATGGGAAGGACAGACTGCCGAACCCAAGACGCTCTTAAGCCAGATAGCTTAGTATAAGCAGAACCTAACAACAGGAAACAGTTCCAAACAAGGTGGAATGTGAGGACCGATACCTGAGGTTGTCTTCTGACCTTGACAAGTGTACCACTGTGCACCTCTACGCCCCTACCCACATACAAGACTACATGTGCACAGAGAGAGAGACAGAGACAGAGACAGAGAGAATTAATTCTAGACATAGAGTAAATCTATGACTAGACCTTGTAAAGACCTTTGTTACCAATTCCTAGTAAGATGTTTAAAATGGGTCTTCTCGCGGAAAACATTTTAAACAATCATTTTCACACACATTAAATTAAAAATGGTTTCCAATGAGGGTTCCAGGGTGGGAGCGTTATCAGACTTGAAAGACTGATTATGATGTTCTCCTAAGAGAGCTACGTTACATGGAAATCTTTCTAGTGTGTGGTCCTAAATGACTCATGAGGTCAGACACCCTGTCTTATATTATTTCACATTTAAATTGTGCAAAAACACCCAGCACAGTAACAGACACCTATTAGTTCTTTAAAACCTCCGTGAGCCCATTAGCCCAAGTTTAGGATTTTCTTGCCATCATTGTTTTTCCTACTGTTCCCAGAATACGTTAACTTCTCCAACACCTACAGTGCGCCCTCCTGAGGCTCGCAGCCCCTGCAGCTTTGTTCTCTTTGCTCTCTGGGCCATCGCATCGTCTGCACCATAGACTTAGCCTGTGATACCACATTTGCCAGCAGGTGCTGCCATTTGCCACAGGATTTGCTAATTTTTTAAATTCCCTAAATCTGAGACTCCAGATTGTAGAAAATAGTGCCGTGCCTAATTTATCAACTTGGCAGCTTTGAAACGCTATAAAATCAGTTACTTACAGCGAATGACACTTATAATGTGCTGCACAGTTTTAATGAGCAGGGCTCTATTGCTCTGCTAAGACAACGGGAGATCGCACTGTGAAAACAAGCAGCAAGAGCGTGTGAGTGAGAGGAGGGTAGGGAAACTTGTTCTGTATCCGCAAGACCAGTGGGAACAGTGCATTTTTAAAAGATGTCCTATCAGAATCCTCCATATCTGTCTTTCCTCCCCATTTCCACACAAGGTCATCCTTCTATAGTTCCTATAAAAATCATTCTAGGGCTGGGGAGATGGCTCAGTCCACAAAGCATTTGCCTCACAGCTGTGAGGACTGGAGTTCAGATCCTCAGAACCCACATAGAAAGCCAGGTGTCTGGAGCATGCCTGTAGTCCCAAGAATTGCCACATAGGAGGTGGAGACAGATGGACATCTGTATGTCTGTAAGCTCGAGGGCAAGCTAGCGTGGCATAGCTGGCAAAGTGCCAGGCCAACAAGAAGCCCTGTCTCCAACAAGAGGAAGAAGACATCTAAGGACTGACACTCAAGGTTCTCCTCTGACTTAAATGTCCTCTCTCTCTCTCTTTCTCTATCACACACAAGTACACACACACACACACACACACACACACACACACTCACACTCACACACATATTTTGAAAGGAAAAAACTCGGGCCATCAATATGGTGCAATGAGTAAGTGTTAACTAACAACCTAAGTTCCCTCATCTCAAGACCCCAAGATGGAAGAAGAGAAGCCGCTCTCAACAGCTGTCCTCTGATACCCACATTCCTACTGTGGCGCATGTGTAGACATACATCATATAGACAGACGCACATACAATAATCACAATTATGATTTTTAATTTTGAAGAAAAAAAAACTCCTCTCAGTATCTTACCTCTTTTTCCCCCACTAGTGTTTCTCTAAACTATCATGAACATCCTAGAATAATCTTCCTGGAATTATACCAAAAGGTGTTAATGGTGCCTAGATGCCCACAAACAAGGCAGCCCTCTTTCGCATGCATGCCAGACCCTAGAGCCTAGTTTCAAGTGAACTGTCCTGACCTTACGTTTTACTATTCCCAGATTCTTCACTTTGATAGGACAAGAAATTTTATTCTTCCCTATAGCTTAAGCTACTTCCTATCTAGTATCTTTGTACCTACTAACCCACATTGCTAAAATCCCCTCCTTTTAACCCCTTTGGTTAAAGATATCACCATATTAATGTCCCAGCAGTAATGAAATGCTTGGAACATTGATGGTTAACATAATCCCTTTTCCCAGCATCCCTGGCAACATCTGAAATATAGGACAGGCATGCTAGGACAAGACAATATTAATGAAATACACAGCTATCTAACACTTATATTGAACACTACATGAGTAGAAGCATATAGATAATTCCTGGGAGATCTTGCTCAGCACAAGCCCTTCGATGCGCCCACGGTTGTTTTTGCATTCTCAGCGGAAATGTAGTTGGAAAGCAACCTCGCACCTTCTCAGGAGTTGTCTTGACTACATGAGTAGAATCTTGAAGGTTCCCAGGAAAATCCTCTGCTGCATTTAAAGAACTATCTTTCCTCTCTGTCATCTCAGTGATGAAATTTATTGTCTTCCTAGAAGTCACAGGCTGCTCTGTGCTACCAAGGGCTATGGATGCAAAGTTCAGAGATGGCTGGATCCACTGACATCACCCGAGAAGGGGTTGCCCTCATGGTATTCCCCTTCTCTGTACTTTCATAATTTGACCAGACTAAGTTCCCAGGTCAAGTTGATCCTCCAAAAGCCTCTCTCTCCACCCAACCAGCCAGTTTCTATCTCCTCTGTGCTACCTCCCTGGTGTTTCTGGTTTTGATGATATATGTTCCTGGAATCCAAAATTCAAGACTTACATTCAGATTTTAACTTAGCTACTTTCTAGCTGATATATTTAAACCTCTGTTATGCCATAAGTGAATAGATATGAAAATTTCTACAAATCCAAGAAATTAGCTTAAAGAGGATAATGTAAAGCACATTGGAAATTTCAAAGTGGCATCCACAAGTAAAATGTCACATATTTCTGCACCAAGTCAACAGTAGTCACACACACCCAGTTCGTTCTTTGAGTGTGTGAACAAATCTAAAACCCTGAGAGGAAGGGGACCTTCCCCCACCCCAGTTCATATTCCTCTGCATCAATAAGCTACAGAGTTCTGGTCTACCAGCTCTATCTGAATGCCATCTAGTGGACACACAGCTTTTGTGAGAAGAGTTCATTGCAGATAAGAGTGGGCTTGTAAAACCCCAGTCTTTCAGTGTTCTCAGTGCACAAGGCAAGCTTTAGCTTTAGCAGCAGACAAAGTGTGGCCACCTGGGAGGTACAACGCAGCGACTCCTAGAAAAGAGCCTAGATGCTGGTGATTCTCTCCTCATCCCCTTCACATTTCCTCGTTTGAATTTTTTCTCGAGCATCAGAGGTTTCTTTAATCTTCAAGCATCTTTTATTAAAACTAAAAGGCTTGTGGCAAATAAGCCCTCAGATCTCTCATATCACAGCTATGTTTTGCTAGAGGTAAATAAACAGTAATTTCTTCAGGGATACAAATCAAAGAGGGCAGGGAAGAATGGACATTTTGACAGGGTCAAAGAGGAGAATAGTCGAGCCCAGGACAAACTCTACATGTATCCTCATTTTGCTTTTAGCCAGGGCTCCTGAATAAAATCTGGTTTGGCTGACTTTTTGTTTTGAGACAAGACTTCACTCTGTGTAGCCCAGGTTGGGCTGGAGCTTACTATGTAACCCAGGATAGCCTACAACTCACTACATAGACTAGGATGGTCTTGAACACTCCATCCTTCTGCCCCAGCATCCCAAGTACTATAATTATTGGCCTACACTGCCATGCCCAGCCTTTGAATAGAAAGAGCTGTATCCTGAATTTTACTATGAGCCTGAATGGCTAATAAAACCCACATTCAAACAAAAATGGTAGGCATGCATATATTTTACATTTTAAATATATCTCTAAGGCCATCTCAGCACACATGAGGCTGGGAGTCAGGGGGCGGAAAGGGGACTGCTTCATAGTTTGAGTCCAAAGCAGACGGGGCTTCCTGCCAGCAGCCCTGGCTTGCAGCACAGAATTGGAGGCATGCCTCCTGGAAAATGTGGCAGAGCCCTGCTTCACTGTGTCTGCTCATCCTCAACATGCTTCCTTTTCCATCTACAGTATTTAGAAATATGAGAGACAACGCTGGGAAGAACACAAAGGCTTTTGCAAACTGTCTCTGGCTTCATTTTCAAAGCTGTTGCTATCAGTGTTGGATTTAGCAACTTGGCATTCGCTGGGTAGGACCACCCCTGTTGGCAGCCATCTGGAGTGTCTTGAAGGATTTTTAAAGAGGCATCGCTCGGAGAGCATTTTGTAGTGGAAAAAGTGCTGGTGCTCAATTCAGGTCTAAGCCCATGACCAGTAACTACATGACCTAAGGAGATCAACTAGCATTTAGTGGACCTGATTCTTGACCAGTTATGTGATTTGACAATTCCATGTAAGACTTAACAATCTGTCAGACTCCTAAAGTCTGGTCACTAGACAACAGTATCTGGTTACCTGGAAACCTAATTAGGAATATATACTTTCACTCCCCACCTACGCCTAATAAATCAAAAATTCAGAGGGTAAAGTGTTCCCATTGTGCATTTAAGAAACCCTCCTGCTAATATTGGTACACAGTCAACTCTGAAACCCACTGCTGTTTCCTTGTACTGTTTTCTCTGTGTACCTGGACCACACTGAATTGCCATGGATCAAAGATGTGCGTGCTGGGGCCAAGGCAGACATCAACTTGCAAAAATCAATTGGTTAGGAAGCCAAAGTGATCCAAACCAGTATGGACTGGAGTCCAGAGGATGAGAACTTTATGTTACTTCCCAAACACTTTCACGGTCAAGATTCCAAGACTCTACAAATGGGCCTCTTCTTGGTACGGTACTCACCAATTTTTACACCAGAAGTGGTAAGCACAAAAGTGGCTTTTGTTGATGATGTCAATGTATCTTTACCATTTTGCCTAGAATCCCCATAGATGTGTCATCACTGTCTTCATTTTAGCTTTTTTATTTTTCCTGTACCTCTTCTGACAGCTCTTCATTTCCTCTAAGTTATCAGGAACAACCTGCAAGTGTGGTGCTGAGTTCCACATGGGAACCATGGTTTCCTAGCAACAGCCAGAGCCTGCTGGGCCATTATATGAGTCACCAGCTTGGGGCAGCTCTTGATAAGCAGCATGGCTTGCAGAGGATCCCTCTGTGGACACCACACTGGAACCCGCCAGTCTATGTGTCCTTCACTGGACTACAGTAGCTATAGAGAAAGAGATCACAGATAAGACATCAATAATGACAATCATGTATTCGCCATTCTAAGCAAGAATGAATCTTGCTTCTGACTATTCTATGGGGTAATGTTGAAGAAAGAAAGAAAAGATGAAATGAAGCCCATAGGGAAAAGGGGGTCTTTTCCAACATACATCCCCTGAGCACTCAGGGCATATCTGTAGCTAGATATTAGAGTTGCAAAGTCAAGAGTCAGATCCTTGCCCTCAGGCAGTGTAGATTATAATGGGGAAAAAGAGATGGGTAAATTAAATTTGCTGATAGGTGAGATTAATGCAATATAGGAGAAATGATTCGTATGTTATTAATATTGGTTCCATGACACAATGTAATTTCCAGACCTCATGAATTGTAATAAGCCCTCTTCCAATTTTATAATTTTTCTATTTCCCAACAAAAATCATCCTTATAATGGATACTTTCAAATGATTTAAGTCACACATAGCATGGCTCTTACAATGAATTTTGTCTAATATCTGTGGCCATAGTACCATTTTAGATCTTTTTGTAAAAACATATTTAAAAAAAAGTTTATTTATGGGGTATGCTCAAACGTCCCAGTGCTAGCGTGGCGGTCAGAGCACCATATGCAGGAGCGGGCTCTCTCCTTCCCACCAGTGATTGAGCTCCGGTTGTCAGGCTTGGTAGCAGGTGCTTTTTGCATCTCTTAACCAGCACTTACTTCTTAATACTCTCTGCATTTTTTTTTCATGAATTTGCAAACTGTCTCTGGCTCCATTTTCAAAGTTATTTATGTGTGTGTGTGTGTGTGTGTGTGTGTGTGTGTGTGTGTGTGTGTGTGTCTCATATGGCTATGTGCCATAGGTTTTCTCCTTCTGCCATTGGGTTCTGGGGCTCAAACTCAGGTCATCAGGCTTGACACCAGGTGCTTTAATCCACCGAGCCATCTTGCTGGCCTTTGACTCATTTTCTTATGATGAGATTTTCCCATAGTTCTTGTCTTTTATTGATCTTTTTGAAATGGGACCTTGGTAAATTTATCAGTTCCCCTCTTCTTTTAAACATACTGATTTCTGTTTTCATTTTTATTGATTCTTCTCTCTTGCTTTCCTAAAGTTATATTGGTTTTTTATGTCCTCTTGAGTGGAAGCCATAATAGACTCCATCTACTTTCATTTTTCCTGTGGACTAACAGAAGCACTCACTGTTGTGGATATCTCTGACTCTAGGTTTGGCTGCTGCCGTATGTCTTAATATGAACTGTTGCTGACGTCCTTATTTACTCTCATTGGCTTGATCTAGCAAAGAGATTACAATCACCTCTATTGATACTGAATTTCTCTTTATAGTTTCAAAAAAATTTGAATTCCTCATTGTGAATTGCACCTATTAGCTATAAGAGAAGAAGAGAGAGAGGAAGAATAAAGAGAAAGGGAGGGTGGAAGGTAGGGAGGAGGCAAATGAAGATCCTTTCATCTTGTTTAATGCTCTACACCTTGAATTCTATGCCATCATCTGATATTAATTTTGTTGCTCATGATTTACTTTCATTGCCCATGCCTTCCCTGCCTTACAGAGGAACATGCTTTATTTTTGAACACGCTTGTAGGTCTGTTCACCTTCCTGCTAATTCCTTGTCCTCCTCTTGTCAGTTCTATATCTGAAAGGGACCCCCACAACTAAATCAGTTAGTTTACAGTTGAGTTTGGCTATAGAAGAAACCCATGAAGGAAGAAAGAATCCAGCCTTCTTTCTCTCCACCTCTGCAGCAGCTCCTCCTTGGTTTCAGCTCCTGATACATCGCCCTGTCCTGATCCCAGCTTCTGCCAAGTGAGCCTAGTAACTCTCTGCCTTCTCCCTTTGTCTTTCTAGAGGTTAAAGTCTCCAGACTGCCTCCCTGTCTTCTACTTAGCTTCTCTCATCACCTGGCCCATATAATCAGTTTCCTACATTAAAACTCCCTTGATTTAAATACAAAGTGGTGTTTTCCTAAGTGTACTTTGATACACCTACTTTTTTAATTTTAGTGTGAAAATTCAACCTATTCACCTTTGCAGCAAGCACTGTGAGTTGATTTACCCAACGCCCATTCCAAGCCCTTTACTTTCTTCTAGTATCAGGATTACAAAGTCCTAAACTAAATTCTTGAAACAGGCAAAGAAGGCTTTGTGGTACAGTAACACCTAAGTAAAAGTCTACTGGGAGTTTCTAGAAAAGCCTTTTTGAAATACAGAATTGCTTTCTTCTCTCCCAGTCCTTCTTTTGATTTGTTTGGGCACTGGAATTGATGCCTAACACTTCAGCATCCATTATGAGACTGAAGGCAAGGCAGTCAGGAACATGGTGAACTGGATCCAGATATCCTTGAGACATTGAACCAGTGCCAGAAACCTCCCAGACTTCCTGTTATATAAAGAAAAGAACATGTTTATGTGTTAAAACAACTGGTAAGATTTTACATTATTCTCTATAGAATGCAGTTCCTAGCTTGTAATTGGCATTTGGAGTTGGTCAACTCCTTATTGTGTGGAGGCAGAGTGCAATTTGCAGTAAATGCACAATCTCTGGGCCCAGCTGCTAAACACCAATAGTAACATTCAACTATTGAGCAAATCAAAATTGTTGCTAAAAGTGCTTTTTAAAGAGATAGGGTTGTAGCCACTCCCCAAACAAAACACGGATATGGATTGTTGCAAATATCATTTCACAAGTTTTATACACTTCCAGAAACCCATCAGTCAATATTCCAGCAGAACCCTTGTTATAAGAACATAAGGGTAGATATTTATTTCACTTTGGGGTGTGTGTGAAAGGTTTTAAATAAAATACAGTAACAAAATAAACAACCAGATGCCCACTCTTCAAAATTAACAAATGTTAGAACTCTGTGTGATTTAGATTTTAATAAAGGAGGCAAAATGTTATGAGGATGAAGTGCCATGCTGTAATACACATTCCCAAAGCTCTCCAGCTCATCCTCCCCAAGGCAATGGCTAATACGAATTCCATACATCTCTATTTAACTCTCATTTCTCGTTGTTATTAGCTGCTCATATTGATCCATGCAGTTCATATAAATGCCCATATGACTTTAAGAACTGTAAGCTGTACATGAATACACGGTGTACATGCTATCCTAAAATTTGCTAATCACTTACTAAGTTTGAATCACAAATGTAATACACTAATGATAACATATAAATCATGCAATTGTATGCTTCACCATTATTTCTTTTTCTTTTGATGAACATGTAGATAGTTTTCTAACTTTTTTGCTAGTGCAACCAATGCTAGAGCACATTTTCAAGTGCCTTTCAGGAATATAGAAGCAGAAGTTCTCAACTTGGTCCATTATTGCTGAATTCCTCATAGTATTTGTACTAATTTAAAGTCCTACCCCTAGACTGAGCTACTATTTCCCTAGTCACTAATACTTTTGTAACGTTAGTTATGATAGTGATCTTCAACACTCAGATTGGTAGATACAAAATGGCATATCCTTAATTTCCCATTTTTTTTATTACCAGCTAGGTTGAGATATCTTTTTCTTTTGTTACTTATTCTATTTTCACTTTTACCATCTAGATTTCTTCAAATTGTCTCTAAAATTTATCTTTGTTTCATCTTTCTATAAGAGACTTTTGTTGCTGGTATATAGGGTTCATTCATGACAGCTGAGCATTTCCTGAGTTTAGTAATGCTTTATCATGTGACCAGAAAGTATTCAAACAGTCATGCTGCTATGGGTTCTTCTTTGAAAATCTTCTGTAGTGCTCTGGCCTCTTCCCATTTGTACGATTTACTTTTTACTTCTTGACTGTTATCAGGCTTTGTCAAGGAATTTTCCCCTGGGAGGGAAAATTTTCATGAGTTCTTGAATTTGATATTGTTTCTATTGTGCAGAAACCAGTTCTTTTCTTTTCTTCCTTTGTTTGTTTGTTTGATACAGGGTCTCCTGTATCCCAGGCTGGCCTCAAATTCACCATGTAGCAAATGGCGACTTTCAACTTCAGAGCCTCCTTCTTCCACTTCCCAAGTGCTGGAATCTCAGGAGTGTGCTACCCTGCCCAGTTTATGTGGTGCCAGCCATTGACTTCAAGGTCTCTTTCATGCTAGGCTAGCACTCTACCAACTGAGCTACATCTGCAGGACCAAATAAATTCTTCAGTAACAGTTTTTTTTTTTCCTCTCAAATTTTTCTCTCCATTTTTCTTATCTTCTAGCACTTAGTGTGGTGAAAGGCAGTGGGCTGAAACACTTCTGTGCTCCCCTCTCTAGATAATGTTTTGTTTACTTTTTGGCTTTGCCTGAGTGCAGGAAAAGAAGTGTACTGAGCTCAGTGTGGGAGTCTACCCTAATTTTACTTGATAGCTAGTAGGTATCAGAGTTTCTCAAGCTTAGGACCTTTCCCCCTTGTTATTTCTTTATTGTTCCCTTTCTCTGGCTGTTCTCTCCTTGTGGAGCTTTTATTAAACCAGTGAATATCTGTTGAATTTATTCTCCATGTGTCTTTCTTTCACATATGATCATGTTGGCATTTTTTTTTTCTGTGTTCTGGGACATTTTTTCAACCTCATCTTCTAATTCACCAATTTAACTCACTTTAGGATTCAATTTTCTCTCTGCAGCCTTTATTTAAAATTTTAATTTAAGGATTCTATTTTTGTTCTTATGGCAATATTTCCCACCCTCAGAATGTTCTATTTTCATAAATCGAGTGTCCTCGCTAATCTTATATTGAACTATTAAAAAGAATCAGTAAATCCCGTTTTTCATTTTGTGTTCTCCAAATAAGTTCATATCAGAAGTTATAACTTTTGACTTCCTTTTTTAATGATTCAAATATTTATTGAAAAAATTTCCAGGCTCAGTGATTTTTCCCTTTTTAGCAATTCTTCTATCCTTACAGCTTTTATTTCTTTTATTTTATGTATTTTGCATGCATATGTGCACATTATGTGTGTGTCTGGTGCCCACAGGGGTCAGAAGAAGGCATTGGATCCCCTGGAACTGGAGCTAGAGATGGTTGTAAGGTGTTGGAAACCAAACATAGGTCCACTACAAGAGCAACAAGTGGCTTCTTTTGGTTTATTTGTGCTTCTATTTAACTTGGGGGGTCATGGGTCTGTTTAAATTGTTTATCTGACCTTGATTTAACTTTGGTAGGTTGTTTATACCTAAAAATCCATCCATTCGGGTAAAAAATCTCAATAAAATGCTAGCAAACTGAATCCAAGAACACATCAAAAAGATTATCCACTCTGATCAAGTAAGCTTAATCACAGAGATGCAGGGATGGTTCAAAATAAATCTATATCGATAAATGTAACCCACCACATAAACAAGCAGGAAGACTAAAACCATACAATCATCTCATTAGATACAGCAAATGCCTTTAACAATCCACCCATCTACTCCCTTGGGGTACTATTTCCTCTTGTTGTTCAAGAGCTTTCAGGTGTGCTATTCAGTTGCTATTATGTGATCTTTTTTTTTTTTTTTAAATGTAGTCACTTAGTGCTATGAACTTGCCTCTTAAAACTTCCTCCATTGTGTCTCATAGCTTTGGGCATGCTGTGTTTTCATTTTCATTCATTTCTAAACAGTTTTTAATTTCCTTCTTAATTTCTCTTGACCCATTTTTCACTTAGTAGTGAGTTGTTCGACTCAAACAACTTTCTGTTGTTTCTGTTGTTGGCAGCCAGTTTTAACCGGTGGTGGCCAGATAGGATGCTAGATGTTATTTGAACTTTTTTTGTGTCTGTTGACATTTACTCTGTGTCCACGTACATGGTCAGTTTTGGAGAAGGTTCCATCAGCCACTGAGACATGAGCATATATTCTTTTGTGTTTGAGTGAAATGTTCGGGAAATATCTTCTAGGTTCACTGGTTTATAATGTTATTTAACTCCAGCATCTCTCTGCTTAGTTTTTGTCTGGATGATCTGTCTGTTGGTGAGAATGAGGTATTGGGGGGGGGGGAAGCCTGTGAATTCAGTGCAGAACCCTACCACATTTTCAAAGAAGAATTAATGCCAATACTTCTCAAATTATTCCACAAGTTAAAAATTGAAGGAACACTTCCTAATTGTTTTTACAAGGCCACAATTATCCTGTTACCTAAGCCACACAAAGACCCAAGAAAGAAAGAAAATTACAGATCACTATTATGCTATGAACATAGTTGCAAACTAACCGATTGGGTTAGAAAACTGGGTCTATCTTTCTGCTTCATCCAAGAAACCACCTTACCATCAAGGATTGACATCACCTCAGGGTAAAAGGATGGAAAAAGATATTCCAAACAAATGGGCCCAAGAAGCAAGCAGATGTAGCCATTTTAGTATCTGACAAAATGTATTTCAAACCAAAACTAATCAGAAGAGGTAGAAAAGTACACTACATACTCATCAAAGGAAAAAAAAATCCACCAAGAGTATTTTGCAATTCTAAATATCTGTGCACCACATACAAGGGCACCCAAGTTCATAAAAGATACACTACTACAGCTCAGATCACACATTGATCCTCGTACAGGACAGTGGGCAACTTCAATACCATTTTCTTCTATGATTTTGTTAAAAATATTTTCTGTGCCTTTGACCTGGGTTTCTTCTCCTGCCTTTATCCCTATTATTCATATATTTTGTCTTTTCATAGTGTTTCTGATTTCCTAGATGTTGCCTGTTGTTTTTTTGTTTTGTTTTGTTTTGTTGTTTTTGAGTTAACATTTTCTTTCACTGAGGTATTCATTTCTTCTACCTTGTCTTCAGTACCTGAGATTCTCTCTCCCGTATCTTGCAATCTGTTGGTAGGGTTTTCCTCTGAAGTTTTTGACATCCTAAAAGTTTCATTTCCGATTTGATTTCAGTTTGGGTGCTCCTTAGTGATTCTATTTCTTTGCTAAATTCTGATTTCATGTTTTTAACTGTTTTTGTTATTTTATTGAACTGTTTCTTTGTGCTTTCATGGTCTTCATTAAGGGATTTATTCATATCCTCTGAAGGTCCTTGATCATATTCATAATTGTCATTTTGAATTCCATGTCTTGTGCTTTGTATATATTACATTTCTCAGGCCCTACTGTAGAAGGGTTACTGAGTTCTAGTGGAGGCAAACTGTCTTGGCTGTTTGTGTTTTCACACTGGGGTCCAGGCATCTGGGATTATGATGATTGAGGTATTCTAGATTTCAATATCTGGTCTTGTCTTTGGTGGGCAGGCATTACATTCTTTTACTGCTGTTGCTCGCTCAGGATTTAGGCAAGTGTGGCAGAGTGCTCATGCAGGCCCGTGAGTGGCAGAGAGGAATAGAGATGTGTTGGGAGGAAAAGCTGAGAGAGGCTGTGGGAAACAGCTACAGGAATCCAGTACACACGGAGAGGCTGAGAACCACTGCTCTAGAGTTATCAGAAACCATTATTTTAAACCACCTAGTTTGTGATACTTTGTGATGACAACCTTCCTCATGTTGTGGTGGCTCCCAATCATAAAATTATTTTTGTTGCTACTTCATAACTGTAGTTTTGCTATTCTTATGAATCATGACTAAATATCTGATATGTAGGTGGTCATAGGTGACCCATGTGAAAGAATCTTTCACTTCCTTAAGGGGTCACAACCCACAGGTTGAGAACCATTGCTCTAGAGGCTGGCAGTCCACAGAATCAAGAATTCGGTGGCATCACATTCTCTTAATGACACCAGGCAAAAATCTTTCTCTACCTCTGTAACTCCTGGTAGTTGCCAATAGTTCTTGGCATTTCTTGATTTGTAGCTACATTAATCTCTAAATTTCCTATTCTCATAAGGGCAAGGACACCTATGTGAAGTATAACACATGAATGTTTAAGTCTGAGTTACCAATAACACATATGTTACTTTGAAGGAAGAAATGAAAACACTGCCCTCTTAGAGTCATTTATCTAAGAGCACGTTCAGATTTGGATTCTCTGCTTTGTGTTACTTGTGTCCTCCATTCTCTATCTGTCTGTTGCAAGAGTCTGAATCTGCACCTGCCGGAAGACTGTCTGGTGAATCTGTTTGTCCTTGTATCTGTGTGTCTGTCTGTTTGTGAGAAGTGTGACTGTATGTGTGTATGCTGTGTGTCTGTCTGTCCCTAACAAGGGGCTTCACTTTGTATATACTGAATAACATAGAAAGCATCATATGGGGGAGGAGTAGGGTATTTGACAGAAATCTTTAACAGAGTTTTACAAGGGATTCAGTCACTGGCTCCACCTGATCACACCTAATCCAGATAAAAACCATCATTGTATACCAATTAATATCCATAAATTACTGCTTTCAACCTTTATGGTAGGTTTTAGGAAGTTGCTTTCTATTAGGTCCAAAAGAAACTCTGAACAAATGGCTATCTGTGGTGCCTATTTTTGACACAGTTCAACTCAGATACATACAAACTCTAAATATAAATTTCATAAAATAATATTTTCTTATTACAATCTATGTGGTGGGATCCTAAATCTAGTTTTGCTTTAACTGTGTGGGTTTTTTTTTTTTTTTTAATAAAGCTCTTCCCATTTCTGGCCTGATGGTGGCATCGTTTTCTGTCTCTGGTTATGCAGAATGTTTACTATGTCCTTGGACATTTCAAATGAGCTGAGTGGAAGGAAGGGGATTGAAGTGTGTGAATTCAAATCACCATCTTAAAGTGAAATAATATTATTTCACAGACTTTATTAACATCTCATTAACTGGCGTGTATTAAGTGCAGTTGATAATGGGCACTAGAAGAAATGATGGCGTTGAGCCTTTCAGCTATAAAGAAAATGCAGATGAAATGACCAGTGATGTCAAAACTCCCAGCCCGGAGTCATCTGTCACTGAGCATAAGCCCAGTGTACATTCTCTCCCTCTGCTGAAGAGGAATATTTCCCTCAGAGAACTTGCTCAGGAACATGGCTTGGAGATACTTAAGGGTGTTTTCCAATAATGTTTTAATGTCAGTAAAAAATTAAAAGATAGTATGCAGTGGCATTTCCTCATTCCTCCCGCTGAAGGAGAAGGAAAGCCTTCAGGCACAGCCTGAACTTAGGGAGCACTGTGGGTCAGCAGCATGGATAAGGCACTGTTTCTGTTCCCATACCTGATGAGGCACGGGCACTGACTAAGTCACTTAGTCCTCATGACCCTATAAAGCAGTGGCCCTCAACCTTACTAAAGCTGCGACCCTTGAATACAGTTCCTCATGCTGTAGTGACCCCCTCCCCCAACCATAAAATTATTTTCATTGCTACTTCATATTGTAATTGTGCTACTGTTATGAATCATAATGTAAATATCAGATATCCAGATGGTCTTAGGTGGCCCCTGTGAAAGGGTCATTCAACCCCCAAAAGGGTCACAATCTACAGGTTGAGAACTGCTGCTATAACACTAAGGGTTTCCTTTGTCCCACATCCTATAACAAGGGAGTAGTAGTAGTAAGGGAGAGGAAGATGGGCTATTCTTGTAAGAAAAAATATATATATTAGGCTGAACAATGGGGTGGAAATCACTTCCAAGGATACAACTTTAGAGTCAGACATAGTTCTTTGAGCCTCATCTCTACAACCAACAGTAACTCATCTTTGAGCCGGTTAACTCATCCACAAAATGGGAAAACAACACCAGCCTGGGTGACATCAAGAAAATCCAAATATGTAATACCTGCTTCAGATATATGTTAGTCCTCATCGCCCACTCTCTCACCCTACAAAGAAGAACGCCCCCGAGAGAATTCTAGCCTGTCCAGCTTTATTCTATTGAAAATACTTTTCTTTTCTTCCTTAAATTACTTTCTAGTCAAGCCTGGTTAGAAAAGTCCCATGCCCACCCTACTGTTCTAACAAATAAAGAAATGATCTTAGAGGCATTGAGACATCTTGCCAAGGTCACAGCTCTAGCAGGAGCTGGGCTCGGATTACCTGACTTCTGGTCACAGCTGTACCTACTGGAACAGTCCCCAGGCGCTGCACTCACTGAATTACAAAGTGGTGTAGCTGTACATCAGAGACAAAAGCTGTAACGAGCTGCTGTGACAGCAATTTCAGGTTGAGTTTCTACCGACCTGTGAGCTGTCTACTCCTGACCGAGACATCAACTACCTTACCCTTCCTGTGTACAATGTGAGGTTTCAATAAAGAGCCAGGTAAGGACCATCCATCAGTGTCGCCTGCTATGTCTGGAGTCTCTCTTGAAACAGAAGTGGGGAAGAAGCAACACAGTCCACAATCCATAACCTGAAAAGCAGACTCACTTAACGTTTGGCCTGCTGTGCCATAGAGACACAGCTTCCTAACCTCATGTGGTAGTAAATTAATGTCATAATGTGGGATAAATAAAAATTATCAAAAGCAATATGAAGTAAATAAGAATTATCTACAGTTTATTGTTCATCATTAACATATACATAATCAGATCTCTATATCTACTACTTAATCTTTCTCTATATCTGTCTCTGTCCCTCAGTCTTGACTGTCTCTCTCTGTTTCTCTCTGTTTTTCTCTCTTGTCTCTCTCTCTGTCTCTGTCTCTCTCTCTCTCTCTGTCTCTCTCTCTCTCTCTCTCACACACACACACACACACACACACACATGGATTCAGGTTTATTGATGTATATTTGTCCTGTCTTTCACAGAAAACAAGGTAAATGTTAAGAAATCTTTTTCCACATTTGGATTCAAATTAATAATTGTTGAGAGTCTTAATACCAGGAGGCAAGCTCCAGAGTAATGCTCAGCTAAAATGCAGTGCAGCCAGCCTCATTTTTCTCTCAATATCTTAAGCTCCTGATTGTTAGACCTTCCGTAGTGGGAATCCTTTGCTTACTATTCCCCTCATGCACAGAATGCATGATTGGCCTCTCAAATGTGAGCAGTGCTTTATGCCCAGGTGATCACCAGCTACTGCACACTTTACATAGCAGACTTTGCACATAGGAGGAATAAATCTCAATGACCCTAAAATCTCTCCTTTATAATCAGCTTTCTTTCCTATAACTGCATGTCTTTGAGGACTGTTGGGGGCTTTACTGCAACAAATAAGTTAATGTAGAGAAAGAAACAGATGGGGTTGCCTGCATTCTGGAATTTTTTTAAAAGGCACTCATTTTGGAAAGTATATGTGTGGTTTGGTCTACAAATTCCACAAAGGGATGAATAAAGATTAAGAATTCGGATCCAAAAATAACAAAAGACAGTAATTAAGGTTCCCTCCAACAAGTGGCCTGGGAATTCGGTCAGAAGCACTGAGGTTCCAAATGCTAATTCCAGACGATCGCCATCTCACTTTATGATCTCACAGTCAGTTACAAGCTCCAAATTGGGTTGGAATTTTCATTTGCCTCACAGATTTGATGTAAGAAATATCTATCCATACTGAACATGTTACTTTTTACTAGCCACCGGAGAGTCTTCTGCTTTGTCCTAAAGAAAAGTTCAAGGATGAGTTCTGCTTAAAATTAATACACTGTCACCAGCTGACCATTTCTATATTCATAACTATTCCATACAAGCTGATTACTAGTGGAAAGAGGGAAGTTAGCCCAGACAGGAGAAATAACTAATGCCTAGAGAACCCAATGGGTTTTTTTTCTTATATGCCCCATTATTCATCCCTATCCAAAGCTGGATTGGACAGGGTACCTCTCTTACCCAAATGGAACCCACTACTGTGACTGAAACAGGGCAGATTATATTCCCTAGAAATTTCTATTTAAAAGTTAGGGGAGATCCACTGGAAAAATGTTCAGTGTTTAAGAGAAAGTACTGCTCTTGCAGAGGACCTGAGTTCAATTCCTAATACTTACGAATACCTGTTGCAGGAGAGTGTGATGTTTCTGGCCTCCATAGAAACTGCACTCATAGACACATACACACACTCACAGACATACATATACACATAATTCAAAAATAATAAAAATAAATCTTTAAAAATCAGTGAGCCTCATCACAAAATTCTGGTAGGCATCTAAATAAAAATAGCCACTGTGAAAAAAATATAGTGGTTCCTTAAAAATTTGAATAGAGATTTATCATATGACCTTGAGATTTCCTTATTATGTATGTGTTCAAGAGAACTGAAAATATAAGCTTCTACCAAAACACTTCATATCCTGATACCATAGCCAAACATGAACACCAGAAGAAAAGTATATTCTAGGCTAATATTCTTGCTGAACATAGATATAAAAACTCTCAATGAAATACTAGCAAGTTGAATTCCACATCACATCAAAGCAATTATTCATTACAATCCAGCTATTCCACTCCCGGACAAATACCCAAAAGAGTTCATATCCTACCACAGAGGTATTTGCACATCTATGTATATTGCAGCTCTATTTAAAACAGAAAGGAAATGGGACCGATCTTGATGCCTATCCACAGATGAATAGATATGAAACTGTGGTACGTGTACAAAATGGACTATTACTCAGCTGTAAAGAAAAATGAAATCATGAAGTTTGAAGCAAAATGGTTGGGCTTAGAAAGTATAATATTAATCAGTGATATAAGTTCAGAATGAAAAAAGAATCCCATATTCTTCTTCTTATGTAGTTCCTAGTCTATAAAATACATATGCATATATTTAAGTAGCTGAAAGTATGGACATAGTATAAATCCTAGAAAGGAGACCACGGAAGAGTGATGTCAGGTGATGCAGAAGAAAGGCATCCAGGCAGAAGGGCACACTGATCATGACAGAGAATAGAAGGCTACCCTTTCTAGTTTCAACTCCATCATACTTTCCCTTATCCTGTGCGTGTGTGTGCGAGTGTGTGTGCATGTGCATGCATGTGTGCGTGTGTGTGTGCCTGTGTGTGTGAGTGCATGCGTGCGTGTGTGTGAGCATGTGTGTGCATGTGTGTGTGTGCGTGTGCATGCATGTGTGCATGTGTGTGTGTGTGAGTGCATGTGTGCCTGTGTGTGTGCACGTGTGTGCGCGTGCGTGCGCGTGTGTGCGTGTGCCTGTGCGTGTGTGCGTGTGCCTGTGTGTGTGTGCATGTGTGTGTGTGTGCATGTGTGTGTGCGTGTGCATGTGTGGTGGACAGTGAATAAAAACTTAAGTGCTAGTGAAAGTGTCAAGCCATAAGGAAAGCTTCGTTGTTTCAGAATGGCCATTCTGACTCTATATAAGTTCTCTGGGATATAAAGTGTTTAGGACTAGGCAAAGGCTTGAGTGGCTTCCTTAAACAAGTCATGTGATGTTTTTAATCTGTGAGCTCCTTGGAATAAAGTGATTAAATGATAAGCATTCATCATGATCGGACCAGTTGTAAGGATAGTTACACATATGCAAATCAACTTAAGTGATATTTTACCTGAAAAAAAGTGGACAGAGGATAGTTTTCAAAAGGAGACATACAGGTAGCCAATATTTATGTGAGGAGAAGTCTAATTGCTAGAGAAATGTAAAACAAAACCTTAGTGGTTTTTATTTCACACGTGTTAGATTAACTTTGCCAATAAGATGAAAGATAACGGGCATTGCTGAGGGTGTGGAGAACAGAAAATGCACCTACACTGTTGGTGGCAGTGAAAATCGGTACAGCAATGTCGGAAGATACTATAGAAGTTTCTCCAAAAAATAAAAAAAATTGAACTATTATATAACTTAGTATACACCAGAGGAACTGAAATCCGTATTCCAAAGAGATGTCTACACTCCTGGGCACATGGCAACTTATCCCAAGACATGGGAAGAACCTGAGAGTCCATCGGCAGGTGGGTAGACTCTTTAAATGTGTCATATGTATTAACATAACATATTAATACCATTCAGGAACAGAAAACAAATACTTCTGTTTCACAAACATGGACAAACCTAAAGAACATTAAGTGGAATAAGCCAGACACAGCAAGACAAATACTGAAGCTGCTGCTGCTACTTATATAGAGAAGCTTCTATGAATCCAGAGAAGCATGACAGTATGGTGATTGGCAGGCTCTTGGGAGAGGGGGAGGGGCAATGATGGGGAGACACGGGGTAAAGTGTACTAGTGTCAGTTAAACAGGAAGAAGTCCTCAGATATATTGTACAATATGCCAACTGGCTGTAATTGACAATAAAAAAAAAATGAACCTAAAACCTGCCAAGAGAGTAGATTTTAAATGTTCTCATTACAGAGATGATTAAATATGTGAGGTAGTACATATGATAATTAGCTTGATTTAATCATTCCATAATGTAGGCACATATGAAAGCATCTATTGGCTGGTGCAATAGGATACACCTATAATCCTGGTGTGTGTGAGGTGGAGGTTCATAGGTGTAAGTTCAAGGCCAGCCTTGGCAACGTATAGCCAAATTTTGCCTCAAACACCCACACACGGGCACACACGTACATCATCGTATCATATCGTACACACAAATACATGCAATCTTTGTTTGTCAGTGAAAGACAGATAAAGTTCCTTTTAAAACATGCTCATAGCAGAATTGTTGATAATATCAAAATGTAGAAATAGTACAGATCTATCCTTTATCTGGTGAATAAAAAAAACACACAATATCCATAAATGGAACATTATTGAGTAATAAAAAGTAATGGAGTCTTGCTATATACTACGATATAAATGAATCTTGAAAGCATTTTGCCAAATGAATGAAGCAAGGCACAAAAGAACACATATTGTATGCTGTTTGTGTCAAATGTCCAGAATAAGCAAAACCATAGAGACAGAAATCAGATTAGTGGTTGTACAGGGAATGAAAACAAGGGATAATTCTGATTAGCTGATAATTCTTTCAGAGTGATGAAAACCACAGAATTGTATATGTTAAAATGGCGAGTTTATATGAAACATACTTATGCTGTGTATGAAGTGTGTGTGTGTATGTGCGTTGTGGGATGGCATATGAACGCATGTGTGTACAGGAATGTGTGCCCATGCATATGTGCATGCAGAGAGGCGGATGTCTGGTGTCATCTTCTCTCTCTCTCCACCTTACTTTCTGAGATAGGGACTCTCAGCTAGACTGGCTGCTCAGTGATCTCCTCATAACTACCTGTCTCCTCCCTCAAATGAAGGGGGATTTACAAGTGTGCAAGGTCCTACCCTGCTCTTACATGTGTGTACCTCTTGCTTTCACAGCCAGAGTTCTCATTCACAGAGCCATCTCCCCCAGCTTCTTAAAACATCAGAAGAACTAAGTCAGGTACCTATGATCTAGGATATGAAAATCTCAAAAGTCAAAGACAGGGAGTACCATTTAAAGGTATCTGTGTTAAGCCACACACAAGTGAATCAGGCAAAGACAGTCCACCAGGGAAACAGAGAAGAGGCAGAGATAATCAAGAGAGCAGCAAAGACAGCTCACAGCTCACGGAGGAGCATGGAGCATCCCATGTGGATCTCTCCAAGTCCCAGCTACACATTCTGGAGACACCCACACCTGTTTATGGTTGCTGGGAGTGACTTTTGTTAGTTAGAACTAAATAATTCCTAAGATACACAATGGACAAATAGCAGTAACTATAGCATATATCCTTCTCCCCATGCCACCTGCCCTAGTTTGCTTTCTATTGCTGTGATAAAGTCCATGATCAAATGCATCTAGTGGAGAAAAAATGCCTTACAGCCCATCGTCAAGAGAAGTCAGGGCAGGAACTCAAGACAGGAACCTGGAGGCAGGAACTGAAACATCCATGGAGGAATGCTGCTTACTGGCTTGCTTAGCCTGCTTTCCTATGCAACTCAGGACCAGCACCCCAGTGGTGATACCACTGGGCCCTCCCATAGCAATAATTAAGAAAATATCTCACAGGCTTGCCTGAAGACCAATCCGATGGAAGCATCTTCTCATTTGAGGTTCCTTCTTCCAATTTGACCCTAGTGTATGTCAAGTTCACAAAACAAACACCACTAACTAACACACCATCAAAAAATTGAAAGTATTTCTAGGTTTCTCAGAATCTCTAAATAACGTGAAAAAAGGGGTTAAATACCAAATGTCTGAAGCTACTTAAGAAAAAGAAAAGGTCAAGACAAGATGTGGTAGTACATGGCTATAATCCCAGCACCCAGAAGGCTGGGGCAGAAGGAGAGAGAGTTCCAACCTGGACTACATAGCAAGACCCTGTCTCAAAAAGACAGGGCTGGAGAGGGAGGGAGGAAAATAGTAATCTCACTTCATGTGGCCACTGGCATACCTACACTTGGACATTCCTGAAGCCCAAGCATGGCAGGAACTTAAAGTAATATATATTTAGCCCAAGAGGCATGAGGTATAGAGGGGCCAGCAGCTGCTGGTCTGCCCTGACACCTCAATCAGTATTTGAGGAAAGCCTTATTTCAGAAAATTCCTCTTGAGTTTTCTTCCTCTATCATCCCTTTTCTGACATTATTTGCAACTGCCAGCCTAAAGGGTTAAATGCTGGGCAGGGTGCTGGCCAAATCTAGAAGAGAAGATCGGGTCATTCCAATGTCTGTCTTTCGTTAAAATTACCCACGTAAGAGCCTAGCTTTTCTCCCACAGCATAAAGTAATGTGATATATGATAGGAGACAGATCTGGTGAACATCCTCCGTAATAGCATCTGTGAAAATTAACTTTCATTGATTTGATATTAAAATTCTACATCCATAACTACTTTGTATAATGATTTACTTGGTGATGTTGATTTTGAGTCATGAGCTGGTAGGTGCACAGGTACTTGTATAGAAGAGAGCACAATCCTTTAAGAACGAGGTGCGTGTGACGAGGGTTGGGAGGGGTAATGCCTAAATTCAGCATCACTGTTCACCCCAAGGCTCCAAGAGACCGAGATCTCTGTATCTTTCAAAGATGAGTACTTACAAAATCAGAATGATATGAGGTCATTAGACCTCAGCCTAAATCTAATTTGAATAATCACATTTCATTCCTCCCTGAGTCAGTGGAGGACCCTGATTAATAATCAGCATTTTCTACATGTGTTTGTTGCTATAAATAGACAGAGTTAACAATCCAATTAGCTAGAGGAACTGGCAAGATGAATACTCTGTTCAGGGAGAGAGATAGATGACAATATTCTTAAGATCTGCACGGTCCCTGACCCTAATCCATTAGCAGTTATTGTCAAAGGTTGTTCTGTTAACCCTCATTTTCAAAGCATCTCTTCCAGGAGCTGTTGCCTTTTCTTCCTGGGGGCAGACATTTCTGCAGTCAACATTCTGTAATGAATCCGTAGGACACTGAAGGCCCTAAGGATGAAACATTACTGTAGTCTCACAAGTCGCACGCGTCGCCGACGTTCCAACGCTTCCACCCACTGATGGATTATAGCCCTTGAACTTGCCATCCTCCGTCTCCAGGCCTCTGACTCTAGGGGCCGTGGAGAAAAATTTCCGCTGTTGTCTTTGTCACAGGGGTCACTTGGCTCTCTTGGAAACTCTTCAACACTTTCATCTACTCATTTGCAAGGAGGCCAGGCCTCCCTGGACAAAGGAGTGTTTCCGCTGAAGTGATTTATAATCTCAGATTCATAGTCTGATTTCCATCTGAGAGTTTACTATTGAACAAATATATGCTTTAAAAAGTATTCTCAGCCAGGTGGCGGTGGTACACACCTTTCATCCCAGCACTCAGGAGGCAGAGGCAGGAGGATCTCTGTGAGTTCAAGACCAGCATGGTCTACAGCGTGAGTTCTAGGACAGCCAGAGTTACAACAGAGAAACCTTGTCTCAAAAAACAAAAGCAACAACAAAAAAATATTCTCAAATTTGTGCACATGTATGATGTAATAGATGAATTCCCCTCTTTACTATCTGCTCTCCTTTCCTCTCCCCACCAACCCCTTCTTCTTCCAAACAAGTTCTCCATAAGCCTCCCTCTCTTTTTGTGTGTGTGTCCCATTGTATTTAATTGAGATTGCCTGCATGGGTGTGACTTATTTACTTGATCAAGGGCAATTTATCAGTGGCTACACCACTGAAGACTATGGCTACTGTCCCCTAGTGACCATTAACAGCCTATAGCTCCTTAAGGAGGGGTGAGGCCTCATGAATCCCTGCCCCGTTTATCATGGGATGTTGATGGACCAAGTCTTGTCCCGATTTTATGCTCATAGCCCCTGCTGCTGTGAATTCATGCAAAAATACATCTTTGAGAACAGTGGAACACTCTCTTCCTCTTTTTCCTCCTTTCTTATGTTACTTGCAATTGAGTGCCTCCTGTAGCAGTACATTACAAACTTTAACCCTCGATTTAGTGGTAGAGAAAGGAAAGGTAAAAAGAAATCTCCACTGCTTTTACAAGCAGCTTTAATATAGAAAGAGGGAGAGGTAGAAGTCTTCACAGTATCTTTTTAGGCTGTCCTCAGCTTAGAGGGCTGGCTGACAGTGAGGCAGACGAGTATCTCAGCTCACAGTAAATTCAATCTCTCTGACCTTTGTTCTTTTAGGAATTATCACACTAACTAGCCACAGCAACCCAACCAACAAACCACCAACCAACACCCACTCCAACTCTCAGGCCCTCAGACCTTTTATGCCCTAATCCAAAAGTTCCCATCAACCCATGGAGCACCCAATCCCGAAAACAAGCTACAGGTGACTGCACCACACCTAACCAAATTATAGCTGCCTGTATCAAGCATTCCAAATCCAACTCGTAAACAACTCTATCACAGTTGGGGTGGGAACACAAACCTAATCCAAAGGCCATTTTGTGTTTTTAAAATAACAAGAATTTTTTCCAAGTGTACCTGTACATTCTCCTTTGCTTGTCTTTTTCCTCAACAAGGGATAGCTAATTTCCAAGCTAGCAACACTGATCCTTCATTGTTTAATCAGTCTCTGGCCTATACAGAGTAGCTCAAAGATAGGATCTGTGTTGTTCACATATTGTCTGAATGCACACAGCACGGCAGCAACTGTGAGAACAGGGCCTTGGAGTCATGTGGTTCCTTCTCTTACTGCAAAACATCTCTGCAAAGTAGTCCATATCTCTCCACTGCTGTATCAAGTGTCACCAACGGCATCTTGGGGATAAGATCTCATCCTATGGCTTTCTGAAGCGTCTTCCACCACTGAGTATCTTTTTCATACTTCTGATTCTCCAATTCCAAGAGTGAGGGGCACCCCTTTCATTTTCCCTTGAAAACTTTTGTGCTGTGGATGCCAGTTGAAGTTGATTCCAGATAAGTGTGCACCCAGTATTTTTATTCTAAAATTTATTTGTTATTTAGCTGAAATTCAAATGTAATGGATGTCCTATATTTTATCAGGCAACCCTACCTGGTCATGATAAATCTGTGTCTCTTTCCCTGCAGGCTTTGGACTTTGTCCCCATCATTTCTTTTATCCTCACTTGTCCCTCTCTGAATTTATCTTTTCTACCAGGCTCGACCATCACATCCCTTCCAGATCGCTCTCTCCTTCCTCTGAACTCTCTAAACAGATTCAGCCGTTTCATATGCATCCCCATCACATATATCTCTTCTATTGTCTTAAATTATTATTCGAACCTCTCGTGTGTTTATTATTTGCTGCTTACACTTGATTTTAAACTCCCTGAAGTCAGAATTCTTTGGATTCCAAATCCTGTAGCACAGCCCACTGATGGGCTGCCAACAACCTAGGAAATCCCCAGCTTTTATTTTCTACACATCAAATAGTCTCTTACATTTTCAATGCCGAGCTGCTGCCTGGAAAGGCTTCTACTACATTTCTTTAGTTCACTCACTCTCGCTGCCAGGATGCAGGTCCCACCTCTTCCCCCTCCTCACTCTGAGCTCATGACCTTGCTTCCCACACTGCTGGGAAAATAGAGAGAATAGCAATCAGAGAAAAATCCCATGAGCTCTCACTTGTATAACAAACAATCTCGCTGTGTCTGTGCCCATACATCCTACCTTCCCTCTTGTCACAGGGAATCCACTCAAGGCTCTTTTTTAAGGCTCAGCCCCTCCCCTGTTCACTGGGCTCTCCTCTCAAGAGCTACTCAAGGGCATTGCCACAGCAAGTCTCTCTTCTGTCCCCTATATCATTTTCTTCTTTGGAAAGGTCATCACCACCAACACATTTCGGTATTTCCTTCTTTGATGAGTAAACAAATAAACAAACCTGACTCTCCTTGATACCAAATCACCCGGCAGCTATTTTTCTGCCCCCTTTGCAGAAAAAAAAAAAAAAAAAAAAAAAAAATTTGTACTGAATTTCCACTTCGCCTGCTAACATTTTCCTTTGAATCCACTATAATCACGATTTCGTCCCACCTACGCCTTAACTGCTCTCATCAAGGTTACTTATTAATCACCCCCAAATTGCTATACTGAAGGATAGCAACTCAGTCCTCGCCTGACTCCACCAGTCAGCAGTATGTGAACAGAGTTTATTGCTTTAGCAATTGTCCTTCTCTCTTCTGTGTAATAAGTTTTGAAACATTCTTGAAATAGCATCTTCCCTCAGCTTCCACATCATCACTTCTTGCATAGTCCTGTGGGCTAAAAGTCTGAAATCAAGGTTTCAGCAGGGCCATGCTCCCTTCGAAGCTTCTAGAGGGAAAGAAACCTTGTGTTGCCTCTTTCTAGCTCCTTGAGTTTGCTCTCAACCCTTGACAGTTCTTAACTTACAGACGTATCGCTCCACACTCTACCCCCAACACTATGCAGCAGCCACCCAATCTGTCAGTGTTTGAATCATTTCTTGACCTTCTTATAAGGACATCAGTTGTTGGGCAAAGGCAAACCCAAATCGAGTATGGCCTCATCATAGTTTGATTGCGTTCCACAAAAGCCCCCTTCCAAAGAAAGGCATTTTTACAGGGTTAAGCCTTGGGCACTGTAGGGGGAGGAAGGCAGAAGGGGACACAGTTCAATCATGACAGTATCTAAGGGGCCTGGAGACATCTTCTAAAAAGCAAGTCAGAAGTGGAAGTTTTAACATTGCTAGAAGGTGTGCATGTCCAAAGACAGCCCAGCTGTGCATGGATCAGACACATGCCAGAGTTTCCTTAAAACTGAAAACAAGCAAAGAACACTCTACCTAAAGGCGTGAAATTGTCATCCTTGGTGGGAAAGGTTTTGGCAGAACGCCCTTGTTTCACTAAGAGGCAGATTGATCCATAGAGTAATCTACTTTAATCAGCGTTATGTAATCCTGCAAAAGGGCATGCGGTGCAGGCTGGGATGCAAGGAGGCAGAGCTCGGGGAGGCAGAGCTCGGGGAGGCATCTTGCCCTACATTGTTATGCGGTGCTACTGCGCAGCTGGCACACCTTTCTGCCTGTTCTGCCTCTAGCACCTCGCCTGGCAACTAACCCACTTTAGTCAGACCTTCCAATGGTAAGGCAGGTTCTATATTTAGACAGTGTTCTCTGCCTGAGGATGAACCGAACTGGCTGCAGTGTCACACCTTGACACAGCTCTGTTCCTTTCCTTTGTGTTTGTTGTGGGGGCCATCAGCCTTCTCTGGAACATGAACTTAACATGTTTTAAGAGTTAGAGAGACTGCAGAAGCTCATCAAAATCAACTCCCTTTTACAGCAACTAAGTTCAGACTTTGGAGCCTGAGTCTGAATCAGTCTTAGTATTTCTTAACTGTATTCCTTGGGACCCAATCTTTTGCCTACGCCTCATCTATAAAATGTAGACACTAGCAGTATTTGCCTCAAAGGCCACAGACGAACAGGTAAGATGTATACAAAGCCTCAAAGCACTTTTTTTGGCACATGATACATTTAGAAGAAAATTTGGCTATTCTTATTGTCATTGTGTCAGACCATCCCACCAAGGCTCAGAGACATGATGTGGCTGTCCAGATTAAGCAGCAATTTAGTACACAGTCAGACCTGGAATTGCTCTGCTGGGGCACTATCCTCTTATTAGGTCCACAGTTGGCACACTGAGTAGCTCCTTTGAGATGGATAAGAAAGGTAGGAGCCATGCCTCACCAACTCCATGGGCTCTGGCTTTAATTTGTTTCCCAGACTGCCTAATTGTCACCGTGAAAGCCTGGAGATGGCCCTCAGGGGATGAGGTAATAACAAGAACAGCAAGTTAGATTGAAGGGGTGTGAGATTAAAGGCAGGGAAATCACTTAGCGGTCATCACAGTAGTCCAGCTGGTAATGATGACTTGGGAAGAAAGAGCGGGGAAATTAAGTTTATTAAAGAAACTCACAATAAACTAAGGTGGTTTATTACCAACAAAAGTGCAAGGCCAGCCAGGGAAAGGGAAGCGCTTTCCCACAAACAGTGTGGAGGCAGACACCAGACTTGTAAGGCTGGTTCGGTGAAAGTTTGTGGTCACTGCACCTAGTTAGAAATTTAGAGGGAGAGCTTTGGTAGGATATCCTAGGATGATTCCAGAGTTACTTCAGTCCTCTGAGGAAGGTGAAGAGGAAGCAGAGGAGGACGTGTCCCTCCCGTCTACTTCTAGGCAAGAGAGTGATAACAGCTGAACGTCGACAAGCTCAAGAAACCAGTGGTTTACACAGCACAGGGGGGCTATGTACTGCCTAAAAGTGCAAGTATCTTGAAGAAAGGCACACAAAGAATTTTCCTCAAAAAAAAGGGTGTGGGGGAGAAAACTCATATTTGAATTTTTTTTCAGATATCTCTCGGGGCAGACAAGACGGCCCAGTAGATAGAGGTATCTGCCTCCAAGCCCGACAACTGAGTTTGATCCCTGAGACTCACATGGTAGATATAGAGAGCTGACTCCTTCAAGTTGGCCTCTGACCCCCACATGCACACTGTGGCATGTGTGCACACACATCCGCGTACAAAATAAATAAGCAGACAGAATTATTTCTAAATCTCTGCACCCCACTAACATCAGTTGATCAGGTCACATTCTTAGGCTCCTACTAGAACTCAAATAGTAAAGGGGTTGCAATGGGGTGCCCCACCTTAGGAAGAAACCGGGAGATGATTAGATGTGAAGACAAAGGAAAATAGAGCCTTGAGGGTAGCGACCCGATTTCTAAGCAGCACTCTGGAGGATATATGCCTTCCCCCAAGCTTAGAATAAACAAAAAGTCCTTCCAACATCTAGTTCTTATGCCAAACTCCGGGCTGGCCTTGAAGTCACTGTGATCCTCCTGTCTCAACCTCCTGATTTCTAGGATTTCAGGTATGCACCACCACATACCCATTCCCACTTCCTAATATAAGCCTTACAACATCCTCCAAGTCACATGGTTATCTTCACAGATATAAGAACCAAGATTTGGACAGGTCACAGAACTTGATTCTTGATGCCACATTAAGTGCATCTTCAAGTCTGTCTGGGTTCTATAAGGCAGACGGTCTGGTGGAAAAAGAGAAACAAAGTAAAAGAGAAAGAGTCACACGAAGCAACTTGGAGTGGGTAGCTTGAAATGCTACATCCAACTGTCAGCATAAAGGAAACATCCAGCCTCACTGTGCTAGTTTGGTGCCCTCAAGATGGGGACCTTGGGCAAGATATAGAATCTACCTAACGTGCTCATCAACAAATGTCCAGCCTTAACAATAAAGGAAATGCTGTCATTTGTGACCAGCTGGAAGAACCTAGAACACATGATGCTTAGTGAACTAACCAGGCACAAGAAGATAAATACTGCATGATCTCACGTACATGTGGAGTCTGTGAAGATCAAGTTACAATAGGTAGTAGAATGCAGGTTACCAGATGCTGGGGTGGAGATGAAAAATGCTGACCGGAAGATACAAAGTTGCACTTAGATGGAGGAATATGTTTTCAAAATCTGGTGTACATCATAGTAATTATAGACGATAATAATAATGCCCTGCATATCCCAAAATACTAAAGAAAAAGCATGCTCACTAGTGTCACATAATCATTATGCAACATATTAAGTCATCGTATCTTATAAGTTTATATGGTTGTCAATTAAAAATAAATATTGTGTGTCCAAGGAGGAGAATGCAGACCTTTGAAAAACTCTAAAAACAAATTCATTCATGTGCTCATGGGTATTTTTAATACATACTATTACCAGGCTGGTCCTGTTCTGAATGCAAGGATACAGGCAAGGGCAACACAGAGTTCGTGCTTAGAGAAGGCAAATCATAAACTAACAAGAAAAAAAAATGTTCAAAGCTGAGTGGGTGGCACAGACCTATAATCCAAGCCCTCTAGACTTGGAAACTGGAGGAATGCAAATCCCAGACCAACCTGGGCTGCATAGCAATTTCAGGCCAACCTGGGAAGATCAAGTTTAGACTGACAGAAGAAGGAGAGGGAGGGTAGGGAGGAAGAAGAAAAGAAAGCAGAGAGAGAGAGAGACAGAGAGAGAGAGACTTTCAGAAGAGTCACTAAGTGTTACAAATGAAAGAAAACCTAGGCAGTCAGAATGCTGAGACGTTTGCTTTCGTTCTAAGCTTAAAGGAAAACAAGTACAAGTTTGGGGGCAGAAGAGTGATGGTTTTTGATTTGTGTTTTTAAACCTTCCTTTAGCTGTGGCACAGAGACGGCCACACCGGCTGTCAGGGCAGCACCAACAATAGTTGTGAGAGCACTCTGCAGCCTAGATGAAACCTGAGAGTGGCTTGGGTTGGGGTAGAAGCGCAGGACTTGGAGAAAGTGGACGGATGTGGCAGATCCCTCTGAAAAGAGTATGGCATATCGTTTTGGCAGAGTGCTAATGGGAAAGATGTAGGGAGGAAGGTGGTGGGGGGGCTGAGAATAACTCATAGAGCTAAGTCCTTGTCTGTGCTGGTAACAGGCGATACTCTTAAGCTTAAGTAAAGGATATGGTAATTCAAAGCAACCAAAGCTGCAAAGCCACACACAGAACCAGAAAGGATTCAAGCTTCAGTGACCCAAAATTTAAATTGTGTTTTCACCACTGATCGATATATATACATGCAAATTTTCCTACATCTCTGAGCATGTATTTTCAGTGCCTATCTCCTAAGATAAAACACTTAACACAGTAGTAGAATATAGTAACTGTTAATAAACACAAGACTGCTATTATTATTTTAAGATACATTACTAATTATGTGGATGTATGTGTCTGTGTGTAGGTATGTGTTACATGAGTGCAGGTGTCCTCAAAGGCCAAAAGAGGGGGTTGTAGTCCCTGAACCTGGAGTTATAGGCTAATATGAGCCACCTGATGTGTGTGCTGGGAACCAAACTAACTACGGTCCTCTGGAAAAACAGAAAATACTGACCATCTCTCCATCCTGTTCTTGTTTTCATTAAGAATTATTTACAAGGCAACAAGCTCTTGCTTTTTGGTTCTTCCCCATGCTTGCCTTCTAGATCCTTTACTTCTTGCCACATTTCTAATTTTGTTCTTGTTTTAAATCTGAAAATAGTATCTCTTTGAGTTGGGTTCACAAAATAAAAGCAATTGTTCACCTGCTCTCCAGGTGCTTACTGTATGCCAACAAACACAAGGCTTCTGAGTCTGCCCCAGGCATCCTTGCCAGGGACATCTGGCAACTACACTATTTTCACAGACTATTCCAGCCAACCCTGCTCAAGCTAATGAGAGTTTCCTTGATTATACTGGCATATTTACAAGCACAACTCAAGTGTTAATGCTACACCATAAAGTGTGGCTATTCATGAATGGAGTTATACACTTCATTATAGCTGCATTCATTATCTGATTGACTAGAATCTTTAGGTATAGAGAGATGAGATGGACAGATGGTAGATAGACAAATAGATGATGGATAGACAGATAGACAGATGGGACAGATGATATAGATAGATATAGATAGACAGGCAGACAGACATATTAGCTGCTTATTTATATCATGACCCAATTTTCAGTTTATAACAAAACAAAGCACCATGAAATGGCACTTGCCTCCCATAGTATACCACAAAAGGTCCTGTTCTCGTCTCCACAACCACTTGTGGATGAAGGCCCATTGACGTCTGGTACTGCAGAAACCACAGGCCAAAATACCTAGTGGACTCTGCTGAAGTTGGAGGGCTCCTTTTTTCCCCACTACATTTTAAAATTCTAGTCACAACCACTGACATTGATTCCAGGTCCTTTGAACAGGTCACAACTCCCAGTTTGAAAAGCTATTGTCATAGTTATTTTTTATCAACTTGATACAAGTTAGAGATACCTAAGAAGAAGGAACCTCAGTTGTGTAACTGCCTTCATCAGATTGGCCTGTAGGCATGACTGGGAGGTATTTTCCTGATTTCTGATTGATGTGTGAGGGTCCATCCCATTTTGCCTGGGCTCTATAACAAAGGTAGTTGAGCAAGCCAGGGGAAGCAAGCCAGTAAACAGCATTCTCTGCCTCAGTTCCTGCCTCCAGTTTCCTGCCCTAGCTTCCCCTTTAATGCATCTGAAAACTAAATATCCACCCCCCCCCCCACCCAAGCCAAAACTTCCCACATCTCTGTTGCTTTTGATCATGTGTCATCACAGCAATGGAGAAGCAAATGAGAACAGGTCTGCTTGAGGGTCTCAGCGGATTGGTTTTTAGTTCAGAGTCAGTACTTGTTTCTCAGAGCTTCAGTCTGTAACCTCCCCATGTGACAGAGGCCACTATTCCCACGTATTTGAACTCTGCAACTGTATAAGGCACTTGTTACTTGCAATTTTTCAAAGATCCCTTTAATTCAAGTGCTAGCCCATCTGCTAAGACCTATTTATTGCTTTAAAAAAAATAACAGCAAGTTAGGAATTTCAGGCTCATGCTAACCAGGATTTTTCCCCCTTTGTAAAATCCTTCCATCTGTCTGCCCTCTTTTGGACACAACTCAACTAGGAGCACATAGCTCATCAAATCAAATGTGGATGCTGTCAAAAATATGCCAAACTATTGTGTCACTCACTTTACTTCTTAAGGAGAATCAAAATCATACTTAACATAATGAGTTGTTTTGTTTTGGTGCATTTCTTTCCACTCACTGTAGAAACCTCAGTTTACTACTGAGACAGCAACATTCCAAGGTAGTCCCCGTGCACTCACAGTAAACTGAGTCAGGCTGTTCCCCTGGAATCTGGAGCAGTGAGGAAGAAAGAGACCATTATGGGAGGAGGGAGAAACCAAGAGGTCTAAGTCTGACCCCCTTGGATCAGGACCCTGGATGTGAGAGCAATCATCTCACCAGGCAGGCAATGCCTGCCCAAAGGAGGTTGAATAGCTGTCTACCTACATCCCAGAGCGTTGTGAAGACTAATCAGAAACTAAAGCCCGTATGTGAGAAGATACCGGGTTCAGTAGTTACTACCAAGTTAGTAAATAATAGAGTCTAATGGGGAGCTCTTCCTCCCCCACCGAATGGGGTCCCACGACCACAGATGTCTGACCCTATCGCAGTCATGAACAAGTGGATAACAAATCTACAGCTCAGTTTCCTCGTTAGGTTAACTAGAGACTAAGTAATAGTAAATCGTATGGAGCATTTAATATCCCCTTTTGTAAAAAAAGTAAGCCCACAAATGGAGGATGCTACCATTACTGTCGTGAAAGAAATTGAAAGGCCTTGTAGAAGCAGAGCAATCAAAATGGGAAATCTGGAGAGGGGGAAAAAAAGAAAAAGTAATAAGGGGATGTACTTGAGATAAATCTGATGGCAAGATCAAATGCCTAGGTTTGAAAAGCAGTGCCACAATGCAAAATAAGAGGCTGATGAAGCTGGGGCAGAAAAGCTGGAAAATTATCTCAAATGGAGCATTTAGGAAGCGTTGCTTTCCCAGGCCAGGGCAATGCCATCCTGCTAGGTCCTGCTTAATCATGCAAATATCTTGTCATCTAATCACAGGAGCCTATTAAAGCAGAAGCTTATCTTTCAATTTCCCTTCTCATCATTTTCCTCTCTCCTGGTTGCTTTTTGATTCTGGAGAGACCTCTTCAAGAAAGCTAATTTTTGTTTACTCAAAATATGCTTGTTATGGACTCTGTCTCCACTAAGCCCTACTCTAGCTCTATAATGATAAATCGCTTTCTATGGTTCTAATCAGTGTGCCCCTGGAGTAGTACTTAAGTATTCTATGTATGATATCTGAAACAGAAATAATTAAAAAGGAGGGCGGTCCCAGTAGACTAAAAATAACTGTTGTAACATTCCTATTAGATTTGAGCACTGTAAGTTACAGCTCCGAGATAAACTATTTACCTGGTTTGTCCATTTCTTAAATAAGAATCCTGTCTGCAGCTTTCATTTCAGCCCAGTGACTCCCTTAATGCCATCTGAGAAGGTTCTTTTCGATGCAAAACTTCTAAAATCCATCTCCTAAATAGCTAGGAGGATTATCTTCCCAGCTCACATCAAACCACCTCTAAGATGCATATATTTATGAAAAGAAAAGATTTAGTTCACTTGTGCTTTCTTAGAGATTTACTTTACTATTTCAGATAGTCTGTCTTTGTTTCTAGTCTCCATTGGTTCTCATTTGGCAGTGCTTTCTCAGCCTCTTCATCACGTAAGTCAACCGACCAATAAACAAAATGTGCCATTAGAATATGATTTAAAGAAATCCTTCTCTTTAAAAAAAAAATATTTGTAAAGTAAGCATTATTTTATAATGTCGAACAACAGACTCTTAATTTATCAATGTTTATATTTAAATGTCTGCAGACTACGTTGCTTAAAATAAAACCTCAAAGCTGCACCACAAAGGAAAACAGTTCTGTATTAAAATATTAGTATCTTTTCCCAGGGCATTCTGGGCAAGGTAGGGAGCGTGTCAGAATACTAGTTCCCTTACCTGCTAATGGCGATGAAAGCGTCTACCCCGAGAGGTGTGAGGATTAAAAGTGGTAATATCCCTGGCTTATACAGGGCACTTCAGAAGAACTAGCTATTACCATCAGAGTCTCCAAGAGGGAGTAGGAAGCTGAGGGAGTGGAATGGCAAGCAAAGCTAAAAAATATTTCTGACTAGACAGCTAACTGCCATCTTTGCACTGGTGTGTGTAACCCTTTGGGAGGAAATTCTGAAAACTTAGATTTCTATTTCATTGGGAAACTTCTCCACTGTGCTGATTTCCTGCTGCGTCATTTGGTGAGTGGAGAACCTTGCTTGTTTCACTCAAGTGTTGTCTGAGGTTAAGTCTGTATTGACGGCTAATACTGATACCTGCTAATGAGCTAAGAAAAAATAAATGAGGTGATACAAAGCTGACATCTTAAGTGTTTACTTAATGGCACTATTTCCTGAAGATATTAGATATTGAAGATGCTCCTTCAAGTCAGTGTTTTTAAATATTCCATGGTTTAACCCAACAATACTACCACAATTCCCTGAAAATCATACAAACACTCTCATCTTCAAACATAGATCTCAAAGCTGAAGGGGTTGTACAGCTTGCATGCCTACAAACTTGATCTAAATATTTGGGAAACTATTAATGATTCTTACCTAGTTCACATGCACTGGACTATAGGTTATATATGCAGGCTAAAGATCCTGCTGGAAATTGTATATGATATACACAGGCTATATATTTCCCTGACAGTGGCCTGAAAACATTGTATTCTTGCATCATATCTGGAAATCCTGAGATTTATCTGTCACAGGTTCTCTTCCTACAGAAAGCTTGCTGCAGTACCTTGCCTACGGCAACCTTCCACATATAACTGATGAGGTTCTTATGAAGTGTGTTTCTGCCTTGCAGCTCTTCCTGAATCTAGGTTCTAGCCATTTGACTTCCCAAAGGGGAAGACAGGAGAGAGAAAAGAGCCAAAATTAAATCAGTCAGACTGCCTAATTATAAGATACTTAGGGCAGAAGTTTGATTTAAAAATCCACTGGGGCCATTGAGATGGCTCAGTAGGTAAAGATGTTTGCTGCCTAGCCTGAGATCAATCAGTCAATCAATGGACCTGAGATCAATCCACAGAATCCGTATGGTAGAAGGAGAAAATCGGCTCCCACAAGTTGGCCTCTGATCTCAACAACATGCCAGTACACGTGTGCATACTTGCACATGCGTGCACACCAGATAGTTAAATGTAATTTTAAAAATAAATTTTGATAGTTAAAAAATGAATTTATAAAATATTTCTATACATAATTAAATAAATAGCTATCAAATAAGGTTTAGGTATATGTGGAGATTCTACATTATATCCCTGTAACAGAGTAAAACTGTTGCTCCACTGTTATGCTAATGTCTCTATCTTCAAACAACAACTTCCTAGACACTATTCTCCCACAAAGTACCCACATAGTACTTATAAAAAACATGAAACCCATTTTGCAAATGAGAAAACTGAGGCTCCATCATAGTTTTCTAATTACCACAGTCAACATCAACAGCAGTAACAAAACTGGAGTTACTAGATGAGCCTCAGGCAGGGTCTGTTTCCCTGGGAATGAGAGGCTTCCCTGAATGTGGGGCTTTGCATGCAAAAACTGGAAATCACCAGGCCAATCAGGTGTTTGCGCTACTCCGAAGCCTTACTTGTAATTTCTTTCTTCTCTTTCCTGGTTTAGAAAGGTGGTCATCCCACCTTTGCATATAGAAGGAAGACTATAAAAACAAGTACCTTCTGTTACCGTATGCACTCGACTATGTAGTTATGGTATCCAATATAGGAAGCATAGAGCAAAATTGAAGAGGAAATCAGATTGTTATTAACAGGGACATTCCTTCTTCAAGCTTCTACCTGTGTATCTTAATTCTTTTATAATAGTCATCCATTATAATTGAAAAATAGTCCTGCCACTCATATTACCCAGTGGTTCCATTGTTAGGTACATACCCAAAAGAGTGGACAGTAGAGCCTGAAACAGATATTTAGAGATGGTGCTCACTGTAGCATTGTTTGCCATAAGCAAATGTGGGAACTCAAGTATCCGTCACATGATGAGTGGGAAAATTAAGTTTTTTTGTTTGTTTGTTTGTTTGTTTGAGACAGGATTTCCCTGTTGTAACTCTGGCTGCCCTGGAACTCACTCTGTAGACCAGGCTGGCCTCGAACTCACAGAGATCCACCTGCCTCTGCCTCCCCAGTGCTGAGATTAAAGGTGTGTGCCGCCCCTACCAGGCTAAACTAAGTATTTTACGTACACACAGTGGAATATTATGTGATCATAAAAAGAAAAGAAAGTGTGACTCATGATACAAGATGGCTGAGCTTGAACAACACTGTGACAAGTGCAATAACCCAAAAAGACTAATGTGTGATCTCACCTATAGGAAACGTCTAAAACAAATTCAGATAAATAAAATGGAGTCTCTCAAGAGCCTATGAAAAGACGGATGGGAGTTAGTGCTTCCTGGTTATAGAATTTCTTTCTGGGATACAAAAAAAAAAAAAAATTAGACGTAGTGGTGATATCTTCATGATGTCACACATGTTAATGTCTGTGTTACTTCCTTCCTCGTCACTAGGACAAAACACCTGACAGAAACATAAGGGAAGAGGGTTAACTTGGCTCACAGTTCCAGGAGATACAGTCCATCAAGGCAGGAAGGGCGCTGGGGGACCGGAGGCTAAACGGCACCTACTCATTACAGCAGGAGCCTGAGCAGACAGCGCATCAAATCTTGACCAATCAGAGAAGGGACGAGAAGCAGATCCAGGCGATAATTTTGAAAGGTCATTCCTCTTGTCTACATCCTCTAGCTAGGCCTCAGTTCCCAAAAGTTTCACACCCTTCTAAAATATGCCAACATCCCGGGGCCCAGAGACGAAAGGCGTGAGCTGGGGTCTGGTGGGGTGGGGTGGGGTGGGGTGGCGGCAGGCAGCAAACCGTAGCCATGCCACTGAATCTCATCTTAAAAAGTTAAACTGGCAAATTTTACGTTCTATGTATTTTCACCAAAAATACCAAAAATCATTTCTCAAGTATTTGAAGTTCAATGGCTAACATAGTCACAGGACTCCAGAATATAACAGGCAAAATATAAAACAGATCTCTGTGTTTTAAGCTACTTCCTTTCCTACCCATGAGTTTCTTGTCAAAGCTCAAGCATTTCCAAAACATAGTTGGAGATCTCCTCTGTGTTTTCTGTGTCAGGTATTGCAGAGGTGTGTAGGTGAGGTGGTCTGTCAGCAGAGTAACTCTTCAGCTTGAACTCATAGTGTATAAAAACACTGTGTACTTAACCACTGTAAGCATTCAAAAGGCCTTTCAGAGCTTAAGGTACCAAAATTGCACCTGCAAGTTAAAATGTACAGGAAAGCATCATCATCAGGCATCACGACGTAATAATGCTTCCCACACCACTGTCCCTTCAAGCAGTGATTCTTCACTGAATTGTGACTTAGAAGTTCTTTTCCATTTTTCATAGTAAATTGATTGAGAATTACACTTTCCAACTGAATTGCCTTAGAAAGGATCAAGGATTGGTTAACCATGGGTGTGAAGGTTTAGTTTTTTTGTTTTGCTCTGTTCATCTGTGTCTACATTATTCCCAAGTCACACCATCACGATGGCGCTAGCTTTAGAGTGAGTTACAATCATACACAGATGCTGCAAGGCCTCTGACTTTGCCCTTTTCTGCAAGTGTTTTGTTTACTGTAGCTCTCTCACGCTCGTACACAAATTATGAAATTAACTTCTCAGCTGGTCAGGATTCTCTTTAGATTTTGACATCTTAAGAATGTTGTCTTACTGATGATCTTGGTTTCTTTCTCTATGTATACAGGTTGTCTGTACTTTCCTGAAAGTGCTTTGTAGTTTTTCAATATACATACCTAGTTTATATTTTGCTAAATATAGTCCTTAAATTATATAATTTTTGATTCTGTTACAAGTATAATATTTTTAACTTAAATTTCTAGCTTCAAATATAGTCCATTATCTTTTTAAATTATTTAATTGCAGTGTGTGTGTGTGTGTGTGTGTGTGTGTGTGTGTGTGTGTGCACCATAGCATACATGTGGAGGTCAGAGGACAATTTGTTGGGATGAGTTCTCTTCCTCCATCATGTGGGTTCTGGGATCAAACTAAGGTCAGGCTTGGTGGCAAGCGCCTTCACCCACTGAGTCATCTTGCTGGCTCCTAGACTTTTATTTTAATGTATCTATCTTTATAGTTAAAATGGGATGCTTATAAAAAGAATAGAGTTGGGAATATTTAATCTAGTCTACCAAACTTTTCCTTACTATTGTATAAATTATATTTAATGGGAATGTTTATATGACTGGATTTATAACTCTCCACTTGCTATCTTCTCTATTCAATGAATTTTTAAATTTTGACAAGTTTTTTGGTAAATCTTCATAAGTTCAATGAGGGCATTTATTTATTTTTTATTAATTAATTAATTTATGTATTCATTTATATCTGCCCAATACCTCATTATGGAGACGTGGCCTCAGAATCCTCTTGTTTCAGCCTCCCAAGGGCTAGGGATTTCAAGCTTCTGCCACCACACTCAACGGGGGTCTTTTTTCACCTACATCCTTCACCCCATCATTTTTATGCCATTTGTCACTTCTCGGTCATCTCTAAATGAGATTTTAATGCCTTTGTCAGATAATCCCATCATCTCCATTGCCTCCGGGCTTCTACGGACTTTTCTCTTGATTACAGGTCACATGTTTCTGTTTCTTTGGACGGGTTGATGATTTTCCTGGGTGTAGAACATTTAAACGTTTTGTTGTAAGAGTACTAACTTTATCATGTACCTTTAATTATTGTTAACTTTATCATATGCCTTTAGCTGTTGTTTAAGTGACTGGAATCAGTTTAGTCACTTCAAGTTTCGTTTTTTAATGTTTCCTATTATGAATTTCAAGTAACCTTTAATCTAGGGTTACTTTGGCAACATTATCAAGGCTTTACCTTTCTGAGGAGTCTACTTTAGGTCTTTGAGGATAGGTGTCCTACTGTTTGGACTGTTCCTTGGCCCAGGGTACTTCTTTCCAGGGTTTTTTCCCATAGCTTCACTTGCATGAGCAGTAATCAGACAACTACACAGTTGTAGATTCAAAGGTTCCCTTTGCATCAAACTGATATTCATATTCCTTCTCTCCCCCCACTTCCTCTATCTTCTTTCCATTCCTTTCCCTACCTCTCTCCCTATGCTCCTACACTTATTTTATACTGAAAATTCTAGGAAATTTAGTCTTCCTAAAGTCTCTGACAGTTAGATCGTTTCAGCTTAACATAGCATTGGTCTCCCCTTTGGATTCCTGTTCCCTTCACTTTTGCTTCCCTAGGGAACAATGTCTTACACTTAAAGGGGGTTTCTTATCTACTTTCCCTATCTCAGGGGCCATGGCCCTGTGTCACCTGTTGTTCAATGACCCAAGCTTGCCATTTCATTCATGTCATTTAGTTTTTATAGTGTTTGAGAAAGATGAGTAAGTGTGTTCCTTGTCACTTCTCTGTGGCTGGATGCTCCCATAGGGGCTCCTTTAGTACAAGACTTTGTTAAGGCAAGAAAAGAGGTTAACTGAAAATGGAAAAAGAGGTGTGTGGGGAGGTGCCGAGGAGATGCCTTTCACTAAAGGACCCAAGTTCAAATTCCAGAACCCATATTGGTGTACTCCTGTAATCCCAGCACTGGGAGAACAGAGACTAATAGGTCCACGGGGCTCACTGGTCAGCCAGCCTAGCCTACCTGGCAAGTTCCAGGTTGGGTAAAGACATTATGTCAAAATTAAAGGTGGATAGCACCTGAGTAACAGCACCCAAAGTTGTTTGTCTTCTTCCCCCTGCACACATATGCGCACATGCACATGTGCCTACCACACATGTATATCTGCATACACATGCACACACAAAGAAAGTGGTAAATATACCATAGAATATTATTTACCTTTTAAAAAGGAGATCTTGCCTCTTGAAACAACATGGATGAACCTTATAGTAATGGACATTACAATAAGAACATTACAGTAATGAAATAATCCAGATACAAAAGAACAAATACTATGTGATATGACTTACATGAAGAATCTACAAGACTTAAACTTGGAGAAGCAGAAAGTGGAATGGCAGAGGGAGGAGGACATGAGGAGAGATGAGTAAAAGAGTATGAAGTCTCAATAAATGTAATGAGCAAGTCCTAGAGATCCGTGGTCTAGCATGGTGCTCTGTTCTAGCACAGTGCCGATAGCTAGCAGTATGGTACTGAATGTTAAAATTTAGCTAAAAGTGTAGTGTTGAGTGTTCTCATCATTAAATAACAGTGCGAGAAATTGTAGCAACTATAAACGAAGAGGGCAGAAAGAACATATTGAAGGTGATGCATATGTTTATATCACAGATTGTGGCGATGGTTTCACAGATATGTACTGATGTCTAAACTCATAGAGTTGTAGAAACTAAATATATACTTTTATATGCAAATTCATACTTACATAATTATCATGCATAATAATGTGTTTTTAAAACACCAAAATAATTGAGCCATGTTTTGAAGTCAAGTGTTTCATTATCTGACTAAGACTTAAAGTAGTGTTTGATCACAGGTAAAAATTAAGTGGGCAGATGCCAAAATAAGATTGCCCCAGTCTCATTCCGACATCCTGCAAGCTATGTGAGCCTGGTCCATGCTCCCATCCCTTCTTTTCCTCTGTTTTCTTATCTATAAAATAGAGTGATGCTATTGTATAACATTGTTACAAGCATTAAATAACTCACAGTGTAAAGAAATACGTCTGTCATCTATTGCTGAATAATCAACCTTCACAACAAAATATTCAAAAAGTTAGTGGCATAAAAGGAGAACCACTTTTTCCAGCTTGCAATTTAATAGGTCACATTATGGCTGGGCTGTTCTGGAAAGTTCTTCCAACTAATCTCAGTGCTGCTTACTCACACATCTGCAGTCAGTGACTGATCAGCTAGCTCATTCTCCTTCTGGAGTGCAGCTCAACGGTGGGCTCTGAAGATGGGAGTAGGTGGACTGTGTGTCTCTCAGATCCCTCTGGGGTAGCCTTGGCTTATTCACATGAGTGTCGAAGGTTCAGGGAGTAGCAATGTAACAGCTGTACCATTCAAACACCTTTCAAGTCTGCCTGTCTCACAGTTGCTATTTTCCCAGGATGAGTCATATGACCTAGCCCAGAGTTGGTGAGATGGGGACCCAGCAGTGATATAGACACTGTAAAGGGGAAAAAAAATTGTAGATATGCCCCCAAGTTACCATGGCACTTAGCAATATTGTTAATATTTAATACCTGCTTATTGTAATATATCACAAATATAACAAGCATACATTTTTTTTTTCTGTTTATAAGCATAGGACCATAAGAACCATGTAGCTGAGGTGTTGACTATTAACTCCACCTCATCAGGACACTGTTACTGTTCAAACAAAGATCTTTGCCTTGGTCCAGCTGATATTTTTCACTCTGCTTCTGTGTACTTTTTAAAATTTCAGGGGCCATCTTTTGCTTGCAGTTCCACAATCACATTCTGCTGCAAAATTTCCTCTCTCTGCACTCTTCGGTGGGAACACTTGTATAAATCACCCAGAATGTTGGCAAGAAAAGAGCTACTTCTGGGCTGAGAGCTTTTTGAGAGAAAGAAAAAAAAAACCCTTCCCTGCTACCCAGAAGTCATTTACATAGGTTAATTCCTGGGGGTTAAAATCCATGGCACCCCCTTTGCTGCTGCAGCTGTGGGAGAGTCCTTTCTGCAGCATCACAGGGATTACTGCTTAAGCATTTTATGCACACTTATATGCAGGCACGCTTGGCAACAGAAATGCTATTTATTGCTCCTGTCTGAATAGCCCTCCCTCCTTAGATGTGTTACTCTTCTGACACCAAACGTCACATTTATTTTCCCAGTAAAGTATTGCCTGAATCTTCCTGGATCGAGCACTCATCTGCAAATCATTGCTCAATCATTCTCTGGTCCTCCATCCCCACACTTGATTCAATCACAGATAGAGTCTGCATATCCCACACGTCTCCACTGAACCTCAATAACCTACAAAGTCACCTACTTCACTGTGGCAGATGATTCATTGAGATATTAATTTTACTTTGTTCTTGCTGCTGTAGGTGAACATAAGGAAGGGAAGGGACATTTTTTTCCCCTTAACCTCTCTTTGAAGAAGAATAAGCATGTCCCTATGATTAGTCTCCTTCATTGAAATCATTGCAGTAGCTTGGTTCTTTTTTCAGAAGAGACCTCAAAGACAACACACCTTCCACTCATCCTCAGATTTTTATTTGGTGATGAACTGATGCTTGGAAAGCAAGAGGTTCATGGCCTGAACTCTGAAGAAAGAGAACGGAATGGGAGGGACTTTGAGGGCTGTAATTCAGATAGGACCGACTTGAATCCTACTCCCATGCAGGAGCCCAGGGGTGTCAAGACCCCTTAAATGGACTGGTGATATATAATTAACATCTCTCATTGTCATTACAGCTATGGCTAAATTTGATACATTAAACTCTTCATATTTAAACAGATTAAGTAGGCTTAGATCATGAGCATTTTTAGCAATAAATAAGATAGAATAAAGATCGGAGGTGCATTCTCCAAGCTTTTGACATTCTCCAAGCCCTGGTTGGAGGACAGCTTCATACCTGTTCCCTTGTCCCACATACCTACAATTAGGATTCCTTTTAGCCATATAGTCATAGCATGACCAAGCCAGACCAAAAAAAAAAAAAAAAAAAAGTAATACCTTTCTCACATCTTAGCCAAATTATGCTGATATATTTATAAAAATAAATATAAAAATATATTTATAAAAATATTTATAAAAATTACTAGCAAGCTTCTGGGAGTTTATCTTCTAAAGTATTTCCTATCTTTAAATTTGGGGTGGGGGGGTGTTCAAGCTAGTCATTCAATAGGAGCAGAAAACAAAGCTGTACAGTAGCAGCCAAGAGTTTTTGGGATCTGAGATATCAAGACTGAAATCTCTAGATCTAACACACAATTGCTAGCTAACTAGCATCAGTGGGCCTGCTAATGGGTATAAAAGAGAGAATTCAAATCCTACTATGGCCCAAAAAGCAATTACCCAGAGATGCTGTTCTGGCTTAACATTAAAAACTCTCCAGCAGTTCCAGTTGGCTCTCTCTTTCAGTCCAAAGGTAATTTCCTCCCAAACTTTTAGCATTACAGATTCCCCCTCTCTTCCTCAAACCGGAAAATCCAGCTGTACTCTCTTGCCTCTGACATCAGTGTCCCTGGCTTTGATACAGCCAGCCATCTGGTGAAGCATGAAGCAGAATGGAATCCAGCCGACTTGCCCCTGCTGTTTCCACATGAACACTGCAAAACCTACTGGTGTCAACATGGATGGTTGACTGGAATACAGACTTAGGAGAAATTAGAATGTTAAGGGACCTTGGACGTCCCTTAATAGCAGAGGTTGAGGTAGCTCTTCTTGTGGTATCCTATAAACTTTGAGGCTACTTTTAGTCATACCACTTCTCCAAGAAGTTCCCAAGACGATGGGAATCATGAATATAAATGGTACAGTTCTAGACTAAGTAGCATTTCTTGACTTGTTTCTTGTTCTATGTACAAAATGTGTCTGTTCATTTACTGTTCGGATTTGTACTTCTTCTGAAGCTTCTCTTTATGTTTTTCCTACCCTTTTCAACACCATGTCTGTAAGTAGAAATGTCCTACCTATCATCATTAGCCTTCCACCCCCAGCATCACTCCCCCAGTTTTCCTGTCATTACTGACTTTGGAATTATAAAGAGAAAAAAAAGAAAGAGAGAGAAAAAACAACATCAACAAAGACGGAAAGGAGTAAATGTGAGAAGGGTCAGCATGCTGGGAGACAGATTTTATAACCAAGGAATCTGAATTTCATTTTTGTTTTGCTACATTCTAAATGAGTGATCTTTGTGTGGTATCATTTGAACTTTGTGCCACAGAATCCCAAGCTACAAAGCAGAGAAAATAATGGCAAAACCCTATTGGAGGGGAGCATCTGTGCAAACCAGGAAAGCCCTGTAGATGGTATTTATTTAAGGAAACTTTAGCAAAAGATTTTCAACTTCAGATTATAGCAAAAATGGAGACAATAAAATAAGAAAAACAAAACCCTAGTTTCTAGTTTCTCTTCATTTTTCCTGTGCGTACTGGAGTAGAGACTGTATTTGTTTGGTTTAGTGACTTCATTATGGAAATGAATTCTCTAAGTAAGCTTCCCTGGCAGAATAAGAGAATCAATCCTTCCCTACCCCCCTCTCTTTCTCTCTCCCTCTCCTCCCCCATCTCTCTTTCCTCTCTCCCTCCTTTCCTCCCATTCCTTCCTTTGTCTTTCTAGTTCCTCTTCTCCCTTTTCTCCCCCTCTCTTTTCTGCTCCCCAGTTCTCCCTCTCCTTCCTCCCTCCCTTAACCCTCTCAGAACTTTGGGACTTAAGGAAGTCAGGTCCCCCTACTCATTCTACTCATTCCTCTGCCTGTGTCTGCTGGACTGCCCAGCTGCCCTTCTCTAATTCTCCTTTGAAAACTGAAGTACATAGAGACTTGCACAGCCTTGCTCAGTGTGACAGTGCAAAGCTAGCACGTTCTTACTTTACATTCAGGGCATGTGTGCTCCTCCTCCTGTAGTATTTGCTGATACACTTTGCACTCCAGCTGCTGCGATATTTAAATCAGTGATTCAGGACACAGACCACACGATGTGCCACTACACTCCAACAAGCAAGGTCTGTCTCTCCATGGGGACAGAGGATCTAAGCATCTGTCATTCTCCTCCCGTCGCTTATAATTAACCACACACCCCTCTACACACATAAATATTTATGTGCAAAAATAAAACTCCCTGGTGCTTTAAGCCAATCTCTCTCCTCCTCAGTGAGCTTTGAAAGTTTCCAAAATGATTTTTTTTTTTTTACTTAATTCAAACTCTCTCCCTCTCTGTCTCTCTCCTCTCTCTTTCTGTGTGTGTGTGTTTTCAAAAAACTGGTAAGAGGCAATTATGTTCCCAGAAAATAACTTAAAATTTCAAACAGAAGTGTGATGTATGAATATTTTTAGAATGTAAACCCCATGAAGGAGACATCTTTGCCTATTTCATTGTTTCATCTCAAACATTGAGAGGCAACCCTAGTGCATAGTGCAAGTAGGACAGATGATTTTTAAATGTTACATGATTTGATGCAAAATTACCTCAACTTCATAATGAAAAATTTAAGCTGGGTGTGGTGGCACATGCCTTTAGTTTCAGCACTCAGGAGGCAGAGGCAGGTGTATCTCTGAGCTTCAGGTTAGCCTGGTCTACAGTGACTTCCAGGATAGCCAGGGCTATCCAGACAAAGAAACCCTGTCTCAAAAGAAAAAAAGGAGGAGGAAGAAGAAAAGAAAAGAAAAATGTGTAAGACTCCCTGCCCCTCTCCCCTGCCGTGTGTGTGTGTGTGTGTGTGTGTGTGTCTGCATACATGAATGGGAATAAATTTTAGGGACTTGTGCATAGGCTAGGCAAGAAGAGCTAGAATATCTATGCAAACATTATAGAACCTAGAGATGCTTTGATATTATTGAGGCTAAGACAGTCAGGAAGAATAATGTGACATAATTATTGCTCATTTATTTAGTCATTCAAAAATAATCAATGCTCACTATCTCCAAGTATTACCAATCTTAAGGTGCTGAAGCAATTATTTAAAATTAAGCAATAATTGGACTTACCTTAAGAGACTCTTGGCTTGTTTGTTATATTCAAAAGGTGGTTTTATCTATATTTGGGGGTCTATTGTCAGCTCCCTCACTTCTTAAGAATCAGAATGACAGTGGGATTTCTAAATTAGAATCACTGAGGACCATGGAGTCCATATTTTTAACCTGATATCCAGACATTGCTATGAACTCTAACATTTGAGCTGTGAGTCTAGTGAAGCTCAAGCTATTTGATTGTTTGGGGAATTGTATGATCTCTATTATCAGGCAAATGATATTTGCTTTGTCACACCCATAGGTCCCTTAGTAAATGACAGTGTGTAATAATATTCCAATGACGTGGTCATTTTAAAATCACAGGTCAGTATCTGTTGATTGGAGCCTACACAAAGTGCTCTTTGAATCAAATCCTTGAGGAGACTAGTGATTTGATATGAAGAACTATAGTGGGGCTTTGCCAAGGAGTCTGTCCTTGTTTAAAAAAGCAGCACTCCAGCGTAGGACATGAAAACAGTTTCCAGGGCAGGAGAATAGCCTTCAGTTACAAATGGAGACAAGAGAACACAAGGATTCAGTTACAAAACCAGGAGTGGAGGATTCAGTTACAAGTCCGGCAGGAGAACCAGGATAGCAGATTTCAGATACAAAATAAAGGGAGCCAAAGTTCAGTTACAAAGAATTAAGATAAAGATAGAGTATAGATTTTCTGAAATAGTCCTAAACCGTATCGTTACACATTCTCTAAGTATCTAAACTTCTGCAGATAGGTTTTTGAAAGTTGCCTCAGGCCTCATCAGTTTCAAGTACGCCAGTGTCTCCATTAACCTGTCCTCAGCACAAACTCCAAATTGACTGACACCTGCACACCTTCTTACAAAGACTAATTAGGTCCTCAGTGCCCAAGACGTAGTCAGAATCCAATACCATCTGGCTCAGGACGGTGCTGCCTAACATTCTGACTGTTTAGGTTTAATTATGCATTTGTGTAATTTGATGCAATTTTCTGTGGACTACCGATATAACATGCTTTTACATAACTTGTTGACCCCTGTGGACTGTAAGATCGATTGCTCAGTTGTTCTTCCCTATTCGAATATCTCCTTGGACCTGGTTTCAGCAGGAAGAACCTTTTGCATCTTTCGTTTTCTAATGTTTTTTGTTCACTTTTACTCTATATATTTGCACATATATTTTTCAACTCCATAATTTCTCCCCGGTCATGAGTCTTTTTATACAATATAGCTCCTGACACTTATAACCATTCTCCCCCTTTTGATGTTCTTGTCAACCCTCCTCCAACTCCTTACCAATTCTCCTTTAAAACTGTTTGTAAAAGCTTAACATTTAATCAGTTCCCTTGTTCCATGCTTCAGAACTGGGTTGCTTACCACTCCACTAAGTAAAGAGTATCACACATTGAGAGTTAGGTCACATAGTAATGTTGGTTATTTTTCACACGTTTCATTTTGCTCTTATTCTCTGTGAAAAGACGTATATTACATTTAGTGAAAGCCACAGAAATTAAGTATTTTTTGGACTTGCAATCACTGGCCACTAAAATAGATGCAGATACCCCCTTTAACATCCGGGAAATTGAAAAAACAGATTAATGACAATAGAGGAAAATGCCATTTAATGTCTTAATGTAGAACTGCATATTTGCTGTTAATCAAAACAATTTTTTCAACTCAAAGTGATGGTACTTAATGTTCTGTTAATTATGCAAGGAGCTAATCAATTTGTCCCTTAAATGGATGTTCAACTGATTAAGAGAAGCTAATCATCAGTTATGAAATCCATAAGGCACAGATGAGTCAGGTTTGAAATGTTTCTTTGCTAACTTGGGGCCAATAATTCTGTCTCCTTAAATTACCTCTTATTTCAGTTGGGAGAAGTTATTTTCCTTCCTTAAATATGTGTAACGCTCTTACCTATGAAAATTAAAGCTTAGTTTAACTCGAGTTTAGGAATCAAACCAAGGATAATGCTATAATGGCTTTAATTTCTTATTTAATCTCCAAGGGACAATAACTAGGCAAAGGAGTTATGACTTGACATTAAGAATAAGTTGCTGTGAGCCAGAAGATGACTTAGAAGGTGAGAGCACTTGCCACCAAGCTTGGCAGCCTGAGTTCAATCCCCAGAACTCGCATAGTGGAAAGAGAAAATCAACTCTCATTAGTTGTCCTCTGACTACCACACGAGCCATGGCAGAACCCTCTCCCTACCACACACACACACACACACACACACACACACACACACACACGAACACACACACATGATAAATAAATGTAAAGAATAATTTACTGTGAATTAAATCGGACAGTTTAGACACGTAACTCCCTTTAACACTCTACAGAGGACTTCAGTATGTTAATTGTTTAGTACTCTAAAAGTACCTGCTGCTCCAGGTACAGTTCAGTGGGAGAGCACTTGCCTAGCATCTGTAAAAGGTTGGGTTGGATCTTTAGCATCATACTGGGAAACTAGAGCTAATGAAAATATCATTTTTATCTGATAATACTCATCCTTCAAGAAATATCCATTAAGCCTCTATTTTATAGCAATTGCTGTGCTAGACACCAAAGCTGTAGAGATACATAAGATACAGTTTTGGACCTTAGACAATCTACTAGGAAACAAAAAACAGCCACCTTGATGGATAATAAGACAGATAATTGTGTTTTTGACATGTAAGAGTCAACTAAAAATCAAACAAAACAAAACAAACATTTGAGTGACCGAGGAAGGAAGATCAAGAGTTCAAAACCAGACTCAGCTACATAGCACAACCCTGTCAGAAAGAGAAGGAACAGAGGTTGAGAGAGAGGGAGAGGGAGGGAGAAGTGGACTCACAGACACATAGCAACATAGCCCTGACTTACCTAGTAGAGATTATTGGGTGGGAACAAAAGCTATATATATCAGGACTGAATTCAGTGGTCTGGCAGTTAGGATATTTAGTTTTCAGTTCCATTTGTGGTCTGTAGCTAATTCCTGCTTGACCTTGAGAATACTTTAATCCTTTCTTTGTATTTTATCTTCTCCATCTGCAAAAGACCAGTGATTTTTCTACCATGAATTACAAGTAGTTTGAAATCATTTGCAGGAAAACGAGAGCAACCCCAAGGACTTCTTTACTTAGAGTCTAAATGCAAAAGACATTAGTCAATCAGTTAGTCAATAAGTCCTTATTGATTATCTACTGAGTGCTCTCCAGGGTGCTAGGCCCTGTCGGAGGCAAATAAAAGAGGAAACAAAGTGATTACTTTCTTCAGTTAGCTGCCACTTTTTTCTTGGGTGGGGGGGCGGGAATCAGTATTTAGAAAGAAGGAATAGACGAGTGAATGGATGAGTATTAACTGGGTAGTTACTACAGTCCAGGCACAGGCTCTATTGGCTGTCGGGAATCTCATGTGTTACGTACACTATTCAATAGTGAGCAAATGTATATCATCGAAAGCTGGACTGCAGCCTGTGACGGGCTGCTCAAGATTAAAGTAGAGAAATATTAATTCTGCTACACTTGAGCTGGAGGACTTGGCCTAAGCCGAATAAACAGTAACACATTATGGAGGAAAATAATGATACTTAAAGAAGACAATGGGCGTGACGCGTGACCACAGTGTATCCGTGGGCTCACGCTTTTCCTGGAGCCGATGCCTTATAGACAGTTGATGGGAAGCTGATGGTGGACTTGGGAAACCCAGTAAACAACTTGCCAGAGTGTCAGTTTAGAATAAAGTACGTCAGAAGATAGAAAATATTTGAAGTAGGGGAGTTGCAACCACTGTGATGATGGAGGTTTAAAGGATAACGGTTCTAGTAATGGAAAAGTGGCGAGGTCTCAGAGTACAGAAACGGGACAGCATATCGAGCCTTCTGATCAAACGTTTCTGACTTCTGCAACATCTACATCATGGCTATTGCTATTATTATTTATAGAATAATATAGCACTTAGAGATTTTTAAATCTCTTCTTCGGTTTATTGGACTTGTGGTGACAGATGGGTTATTCGATATAAACTCGCTAATCCTATTTGTCCATAAGAAGATATTTTTAAAAAGCAGAGCTGTTGTTTCTTTGCCCAGCCTTTGTTTCTTCACCATCTTCCTACCGGTGTTTTGGTTCAAGGTTGCGTTAAATGCCAGTCAGCAAAGTAATGCCATTAATCCCTCTCCTTCCTTCAGTTTCCAGGCACAGTGAGCGCCTGGCAGAGATGAAACAGGGCCAGGAGTCCTGTGGGCACTTACAGCTTTTTCTGGGATAAGCTTAAGGTCAAAGATGGAAAGAATCAAGATGAGAGCTGCTGCAGCAACTTGCCACTCCACATCTGCTAAAGAAAGTTGTAAAGAAAATGGGGGGAGGGGGGCAATAATAGGAGGAAAGGAAGAGGTAAAATGAAATCTCTAAGGCTGCGGGCTCTGCTCAACCTACTGTCAAGTCTAGGAGGGAAGATATGGGGGTCACATCAAGACATGGACTCAGTTTGAAGCTGCTTCTAGAATCTGAAGAGACTCCCAGGCAGCATGCACAGTGGAAGCATCCATCTCTTCCCCTCCGCCCTCCACTTCCCCCTCTCCAGTGGCTCCAGTCTAACTCCCCTGTTAGCAGAACCAGACCCCTTCAATATGCAGAGAAGAGAAAGAAGTTCTCCAGTCTCCTAGTTAAGGGAGAGAAATGCACAAAGTCAGAGAAGTGTGATTTCCCTGAAGAAATATTGACTGTAATGGAGCAGATATACTTTCTGGAAATGGATTGCACAGAAGAATTTTCAACCAGAATGTTTCTTCCATTATCACCTTTGTTCATGGTCAAGGGCTCCCTTCTTCCCTACCGTGGTGGATCTAAACTGAGTCACTTTAACAAAAACACGATTCATTAAGATTTCAAAGAAAAAATCATCGTGGTACAACTCTCAGTGGATAGGGAGCCCAATCAATGTAAAACAGTAGCTTTATCAATCAGGAAAAGGATTCTGGCCACTATACACAATACAGCAAGGGTGAGATATGCTTCTGTATTGAAGACTTAGAAGACATTGAGAGTCTGGACCAAGCTTTCTAAATCATTTTAATGTCCTACTTTCTTTATTTCCAAGATTCATCCCCCCTACACACACACACACACACACACACACACACACACACACACACACACACACCTCTTTTCTGTCTTTACAGAAAATAATTCCTACTCTAGTTTCTTGTGTTTTCTTCTATTTCAATCACATATAGAAACATCAGTAATGTTACTAAGGCCATAAATACTTTTATATGGAAACATTGTAGTAATGCAACAGGGTATGGAACAACCCATTTCAGACCAAGTTATGACTATTGCATTTTCACAGTATCCTAACCACATTCTGTGATTGATTTTATAATAGGAAATGGGTAATTTTTACTAAATATTATTTAAATTTGCCCAGTTAAAACTGATCTTTGGATTACTTGTTAGTCCTTAGGTTTTGATCAAGGTGATCTTGAAGTAATAATTTTCCATTAGGTAACCAATAATAATTCTCTATTAGCTAATCAATGAACTTCCTTGCTTGGGTTTTTATATGCACAGAGGAATTTTATATAAAGGAATAGGGGCTGGAGAGATAGCTTAATCAGTAAAGTGCCTCCTTCCACACAAAGATCTGAGTTAACTCCCAAGAAGTCATGTAAAAAGCTGGGGATGGATCCCAGGACCTGATGTAGAATATCTCCCTATACTATTTTGGTGTGGTAAGACTCAGAGACTCTCCCCAGCCAAATACAAGCTATTCTCATTCCTCTTAGTTGCCCACAAGAATCAAAGATAAGACCTTTTTGCTGAAGAAATCACATACTCTGGTTGCAGGCCATAGAGAAATTAAGCTGTAACTGTGCTAGTGACTTCCTCCCTAGGGCTAGCTGTCAGTGTTAGAAGGTGCTATGCATGTTTCTGGGAGAGAAAAGTCATCCACAGCCTCATGGAGCTCTGAACTCTATGAGCTACAATGCTGACCTGCCAGGCAAGATGTCCCCATGGGTACAACAGTGGCATAACTGTTTGTGGGTAGCCAACTGCTTTCTGACTAGATTTGAGGCCTGCTTCACAGAAAGGGAATCCATCCCTGGTGCTGTAAACCTGGTCAAAAACCCATGGTGGGGAAAGTCATAAGCCCCACCCCCCACCCCACCAAGGGCAGGGATCTATTACTGTTGTTTTGCTAAATGGACACAATGTCAATCTTCCTTCTGAATATTTATGTTTATACTCATAAATCAGTGCTACTTTCATTCTGGGTCAGAGAAGCTTCTTTTGCAGTGGGCAACAGTTAATGCAGAGACTCATATTTGGTCAAAGTACTGAGAATAGATGATTCTTGACCACTAGGCCCTAAATGGGACATCTATATCTCTCCTTCCAAAGTTCAGAGAACATTTCAGAAGGAATATAGGAGCCTGGGGATGGAAAGAAGTGTGGTGAAATGTTGTTCCCTGGACATGACAATAGCTGCTATAACCATGAACTGACAGCAGCTGTGGTAATCTACACAGGGCCTGCAGTGGGCCTATCAACATTCCATCATGGATGAGGGAGGAGCTCATGAAGTTCCCTCACTCTCCAAGGAGCTATAGGCAAAGTAGCTGGAGGCGGGGGAGTTACGTTCTTCATTGGAGTAGACACTGGTGAGCTGTCCTTGATCAAGTATGTGACCCTCTACCCATGCTCATGAAAGCAATCCTAATTAAATGCAGCGGGACACACATACACAAGAAGGCATGAGAGTAGGAGGAACACTTGTTGGAAAGAAGAAGAGGTTTGAAGGAAGGGGGATTCAAAGATAATGGAGAATATGACCAAAGTGGTGTGTGTGTGTGTATGTGTGTGTGTGTGTGTGTGTGCACGCGCACATGTACGCGCATGTGTGTAAAATTGTGAAATGATTTTAAAACTCCAACAAAGAAAAGGAAAGGGAAAAGAAAAAGCCACTTGCCAGTTAGGGTAGCATATACTTGAAATCCCAGCACCAAGGTGGCAGAGACTGGCAGATCCCTGATATCACTGGCTAGCCCGCCTAGCATAATGAGTAAGCTCCTGAGGAATGGTGGTGAAAGTTGACCTCTGGTCTCCATAAATATATGATCATCGATTACTTAGAGAAGTGAAATGGAGGAAAGAAACCAGAACCAACTTTTCTGTCTGCTGAGTACAGTATCATCAGGTTCTCACGAGCTTTGCTCTTAACCTAGCAGTGATGGTTTTAAAACAAACTAGGGAGTACATGGAAAAATTTACTGGTTTTTAAATGTATTGCCTCTGTCTGTCCTCCATGTATGGCAAAGACATATTTTTATGATTTTTCTTCTAATGCAGGAAAATGGAATTTTACTCATTAAGTGGTCTCATTCCTCTTTAGCCTATTTTTTAAATTAAAATGCTTTTTTATTTCTTTTGCCTCAGAATGTTTCAGACACATGCTGCTACATCAGACACGTTTTACACCCACACTAATCAAAGCGCAGAGAAATTATTACTAAAGATGTGAGATTGATAACACCGTTGCTCTAGACATCCAAAGCAAATGCTGCATTGCACCAAAAATAATATTCAACCCACAAGACCCCCCACACTTGGTCTCTTCCCACTTCTCAATGAATCCCTAGTGAAGGTTTTATTTATAAGCCAAAGAAGCCATCATTCAGGGTAAGAGAATCCTCTCCCTGGAAGCCATGCCTGCTTTCATGCAGTAATGATGACTGTTTACTGTTACAGAATTCATTCACATCGATGTCTACCATTTTCTTGAAAGCTTACGCATTCTTCATTCAAAATATTTATTTGACACCTATTAAGTCACAGACAAATTCATTGTACTGAGGATATAGAGCCCTTTGTGTGCTTATATTCTAGAGTAGGATTATATAATGAGTCTCTTTCAATGATGGAAATATTCAACACCTATGCTGCCGATATGGTACCTACTGGCTAATATGGCAACTGAGCACTGGAAATACGACTATTGAAGTTGAAAACCTGTGTGTTTAAAATTTTAATTAGCTTAAATTTATATTTAACTACCTACTTGTAGCTAATGTCTACCACACTGAACAATACAATGTGGTTCTAGTGAACAAATGGATATGTAATGCCCGTGTATCTATTTGTGTGCACAAGTGTATGTGTGTTGAGGAATTAATGACACACTCTAAGCACACGGAAGAATAAGAACAATCAGGTTGTAAAGAGCAGGGTGCAAAGGAGAAACTAAAGCAGGGTGATGTGATAGACATTGGAAGTCTGCTTCAGACAAAATGTGTTTTTAAAAAGGTCTCTGTAAGAGAGACTTAGCTCACTGAGATATGAATGACAAGAATTCATGCCAAAGATACAATGACAAGCCACCCAAGCAAAGGGAACAGCTAGCAAACAACCCTAAATTGTGGACAAATTTAATATTCTAATATCAATGACAAGAGAGAGCAGGGCTACTAGGGGGTAAAGAACAAAGGGAGACAAATGGGGTTACACATGCCAGTAGATCAGCTACCGAAAGTTCGCTGCGACAAAGCACACACATGCTGGCTTCAGACATGAATACAGTCTTGCATTGTGGTGGAAGCTGGAGGTCTGAAGGTAAAGTCAGCAGGGCACAAAGGTGTGCTGTTCTAGATCCTGCAAGCTTCCAGGTAGCCATTCTCGGGAGCACGATTCCTTGTCAGGTGGCTACCACACCCCAAGCACTGCTTTCATCTTCACATGGCCTGATTTTCTGGATTTCTTCCATCTCTCTATGTCCTCTCCTCCTTTTCTTCACTGTGGTATCTCTTCTTTGTGCTTCCATGACAGTTCTTAGATGATGGTCTTTATCTGTCACTCACTGAAACTGCTTTGGGTGATACTTGGTTTTAATTCTTCACAGTATTTTTCAGCAAAGCATTTATCTAGAGGACTTTTGTGTAAGTTCTGTTGTGTTTTTTGGGGTTTTTTTGGGGGGTTGTTTGTTTCATTTTGACATAGTGTCACATGTAGCCCAGGCTGTTCTCAAACTCGCTATGTAGCAGTGGATAACCATGAACTTCTAATCTTCCTGCCTCCACTTTCCAGATGCTGGGATTAAAGGTGTGTACCACCACACCCAATATTCTTTCCTTTTTTTTATAAGGACACCTGACTTTTAAGATATATCTTAATCTCATATGCCTCGTTATACTTATATTTGTAAGATCCCATTTCCAAATAGGGCCACTTTCTGAGATCCAGGTAGACATGAATTTGGGGGGAATTGAAACCCAAGTATAAGACTTTGAAAGCCAGATTAAGGAGTGCCTTTTATTCTAGGTGTCACAAGATGCCACTGGTGGACTGGGAGTAAGGGAATGACTAAAATTATTTATACTTTAAGAAGCTATTCTGGATAAAAGAGACCAAGTATTAGGTGAATGATAATAATAGAAGAAACTAAAGTTCAAAGAAGCTATTCATGTCGTATAGCTCATAAATGACAGATAGGGGATTGGAACCTGGGTAGTCTGGCCACAGACCCATGCATTTAATCACCATTCTGTAATGTTTGTTAAAATTTAAAAGGAGAGTCTGAAGAGATAGCTCAGTGGTTATGAATATTTGCTAAGCATGCAGTGAACCCAGATTCAACTCCCAGCATCCAAATGGTGGCTCACAACTGTCTGTAAGTTCAGTTCTATGGGATCTAACACCCTCTTTTGGCCTCCATAGGCTCAAAGCATGTACATAGTGCAAAACAAACATCCAGTGCAAAACAAAGTGCAAAACATCCATAACATAAAAAATAGAAATAAAAATAAATTTTAAGGAAGCTAAGAGATTGGAAGGAGATATATAGCCGCACACACACACACACACACACACACACACACACACACACATACACACACACAGACACACACACAAAAACTGTTCCATTTGATTGTTGTACTTAAATATAAGGACAATCTTCATTTAGTCATGTATATTTTAAGAAGCTTTCAATATCAATGTGTCTCTTCATCCATTTAAAGAAAAAAAACAGTGTTTGAAAAGTGCATGTATTATGAAAAATATATTTACTTGGACATTACCAGGTATTTATTTATTATAAAAGTTTTTATAAGCTATGTGAAAATTAAAACTGTCCAAAGCTAGGTGTTGGTGGTGCATGCCTTTTATCCCAGCACTTGAGAGGCAGAGGCAGAAAGATCTCTATAAAACCAAAAACCAAACCAAACAAAAACAAACAAACAAAAAACCACAACAACCTGCTCGACATTTTTCCCTAGAAAGTATAGTTACCAGAATCTTTCCCATTGTGTCTGTGTATCCTTGACTGGATTTCGGGTTAATTAAGACATGATGCATTATACAATAGTAATCTGTCCATATCCCGATTAAGAATAATCATATGAATTGATTATTTTCACTGTCAGATTTTAGTAACTAACCTGTAACAATAGTTGACATAGTACATGTTTTGGTTTGAATATAAAATGTCTACCATAGGCTCATGTGTTGTCTGCTTCACCCTGAACAGTTTGCACTATTTTGGGAGGTCCTGGAAACAGGAGGTAGGGCTTAGCTGAAAGAAAGATCACTGGGTGTGGATCCTTGGTGGTGTCTTATCCCTTCGCCTTCCTGCATTCCTCCCTACATCTCTGCTTCCTGTCATTAGTTAAGTAGTCTCTGCCATGTGCCCCCATATAACCTGCCTCACCATTGACCCAGAATCAACAGAACCAAGGATTATGGACTAAAACCATAAGCTAAAATAAATCTTTCTTCAATTTATTATGTAAAGTATTTTGTTCACAGAGATTAAAAAAATCTAACTAATATAGAAAATTGATGTCAGAGAAGTGAGGTCACTGCTGTGACTAACCCTGACCAGGTAATTGTGGTTTGAATATCAAAGCATTTTAGAACTGGTCGTAGGTTGTAGGAAGAATTTGGAAAAACTTGAAAATATAGGCTACAGAAACTCTACCATGCTGTAAGGAGAACTTAATGTACAATTATAGCAGCTACTCCTGTGACCAGAGACAGAAAGAAATTCATACAGTTGTGTTCTGGTTGGAAATGAAGGGTCCAGAAGGAAATGAAGGCTCTGTCGTGAACTGGACTATAATTCATTATATTATACTCTAGCAAATAATTTATATATATCCTATGTTCTGAGACCTTAAATAAGGCTGAATTTAAAAGCAAGGAACTAATTAATTTGGTATAGTAAATTTAAAAATGGCATAGGATTCAGTTAATGCTATTTTCTTTTCTTTTAAACAATTAGTTTATTTTTATTAGAATTTATCAGAATATATCTTTATCATATTCTTTCCAGACCTCCTTACCCACCCAACTTCATGTTCTTTCTCTCTCCAAAACAAAAGAATTGAACAAAACAAATTTTTTAAAAAAACACAAAAATGCACAACCAAATGTACACACACACACACACACACACACACACACACAAAATAAATTGAATAAATAAATACCCATAGAGTCTGTCTGGTGTTGGCCAACTACTTCTGGGCATGGAGCCTGATGGAGTGTGTTTGATACTCCACTGGTAAAACTGATTTCCTCTTTGCCAACAGGTAGCAATTGCAAACAGCTTCTTGATCAGGAGTGGAATTTTGTGTCCACCTCCCTTTTTCAGGGCTGGGATTTTGTCTGCTTTGGGTCTGTGCAGGTCTTGTGTATGCTGTCACAGTCTCTGTGAGCTCATATGTGCATCAGTACTGTTGCGTCTGGAAGATGCTGTCTCCTTGGAGTCATCTATCGCCTCTGGCTCTTACAGTCTCCCTGCTTCCTTGCCTGCACAGGTACCAAAACGTAAGGGGCTGGGTTTGATGAAGACATCCCATTTAGGACTGAGTGCTCCCAAGTCTCTTACTCTCTGCAGGCTACTCAGTTGTGGATCTCTGTGCTCACTCTTATCTACTGCAAGAAGCTCCTCTGTGAGGGCTGAGCAAGGCTCTAATCTATGGGTAGAGGAATAGGCCATTAGGAGTTATTTCATTGCTTTGGCAGAGTAATTATGGCTTTTTTTGTCAAGTTTTATAGTGAGAATTGGGGGGAGGGTGGTGGTAAAAAGAACAGAAAGGTTTGAAAACTGAACAATGTGACCAGAAATGAGTGAATGGGCCAAGTTATGGACCAAGATGGTGAGACCATTAAAGAAACTAGTGCCATAAAAACAAAAAAAAAAAAAAAAAAAAAAAAAACAAAGAATTTTTTCACTGGAACAAGAGACAAGTTGACATTAGATCATCTCAAGAATTTTGCATACCCAACTCAGTGTGGGATCAAGGGTATAAAGGTTTTAACTCATTTGAAAGACTCTGCTTTGAAAAGATATTTCAAGGGTGCCCAAAACACACATTACCACCTAAGGAAGTATTTTCCCAAGTTCAGTCACCCAGGCATTCAGAGACCACCACAGCTGTAGTCTTGGGTGGATGAGTGTGGCTGGCTATTGCTCAAGCTGGTGACAGACCTCGACCTCTCCACACAGTGTTGATTTTGCAGGCAGGCATGCAGGATGCAAGAGCTGCAGAGCCATGATGACCACTCCAAGATTTTAAAGAAAGGTGAGGACGAAGTCTGGGTTATAGGGGAGCTCCCAGTATGTTGGAGATGCCGACCAGAAATTCATGCTGAAGAAAACTGAAGGTAGCAGAGTTAGCCCTGAAAAGATGCCACCTGGGCTGTAAATGGCAAGGTTCCAGAGTATGGAGGCACACATCATGCCAATGCATGCCCTCACTACTGGACATGTCTTACTGAATTTCGGACCTTGCTTTTGCCTGACCTTTCCTTTTCTCCCGTTCTACTCTTTTGGAATGAGAATGTTTACTGTGCGTTATTGTGTGCTGTGAGTATATGATTTATTATTATTATTATTATTATTATTATTGCATCCTTCAGCTAAGAGTTAACCTGAGTCTTAGACTTTGAATTTGTGTTTTTAAGGAAGGTTGTTAAGACTTTTGAGACTCTTGGAGGCAGGCTAAATTCATTTTATATTATGGGATGGAAATGAGCCTTTGGGAGCCAGGAGTTAAATGTCGTAGTTTGACTGTAAATATTCCCTACACTTGTGCATTGAACACTTGGAGCTGAATGGCTGTACCATTTGAGGAGGTTCTGGAAATTTTAGGAGGTGAAACCTAGCCAGACGTAGGTAACTGGCATAGGTTCTTTGCGATAGCGTGTCTCTGACACATCCAGTCTCTTTCCAATCAGTCAGCCAGTCTATCTGTCTGTCTATCTCTTACTCCCTCCCTGCTTTCCTCCCCTTTGTATCTGTCATGAAGTGAACAGTTCTTTCACATACTCCCATGCCATGCTTCTTCTCAGAGCTGACTCAAATGATCATGAACACAACCCTCTAAACTCTGAGCCAAAATAAATCATTCTGTCAAGTTTTTATTGGAGTGACACAAATGTATCTAATACAGCATCTTATAATTGACATGGATCAATTTACAAAATTATTTGTATATGAGAAATGACAAATAGTAAAATTCTTAAGATTATAGCCACCGTTTCCACTGGCAAAAGAAAATGTGGCATTGGTAGAGAATTAAAACTCTTCAAAGATAAATTTTAGAAAGCTATCATATGCTCCATAAGCTTATATTCTGGTACAGTGCTGGCTTGTCTGCCGAATCAGCCTAGCGTGCTGGATATGAGGTTGCAATGCACAGGTGTTGAAAGCAGGGAGAGCCTTGAGCTCTTCCATATACCTGTGGGGTCTTGGGAAAGTTGTTTAGTCTTTCTTATCTCCATGACTTCTTGGATTTATGGTAGATTAAAGAAAGATGATACAGGAAAATGCTTAGACTACTACTTGACACATAAGAAATATACAGAAAGTGTTATCAATTTTCAGATTTTTTCTTATACTACTTCTCTTTCTTGTCTTAGTTAGAAATACTTACCTAAGGACAAAGTGGGAAATCTATGGTCCATGTTTCCAAACTGTTTAAGCTAGGCTGTGTTCTGAATTCTGCACCACTTTGGAGATTGACCTAACTTGGGAAAAGGGAATGAAGGAAGGACAAACAGACATGCATACAGAAAAGATGGAACCGAGAGGAATGTGTACTCTCTGATGGAGACACAACAGTAACCTGGAGGCTCAGTGTGTCTATTTTATATATCTGAATTAAAGAGGTGGGGTTTTGGTATACAGTTGAACAAGGAGGCTGGTTTAGCTTATTCTGGTGGGCGGTCTCTGCAGGGTAGCAGCCCTAGGCTACAGTCCAGAAGAGGAAGCTGAGGTTGATAGTTACTACATACACTATCAACATTTGCACTTAGACCAGAGCAAGGCTTTGCCATCATTCTAAACCTCGCTCAGAGAAAGTTTTGACACCCATTAAGGTCTGAGATTTTGGGGTCCTTGACATGACTATGTTCATATCAATGGTATGCTTTCACTTAGGACTTCAGACGCTCCCCACAGTCTGCTCTCTGCTTCTGATTACATTAGTAACACTGCTCTTGAGAGCCACGTTTCCTCTAACAAGTCGTTCAACAGCCCCATTGTCAAGCAGCAACTTCCATTCTAGATTACAGATTGTTGATCATATTTAGCTGTCATTATCTTACTATCATGAATCAATGAATTTTTTAAAAACTTGGTGCCCAGCAATAGAAGAGTGGGTGGCCAAATTGTGGAATCTCACATGTAAAATAAAAACTTGAAAAATTCTTTTAAAATGTTCTATAAAAATAGTGTTGAGAAAAAAGTTGATTTTATTTTAAAAGTAGGCTACTATGCAAAATGTGCCATATGATTTTTTTTCCATATATGTCTTAGTCTCTTAGTCAATGTTCTATTGCTATGAAGAGACATCATAACCATGGCAACTCTTATAAAGGAAAACATTTCATTGCAGCTTGCTTTAGCCCATTGTCATCAGGGAGCATAACAGAATGCAAGCAGACTTGCTTGCTGGTGCTAAAGTAGTTGAGAGTTCTACATCTACAACAGATCCTCAGGGAGCAGGAAGAGAGAGAGCTACTGGGCCTGGCGTGGGCTTCTGAAACTTCAAAGTCCACCCCCAGTGATACACTTCCTCCAACAAGGCCACATCTCCTAATCCTTTCAAATAGTGCCACTCCTGAAGCATTTAAATATATGAATCTATGGGATCTATTCTTACTCAAACCACAATATATGTGTAAATATAAACAAGGCTATGTCTACATCATCCACTTGATCCTCTAGTGTGACTGGGACTATCATACTAGAAGATGGAAGTAACTACTGTTCTGTAATCTCAGCCTCAACCTCCTCCTGTTAAGCAGAGATTGAGAAAAGAAAGGAGGAACACTACCAATAAGGGAGAAAAGAAGAGTAGTGTGATGGCTAAATCTTGGATGTCATCTTGACAAATCTGGAATCAATTAAAAGGCAAGCCACCTGACTTCACTCTCACCAGCAAGCTCCCATACTGTGTTGCTAGCAGTGCTGCATTTCTTCACTGATATCAGAACTAACTTTGCTGGGCTTCCAACATAGACTGAAGACCATCAGCTTCCAAGAAAACTCCAGCCTATAGCATCAGATTGGGACTGCCAAGACATCTAGCCTCAAGGACAAAGAATTTCACAGATTCTTAGCCTCCCAGGTATGAATCAGCCAACGGTAACCTGTAATCCAGTCTGATAAATCCCCCTTCAATTTTATTCATGTTATCACCTTTGTTTCTCTGGAGAACCCTGATACAAGTTCCAACAGTCTGTAGTTCTCTGATTCTTTATATATACTTGTACCTTTGAAGGTTGTTGTACTCCCTACCCCTGTGACCTCTCTTTTGGCAGTATCATGAGCAGCTAAGGATGGAGCTGATCACAGAAGCTGAGTCTTATTTTCTGTGTTGGACTTTGTCCATGGTGGCTGATATGGCTCTTGGACCATTCAAGTGATTATAGTCATTTAGGCATTAGTGAGTGATCAATTAATTTCCCTGCCTTTTATCATTATTGGAAATATTTTAAACAAATTATATAGCCATTTTATTATTATATTTTTAACCACAGTAATTGGGAGTGCTTGTTTCAATGTCAGAAATGGAAGAGACTGTTGTGTGTTAAGGTAATCAATATTTAAAGCCATTAAGTCTTCTTACAATATATTCAGATGGTCATTCTGCAGCCTCTGGTAAGAGATTTGTGATTAACCATAAAATCCAGTAGTAAATGTGTCAGCTTCACATGTTTTAATGACGGTGCTATAATATTTGTTCTGATTTCTGAGATCACTTTTCGTTCTTTGGCATTTAGAAGCAAAGAAGAGCCCTTTTAATGAACAATAAAGCACATTTTCTCCAAGTTTCAGTGTTTCCATCATTTAAAACTGGAGACAAACACTAGCTAAGAATTTATAAGCTAAAATCGAACCTTATGAAGCCACCCATGTTTAACATATAAAAATTAGCAATTTCATATTAGTCATCCCAGTAGGGAAATAGGAGTATATAAATTATAATTTTAAATGTTTCTAATGTTTAAAAACCTAGATATGTCTGTTACAGGCCATAGCTGGCCTAATTTCATCTGCTATTTACCAAGAGTTTTATATTGCACTAGTTTAATCCCCTAACGTTCTAAGATTATGCTATGTGATTTGTGACAGGAAGGAAACAGTTCAAATAGACAACTAGGAAAAAAGCTCAGAGTGGAAATAATCTTATCACCCATTCAAAAATATTTCTTGACTATAGACTATTTAAGTCTGTATTACATTAAGTGCTGAGAAGCCAGTAAACAAGTCAAAACTTATGTCTTGGCTTTTTACTTAATTCTATGTAAATATTCTCATTAGTATGTTTCATTTTTGTATTTTAGAAAACATTTTTCTCCTGGTTGTTTTTTTTTCTTATACTGGTAAAATATCATTATTTATTTTTTGTGTACAATTATAAAACTCAAACTATTTTCGTTGTAATTTATAAGTTTATGTTCTTCTTTATGTACCCTATTATGTATTAATGTAGTAAAATAGACATAAAGTTTCCTTCTTTAACCATTCTGATTGCATACTTATTATTTGAGCATATAAGGAAAATATGAAGTATATGTGCCTTTAGCATTGTAGATAATTGGCACTGGCTAAGCCTTAGACTCTAAGGGTACCTCAAAAGTTCAAAACACAGAAAACCAAATCCAGATCAACACATCCTTTAGGAAACTGGCAATCAGAGCATGCAGCAAGTTTCAGATGAGTATTTCTCAACGTGTTTGATCTTGAAATACATTATAATGTGGCAATGAAATGCCAGCATGAGCTCATGAAATACAATAGGCATCTAAATTAAAGTGGGCAATAAAAATAGCGTCAAAGAAAGCATCACTGTTGTTAAACATAATCAAATTTTGTTCTACACCAAAAAATATGCACAATAAAGGCTAAAAGATCATGGACTAGTGTTTACACATCAAAGATTAGAATAAGCTGAATATCAAATTCATTTATCTTTTCAGATGTAACATATGCATCTTGCTCTGCTCTGAGGGTTGTCCATCACTTAATAGAGACTTTTATATAAAAATAATAGAAGAAATGTGCTTGGATGTTTTTCTTGCAAATACGTTATTGCACTTTTGAAAAAAATGTTGCTAATACTAGGCTTGTGTTTCATTTTGTTGAACTCATAAATAACTTGAGACAGTTTGGGAGCACTGTTCTATATGCCATACAAAGTTATAAAGGATATTAAAATGGGCCTTAGTCGCGTATGACATATCACTTAATTTTTAAAAAAGATTTTATGAACACTGAGACTATCTTCCAATTTATGAAGTTGTGGCTGATCTCACACTCTTCTTTATCATATTGGGACATTAACCAGAAAGCTAAGTTGTCCAGTCAATTAGTTAAAGGGAGTTCCTTCTTTACATTATATACTCCAAGAACAAGACAATTATGGCTTCCTTATTTATATACTCATCAGGTCCCCTCTTTATATCCTTGAAGTACCCAGCATAGCACCTTGCATATAGTAGACATTTAATCAATATCTTTGGAAAAGAAGCAGTGTGGCCTAGTTAAGGTACTCCTGGATTAAAATTCTGATTTACCACCTGAGAAAATACGGGCAAGTTTGTTCATCTCAGGATTCATTTTATGATGGTGATAACTTGTCCTGTAGCTGCGGAGATTGAACCCAGGGCCTTGAGCATGCTAGGCGACTATAAAATTGATGTAATAACAATAAATACAGTATACAAGGTACAGACACATAATAGAGATTCAATTAATGTTAGAGCCCTTCCCTTACTGTATATTTACTTTTAACCAGAGTCAATCTTAGGGGGGAAAACGTTCAAGTGACATCCCCTTCCCTTCCCCTTCCCTTTTAACTCTTCCCAATTCTCTCCCCGTTCTCACCACCTCACACTGTTTTCTCTTACTCCATACATTGCTGAATGGGGCAGAGTGATCAGACCTTAATTCTTATTCTGTCTCTATCCTTCCCTAGCTATATATCTTGGTTATCTATTTCATTTGCTGGGGGAGAGAATGACTTAGAAAATTTTACTTGGAGATTGGTGAGTGATGTGAAGTGATTTTAAATTGCTGTACAGTGAAATTAAATAAATAAAGACCTCGGGTCTCTGAGAGTTCAAAGTCTTCTCTCATCATTAGAGATATGTTGCTGAGATAGCTGGTGACCTTTGCATGTTTCTCTTTTTTCCTTCAGCCCAGGAGCTCTTTCAGCTCCCCTTTCCTTCCATACTTCCACCAAATTTCAACTTAACCTGATAAAGTAGGCTTCAGGGAAAACCTACTGCATATTGCCCAAGGCTTCCAGAGGCAATTTTCTGGGCACAAGCAATTAGCTGCCCTAGGCAAAAGTGCACAGTAGGCAAAGTTTGCCTCCTCCTCTCCTGCAAAACTCACCCCCTCTACCTGCAGGCTTCATCATCTGCCTTCAGCCTGCCAGAGCACTCACACCCACCTAAGATTTTGACTTTTACCCAAGCCTCATGTTCTAAACTTTCCCCTTCCCTTCCCCTCATATAATGTTCTATTCCCTTTTGGGGTTAATATGTTCTATGGTTAATAATGTTCTATTCCCTTTTGGGGTTAGATCAGCTAGGTTATACAAGGTGATCTGTTTTAATTTTCTTCTGACTGACACCCACATTTTAAAGAATATGTTAGCATAAATAGTGAAATATGTATAGGCAATATTTTTTAACTCTTGGACCATCAAGATGCCCCCTGCTTGCTCTAGTTTCTGGTTTTTCAAAAGAATAGAGGTTATTTTTTACACCCCTACTTTTGAAACACTGCCAATCTCTGTGGTGAATCAATGAACAGCAATAGAGTTCTCTTAGCATGGAAGCCACCCTTTCCCTCTAGTATTCTTTCAATCTGTGTGACTTCACTATTCACTCCATTTGTTTAAGACAAGGGTCTTACAATGATAGTTAAAGATTTCCCTGGAGCATTTAGTATGTTTTATTTGGACATGTCATTGAGTTTGTAAAAGTAATAAGACAGACATGACTCTGACCTAGGAACAGAATTAACCAAGCATCTATTTAAGTGTGTCTAGTGCATATAGCTATGCTAACTGCATGGTGTTCTCCAGATGTGTCCCACACTCATTCATCAACATTTCATCCAAAAGTCATCTTTTCTTACAAAGGTTTAAGAACCAGTCCACTGTGTATACTCTAACCAGTTGCCAGTTGCAAGACAAACACATAGCATTTATGTGGGAGCTCACAGTTTTATGCAAGTTCCTACTAGAATAGTTGGCTGCAAATAAAAATAAAATCCAAGGGAGTGGTCATATATCACAGGAAAATAAGTGGTGGAATATCCTACCCTCAATTTCTTCCATTGCCATGATTCTACCAAAATGGGTAGTGTAGTAATAATGAGAGGAATCACACAAAAAGGCATGAATCTAGTGGCTTAGATCTCTTCTGTGAATCTACCATGTAATACTCCAAGTAATTGCTAGCTGCATCTCTTTGAACTTTTGGGTGAAAGGAGTTGATATTCTTCTAAACCGCATCTTTTTGCATACAGAATAATGGCAGAATTCCAGCATAATAATACCGGACATTTCCATAATGCCCTTTTCACAGGTATTCAGAGTGCATTGCAAAATTGCTTATCCATTTTCTTGATATTAGATAAGAAAAGAGAGAAGATGATTGATTCTAGATGGGAAAATGGTGGTAGAAAAAGCTTGAATCAAAAAAAAAGTTAATAATAATAAAATAAAATGTGAGGCAGAAAGCTTAACAAGGGGCTCTACACCTCATGTTCTTTCCACTATCTTGATAGCCAGGGGCTTTTTCCCCCTTGTCTTCAGGCTGCTATTCAGTGGTACCAAGTGAATATTGAAAAGCAAGGAGAGAACATTAAAATGGCCCTTAGAAATGAATGCGAGCAGGAGGAACATTTAGAAGTCAGGATTTCTTATTTTAAAAAATAAGTTCCAAATAAGCCTAATTTAAAAAAAAAAAAAGTAAGAAACCAATAGCAATTCAAAATTAGAGGAAAGTATAAAATTCCCACAAAACAAGCTGCTTCTTTGTGTACCCTAATGCTCTCATATATACGGAATTGTTAGCTTGACAAAAGACCAGATTATGCTCAAATCACTATGCTCAAATCTGGCTGGACTTCCCAGGGAAAAAGTGCTTAAGTAAAAAATTAGGGGATGGTGTTACATAGAATTATTAAAGTTTGAGTCTGATTTTTCAAGCCAGTAAAAAGAATTAGTGATATAATAACAGCCCCAGGGATCTAAAGTTTCCTCTAATATGTCTGGAGTATAGGAAACACTGGAGAGAAAATAAGCCTATTAATAAGTGACAAATGAGATGAAATGAGATTTTTTTTTAAAATAGTTGGGTTACTGAACTGTGTTGTTGTTGTTTTTAAAGAATAGTTTAATAAGGGGGGAAAAAGGTGAGGAGGGGATCTTAGGACAGAGGAGGAACAATACTTGTCAGCAAAATGCTGATAAATAGCAAGCAAGGGAATTCAGTCCTTGCAAAAATAAGGATTTTCCAAATCAGCAGACTTGGGGGATGTGCCTTCCAACTGGTAATGTGAAGGAACTGAGTAATTGATATTCTGAACGTTTTTCTCTTGCTTCTTCATCCAGCCAGGATGATCAAACCATATTATTAACTCCAAGAAACTGCATTTATCTCGTTCAGATAACCTGCATGCACTCTCACTTCTAATACATTTGGACAATCTTGCATGCTTTGAACAAACATTAATTGTACTAAGCATACAAAGAAAAGAGATATTAATGTATTTCCTAGATTTTCTCCTTCACCTTGGGCTCCTCAGCTCCAACTTAGGGTCCTACCTGCCTTCCTCCCCAATCTCTGAACTGACTTATAAGCATAAAACTAAATTCGTTTTTCTTTAACACTATGCTTACCTACCTTTATTCCTAAATGAACAACATAGAAGTTTGTATGGCTGAGCAAGCCAAGCATATCTAAATCAAGCTAGAAGGCCAAACCTTTTATTTAGAAAAATATTAATAAGCACTTTGACTAAAATCCGGGTGATGGTGGTGCATGCACTTGGGAGGCAGAGATGGGTGGATCTTTGTGAGTTCAAGGCCAGCCTGGTCTACAGAGTGAGTTCCAGGGCAGCCAGAGCTACATCAGAGAAACCCTGTCTTGTAAAAACAAACAAACAAACAAGCAAACAAAAATTGACTAAAATACAATGAATGTATGTGGTTAACATTTTGGTTTTCTGGTTTACAAAAGGATGGCTATGAAAACAAAACTATATATTCCTCCCCATCCTAAAATACCAGTTCTGCTCTCCAGAGGTGATCGCTATTGAATTATTTTTATAAATTTTTGTGTACTTTTCAAATGCAAATATGTAAAATTATAAAGCTCTGATTTTAATTTTAAAACTCTTGCTTTAAAATTTGCCCTTATAATAACAACACTTTCTCTGGGTGATATGGTAGTTCTGGTTTTAATTTTTGAGAGACCTACAAACTGACTTCCACAATAGCTGTATTAATTTGCATTCCCACCAGCAGTGAATAAAAGCTCCTTTCTCTCCACATCCTCTCCAACATTAGTTGTCAGATTTATTGATGATGGCCTTTCTTACTAGGGTGAGGAAGTGAAATCTCAAAGTACTTTTATTTTGCATTTCCTTGATGGATAAGGGACATTGAACATCTTTTAATATTGTTATTAGCCATTTGTATTTCTTCTTTTTAAAACTGTTCTTTTCATTCCATTTGCCCATTTGTTGATTGACAGTTCCATTTCCTTAGCATTTAATTTCTGCAATTCTTTATAAATTCTGGATATCAGCCCTTAGTCTGAAGTGTAGCTGGTAAAGATTTTCTCCCATTTTGTGGGCTGTCTGTTAACTCTGCTTATTGTTTCCTTTGCTGTACAGAAACTTTATTTTCATATAGTCCTTGGGCATATACCCAGAGAATGCCATAACCTACTTTAGAGATACTTGGACCCCAATGTTTATTGCTGTTTTACTCATCATAGAAAATTGGAATCCACCTCATTGTCCATCAACAGATGAATGAATAATAAAAATTAATATATTTATATATATATATACATTTATATATATACATATATATGTGTGTGTGTGTACATATATACACGTCTACACATATATAGTGGAATGATGTTCAGATACAAAGAAAATGAAGGTAAATTTGCAGGAAAATGGATACACTTAGAATATAAGTGAGGTCATACAATCTCAGAAAGAAATTATATGTTCTCTCTCATAGCCAGTGAGAAATCTAGCCAATAATATGTGTATACATGTAAACAAATGTCCACATGGTTATAGCATAACACAAAGAAAAGAGAACAAGAAGGATGAAGGCAATGAGAAGAACTGAACGCAGGGAACGAACACGAGTTAGAACAGAGGAAATAAAGCTGATTGTTTTTCTAGTTACAATTCTGTCATGAATTTTTCTTATTTTGGTGGTAGATTCATACATAGAATATATATGTTGAAACTATAAAATTTAATGTAAAGCTCCATGCCTATTTTAATTATATATAAGTTCAATGAGTTGTATAGGCTTTGGATCTAGTTATTTTGGGTATGTGACAATTTTATTTGTTTGCAAGGGTTCATTTTAGCTTTCGTTTTTGAGACAATGTCTCTATGCAGCCCTGGCTGTCCTCGAACGTCCTATGTAGATAAGGCTGACCTTGACTCACAGAGATCTCTGCCCCCGTGTGCAAGGATCACAGGTGGGTATCACCATGCCTTGCTTATAAGTTGGTTTTAAATAATAAAGTGCGTAACATAAAAAATAAAAATAAAAAAACCCTTTCTCTTAGGTAGTGTTCCATGTCAGCACACAGAAGTCCTTATACTAGCTGTATCATACATCATTTTTTAATGGATTCTTATAATTGACATAATGTTTCCTATACTAAAAATGTTGGTTGCTTCCTAACTTTTTCCTATTACAATGAACTATGATATTTATGGATTTGTAACAGAAAAAAACAACAAGCAGAACGTACCTTCACTCAGGGTTAAATTAAAAGGGATAATTTACGTGAAGACATTTAGCATGCTTGGGGTATATTAGGTGTTTTCGGTACATGCTAGGTAAGCAAACGAATAAATGAAATGAGAGAGCGGTGGCCACCGATACTTCACCTTTTCTTCTTATCTAACACCTATCCCTACCCACATGAACGAAAGCAGAGATCAACCTCTGCGGTGATTGCTTCCTTGAGATGTCCTGTTTCTGTTCGTGTATTTGATTTTACAGAGATCAGATTGAACCCTAAGGCCTCCCCTGTGCTAGACCTGGGCTCCACCACTGATCTCTTCCCAGCACAGAGATCAATCTTGTAGGTCTTCCTTCTGCACTGATAAATTCCTAGAGCTAGAACAGTGCTTACCTACAGTGAATGTTTAAATAACTTATTGATACATAAGTAAGTATTAGCAGGCATTATTCTTTCGTTGGCTGGGATTTCAAAGCGAAAGAGCCCATTTTAAATGAGAATATAACCTTCTTGAAAATGATATTATTTGTAATTTGAGCTAGAGAGAAGTTAAAATTCAAGGCTACACCCAGACAACTGTGGGCCTTTGGCTCCTTTTCCCATCTTTCCTGCCCAAGATAATCCTGCTTGAAAGGGGACTACACAGTCAGCAGTTTCATAAGCTGCCTTGGATATCATTATAGACAGAAACCTTGAAAGTGGTTTTAATTAAATTTAGAGGGAAAGAATAAGGTATAACACCTACATAGCCCGGCCTCTTAGTCTGAGCTTCAGGGCAGTTACCTTAGTTGTCCTGCCTAAAGCTGAGCCTCTTAAAGACAGCCGAGATTTATGAATGAATCACCATTTTCAAAGTAGATCAACGTGCAGTGAATGTTTCTTTATAACACTACATTCAGAAAGTATTAATTTCTTAACTGGGAGAGAAAGGATTAGAAATAGTTCAATACTCCATATAGCATGGGTATATGCTGCAGATGAGAATGGTATCTGTCTCAGGAATGACCAGAGAGGAAAAAACATCGCAACCACTAGAGTCTAAACTAGGCTTTTTAAGGTCATGTGAAAAAGTTGTCCAGATTTCTAAAGCGACATAACTACCTATCTGGGACAACCAAGGTACTAAGTTTGGAGATCTTGCTATAACTCAGATAATTTGGGTTAAGCCTCACTTGGCCCATTCTCAAACTCAAAGACACACAGCTGGGGAGTCACAAAGCAGCCATTAGCACTCTCTTCACTCTCTATTCTTCTGAGCTCTTGATAACAACTGCGCTCTGCATGCAGAACAGTAATGTTCTAGCTTTCTCCTGTCACTGCCTCCACAGCAGCAGCTCTCCCTGAAACACTCCTTTTCAGTTCTATTTAATTTTTTTAAAAAGATTCATTTGTGTGTGTGTGTGTGTGTGTGTGTGTGTGTGTGTGTGTGTGTTTGTGTGTGTGTGTGAGAGTGAGAGAGACAGAGTCAGAGAGAGAAAGAGAGAGACACACATTTTTGTGTCATATGGAGGCCAGAAGAGAGCATCATATCTCTTGGAGCTGGAGTTACAAACATTTCGCAGAATGCTCTTCTTTTTCTGTGAATGGTGGGATCCAAACTCCATTTTCATGACTGTGCACAGCACTGTTTAACAGCTGAGCCATCTCTCAGGCCACTTCTCAAATCCTAACACCTGTAAAACATTAAGGCCTCAGCACCCTACCACCATCCAGGTCTCTCTCTTCTTCCCCCACTTCTATGATATGACTGTTAGTCAATCCACTTCGCTTCATGGGATATGAAGAGGGAACATAGTTTTTCTATCTAGAGTTTAATAGCTAATTGAGACAGTTGTCCTTTGTTGTCAGAACTTTTTCCAAATGACTTGACTTGAAGAATTTTGTTTTTAATTTTATATTTTACATTTTTATTAATTTTTATATTTTTCATAAATTTTATATTTAATTAATTTTATATTATTTTTATAAATACATTTCCATATTTTCTTTCTTTTGCACTATACTTTTTCTTTTCAATTTTAAAATACTTCATTTTAAAAACAATTTCACAATATTGAGCTTTTGGCCCATTCTGCCATTATACAAGCCATAAATGCTCACTTGGTGAACATGGGGTTCCCTTTAGTAGCATGTTTCAAAAGCTTACTTTTAGTGTACACTGTTGTGGAGGCTCAGCAAGCAAGACACAGAGGCATTTTCATAGGTGCTAACCCTGTCAGATCTCAGCAGAAGGAATCACTATCATAGCCAGCTCATACTGGACAGGAGAACGCTGAGCATCTCATCTCAGGGGTTTTTCTGATACCTAATTTCCTAAAGTGTTCTATTGATAGCACGTGCAGATCATGAGGAATCAAACAACTTTTACATAAAGCCAACACCTGTAGACAATACAAAATGTCAAGGCCTATGCAGCCCTTCACCCAAAAATGCACAAAACAGCCATTTTAAACTTAACAAAAAATAAACTTCTGCATCATTTACTGACTATACTTTCTATTTATAAAATTAGTATGTTTGGTTTTATAAGAACAAAGTTTATGAGGGCTAGAGAAATGGCTCAGTGGTTAAGAACATTGACTGCTCTTCCAGAGGACCTGGGTTCAATTCCCAGCACCCACGTGGCAGCTCACAACTGTGTGTAACTCCTATTCCAGAGGATCCAACACCCTGACACAGACGTACAAACCACCAATGTACACAAAAAATTCTTAATAAGAAGGACAAAGTTTATTCTAAAGGTTTATATGTGTTCATTAGAGAACCTTGAAGGCTATAGAACTAATAGAGGACTGACATACTCATTTTAAAAAAAAAAACAAAACTTGATTTTAATGCATTTTCCAGACTTTCAAATATATACAAATGCAGTCCAATGTCTCTTACCTTTTTACTTGACATTGCATTTTTAGCATTTTCTCTTTTTTATTAAACATACTTACAACATTATTCTAATGGCTCCATTAAATGTCATTGCATGGATACATCACAATTTACTCATTTAGATGTTTAGGTTGTTTCCAATTTCTACAAATCTATAATTAAGGTTCATTATCTTTGCATCTATCAAACTTCTGTAAATTTAATCACAAAAATTATAATTTCTGAGATATAGACTAAGAGGACTGGTAATATGGACCAATTAAAGTGCTCGCCACGCAAGCAAGAGGGCCTGAGTTCGTATCTCCATCACTCACGTAAAAAGCGAAGCGAGTGGTACATGCCTATAGCCCCAGCACTGGGAAGGCAGAGACAAACAGGTCCCTGGAGCTTTCAGGCCAGCAGGCCTAGCAGTTGCTGAGCACAGGATTCAGTGAGAGACCTTGTCTCAACAAGTAAGGCGGAGAGCAACTGAGGAGAAACCTGAGATCAACCTCTGACCTCCACACCCGTGTGCCCTTGAATGCACTGATATACACACCCATATGAATATGCATGCATGCATACACCACAAACATATACCACATACATGAAAAATAAATACAATTTTAAAATAAAATTTTTCTTATTTTATGTGGTTTGTATTTGTGCAGTGCATACCTAAGAGCACGTGTGTGTGTGTGTGTGTGTGTGTGTGTGTGTGTGTGTGCACGGCCAACCCTTTTCTATGAAGGCACTAGAGATTTGAACTTAGATCATGATCATGCTTGTGCAGCAAGTCCTCTTACATGCTGAAAAAAAATCTCCCCAGCCCATAAACACTTCTTTAAATTTTGAAAATTAAACTCTCTCCTCAAATAGAAATAAATATAGTAAATTCTTTTATACATATTCTCCCACAGTTAACATATCAAAATTTTATTTTTAAGGTTCACGATATGTAGCTTATCACCTAATTACTTTCCAGAAATGTTTCAGTTTTCACTTTCCCCAGCACTGGGAAGTTTCTACAAAATTGAGTATTTTCAATATCTGATATTTGCTGGTAGATGTGGTCAACTATTTCAAAATTGAGTTGTCAGCCGTATATTGCCCCAAGAGTTCAGCCACTATTCTTTCAAGAATTCATTTCAACTTGCAGTGCAGTTTGTATCTATCGAGATTGTCTGACAATGTTAACTTTCGTAGAGGATCTCAGACTTGGGCTGACAATTCTTTAGCCTCTGGAGATGGACTGTGGGCAGCTCATCCCTCTGTGAGAGGATCCTTGCTGCACTTGGGCAGTCAAAGCTCATTCTGACCATCCAGTTACACGTCAGAGCTTACTGTGAATAATAATGATTAAAAGTTGTTGGCAGCTTGTAACCTCATGCTCACAGTTTCCATATGTCAGCCTTCTTCAAGAGCTACATCTTTGCTGAATAGATCAAATTTTGGAATATTTAATTAAACGTAGATTATACGCATTATAAAAACCAAGCTGATACATTTATAGAAAATCATGCATCCCCAGCTTATCATTTTAATTTGAAGTTAGATATGGCAAGCAAAGAATTATTGTTATTACTATTATTATATAAATTATATAGTGGCTCTTTAGTTCATTGGAAAGTTCACTTAAGTGGGAATAAAGAATCAAATTTTAGTGCTGAAATGAATAGATAAATATAGGCTGCTTACCTAACATATCTGAGGCCCTGGATTCTAATTCGCCACAAAAAAAATTTGAAAATAAGAGTCAAACTGTAAACTTGATTATGCTATTAATTAGTTACACATAATATTCGGTTAGTTTTAAAATAATTTGAGACTTTATTTTGCTTTCCTTAAGTTTGCTAGTCTCTTTCATTTCTAAAATACTGTAATTCAAATTGTCTTGATATATTCAGTACCAACTTGTTATTTGAAAATACAGCATAGTCATGTATAAATTTTTTTTAATTTTTAAATTTAAAAAGGTGATATGGGACTGGTAAGATGGATCAGCTGAAAAAGGCATTTGCTGTCAAACCTAATGACCTGAATTCCATTGCCTCTCTCATGGAGGACTCTCATGGTAGAAGGGAGAGAACCAACTCCTGTAAGTTGTCCTCTGATTTCCATGTGTGTACAATGGTATATGCACACCTGTACACATATGCGAGGAAACAAAATAATGAGCTAAGTACGTGCAGTACCTGCTAAGAAGACAGCGTTGGATTCCTGGAACTGGAGCTACAGACGGTGGTAAGCTGCTGTATAGGTGCTGGGAACTTAAAGGAGATCCACTGGAAACACAGCCAGTGCTCTTAACCACTATGTCACCTCTATCCCTAACAGATGTAATTTTTAAAACAGTGATAAGTAGGTTAGAAGTTGTTATCACATTTTCCATAAGAGTAAGGCAATTCACCTATCAATATGATGAAAATTAATGATTAACAATCAGCTCTCCAAGGAAATAAAACACCAATTTGTACTTTTGGCCCAGTTTGAAGTCACTGGGTATGGACTTGGGTGGATGTGTAATTATTTTACAAGTTAGTATGAGCCATCTCTGGCACCATGCTGGCCCTGCATTTATATGATATTATGGGTAGAATACATTTAGCTCCAAGTTAAAAAAAATTCAATTGACTAAGCAACATAAGCATCTAATTATGTCATAAGAAGCCTGGACCTAGTGGTTCAAAGTTTGTTTCAGCATCTCAAAGTTTCATCTCAATGTGTGGAATCTGTTTCTTTGCAATTCTTATGGATTTCTATGTCACTGTTGCAAAATGGCTATAGTAGCTCCATACTTTCTGATCTTTTAGGATAGTACCCAAAGTAGGAGAGAGAGTAGAGAGTAAATCAATGTTCTTCTCAGGTTTCTTTTTTCTTTTTTTCCCTTCTCTTTTTATTAGAGAGGAAAACTCTTGCCCAGTAATGCCAACAGTCTTGTGTTTCATTAGCTAGCACTGAATCGCATGCATATTCTTAGACCTCTCTATAACTGGAAAAGAGAGCCTGAACTGCTACAACCGGCTTGGACAAAGCTAGTAGTCTACCCCTGGGACTAGACATAAGAAAATGAAATGAAGTGGCAAGGCTATGCACTAATGATTGTGAAACATAAAACGTGAAAACTGTTCAGCTGAAAGAATGCTGATGCTTTAACTCTCAACTCCAATTTGATTTAATAACCATTGAGTCTGTTCAATGAAGAAGGAAAAAGAATACATCTATCTCTTAGGATCTCATACCCAAGAAAGTTCATGGGAAACTTCTTTGCATAGTTATTAACATAGTTAACCTTTTAAAATTCTTGTTTCTAGGACACATTTTTTATGTATGTGTGTGTTCTATCTCCATGTATGTCTGTGCACCATGTGTATGCCTAGTGACTGAGAAGTCCAGAAGAGGGCATCAGATCTCCTGGCACTAGAGCTATAGACAATTATAAGCCACCATGTGGATGCTAGGAATCAATCACTGGTCCTCTGCAAGACCAGCAAGTACCCTTAACCACTGAGCCATTTCTCCAACCCCAGGGCAGACATATTTCTAAATGGTTATCTGTGTCATAATTTCCAAAGAAATTTTATTTAATTAATATAAACCACTTAAATCAAGCTTTCTGATCATTTGGACACGGGAGTAAACAGTTCCTAATGAATTATAAAATTTAGAGTTACTACTCTAACTCATATCTTTTATTATTATGCTCTGTTACTGTGTATGTATATATAATATGCTTTAGTTTATTTATTAGTTAAAGCTGCTTGGTTTATAGATTAAGTGTATAATACCTGTGCCCAAGTAATAAAATTTCATTTACTTAAAATGTTCTGTAATTCATAAATAATGTTTTATTTGATAGCTCATTTTATAATATTCAGAGTTTGTCATAATAAACTAAATAACAAATCAAAACTAAATTGGAAAGCAAATATGATTTAGTGTGTAGCAGTATGCTGTTGGGTGGCTCAGCAAACAGGACAAGGAGACATTCTCATATGTGTAATCCCTGCCAGACCTCAGCAAAGGGAACCACCGTCATGGCAAGCACTATACCGGATAGTGGAACCCAGAGCTTTCTGAGCTCAGATGTTTCTAGTCATTCATAACTCCTCAGGTGCAGATCATAAGCAATCAAATATCCCCCCCCACAGAAATCCAACACCTGCAGACAATATAAAATGCCAAGGCCTATGTATCCCTTTTACCAACAGTGAACAAAAATTACAGTTACAATGTGAACAATTATTTTAAACACAACTAAAAATAAACTTCTACAACATTAGTGTGTCAAATAAAACCAAATAATTTGTGTGTGTATGTGTGTGTGTGTGTTTGTAAAACAGCAATGCATAAACTAGAATATTCTTTAATTTGTCATCAGAACTATAAAGTTATTTTAAAAAATCTGCCCTGGAACTGCTTCTATGTATATTCCTAATTATTATTTATAGTGCTTTAATTATTTATTTGAAAATGCAAATGGAAAGGTCCAGGAAAATGCTAGTATACAGAAGAAAGTCTTACTATGACAAATGCCATTTATTTCTCTTAGTATTTGATGTTGAAGCAATATAAAGGCACATATTTGTGTATTTTTTAAAAATTATAGACGGTTATTACTAAATTAAAACTGCAGTAACAAAAACTCTAGGCTGTCTAATCATTTCCATTGAAGTTGCATACGAACACAAAGGCACAACTAAAGCAAACTTAGAGAACTCTTTGCTCTGTTTGGAATACTGAATCTACTTTTTATTTCATCCATGTAATATGACTAGACTGTTGAATTGGAGATCCATTATATATCTCTAAGCCTTGACAAGTATTACAGTTTATCTGCTTCATGTATGCTTAGTCTGTGGTCTCCCTGTAATGCCTAACAACGGATATGACTATGTTTTGAATCTGTCATATTCCCTTCAGGTTTATGGCGCTTGGTCCCCAGCTTAGGCATCATTTTGAAAGCTGTGGAACTTTTCAAGGGTAAAGCCTGGGTAGAAGAATCAGGTCACTAGAGACTGCTCTCTCTGCCTTCTATCTGCTGCTGTGTGAACAGCCATTGCCATACACTCTCAGCTCTATGATCTGAGCCACTCTGCCATAGCCCTCCTCTCCACAATGGGCTAAAATCTCTGTGAAACCATGAGCCAAAATAAACTTTTCCTCCCTTCAATTGTTCTGGCATGTACCATGCACTGGGCACATCGCCTCTAAATCTATCAAACTGAGCAAGGATATCATATTGGTATTTCACATATTTTAAGCAAAATATAACTTAATTATCTACATGTACGTGTTTCTTTTGAAAACTATTTCAATGCAAAAATAAAATCTTGGCACAGGAAAAACAAAAACAAAGAAACAAGAAAAAAAAAAAAAAAGCTGATGTTGAATTGACTTTCCCAAATAAGCAGGATGTAGGTCAAAAGTAGCCCACAAACACACAGTTGGTCCACACAGTACTGAAAAGTCAGGAGGTCACACAAAATACTTAGATCTCTATCTTCTCTTGAAAATGATTAAGAATTGACAGCACTGAGTCTGCATTTTCAGTGGAGCTCAAGCCCATCCTCATACTTCACTGTAGACAAGACTTCAGTTGCCTTCTAATGCTGAATGGCCCCCCTGTTATAGCTCTTGTTTTCTAGCTTCTCACTTTGAAGGTGTTTAATCTGTATACAGTTGTGTGGAATTTTCACTGATAAGGACATTCTTGCTAAAGCAGCAATGGAGGGCTGTCATCATCCCTTTCCCTTGCCAGACCCTGCTCCTTAGATACTTTATTGCTTACAAAGAACATATTTTTCATATTAACAAGAGGAGACTAGTATCATTTGCAGGACTCCAATCTAAACCTGGAAAATTCTAAAAACAAAATTTTTTGTCTCATTTCTCTGTATAAACGTAAGGCCAGGCAAGTCTATGTAATTGGATTGTTAAAATGTAAGATGTGGGGGAGAGAACAATCAGAATGCATTATAAACATGGATAAAATTGTCAAAGAACAGACAATAAAAAGTTGTAGAACAAATAAATGGTTCTTGGATTCATTTTTAGCCTTCAGCCTTTACCAAAATTGCTGTCAAGGACTCTCAAGAGATTTAAAATGTATTTGGAGAAATACTGGCACCTTCACAGTTACCATCCTCTAAGAATCTTCTGTCAGGTGAATTCTGTGGACCTATAAATTCTTCCTGACTGGTTGGATGAGTGCATCTTGAGAGAGTCTACTTCCTTTTTTCACTTGCTATTTACTACAGCTTCTCAGTTCCTTGATGGGGCTGATTTCTGGGCATATAACTTTGTTGCTGAAGATGTTTGTACCTGCTGCTGAATCCAGTTCTGGGACCCTTGGGGGCCAGAGGTCAGCTGGTTCAGAGTCAACCACACAGACTCTTGGAGTCAGAATGCTAATGGCCTGATTTTTTCAGCAATGGAGAATCCCAGGAAGGCATAAGGAGAGACAGTCTGAATCTTTTCTGAGGCAACTTGTAGCTTAATTTTCCCCAAATTATCTAACAACTGAGTGGTGACCTTCTTTAAATAAGACGAATTAGGATGGGCTAGCACAATATCATCCACGTAATGGACAATTAGGACATCTTTGGGTATTCCTTTCATTGCCTTGGCAACATAAGCTGGCAAATAGTAGGGCTATTTTTCATCCCTTGGGGAAGGACAACCATTGGCATTTCCTTGCGGGTTTTTACATGTTGGGTTCCCAGACTGTAAAAGCAAAGCGGCATTTATCTCCTTCAGCCAAGGGAATTTGGAAGAAGCAATCTTTTATTTGTATCCATAACCATAATGTAATATGAGGGTGGGATAGCACTAGCGTGTGGCAACCCAACCTGAGTAGTCTCCATTTTTTCTATTTGCTCATTAGTTACTCTTAGATCTTGTAACAGTCTGTATTCCAGATTTCTCCTTAATAACAAATATAGGGCTTTATGTCTGCTTGTCAAGGGCTCTAAGTGACCCAAGTTAAATTGCTCCTAGACCAGTTCTTTAAGGGCAGTGAGGGTTAAGCTCAATAGTAGGCCACCAATCCACCCAGACATCCACATCAGACAGCCAGGCTAAGGGTATAGGGTCAGGTACCCTGATGGAAGAAGACGTTGGGTGGGCAGTGGCCTCTAGAATTGGGCCTATTCTTTGGCCTTCTGCTTTATGCCCAGGAGGTCAACGTCATTCTGAACCGTGACATCATCATGAAAGGCCCTGTTATCAGTCAAGAGGACAACTCCCATATCCTCAAGGATGTCTCTACTCCAAAGGTTACAGGAGACATCAGCAACTATAGGAGAAAATGAGCCTTGATTTCCATCTAAATCTTTGCAGCATATGGGATGTAGTATTGCCCTGGTAGGCCGTTGGCCCCCTACACCAGTAATGGCAGGGCCAGATTTAAATTTCCAGTGTGGGAATCTCAGAGCCTAGGTTTCCATGATAATAGTGATATCTGCCCCAGTGTCGACTAGTCCCTTTACCAGGGTGCCGTCCAAAAACACAGTCATCATGGGGGAGTGAGGGAAGACTGGCAAAGTCCAAAAGACATTGGACTTGTGAGGTTCCCTCCTTACTGTCAGGGCTGAGGGGCACCCCACTTGGAGTTTAAAGCATTGCCCGATTGGTCAATATTTTGGGACCTGCAATCTCTTGCCCAATGGAATCCTGTGTTACAATTGGGGCATTTAGTTTTAGGCCTAGAATTAGGACAGTTCCTGTGAAGATGGTCAGGCTTGTTGAATCCCCAACAAGTCCCATCAGGGGGTCCAGCCTGTTATAGGTGGGTATTAGAGCAAACCCTCTCAATGACCAAAGCCTCAATTGAGGCTGTAGGGTAGGCATAGAACCCGCCCCAGGGTCAAGGTCCCTAGTAATGAGTACCCACTTGTGGATGTCATCATTGCGAAATGCTACCACAGCATTGCGGGTTGGAGCATTAAGTCCCTCCCAAGTTAATTGTTTAATCATCATATCTCAGGAGGGGCCTGGATCCAGCCTACGTTCCACTGCCTCAGTAACTCTGGAGAGGAAGTCGGTAAAAGATTTCCCTGATTGTTGATCCAGGTTACAGAAATAGGCAGATGGGTCACAGGGATAGGGGGATTGTGGTATGGGGTGGGAGAAGTTGTGGGTTTGTACATGCCTTAAAGGCTCTAAAGGCCAGGTCAGAGACTTGTTAAAAATAAGCATGAAGTCCAACAGCGGATTGAGAGACAGGGTCAATGTAGTTGCCACACCCAGTCAGTATCTCCAGGGTGATATTAAGGCCATATTGAAGATTGAGGCAGGCTTGTGTTTCCACTTGGTCATCATAAGTAGACCGCCAACTTAAAAAGACAGCAGGCTCTAGGACTGCTTTGAGGAGATTGTACCAGTCATAGTGGTTTTGTAATTGCATGGATTATTGGCGTAAAACTTGTTCAAAACAGGGAGTATCTGGTCCCTATTCATTGGCAGCCTTCCTGATACATGCTAGGTCAGCTAAAAGGTGGGGACCCACGGTCGATTAGCTACACCCTGGCCAATATTAACCAGAAATGCCTCAGCTCAGGTCCCATAGCCCCGAAGGGGGAAATGGGTGATAGGAGGGAGGGATGGGGAGGTGGCAGTCAGTGCATGAGAAGGCAGGATTGAAGCCTGGACTAGAAGTAGTTTTTCAGCAGGGGCATGGAGTTCATACCATAGGTATTGCAGGAAAAGACTGGAAGTCAGAGAAGGACCCCAAGGCAAGCTGGGCAGTTTATCCAGGGTGGGAGCAGAGCACTGCTTTTCTCAGCAGCACCTTCCTAGTCTGCCTCCTCCTCAGCTTCAAGGGCCGGGGGAGGGATTGTTATGAACAGGTTGACACTGGCCTGTTCTTGGCAATGTTTATTATGGGCAGCAATCACCTCTTTGGGAGAGGAGGATTTTAAACTATCGATGATGCCCAAGTCGATAGGGACAAAAGAGATGAGTGGGGTAATGCCTGACTGCACTTCTCTTTTCTGTGCTAAGAAAAGGACTCTCATCCGTAAGTCTGTGTCCCACATGTTCTTGGGTGAGATCCATGGGGCCAGGACAGTGGCCTCGCTCAAAAAGACCTCAAAATCTCCTGATTTAACTTTAAAGCCTCATGTAACTAAAAGAGATTTTAGAGCCCTAATTTGGGGTTCCTTATAATGAGATGGGATGATTTGGCAACACACAGAGACAAACTAGCGAAATGACAAAACGAAGAGAAAGGAAAGACGTGTATTGGACCTGAGAGTCTTGTGCTCAGTGGGGGACTTACGTGGTTCTTTAGGCCACGGCTGTATGCCCACGCGGTGTCTCTGGTTGTGAAAGGCTGCTGGGGAAATGTGGGGGGGGGGGGGGATCAGTGGTTCCATCTCCTGGGGGGGGGTCAGCCCTTATGTGGAGACGCCAGACAAATGGAAAGCAAAACTGAATGTGCCTTCCTAGGAAGACAAACTGACAAACCAACAAAGGATAAAAATGAGAGGTACCTTGCGCTTACCACTCGCAAGGACAAAGAACAAAGAACATGAAGGCACCAACTCACCGAAAAGCTGCCGGAGGGAGGCACATACTAGTGCCTCGAAGGAGGAAGGGACCGGGAAGATGGGTGACCGAGAAGCAAAGGAACTAGCACCATTGCAATGCCAACAGCAGAAGACAAAATGAGGGCCCAGAAAACAAATGATGTCCAGTCCTGGGACCCTTGGGGGCAGGGGTGAGCTGGCCCAGTCAAGGACACAGACTCCAGGAGGCAGGTAAGCAGCAAAAGCAGACTTGTTTATTCCAGGAAGAGGGAGCCCTTTTAAACCCTCGCCCAGCGTCCCATTGGCTTCTGGATTGTAGATTGCTGTTGTGGCTCTTTCTCATTGGCTTGAGTCTTTGCGCATGTGTCAACAGCGGGCTTAACCCCGGGCATGCGCACTGTTTGACAAGCCGACAAGCTGCGCGTGCACACTGTTTGGCAAGTCATGCATACATGGCTGTTGTTGTTCCTGCCACTTAACTTTCACCACCTCCAAGTGCATTTAGTCTCTCACTTCCCTTTACCTGACTATGGTCCTGAAATCCCAACATGCCTTACAGTTGAGTACCCCAAAATATTATACCAAATTTCATCAGTCCATCTTCTTATAAGCAAAGCAAATTTTTTTTATAAGAACATACAAACAAACCACCATCCCTACCAACAACAAAGAGACAAACAAACAAACAAACAAAAAACCTTTTGGTCTAACCTATGTATCTACATATTTAAAAATATATACAGAGGTAAACATATCTTTCTCATTTTTATTTAAACTTGTTTATAAAGGATCAGGTGGTTTATGAAAGCATGAAAAAGCTAATTTAAGTAACTAATTTAAAAAACATCAAGACCAAGAAATTAGATTAGGTCCTAAGCAGGAGTTAGGGCAGAAATATTCAAAATTGCCTCTGAGTTTCCTAAAGCAGAAAGAAATAAAAACAAAAGCAGCATACTGATCTGTCCAGTGTTTCTCTATCCTACAAAAACATCTCTTCACTTACTAATTCTGAAAGAAATGTGTGATGCATGGCCATCTGTGGGCAGTAGTGGTGGCCAGGGAGAGTTCATGGAATTGTGTTTTGAATAATTTTCTTTACAAATGCTGGAACGGCTTCCTCCTCTGCAGCAGAACTCTGAAGGCGTCTAAGTGGAGGGTTAAGGTATGACACAATATACAACTCAAAAGCAGCATTTCTACAGATGGCCCAGAAAAAAAAAACAAAAAACAAAAAACAAAACCTTACTGAAGTTGTTTTTCTGCTGATTCATTGTGATTGAAGGAAAAAACTTGAGGCAGTTTTTCCTGAAGACAGATCCACAGACTGCATGTCAGAATCACCAGGGAACACTTGTCAAAGCCACATGGTCTCCAGTGGGAACCTCTGGGGCCTGAGCCTGAAAATCTGCAGCTTTCACAAGTTCCCTCAGGGTATTCTTAAATCCCATCAGAGACAGAGAACTTCTGCCCTAGAGCAGTGGTCTCTATGATATTTTGCTTATGTACTATAGAAAATTTTTTGAAAAAGTAGGTACCACTTCACATGTTTTTACGTTGACATCTAAAATATTTCATTTTAGGGTTGGCAAGATGGCTCAACAAGTAAAAGCTTTTGCCACAAATGCCTGACAACCTGAGATCAATTCCTGGAACCCACATAAAGGTGGGTGGAGAGAACTGATTTCACAAAGTTGTTCTCTGACTTCCATGTATATTCTGTGGCATATTCCTCCAACCACATATTGATAACAGAATAAAAATTAAATATTTCACTCTAATTTTACAAAGGTATAAAAATATAATTTCTGGAATGGTATAATATTGATATTTTTAAATAGATCTTTCTTTTTTTCTTTTCTTTTTTCTTTCTCTTTTTTCTTTTTTTTTTCAAGACAGGGCCTTACTATGTAGTTCTGGTTGGCCTAGAACTATCTCAGTCTCAGACAAATAAGTCCTTCTTGTAATCACTCATATTTAATGAATCATACACGTTCCTATCTGACAACACCTAAATAATAGACTCACATTCAGCAGTCAAGTTATTTCCATCAGACTGTTCCCTGCTCTAAAATACTTCATACAATGGACTCACATGTAAAAAGCAGCATTTTACTTAATTTTTAGTATCAAACATATCAGACTGAGGAAAGGGCCCATAAAGAGGGCCCTCACCTGAACCCATAAAGAAGGTTATAGTCCCCACCAACCCAATGTAATTTGTGCATTGAGGGACCAAGAGTCAGAGGACTCACAGCTATTCCAGAGGCTTCAGCTCAGTCCCCACAGCTGATACAGCCTACTTGCCCATTTATCTGTCTGGATCCAGATTTGCATAGTGACCCTATAGTTTCCATGGTCCCACTCTTAAATAGCACTACTGGACCCTGAGGCAGCTCAACTCTGTCCCAACGACTTGGTCCTAACTGGGTTTGTTAATTTCTTAGTTAATAATCTGCAGTGAGTCTCTCTTCATCTGTATCTGTTGCAGAAGTTAATTTTTAATTATGTTTAAAATGGTTGTTTTGTGCATTGTTGCGGGAAGTGCTGCCTAGGTTTTAGCATTTGTATTGTCTGCAGGTGTTGGCTTTATGTAAAAGATGTTTGATTCCTCATGATCTGCACATGGTATCAGTAGAATATCTGAGGTGCTTCTGTGTCAATTCAAACCCCCGAGATCAGACTCTTGGGGTTCCATTTTCCATTATGGTGCTTGCCATGACAGGTGGTTTCCTCTTCTGAGGTCTGGCAGGGTTTGTACCTATGAATGTGCCTCCTTGTCTTTCTTGATGAGAGACACAGTAGGGATACAGCTACAAGTGATGCACCAATGTGGACCGGGACATCACACTATCCTCATCCAATGTGGAGACAAGGAAGAAGAGAAAGAAACTCCAGACCTCACAGAGTCTGGTAAAGTACACTCAGGGCAATATATATATGCAAAACATAATGAGTAGCAGTCTCCTGAAGGAAGAAGAGGGTGAGGAAGGAAATAAGACTCTAAGAAGGGCCATCCTTTTAGCTTATATCTCCATATATAGAGAAGTACATTTGCTGGGCAACACATAATGTATGATCTGAGAGTTTATATTAATAGCTAAGATTAAAGAACCTGTGTTTTCCTTGACAAAGAAATATTGACACTACTTTGCCAACTGCAGACAAGTAAACTGATGTAGCTTGTGAATTTATTATTATTCAATAAATTCTGGCACTCTAGAAAGACACAAATCTATTTGTCTATTTTTCTGATCTGGCACATTTGTGACGGATCAGAAAGTTTTATCCATTTCAAAAAGTTTCTAAGTAAAACAGTTTTTGAAATACTTCTATTAATATGCTAGTATCCACTCCCTCCCAACCCATTTACTCCATGTATTTATACTTATTCCTCAAATAAGATAGGCTTTCAGAGTCAATTCCATTCAATATGAATGGAATTTGCATTAAATGTAATCCTCATTGGGGGAAAATAACCTTGTCTATATAAATAAGTTGATGGGGAAAGAAGATGTTTGCTATAGCAACATCTTTCTAATGTTTGAAACTCCTTCTGAACTACAAGCAAAAATTCAAATAGTAATTCATTATTAAAATTTACCTCTAAGAAACCTAAGCCAGTAGTTCATTTAGGTATTCCTTCATTTTGCTGAAAACAAAGAACTGGAACACAGGATTTCCCAGTCACTGAGGCTCCTTCACTCTTATTGGTCCTAACGCTAACATTTTGGACTGTAATTTTTGAATGTCTTTAAGATTGTACACACTCTCACAGCAAGTCACTGAAGAAGATTCAAGATGGTTGCAATGCATTTCATTCTTTAATGAGCTAAATGCATTTGGAAAGACGAGGTGGGAATGAGACTAAGAAGAAGCACTCTCGGATATATCCATATTAGTGGGAAAGTTTTGTAGAAATTGAGAATCCTGAGAAAAGATTCTCTAAAAACTATCCTTTTCTTGAAGAAAGAAATTGAAGAAGATCTCATAAGATGAAAAGATCTCCCATGCTCCTGGATTGATAGAATTAATATAGTAAAAATGGCCATCTTACCAAAAGCAATCTACAGATTCAACACAATCCTCATCAAAACTCCAACATAATTCTTTACAGACCTTGAAAGGACAGTACGCAACTTAATATGGAAAAAAAACAACCCAAGATAGCTTTAAAAAATTCCTGAACAATAAGAGAACTTCTGGAGGTATCAATATCCCTTATTTCAAGCTATACTACAGAGCTACAATAATAAAAACTGAATGGCATTTGCACAAAAAAGATACATTGATCAATGGAATAAAATCAAAGACCCAGACATGAATCTACATACCGATAGACACCTGATTTTCAATAAACAAGACAGAAATACACAATGGGGGAAAAACAGTTCAACAAATGGTGTCCGTCTAATTGGATGCATGCATGTAGAAGAATGCAAATAGATCCATATGTATCACCCTGCACAAAACTCAAGTCCAAGCACATCAAAGACCTCAACATAAAACCAGATACTCTGAACCTGATAGAAGAGAAGGCTATTGAGGAATAGCCTTGAACACTTTAGCTTAGGAGACAACTTCCTGAACAGAACACCAATAGCACAGGCACTAAGATCAACAATTAATAAATGAGACCTCATGAATGGGACTTCTGCAAGGTAAAGGATAGCATCAATAGGATAAAGCTGCATCCTACAGAATGAATGGGAAAAGATTTTCACAAACTCCACATCCAACTGAGGGCTAATATCCAAAATATATAAAGAAACTAAACATTAACAAACCAAATAATCCAATTAAAATGGGTTACAGCCCTAAACAGAGAATTTTCAAAAGAGGAATATCAAATGGGTGAGAAACACTTAAAATAAATGTTCAACATCCTTAGCCATCAGGGAAACGCAAATCAAAGCTGCTTTGAGATTCCATCTTATGCCTGTTATAATGGCTAAGATCAATAACACAAGTGACAGCTTATGATGAGAATATGGAGCAAAGGGAAAATTCCTCCATTCCTAGTGGGAGTATAAACTTGTACAGTTAGGGGTTCCTCAGAAAATTGGGAATCTATCTTCTGAAAGACCCACTTGGGCATATACCCAAAGGACGCCCCATCCTACCACAAGGACACTTGCGTAACAATGCTCATACTGACTATATTCACAATAGCTAGAAACTGGAAAGAGCCTAGATATCCCTAAACCAAAGACTAAATTAAGAAAATATGGTACATTTACACAATGGAGTATTATCAACTGTTTAAAGAAATGACATGAAATTTTCAGGCAAATGGATAGAATTAGAAAATATCATCCTGAATCAGGCAACCCAGAACCAGAAAGATATACACGGTATGTATTCAGTTATGGATATTAGTCATTATGTAAAGGATAATCATGCTACAATCCACAGACCTAGAAAGGCTAGGTAACAAGGAGGGCTTCAGGAGGCCACATGGATCTCCCTGGGAAGGAGAAATAGATTTGTGTGGGTAGACTCAGGACAGGTGGTTATGGGAACAGGAGGGATCAGCTGGGAGGTGTGAAGGAAGAGAGTACAGTGAGAGACAATGGGAACTGGGGGGAGGGTTTCAGGGGAGATATGGAAACCTAGTGCAATGGAAACTTCCTGGAATCTGCAAGAGTGACCCTAGTGAGGACTCCTAGTAACGGGGGATACTAAGCCTGAATAGGCCTTCTGTCACCAGAAAAGGCTTCCAGTGTGTGTGGGGGGGACCTGGGACACGAACTCAGACACAAAACCTTCAACCTACAATATGTCTATGGAGGCACAGAACTTGTAGGAGTGGCCACCAATGACTGGTTAAACTCATGGACTATGGCACCAGAGGGAGCCCATACCTACACTGCCTGGATAGCCAGGAACCAAAGGTTGGACAGGCCAAGACTAGGGCAGAACAAAACATGACTGGCCTATAATAAAACAACAATAACGCCCCCAAAAAATCAATGAAATGATTTCTAATGATATTCTGCCCAATCATTATCAGAGAGCCATCCTCTGGCAACTGATGGGAGCAGATCCAGAGACCCAAAGCCAAACATTAGGTGGAGTTTGGGGAATCCCTTGGGAAAAGCGGAAGAAGGATTCTAGGAGCCAGAAGGATCAAGGACACAAAGAGAACAGGGCCTACAGAATCAGCTAAGCAGATCTCACAGGGGCTCATGGAGACTGAAAGGGCAATCGTGCAACCTGAATGGGTTTTTGCTATGTCCTCTGCATATATGTTAAGGTTATTTAGAGTTCTTGTAGGACTCCTAACAATGGGAACGCATATGTGTGTATGGGGGGGGGGTCCTCTCATCCTTTTACCTGTTCTTGAGACCCTTTTCCTCCTACTGGGTTGCTTCTTCCAGCCTCAATATGAGGGTTTGTGCCTAGTCTTGTATCTTGTTATGCCATATTTAGCTGATGTTCCCAGGAGGCCTGGTCTTTTTTGAAGGGAAAAAGAGAAGGAATGGATCTGGGAGAGAGGGGATTGGGGGGAGACTGGGAGGAGTAGAAGGAGGGTTAACTGTGGTTGGGATGTGTTGTATAAGAGAAATATAAATAAATTTTAAAAGCCCTCTCCTTTTCTTCTCTATTTTTCTTTCCTTTGTGTGTGGTGGTGGGGCATACATCTGTGTACTGGAGGCCAGGGGAGGACACCTGCTGTCCTGCTCTATTATTCTTTGTCTTACTCCCTTGAGACAGGATCTCTCAATGAACCTGGAGTTATCTGGAAACCAGCAAGTTATCTGGAAATCATCAATCCTCTTGTCTCCACATTCTACAGTATTGGGGTTATAGGTACACACATGGCCATGCTGGCATGGGTTCTGAGATTTGAACTCAGGTCTTCATTCTGAGTCATTTCCCAGCCTTTGTTTATACGTTTCTTGAAAAGTCTTTGTGAAAGTTCATATACTTGTTTGAAGACCATTAAACCAAGAATCTGGAGACATTAAGATAACGTATTATTTTCAAAGAACCAAACAAACAAACAAAAAAATCTCAAGAGTAACAGAAATTTATCTCAATTATCTTTATGTCAGTTACTTGAGTTTTCTCTAAATGTAGGTACAGACTAGGTTGGAACAACTATAAAAAGAGCTAAGCAAGGAGGGAGGGCACTGAAGAGCTAGCTTAGTGGTTAAGAGTGCATACTGCTCTTGCAGAGAACCCAAGCTAGTTCCCAACATCCAGGTCAGGCAGCTAACCACTTGTTACTCTATCTCCAAGGGATCCAATGCCTTCTTCTGGCCTCTGCAGATGCCACACTCATGTACACATACCCACACATACACATACAGTTAAAAACAACAAGAGTGTGGTGGTGCATTTAATTCCAGCACTTGGGAAACAGAGACAGGTGGTTCTCTGTAAGTTCTAGGTCAGCCTGGTCTACTTACTAAACTCCATGTCAGCCAAGGCTACCTGGTGAGGCTCTGTCTCAAAACAGAACAAAAACAAAAATCCCAATAAATTATTTAAGAAGAGAGAGAGGATGTGTATGTGTTAAGAGGAAGAAGCCAACAAAATGATTATAACAAACAACACAGAGATATAACTCCCGCCCACTCTTCTTCTCTCCCTCTTCTTTCTCCCCTACTCTCTGGCATTAATATGAAAATAATTGCCTCTACTTTTGGAGACCTGACTTAATTAGACTAATTTGACTTTCCGCTGGCAAAACTAACACTAAAATGGTTCAGAGTTCTCTAATTATAGAGCAATCACGCTTTTTCTTAACAGATACTAAAACCAAATGCTATAATGTTGGATGAGGTCATTGTGAATAACCTGTTGTAAGGCCTATTTTGAGTTACCACATGAATGTCAGTGATTATGCAGTGAAAGGAAGCAAAAGATACAGAGTTACTGCAGAAGGCATTATGATTGCTACTATGATTATCTAACTGGTGATGAAGTTCTACACGCCTTTCATAAGATGTATGTCCACTGACTCAAATCTTCTACCCAACGCTCCTCGATCTCAACTCATGTTTTGTTTGTTCTCTCTCAGCCAACCCCCATCTCATATTTTATCCTGAAGATCCTGAAGACTTAAGATGGACCTTTTGATGGACACTCTCACCAACATTCTCAACTCCTTTCTTAAATTTCTGCTTATTGGTTCTTCCATGTTCCAGCTCAGAATCCACCAATCTCCAATTTTTCTTAACTGTAGCTTCCAGTTTGCCAGCTACTGATAGATAGAACTGTGTAACTGCTGATTCATAGCATGACAGGTCTTCAACTTCCAAATTCACCTTGACCTTTAACACTCTTTCTCTATATATTATACACACACACACACACACACACACACACACACACACACACACACACACAGTCTTACCTGGTTGGCTTTCTTTTCCCACCTCAGGTGCAATCCCAAATCCCATACCATTGCTCTTCCAGGGTTTTCCTACCAAACATTTCTAATCAGCAGATGACCTAACTTTCTACTTCAGGAAAAAATTACTTTAAGTTCTTCCACTTCCCATCTAAAACTTCAATCTCTTTTTTCCCTGTACTAGATATGACATTGTATATCAACTAACTCTCTTTGAAACTACTTGGCTTCTGTTTTGGAGAATTATTTTTGTTACTGTTTTGTTTCACTACAATATCCACACACATCATTATAAGGCAAATAAATTCCTTGGAATTCATACTCCAGGCTGAAGAACCAGACATCAGAATATTAGGAAATAAACATTGCTGATTGGCTGTAGAATAGACTACATCAGAATAGCAAGTGTTCTTCCTCCTGGAATCATTCACAACCAAGGGCAGAGAAGAAGGTGAGTTGGGATGCTGCCTGCCCATTAAATGTTTTAATATTCTATCACAGTTCTGCCTGCCAAATGTCACAACATGAAATTTAAAGAAGCTACGCTTCAGTGAGCAATGCCATTTTTGTCCTTTACTATTTGCTACCACCTGCCACATATGTAGTCTAAGATGCTATTAATAATAACTAGTCCACCCACTACCTCCTTTTAAGAGTGAGCATTTTACTAACCTTCATTCAGTTGAAATTTTTTTGTGCATAGTCCTAGGGCTATGTGATTATTAACATGCTGTGACCTTTCTAATTTAACATCATATTTTCTGTCACGCACAACCTTCAAGTGACATGTGAAAACTTTGGAAAAAGTATTTGCAAAGATTGTCTAAAAAGAAGCGTTGATGTAGTAGATACTTAAAGGAAGTTCCATCTTATCCAATCCGGAGCACATTCGTATTTTGTAGGACTCTAGTCTTATGTAATTTGGGTGAAGTCTCAATCCAAAAATGGCCGTTAAGTTTTAAAATTCAAAAAAAGGTCCAGAGCCTTTGGAAGAGATCTTGGAAATGAAAGACTTTTAAGACTAAGCTTCACACATGTCAGCTTAAAAGAAATCTGGTTACTTAATTGGGGGCCTTAAACAAGCCCAAACCAAACAAATTCTCACCAAGTGTGAACACCTGATATGAGCCAGGCACATTATACATTTCATGCTTACAATAAGTTTATCGGGTTAGCATTTCATTTTTACTTTTATAATAAAATTAGAAACCTCATAAGGCTCAGAGAATTTGAAAGCTTACTCACAGGAAGTTAAGACCCAAACCAAGTTCTGACAGATAAGAGCTTGTATTTTTCTCAATGAAACAGTTTGCTTTTCAAATTTCCCCAGAGATAAAGGATTAAAATTACTTTGGAGAAAATTCTTAGAAAGGGGCTAAAAATGATCAGTCAGTATTTGAAACGGTATGTCTTTAGTCATATCTGTGATATTGTCTAAGAATGAATCCATAAAACTGTTTTAAAGGGCACATTTAAAAATATAAAATCCTTTGGGCTATCTTCTATGACAGAGATAAGGAGGGCAGTCTTAAGAGAGCAGAAGGTATGTGTTTCTGATGCAGGTAGAATAACAGAGCCATGGTCAATCTATGGAGGTAAGCCTGGAAACTGAAGCCATCCAGTAAAGAAGCCGGCTGGGGAAGACACCTGGCAGCGTGGTCTTTCCAAACTACATCCTCTCCCTAAATGCCCAGTTATCTATTCCCGTGACTTTATACCAAGGTTTTGTTTTGCATTGATTTGGGTTAGTTTTGAAAGACAGTCTTGATGTACATAGCTCAAGACTGCCTTGAACTTTCAATCCCTTTTCTCTCTGTCTCCCTAGTGCTGGGATTATAGGTGTAACTCACAAAACCTAGCTGACATATGGACTTTTAAAGATTTAGGGGTGGGGGGGGTGACAATGGTTCATCTATTACTCCATTACAGCCACCGTGTTTTCCAGTTTAACCTCTGTCAGTTTTAACTGTTGGTGAGAAGAGTCTTTTCCTTTTCCGAACTCCCACAAATAGGTGCTGTTACCATTTTATCTTCTCCTCGCTTACAGAACAGGCATTCCGTAGAGGTTTGTTACCATGGTGTTGATGAGTTCTTTTTGATAAGTCACTGTTTCCTAATCCAACAGTAATTTCCTAACGCAGATATGCTGGCTGTGGTTCTATCCTATTCATTCAAAGATTTCAGAATAAAACTCTGGGGATTTGGCTACACCTAAAACAAAAAAATTAATCTTATAGCTAAATATGTTCAGTCATCAAGCAGCTACTGACGCTACTTAAAATATCTGCTGATTTTGTTGTCTTGGTGCTATTGTGACCTCAAGCTGTAGCTGTAAGTCAGTTCAATGCAACAGGAGTGTTAAGAACAGCAGCACAAAAATGATGTCTTAACTGGATGGGAAAAGAAGGCACATATTTTCAAGAAGGCCTCTTTATTGTTAGGCTTTTCCCTTCAAGATGACAAGCGGCACAAGCTCATCAGAATCTTGCTTGTCCCCAAAAAGGTGAGTCATTGATGGGGGAAACCACACGGCAGCCACCCTGGGGGGGAAAGGGGGGGTCTTTTTTCATCCAAACTAAAGACAAATTATTGCATCTCTTACGACAGGAATTCTAAAATAGATGACAACTACTTGAAGGAGTTGAATGAGGACTTAAAGTTAAGGAAACAGGAACTTCTAGAGATGCTAAAACCTCTAGGAGATAAGAACACCCTCTTATTCCAGAAGTTAATGGCTAACTTGGAGGAAAAACAAAGGAGGTAAGGGTCCCTATTCTATCTCTATGGGATAGAGATAGAAAGGTTGGAGGATGTAACTGACATAGGGTTAGTTATAAGTATCACTTACTTGTTTTTCTTTTTGAATTTGGATATTCAGCTCCGGTAGAATATAAAGAATTTATCACTACAAAAGCAAGGCAAGTAGGGAGTCCTTTATTTTACTTTTTAAAATAAGTATGACTTAGTCCTCATCTCACGAAGCTACAGTTACTCTTGCTATGGTGCCCACTCAGGAAACAGGTAAAAGATTGTCATAGTATAGGTGATAGTATCCACAGCTCGGACAGAGATAGAAGGAAAGATGCCCTGGCAGTCTGGAGCCAGGGAACCACACAGCTCTGAGGTGGGCAAGGTGACTGACACCACTGCGGGGAGAGTGCCTTGATAGTCCCCAGCCAAGGAACCACATAACTCTGAGGGGAGAGGTTTCCCCAGTAGAAATGTTGCAGTTCTGAGGGAAAGGGTCGCCAGATGATCTGGAGTGTTACAGGGTAACAAACAGCTCTGCTCTACTCCAAGGAAAGGAGTTTTCATGGTGCTGTAGCTCTGAAGCGAAGATGTCTCTGGCTGAGCTGAAGTGGAGCTGAAGCTCCACTGTGCTCCACTCTGACCCAGTGCCAAAGACAGTTTCATGCAGTGAATCTCAAAGACAAGATTTATTGGGAGGGGAAACCCCAAGGCTTCCTCTCCTAGAAAGGAAGGTATCAGCTGTAGCTATGCTAAGAACTGAACAGAATGCAGCTCTTTATATACGGTTTCTTTAGGGCAGGGTGGGGTGGGGGGTGGGAGTGGGGGACAGAGCTTTCAAAGGTGGCCTAGTATTGGTGAGATTTCAAGCTCAGTAACTGGTGGAATTTCAAACTCAGGGATTGGTGGGTTTCTGGCTTACTGATCGGTGTTTTTCCCCCTACCATTTTTCACCTTAAGCTAACCACTTTTCTGCCTTTGGGGATGGAAACAGCCTGCTGTTGTAGCATTAGAGATGTCTGGAGGAACGTGGTTTAGCCATTCCCTTGCCTCGAGGGGCTGGGAACTATGTTAGGGTCATTAGAGAGGTCTGGGGGAAGCAGGCCCCTAGACCTTGAGGGTCCAGGATTTCTACAGGGGTTTACACTAGGCCCATTACTATTATGCTAATCACTGATACTTTTGCTTTTTTGTGTTGGTAGAATTTAGGATAAACACCTGCCCTCCTATACCAAGCAGAAGAGTGATGATCTTTTTGAGCCTTTGGGTTAGGGAGCAGGTCCCAAGCATCTGAGATCTGAAATCTTTGCTAGAATAGTCATTGTTCTTAGGAACCACCACGTCTGTGTTTCCATTCTAGTCATAGAAAATGTCACTTCAGTTGATCTTTCTATACTCTTATCATGAGCATTTAAGGAATTCAGACTTCGGGAGAACAAAAACCAGCAATACGTAGTCAAACATTATCTGTTCACAAACCAGCAATATAGACCTCTCTTGGGGCAAGAGAGCATGTTAGATCTGGCATTCCATGCAGATCCATGGAGGAAAAAGGACAATAACACAAACATAAGTTAATGAATGCCTTTAAATAGTATCCTTCTCATAGACTTTGATACTGATTCAGCGTTGGATACCTCTGTCAGTATCCAATGGATAGATGTGGGATGGGGAATAATTCTGGAATTAATTTGAAAAATGTCAATGTTTAAAATTCCTTCTATACAGAGACAGAAACACTCCTTCCCTCAAGTCATACACTAAAACATTCTTCTTCGAGGGTGGGAAGTACTTTCATTGGCTGTTGGAGAGCTAAGTTTTGAATACTAAAAAGCACAGAATTCATCACTGAGCACGTACCTAAAGCTAATGTCAGTCATCCTAATGACAGAGACTTTCTAAGTTCTGGAGGACTTCTATAATTCCTGAGATTCCGGCCTCCATTGAACCTCCATGGAAGAATATTTCCTGGCTGACCGCAGGTATTAATTTTACCTTTTAAAGGACATGTATATTTTATGATGTCTCTCTTTTCTTCTAGTCTGCAGATCATGAGGCAGATCATGGCAGGGAGGGGATGTGAAGAATCTCCAGTCATGGAACTTATTAAGGAAGCAGAGGAGATGAAACAGAACCTGGTGAGATGTTGTTAGTAGCTACTACAGGGCGAAGCTTCTTTGAACAGCTGTTGTCACATATGGAAATAACAAATACCCATCTCTAGCCTCTGACATTCTAAACTCATGATCTTTTGATGTAGGAAATCCAAGGTGATGCTGAGAAAGCAGGTTGGATGTTGGAAAAAATAAGGGCTAGCTAGCAAGAGTCTACTTTTTTACTTTAAAAAAAAAAAGTTTCATCTAGTGGGTAATGAATATAAATATATTAACTCTTCTAATTTCTAAAGAACTGGAAATACCTATCAAATTAAAAGAAAGTTTGTTTTGAAAGACTCTTGAATCTTTTTGAAGTCAATAATGTAAAGGATCTTTAAAAATTAGAAGTTAATGATCTAAGCCTTCAAAAAAACTATCATATGAGAAAGACCTTAAGTGTTAAGTATTTATTTCTACTGATATATCTCATAACCACTATAAATACGGCTATTGCTTGAAAAATAACTTCTTTGGCCATCATCATCATCACCAAAATCATCTTTTATGTTTCTGTATAAAATGCTAGGTCCATTATTGCCGTCCTCTGTGGTTTACTGCGCCCATGAACCCCTTTCTCGCCATTAATTAAACATGTTTTTTCTAACCTGAACAGTCAGACAAACACATCTGTTTGTTTGGTTCTTCCTCTTCTGATAGGAAAAGAAAAACAAGATGCTTCGGAAGGAAATGGAGATGCTATGGAACAAGGTGTGCCTCTAAGGATATCGCAAAAAGTATTGTCCTACAGATTAGTGCAAAGAACCTCTCCTTCCTCTGGCCCTTCATCCTCAGTTTTTCCTGTCTCTGCTTCCAGACATGCCCCATTTGCACATTCAAAGTGTTGCAGCCATCTGATGAAAACCCTTTACAGTCCACCTTATTGTCTTAATTTGTCTGTACCCACCTTTCCAGCCCCTTCTCTAAAGTGTCCTTGTCTCTTCCTTTCCTTTGTTCTTTTTCTTTCCACTTCCTTTCTTTTTCTTTCTTAATTTGGAACAGATTTTTACTGATTTTTTTTTCATACAATATACTTTGGTCATGTTTTTGCGCTCCCACAACTCCTCCCAAAACCTCAAGGCTCATGGAGCTATGCAGAAGAGGAGGCAGAAAGACTGCAAGAGCCAGAGGTGGTGGATGACTCCAGGGAAAGTGTCTTTCAGACCCAACAGGACTGATGCACAATATGAGCTCACAGAGACAGAACAGCTCCCCTTGTTCCCTATGCAACCATCCCTCCCTGTAGTTTTCCAAACATACCAAGCCTTTTCTTATTTGAAGGTCTTTGTTCTTGTTTTACTCTTTGCCTACAAAGTTATTTTCTCATGACTTACTCATTCTCACCTTTCAAGGCCTCAGTTTAACTGACACCTCTTCAGCAAAGCTCTTGTTTACTCTATGTAAAACACCTCCCCTTGCTTTCTCTTATATAACTCCATTCATAATCTCCAAAATACTGGTCAAATCAATTCATACCTTTAATTACATTACTATTTTTTACTCAATTCTTGTCTATATATGTGAACTTTTTCTACATAACCTTTATATTAGGAGAAATGGAGAAGAGCAGTATTCACAATGGCTAAGAACACAGGCTTCAGAGTCAGAAAGATCTGATTTTAAGTATAGCCCCATGTACTCCTCTAGCTGTATGACCATAAATAAGTAGCTTAACCTCTTCAAGTCTCAGTTTCATCAATGATAAAATAGAAACAAAAATAATCCCCAGTCTTGTGCAGATTAAACAAGAGGGGCTGCAATGTAGTAGTGAGAATAAGTAATGAAGTGAAAAGCTTAGCTGTCAGTGGTATGTAATATAGGTTCACTTAATAGTTATTATTATAAGGAACATTAAGGAACCATTTTGAATCCCCTGTGGTAGGTATACGATTTTCACTTTGAGCCCCGAGAAGTTGCTGACTGGCAGGAACCAAAAGCCTTGACTTCATAATTACCACTAATTTAAAGCTTTGCCAAAATGTCTTTCCACAGACATTTGAGTCAGAGGAGCTCCGTGATCAACAGAAAGCATTGCCTACAAAGTCCAAGGCAGATCTGCAAGATGGAAAGGTGAGTGGACTTAGAATGTTATGTAAGTTGATGTCATACAGTTGGAAACTATCCTTAAATGATCAGGGCTATTTGGGAGATCTGGACTTTTAGGGTATATTTGATTTCTGGTCTGTCAACATACCACATTTTCCTATCTGAAATGGTCTATTCCTTTAGCTCTTTTCTCTCCTATCAGGCTCTGAAATCCCCCTTTTCACTTAGGAAGGCAAGAGTGAGCCAAAGAAGTCAGTTGTAGAGGATATAAGGAAGGTAGTACAGAAATTCTGAGTAGTAGTGGCTTTTGGAACTGATAAATCAATCATTGATCTGCTTAAGATGTGGTATGCTCCTGAACTGATGCAAATTTTATAAGCAATTAAGTATTCTTGGTATATTTGACATTATATTTGACTTAGACTGGCATCACGAGTTTCTGCAAAATCATGTTAGCTATCTTAAAATTAGAGAATCCATACCAACAATGACAATTCCATTCACACAGAGTACTTGTTAATTCATCTTGGAAATTTATTTAGAGATATCACTTTTTCATCTCATTTTCTCAAAACAAGTTATGCACAGAAAATGAACTATCCATTCATCTCCTAGCTTTTAGAGACTGCATTACATGGGGCAGTCAATTAAGAAAACTGAAATATAAATCAACCTAATAGTGAATATGTGATACTATAATTTTGCTATAAAGTTGTTGCAGGATATTGAGAAAACTGATTTTTATCTCAATTTACTTTGTCACCCAGAAGGTCTTTCTTCCACCAGGAAAACCAACAGAGGAAAATGGAATGGGTAAAATATGAGGAACAGCCCAACATCCTTCAGGTACTAAGATTTTTCAAGACTGGCCATGGGACACATTTATTCATACAATCTGAAGGCTTTTAACTTCATATTGTTAAGGCCAATCTGTTGCAGAAGTTGATTTCCAGTTGTTTTTAAAATGGTTGCTTTGCGCATTGTGGGGGGAAAGGCTGCTAAGGCCTTGGTATTTTATATTATCTGCAGGTATTGGCTTTATGTAAAAGATGTCTGACTCCTCATGATCTGCACATGCTCACTGCTTTCTGGCAGAGCCATGAGGGGGCAGTTTTTGTATCAAGGAAACACCTGAGGAGATTGTGTCAATTAAAAACCCCTGAGATCAGATGATTGGAGCTTCACTCTCCAGAATGGCACTTGCCATGACAGGTGATTCCCTCTGCTGAGGTCTGGAAGGGTTTGCATCTATGAAAATGTCTCCTTGTCTACTTTGCTGAGCCACACAGTAGTGTGCTACTGCACCGATCCTCCCATCCTCCATTGCCTATAAAAAGAATGGAATTGTGGGAGATAGCTGAAGTCATCTATCTCTGGATTTACCTTGAATAATTTGGAATAAATACTACTTTTCATGTTTTGGGAGAAAATAACAAATACTATCTTCCTAACTCTAAAAGACAAAACATGAGAGTTCTATTTTTTAAAATCAGTGTAAAGAAACACCAGGAATATTAGGAAAGCCAACAATATCTGAATGTTTTGAAAAACACCCTCTTTCAGAATGGCTTTCATGGCAAAGTGATCGAGCTGAGAATTGAAGCATTGAGGAACTATCAGAAGGCCAATGACGTAAAATTATCACTGTACCTTCAGCACAATTTTGAGCCAAAGCAAGGAGCTTTGAATTTTCCTATGCCTCAAGGTGGGTAGAATATCATAGGTACAGGTTTGAGGTTTTGTTTTGTTTACTAGCACTGAAAGTTCCATTACTTAACAATGAGCATCACAGTGCCTGGAGCACAGCGTAAGCTAAATGTGGTGAAAATAAATTTTTTCACTGTTATTAATAGTAGTATTCAGAAGTTATTGTATTAAGGTAAGGATTCTCTGTGGAAGAAATTAAGTTTTCCTTTGTAAAGATAAAGTAATATTCCATATTCTTAGTATATGTATCTGATAACAGTTGACATTCAAAAATTTTAGTATCTTTTCTGCCTCTAAGCACTGGAATTGGTCTCATAAATCATACTGGAATAGACTGTTATTTCAGAGCTGAAAGCATAGGAGATAGACAGTTGGCAAGGGCTCTGAATTCACGAATTCAGATGTATTTCCGGGAATGTCAGTGACTTCCCCTAAAGAATTTATGGTATCATAGGAAATCATAGTATTTCATAAGAAGTGAAGAAATGGCTATGAAAGACAGGAGAATATTCTTAACTTTTTAAGGATCTAGTAATCTGAAGCCTATATTTGTTTTTTAAAAGAAACATGCAGTGAGAAATCCTACCCAAAGAATGGCAATGTTCTACCAGTATCAGTATATATGTGTTTAATTTCTTTCCAGTCTTCATACATAAGGGGCTTAAATGTTGGATAAAAATCATACACAATACATATGATTAAATAAATAGATGAGCAAGTCAAGGGAATGGGAAAATAAGTTCTGTCAGAACATGATAATGTATAACAGAAGTGTTATTTAGTTAAGGGAGGTAGATTATAAATTTGGTTTTGAATTCACCAGCAAACATGGACTTTCAGTGTTCAGGAGACGACAGCAAACCAGTTGATTAGGACAACTATAGATTTTCGTGTTACTGAGACCTAAGAGTGATTTCTCCCCCAGGCCTTCATAATGGGAACAGGATTTTACTATGAAAAGACAGTAGTCAATATTTTCAATAATATTTCCAAAACGAATCCAGAATCTAAATTCCCTAGACCGTTTGATCTCTTCCTTTAGACAATATGTTAACAAGCCATCAGAATTTTTTTTAATATGATGGAGCAACCTAGCATGATTTCATTCAGGCACGTAATACTCTTATCTTCATTAATAGGTCAAATTTGGAAAATCTGGAAAACTGAATGGACTACATGTCCTCAGGCAGAGTTCCACACATATTTTTCTTTCTATTTATATTTTGAGAAGAAGGGGGCAGCAGGAAGTCGGAAAGAAAGAACCTGGAGGCGACAAGTCATCAATATGCAAATTTTAAAAGACAAAGAAGTGGTATGAGGAAAAGATGGCTCTGCTTTAATGTCATTCAAAATTAGCCAAAGATAATCCCAAGGGATCCACAGAGTAAGGAAACGGTTCTTTAAATTCCAGATTTAAGCCGTTCCCCTATTAGTGATTCCATTCAACTTGAGTGCCTCATGCACACTTGCAGAACACTAAATCGGTTTGAACTGGGGCAGCCCACAAATCCATACTTTCCTTTCTCTTCTCTCTCACTTCTAGCAAATAAAGTGATGGGGTTCTATAGTACTCAGTCACTGCATGTTACCATAGCTACAGACATAAGTGATCTATCGACCCCATGATTTACTGACTGTATTCACTGAGCAGAGACTATATGCCTACACATATTCAAAATCTTTGGGTTTATTTGAGCCAAAATGGATCTGACGTCTAACAGTCATAGATTTAGGTTATGCTGATTTATTTATAACCTCTTAACTTAACCTTTTAACTAATAAAAAAAAAAAACAGAAGTGCTAGTTCTTATCAGGGGTATGCTGGTTAGTTTTTTGTTTTGTTTTTTTTTTGTTTTTTGTTTTTTTGTCAACTTGATACAAGATAGGGTTATCAGGGACAAGGAATCCTCAACCGAGAAAAATGTCTCCTTCAGATTGGCCTGTAGACAAGTATTTTAGGGGCATTTTCTTGGTTATTGACTGATGTGGGAGGGCCCAGTCCTCTGTGGACAGTGCTACCCCTGGGCAGGTGGTCTTGGGTTATAGAAGAAAGTGGGTTGAGCAAGCCAGTAAGCAATATTCCTCCAGGGTATTCAATTCCTGACTCCAAGTTTCTGCTTTGAGCTCCTGCCTCAACTTCCCTTCAGGATGGACTGTGATCGAGACATGTAAGACAAATAAGCCCTTTCTTCCCCAAGTTGCTTTTTGTTAGAATGGTTTTCTCACAATAGACAACAGACTAAGACAATGGGAGAATTGTTAAAATAAACATACTGAGAGATTTTTTTATCAACAGTAGGGAAGTAGTGTGGTGGTATATTGTTCCTCAACTTCCTTAGACTGTTGCTTATTCTTTACTCATTTTTAGTACTCAGATTGGCTTCGTTTTAATGCGTGCATTTCTTGAAAAAAAAAGTTGAAACAAAGCAAAGTAAAACTGGGTCTCACTCTGTAGCCCAAGGTGGCTTAGAATTTACTATGTAGCCCATGCTGACCTCAAACTTCCGGTGATCCCACTATTTCAACCTCCTAGTGTCACAGTATTAAGAGCCAGTATCACAGGCATAGGCTGCCATGCTCAGCCACAAAATCCGTATTACTAAAGGAAAAGCCAGCATAGTTTTCCCAAATAAATATAATCGTAATGAAACAAAAATTTAATTCTAGAAAGATAAGGTCAAGCCTGAGGCCTGTGTTTTATCATTATTGCAAAGTAATATTAACAAGACAGAGAATTTTAAAGAAAACCAGAATCAACTTTGAACTTTCTCCCTGGGTTCTATCAAGTCCAAAGCATTAGGAAGGAAATAACTGAGCCAGGTGTAGAAGCACTTGCTTGTAATCCCAGCATGCAGAATCTATAAGCATAAGGCACAGGAGCCACCCTGTAAGTAAGGTCACCCTGGGTTGAGAGTCTGTTTCAAAAAGTTTTTTTTTTCCTCTGAGATTTACAGGATTTAAAGACATGTTATAACACCTCTTAAATTTATTACAGGTATCACCTAAAATTATTTCACTACCAAACTTAAAGAAGTTATAATTTAATGGGAAGATTTATGGCTCTAGGGTCAGAAAGATATATGCCTTGTAACCCTTATAGGATGTGGGCAAGTGATTTGATTTCAGGTTTTCTGTATTTAATATTTACAACCATCACATTTTACACATTTAAAACTTCTCACTTGTGTAAACTCTCATAATGACTCTGTAATAGCTGAACTATAGAACGAGAAGCAAACTCAGAAAAGCCAGGCTTCTGTGTCCATAGTTAAAGTATGGGTTCTGGGATGAGCAAGAAATACAATGGCAGTTTTAAAATTTGATTTCTTATGCCTCTTCCAGTTCTTAACTACTGCTAGTATCATTCTCCCAATGATGAATCATATCCCCTAAGGCTGTTGTTCTTTCTTAGAGAATGTTTACAAATGAGCTGGGAGGCCTGTAATTATGTATTTAGTCCGGTAGGTGGCGCCAACCACATCCAAGCCAAGTCCATAACAAATGGTAATTCAGGAAATGTGAAATGCTGTAGGAGACTTTCTATTACCCTGAGGACAAAATGTGCCGCATTTATATACCAAATGAAAAAATGAAGAAAACAACCTACTGATGTTTTGTGTCATGCTATGTGGCACCAAGATGTATTACTGGCAGCCTTGATTAAATATTAAGCTCGGTGTTCTGTTGTACAAGCTTTAACTACTATTATTCCCCTCCCTGAACTAGAGTTCACCCCATTCCAAACAAAGAAACAAAAAACAAAAGCAATTGCCTACTTCCTCCATAATTCTTGTCTAACACTTTTTCTTCTTATCACAAATAAATCAGGCAATTAGGGCAATGAAATAAAAATGGGTTGGGCTAGTCCACAAGGACTATTTGAAGGTTAAGTACATAATAGCCCTCTTGGATGGTGTTCTGGTTCTTCCAGTTTCAAAAAAACTGAATTGCTTAGACCTGTCTTAGAGGAAGGGTGGCATGTTATTTTGGACACACTTCCTAGGCAAATCAAACAAATATAGCCTGTTCCATTTCGGATATTTCCAAGTAGAAGGAAGTTTTGCTCTACTGCTCTTAGCCAAGATCCCCTCCTCCCCTATTCAGTGTGCTGTCCGGCTGAATTAATGGTGCCTTCTATTCTGTTGGCAAATAGTAGAGACTTTGTTACAGTTCAAGCAATCCCTAGCTGGGGAATTCCATGAAGCCGGGGACTCAGCATTATCAGCTTCAGTCTTAGATCCAACATCACCTGATCTTCTACAAGAAAATGTTTCTGTTCACATTTGGGAAGAAGTCTCTCCCTCACCTGCCCCCACCCTAGCCCAAGAGATAGACCACAAGTATATGAGTCTGCTTCCCCAACTAGTATAAAATTCTAATTTGGCTCAGGGTTTGTGAGCAACTTGTACCATGTTAAGACTGCAGTTAAAACTGTATGTTAAGACTGCCTTTGGTAATCATCCTTAGAAACCATCCTTAGAAAGCACAGGCACTGAGCAATCTCTAAATTCAAATGAGTTTCCCATTACACCCACTGGTGTTTAAAGAGTTAAGGATTTATCTCCAGTGACAATGTAAATGTGACAAGCTATTTGATTTTGACAACCTTGCTTTTTTTTTTTTCCTCTTACATCCCAGGCTCTTAGCATTTCTTTGAGCTCTCAGAGAAGGAATAGACGGTTCTCCTTAGGAGAAGAACCTGAAGGCTGGATGTAGAAATTGTCCTACATTTGTAAATTGATATGGAAGCCCAGTGAAGTGGAAAATGAATATGCCTGAGAACTTACTTACTCACTAACCTTCTGTTCTGAAAGCAAGTTACTCCTCTCACCTTTAACCTTTAACCTTCGCTTCATTAATTCCTTGTCCCAGTGGTTAAAATTTTGGAAGGCAGAAGCTGAAACCACAACTGGTACAAATCTGGATCTTTCACAAAAAGTATTGTTCTTAAATATTCTGTAAGCTTTGAGGCAACCTGAACCTTTTAAATATTAAAGTTACGCTTGTGGTATTAACAGGTGATGAAACTAATTTGTAATTTGTTTTTCATAAAATCTTACAGAAGTTCAGACAGGAATAATGAAGTCAGTTTTTTTTTTCTAAACACAAATTTAGTATAAAATTTAAAAACTAACTGCACCCTTATCAGGACAATTTTAATGGTGGCTTTTCACACAACCTGTTCACACCAAGTGCTCAGGGGACGAGCAGGATGTCTGGAATGGGGTTTTCATAATGTTTTAAAAGACACATTTGAATTTCAGCTGAGCAATAATCATTATCAGTGTCTCAAATTTTTCATGGAACGTGTAGTAAAAATTACTGGTGTGTACTGTAACTCAAATTTAACAGGTTCCCTTAGTTTAGACCTAACCTAGACACGCTTTATATGAAGCGCTCCACAATTCTTCCTTTCTTGAGTCCAGTTTCAGTCTGTATCTGTTAGTCTTTCTGCCTCTTCTGTTTCTGAACCCCCACCTTTATCTCTGTCTGTTCTTTACTACATGACTGTTTGGTGGGGTGTACGTCTGGTTTACCCCGTAGTGTGTATATATGCTCGGCATATCATCTCACTTCTTCCAAATGTTAGAGGTTCGTTTCCGTGCACTCTCAAAGCTTTTGCTTACACATAATTCCCAGACGAGTTTTCCCACTATAGACCATAAGCTTTCAATAAGGGAGAAAGCCTACCACTCCAACTTTAAAATATTCCGTTATTTTCTAAAACATCAATTTAAAAACTCCTATCAATGCTATTATCAGTCCTACAGTTATATAATTAAACAATGCCGTGATGGGTGTGAATAGCCCTCATTTTCTAAATGTTTTCCATCAGGTAAAATGGGTACTACAACTATGGAGGGAGCAACAACCGACACAAGTGAACCCAATATGGTGAGAACAACTTTCCTTTTAAAAAACATTTTAAGAGGCTTGGATAATGGGTACAGATGTTTGCAGTACATTTCTTTTTCTCTTTATTTTTTTGTTTATACATTTGTTGATCTACTTTTGTTGTGTTGGAGATCCAACCCATGGCCTTATGCATGGCAGCAAGAGCTCTATCGTGAGCAACAACTCCAGCCCTGCAATGCATTTGATATGAGTTCTAATTTATTATTGTTCAAATTTGCAAAACATTCATTCTAGCTTTTCTCCTCTTCTTGTTCTTCTCCTTCTATTTTAAAGAGACTCCCACAATCAAAGGACTACACAGAACAACAAGATGGAAGTAGAGAAAGTCAGTTTAATGATGCAGGAGAGAGACTCCTGTTTCTGAGGTCAATGACAGATGAAGCTCTGAAGGATTAGAAGGCTTTCGTTCTATTTACTTTGGACAGCTTTAAAGACTAGGTGCAGCCATTTCTGTTCATTAAAATCTCTCAAACCTTTGTTTTAGTTCTGTTTTCCCACTCTACTATCAATATTTGGGGAGAAATGTTGCACATTTGGACCTAAGCATGTTGGGAATTAAGTCATTTATGGGTTGTACCCTCTGATATGTGGGTAAATTCTGGATGAAATAACTGGATTCAAATCACATTGTTTATAGTTAATTCATAGAAAGACATTTTCTAGGTCTTTAGTATTTAATTCTTGGCTGGATATTGCTGGCAAATAAGCATTAGGTGAAAAATAAAGAAAACCGTGTTCCCTGGATGGCACTCGCTCCCTCACGTCATATGGTTTTGTGTGTTGTTTCCTATCTATACTCTCCAGTATTCTTTTTTTTAGTTTAGTCCTCCTTTCCTGAGTTACCATATTTCATTAATTGGCTTTCCTGCTTCCAGGCTCTCTAATCCATCTTTCACAGTACCACTGAAGCTTTTTTTTTTCTTTTCTAAAAGAGAAATGGTATCACGTCACTCCTCACCACTTTTATTACGAAGTCTAAATTTCTTCACAATCATAGTTTATCTGCCTCCTGCCTAGCTCCCAGTCTCATCTTTCACTCTTTTCCTTTCCCTCACAATCCCATAGTAAGCTCTGTAGAACTATTTCCAGGCTCCGGGATGGACTGCAAGTTCTAGGTACAAAGCTGAAAGATTCTTTCCTCCTCGTCTGCTTGACAACCACCCATTTTCCTTTGATCTCTGTGTGAGTGTGCACATGCATGTGCCCACATGTGCAGTGGTGTACACGCCAAGGTCAGAGGTCAACCTTCCATCTTGTTTGAGACGGGGTGTGTTATTCATCATGCTACAGAGATCAGGCTAATTGGCCTGAGAGCTTTTGGGCAATTCTTCTGTCTCCATTTCCAACCTTGCCGTAGGAGTGCCAGGAATATTAATATACACTACGACATCTGTCTTTTCATGGGTTCTGGGAATCTGAACACTGGTCCTTATGCTTGTACAAGTGTTTTTATCCATGGAGCCATCTCTCATCCTTTTTTTCCCTTTCCTTTCCTTTTTTTTTTTTTTTTTTTTTTGAGACAAGGTCTTCACTATGTAGCCCTGGCTATCCTGGAACTCACACTATCAGGCTATTCACAAACTCACAATGATCTATCTGTCTCAGCCTCCTGAATGCTAGGATTAAAGTTGTGAACTACTATGCCCCACTCCTATTTTCTTGAGAACTAAGTTTGATATCTTTATTCTATCTTAGTGATTCTCAATCCTCACTGTGTAGACTCTGAAAAATAGCATATCAGTAGGTCACTCCCCAGGTGATTTAAATTAAGATCTTTGAAGATAAGGCAAAAACATATGTGATTTTTAATCATAATCATCAGAAAGTCTAATGTTCATTCAGTTTAGTTAGTTTGTTTGTTTGAGACAGGGTTTCTCTGTGTAGTCCTGGCTGTCCTGGAACTCATTCTGCACACTAGGGTGGCCTGGCCCCAAACTCAACAGATCTGCTAGCCTCTGCCCCTCAAGTGCTGGGATTAAATGCATGCACCACCATACCAGCCTAGGTTTGAGAATTTTTGCTCTTAACTCAGATATTATAGCTCTTAATGAACTATGTTACAATTACCCATTTACCCAGCTATCTCTATCACCAGATAATCAACTCTTTGAGACACAGAACTGTGTCTTGTTCTTCTTTTCATTTAACTAGCTTACACAGTCCCTAGGATTTAACAGAAGCTTAATGATACCATACAAGGATTTGTTATAGCTAAAATATGATATGGTCCCCAAAGCTTATGTGTCAAATGCTTGGACCATAGCTGGTAGTGTTATTTTGGGAGCTGTGAAAACTGTAGTCAACAGAGATCTAAAGAGTAGGCCCCATGGTACATGCCTTTGAAGCGCTCTCTTTCTGCTTTTTGTCTTGTCATTCTATATACTTCTGCTGTCATATTTTTCCCAAATGCATGAGGCTAAGTGACCATGGATTGAACCCTCTGAAACAGTGAGCCAGAAGAACTCTTTTTCCTTTAAGTTGTTTCCTCAGGTATTTTGATTATAATTAAACAGAAGTAATAAAAAAAAATGTTGAACTTTTCTAGTAATGAGCAAAGTTACTCTAGTAATGATCAATGTAATGAGCCAATTAATTAACATTTTTTTTCTCCTAGGGAAAATTAAGTCCTTAAATTGCACTTTATTTTTGAAAATGATTTTTAAATTATTTTAATTATGAATCCCATGTGTGGGAGTATATGAACATGAGTGCAGGTGCTGGTGTTCGCAGAGGACAGAGACATTAGATTCCTATGAGTTGCAGTTACAGGCGATTATGAACCATCTGATGCAGGTGCTGGGAACTGAGCTTAGGTTTCCTCTGGAAGAATAGTATATATACTCAGTATCTCTCTCCACCCTCTTATAAAATATTACAGGCAACTAATGACTGTCGGGATTAAGGAGAATTAATTCCTCCCAGGGATGAGCCTCTTTATTGGGTGCCCAATGCAGAGAGAGTGGTCAGCCCTGAAACTACATATATACCACCAACAAAAACAGACTCAGCAGGTATATTTAATTTGTGCATATACATACACACATATATATTTAACAATAATAATAATAAAAGAAAAAGAGACTTAGCAACTTGAGAGTGGGGGAGACACGGGAAGGGTTGGATGGAGGGTTCCTATGTCAACTAGAAACATATTAAGATGAATGTTTATGATAAAAAATTTTAAATATTAGTACATATTATTTGCATGAAGTGATGTGTTTTCATCATGACATTTTCATACATCTATTCAAAGTATGTTGGACATATTAACCCACTCAACACAAAAAAACTTGTCCTTTAGTGTATAGTTTATTTCACTTAAAACTGATCTACATTTGTTATTCAATATCTATTTTCCTGCAAATGACATGATTTAATTTTTTATGGCTCAATAATCCACATATATACACATTTTTCTTTCCCATTTATCCATCAATGGATGCCTAGGCTGATTCTATAACTTGGCTATTGTAAGCAATGTTGTGATAGACATGAATACACAGGTGTCTCTATTATATCTGAGTCCTTTGCATATACTCGGTAGTAGTATAACAGGATCAAGTGGTAGTTCTGCTCTTAGTTTTAAAATGCATTGTTTTGTGTGTATGTGCATAATGTGTGTGTGTGTGTGTGTGTGTGCACACATGTGTCTAGAGCATGTGTATCATGACACAAGCATGATGGTCAGAGGAAAACTTTGTAGAACATGGGTCTCACCTTACACCTTTAACTCTGGTCACCAAACAAATGACAAGTGCTTTTACTTGCTGAATCATCTTGCTTGACTTTACTACGTATGCTTTTTTTTTTTGGAGGAATTTCAACGTTGATTTCCATAGTGGCTGACAAATTTCCTTCCCCACCAACAGTGTATAAAGGTTAGTTACCCCCCTACATTCTCCACAGGATTTGTTGTTTGTTTCTTAATAATAATCATTCTGCCTGTGGTGAGATGAAATCTCAGTGTAGTTTTAATCTGATTTCTTTTACAGTTAAGGAATTCAGGTGTTTTTCCTTCCATATATGTACTGGCTACTTGCACTTCTTTTGAATACTATTTTTTAAATTCACTTGCTCATGTACTCATAGAATTATTTTTAAAATTTTAAATTTGTTTTAGTTCTTAACTTTTTGAATTCTTTATATATTCTGAATATTGGCATCTTCTCAAATACCATCAAAAGTCCAGTGCAATTCTTCACAGAACTAGAAAAAAAATAATCATGAAATTCAAGTGCAAGCACAAAAGATTGAATAGCCAAAGCAATTCTGAGCAATGGGAGTTAATGCTGCAAGTAACATGATATCTGATTTAGGAAGTCAAAGTAACAAAACCAATACGTGTGTGCCATCACAGAAACAGTCACATAGACCATAGCTCATAGACCATAGGTCAGAGGACTCAGAAACAAGCCCAGATACCTACAGCCACCTGATTCTTGACTAAAGTACCCAAAGCATATACTAGATAGAAGATACCTCCTTCACAAATGGGGCTATGAAGACTAGATATTCCACGTGTAGAAGATTGAAACTAGACCCCTTTATCTACATTCTCTGTTTAAAAAAAAAAAGAAACAATTCAAAATAGATAATGGATCAAAGCCCTTAATGTAAGATGAAAGATCTCAACGTGCTAGAGGAAATCATATGGAAAACGCACCTCAGGATAAAGACACAGGCAATTGTTTTTGGAATAGGATTTCAATAACTCAGGACAAAATAGCGAGAATTGAAAAATGACATTGAATCAAATCAGAAGGCATCTGTATAGCAAAGGAAACAATTACCAGAGTAAAGGAGACAGTCTGCAGATGGGAAAAAAAAGTAGATTTTCTTAAAAACATTTTCGTATGTGTAGTGTGCTGTGGAGGTCAGTTGTAGTTCTCTCCTCCTACCACATGTGTCCTGGGGACCAAACTCCAGTTGTCCAGTTTGGGAGCAAGTGCCCAGTCATCTCACTGACCCCTGGGAGATATTTTTAAATGTACTTTTCAACTGACAACCTGAGTTTGATCCCACAGTGAACGACCCCCAAAAGTTGCCCTCTGACCTCTACATGCGTGCTGTGGTGTGTGTATGAACCTCCTCATCCCTGTGTGTCTCTGTGTGTATGTGCGTGCGCATGCGTGAGTGTGCTCACATGTGTGCATACAAACGCACACGTGCACATGCTCAAGGAAATAATATTAAGTAAAAAATTTTAAAGACATAAAATGGTTGGTGGATAATGGATAAACTAATGGATAAAAACACAGGAGGCCACAATATGTTGCCGACAATGAATCGACTTTACCTGTAAAGACACATGGTCTGAAAGTGGTAAAACAGAAAATATTCCATGTAAATATAAAGAGTAAAAATAGTATACTTATATCAGATATAACAGGCTTTACGTAAAATGTTATGAAAAAGACAACCATTGTATAACAATAAAAGGATCCATTCAATGAGGGTCATAGACACAAATAACAATGGAGCACATCAATATATAAAGCATTGATTAATTAACAGATTTCAACATTCTACTCACAGTGGAGGGTGGATTATTCAGACAGAAAATAAACTTTGGCTTTAACTACATTTTAAACCAAACGAACCTAAGAGATATTTAAAATATTCCACTCTACAGCTATTGTGCACACATTTTTTTTTTCCTCAGTGCAAGTCTTCTGATTAGGTCATATGTTAGTCTATAAAAAAAAGCCTTGACATATTTTAGATACCAGAATCATTTCAGGATCACAATTATGCAACCTAATATTGAACTGTAGGAACGAGAAAACAACTCAAACTTAGGAAAAGAAAAACCAATCACAGCAAGAAATAAAAGACAAAGCATATAAAGTATTAATGAAGCAAAGAGCTGTTGTTTGAAAAGATAAAAACTAAGAAATCTTTAGACTAAGTAAAAAAAACAGTCAAAATCAAATTTAAAGGGATACATGATAACTGAGGCCACAAAAGAACAGTTATGTGCTAAGAAGATTGACTAATATGAATTAGTGAATAGATTTCTGTATATGTACAACATGCCAAAATTAATTACTGAGAAAAAGGAAAATCTGAACCAAAAAAACTAAAGCTTGATTGATAAAATACCTGGGGAAAAAAGTAGCCCTAGGACTTAATGGCTTCATGATGAATTCTACAATGATTTTAAAATGATTAATACTTCTCAAACTACTTAAGAAAATTGAAAACCAGGGAAATGAATCTATGAGACCAGCATTCCCCTCATACCAAAGCCTAACAAGGACATAAGCAACAGCAAGACAAAAACAGTACAGGTACCTTGGATAGAAATATTTGCAAAAATCCTCATCAGTAGCAAACTGAGTGACATAACACATTAAAAGCACACTCACTGTAATCAAGTGATGCTCATCTCAGGGATGCAAAGACGGTTCAATCTATGTAAAACAATAATATACAATATAGTAATACAAGACAAAAACAAGAGGCAGGGAAAGTAGTTGACAAAGTTCAACATTCCTTCAAATTAAAATTCTAAAAAAAAATATGTCTAGAAGATACACATTTCAAGTTAATAGAGTCAAAGTATAATAAATCCACAGGTAACATCACATTAAACGAAAAAAAAAAAATAGAAAGCTTTTCTAAGATCTGGAATAAGCTACGGATGCTCTTTTCCATTACATCTATTCACCATAATACTGAAAGTTTTAACTGGAGCAATTAGTTAAGAAAAAGAACTAAAGAATATTCAAAGTGCAAAGGAATCAGTCCAGCTTTCTGTGTTAGCAAATGGTACGCTTTCACCTGTAGAAAACTATGAAACACATCCCCCCACATTGGTTAGAACTAACTAAGTGAAGTCATGGGATACAAATCAACATACAAAAATCAATAGTTTTCTCATTCTTTTAAAAAAATGTACTTCTTTACTTTTTTTACTTTTCCAGTGTTGGTGCCCAAACCCAGATATTTGCCTATAGTAGGCAAAAACTTTTATCTCTGATATAGTATATACATTATGATATATATAATTGTTGTCTCCAACTCATAGTAAAATATATACAATTTTCACCATTTTATCCATTAAAAAGTACACAGTATAGTGTTTTTATATACTAAGAAAGAACTATCTGAAAAGGAAATTAAGAAAACAATTCTGGGACTGGAGAGTTGGCCCTGTGGTTAAGATTACTTGCTGATCTTGTAGAGGACCCAGGTTTGGTTTCCAGCACTCACATCGGACAACTCAAAATGACTTGTAATTCAAGTTCCATGAGAATCGTCTGGCCTTTGACTGGACTGTACAATGTGGTATAAATATGGACAAACAGGCCCACACATATGTATATAAATAAGAAATAAATATTTTAAAATGCTAAAAAGGAAACAATATCACTTATAAATAGACACAAAACACACAGGAATAAATATAACCAAGCAGATGAAGATTCTTACAATGACTGATAAGTATAAAATGATGATTAATTATTGGAACTAACGATAACTCAAATAAATGGGAAGATACTCTTTCTTTATAGTTGGAAGAATTAAAACATTGTTAAAATATCCATATTACTCAAAGAGATCTAAGAATTAAATGTTATCAAAGTATCAATGATAATTATTTTTCACATTAATAGAAAAAACAAAAAAGCTAAAATTTGGAGTCATAAAAGACCCCAAATCACCAAAGCCCCAAAAGAATAAAGCTGAAGATATCACACTGTATGACTTCAAAATACTAAAAATCTATAGTACTAAAACAGCATGATACTGACATATAAACAGCTAAATAGGTTAGTAGAACAGAATAGAGAGCCTAGAAAGAAATCTATGCATCTATAGCAACCTGACTTTTGACAACATTGTTAAGGCATATGCTGGAGGAAAGAAGAGTCTCTTCAGTAATTGATGTTGGGGGACTGGTGACGGCTCAGTGGGTAGAAGTGTCCCGAGTGTGATCCCTCGGACCAATCAGTGAAAGGAGAACAAAATTCCTGACATTGTCCTCTGATCTCCACACACATTCTGTAGCATGTGCGGGCGCACACACACGCACACACACACACAGTAATGAAAGATTAATGCAAATAAATGAAACTCGATCAGTATTTGAAAAAAAAATTATTAGAAAAAAAAAGACGTATGGCCTATGTAACAACTTACAGGAGAAAGGATAGAAGAAATAATTTGCAACACTATACTAGGCAAGGACTTTTGGATACTAGCTCAAATACACAGGCAATAAAACAAAAATTTAAAAGACAATGTGGAGGTTTGAATGAAAATTGCCCCCATAGGATCATAGGGAATGGCACTGTTAGGAGGTGTGGCTTTGTCAGGGTTAGCATGGCTTTGTTGGAGTGTGTCACTGGGGGTGGGCTTTGAGGTTTCAGAAGCTCAAGTCAGGAAGAGAGAATCACTCTCTCTTCCTGATGCCTGTGGATCAGAATGTAGAACTCTTAGCTCCCTCTCCAGCACCATGCAGGCCACCATGCTTCCCACCATGATGACAATGGACGTTAAACCTCTGAACTATAAGCCAGCCCCAATTAAATGATTTTCTTTCTAAGAGTTACCGTGGTCATAAAATCTCTTCACAGAAATAAAAACCCAAACTAACAACCCAGACTGACAAATAAACAGCACAGCAAAGGAAATAACAGAGGAGAAGAAAAAAATTATAGAATGGGAGAAATATGTGGACTATACCTCTGACAAGAGATTAAGTATCCAGAATATATAAAAAACTCTAGTCAAGAGGAAAAGCCAAGTAACATTAGAAACATGGCAAAAGACTTGATTAGATATTCAAAAGAATATATGAAAATGGACAACACATGCATATAGTAAGGCAGAGAAGTGAAAAATAAAACCATAATAAGATGTATTTCATCCAAATAGACTGGCAGTTATCAAAAAGACAAAAGACAAGCGCTGGCAGACATATGAAGAGAAGGGAACTCAGTATCGGCAGGAATGTAAATTATGCTGAAGATACTGTGGGATTCCTCGAATAAGGAAGAGTAGAGCTGTTGAGATGACTCGGCAGGTGAGAGTACTTGCAGCCAAGACTGATGACTTGAGTTTGATCTCCGGAATACACAAGGTCGAGGAAGATAATTCCCACAAGTTGTTCTTCCAGCCGCCCAGCGCCCCTCCCCCACAGACACACACACACACACACACACACACACACACACAGACAGACAGACACAGAGACAGACGGAGAGAGGAGGGAGGGGATAGAGAATAAATGTTAAAAAACAACAACAAAGCTGGAAGATTTAAAACAAGAGGACATATAATTAGTAATTGGTATGTTGATGAGGCATCTGCCCTCCTATGTTTACTGCACAGCTAGTCACAATAGACAAGACAGAGAATCAAGCTAGGTGTCCAACAGATGAATGAATGAAGAAAACATGAAATGCATATGCAATAAAATATTTAGTGGTAAAAAGAAAACCCTGCATGTGAGTTAACATGACGAACCTGGACGGTACTAAGTGAAATGAAATGTTAGACATAGAAAGACAAATTCCACATGATCTCACTCATATGTGGAATCTAAAAATGTTTTCATATAAGTCAGAACAACGGTTACCACAGACTGGCAAGAGGAAATGGAGGAACTGAGGAGAGAGAATAAACATGCAAAGTTATCTTGGATAGGAGGAAAAAGGTTTGCCATTTAACTGTACATACAGTGACTATAGCTAACAATAATGTGTATCTGAAATACTTGGAGAAGTAGAGTTAGAATGCTCTTAGCATAAAAAATGGTAAATGTTTGAAGTGACAGATGTTAATTATGCTAACATTATCACTTCACAATTATATAATAGCAGTCTATATACCCAGTAATTCAGTTTTTTTAAAAAAATCAACATAAAATTAGTTTAAAAAAATCTTTTTAAAAAATGTTTCTTCTCTCATATAATACATTCCAACACCCTTCCTCCCTCCCTTCACTCCTCCCAGCCCCCTCCATCTTCCCTATCCTTAGATCTACACTCCCCCCCCTCCATTCTTCCACTCCCACCCTCTTCTCTAAGAAAGAGCAGTCTTCCCAGGGTTACTGCTCAAACATTGCAGAAAGAAGATGGAACAGGGTCAGGCACAATTCCCTACTTCAAGGTTGGACTAGGCAATCCAGTAGGGAACAAGGTACTCAGGGGCGGGCAATTAAGTACAGGCACACACGCCCTGTTCCAATCTGTATGAGTTCTGCAAGAGCACCAGGCCAGCAACCTCCAGACATATTTGAGGACCCAGCGGGATCCATGTCTGCTGCTTCAGGCACCGTGAGCCCCTCCGAGTACTGGTCAGCTGACTCCATAAGGTTTGTTCTCCTGGTATCCTAACAAAACTATATTTTTTAAACAAAACTTTCACTTCTCTTTCCTAGCAATACTTCCTTCTTTTGAAAAGTAATACCACCCTATAGGTTTTTGTTGCTTTTTAATATTAAGGAGAAAATTCGATACTTTCTTTACAAGTCAGAAACTTTTAGTTGCTTTTGTCTCTGGCTTTCCTTATATCAAATAAGCAACCGTATAAATAATTCATGGGCTTTCTAGATTTCTTGTAAATTTTCAGTCCAGACCTAAGAACTTCTCTTCCTTCTGACTAGCAATAAGAGATTTTGTGGGTGGGAGTATGTATTGGGACCCCCAGAAAAGAATGAACTCTCTCATACAGTAGAGAAAGTTTGGGGGTGGGGGTAATGATTGATCTTGCTGTCAGGCTGATGAAAGAATCACCATGGAAACAAAGGCCTGGGAAGGTCTTTGAGGAACTCTTTATATTAGGATACTTGAGTAGGGAAGACCCATTGTAACTTGGTCATGCCCTGGGTTAGGGTCCTGGACCGAAAAAGGAGAAAGCTAGCTGAGTACCACCATTTATCACCATTTCCTGACTGAACACGCAATGTAACCTGCTGCCATACGCTCCCGACACTATTACTTCCTTACCATGATGGACTACTACCCACAAACATGAGCACAAATAAACACATTTGTAAGTTGCTTTTGCCTCTTCCTTTGTTTCTGCAATGAGAAAAGTAGAGCTAACTTAGAGCATCTGGAAGAAGAGTTCAAGTAAATGCTAAGTTATCAAGGAACTAGCTTTACATAAGGTACCTAGGTCCATTCTCTTTCAATTCAGCCCATTTGGTAAAGGTCAGTTAGTTGATCCCCATCTTTCGGGCAAGTATGTAAAAGAGGAAAAGAAATGTCTTCCCTTGTCTTTGGAGGATGTGTAGTTCTACTGACAATTTGATTTTGGGTTTCTAGCCTCCAGAACAATGAGATAAAAATTAGTTGTTGTAGACCATAATTTATGGTAATTGGGGATGGTAAGCCTAGGATAGTGATTCAATGCCTAATTCAGCCAATCTGAAGTTCATCTTGATGATGACGACTTAGCTTTCTTTGAGGAAAATACTGGCTAACATCAAAGCTTCACTTTGTACCCAACTTATTTTTTTTTTGTAGCAAAATATATACATTTCCCACCATTTTATCCACTATAAAGTACACAATTCAGTGGTATTAAATATATTTGAAAGATTGATTGCACACATTTTTAATAGTCAGTTTTAGTTCTGGGCATTAGCCAGTCAGGAAAGACAAGAGTGAAGTAAGCCTTATAGAAAGTATAATCTATTCTCAAAGTAATTTTTTATAGTATCTAGGGATGAGTATTTTCTGACCCTAGCAAAGTCTATTAAGATTTTTACCTTACTTATATTGAAATATTGATAAACTACAGGAAAAGTAGGGGTTAATAAAGTATAAATACATTACTACAGAAAAACTCAAATTTGGTTCCTACTGATAAATACAATTGTTCACTTTCACAATGAAACTGTTATGTCTACCTTTTAATATTGTCTTAGATGGTAAACTCTTATTTTTAATTATTTAATCTGTACAATCACAATGAATTCCTGGCCAACTCCATTCCTTACAAATGAACTTTTTTTTTCCCCTTAAATTCAACTTCTCCTTGGCCCTGTGTTTCCTGAGACAAATTGTTAATATTTGAAACTGCTGCTTTTCTTCTACCATTCAGAGAAGTTCCTTGGTCCTTGATTTTAGAATGAATCTTGAGATGCTTCTATACTGCAATGGTAGTCAAAGTCTATATATTGCAATATAGCAACTCCACTTATCATTCTAAGAGTCCCAACTATACTTAGAATTTCAGTTCCAAATCCTTCACACAGTATTTCCTTCTTAGTTCTTACTGCACATCTTAGTATCCTCAGAGACCTTTTACCTTTTCACTGCTGGAAGCACTTTACAGCTTCCTTTTGGCATATACCTGAATTACTACCATTACACACGTGCTGGAACAGCTTGTTCTGATGACAAAGATGAACGTTAAGTGACTAAGGGTTAGGCTGCTTAGTTAATTGGACGGGGGATGATTCACACTATAGGCAGGACCAAACGGAATTACATGTGACTGCATTACACTAAGAATGGTGTGCATTTTAAAACTCGGGAATGATTTACTTTGGGGAATTTTGTTTCTTTAATCACTTTTCTTTATCCTTTAGAATATCATATGTGTATTCAACGAAATATGATCACATATACCCTCTAACTTCAGGAATTTTTTATTTAACACTTCTGGACCCTAGACATGCAGAGAATTGAAACCACAGAAACAAGAATTGTGGGAACTGGGGACAGTAAAGTTTTTCCTGTGTAAATAAATTCTAATTGTTAAAGTTTATGGAGTTTGGGACGCATTGGACAAAATAAGTGGAAGATGAGCATCTACTACAATTGTCTAATTTTATTATTTTTTCAGTGATTTTACATTTAGTATTTCAGTAATAAATAACTTATTATTTATTAATAATAAGTAATAAAATAATTCGGTAATTTTAGTAAATAAAATTTAGTAAATATTTAGTAAATTTAAGTAAAATATAACAAAGCTCAATGTAGTCTGAAAGCTTACTTCATATTCACCTTACTCGGTTCCATTTTAATGAACTGCATTAGAGACATAGCGCAGTGGTAGTGCTCACTTAGTGTGTGTGAGGCCCCGAGTTCAAACCACAGCACAGATAAGAAATCAATGTAATTCACAATTACTAATACAGATGCAGAAAGTCCCTTGTTCTGTTATTGATTTGCGAGACAAAAGCGCAAGCTGTTTTTCAGCGAATAACCGGTAAAATATTCTAAGTTGGAGGGGGTGGCTATTTAGTCTGTTACCTTCGTTAAGGTTCGACACAACCAGTTAGTGCGCCGGTTTAGAAGTTGCTTCTAAATGTTAAGAGAAGTTTCAAATGACATAGAATTTTCATGTACCAGAGAATAAAATAGGCTTGAAAGATTATGGTGTAATCAACTACTTTATTTCATCTTTAGTCTGAGATAAATGATTCATTTGGGCATACTTTCTCATCTAGCTCCCTCTTTTGAAACCAGTTAGGACTTCTTTTCCACCAGGATCTTTAGTAATAATTATGGGAGGTGAGGTCATGATCTGGCTTAAAAATTTAATCCACTGTCAGAAATACTAGCTGTACATATCTTCAAAAACCTCATTTTATCCTTCCTCAATTCCATCCATCACTTCTTGAGTACTCTGTTATTTAAAGACACAATGTGAATCTTCAGTGAATAGGAACGATAACATGTTCCACCCAGAACAATACAAAGCCCATATAACCATCAAACCAAGTCGAGATTTTGTGTCCAAGTTCAGATTAGTAAACACTTTTGATGTTTTTTTTTTATGCTTTTAGGTTTTACTACTGCTGAGCAAATGAGAAAACACATACACACACTTAAAAAAAAATTAGCGAGCCAGTAAAGGGTGATTAGCAAACCTAAAATAGTTAGAAGTGATTAATAACATTTTATGGAAAAGGACATTGAACTAAACGACCACATTTTCATGGTAATCTCATATTCCACAAATACGGAAATGAAAACTCAATGCCATGGCAACTGACTGTGGTTCAAAATGTGCGACACACGTCCTTCTTTTAAGTAGACGGATGCATTTCACCCCAAAGCATGGGTCGGGACTCGGAAGCTTAGTCCTGTGGCGAGGGGGCTGCAGAGAGAAGCCTGCGGTCTGCACTCCACACGCCCGGTCCTAGACGCCGAGGCTTCGTCTGCCGGGTCCGGAAGGCGGTCTCCGAGGGGCTGGAGCGGGAGAGTCGACTGCGGGTCCCAGCTGAGGCGGCCCGGGATAGCCCGTCTCGGGGTACCCTCGTCACTGTGGCCACCGTTCTGCCACCCACGCGGCTCCCCGAGCCACCCCTCGGTGCTCCCGCGCCTTCAAAGGAGCTGAGCCCACCTCGCTACGGCACCAGGTCCAGAGTGGCTCCGCTGCCCGCAGAGCCGGCCTGAGGCGGCCGGTAAACTGACAAGGCTGCAGGCTCGGCGGGGGATTGCTTCTGTCTGGGGCCCGCCGCGGCAGCGTTCGTGCCTCGCGCGCACCCGCGCCCGCACCGCGTTCGCCTAGCCAATCCCGCGCTACTCGCGCGCCGCGGAGCGTTCCCCAGTCCCGCTCTGGCTGGGCCGGCTCCTTCCCGCTCCCGGCACTCCGCAGCCGAGCTCGCCGCGAGTTGCACGCCTCGGGGTGTAGCTCCGCCCCTGTCCCCGAGGCCGCCCCCGCAACCTCCAGAGCGTGTGCTTCCTTCTCCCCTCAGTCTCCTGCCTTCCCGGCGTCTCGGGTCTCACTCCGCAGAGCCTCTGGGTCCCGCCGGCCTTGCCCCGCCGCCTCCGCGCGCTCTCTCCTCAGCGGGGCCGCCGCGGCTCCCTCCCCGAGGCTCGCGTCCTCCGGGCCGGACTCGCGGTCGCGCGGCCCGACTCCGCCCCCTCCGCGGCCCCGCGCACTCCCGGCGCGGCCGCCCCCCCCCCCCCCCCCCACGCAGGCCACCGGGCGCTCGGCCCCCTCCTTCCCGCTCGCCTCGCGCTCCCCGGGCGCCCTCGCTCTCGCGCTCTCCAAGGCAAGCGCGCTCCCGGCCCGCGCGCTCCGGGCTCCGGCTTCTCCCGGCTCCTGTCAGTGTGGTGACTGCGCTGGGAAACATGGCGACCGAGGGAATGATCCTCACAAACCACGACCATCAAATCCGCGTCGGAGTCCTCACAGGTAACCGGGGGAGGAGGTCCGGGGGCTGCAGCAGCCGCCGTCCCCGACTTGCCGGAGGTTTCTCGCCCGTGGCGGTCCTTCTCTGCGGCCTCGGGAAGAGGGCTGGCTGAGCAGGGGGACCGGGGGGGTGTATTTTACAACCGCCGAGAGCTGCTGGGGATTCGGGTGTTCCTGTGTGCTCCCCCCGGGAGCCGGGGCAGGCCCCGTGGGGTGACGGGCCGCAGCGCCCTCGCATCAAAGTCTCTGGCCCCCGGGGACCGAGGGGCCGGTGTGGCGGGCGCTGCGGGGCTCCGCGCTGCTGGTGCGGGCGGCGGGATCCCGGCTCCGCAGTCTCGAGCACGCTGCTCGGGGTTGGCCGGGCGCCTCCTCCACTAAAGCTCTTCCGAGAGGGGGGAATCCCATCTCCACCCCCTTTGCTCCCCTCCCCCCACCCGGCGGCCCTATGGCATCTGCCTGACACGACTCGGGGTTCGGCATGCAAAACTCTGCTCCGCCTCTGCTGCCCCTCAGCAGCCGATGGGACACCCCTCGCCTCCCCCGGGAGCCGGGTGACAGGCTCCAGTCCGGACCCCGGAAAGTGCCTTCCTGCTGCTTTTCCTAGCAGTGGGCCCTCCCTTTCTGTCTGCTTCTTCTCCTTAGCGAGGATGGGCTGCTTCCCGTGGTTGGGAAATCCAGCCCTTTTTGACTTGAGAAGGAAGGATTCCCCCGGTCCGGTTCCTTTCTCCCCCTCCCTTTTGGGAACCCCCCATCCCCACGCCCCGGTAGATGGTCCCGAGGCTGGTGAGGAGCGCACTTTTCCCGGGTCGCGTTTCCCTCCCTCGCGGAAGTCGTGTGTGCTCTGCATGTCTGATTCCATTGCGTTGTATTTGGGTGATATCTCTGAGTTTGGAGATAGGCAGTCGCTGCAGGGCACGACTTCCAAGATGAACAGCAAGCCTATTTGTAGGGGTTTCGGCTGTGGTTCTGTAGTTGGCATGGTTTAAATGTAATTGAGTGGAGAAGCGGGGGTTAAGGAATTATATTTGGAATCTGAGGCTTAGTTTGGAGTAAAGGAAATGCAAGACTTAAGTGATGTGATTTTGGAAAAAGAAACAATGTAGATGGGAATCCTAGTGTCTTCCCTACTTCATTTTAAATTTTTTCTTCTTGTCGAATTCTGACAGGTTGAGATGATGCTCGGGAAGGAACTAAATTGAATGAAACTTGCTTTTATTATTAGGTAGAAACAAATCTTTGATTCTGCCGGTAGATTCCGACTACAGTGCTTAATTTAGCTGCTGACTTTTATGAAAAGAGGATACCCACTCACTACTCCGGCTCCCCTGTTTTAGTAACTGGATTTCTTTTCCATGGTATCTTTGCGGATGTTAAGAGCAGTTCGTTGAATTTTCCCGAATGGAAGCCACTGGAGTAAAGAAACTAACCTAAATCAGTTGCAGGGAAGGGCAGTCCCCAACAGAATATGCAGATGGTGTGCTTCTTTTTCTGCTGCAACTGTTTTCTTGTGGGAAAACTCAGTTGTTCAGTTGTAGCTCACAAATCAAATCTTGTTGATTTTAAAAGAATCTGACAGTGGGATGTAAAAGTGCATACCTTTTAATCAACAGTCAACTTTTAATTTTGGCCAAGTTTTAAAAATTAACAGGCTAGTGAAAGTGCAATTTTATAGAAACCAAAATATTGTCAGCTGTCTGTGGAAATTGAAAGGCCCTAGATGTTTAAAAGTTAAACCATACGGTACGGTTTATTTTTAAAGACCATGTTTTGTTTATTGACTCTTTCCCTGAATATTTAATTGTCTTAATTTGGTCAAGTGACAGTACATAGATGTTGCGCAAAGTGTTTTGAAAGATACATTCCTTGCGTAACTGTGCTCTGATAGGGATAGCGTTGATAAGTAAGCCATTGAAAAGATGCATCGTTACTGTATAAAAGTTGTCTAAATATATTGCCTATGAATTTGGGGCATGGATGCTAAAGGGATTCTGTGTTCAAACTGATTAGCAGAAAATATGATTACCTGAAGGAAAAATTTGGTGCATTTAATAGGGTCAAGAAGGAACTGGCATTTTAAAGGGGAGTTGAAAGTCAATGGAGGCAACCTTATAAATAAATATGTGATTGAGGACGAGGCTCTTAGCAGAATAAAAATGCAGCATAAAGGCCTTGAAAAGCCCAGGTGGAAGAGGTAGGTGGCATAATGTCAAGGAGAGAAGATAAGGTTGGCAGTGGAGTTAAATACGATTTAGAGGAGCTATCTCATGAGAATGAAGTACAGTAGTCTGGAAGGAAAAGTCTAAGGCCAGTCATAAGGGCGTAAATGAAGAATGATAAGAAACTGCAGATTTAGATGAGTGGGTAACAGGACAATAGAGTTTGATGATATATGCATATTTGAAATCAGAAATTACTCTAGGGATTTTTCTTGAAGAGTAACTGATACAAATACAGTATTACTTACTATGACAGAACCTAAAAGCATGGAAAAGAATCAGTAGAAATAGAGCTGTCTATCTGTATTACAAATAGCTTAATTCTATGGATTGATAGACCATGTGATCTCCAACAGTGGGAAAAACAACCTTCCGAAAGTGAAGATTGTCATCTAAGTTTGTGGATTTTAGAACTATTATATTTGAATTATTATAAATGATTATAAATTACTTTATATTATAAATGATTTTTTATTTTATTTTAATATTTTATTATAAATGATTCTATCCTGAAATTTAGAGTTAATTAAAAGCCTACATGTGAAACTGTGGTTCTTGCAAGTTACAATTTCTGACTTTTTTTTTTTTTTTTTTAGGCTAAGGCTATGTAGCCCAAGCTAGCCTTGAACTCTCCTTCCTGCCTCGCTCTGTATCCCAAGTGCTGGATTACAGATGTGCATCACATCTAGCTAGTTTGTGGCCTTCTTAAACGTAAAAGGAAAGTTTCATGAAAATACCTTGGTGCTAGACATGATGGCATATGTCCATAACCTCAGCACCCGGCAGGCTGAGGTGAAAGAAGGGTCTCAATTTCAAGGCTAAAGTAGGGGAAAAAAGTCTCCTAGCATTTTTCACAATAGTAATTTTACACGTTTTTTTCTAAATCTGTTTCATAAAGGTAGCGGGAAGTGTGTGGTCTATCCCTATAAGCATTTTACAATGTGTCTGAATAATACTGAATTGTCACTTCTAAAGTGCTTAATTGACTTCATTTCAGTTATGCATTTAACAATACAGTACAGTCTATGCAGCTTACCATATGAATTAACCTTCTTGGAATTTTAAAAGAAAGGAAAATGTTTAGCAATGGCATTTCTTTTTTGCTGAAATATTTTGAATCATTTAGGATTTAAAAATCAACTTGTGATAAAGTCATATTGTTATTTTAGTTATACTGTTTATTAGTCAGGAAAATAAGAATGTATATGCAGAATATACATGAAACTAGATTGTATTATCTTTAAGTTTTACTTACTTGTGTGTGTGTGTGTGGGTGTGTGTGTGTGTATATTGTAATGGAGCATGTGTGGTGGTCAGAGGACATCTTTCAAAAGTCAGTTCTCTGTTTCTACCATGTGAGTCTTTGGGATCAAACTCAAGTCACCAGTCTAGGCAGAATACACTTTACCCACTGAGCCCTCTCCAGCCCTACGTTGAAACATTTTATGTTGATGATTATGTACCTCTAAGAATAAATATATTACTTGTCATTATCTGGTGTAGATTTGTATGAAAGGAAAATTATATAGTGTTTGGTGAACTAAGTCTAGTATTTAGATGTTTCTTTTTCTAATCTGTACTTATAGCAGAGACTATTAATAATTTGATAATGATTAACGTAAGACAGGTAAACAAATACTTGCTACCACAAACTAGAGAACAGATGTAGGGCAGATGTAGAATCTTTTTAACAGCTTTAGTAGTATTTATTCTTAGAGTCAGTCTTAGCAGTTACATAGCAGATAGTATATTTTGTATGTGTCATGTTACACCTCCTTTTTCTTATTTTGAAAGAAGCCGTTTACCAAGGCAGTAAGTGTTTCTATCACTTTAAAATCTCTTTAGCAATATCACTAGGGAAGTAGTGGATTCCTGCAACAATGGAGACTCATGGAGATTATGCTCCTGTGGATTCAGTATCTTAGTAGGTAACACTAACGTTTGGTACCAAAGTCCTAAAAAAGAGGGTTATTCATAATTCATTACATAAATTTTCTCTAAGAGTATACATATTAGGAAAAGATGAACCTTTTTTGTAAAGGGCATTTTCTTTCTTTTCTTCTTCTTCTTTTTTTTACTTTTATTTTTTCATGATGGAACTTTGCTGTATTGTTATACCTAGATTGTGAGGTCCCCCAAAACACCAGGAGTCTGAAATTGTGTGCAAAAAGCAAGGGGATTTTTATTCTGCAGAGCAAACCAACATGCTGGGGTGAGGCACCAAGAAAAATGGCCGAACCTGGACAAAGGCTTACTGGCCTTTTTATAGGTTGTAAGGAGAATTTCAGCGTGGGTGAGGTAATAGGGAACATGATTGGTGATCAGTGAGACAGTTTCATGGGTCGATTTGGTATTGGCTAATTTTAAGATAAGACACTCATGTACCTCCTGTCATGTAGGGGTACCAGGAGCAGATGTCTGGCCTTGAGATAAGGCCTTCCTGCATTCCTGTGGCTACACTGTGGTTACCCTCATCTCAGATTGGTTGCCCTTTGGGTGGGTGGGTTGAGGGGACTTGAGCATGTACACTGCAAGCCTGGAGGCCTGAATCAGACCGAGCCTAGGATGAGAGCCTGTGTCAAGAAACCTTGTACGTATACAAACAACAGAGTTTAGGTTCTTCAGTATGACCTAGGTTGCTCTTGAACTTGAACTCTTTTGCCTCTTCACTGGAATGTTACAATTATGCATGTATACTACTACACTTGGCTGGGAAAAAAGACGTTTTTTGCTCTAATAATTATATACTAGTACATTAAGTTGTAGATTTGAAATCACAAAGAGATATTTGAACAAAGGTAAGAGTGGCAGTAGGAATTAAAAAAAAGCTAGAACATAAAGCTATTGCAGTTACATATACATTTAGTATTTCAGTCATTCAGAAATAGTTGTTCAGAATATCAAAACATTAAGTTGTCAGCTGAAGAGATGCTATTCTTCAACTCTGGAGTTGTCCAAGCATTCATTCATTCATTATTTATTTATTTATTTTTCAAAGTCATACAATAATCCATTCATCCTTTCTTCCTCCCCCCTCCCTCCCTTTTTTCCATCTTTCCTTCCTTCCTTTCTTTCTTTCTCCTTTTTTATAGTTCTAGAGGATGAGCTCAGAGGCTTTTTTGCGTTTTAGGTGAGCACTACCACTGCACTGTACTCCCAGATGTATTATTTTCTGAAAGCCCTTTTATTGTTAATGATATATAAATGATATATAAATATGCCTTTATTTTAAGAATAATGTCATTAAGTAAGCAAGTCATTATTGAAAATAAAACCTAAGTTCTACCTAAGGAATTGTGTATTCTGGCTATTTTATATTTTTTGTGGTAGAGTTAAGAGTTATAAAGTTTACATCTCAACTATGTTTTCTCATGAATTCATGGATGTAAGCAATATACTAGGAAAAATCAATGATTTACTCAAAGTAGGAAAAAGCTTTTGGCCTTGCACTACCTAACCAAGGATAAATTTGAACTTCTGATCCTTCTGATTCCACCTTCCTAGTAACAGAATTATAGGCATGTATTACTATGTCCAATTTTATGTAATACTAAGATTAAACCCAGGATGTTGTGCATGCTAGGCAAACGTTCTGCCAATTAAGTTCTATTCAACTTATTTATTACTAACATTACTTGCCAAAGACTTTATAAGCTGTTAGTTGGTACATAGTAAGTTTCAACTATATTAAAAACACATATAGGGGCAAGAGAGAAAGCTCATTTTTTAAGAGCACTGGCTACTCTTGTAGAGGACCTGGGCTTGGTTCCCAGCACCCACATGGAAGCTCATACTGCTGAAACTCTGGCTTCCTTGAGCACCAAGCATGCGTGAGGTACATATACGTTCCTGCAGGCAAAACATTCATACATATAAATAAAAATAAATGTAAAAATTGACTACTTTACCTCAGACTATGTAGTGGAGAAAGAAACAGTATGCTATTGGGGAAGAAGTGATGAATAAGAGTCTATTTTTACTCTTACTGGTGATAGATTGCTGAATAAATTGAACAGGGAACTTTTTTGGAAGTCAGCTTAGTAGATAAAATATATACTTTGCTTCTGTAAATAGGATTGAAGAACAATGAAGTATATTTGGAATTGGAGGTGTTAAAAAAAGAGAGCTTAGAAAAAGAAAGCAGTGCAAGCCATAAAAGTTTTTTTCCTTTGGATCTGGGCAGAGAAGAAAATACCAAGGAAGAAGACAACATTACTTTTTCTTGTTAAATGTATACTTGGTAAAGCAATTTTTGAGTGATCTTGAAAAGTAAATATTTAATATTGTAAAATAGAGATTCTATTCAGGTTGATTAATGAATTAATAAGCTAATTTTTGTTTAATTGATTAAGTAGAACTTCTTGAAATTTTCATAATTTAACTCTAGTAACTTTCACAGTAGTTTACCAGTATTTATATATTCTGAAAGAAGAGGATTAAATCTTTTGTACTTAAGAAAATTGCTACTTTGAAAAAGAAGTTAGAAAAGGAGATGTGAAAAAGTATTACCATAATTTGTACTTTTGGGGCACATGGCATTGCATCAAGGGATAATCTGACCCTTAAAGAGTCTAACTAAGCTATGGGAACAAATTTTTTATAACATCCTTTTTATTTGAGCATTTGTAAATTAAATTACTATTAAAATAAGCATAAGTAAATCAGGCATAGAGTGTAGAATATATGCATGCTTTTAAAATAAAATCAGAAACACCAAAGAAATTTTAAGTGAACATATATGATTCCAAGTCTATTTTTTAAAATAATATTTCATTTTTATTTGTGTGTATGTGTGCTTGTCTGTGTGTGTGTACTATGTATATTCAGTTGCCCAGGAAGGGCAGAAGGAGGCTCTGGATCCTTTGGAGCTGAAGTTACAAATTGTCAGCCATCTCACATGGGTGCTGGGGACTGACTCTGGGTCCTTGAAAGAGCAGCAAGAGTTCTTAACTGCTGAGCCATCTTTTCCAACCCCTATTCTGTGATCTTTAAATTCTTTTTTGCTATTAGGATACTTCAGTAGAAATTTAAAGAGTATGGTGTTATAAAATGTTGGAAGGCCCATATTTTTAATCTTAGTCTGGCTAAGTTTTATATCTTTAAAAACATTGAATTCTTTCTCTTAGTGTTTCTTATCACTGTAATGGAAGATTTATTCTGTAAGATCACAAGTCTTTCAAGACAATATTTCTGTCCTTTAGAGATATGTAGGATATTAGATTTAATTTTTCCTGTCCTTATAATTGGGGCAGTGGGGGATAGATTATCCATAAAAATGCAAGAAAATAAGGAAAAAAAAAACAAGTTAATAATGTCTGAGATTTTCTGTAATTATGAACTGAAGAAAAGTTAGACTAAAATGTCTAAACTAAAAGACTAAAAGAAATTTTTGTGGCATTAATACTAGTTTTAATCTTACACTTAGTTTTAGACTCAGTTTAAACCTCATTTCTTTATTAAAATCTTTCCTAGAAATTATCCTCTTTAGTTATGTGTTTCTTGTTTTCTATGAGAAAACAGTCTTATAAATGCATTTGATCATATGCATTTGAGAGGCTTCCTGGTATATCTTTTTTAAAAAAGAGAAAAGACTTTGGAGACAGACAAACTTGGATGTCATACTGTAGAAGTTTGAATGATAATAGCCCATATAGGCTCAAATGTTTGAATACTTGGTCCCCAGTGGTAGAACTGTTTGAGAAGGGTTAGGATTTATAACCTTATTGAGGGAGAATGTCACCTAGCCCAGGCTTTGAAGTTTCAAAAGACTTGGGCCATTCTCAGTGTATCTTCTCTGCCTCTGCTTATGGATCAAGATGTGAGCTTTTGCTGTTACTACTGTGTAGGATTATTAGTATGAGAAACAAATGAAATGATGTATTCAAGAATTACTAAAATATCAGGCCCTCTGTTAAGTAGGGAATATGGTAGTAAATAAGAAACACCCATTTAAAAATAAGTTTCTTAAATAAGAAACATTCTTTTGCCATTGGAGTTTATATTCCAACACTGACTTAAGAACATTCATGGTTCATTTACATTGAGTTGTAGGGAATACAGTGCTGCTGCTTTTATGTGGATGACTTAAGTATAACTCCAAAGCTTGATCTTTTTTTTACATTTAGCAATTTTTGATATAAAAATTTGAGTTTCTATACCTTTTCTGCTAAGATAAGAAATTGAACCTGATTTCTTTCTTTTCTTTTCATTCTTTTTTTTTTTTTTTTTTTTTTTTTTTTTTGCAGGATAAGGTTTAAAAGACATTTCTTGGATTATATGTTCTGTTTATATTAAGCACTTTAGATATGTTAATTTGATCTCTACAACTTTTTAAAGGTACTATCTTATTCCTTTCATACTGCCTGAAGTAAAGCGGGGGTTAAGTGACTTGTTTAGGGTTATACTACTGGTCATGTCAAGATTCAAGCACAGGTGTGACTAGGTTCAATTATATTTTTAGTCCATTCTGAATATTTGTTATTATGGACTGCAATAGTATGAATCTACAATATATTAACTTTTCAGTTATGACTTTTACATGCATGATCTTCCCTGTTTAGATCCTTACCTGTTATATCCTTGGGAAGTATTAAAAATCCTTGCTAAGAATTATGTATAAAATTACATTTATTTAGACTTGAAGGAAGGTCTAAAAAATAAACATTTTACCTTTCGGTTTAGAGAATCAGAAGATGGATATCACTATAATAAGTAGTTTTCTTTGTACTTGACGATGTCAGGACCACGACTAGTTGTCTTACCTGATACTGAAATGGTAAGAAAAACACAAAACTTTCTAATAGAAAATAAATCCAATCTAAGTGCCTAGTAGAAATTAAACTTTAAAACTTATCTATTTGCTTTTACATGTAAGTGATTTTTAGAATCTATTCAGGTAAGAATATCTTGGAAATAAGAACTTGAATACCAAAAATACTGTTTTTGTTTTTTGTTTTTCGTAGACAGGGTTTCTCTGTTGTAACTCTGGCTGTCCTGGAACTCACTCTGTAGACCAGGCTGGCCTTGAATTCATAGACATGTACCTGCCTCTGCTTTCCCAGTGCTGGGATTAAAGGCGTGCACCACCACTGCTCCACTCAAAAATATTATTTTTTAAGTATCAAAATGATGATACATTTCAGTGTTATGAGTCCCTTCTCTCTCTACTTAAAAGTTAATGCTGAACATTTTTGTCCTAATGCAAACTTTAAAATTTGTGCATCCATAAAATTAATACCCACATTGCACAAGTTACATTTGAATTAATTAAATTGCAAGTAGAAAAGCTCCTCAATTCTTGACATGCTCTTAGTTAAAAAAAAACTATTACAGTATCTTTATGATAAAAATCTTTATGATATAATAGCATAATAAAACATGAAATTAAACATCACTGCCTCACTCCTGTAGTCCCTCTAGTGCTGCCACTTTAAATTTATTTTGTCTGTTCTTTATATTTGAATTTGTGTCTATGCAATCAGTACAACACATGGCATCTTACATATCAATAGACAACTGGCCGTAATCAACATCTACATGTTTAATGAGACTTATACAACAGTATTTTTAGAGAAAGTATTAGTTCCCAAAACTAAAAATATTTATTTCACATAAAACTTATTATTATTATTTTTTATTTCACATGACTGTCCCCTTGAGATAGGGCATGCATTCTCCAGTTTCCTTTATTTCTCAATTAGAGAAATTTCTATCTCTTGAGCCTAATAAGTATTTGGATTTGTGATCCTTACTTTATACCTCCCTTTCCTCCTTCCTTTTTTCTAGCATGTTCTGGGCTTCTTTTCCTGTTAGTGGAAATAATAGTAGTTAACTTCAGTAGGAGCTTAATAATCAAATGTAAGATACAGAGCTTAATAATCAGTCCTGTTAACGTTTTACAACTGATACAAGTATAACGGAGTGGCTAAATGGACTTGGCAAAAGTTACTATGATAAGAAGTCAAACTGCAAGTTGCATCATATTAGTCGGTTACTAGAGTGTGAGTGCTTACCAACTATATAATATTCCTTCTTGGCCTGTACAAATGATTTCATGTAAGTCTTTAAAGATGTTCATATACAGCTTTTTTTTAAAATGGCTCTGTTATTGCACTATAGGCTGTGCTTTATTTAATCAGTACTCCACTAGTTATAGAGTGAAGCTTTGCCATTGAGATTTCTTTTATAATCTTTCACTTTGATAAATATTGTAGATAATACTATTACACATTTACTGTTGTTGCATGATTTCAGCTTTTTTATAATATAAAATTAATTAAGTAGAATTTTTAGGTTAAGGGTGTAATAATCTTAAATTTTGATGGAAATTACCAACTTGCCTTCTAAACAGGTCATACTAATTAACAGTCTTATCTTTATTGATTATTAGCTTTTTAATATTTATAAATTCTTTTAAGGTATCTGTCTTTCTTGAGTTTAGATTAGAACATTGTTTTATTGCTAATGAAATATACTAAACTTAAAAGTTAGCTTTGGTGTAAAGGAGAACACAATTTAACTAACCACATTTTGAGAAGTTATAGTAATGGGCAATTTCAAGTTTTCACCTTCTAACTAGAGAGTCCACAGAAAAGTTTTCTTTCTCATGATATTTTTACAAGTAATACTGGTATACTCCTTCATTTGACTTTTATGCATTTTTGGATCTGTCATTGCTAGAGTTGAGGACTTTGGTTGGTCTCAAGTCTATATCAAGGAAACATATCATATGTGTATCCTTGGCAGAGAGACATTAAGTAGGTAGCTTTACCAGAATCACTTGGAGAGGCTGTGTCATTCTGTTCAGGCTGTAATAGCAATATATATTAGACTGGATAATTTTTAAGCAATAGGAACTAATTTTGTATAATTCTGGAGTATGGGAAGTTGAGCACAAATACAGAAGTGGCAGATTTGGTATCCAATGAAGACTTGATCTTTATGAATAACATCTTATGCCTATGCCCAAAGGCTTTTCTTAACTCTTCGAGGGTCACTAATCCCATTCATAAGTACAGTGATCCTATATTTACCAAGGTTTCTCTAATTTACCATGTCACTTTGAGGGTTCCAGTTCATCATATGAATTTGAGGGGGCAAATATGTTCAGACCATATACTACAATAGAAGTTTTCAATAGGTGTTTTTGCTTTTCAAAGGGTAAATGTATGCTGAATAGTTCTTTTACTAGACATTCCCTGAAATCTTGCTGCTGCTTCTCCTCCTCGCTCCTTCTCTTTCTTCTTCTCCTCTCCCCTCCTCTCCCACTTCCTCCTTCCTCCCTCCTTTTTCTTCTTCATCTTCACCAGTTTGTTATAATTGCCCCATTTTCTTTTTTTCTATGAACATGCTAAGTTAGGGTATGATGATTAGTAATGAGTCTGAAGCCCTCTAATACAAAGAGTGTTTTATTTCTATATCAGTAATTTCACAATCATTTCTACTTTTTCATACTCAAAGTAAAAGAGTGGACATTTTAAAAAAGTAGTATACATGTAATAGTAATAGCAAGATTTTTAAAGCAGCCCCTTTACATTTCTTTAAGTTCACAATAAGCTGACTCTTTGGTCTTTTTCTCTGTAAATATTACTTTCAATCTATTTCCTAAAAGTTGTTGCTCAAAAACTTGAGAGATGCTACGATGAGCATGGTATAAAAAGTTTTTGCATCATCAAGTAAATTTGGAATATGCTGCATAGATTATCCATTCTTTTGGACATTCATAGCATGGTAATAATAACGTATTGAAGATGTGAGTGATGTATACTTGTAGACTCTTTTACTTTTTATTTAGTCTAGTGTATCCAAACATTTGAAAACAATATTTTTCAAGGTGTACTACAATTCTGTTCAAACCTCTTTAGGAAATGATGGTCTTTCCCCTGTAAATGATTGGAAGCCTGCATAAACCTCTATATTTGCTTTTTAATACTTTTGCTCTAGAAATGGAAGTTTTCCATATAATCTCTACTGTGAAAATTATTTGCCCTGGATTTACATTGAAATCATGTTTTCCCCAAACATTTTCCTCTCATTAAAAATATTTTCTTTAGATTTATTTTCTTATTTTTTTTGGTATGTTAGTGTTTTGCTCAATGTATGTGTGTGTCCTACATGCATGCCTGGTGCCTGCAGAGGTCAGAAGGTGTTAGGTCCCTTGAGACAGGAGTTATAGACAGGTATGAGCCACTATGTGGGTTCTGGGTATTGAACATGGGTCCTCTGTAAGAGTAACAAATATTCTTAACCACTGAACCCCACCTCTCATCCTAAAATCTTTTTTGGTATAAAAAATATAACTGAATATTTTCTTGTTTAATTTTCATTTTTGTTTATTTCTTTATTTTTGAGATTGGATGTTACTCTGTAGCCTAGGCTGGCCCAAAATTCACTACATAGCCCAGAATGGCAATTTTCTTGTGTCAGCTTCCAGAGTACTGTGATTAAAAACATCACATCCTTTGCATAGAAGATCTATGAAAGCAAAGTCTAGAAAGCTTAGAAACGGACTGCTGTTGCTTTTGTTACATTATATAGGTATGATGTTACTTGATTGTTAACTTGGTGAGATTTAGAATCACCATGGAAACATGAAGATTTTTTAGGTATAGAATAGATTTAAAGTAATGTATGAGAAATTCTTTGTGATGTTCTCTAAAACTGGTTAAGGCTTATGAAGCCTAACATATAAATATATGAATATTTTAGTCATGGAGAACAAAGTATGAGAGTCAAAGTGTTTTGAAAGTTTTACATTTAATATCAATGGTATGTAAGTGAAGGGTGGGAAAGTGATAGCAAAATAAAACTATGTTAAGGACTGTTGATTTATAGCAGAAGAATTTTAAATTGGTATTTGAAAATAATAAATTCCATGAATGAGAAGCTATATCTTGACCTGTACTTGTTTGAAGTTGAATAAAAAAATGACTTACCATAAGAAAAATACGTATAGAAGATAGATCTTTTCATAATATGTCAGGTGCAAAAGAGAAAATATTTAGAGCATTACCAAAGACAATTTTTTGTGGAGAAGTTTGGTAATCATTGACAGAGGCTAATATGGGACTTTGATTTTCTAGTTTTCTTTTGCAAATGAGTTGATGATGTATTAGTTAAAAATGTCAATTACATATCATCATAAAACATTCATTACTTTCTGATTCTTACTGCCACTTGAAAGTGGGTCATGTATAATATATGGTAGACTCATAGATGAATAATGGAGATCCCCCACTTATATAGTAGAAACTTTTAAAGCAGTTAAATAGTGGTATACCCAATTTTATCATTTTATTTTCCTGACCACGAATAATGTATTACTCTGACTTTAGTTGCATTTATTAGCAAATAATACATTTCAGTTGTAAAGTACTAACTACTTAGAATGTTTAAATATGAGATGTTGATTGTAAAGTTAGTATACTGTGTGTATGTGTGTGTGTGTGTGTGTGTATGTACACATGTGTGTTGTTAGGGGACCACCTCAGATGTTCTTCAGGTACCATTCACTATTTGCAGCAAATAGGCTCCAGGGATTCTTCTGTCTTTGATTCACCTAACCCTGGGATTATAAGTATGTGTTATCACACCTGGCCATTTTTTTTTTCCTAGACACACACACACACACACACACACACACACACACACACACACACACTTCAACTAAGCTCCTCATATTTGATTTCAAATGTAATTTCAAACTCAGCTCTCCATGCTTTACAGTCTGAGCCGTCTCCTTAGCCCCTCTAACTGGTATACAAAGTATGATTTTTGTTTTTGCCTTTTTTTTTTCTTTTTTGAGATAGGTTCTTGCTTCATGGCCCAGGCTTGACCTTTAACTAAAATTTTCTTGTTTTAGCCTCCCAAGAGTAAGGATTACAGGCATGTGCCATTATGCCTGGCACTTAAGTAATTTTTGCATTAAAACACTTGCCAAATACTGACCGATAGAGTTTGCCAGACTATTATTTTCATAAAATGCTAGGTAGTAGAGTTTTTAATCTTTGTGGACTGTAACATCTTTGTCACAGTTACTTAGCTTGCCTTTGTAGAGTGAAAGCAGACATAGTAGACAAGAAGTGAACAAAATGAACTTGATTGTCCTCCAGTAAAACTTTATTTATAAGAAACAAATGGCAGGCCAGCGTTAGCTTAACGGCTATAGTTTTCCATTCCCCTCTCTAAAACATAGTATATATTAGGAAAATTGAACTTCTATATTAGTTATAATTTACATTTCAAAATTGCACAAAACTTAGTTATTTTAAATTTCAATTTACTAGCTCTTATATTTCTGTAAATTAACATGTGCTTTTATTTCATGTGCTCGTGATTAGTGTTGTAATGTAGCTACAGTCACCTGGAGGTCTGACTGGGATTCTTGGCCACCTTTGGCTCACCTGCATATGGGTGTCTACATTGCTGTTGATTCATTAGTCTGATGGTGTGATAGCTGGTTTCCAAGAAGGCCTGAAATTGGCACAGCTTTACTTCCGTTATTCTGTTGGTCAAAATAGGCATAAGCTAAGTCTATAGTCATTGTAGGAAGAGATTGTACAGGGGTGTAAATACCTAGGACACATGGCTAATTAGGGCATCAAATTAAGTCTCTATATGATTGCTTAAATTGCAAGTAGCAATTTGAATGGACCAGCTTTACTGAAAGAGAACATTTGTTTAAAATTAATTAAGTTTCTCAAAAATGCAAATAAGAGGATAAGACCCTAGAAATATTGAACTTAGGGTTGAGGATCTATCCATTTTCTACCACCATTGACCTGTCTTTTCACATTGGAAAAAACAGTGCCACGAACACTTTTCTAATTACTTATGCCTTAATGTTTGAGCTGTTTAGAAGACCAACTTTATTTTAGTGTGTTTCTAAAACTTTTGAGGAAAAATTCTGATTCTTATAGATCAGTTATTGTGACGTTATATTATACCAATCACAGGGACAAAATGCTGAGTAAGTTAGCAACAAGATGGTTACTGAATGTGTAGCCCCTAAATAGTCCACTTGCGTCCTCTCATAAAGTAACTTTAATTTAGTAAGTAATTTCTCCATTACAGGTTTAGTTTTCTTTTTTATTCAACTGTTAGAAGGACTAGGTTTGGTTTATTATCTTGAGCATTCACTTCATCTCTTCCTGTTTTGAGTAACGGACTGTCAGTCCCTAGTATCTCACTTTACTGCTATTAACATACAATCAGATATGGAGGTGATCTTACTATACAGTTGCCCATTGATTTCTAGAGTTGTTTTGGCTGGTCTACCTGGCTGAATATTTTCTTCTTTTGGAAAGGACTTACTTGAAAGCAAGTACTGTAAATACAGAATGAAATAAGAGCTGTAACAGGAGTACAAGCAACATGCTGTGGGTGCAGAGGAAGGAACAATTAAGTTTGACTGAATGACTGTAGGAGGGATGACATTTTAAAGAAGGTAATGTTTGAGCAAGGCCTGGAAGAATGAATCTCGTCCTTAGAAAAGAAAGGAGAAGATAATCTATTTGTCAGATTTTTTGGCTGCTGAAGGGGTGGCACCAGAGTGTCTAGGCTAAAGTAGATGAACTTAAATATAGACTTAAGGAACTAGGGATAGACAGCAGCAGGCAGTTATGTGATTTTAACTTTCTAGAATTAGAATTATAAGAGGTAAAGCAGTTTTGCTACATTTAAGCCTTAGGTGACTATATAGTAGTTTGAAAGTTGAGGATTCAAGGTTTTCATTAAACACTTCATTTAAAAGACAGAGTTTTGGACTAAGAAAGTACTTTAAGGATTTTATCTAAGCCAATTTAGTAGGTAAAGAAACTAAGATGCTGTTAAAATGAGTAATTAATGTAACACATCTGTTATCTTTGGCTATTGCTCATCTCCCAAAGGTTGGTGTTGTGAATTTTGTCACTAGTGGACACATTGAACAGTGGTGGAAGTTTTAAAAGTTGGATTCTAGTTTGAGAGAAGTGAATCCTCACTGTTGTGGTGAAAGGAAAAATGCTGATCATGTAAATGGATTAGGTATCATAAGAGTGGGTCAGTTCTGGCTTCTCTACTTTCTCTTCTCCTTTCCCTTTCTTCCCTCTCTGCTCTCTCCCAACCTCCTTTTCTCCCTTCCCCTTTCCTGCCTTCCCTGTTCTGTCAGGATCTCACTTTGTAGCTGAAGCTTGTCTAGAACACATTATGCAGCCTAGGATGACCCTAAACTTATGGTGATCTTCCTGCCTTAGTTTCCTGAATGATGGGATTACAGGCATAAACTGCCATCTCCTGCTTTAGTTTAACCCTTTCTTGAATTTCGTATAAATGTAGTGACTTCTTTAATTTAGCTGTGTATCTATCATGTTCAAGTATAATATTGGAATTCAGTCTTTTTAAAAGTGTGTAGTATTCTAGTGGAAGTATGAAATATTATTCTATTGATAGACACTTGAATTTATTCTTTTTTGTTTGTTTTTCAAAACAGGGTCTCTCTGTTATAACTCTGGCTGTCCTGGAACTCACTTTGTAGACCAGGCTGGCCTGGAACTCACAGAGATCCACCTGCCTCTGCCTTCTGAGTGCTGGGATTAAAGGCATGTCTCACAACTGCCCAGATTAAATTTATTCTTAATTTCACTATTATAAATAAAGTTGCTCTGAAAATTCTTGTATATGTCATTGATGAACATATTGTTTTATTTCTAGGAGTAAAATGACTGAGTAGTTGTTTTTCAAAATGGTTGTACATATTACTTCCCTATTATCAGTATAGGAGATTTTGAGTTGAATAGAGAAGAATCAGAGTTGAGTGTTTTTATTTGTGTGTGCAGTGGCTTTACACATTCATTCTCAGGTGGATAATGATAGAACTTTTACTGTGTGGATTTTTGGTATATCATAGCATTGGGCTTTGTCTTGGATTTATTAGAATTTGTTGTATATTCTGAATTCAAATCTGTGACTGACACTCATAAGGAATGCCTAGTAATAAATAAAAATTCATGACTTCAGTTTAATTTAAAAGGCTTAATTTTTATAGAAGGGTGTTTTTGTGTGTTGCTTAAGAAGTCCTGGGCCTGGAGAGGTGGCTCAGAGGTTAAGAGCACTGGTTGCTCTTTTAGAGGATCTAGGTTCAATTCCCAGCATCCACATAATGTATATAATTCACTGTTTATAATTCTAGTTCCAGGGAATCTAATGCCATCTTCCAGTTCTTGAGGGTACCAGGCTTGCATGTGGTATACAGGCATACATGCAAACAAAATACCCATATACATTAAATAAAATTAATAAAAAACCAGAAAATTTTACCAACTTCAATATCATGAAAATGCTTTCCTAAGTTTTTTTCTAGACTTTTTTTCCTTTACTTTAAAGCTATAGATTTCATATTAGTTTATATGAGTGGGGTAAATGGAGATGTCCTTGACATTAATTTATAGGAATAAAGTGAAGTAGAGATCAGGGTTTTTGTTTTTTTGTTTTTTAGGGGGGTTTGTTTTTGTTTTTTTATGTGGATATTTAAGTATATCTAGCACCATTTTCTCTTACATAAAACCACTCGTTACCTCCTGGATTATATAGCGTACTTTGATATACATCAGGTACATCTGTTATTTGTTCCTGGTGGTTTATATTTTTTGTCTGTATTTGTACCTATACAAATACAGTGTGTGTGTGTGTGTGTGTGAATCAAACTCAGTGCCTGGCAGAAGCTAAGTGCTCTGCTGTGGAGCTAGTCCCTTGTCCCTCTGTATAACTGACTACATCTTTATATGAAGTCTTACTATCTAGTTGTATAAATCACCCTAGTATTTTCAGTTTCAACATTTTTGGATGGTAATATGTCTTTCTGTTTGTTTTTATATGTATTTGGAATCACATTACAATTTAAAAATTGAAGTTATATTGAAAGTGTAGTCTTTTACCAATTCATAAATATAGATTATCTGTTCATTTAGTTTGGTCTTTAAATTTTCCCAATAGCGTTTTATGACTTACAATGTAGTGGTCTTATATATGTTTGTTAGAATTTGCTAGATATGTTAAAAAATTCTATCATAAATATATTTTTTATTTAAATTAATTATTATGTGTGTAATTATTAATTATGTATTATTATGTGCTCATGTGCATGCATGATGTGTGTGTTTATGGGCACACATACCACACAGCATATGTGTGGAGATCAAAGGTTAACCTTATGGAATTGGTTCTCTTCTTTAAATTCTTAGTGGGTTCTGGGGATCAAAATCAGGTCAACAGGCTTGTGTGATAAGCATCTTTAACTGCTGAGCCATTTTACTGATCCCAAATTTGCCTACTTTTAATAAATACCTATTTCTACTGTTCTGAGAATTTTCAAAGCCATGAGTGGCCGTTAAATTTTATCAAATGTTTTTTCTGCTTCTATCATGATAAGCTATGCCGTATGGGTTTTGTTCTTAAATCTGTAATGTGGTGAATTACGTTGATTGATTTTCAATGCCTAACCAACTTTACATTCCTAAGAAAAGTTTTGTTGGAGTTAAATTCTTAGTTTTTATATCTGTTCCTGAAAAATATAGGCCTGTAGTTCTTCTTTCTTGTAATTTTTTTTTTAAATCAGATTTTGGAATCAAGGTTGGTTGGCCCTCTAAATATAATTGGAAATCTTTTTTTCATTTTCATTTTTTAAAAGATTGATATATTTCATGTGTATATAAAATATAATTTATTCTGCATTTGTTACTAGTGGTCTGTGTTAATGAAGTTGATTTGCTTAATCATGTAGCTCAAATTATTAAATGATTGCTTATAAAATTATTATTTATGATTGTAGATTTGTCTATTTTTCCTTAAAATTTTATGTATTTTGAAGCTCTTATTAGGTGTATATAAACAGGAGTGTTGTTATTTACTATTGAAATGACCTTTTTGCCATTATGAAATGACCTTTATTTTGAGAATTCTTTTTTTAAAGTCTATTTCTATTAATACAAACTATATCTTTTCATCAGTATATCCATGTTATATTTTTTTCCATTTAATTTTAACCAGTCTGTATTTTGTATTTAAGGTGTATCTCTATGAAATATATAGTTGAGTTTTATATTATTTAGTTTTAAAAATCTTTGTGTTTTGTTTGCAATGTTTATTCTATTTAAATTTAATGTAATTCCAGATTTAGCTAGGTATAAATCTGTTAAATCACTGTTTATTTTTTATCCCATTTGTCTTTTAAAAAATTTTCTTTTTTCCTGCTTATTTTTCTAATTTTTAGTTTGTTTTCTAAGTTTTATTTTCTACATTACTTTTTCAGTGTACATTCTTTTACAAGTATAATGTTTAGGAATCTTATGTATTTTAATACACCTTCTTGTTGTTAGTGTATTTTAAAATAATACTGTTTTCTGAACAATATAAAACATAAGACACTTTAACTTCATTTATTACCTTCTGCCATTTGTGTACTTGTGTGTGTGTGTGTTATTTGCATTCAGATGCCCGTGGAGGCTAGAAGAGTGTATGGAGATTGAATTACAGGCGGTTGTGTGGGTGCTAGAAAGTAAACTTTTGTTCTCTGTAAGATTAGGAAGTACTTTTAACCAATAAGCCATCTCTCTAGCCCCACTTTTTAAAAAATAAAGAAGAGTGTGTGTGTGTGTGTGTGTGTGTGTGTGTGTGTGTGTGTGTGTGTATTGCTCTCCTAATGCCAGAAGCAATGTGGATATAAATTATATAAGTTTTTGGCAAAACATCAATTATTTTATGTTATCCATGTATACATGCCCTTTATAGTGTTCTTTCCTCATTTTTTTAAACAGTTATTTTCTATCATCTGGGATTTTTCTTTAGCCCTAAAAAATTCATTTAATTTCTTTTTCTGGGAGTGTCAGTGTACTATAGACAAATATCCTCAGTTTGTATGTGTTTGAAAATATTTTTATTTCTTTTTGAAGGAAAAAACCTGGTACAGGATTCTAGGTTGGGAATTTTAATCTTGTCAGCACTTCTAATACTTAATTCCTACTTCTCATTGCCATAGGTTTTTTTTTTTTTTGACAAATTAGTCATTAGATTTATTATTGGTCCTTTAAAGAAGTATTAAATTTTGACTGCTTTTAAGATTTTTTTGTTTTGTTGTGAGTTTATAGTGGGTTGACCATGTGGTGCTTATGCCTGATTTCTTTGGACTTACTCTCTTTGGGTATTTGCTGGTTTGATGGTTTCCATAAACTTTGAGCTTTTTATGTCTTTGAATTTTACTTTTATTTCGGTTTCTCTATTCAGTTGTATTAGATATTTGACTATATCTCACATGTCTCTTTGTTTCTTCTTTCTATTCTATTTGTGATTCAGTTGGGTACTCTCTGTTCTTTAAACTTACAAATATTGTCTTATGTTATGCTAGCTTAACCTAGTATAACTATATCAAAAATGTAATATTCATCGATGCAGGTATTCATATAGTCCAGGATTGCATCAGAGTTATCTTGTAGCCTTGTATCTTGTAGACCTTGAACTTCTGTCTGATCTTCCCGCTTTAGCCTCCCAAGTTCTGTAGTTACAGGTGTGAGCCACTATATGTGCTTTAACAGTTTATAATTTTCAGTTCTTGAAAGTCTAATTATTTTAAAATTAATTTCTCCATTTTTGACTACTTCCATCCTTTCATAAATTTTATTTACTTTTTCTATTTTTATTGGCATGTTAATATTTGCTATTCCCCTCCCCCCAATTCTGTCTACATAATTTCTGAATTTACTCTTGTTTTCTGCTTTTGGTCTTGATTTTAGGGCACACTTTCTTGTTTCTTCACATATGTTATAAAATTTGATTATATACTAAATAGTATCTGTAATTGAACTATATGATTGAGCTGCTGCTGATATTTACTAAGATAGATCACCTTTTCAACTGTTTGTCCAATTGGGTGAATGAAACATTGCCTCTTCAGGGTAATTAGTAATTTTGCTGGATTTTATTAGGGTCTTTGGATTGCAGCTTAAGTCAGCTTTAGTCTATCTCTGGTTTTCTTCATTGTCCCTACTAGTGTTTTGTTTTGTTTTTTTAATTAAAATTGAAAAGCTGTCAGATTTCTTTTCTATACTCTTGAAAGCTGGTGAGAGTTTAATTTTTGCTCTTTGTAGGTTTTGAGATGAGCCCTTTAATCTGTTCCTCAACCTGTCTTATATTCAGACAAATGTTTATGAGTGACCTGACTGTTTAAAGATAGGTCCCATTTTTCTAGCAGATTTTTTTTTTTTCCCAAGCACTATAAGACTAAGGAAATATTTCTCTGCCTTGTCTTTTCACTCTGTAAGCTTAGTCTTGTACCCTCTGGGATTACTTAGAATTCAGCAAACATTTCTTTTAGCTTTATATTTGAACTACTACACTAAATAGCTGCTCCATTGCTTTGTCTTTTCACTAGTAGAGTCCATCTGCCCAGCCAGTCTTAATACTCGGTCTATCTTAGAATTTTCTAATTCTCCTAGGAAAGAAAATGGTGGATTATTGTTACCTAGAAAAAGGTTCTTGTCTCTCTAGAAATCGTAGTTCATTTATTGCATGTTACCTCATAAGTATTCTGATGTCTTAAAAATGTAACAGAAACTCATTTTTCCCTAGTTGCTGTTGAAGTGTTTGTAATTACTATTCTTAAGGATTAAAGCAGTGAAATCTATTTTTCTGATTATGAAGCAATACATATTGTGTTAACTTTTGCCCAGTTTTGCTGTATAACAAATGACCTCAATATTTCAGCAGCTTGCAACAATAGCTTATTCTCCTCTTGCTACATGCTTGCTGAAGGTTGGCATTGGCTCTTCTATTGCTCCACATATCTTCTAATTCTGAGATCCAGGCTGGAGAACGACTCCTATTTGGGCCATGCTGTTCTTGTAACAGAGGAGGAAAAGAAGAAAATTGGCAGACATACACAGTAGCTCTTAAAACTTCTGCTTGGATTTTTTTTTTTTTTAATGTTACTGGCCAAAGCAAATCAGTAGCCAAGGCCAAAGTCAATAGGGCAAAGATGTTTACTTCTACAGAAATACTCTAAGTAAAATAAGTAGAAATAATTATCCTTTTGGATGAAGGTGGATTAAATATTCACAAATTATTAAAAAAATTACTAGGTCAAATATTTTTTACTTAATATTTTTTTAATAGTTACCCATAAAAAGGGGTTAGACAGACTTACTGGTAGGATGAAAATGCCTACTAAGAGGGTTGAGCTATCAACAATATGTAGAAATCTTTTTCTGTTCAGAACAGTTATTATTGGATCAGAGTTTCAAGAAGGAGCCTCACCTGTGGGGTAAAAGTGCATAATTCTGTACGTATTAGAGGAGGGCAAGACAGTATCATATGAGAGTTTGGAAGCTGGCATACCAATGAAAATCAAATTTACAAGGCAGCTTGGTGATGTTCTCATAAACAGAATGGCTTGTATGAGGTACATCTAGATTTGGATTCTATTTCACTCAAAATCTGTGTGTTTGGGCAGTTTATTTGTGTGTGTGTGTGTGTGTGTGTGTGTGAGAGAGAGGGGGGGGCATGCATGTTTGCGTGTGTGTAGGGACACACATGTGCAAGTGATTATCTGTGTGTGTGTCTGATAAGTATAGAGGCCAGAAGATCATACTGGGTATCTTCCTCCATCATTTCCCACTTTATTTACTGAGAGAGAACTCTTGCTGAATTGAGTTCTCTAGATTTGACTAGTCTCGTTAGGCAGTTTGCCCACATTTTTAGTGTTATGATTATAAGCTGACCACTTGTCCATCTTTTATGTGGGTGCAGAAGATTGGAATTCTGGCCCTTATGCTTGCATGGCAAGTGCTTTATACAATGAGGCATCTCTAGCATTGTAGCTCTTGTTTTGAAATTAGGGATAATAATTAATTTATCAATACTACGATCTTTTAATTGTGCCCCAGTCTCTTGAATCATAACTTTCTCTTATATTCAAGTTAAATTTTATGATCCTTCTTTGTGAAATGCACCCAACTCTCTTTAATACATCCTGTGCTTTACTGTATAACTCTTAATTGTTCATAATCACTTAGAAAAACTACTGCTTTTTAACTAGTCTTCTTTCAACTCATTGTACCTATGCAGTTTTCTTTCACCTTAGTGTACTTATATTGCCCCATGTGTTTAGAGAAAAGTACAAAATCATGCTGATTAATTTTGCTTAAATTCATGGTCACAGTATTAGGTGAATCTTTAACACTCTCATTCAACTCATATTTTTAGATCTATTTTTTAGAGATGATATTTCATGTTTTTTCTTTCCTCTAACATCTCATCTCCAATCTTTTGTTCTGCTAATGATTTTGTTTCATACCTTACTGAGAAAATTGATGTAAAACCAAATTGGCATAGGCTCCTCTTATCAAATCCACCCACCTATCAGCTTCTTTATCTATATAGCCTGTCTTACTTTTTACTTGTCCATATACTTATCTCTTTCCTTATGCCTACTTAAGAATTTGGCCCCAACAGTTTCTAGTCTCATTTCTATGTGATATTTTTGCAGTATTGCACATCACTGCCATAAGAAGAAACATATTGTTATTTCTATCTTCCACATTATTTATTTGATCCCCTTTTCCTTACCAGGCGATGTTTATTTGCTTCCCAGTTGTAGCAAACTCCTTGAAAAACTGTCTATATTTTCAGTCTCCAATTGCTTATATCCTATTTTCTCTTAAATCCAATACAATACCCTTGATAAGATCACCATTGAATTTCATATTGCTAAATCTCACATGAATTTCTCAATTTTATAATCTCCCTTGACTTAGCAATAACATTTGATGTCCAACATCATCTTTTCCTCCAATAGCTTCTTCATTTGGTTTCTAGAGAATAATACTTTAAACATTTTGCCTTCATCTATCACTTGTCTTTTTCTTCCCAGGTCTCTTAAAAGTTGAATATTAATCTTTGGTCCTTTTCTCTATGTACATTCACTCCCTTGGTCTTAATAAGTCTTAAAACTGTATGCTGACAACTCTTAAATTTTATATTCATGTAAGGCTCCTCCTCTAAATTATACAGGTAGAAACACATGTATCTGTACTGGTTACATGTAGCCATTTATGTCTAACTAATATATTTAATATGTACCAAACAAAATTACTGATTTTCTGCTTAAAATTTGGTTCTAAAAAAAGTATTTGTGAGTTTAACAAATTGTCTAATCTGTATTACTGTTTATATGGGTACCCACTTTTAAAGATGGTTTCTCTCTTTATTTTCTTAATTATTTACTTTACTGTACTTTGTCTCTAGAACTTATCTTATTCTAGGTGTCATTTTTAGATAACCTTTCCTACAGTTGTTAACTCTAATGACATTTTCTGTTTCCACCTTCTGTATCTTATCTTTAGGTAGAGTCATAGCCCTTCAGAAACCCAGATTCTAGTTAATGCTCTCTTTTCTGTTGATGATCCTCTAAATACTTCTGCATGTCCCAAATGGAGTTTAGCTTTGCTCCTTGAAATCCATTTACTATATGGTTTCAATGTGTGACTACTGGAAACTGCTAGATCCACAGTCTAGAAAATTTGAAGGCAGTTTTAGACATCTGTCTTTTATTCTTCTTCACATATGTTTACCTCTCCTAGAATGTCTGGAAAACCATTTTTGTTTCTTTCTACATAGCCACCACCACAAGCAATATTAAAACATTTAATGTCATCAGTAAGTTATCCTTGTATTTTACACCTGAAACTTTCTACATCACTTTGTCTGCATCTCATTTTTACCTGGCCCATCCTACATTCTGTTTGTAATTTCCATTCTAAGACCTTAGAACAACAGAATTCCATTGTATTTACTTACGTGGTGATTTTCATTTTTTTTTTTTTGAAAATATTTTCCCATTTGTGATTTTTACCTTTTAAATATATTCATGTTATAAACCCCACCTTATAGTGTTGTTGTATTTTGCTTTAAATATCTGATTTTCAAGAGGATGAGAAAGATTATGTCATATTTACCAATTTATTTTCATGATTTTTGGTGCTGTTTATTTCTTCCTATAGTCATTAGTGTAATTTTTCTTGGTTTTAAGGGGCACCCTTTATCATTATTTTTTCAGTAGCACTGATCTATAGGCACACATTCTTGTCTTTTAATTATTTAAAAAATTAAATTGCTCTCATGAATTGTACATATTTACAGGGCATATTGATATATTTATACAGTGTGTCATGATCAGGTCAGGATAATTTGCAAATATGTCATCCAAACATTTTACCAGTTTTTTTTTCTGTTGGGAATATTCAAAATCTTCTCTGTTAGCTATTTGAAGTTATTAGTAGGAGTCACCTTAGTGTGCTATAGAACATTAGAAGTTATTCTTCCTATCCTGGAGCATTCATGTTAATAATCTACTTAGCATCCGTCTTCTTACCCTTTCCATTCTCAGGAAAATGGTGGTTTTTTTTCTACATTTATGAGATCAACTTTTAGGCTTTCACATGTGAAAATGTACAATGTTTATATTGTAGGTTTGTTGTGGGGGGCACATGTGTCCTACATGTTGTACATGTTAGGGTCAGAGGAAAATTTGTAGGAGTCAGTTTTACCATGTGGGTCCTAGGCATTGAACTCAAGTGGTCAGGTTTGGCTGCAAGTGCCTTTCCCTTCTGAGCCATCTTGGCTGTCCTCAGTTTGACTTATAGAAGTTAACTTTCATTCTTCTGTACATGATTTTCTAGTTTCCTCCTCGTTGATTATTGGTCATTTTTCCCAGTGTTGGTTCTTGGTGCCTTTGCTGATAACCAGTTATCTGTAAGTATGTGGATTATTTCTGCTCTCTTCTGTCCACTGGTCTGTGTTTCTGTTTTTATGCTAGTGCTATTCTCTTGGTGATTCTCTTTGGTTTTGCTAGAAAAAAAAAATTACTTATATTTACTCTTCAATGTTTTTCCTCCAGTTTTTAAAGACTATTATTACTGAATGTAGAATTCTAATTTGAGACTTTTCTCATAGTTCTTTAAGGATATTGTTCTGTTTAGCCTTGTTCGTTATGCACTTTGATTTGACTCCCATGACCATTTCCTACCATTGTTTGGCTACTACTAAAATTTTATCTTTATTTTTGGTATTTATTAGTATTTATTTGGTATCTATGGATATCAGAGAAATTGGTGTCTCTTTTTGGGGTTCTTAGTATCATTATTAAAAGAATTCAAGAATTTACTCAAATAGACACTTGAGGACAATTTTGATAAAAATTTCACAGAAAAACAGGGCAGACAAGGTGATAATCTCAGCAGCTGCCTAGAAAAGGAGAGAAATAATCATGCTGTTCAAGCTATCATGGAAGTTAGACACATGGCAGACAAGCAGTCATCTTGTGGGAAAGAAGGCTTTTGACAAAGAGTAAGAAAGCCCAAATTATCAGAAAAAGTACTTGGGAGGCAGAAGCAGGCAGATCTTTGTGAGCTCTATTCCTGCCTGGTCTGTGTAGAGACTTCCAGACCAGCAAAATTACTTAGTGAGACCTATCTCAAACGGGAGACAAGGACAGAGAAAGTTGCCCCTTCTGGCTTCTGGTTTGGTCAGACCTAGCCAAACCCCATAGGGATCTGTAGGAATTACGCTGGGTCTCGGGACAGAGATTCTGGAAGTTAGAGTTCAGTATCTCACTGAAGGAAAGGAAACTGCCCCTGTTTCTTTAACATGGCTTAAGATGAGCCTGCCTTCCTAGGGGGACCCTTGGCTGAGCATTGACCTGTCCTACCGGGAATGTTAGGTCTTCACGCAGGCCAGATTCTATTTCTTAGCCAGACGTAGTTTTTCCACATTGGGCCTTTATTGCTACTTTGATATGCCCTCACACCCACCTCACCCCAGGTGTGCTGGTGGACTCGGAAGAGGTAACTGTAAAGTCATTTAGAGACCAGGTCAGAGATTAGAATCCTCAAGCACTTCTGGCATCTCCCAAGGACATTTAGCCAAGAAAAAACTGGCTGCTTTTCTTTGGGGCCTTTTTACCCCAAACTGTCTATGCGATTTTTACATCCTTTTCTCACCACTATGATGTTCTTATATGTGATTATCTTTGTGTTTATCATGCTTCGGGTTGGCTATCCGTGAAAGCGAGTGTTTTTCTTCATATTTGAGAATATTTTAGCCACTATTTTTCTTTTTTTCCATTTTAAATCCTATTTTCACTCTTTACCCTTCTAGGATAATAATAAATAATAATAATAATAACAACAACAACAATATTACTATATTATTATTATTATTATTATTATTATTATTATTATTATTATTTTGGAGACAGGATTTCTCTGTTGTAACTCTGGCTGTCCTGGAACTCACTCTGAATACCAGGCTGGCCTTGCACTCACAGGGATCTGCCTGCCTCTGCCTCCAGAGCACTGGGATTAAAGGCATGTGCCACTAGTGCCCTGCCCTGCCAGGATCATAATTTTATGTTTTAGATTTTTTTGAAAATTTCTCACAGGTTCTTTGAATTTTGTTCGCTTTTCTATCTTTCTTTCTTTCTTTCTTGTTTGTTTGGAGAATTTTGGTGTTGTGTAGTCTTTAGCTTCACTGTCTTCTTCCATTTCCAATGTATAGTTAAAGCCCTTCCATTAGTTTTAAGTTCAGATATTGTATTTAAATTCCATTTGGGTCTGTTTTGTAGTTTACATTTTGTTAATTTCTCAGCTAACGTAGTGATGTTTTAACATGTAAAGTTAGTTCTTTTACTTCTGTGTCTTAATTTAGTTAAAAAAATCCTTTCATTTCATTGCAACTTGTTTATGAGGTTGATATAATTTAATATACATTAAAATATACATTAAAATATTTGACTACTTATCTAAAATTTTTTGGAGCCTTTTAATTTCTCAAAATGCCTTTGGGTTTTTGAATATGAAAACTAAATGTGTCATAGTTAATGTGCAATCAGCGACAGAGATTGGATAGAGGAATAAGACTAAGGCTAGGTTCTAGAGAATGGACAATGCAAGAAATAGAAGTATGGGTCAATATAGTCTTTCATTGGATACAAGTTCAGTAGGTAATTGTATTTTTCCTGCATTTTATTTTTATGCTACTAATTATATAGCCAGGAGTTAACAGACTTTATCAATATTTGAATAAACTTTAGAAATGATCCTGATGACTTCATTTTCATTCTCTTAAAATGCTAGTATTCCATGCAACTGAGTTGTTTTTCTGGGGGTGGGTGAGCAAATTTTGGGAAGGAAACTGTATAATGGAAGTCCATGGAAAACAGGGCTAGTTAGTAAGGTTTGTATATTAATTACTTGTCTCATTGCTATGACAAAGTATCTGACAAAAGCAGCTTGAAGAAAGAAGGTTTATTTTGAGCTTAAAGTTGCAGACTACAGTAGCACATCATGGCAGGGAAGGCATGGCAGCAGGATTCAAGGTGGCTGGTTATATTGCCTCTGCAGCTGGGACGGAGAGAAAGATAAATGAATAATGGTACTCAACTCACTTTATCCCGTGGGATGTTGCTCATATTCTGGATTAATCTTCCCTCCTCAGTCTTTCTGGAAACACCCTCTCAGACTACCCCCATACACCAGCACTCCCCCCACCAAAAAAAAACACACACACACATACATCTGTTTTTATGTTTCTAAATCCAGTCAAGGTAACAATGAAAATTAACCATCACAACTTGTGTAGATTGTTTTGGTATTGTTTGCTTTGGATCACTAAGAGCTTAGTGTTGTTTCTGGTAATTAAAAATAATTTAGGAGTTCTTTTGCTCTTGCTGATAGAGAGAGGGAAGGTAAAGAGATTGTATATGTGTGTGATGTAGTTGTACAGTTATGGTGGCGGCTCACCAAGGACAACAAAGAGGCATGTTCATATATGCAAACTCTGCCAGACCTCAGCAGAGGGAACCACCATCACGGCCAGTGCCATACCAACAGTGGAACCCCGAGCATCTGAGCTTAAGTGTTTTTACTGATTTCAGATCTCCTCAGGTGCAGATCATAAGCAATTAAATGCCTCCCACAGAAGTCCAACACCTGCAGACAATACAAGTGCCAAGGCCTATGCATCCCTTTTTCCAGCAGTGCACAAGAACAATTATTTTAAACACAACTAAAAATAAACTTCTACAACAGTGTGGTCTCCATTTTTTCCTCACTCTGTCTTAAACTGAAAATAATCCTGATATCAAAGTGGTAAATATTGAGATGGCTTATTCTGAACTCCACATGTTGGGGATTAGACATTGACAACTTTGTTTAGAATGTTTGCATATAGAATTCATTTGTTTTCTTTAAGGATGTTATTGATGTAAATACATAATCTATGAAGAAACTATTATATAAGTTTTAACCTATAGACCTCTTTAAGGAATACTATCTTAATTATAACACTCTGGACATTATTTTGAATGCTAGAGAAATGATTTTAAAGAATAATAAAGGGTATAACACTAGTGTGGCTTCTGTACAATATATATTAAGATATAATTTTAATCACTGAAATTGCTGGCATGAGTTGACAGTGATAGGTTAATTAGGAGGAAGGTGTACAAATGTATTAACGCTTAAGAGGAGTAATCAATAATCAAGTGAGGTTCATGTAGCTATATATTCTAAACAGGAAACAGAAGTGAGAAAATGAAAGCACTTTTGGGAGGTAGTAGGCGATTTTTAGGAAAAATGATTGGTTTAAGAGGATTGACTGAGTTTATAAATGCAAAATACATCTCTTGTACTAAATAGAAATAAGAAATAGTTTATGTTGAGCCAATATGAGTGTTCATGGTCCAGGAACATAATCTATTATGAAAACATGGATGTGGCTGTATAAAACTTTTATAGACAGAGAACAAAGAAGGTCATAAGTGAATTTATTTACTAAATAAATTGATGGGGGTATCAGCTAGGCAGTTGTAGCAAAGCAGGCATAACTCTGTTATCTGATGACATTCTTTGCTTTTGGTTATAGAAGATAGCGGTTCTGCTAAGAATACATTTGAAAGGTTGTACCTGACAATCAGAAAGATTTTAGGGCAGATAAAGAATGGGTGATAAATTGCCATTAAGTAGATGAAAGATAGCCAAAGATGATTTTCGCTCTTGATCTGCACTATGACATTCCAGCTCTTCACTTTCAGCTCTAATCTGTCAGTCTGCCCCTTTCAGGAAACCTTTGTTCACAAATTCATAAATGATTTTCTTTTAAAGAATGAGTGGACCTGCAAGACCAACATTTTTTTGTTTGTTACTCCTCTTAGATATAGTTACCACCCTCATTCTTCTATTGATGAGTTTAGACTGTAAAATATTAAAGAAGGATCAAAGATAGTTGTTATGCTTTTAGGCTGTCTGTCTTTAAGGAACCAAAGGAAATAACACAATTAAGCTTTTCCTAGAGTCTGCTGGTAACCAAGGGCCTGTAAAATAACCAGAATGCTATTGGTTGTTCTTCACAACCTGATAGTAAGACCCTATTGCTAAAGACAACACTTTGAACACAGAAAAGTCAAGTTGGTGCCTAACTAGAAGCTTTGTCCATATCAACTAACATTCAATGTGCTGAAAAGTACTCTGCATGCTATTGGAGGAGAAAAGTAATCAAAGGTAATCATTATTATTAGCCAGCTACAAATCCTATACCCTACAACAGTGACCTGTCTCTGCAAGGCAAACTGGTGCATTCGTGGCACAGCTGTTATGGGAGTAACAAATCACTCTTTGATTGGATTTACGGCCCATTTCATGAAATGAAACCCACATCTGAATGCTAAAATGAACAAAAACCTGAAATTAGATGGGTTATTGGCCTAGGGGGTACCTACTATTATTCGCTAATGGAACATAGCAATAAGATGACTCCTATTGATATACTACTGTACCCATAGATCAGTGCTTTGCATAGCTCGCATCAAGGAATCTGCTTCTTGCAGTAGATGGAAAGTAACACAGAGACCTACAAATGGGCAATCCTCAGAGAATCAGAGACTTTGGATTTCTAATCTTTATAAAAAATTTCCCCTCTATGCTCAGGAAGTTATATAGTCAGAAGAGAAGGCAGAAATATTGTAAGCACCAAAGGTGATGATGGACAACTCCAAGGAAATAGTGTTTTCAACATAACAGAACCAAACTCATTGGGACTGTGGCAGAATGAATTAGACCTTCATAGGTTCAAGCCTGATGGGATTCTTGCCCTGAAAAGGCAGGACATGAGGCTCCACCCCTAGCCAAGAAGTTAATGGCAACTGATACTCACTGGCAATGGTAAAATCAGTTTTCTTCAAAGGAGTGTCAACTAGATATAACAACAACTAGATATAACAAGAACAGGCCCCATGCCCAGCAATAGTTGGCCAAAATAAAATGAATGTTTTTGTTTTTATTTTATGTATGTACTTTTGTTTTGTTTTAGCATTTTTGTTTTATTTATCTTTTGTTTGTTTTGATTCTTGTTTTTTGTGTGTGTTTTTTTGTTTTTTGTTTTGTTTTTAAAGAGAGAGAACATAGAGTTGGGTGAATAGGGAGGTTTGGAGGGTCAGATCTGGGGTGGTGGTAGAAGGGAAAATGGATCTGTATGAAAAAATTTAGAATACAGTCTACATAGAGAAGGTATGACTTTGAGGCCATGGAAATTGAAGCTTACTTACATCTGTGAATGTACCAAAAAGCAGAGAAAGAACCTAGCTTACTTTCTCCTTTTTCCACATTTATTCAGTTTGAGGCCCCATTCCATAAGATAATGCTGCCTTCTTTTTCTGGGTGGGTGTTATACCCTCACAGATACTTGAAAGGAGTGCTTCATTAATGCCCTGAATGGTTTGTAAGACAGGCAAGTTTATAATGAAGATTAGCCAGCACACCTTTCAAGAGCAAAATTCTAAGGATCTAACTCCTAACTCTTTTATATTAGGCTTTACCTCCTAAAGGCTCTACCACTGCTCAGTGGCTGACAGGCTGGGAAACAAGGCTTTGGAGGACATTTCAGATCTAAACTATAGCAATTAGTGTGTTTGTGTGTGTGTGTGTGTGTGTGTGTGTATACATATATGTATATATATATATATATATTTCCTCTCTCTACTGTTACCATTAAGAAACAATTTTATGGGCCTTCACAAGGGTTCCTGTTTCTCTTCCATTTGTAATATTGGGGTTATCCTATGTTTCTGCTTTTCTTCTGGGAATAGAGTTACCTCTTTTTCCCATGTTTTTCTCTCCTGGCTTCAGTGAGTTCTCATCAGGCCATGGTTTTGATGCCATTTCTCTTTAAGATTCTGGATGTTGTTTCTTAGGTGAAATAACCAGATGGGTTTGAATAGAATGTATCATTTAGTTTGAATGGGATTAAACTAGTATCCTTACACATGATTTGTGAATAAGACTTTTGTTTGGTAGATATGGGGGAAGACTAGATGGTTCCAGATAGCTCTCTAGTCCTAGGTTCTGTTCTTCTCTTGTAGTTAACAATGAAAATTTCTTCAAAATTCCTCCTAGATTCATTGTACATTGTATTCTGAATAAGGTTCCAGGAGAAAGAGGGTAAAAATATACAACTACGTGTGTATGCAATCCCTAGAGTTTCATACTCTTTAATAGCCTTTAGCAGCATGGTTTTTGTTTTTTTTTAAAACCTCCTAGTTTGTTTGTTTGTTTATTTATTTATTTATTTATTTATTTATTTATTTATTTAGGTAGTCTTTATCGGGTTCAGTGACATCTATTCCTAGGTTAGGAAAAGCTCTTACTCTGTTTTGTTTTGTTTTGTTTTTTGTCATGGGTACATGTAGTTCTGTATGTTTCAGGTTAGCTGCTTGATTTCAGTTCTCTGTTGGATTCAGAAAAAGTAATTAATTTGAATTTCACAATTTTCCTGTCATACTGGTGGAAGTAATACTCTTTCTAACTTTTTATGTATTCAGTCTCAAAGGAAATCCTTTACTTTAAAAATGCTTCCATTTCTGTGATGTTATTTCTTATTAATTTTTATATCTTTAAAGCATATTTATAATATCTGACTTAAAATTCTTGCCTAAGTTCTTCTATATTGGTTAGCTTTTTTTCTTATTTTTATTAATTATATTTCCCTTTTTAAAACTATAGTAATCTTGTAGGTGCTTACCGTGCAAACATGAGGACCAGAGTTTGATCCCTAGCTCCCACTTAAAAACAAAACAAAAACAAACAAACAAAAAACAAACCAACCGAAAAACTAGTGTGCACCTTTAATCCTAGAGCTGGGGAAGTAGAGAGAAGAGGACCCTGAGGCTTACTAGCCAGTCATTGTAGCTGAATGGTAAACTTCAGGTTTAGTAGGAGTCTATCTCAAGAAAAAGGTGGAAGAGCTGGATTTGTGGCTTAGTGATTCCTATGCAAGTATAAGGAATTTGGCTCTTTATCCCTCACATGAAAGCAGGTGAACTTATCAATGAATTTATTTTTTGGTGGGGTTAGCACTCAAGCTTTCCACTCACAAATCTCTAGAAACACGTATTTAAATAGAAATTTGCAGAAGTTATTAATTTCCCATTAGGAAATTAGCATATTAGGTGCTAGTCATTCCTCCACAGTTGGAAGTTCTGTTATTGTTTTCTCCTTCTATTGAGCAAATTCTGTGTCCTTTATGTTGTTAAATTCTCTGTCTCTCTTTCTCTCTTTCTCTCTCTCTCTCTCTCTCTCTCTCTCTCTCTCTCTCTCTCTCTCTGTGTACATTTATAAGTAAGGCCCTAAGGGTCTTACTATGTAGCCCTGACTGCTCTAGAACTTAACTATGTAGACCAGTCTGGCCTTGAACTCATAGAGATCTACTTGCCTCTGGCCTTCATATGCAGATGCCCCCATACATACATATGCACCACACACAAACATGGACATGACTGGAGACTTTGAAGCACTTGTGCAGAGGCGTGGAGTAGAATGTTGTAAAAGCTGGCATAGATGACTGTGGAATGGCTAAGTATTTTAATGTGATTAAGATAAATAGAAAATGGGACAGATGAATTTATGATAATAAATTCATAATGATGAATTATGGAAGGAGAGCAGAACCTTACACTTTGAATTATTTTTTAATTCTATCTTATTTCATCAATATAAAATGAAAATGCCAAACCAGTCACAACATACCAGAAGCTCAACTTGCAAAACATCTAGGGCATTTGTTTTGGAAGCCAGGTTTAACTATTAGTTAATTAATAATTTTATTACAAGTTTGTTTTAACTACCAAGTTAGGTTTTGAACTTTTAACTCCTCTGTTCTATGGACCAATGTGAAGCATTTGTTTTAGGGGGGCCAGTTTTAGAGGAAGAGGAGCAAGCTTTCTCTGGATTAGATTTGATGTACTTTGATTTTTTTGATCACAAGAAAATTTTAGTACACCAGGACACAGAGAATATCAGAAAAATTGTTTTGTACCCCTTTCTGCTTATCCAGCAGAATGCAAAATGTGAATTATTGTTTAATATATTCATTTGAGGATGGAAATAATCAATTGCTCCGAAGTATCTTACACTCAGAATTAGCTGTTAGAAAATAATTAAAGATTAGACAAAGAGGGGTGTTTTGCCTCTAATTTGTATCCATCTGTCTGTAGATATTAGCAAGTTATTACTCCAGTGAAAGCAAGAAGTGTTCTGATCTTCCATGTTACTTTTTTTTTTTGTGGCAGAAACTGTGGTATTTGATAACTTCATCTTATTTGTGAAAGTAAGTATATTAAACAGTTTTCCATCACTGTGACACTATAAACAAACAAACTAACAAACAAACTCAAAGGAAGAAAACTTTATTTTGGCTTATGATGTCAGAGGTTTCGGTCCATGATTGATTACATTACATGGCTGGGAGCACATGGTAGAACAAAGCTACTCACTTTTTGACAACCAGGAAGCAGAAAGAACAGATGGAAGGGGTCAGGTATAAGATTCACCTTTATGTGATATTGGCATATCACTAATAAGCAAAAATTTTTTAAGATGGAAAGAAAAGGGGGTGTGGGGTATAAAAGTATTTTTATTCCTGGGGGTTCAACGAAAAATGAGATGCAATCTTCAAGATGCAAGTCTAACCTAGCAGGCTTCAGTCTCCGACACTGAACTGAACTCTGACTTACCTCCTTTCTCAACTGCCTATTCTCTGCATACCTGCTTCTTCAATCTCCTGCTTCTGATTCTCTTACTTCTTACTAAGCTTCTACCTTGGCTTCTACCTTGCTTCTCCTTCTGCTTCTGCTCTCCACTCTTCTGCTTCTACTATTTCCTTTTATATCTCAAGAGTTGGGATTAAAGGCATATGGCACCCTTGCCTTCTGAGTTGGTTTACTTAAAGGCACGTGCTACATTGCCTTCTGATACAAAGTCTTATTTTGCATTAATGAAGAGAATCCTATAATTCACTTCTCAAACACCAGCAAGGTGCTGCCACTGGGCAAAGGTCAGACTGAAAGACACAGGGTATTTCTCTTATCCATGTTAGTCGCTGGCGGTGGGGGGGGCACCATAGAATTCCCTTTCATTTAGCATTAGCACAAACAGAGGACAGGATTAGCCTGACTAACATTCTTTCTACCCTAGAATAGCCATGCTTCTGGATCAGAGATCAAATGTCTAACACACAAGCAGGTGAAGATGATTCTTTCCCAGCACAACCATGCTGCTGGATCAAGGATCAAGTGTTTCTCTACAGTGGGAGAACTGAGAAAGGCCACTTTGCCAATAAAGAATTGGTGTTTAAAAGAGGAAATAAAAGGTTATATCACTCCCAATAACACACACTTCCTCCAAGCAGGCTCTACCTCCTCCTAAGCTACTCAGTATGAACTTATCAATGAATTTATTTATTGGTAGGGTTAGCACTTAAACTTTCCACTCAAAAATCTCTAGAAACATGTATTTAAATAGGAATTTGCAGAAGTTATTAATGTCCCATTAGGAACAATATGTAATTCAAATTGTACGAAAGCGTACATGAATTTAAAAAAAGTTTGTCTAGGTTATGAATTGTTAGCACATTTAGTTTCTACAAGAATACAAATTATTACATTATGATATATTTTGAACACCTTTGGAAATCTTATTATTTATTATAGTGGTATAATACATCTGATAGGTGATTGCTTAGTATATGTAGTGAGGGAAGCATTGGAATTTATACACCTGTATTTAACTTCAGAATTCAAGTACCTTCAGAAAAATATGTATAGTCTGTTAGTCTTGGTTTTTTTCATCAGCAAAACTGAGATGATAAACATATTAAGGAGGGTAAATTTAGTAGCTTGAAGATAAATTTAGTAGTTTATATGTAATATGTGTGAAAAATGAAAGTATAAAGGTGTAAATTTACATTCTTTAAAATATAATTGAAATCTTGGAACTTTTAAAGTAGATAAAAATTAATTTTATAGCAATTTAGAGGCTATAGGAAATGAATAAATGCCATTGGACCAAAGATGAATTAGGACATAAATTCAATTTTTTATATGACATAGAAATTTAAAATGTTTAAAAAAATTTTAGAAAATGATTTTGTTCAAATTCTCAATTTTTTTTTTTTGTTAATGAGACATGATTATGAATGAGGAAATGCTTTCCCAAACATATAATTTCTGGGTAAGATAAACTGTCTAAAATTATGTAGTCTGAGAGGCAGAGCACTGAGGTGAATTGTTAAGTAATATGATAGGTTAACAGCATTATAGTTACGAAGTGATTTACATATACTTTCGAAGTATGTAAACGTTGCTTTTCTTTAGCTACAGTGTCATGTTCTTTCCTCTAATACTTTGGAATTTAATTATATAGAGTTAAGTTTTGATCTTTTGAAGTCTTTGACTAGGAAATTAAGAATCTAATTTTGTTTTTTAAATGGAAAATTGAGAGGTTTTGTGTTAGTTTCTAATCTTTTCTATTTATTGCTTCAAATTCACTCTTGGTCAAAAGTAAATTTATTTTAGTTAAATGCTACAAAGTGAATATTTTCTTTGTAAGAAAAGTATTATATACTTGACAATGATATACTGCTTTTTAGTACTAATATAAAGCAAGGATTTGTGTAGAGGAACATTTGATCCTTGATCTGGCAGCATGGTTGCTCTGGGAAAGAATCACCTTCAGCAGTCTGTGTTAGACATTTGATCTCTGATCCAGAAGCATGGCTGCTCAGGGTTGAAAGAATGTTAGTCAAGCTAATCTTGTCCTCTGTCTTTGTTAATGCTTAATGAAAGGGAATTCTGTGGTTCCTCCCAGCCACTAACTTGAGAATTTGAGAAACAACCTGTGTCTTTCATTTTGACCTTCGCCCAGTGGCAGCAAGGTTAACTGGCCTGATGTTTGGGAAGTGAATTATAGGATTCTCTTCATTAATGCAAAATAAGACTTTATCTGAAGGCAACATAGCACAGGTCTTTAAGCCATCTCAGAAGGCAGTGGTAACACATTGCCTTTAAACCCAACTCTTGGGATATAAAAGGAGCAGTCAGTAGAAGCAGAGGAGAAGTAAGACAGAAGCAGAGTATGGAAGAAGGAAAAGCAGAGAGAAGCTGGAAGAGTAGCAGAGTAGAAGCAGAGATGGAAGTAGACAAGAAGCAGAGGAGCTGAGAGGGGAAGAACAGAGAGTAGAGCACTCAGTAAGGAGCAGAGAGGGGAAGCAGAGAGTTAAGCAGAGAGGTAGAAGGCATAGTTCATTCAGAGTGAGCAGCAAGAGAGTCAGAAGCAGGAGATTGAAGAAGCAGGCGTGTGGAGAAGAGGCAGTTGAGAAAGCAGCTAGTCAGAATTCAGTTCAGTCTCGGAGGCTGAAGCCCTCTAGGTCCAGACATTTATCTTGAAGTTTGTCACATTCTTCCTTGAATCCTCATGAATAAAAATAATTTTACAGGTTTGAAATAAACAATATAGTCATAAAATATAAGGACTCATAAGGCTTTTAGAAACTATCCCTTTCTCTTAGCAGAGTCTGATTTTGGAATAGATAACTAAACAATTATATATATTTTTTAATGTATAATGTATAGTTTGATTATAAACTTTTTAACCCTAAGTAATTATTAGTATGAAATCAATTAATAATATACAAAGCATAGTACAAAATATTAATGATTATTACTATCCCAATCAAGATTATTGCTGTTCTAATTTTTTATAATAAAAAATTTAAAAATAAAAATGCAGTAATAAAAAATCATGTAGTGTGTATAAACTAGCAAATACTAATTTTGTGTTTGATCTAAATAATATTTAAGATAGGTAAGGATATAGTGAACATGTTAAACTAAAAGATGGTTTCTGATTTGATGTTTTTCAAGACTTTAGAAAAATGAGAACAATATAAGAACAAACAAAAGCAAATGGAAATTTTTCTTTTTTAAAAAATTTATTTTTATTTTATGTATATTGGTGTTTTGCCTGCATGTATCTCTGTGTGAGGGTGTTGGATACCCCTGGCATAGGAGTTACAGTTGTGAACTGCCATGTGGGTGCTGGAAATTCAACTTGTGTCTTCTGAAAGAGCAGCCAGTACTCTTAACCACTGAGGCATCTCTCCAGCCCTGAAATATTCATTTTAAGAACTTGTATTTTTGTTATATCATCAGTTTATGAATCCTAAAGATTCTTCAAGTGTTTTTGTTTTCACTGGAGTAATAATAATTATAGACTCCTACATTGTGCTGGTTTTACTTCTCCACCCTTCTGCCTTGACATTGTACATTACTGGGAATTCAGTTAGTTCATCTTGCTATAAAGAACCTTATGCAACTTTGACATTTGAGTGGCTAATAGGCCACTTAACATTTTTTTATAGAAATATTCTACTAATTCACTATAACCCATTCAACTATTTAATAGCTTTTATGGAAGATACACTCCTTTTAATCAAAAAAAAAAAAGTAGTTATATAAGAAATACGAATCTTCAGTTACAAACTTAATAAAAAGTGTCCACAGTGACTTGAAAAGTAACTCCATTATTTTATGAAAGAGTGAAAATATGAGGACAATATATGTTAATTGTGTCTGATATGTAGAAAGTATTTTGGAAAGGTTTTCTCCCCCCCCCCCCATAAATCACTTCATTTTTCCTTGTCTGAGTTAATACTCTTCGCATGCCATGTTAACTTCCTGTGAGTCTTTTAACCCCATAGCCTGACCTCCTTGAGGGAATGAATTTTATTGTCTTCATTTATTTTTTAATCAGTTTTCCCAGTAGGAGGTAATAAGTTAGTTTTGTTTGTTCATTTGTTTTCTGAACTGAAGATATAATGAATCTTAGAAGCTGTAGAGTGTTTATAGACTTCTAAGTTTTTTTCCAGAATGAAGCAGGGGACATTACAATTTAGGGCATATGATAAGGTGGTTTTCAGTTATTAAGAAACTTGGAACTTAGCTTCTTTTAACTATAGATAACTTTGGAATATACATTTGACGTTTTGCTGTTCATTTTACGATCTATTTTTTTGTTATCAGTTTATAAATGTAGGTTTAGATTTTAATGATTAAACTGAATATGTGAGGGTAGCTGTACGATGTTGCAAGCTAGGTTGTCTTTAAAATAGTCTTGTTGACCTGAATTTTCAGATAGACCAAGCTCCAAACATATGGTCAGGACATATCAGAAAATTTAATCTAAGTATAACATCAGAAAGATATAATTATAGTCTTGTAGCAAAATTCTGTCATGTAACAGATTTCTAGGGTTCGCATATACAGGACTGGTAAAAAAAAAAAAAAACAAAAAACAAGCAAATGTCAATGCAAAACCCAGTTCTGGACTCTTGCCCATACAGAATTAGAATAAGCTGAAACTCTAGAGCCATATTAGAGCCTTGAGTAGATATCCCCTTTCAGATATTAGCAACCCAGGGGACTTGGGACAGTAGTGTATTATTGAGAGAAGTAGTCACTTCTTTCAAATAGTGCTAGATCTGGAAGAATACTAATGCCAAGATGAATAAATAAGGCTATTTAATGCCTAATCACTTTTGACTGAAGTCTCTAAGTGTCCTGATCATTCTGTCTGACTTTTAAAACTAAAATGAGTATGATGGGATATTGAGCTGCTAGATATTGGAATTCCTTGATTTCCTTAAAGCACCTTTACTTTTTTTTTTTTTTTAATTTAAAACTATGAAACCATGTAGGACATTGTAAGGTCTTAATAAATACTTAGAATGAATGAAATAATTTTTTAATCTGTTAATGGCCATAAACCCAGTTTAAATTATATTAATTACTTCCTTTATGGACATAATAGTCTTCTAAGTTAAGAGCATTGATATAGAATTGGCAAGTTACATTACTATCTGGGTTATAGATTTTATTAGTATTACTTTTGTTGCTTTGGTTTACTGATGTATCAACCTCACTTCATAAGAAGTTATTGAATATGCTTTGTTGTGGTTAGTGATTGACCTTGTACCATCGTTAGGTAAATATTTTTGAGGCAGTATTAAGTATAAATATGCATGGTGGGATCTATAAAATGTGTGATAAAGAAAAAAAGTATAAAATGTACTCTTGCTACTAGGGAACTCAAGATAGTCAATAGAAAGAGAGAATAGATAGAAGGATGGGCTGCACAATAAGTATAGAAGGCCAACAGAAAACAAACTTAGTGGCATGTTTGGAAGTTCCCTGTCATATAATGGCATGCTAGGACCCTTCCTTCCTTCCTTCCTTCCTTCCTTCCTTTCCTTCCTTCCTTCCTTCCTTCCTTCCTTCCTCCCTCCCTCCCTCCCTCCCTTCCTTCCTTCCTTCCTTCCTTTCTTTCTTTTAAAAGGTTTATCATGTTTTTATAGATATAGATATACACACATATCTGTATGTGTGTGTGTGTGTGTGTGTGTGTGTATGTTTACCTTATAGATCCTTTGCTTATACATTATGGCTTCTAGTTTAGTGTGCCTTTTTTTTATGGTGGAGGAGAAAGTATATCGTATATAAAAGGGAGGGCATAATAGATATGAGGGAGACCATAGCCTGTAAATGTAGATGTGAACATTGACTTATTTCTTAATTCTCGTGGGTTCATGACAAGGACAGTTTATTCTTTGCCAATTCAATGTAGACAGCCTTTTTACAATTTAATCTTAAATCTAGACCTGGAAGGCTTCAGCCTCCATAAAATCTAATCTTCAAACCTAAACCTAGAATTTTTTAGTCTCAGAGACTTACTGCTGACAGAGCTCACTTTGACTAGCTCCCTCTGAGCTCTGAGCTCTGCCTCTGCCTCCCAGGTGCTGGGATTAAAGGCATGCACCATCACTGACTTCTGAATTGGGATTAAAGTTGTGTGCTACCTTGGGATAAAAGCTTTACTAACATTCTTTCTACTCTAGAGCAGCCACACTGCCAGATTAAAATATTAAATATTCCTCTACAATAGCTCAAGGCAGAGAAGTCCAGGGGAGTCCAGGGTGGACATGACCAGACTGAGCTGCCTGGTCATGTAAAGAGAGGGGGAAGGAGAGAGGGAAGAGAGAGAAAGAGGGGAACCTGGCGACTAAAGAGGCCAGGAGAGGCCAAGAGTCAGTTTAGTGTTTTTATGGGATTCCTGAGTGTGTGAACAAGTGGGTCTGTGTCTATATCTGTTTCTTGTGCCTTTTCTTGTGTTCTTTTCCTGTGTCTGTATTTTTTAAATCTAATTATATTTTATTATTATCATTTAGAAGCCTGTTTGTTTTCTAATGAGACAGAAAGTGGGTAGATCTGGATGGGAGGGGAAGTAGGAAGAAGCTAGGAGAAGTAAAGAGGGGGGAAAACTATCAGGGTGTATTATGTGAGAAAAAGAACAAACAACTATTTTTACAAGGGAAATAAAGAAAAGGAAGGAAAGCAGGGAGGGAAGAAGGGAGGAAGTAAGTTAGGTAGTCGTACCAATGAGTAATAAGATACAAGTGATGTTTAAGAAGAAAGTCTTTATAATTACACATTAAAAAAGGAATGAGAGGCCTAGCTAGGTAATTCAGCAGCTTTCCACAAGCGCTTGACCACTTGAACTTGACTCCTTGGAATGTACATAAAGGTGGAAGGAAAAAACAGGCTCTACAAAGTTGCCCTCTGACCTTTATTCATGTTCTGTACAAATGTGAAAACCTTCTTTAAAGTTTCCTGTTTTTATTAAAGTACTGTTAAAAGAAACAGAATAATGTTATTTCATATTTACTTATAGGGTCATAACCAATTTTCTTTTCTTTAGAGATATTATAGACAATATTTCCAAAAGCAAATTTATAGAAACTCAGGTAAGTTATAATAAAAATGTCCTATAACAGAATTTTTCATCATATTTAAGATTTGATAAATTTAGATAGAGTATTAATATAAATATTTAGAATATTATTTTATATTTTTAGTTAAGAGCACATTAGTGTTTTTGGTTCATCCTGAGTGCTCTATTTCCCGTTACAGCATTTCCAGCCAGATTATTAGATCCATTTTGATTTAATGGGAATAGTGCCATCTACTGAGTCACTAGCATGATGTACCACATATTATTTCCAGAGAATAGAGAGAAGTATGTTTATTCGGTTATTTTTATTACTATATTTAAATTTAATTGCTTTTTTATTTGATTTTAAAAGAAATGAAAGAATATGAGTAAGCAGGTGTTTTGATTCTAAAAATTTCCTTGGTTGGAAATAGCAATTGAATTTGAGCTTTAAATATATTCTCTTTCTAGTACATTAAACAGATTGGATTCTATCAAAAGCTTTCTTGCAGTACTTATAGTGATATCACTTTATCTATTATCATTCGGTGTTTTCCTGTTCTTGAATAACAGTTTCTGTTCCCTAGGTGAAGAAATTCTGAATAATGAATTGAATTCTTGTCTTTTAAATTCAGTGACATAATAAAATAGATTGTTAAGATTATGCTGACATTCCATCACTAGTACTTTAGAGAATAGCAAATTTAGGAACATACATTTATCTTTTGCCCTAAAAAAATAGTTTAGGGCTGGAAAGATGTCTCATAGATTAGGAGCTCTTAGTATTCTTGCAGAGGACCTAGGTTAGGTCCCAGCACCCACATGGTAGCTTACATCCATCTTTAACTCCAGTTTCAGAGGATCTGACACATTGTCTTCTGATGTCCTAAGGATCATGCATATATGTGGTTTATATACACTCAGGCACACAAAAATAAACTTTAAATACCCACAAAAATGAAATTTTGAAAAGATAGTATAAAATAAATATATTTCTGAGGCTGGAGAGATGGCTCAGCAGTGAGTACTGGCTGCTCGTATAGAGAACATGCATTTGGTTCCCAGACTGACATGGTAGCTCACAACTGTCTATAACTCCAGTTCTAGGGGGTCCAATACTCTTTTCAGGCTTCCTTGGGCCCCAGGCACATGTGTGGTCTGCAAATAAATATACAGGCAAAACACTTATACATATGCTTATACTACTACTACTACTACTACTACATATACAGGCAAAACACTTATACATATGCTTATACTACTACTACTACTACTACTACTACTACATATACAGGCAAAACACTTATACATATGCTTATACTACTACTACTACTACTACTACTACTAATAATAATAATAATATTAATAATAAACATTAAAATATATTCCCCAAAATAAAAGCTTTCTGAATAAAATATATAAATACGAATATATTGTTTACTGTGACAAAATTCAAATCATGTTGAGCACATAAAATAGTATCGAATTTATTTTAGTATTTCTAGTTTAAAAATTTGTTACTCTGATAGTATAAATACTTCTGTTAATAGTTAAAACCTGGGGGAGGGAAAATCATTATTAGAATACGGTGTATGAAAAAATTCTATTAAAAAAAAAACCCTTTACCAATGAAAAGTTTTTTTTTTCTCTCAAGAAATAACCAGATCTGTTGCCCCATTCATTGATAAACTTTTTAATGTTCTGTGGTATTGATTATATACAATTGAAAGTGAAAATGTTACTATCAATGTGGCATTAAATTGAAATGTAGTAGATATTGGGGTTTTTTTTTTGCCCAGTAACTGTTACCATTTAACAGTTCACCTTGATCCGTACACACTCCCTATTATGCTTCTGATACACGTTAAATTTTGAAGTTGAAAAAAAAAAGTTATATAGAGTATACAAAATGATGTTTTGAAAATATAGATACATTACATATTAACTATATTGAGCTGATCAATATGCTTTGGTTGCAGTGAGAACTTTTAAAGTACTTTTTGAATATACAATATGCTGTTATTAACTCTAGCCACCATGATAAAAAATGTCATTTAAGTTTTTCTTTTCTAAACAAGTTTGGAATTCTTCAGTCACCATCTGTTCTGTCCAACACCCCATCCCTTGGCTAGGGAAGCAGTATTCCTCGCCCCCCCTTTTATCTTTGTCATATATATACACATATATGTTTGTATGTATGTATATATAGAAACTGTTGTATTTTTCTCTGTGCTTGGCTTATTTCACAGCTCTCTTTATCCTGTAATTTTTCCATGTTGTCATCAGACAGGATTTCCTGTTATTATTATTATTTTTATAAAATGCTGGTAGCACTCTATTGTAGTTATATACCAATTTCTTTATCCAGTTTGTGGTTAATTCACTATCTTAACTATTCTAAATAATATAGAAATGAACATAAGTGTGAAAGCTATCTCTTCCATAACATAATGATTTTATAGACATTGCTATATACTTAGAAGTGGGATTTCTGGATCATATGGTAGTTCTATTTTTAATTTTAAAGAAAACTCCATAGTGTTTTTAGTAGTGGTTATGCTAATTACATCCTTACTAGCAATGTAAAATGGTTCTTATTTCTCCACAACTTTGTCCATTTTTATTATATCATATCATATCATATCATATCATATCATATCATATCATATTATATCTTTTTTATTATAATCAGTCTAATACCAATGTTTCCTATTTAACATATCTAACATTTAACTTTAAATTTTGTGTGTGTGTATGTGGTGCATATGCATTTGTGTGTGCAGATGCATGTACTTATGCATACATATAGGCCAGAGAAGAATGACAGTTATCCTGTTACATCTCTCCACTTTATTCCTTTGAAGCAGGGTCTCTGGCTGAACACAAAACTAGACTGGCAACTAACAAGCTCCAGAGATCCTTCTGCCCTTATTTTCCACAACATTAGGGTTTACACGTGTGTGCAAAGTCTTGCTCAGCTTTTTAAATGAGTGTGAAATCTAAACAGAGGTACTTATGCTTGTGCAGCAGATGTTTTTACCCTACCCCTCACTAAGAGGTATCTTCTCATCCCATCCGCATTGTACTTTAAGAAAAAAAAATACACAAAATATTTCAAACCATAGTAGTCAGTAGTTTTGAACTCCCCCCTCCCCCCATGAACCTATTGGCCAGTTGGTTTCACCCATCTTTTACTACTTCCTCTTTGTAAAGGTTTTATTTTGTGTGTGTCTCTGTGTGAGTGTATGTATGCCTTAATGTGCATGCTGACATCACAAGAGAGGATTGAGTGTCCTTTTCTATCACTCTGTCTATTCCTTACCTGGGGAGGTTTTCTCAGCTAAACTGGAAGCAAGCCCTAGCAATCCTATCTCCCAACTTCTTAGAGCTGGAGATACAGGTGTATACAGGATGCCCCAGCTTGTTCACTGGGTACTACAATCCAAACTCTGCTCCTTATGATTTTGCAGCAAGCACTCCTAACTGCTGATCTATCTTTCCTGTGTATGGACATCTTCTTTTACAAATTACGTCTCCAAGTACCTTTGCTCAATTTTAAAATCAGGTATTTGTTTTCTTACTCTTCAGTTGTTTTATTTTTTTATAGACTTTGGACTAACTGCTCATGTATGTTTGGTTTTTTTTCCCAAGATTTACTCTCATTCTGTAGGTTGCCTCAAAATCTATTGATTATGATCCTTGCTGTGTAGATGCTTTTTAATTTGATACCATTCTTTTGTCTCTTCTTAACTTTGTTACCTATTGCTTTTGAGGAAAAGGTTTGTATTCAGAAAGTCACTGATAAAATAAATGTGGAGTTTTTTTCATTGGGTTTTTTTCTTAATGGGTTTTGTAGTTTTCAGCCTTACATTTAAGTGTTAAATTATATTTAAATTGATTTTGTATATGATCTGAGACATTTCATTTTTCTGCACATGTAAATCCTGTTTTCCCAGTAGCATTTTTGAAGATATTGTCCTTTCTTTATTGAGTGTTCACATTTTAGTTGAAATTCAATTGTCTATAAATGTGTGAATTTATTTTTTGCTATTATGTTTCATTTGTCAGTTTTTGTGTTAATACTTTCTTTTGATTACTATAGATTTGTAATGGATTTTATTTCAAGTAACCTGATGCCAGTGTTCATTTAAGATTATTTTAGCTATTGGGGATCTCGTGTCAACTTGACACAAGATATAGAATACTTTGGGAAGAGGGAACCTCAAGTGAGAAATGCCTCAACTGGTTTGGCCTGTGAGCAAACCTGTAGGACATTTTCTTGATTAATGATCAGCATGAGAGGGCCCAGCAGATGGTGGGTGGTACCACACTTAGGCAGGTGGTCCTGAGTTATATAAAATAGTCACTGAGCAAACCATGAGGAGCAAACCAGTAAGCAGCACTCCTTCATGGCTTCTGCTTCAGTTCTTGCCTCCAGGTTCCTGCAACGACTTCCTTTGATGATGGACTGTGGTGTGGAAGTGGAAGTGAAATAAATCCTTTCCTCCCCAAGTTGCTTTTAGTTATGGTGTTTTATTATGGCAATTGAAAGCTAAGAGTTCCATATGAATTTTGTGATTGTCCTTTTTTTTTTTATGAATCATTGACTTTATGGATTACTTTATGGATTAAATAGTATGACAATTTTAACAATATTGATCAATCCACTTCATGGAATATGTTTCTATTTCTGTCTTCTTACATTCATTTTTATACATTTCAGTGTATTAATGTTTCATCTCCTTGGTTAATATATTCCTGAGTGTTTTATTTTTTGTAGTTACTGTGAATAGACTTGTTTTCTTCATTTCTTTTTAAGACATAATTGTTAATATATAAAAGTCTACTGATATTTTGTAAGTTGATTTTGCGTCCTGCAACTGAACTGATTTTGTTGATTAGTTCTAACAGTTGAGTCTTTAATATATAGTTGAGTCTAACAGGTTGAATCTTTAATAGATAAGATCTTGTCATCTGCAGAGACAGTTTAACTTCTCTGTGTTTTTGTGTTGCATATTTTATGTACACACGTGTGTATATATGTATGTATGTATATGTCTTGGGAGGTGGTATATGTGTGTACTCATTATAGGACAGAGGTTGATGCTGGATGACTTTCTTTATTGCTTTTCACCTTATGTTTTGAAACAGGGTTTCTCACCTCACCTAGATCTCATTGATTTGGCTATGCTGACTGGCCGATTAGCCTTGTCTCTACACACCAAGTTACAGATGTCTGCCATCGCACCTAACCTTTTACATGGTTACTGAGGATCTGAACTTAGATCCTTGTACTAAAATAGCAGGCACTTTACTGACTGAGCTGTGACTTCAGCCCCATGATTTAACTTCTTGCTTTTTGATTAAGATGCTTTGATTCTTTTTTCTTTCTTAGTTGCTTTTGAAATGACTTCCAGTATTGTAGTGTATAACAATGATGAGAGTAGGCTTTTTTTTTTTTTTTTTTTTGACAATCAAAGTAAGGCTTTAAGGTTCTTAGCTGTGGCCTGGTCCTATACAACTTGTATTGTGCTTTGGTCTGTACTTCTTAAACTGCTTCACTTTCTTTTTTATTCTTCTTTGATCCTTTGTTTAGAAACATCCTATTTAGTTACTATATATCCACATCTTTCCCCAAATTTCTTCTGTAATTGATTTCTAGTTTTATACTGTTGTTGTTGGAGAAGGTTCTTGATAGAATTTTCTTGAATTTGTTAAGACTTGTTTTATGGGCTTGCATAAGGTCTGTCGTGGAGAATGTTTGGTACTTAAAAAGAATATGTATTCTGCTTCTGTTGGTAGAGTGTTCTGTGGCAAGTACATTTTGACTTAATGACAAGGCTATATCCCCAATATGTATTATAAGTTGAAAAATATCCTAACTCAAAAATACATTTAATGCATCTATTTTACTGAGCATCAAAGTATTGTCTGTTTGTTCTCATGATATTGTCACTGATTGGGAGCTGTGGCTTTCTGCTTCTGCCCAGCACTGAGAAAGTATTAATTAACATTAATATCCTGGGAAAAGATATAATATTTGAAATGTAGTTTCTGATAAATGTGTCAACTTTGTACCATTGTAAAGTTGAAAAGTCTTAAGTGAAACCCTCTTAGATTGGGAACAAACTATGTTTATTAGGTTTTTAGGTTTAGAGTGCATTTGAATTCTATTAATTCTTATTGATTTTTTGATTTGATGATCTTTGTATTGCTGAAAACAGAGCATAGATGTCTCCTACTATTACTGCATAGTTACCTCTTTATCATTTCAGTTCTATTAATATTTGTTCATATATTTAAGTGGTCTGTGTTGGATGTGTATATATTTATAATATTCTCTCTTCTCTAATTTATCATTCCCTCGTCTTTCCCTCTCTTTCCTTCCTTGTACTTTACTTTTCTTTTGGGAGTTTTTATGTAGCTGAGTTAGGTCTTCAATTGGCTATATCTTAGAGTGCTTATTTTTCCTTCATTTTTGAAAAACAGCCATATCAGGTATAATTTTCTTGGTTGGCAGATTTTTCTCTTTTAACACTCAGTATATCATTGCAGACTTCTCTAGCATGCAATGTTTCTGATAAGAAATATACTGATAATTTTATGATGATTGTTCTGTTTGTATGTACTAAGCTTCTTTCTCGAAGTAAACTTTTTTGATAATCTGTTTATAATTGTTTTAATTATTGACCAGGCATTTTAAAATATGGATTTCTTTAGGATCATTTACTGATGTTCTATTTCATTCCCATGGCTCTAATTCATTTTTTGGGGTGTGTGTGTGTGTGTGTGTGTGTGTGTGTGTGTGTGTGTGTGTTTGATTCTTGGTGTCTTATGTTGATGTCTGCACATTTGAAGAAGTACAAGAGCTCATATTTATATAATAGCTTGAGCAGGGAGAGTTCCTCACCATAGAGCTTATGGGGTACATTAGCTTTGCTATTGGGATCATTGTTCTCTTAAAGTGAGTTCAGTGCCAGGATCTACTTAGCAGTCTTGGGCCATGAGTCTCCTAGGGCCAAAGGAGCTACTATCCTGGTGCTTAATCAATAGTTGTTTATCTGTAGGTGTCTTCCTACTGCCCCGTCTGTGGCATCTGAAAGTTAGATTGACTCAGGTATACCTGAATATTGTTTTAAATATTCACCCCATTGCTTTATTTTGTTCCCTCTTGTTCCATTAGTTTCTCCCCTCTTCCAATAATCTCTCTTCTAATTTCATGTGGGGTGTGTGTGTGTGTGTGTGTGTGTGTGTGTGTGTGTGTGTGTGTGTGTATACATTAAAAACTAGACAATCTTGATATTTCATGTAACAAGGCATGTGATATTTGTCTGAGTCTGGTTCATTCATCTCTTTTAACATGATGTCTTATTCCATCTATTTTCCTACAAATGACATAATTCCATTACTCTTATAGTTAAATAAAACTCCATGTGTATATATGTCATGTTTTACTTATTCATGCATCTATTGATGGGCGTCTAGGCTGATTCGATATCAAGGCTATTATGAATGGTGCCACAATAATTTGGATGTGCAGGTATGTTAGATATGCTGATGTAAATTTCCTTGGGTATGTACTTTAGAAGCAATACAATTGGATCATATGGTAGTTTTAGTTTTTGAGGAACTTTCATAGTGATTTCTATAATGACTACAATAATGTACATACCTATGAATACTGTGTTAGGGTTTGCTTTCTTGATTATAGCCATTTGACAGGAGTGAGACAGACTCTCAATATAATTTAGATTTGAATTTTCTGTAATAGCTAAGGGTAGTGACCATGTTTTCAATATAATTTTTGGCCATTTGTACTTATTTTGAAAACAAAATCATATGCCCACTTATTGGTTAGATTATTTCTTTTTAATATTCTGAATACCAATTCTCTGTCAAACATATAATTAGTGAAGATGTTAACTCCAGTTCTATAGGCCTAGTACTGGATCTTGAGTCTACAGAACTAGCATGTTACCAGGTTCACTGGGATGAGCCTGATCCTTTAATTCACTGGAGTGATGTTGAAGCCAGGACTATGGAGTTAGTGTTGGAGTTGGAGCCTAGATATAGGGAGTAGGCCTGAACTTTGAATCTTCAGGGGCTGGCATAGCACTGAAGGTGTATTTCAGTCCATTTTGTCCTACTAGAATAGAATGCCACAGACTAGAGAGTTAATAGTAAACAGAAATTTATTGCTTCATATTTTTTGAAGTTATGAAGTGATAAGATTGAGGGGCTAGTATCTAGTGAAGGCCTAGATTCTTATTGCATTATATGTGGCTGAAGGAATCCCAAGGGTAAGAGAGAGCCAGATGGGGCTGGAACTAATTACTCTGGCAATAACAAACCCACTTTTGTGATAACATTAATTCTTTCACCAGAATTGAACCCTCATAACTAAGCACTTCATTTTTTGTTCTGTACTTTTTTTTAATTATCTTTTTTTATTCTTGGTCATTTCATACATGTATTCAATGATTCTGATCATATCTGGCCCATTTCCCTCCTCTAACCCCTCCGTGCTCCTTCAAATATGTCCCCTCCCAATTTCATGTCTTCTTTTAAAAATATTTCCTTTATATTTTGAGATTATAATATAATTATATCATTTATCCCTTCCTTTTCTTCTCTTCAAACCATCCCATATACCCCTCCTTGTTCTCTTTCAAATTCATGGCCTCCCTTTTCATTAATTGTTACATACATATATCTGTATAGCGTTACTTGTATGTTTGTTTTCAGGGCTGACTATATGGTATTGAATAATCAATTGATGTGCTTTTCCATGGGGAACACTGTTCATCTGTTCTCAGCATTTCTTAGTTACCTGTAGTTCTTTGTGTAGGGTTGAGGCCTTGTGGCTTCCATGATTCGATTGTTCTAGGTTCTCCTTCAAGATCCATGACTTCAGTAGCTCTGGTTATAGTTGTCTAGATCTAGACATCAGGCATGATGTCTCCCTTCAGAAGGTCTTAAGTAACAGATAACATTCACTTGTCCCATTCTTAACTGTTTTGTTGCTGTGACAAATATCTGTTAAGAAACAATTTGGGGGGGAATTTTTTGGCTCACAGTTACAGTATTCAATTCATGATGAGCTTGTTGCATACCCGTGGATCTCTGGTAAATTAGAACATCTTGGTAGCAAGAGGACAATACAAAGTACTATGGTTTACTTCATTGTAGCCAGGAAACAGACAAATAGAGAGAGGGCACAGATGTGATAGAGCTTCCCAGGACATGCCCCCAGTGACCTGCTTCCTCTAGCTAGGCCCAGAGAGTTTCTGTCACCTCCCTCAATACCATTAAATTATTCATCTATGAGGGGATTAATGCACTGAGAGCCCTAATGATCCAGTCACCTCTCAATGATTGATACCATAGCTGGAGATCAAACACATGAGATTGGGGGACATTTTATATTCTTATCATAACACCCATTATGTGATTCTAAAATTTAGAAACAAATTAAAACATTGAAATCATTTACATCTTACAAAGAAATGGGAAGCTTTTTTGATGAGTTAAATGCTCTTTTCTAGTGTTGCTTTTTTCACAAATAAAAATTTTATATACCTATGGTGTATGCATGGTATTTTAACATATACATTGTGAAAGAATTAAATCAATATATTAATATAGTACCTCATGTATTTATTTTGTCTTTTGGGAAAATATTTAACATCTACTTTCTTAGCAGTTCTGAAGTTTACAACGCATTCTAGTGTCATCATACCATATATCATATGAAGAACTTATTCATCCTAACTGAAACTTTCTGTATGATGTGCATTGCCTCTATCTCTACCCTTCAGCACAGCACAAACATTTTATTCTCTATGTCTATGTGTTTAGTAGCATTTTTCTTTTTATGCTTGATTTATTTCACTCAATATAATATTCTTTAGGTTCATCCATTGTGTCATAAGTAATGGAATTTTCTAACTTTGTAAGGCCTAACAGTATTCTGTTTTGTATATAAGTGGGTATATGTATACGCACATACCATATGTATGAATATGTACATGCTCATGTGTTCACATTTTCTTTATTCCCTTTGTCTGCTAAAAGCAGTCTAAATCTTTTATCTAGTTTATTGTGGAGTGCAAATGAGTATATAAATGGTCAATACAGATAGAAATCAATGTACTAATTTTATTTCATCTGGATATATATGTATATATAATATATATGTGTACATATATAATATACATATATGTATGTATATATAAAATATTGGGCTTACTTTGTTCATATGGTGGTTCTGTTTTAATATTTTGAGGAATCTCCATAGTGTTTCCCGTAATTGGTTGTATTAAATCAGTTTACTACTTGTAATGTGAAAGGCTTGCCTTTTCACCACATCCTCAGCAACACTTACTTTCCATCCTTTTGGTAATAGCCATTCTAATAGGTTGGAGGTAATGTTTTTAATTTATATTTCCCTGGTAGTTAATGATGTTGAGTGTGTGTGTGTGTGTGTGTGTACATGTATGCCATATTGGTACTTTTTTTGAGAAATATTTTCTCAAGTCCCTTGTATGTATATAAAGCATTATTTAGCTCTTTCGCATTTAGGTTTTGAGTTCCTCACATGTAAATATAGCCATAGATTCACATCATATGTAGATTCAGGTTCAAAAGGCTGTTTGTTTGTTTGTTTGTTTATTTATTTTTGAGACAGGGTTTCTCTGTTGTAACTCTGACTGTCCTGGAACTCACTCTGTAGACCAGGTTGACTTTGAACTCAAGAGATCCACCTGCCTCTGCCTCCCAAGTGCTGGGATGTGGCCCCTACCACCAGGCTGTGTTTATTCTTTTGTTGATTAAATCACTAGTTCATAGTCCTGGAGCCCTGGAGCTTTTAGGCCTCCTTATAATCTAGTCTTAAGCCTCTGAAACCTACTGCTGACTGAGTCACTCTGACTAGCTTATTCTGAACTCAGACTTTTCTGGTTCAACTCACTTGCTATTCTGGCTTAAACTCTTCTCCAAGCTCACTGATGCAAACTGACCTTCTGAGCAGGCTGACTGTTTTTGACTAAACTCTTCTGACTCTGGCTAATTCTCCAACTGCTTTAGACCTAACTGCTCTGCTCAGCTTCAAACTGACTCACTCTTCCTGTCTGATACTGACTTCTGCTGAGCTGCCTCTGGGTGTCTCTCTCTGAGCTCTCATTTCTCCATACTGCCTCAGTGAGCCTCTCTGCTCCTCAGTCAAACTGCTTCATTGTCCCTGTGTCTTGTCCTCTGTCTTCCTGCTTCAGACTGCACATCTCATACTGCTTCTGCTGTAAGTGATTCTGCTGAGCTGAGAGCTTGCCTTTCTATAGTGCAAGTTGGTCTTGTCCTCATTCTGACTCACTCTGCTAACCCTTCCTCTTATTAGTCAACTTTGTCCTTCACTGACTCATCTCAGTGTCACTTATTGTGTGACACTCCTTTTGTGTCACTCCCTCCTGTGTCTGCTTCCACAGTGTTTTTATCTTGGGGATTAAAGGTGGACCACCACTACCTTCTGAATATTGGGATTAATGGTATGTACCAACATTCTTAACATTCTTTCTACATTCCATCTAGACCTCAAAGGCCTCTGAATGTTATTCCTTCATACAGACACCTGAATATAGACCCTTCCTAGCTTTCACACAGGCCTATTCCTTGACACTTACATATCTTAGATGCTTATACATCAGATGTATAGTCTGTAAGTACTATCACACATTCCATAGATTTCTTCTTGTTCACTGTGCATATTGGCTATTTAGTTTGAAATCTTACCTATTTTTGCTTGTTTTTGGTCTTTACTTCTGAGATCATATTTTTTTTTTTTGCTTTTTTTTTTTTAATAATTGCCAGGAAAATATTAAGAAGCTTTCTACGTGCATTTGTTGCAATTTCATAGTCCCCTTAGCAAGACACTTCAAATTGAAACCCTAACAAGCTCAATGTGTATTGAAACTGGCATAGTTTTTTTTATGATAATGATAAAAAAAAGTGTTACTTAGGAGTTTTTGTTTTTTAAAGATTTTGATAAAAAATAACTCACATTAGAAAGCTGCTTATAGTATTTTAAGATCTCCCCAAATTAAAGATGCTTGCTGCCTCTTGTCCAGATTGTTTTACTTTTTGATCACAATAAATTAGGGAGAGAATGGTTTAAAAGAAAGTCTATCTTTATTTCTACTCAAATGTAATGCACCAACAATATTTATGTGCTCATTTAACTTCTCTGTTCAAAAGCAGGACTCCGATCAAGGATCAAGGATCTTGGTTACTATCACTTAAGTGATAGGATCAGGAGTTAGCACATAAACTTTACACTGACACAATGACTCCTAGGTAAAATTTGCTTATAATTCTGCTCCTAGTGAAATTCTATCAGATATCTACCCAGGCAAAATTTCTTTTGTTCTTCCTTTTCCTGTATTTGGGATTAAAATGGAAAAATTTCTGCAAAATGTCTTAAAGATATCTCAAAACTGCAGGAAACATTCTTTTTTGAAATTCTGGCAAAAGATTTGCATGTGTTACTCATATTCTCTTGGTGTAGACATACAAATATCAAGATATTGGCAAAACTTGCCATAATTTAGCAATATTCTAGGTTCCTTGAAGAAAAAACAATTATAACATAGGACGTTACAGGATTTTAGGCCTCCTGAATAGATTTATTAGGATAACACACATAAATAAAGTTTGAGTGAAGAGTACAGAGACATTTTAATTAGGATAAGTTGGATTTCCCGTGACTCTGTTTTGAGGTTTGGTGGCCTGGTCCCTAGATGCTTAAACTCCGGATTTTTGTATTTCATCCTAAAACAAGGGGATTGTGTGGTTTTTAGATGGATTATAAATATTGTCAAGTACTGTCCACTTCTAAAATTTTTGATAACTTTCTGTATTTTTGTATTTTCAGTACCACAATACTTTCAGTATGGTCTGCAGACTAATAAACAGTACTAAATAGGAGTTACTTATAGCTAAAAAATCCTAGATCACACCCCTAGATTGACTGTATCAACAATATCACTATAAAATTATCTAGAAATGATAATTCGGGAAGCACTGCTGTGGACTGTTCTTTAAATTTAAGTTATTTCATGAATATTTAATTGCTCATTAGAAGAAAAGCAAAAGTATATTAAAGGCGGAGGAACTTATTTGAGAAAAAGGAAAAGTAGTAATTCATGTCCTTTAAAGTTTAGAATAACTTAAGAACAATTAGAATAAATAATGCTATTTCAAATTGAATTTTTAAAGTGGTTGGACTTCATTTTAGAGAGAAACCAGGGATGTGAAAGTTTATCTCCTTAAGTGATTTTAAAACAAAAGAAAAAGTTGATAGCCAGAATTTATTAAGAAGATACTGGTCATCTTTTGGGGGGTAGTTATTCACATACAAAACAATAAGTTTCATCATGGCATTTCACACATGCATAACATTTTATGTTGCTCTTATTTGTACTTTCCCATTGCCTTCTCCACATTCCACACTCTACCTGGTTCCCTTTCTTCCTCTACTTAGACCCACTTCCGCTTTAATATTGCATTATTCTTTCAATTTCCCACCCCTTAAGATCTCTCTGCTCGTGGTCTACTTTGTAGTTTTCTTGTACATGCACATTTAAACTATAGGTATCACATATTAGAGTAAATGTGGGAAGAATCTAGTCTTAATTACATAAAATAATAATAATTACATTATTATTCTTTTGGCAGCACTAAAAGACATTTATGAAGGTGTTTCTTTCCTATTATTTTCACCAAAAATTTATACCCAAACAAATTCTCCCAATAAAGCTCAGACTTTAGCTAGAAGCTATGCTTTCTTTCCATTTAAATTTAAGTAATTTAGACTTGTTATCTTTAAAACTGATTGTTATTTTGGCATCATTATTATGTGTTCTTTGTAGATGTAGATGTGGATTCACCAGATGTAGATGTTAGTTTGGGGCAAAGGACAGTTTATTCTTTTGTCTAATTAAATCACTGCCCTAGAACATTTTGGCCTCCTTACAATCTAGTCTTAATCTTTGAACTGGAAGGTTTCAATCTTCTTAGAATCTAGAACATTTAAACTGCTAGCCTGAACCTAGAAGACTTCAGCCTTAGCTTCTAAGACCTACTGCTGACTGAGCTACTCTGACTAGCTCCTTCTGAACTCTGACTCTTCTGGTTCAACTCACTTTCTGTTCTAGGCTTCTTCTGCTGAGCACTGCTGTGTCTCTTTGTCTCTCACAGAGATCTTACTGCTCCATCGTGCCTCTATAATTGATTGCTTCAGCTGCCTGCTCTGCAACTCACTCCAGCTTCAGCTTCTGTCACTCCTCTGTAACTCACTCTTCAACTTACTCTGTAACTGCTCCTCAGCTGACTCTTCAGTCTGGTTCTCAGCTGACTCTTTAATTTTCTGACTCTAACTCCTATGTAACTATCTTTAACTGAGCTGAGAGCCTGCCTTTTCTGGTGAAAGTTGGGCATGTCCTTACTCTTGCTAACTCTTCCTCTGATAAAATGAGGCTTCAGGCTGGTTCCAAATCCTAAGGAACCAGATCAGTATCCATGAGTCCAGGCTCCAAACTTGCCCCTGAAACCACAGACGCAGGTTCCAGGCTACAGGAGACATAGGATCCAAGGCTCCCTCAGTATGTACCAGCACTAGTCTTGGCTCAACAGACTCAGAGCCAGGACCTCCCAGGTGGATTCAGGTTCCAGACTGGCTTCCTCAGACTCAAGACAAAAGCCCACTCCTGAAGACTAAAATTTTAAGACAACTTGCTATGGTTTGAATGTGTCTTCCCAAAACGTAATCCCTGATATAGCAATATTGTGAAGTAGGTTCTTTAAGAAGAATATCTGTGATATTAGAATCAGTAGAGAAGTTGGAATTTGCCAGAGAATATGGGAAACGAGGTATTTCATACTATTGGGGTGGGCTTTCCACACTTGGTGCACTGTGTATAGCAGGCTACTGCCTCTGCTTCTGTCTTTTACATCTAAACATAAATAGTCTTAGAAATTAATGACCTTGGTTTCACTACTGCCTTTCCAGTCTCACACACATATCTCTGCATTAGTTTTAAACAAGTTAGAGAAATAAGTTCTGGAAAATTAGTTTAACTGGTGTGAGTGAACTGTATAAAACCAAAAAATGTGTTTCAAGATTAAGAATAGAATGTGTCAAACAATTGCATACTATCAACAAGGAATGCATTGATAAGCTCTTTTATTTTGGAATAAATATTATATAAATACATAAATATCCAAAATGATTTTGGAAGAAGGCTGAAATCATACTTGTTATTTTGGAGGACTTAATTTTCATTGTGTTGGCCCTGTGACCAAGTTGCTTTATTGTAGTCATGCACTTTTCTATAAAAAGAAAGAGCCAGTCTTATTTGGTAAATATTAATAAAGTGAATGGAAAACCCTATGCTTCCTTTCCAGTATTTTATTATGTATGTGTTCTAACATACAGCAAAGGCAAAACAACTTTGCATCTAATTTTCACTTACCAACCTAGATTCTACTAACTTTATTTTTTTTTTCATCATAATATCTTGATATTTAACTATTGCTCATTCCATGTTAATCCTTTTGGTACACTTGCAGTAAACTGCAGACTTCAGTACATTTTGTTCTTGGTACTTCAGAATGCATATTATTAACTAGATTTTAATATTGATTTAGAAGCTTTTAAAAAGGTGAAATTTACAGTGATATGAGCAAATTCAAGACTCCTTTTTCTGAATGTTGGCAGATCCCTGTGTATGTACAGTAAAAATCCATGTTACTATATACTGTAGCCGTAGATGTATGTATTGATTTATTTTATTATTCTCGTGGGTTCATGGTAAAGGACAATTTATTCTTTGATAATTCAATCCCCGGACCTATAAGGCTTCAGCCTCCATACAATCTAATCTATAAGCCTAAATTTAGAACATTTTAGCCTTCAAAACTTACTACTGACTGAGCTCACTCTGACTGAACTACCTCTTTTCGAGCTATACTGTGAACTCCGAATGGAAAATTGTAAACCATCTGTTTCTGATTCTCTGCTTTCTCTCCGCTTATTCTGGACTGGCTCTGCTCTTCTCAGCTTCTCCTTCTGTCTGTGAGCTGACTGCACTCAAACTGCCTCACTGAACTAACTCTCTTCTCTGCTTTCTCTCTCTGAGCTCTGCTTCTTGTCCGCTTCCACATTCTGCCTCTCCTCTCTGAGCTTTGCCTCCATACTCTGCTGCTAGCCATGCTGCCAGATAGAGATCAAAAGTCTATCACACAGAACTTTCAATGTACTCCTTTGCTAGAGCAGCCATACTGCTGGATTAAAGCATTAAATGTTCCTCTATAATATACATTAATAATCATCCCAAAAGGTCCAGTCTAGTCCATTTTCAGTTAGTACTAATTCTCATCCTTAAAAGTCAACCATTATTTTGACATTTCTTCTGCAGGTTAGTTTGACTTGTCCAAGAATACCACTACTATGAAGTATATTGAATAATCTTATGTGAAAAATTATCAGTCACTATAACATTTTGGGTTTTTAACAAAGTATTGTACATTTGGTCCTTTTTCTTGCAGAGTAGTATTTCATTGAGTATATTATACCACATGATTTCTCTCAACACCCCCAGTGCCCTTAATTGATTAACATGTGGGCTGTTTTCAGATTCTTTACTACATGCAAGACTTTTTATGAAGATGTATCTAAGTATGCATAATAATTCATTTCTCTTGGATAGATACCATACAAAGAATTATTCAGACCAATGGCTGTCAGTTCCCAGCAGTGGTAAATAAAACTTTGTGTGTGTATAGCTCAGAGGGAAATTGCAGAAATTAGCTTTCTCCTTCTACCATGTGGGTTCAAGGGGTCAAATTCAAGTCATTAGGCTTGGCAATAAGCACCCTTACTCACTGAGCCATCTTGCTGGCTCCCTTACTTTAACCTAGTTAAGAACATTGTATTATCCTTTTAACTCATCAAAATATTTTTATTGAGACTATGATATGGTTTATATTAGTCAGGGTTCTCTTGAGAAGCAGAATGGTTAAAATGAATATGGATGTGCATATATTATTTATGCATATATATTAGAGTGGCTTATGGACTGTGGTCCAGCTAGTCCAACAATGACTGTCTCCCAACAGAAAGTCCAAGAATCAAATAAATGTACAGTCCATGAGGCTGGAAGTCTCACCTGGTCTTCAGTACATACTGGAATCCTGTAGAAGTAGGTTCTAATGCCAGTGGAAGAATGTCTCAGCAGCAGGATACACACACACACACACACACACACACACACACACACACACACACACACATGTATTAAACTTGCCAGTGAGAATGAGGGCCAGCAGGAAAAACCAAAAAGCTTCTTTCTCCCATGTCCTTTATATAGGCTGCCATGAGAAGATGTGGCCCAGATTTTGAGTGGGTCTTCCACCCTCCAAAGGTCCAGCCAAGAAAATTGCTTTCAGGTGTGCCCAGCTGCTTGGGTTTTTAGTTATATAGTCAAGTTGGCATCCAGAAATAGCCATCACATGGTTTTAATCTGAAATGTTGCCACAGTCATGTTTTGAATGCTCAGTGCCCAGTTTATGGTTCGAATTTGAAAGATATTTTACTTTTCACAATAGCATCTAGATGATAGAAGTAGGTAACTAGAGGTGGGCCTTTGGTGATAGTACTTACATTGGCTCTGGCTTGCCTTCTTTGCTTCTTGGTCCATGTCATATGATCACTACATGCATCTGCTGCCACAGATGGAGCCACTGCCATTGCCATGCCTACATCAAAACTATGCTGTTATGGTTACTGTAGCTTTGTAATAATTTTTGAAGGTTGATTATATTGCCTCCTGCTCTTTTGTTGTTGTTCAATATGCTTTAACTCTTTGACGTTGTTTTGTATTTTCATACAAATAGTAGATTTTTTTTTCTTTTAGTTCTATGGAGAGTATCAGTGGTATTTTAAAAGTATTGTTCCGTAATCTTAAAGTATTGATTTGTGTAATGTGAGGTTTTTCTTTTTGTTGTTGTTGTTTTGGTTTTGGTTTTGGTTTTTCGAAATAGGGTTTCTCTGTGTAGCTCTGGCTGCCCTGGAACTCACTCTGTAGACCAGGCTGGCCTCGAATTCACAAAGATTCACCTGCCTCTGCTTCCTGAGAGCTGGGATTAAAGGCATGGGTAACCACTGCCTACCTGAACATTTTGTTAACATTAAGGGTTCCTTCTTATTAATACGGGATTATCTTCCATTTATTTGTGTCCTCTTCAATTCCTTTCATCAGTGCTTTTATAGTTTTTATAGTAGAGATCTTTCACCTCTTTGAATACGTTTATTCCTAGGTAATCGTGTATGTATTATCTCTGTATATATGTTTGTAGCTGTTGTAATTGAAGCTGTTTCCTTGATATTCTTTTCAGACAGTTCATTATTGAAGTTGTAACAGTTCTGTGATTTTGTTGTTGTTGATTTTAAGTCTCATAGAATTCATTAACTAGTTCTCTTAGTTAATTTGGTAGATTCATGTTATATTTATCTGTAGGACCATGTCAATTGAAAACAGTGACATCCTGATTTCCTTTTTCTTGATTGGATAACCTTTATTTCCTTTTCTTTGTTTGATAGCTTTAAGTAGTATCTTCCCTCATTGTGTTTATTAAAAGCTGTGAAATTGGGCTACCCTGACTTGTTCCAGATCTTAGAGAGGAGGTGTTTAGCTTTTCTTCATTCAGTACTGTGTCAAATGTTTATTATATGTGGTCTTTATTTGAGGCATGTTTCTGTTGAATTTTATGATCATATGGCTTTATGTTTTGTCCTGTCTCATAGTTATTGATGTATGCATACTAAATCACCCTTGATTCCCTGGGATGAATCACATTCATGTAATGATGATGAATAATCTTTATTGTGCTACTGGATTCGGTTTGTCAGTATCTTCTTGAGTAGTTTTGTTTATTAAATATATTGGCCTCCTTCCCTCTACTCCCTTCTCATCCCCTGCCCCTATTCTATTTTTTGAGATAGGTTCTTACTACATAGCCTTGGATGCTCTGGAACTTGATATATAGATCAGGCTGCTCTTAAACTCAAAGAGATTCCTTCAACTGCTTCTGGCTCCTGGGTGGTGGGATAAAAGCATGCATTCCACATCTGTTTGTTTGTTTTGTTTTGTCTTTAACCTTTCTTTTATGTTGCATCCTTTTGTAGCAGAGATATCAGGGAAATGCTGGCCTGACTCAATGTGATTGGAAGGAACCCCCCTCATATTTTTGAATAATTTATGATTAACAAGAGTTTTAAATGTTTTATAGGATTCAGCAGTGAAGTTGTGTGATCCTGGACTTTCCTGTGACTGGAGAGTTTTTCTTACTGATATAGTCTTGTTACTCATTATTAATTTGTCCAGGCCTCCTATTTTTTCTTGACTTAGCTTCGTAACATATCTATGTCCAAGAATTTGGTCCTCTTGGTTATGTATCTTTTTTTTTTTTCTTGATACCTTGCCACTTCTCTGACTTTACCCTTTGAGAACTTTAATATAATGTTTTGTGGATACATTTCTTTGACTTCAATCTGGTTGTTCCTTTTACTCTTCTACCTGTTTCAAAGCATTTTTTTTCAGTGTTTATGAGTGCTTTGCCTACATGTATGTATGTGTTCCACATGCATACCTTGTACCTTTAGAGGCCAGAAGAAGGCACTGGATACTATGGAATTATAGTTACAGATGGTTGTGAGTTGCCATATGGGTACTGGGAACTGGGTGCTGGTAATCCATTTCAATTCCTCTGCCAAAGCAATGAGTGCTTTCAACTACTGAGCCATCTCTCCAGTTCCCTACCTAGATACTTGTATCCTTGTGTAAATTTTTGAAGTTTTTTGTCATTATTTCTTTGAATGTACTTTCTGTTCCATTGAGTCATTAAACCTCAAATATTTGCTCTTTTAATGTTGCCCTAAATTTTCCATAAGTATTCTTCATTCCTCTTCATCCTTCTGCTTTTCTTCTTTTCCCTGTATATTTCTGCATGACTTTTTGTGGAGTAACTGCTTCTTCTGTTTCATCCATTGTTTTATTGATGCTTTATGTTGATTTTTATCTTATTTAATGTATTTAATGTATTTTTATGCTCAATGTTTTGTATTTTGATTTATTTTAAATTGCTTCAGCCTTTTAACTTTTTAATCTTTCTCTATTTAATCTTGGATCTCATTTCTTGAACTTCTTAGCTTTCCTTAAGGAAGGGTTTTTTTCTTCTTATTTTGTGCAAGAATTTGTATATATTACTTTATAGTCACTTTCCAGTACCTTATTTTGTCTGTTAATGAGGTGATTATTCTCTCAGTGTCCTTAATGCTTGTTGTTGTCCATTGTTACCTGTGCACTTTAAGATTTGATATTTATACCAGTCTTGATAATGCGAGTTTCCAGAAAGTCTAATGAGTAGGATGTTTACTCTCTTTGACCCAATAATCATTTCTGCTATTTTACCACTAGATGGTGCACCGAGTGCAGGTTTGCTGTAAACCCCTGTCTGATGTATTGTCATAGTTTCAACACTAGGATTCCTAAGCCCAAGTATGTCCCAAATCCACAATTGAGGAATTGTTAATAATTAACTGGACATATGTCTTCAGAGGGTAGTTGGTATTGCAAGCTTCCACATTGGGTAGGGGTAGGCTCAGAGTATTTTCTACAATCACCTGCTTACAGTAAAGCATACTTGGATTCTGTCCTGTTCTACATGAGCTCTGACCATCCCAGACATTGTATTATTACATTGTATTATGTATTATCTTATGCTCACCTCCCTTTTCTCACATGTACAGAACAATATTGGATTATACCTCGAAGCCATAGCTACTGAAACTAGTACAGTACAGTGGAAGGTCCAAGGCCCATGCTTCTGTGAGCTGCCTGCTATAGTTGTATACCTAATGATTTTTGTCCACAGCAACCATTCATAGATGGTGTTGGTCAGAATAATCCAGTTTACTGGCATAATGAGTGTCCGTCCCCTGGGTGAGTCTAGAGTTTTTGTAGCGACAAGAGCTGTTTGGGTCCTCTCTTTATCCTCTCTTTGTTCTAGTATGAAATGCCACAGACGAGGATCATGCGCAATATCAGAGATATACCCCAGTCTAAACTATGGCATGCATTTATGCAGGCTGAAAAATGAGTACATTCTATAGGGATACATGTGTGCATGCATGCCTGAGTGCATGTGTCTATGTATGGGAGTGTGTGTGAAGGATAGAGGTCAACACTGAAAGTTTATATCAATTGCTCTTTGCTTTTTGAGACAGGATCTCTCACTGAGCCTGTAGTAAGACTAGCTGGCCAACTAGTTCCAGGGAGTCTCCTCTCTCTACCTTTTCAGTATTTGTTTGTTTTTTACTTATGCTAGGAAATGAATTTAGGTCCTCATGATTGTGGCAAGTACTTTACCCAGTAAGCCATCTCCCTAACCCCTTATTTGAGTCATTATTTTTTGTGAGTATCATTTTGTGTTCTTTCAAAATTTCTTCTATTCCTAGTTTGTTGTTTTAATCAGGAGACTTAGGTTTAACACATTTTTTTTCTGTGTTGTGATTACATAATTTTTCCCATTATATTAATGTGTTACTATATCAATTCTTATTTTGCCAAATTTATCACTTTACTTCAGTTTTATAATGTGTATCATTATTTTATTTGGAAGAAAATTTATTTGTGAACAGACAAGTCCTAGACCTGGGCTCCTTTATTATGACCCAGTTATTTTTGTTTATTTGTTTAAATACATGTAATAAAATAGGCAGTATTGTTTTAACACTGTTCCTGTATAACTTACCCTACATATTGTTAAGTTTTACCATGTCCACTCTTAGCTTATATCTACCTTGTGGCGACACATTCCCTCTTCTTTTGCATACCCTATTGAAAAAAATCCATTGTTTATTTGAAATATCTTTACTTTGGGGATGAAATTACTTCTTTTCCTTCATGACACTCTATTACATTTTTGGTTAGTAGTTTGTTCTATTAGCATTTTATATTTTTTATTCCCTTCATTTGAATACATTTAGTATTTTCCCAACATTTTTAATTGTTATTGCTTTGTAAGAGTTCTCCTTTTTTTCACTGGTCTCCTTTAAATTAGAGGTCTTTTTCTATAATAAGTAGTAAAATATTTGTAAGTATGTATTTCATTTTTAATTGTGGTTTTTGTGTTTGTGAATTTATGTCCTTGAAATATTATAGAAAGCTATAAACTGTTTTCTTTCTGAGTTCAATTGGATTTTTCATTTGGTCTGGTCACTTATTGTGTTGATACTTTGCCAAGTAATTTACCTAATACTTAAAATTGTTCTATTTTATATATAAGAGAATTGAGGATTTTTGTTCGCCAAGTTGGTGGTATAGCAGTTGACAGCCTTCATCTTGTTTTCCCAAAACGAATATAGATAACTACCCACAAGTCATAATAATCTAAATTGGACTTAAGGGCCCATTAAGGAGTCTTTGGCAACATTGCAAGGAGACTATCCAACTGGCACCTTTGCCTGTAGTGAAATTAATGTCATGGGCAGTAGGGGAAAAGTAGGGGTAGATTACCCCAAGGAAGGTACTGTCTGTCAGACACAACAGGAACAAACACATATGAACTCCTGTGATAGCACACACAAGACCTGCACAAGTTCAAACTACAGAAAATCCCAGCACTGAGAAGGGGAAGTATATACAAGTCACACCCTTAACCAGAAAGCTATTTCCAACTCATACCTGATGGGAAAGGGAAAAATCAGTTTTCTCCAATGAAGTGTTACTGATACTGGGTTCATCAAGCACACTTCAGGGCAGGTCCTATACCCAGGCCAACACAAAACAGATTCCATGCCATGTGTGTGTGTGTGTTTTCTTTTCCTTTCCTTCCCTTTCTTTTCTCTTTCTTTCTTTGGTAAATTTTGTAACAAAAACTTTGTTTAGCTTACAATTTGAGATGCTGTAAGTACAAACAGCATAGTGAAGGCTCAGTGAGGACTCTCTTTGGGCTGTATTTCCTAATGGTGTGTATGGTAAGGGGATAGTCCATTAGCAAGTGATTATATGTAGAACAAATAACAAACACATCTGAAGGTGGGTGGGTAGGGAGATTTATTCTGTTTTTTAACAAACATCATGAAAACCTAATAGATTTCAAGAAAACTTCCTTTTGAGAGCACACCTTCATAACACCCTCCTAGGCTCCACCTTTTGTTCTGTAATAGCTCCTATTAATGTTTTTCAGTGAGTTAGTTAAGGTTATAGTTAGGTGATTTTGTATGTTCTCAAATCTGAAATTTTTAAAAAAAGATTTGTGTGTTATTTTACTTCTAAAAATTTGATCACAGTCTCGTGACTAATTTTACTAATTAACAAGGAAAATATTCTTGGTTTCTTCATGTATGATCAACTTTTCATATCTACTGTCATAAAATATACCTCTAAATTTAGACTATTTTGCTTTCAGGAGTGAACACAGAGAAATGGAGGATGAACACAGACTGTGCACTCTGTGTACTCTTTGTACTGTGTTTTATTTTGAGCAGGATCTCAACTTGTAGGGGAGGATGGTTCAGGATTTATTCTGTAGCTCTGTGGGTCCTGAACTTGGGCTCTTTGTGCCTTCTCTCTCTGCCTGCACTTCCTTCCTTAGTTTTTGTCAACTTGACACAAACCTAGACAAACCTTGAAGAGGAGTTACTTCCATCAGATTGGTTTGTGAGTGTTTCTGATAGAAAATTTCTTGGTTGGTATTGATGTAGGAGGGTTCAGCCTACTGTAAATCCTGCCATTCTTGAGTGGTTAGGGCTGAGCTATACAAGAAAGGTGTGGAGCAAGCCATAGAGAACTAGCCAATAAGCATCGTTCTTCCACAGTCTCTGCTTCCTGGTTTCCCTCAATGGTCTGTAAGCTGTAAGCTGAAATAAACCCTTTCTTTTCCAAGTTAGTGTTAGTCAATATTTTATTATCACAAGAACAGAAAGCAAACTACAACAGCAGTTTATAGATGTGTGCTACCATATGCAGCAAACTTGGTATTCTTGGAAAGAAAAACATGGTGCTGATACTTGGGCTGAAAAATAGAAGGGTATTGTGGTCTATTAGGCTAAATAGCAAATAAGTTTCTTCATGAGGCAGGTGTTCTTATCTATAACTATCTGCTTCCTACTGAGAGATCAAGAAGAGCCAGAGAAAGAAGGTGCAAATCCGTTCGGGGTTGCATTATAAGCATCATTCTCGGTGTTCTCAGCATGGTTATTATATACATAAATAAGACCAAGGAAAGAATCCATTTTCAGACTGAGTGATGTACCTTGATGCCCCAAAGAACTAGTAGAGTCTGCAAAATTTTTGAACTCCCTAAAGAAGATGATGTTTGCCAAAGCACTGTCAAATCAAAGAAGGAAGGAAACCTAGGTCAAAGCATTTAGGATTCCACATTTTATTACTAAATGTATTGTGCAGTAGGAACAAGCACCAGCATATTGCTCTAAAGAAACAGCGTACTAAGAAAAATAAAGAGGATGATGAAGAATATGCTAAACTTTTAGTCAAGGGAATGAAGGGAGCTTTCCCCTCCCCCCAAAAAAATTCCAGACTCAGATTGTCAAGACGTATAGGCTGTCCGCCCTAAGAACTTCTACTCTAAATTTGAGTTCATTCAAAAGTAAAAATTTTAGTAGTCCTTAACGGTCTAATAAGCATGGAAAGTAAAGGCTAGAGGGTGAGGAGTTCAAGGTCCTCCTTGGCTACATACCAGATTTGTAGTCAGTTTAGTCTCCGTGAAATGCTGTGTCAAAAAAAAAAAAAAAGTATTTAGTTGGAAAGCTCTTCTTATGGTCTGTAATAATTGTGAATCTAATCTTTGCTATAAAGTTTTCCAGATAAGAAGCTAATACAGCGTATCAAGAATATGCAGGGTGATTTTTCTTGGTATTTATTTGTTTTACTCCCTTTTGTTCTTTAGAAGTTAGATGAAGGCACTTGCGACTTCTGTCAACTGAGGTTTATTCTCTGAATTATAAAACATTGTTTTAATGACTAAAGCTATGATGGCATGGCTGAAAAAGAATATTTATTGATGAAAATGCCTTCAATATCAACATGAATGCTTTATGCTTTCTACATAAAGTTCTACAAAAGCATAAAAACAGAATAAGCTTATTTCTAATTGGAATAGTTTGTATTAAGTCTGGAATCTTTTTTCTGCTTTTCTAGTATTTTCTTATCAAGGATATTTTAAACACATTATCTCAAACTGAAATTCTAACATTAATCGGATTGACACATCTAGTTTTAAATTAGCCCTTCCAAGCACATATCTTGGGAATAATTGGCTTTAGTGTTCAAATCGGCATTAAAATAATCTACGTTTCTTTAGTTATCCCAGTATTATATTGTGACTAAGACGAAAATTGTGTTTAAATCTCTTAAAAGTTATGTAACTTGATATTTGCTCTTTTGAAATCTTAGCATCAGATACCAACAAATTTCTGTGCCCTTGGCACATCCTCTTTGTCATTGCCCTGTTCAACGACATTTTGGATTCTAAGAATATTTGGCATTTTACTACTAGATTACGATTTCCAAATTTTCATTATTAACTCATGGAGCAGGTTAACTTTATCAGCTTGACACAAAGTAGAGTCATCTAGGAAGAGGGACCCTCAATTGAGAAATTATCCCCATCAGATTTGCTTTGTGGGTATGTATGTCTGTGAGCCTTTTTCTTAATTTCTAATCAAAATGGGAGGGCTCAGCCCACTGTGGGTGGTGCCATCCCTAAGCACATGGACTGTATAGAAAAACAGCATCATTCCGTGGTCTCTGCTTCAGTTCCTGCCTCTAGGTCCCTGTCTTGGTTTACCTTCCTAATGGGCTTGTAATGATGATGAATTTATAAGCTAAAAATACATTTTTTTCCCCTTTTTAAACCAAAGTTGGTTTTGGACTGGCGTTTCGTTACAGCAACAAAAAGTAAAAAGTCCCATACTTGACTTTATAGAATAATTCCATCCATTCCCTGTGCCCATGGGGATCTTCCAGCCCTAGCTGCCACCCAGTTGTGTGTGTGTGTGTATAAAATTTCTGTTATTCTTGGTCTTTTTTATAAAAACCTTTCAGATAAAATATAATTACATCATTTCTCTCTTTGCTTCAGCCCCTCCCAAGTACCCCCTCATTTAAATAGCCTTTTTTTTCTTTGATTATTGTTACATATATATTATACAAAATGTAAAAATAAACACGTTGTATCCATTTTTGTTGTTTGTGTGTATGTAGTTTCAGGGCTGGTCACTTTGTATTGAGTAACTAATTCAGAGACTATCACTGGGAAGGGCTAATTCTCCCTCTTGGCAATATTTAGTTCTCTGTAGTGTTTATTCACATTGCCATTATTCAGGTCTTATTTATGCAGCCATTTCTATGAGAGATGTTTCACAGCAATATCCTTAACAGGATGTTAACAGTCCTTTCACCCCCTCTTTGTACAGTCTTTCCACCACCCCCCTTTTTTTGTGATGTTCCCTGAACAGTAGATGCAGGAACTGTGTTGTAGATGTATCCAGTGAGGCAGGACTCTCATGATCTCTGCATTATGTCCAGTTGTGGTTTTCTGTGATAGTCTCCATTTGCAGTAAAAATAAGCTCCTTTGAGGAGAAGTTATAATTCTGTTTATTTGTGGGTTTAAGGATACAATTTAGAATCTCGTCAAAAAAAATGCTGGTGGTAGCAGATTCTCTTCTAAGGTCCATTACTTCACTAGCCCTGGGAAACTGACTTGTGTTTCCAGTATCAGGGATGATTTCCCTCTCATCTTAGTTATTTTCATATTTCTGGGACGAGACACCATGACCGAGGCAGCATATAAAAGAAAGCATTTAATTTGGGTGCTTCCAGTCCAGAGAGTTGGAGTCCATAATCATCGTGACAGGGAGCATGAAAGTAGGCAGGCAGGCAGGCAGGTAGGCAGCCATGGTGTTGGAGCCCTTTCTGAGACCTTACATCCTGAAACTACAGACACAAGGCAAAGAGAGCTAACTGGGAATAGCATGGGTTCAGAGCCCTCACCAGTGACACACCTATCCAACAAGACCACACCTCAAAAGTTTCACCAACTATGGAACAAGCATTCAAATATGTTAGCCAATAGGGGGCCATTTTCAACCAAACCACCACACCTCTCTTGCCCTTTCTTACCTCCCAGAGGTTGAAGGTAAGCTCCTATTGATGAAAACACTGAACATTTAGGACCCAAGATTATTTGAACTGGTTCTAATCTGAGAGCCACCATTGAAGTAGCATATTGTCGATCAGAGGTTTTGTGGCTAGATTGTTGTTTACATTTCTTTTTTTGGTAGTCTGCAGAGTACCTTCCTGAACCAAAACACCAGAACATATGGGTTGGCCAATTTATGTAGACATCAGCTTGTCTTCTCCATATTCAATGAGTTGTGTAGGTATTGTCTTCAGCAATGGGGTCTTGCTGTCATTTGTGGAGGATAACTTATAGCCTTGGCAACAGCCTAGGTTGTTTGGGGGTTCCTATGGGACCCATTTGGCCAACAACTCAATTAGATGTAGCCCAGTCCCACTACTGGGAGTTTTGTTTGGTGACAAGAGATGGCAAGTTGGGACTCAGTTTCCCCCATTATTTGGCCATTTCATTTAGATTGTCTTCATATGTGTTTATATTCTAGGAAACTTCTACTGTATTGGGTTTTCATACATCCAGCTCAAATGCCCTTAATTTTAGTTGTGTCTCTGTATAGTCCCCCTTCATCTTCCTCTCCCCTCTCACTCCTCACTTGATTCTCCCATTCGAGCCACCCCATCCATCTATAACTATCTATTCTGTTTCTCTTTTCTAATTAGATCAAACTGTATTAGTTAGCTGCTGCTGGTATGGCTAAGCAAACAGGACAAGGAGGCATATTCATATCTGCAAGCTCTACCAGACCTCAGCAGAGAGAACTACTGTCATGGCCAGTGCCATACTCACAGTGGAACCCTGAGCATCTGAGCTCAGGTGTTTTTCTTCTTTCAGAACTCCTCAGGTATTTTACTGATAGCACATGCAGATCATTAGCAATTAAACATCCCTCACAGAAATCCAAACCTGCAAACAATACAAAACTCTCTAGACAGCCCCTCACTTAACAGTGCATAAAAACAATTATTTTATCATCTGCAAATAAAGAAGCGTTGACTTCTTTCCTTTCTATTTATATCCTGTTGATCTCCTTCAGTTGTCTTACTGCTCCACCTAAGAGTTTAAGTGCTGTATTGAATAAGTATTTAGAGAATGGCCAACCTTGTCTTGTTCCTGATTTTAGTGGAATTGCTTGGAGATTCTTTCTATTTAAGTTGGTATTGGCTATAGACTTGCTGTAAACTGCCTTCATGATCTTGAGTTACGTACCTTGTATCCCTAATTTCTCCAAGACTTTTATCATTGAAAGGGTACTGATTTTTTCAGAGGCCTTTTTAGCATGTAATGAGATGATCATATGGTTTTTGTCTTGCAGTCTGTTTATATGGTAAATTTCATTTATTGATTTATGTATGTTGAATCATCTCAGCATCTCTGGGATGAAGCCTACTTGATTGTGGTGGGTGATCTTTGATGTGGATTTCTTGGATTTGGTCTGTAAATATTTTATTGAGAATTTTTGTATCTATATTCATAAAGGAAATTGGTCTGCTATTCTCTTTCTTTGTTGGGTCTTTATGTGGTTTGAGAATCAGGGTGGCCTCATAAAATGGGTTTGGCAGTGCTTCTTCTGTTTCTATTTTGTGGAATAATTTGAGGAGTAATGGTATTACCGCTCTTTTGAAAATCTGATAGCTAAAACTGTCTGGCCGTGGGCTTCTCTTGGTTGGGAGAATTATTTACTACTTATTTTTCTTTAGGTCTTATAGGTCTGTTTATGTTGCTTATTTGATCTTGATTTAACTTTGGCAAATTGTATGTGTCAAGAAAATTATCCATTTCTTTTAGATTTTCCAATTTGGTGGAGTGCAGGTTTTAAAAGTATGTCTTTATGATTCTCTGGATTTCCTTGGTGTCTGTTGTATATCCTTTTAATCTCTGATTTTGTTAATTTGGATATTCTCTGTCTTCCTTTTAGTTAATTTGGATGAGAGTTTGTCAATCTTAATTAATTTTCTTAAGAACCAACCCTTCATTTCATTGGTTCTTTGTATTGTTTGTTCTATTTTATATATTTCATCCCTGAGTTTGATTATTGTTTTGCCATCTACACCTTTTGAGTGTGATTTCTTTTTATTCTAGGGTTTTCAGATGTGCTGTTAAATTCCTGAGAACTCTCCATTTTTTTTTTTTAATGTAGGCACTTAGTACTATGAGCTTGCCTCATAGAACCACCTTCATTGTGTTCCATAAGTTTTGGTATGTCCTATATTCATGTTCATTCAATTCTAAAAAAAAGCTTCAATTTTATTCTTAATTTCTGTCTCAACCTATTTTTCATTCAGTAGTGAATTGTTGAGTTTCCATGAATTTGTAAGCTTTCTGTTCTTTCTGTTGTTGATACCCAGGTTTAATCCCTGGTGGTTCAATTGGATATAGCATGTTATTTCAGTTTCCTTGTGTGTTGTCAGTTCTGCAGAGAGTTCCATGAGGTGCTGAGAAAAAGATTATCTATCTATCTATCTATCTATGTTTGGGTGAAATATTTCATAAATATATGTTAGGTCCATTTGATTTATAATGTCAGTTATCTTCAGCATTTCTCTTTAGTTTTTGTCTGGGTAACCTGTCAATGGAGAGAGTGAGGTATTGAAGTCTCCCACTACCAGTGTGTGAGGGTCAATATTTGATTTAAGCTTTTACAAACTTGGGTGCCCTTGTGTTTGGTGCATAGGTGTTAAGAATTGAAGTGTTGTATTAGTGGATTTTTCCTTTGATGAATATGTAGTTTCCATTGGCTATTCCAGCTTACTTCTTAGGTTCATTTGCTTTGAGTGTCTTTTTTTTTTTTTTTAAAGCATTTTTCCCTGGAGTGATGTCTGTGCTTAATGTTAAGGTGTGTTTCTTAGATGCAGCAGAAAGATGGATCTTGTTTTCACATTCTATTATTAGTATGTCCTTTTTATTGGGGAATTGAGATCATTGAAGTTAAGAGATATCAATGAGCAGTGTTTGTTGATTTCTGTTACTTTGTTGTGGTGGTGGCGGCGGTGGTGGTGTATATGTTTCTCCTCTTACCGTTTGCTGGTCTGGGATTATTTATTCTTTGTGTTTTCTTGGGTATAGTTAACCTCTTTAGGTTGAAGTTTATGTCCTATTACCTTCTGTAGGGCTGGATTTGTAGATAGATGTAGATGTTGCTTAAATTTGGTTTTATTACGGAGTGTTTTATTTTTTCCATCTATGGTTATTGAGTGTTTTGCTGTGTATGGTAGTTTGGGCTGGTATTTGTGGTCTCTTCAAGTCTGTAGAACATCTGTCCAGGCCGTTCTGGCTTTTAGAGTCTCCATTGAGAAGTCAGGTGTTACTCTAATAGGTCTGCCTCTATGTGTTACTTTGTCCTTTTCTTTCAGCTTTTAATATTCTTTCTGTGTTCTGTATGTTTAGTGGTTTGTTTATTTGTGCCAAGATGACTTTCTTTCTGGTCCAGTCCATTTGGTGTTCTATATGCTTCTTGTACCTTGATAGACATCTCTTTCTTTAGGTTAGAGAAATTTTCTTCTATGATTTTGTTGAAACTTTTCTGTGCCTTTCACTTGGTTTCTTCTCTGTCCTCTATTCCTATTATTCTTAGATTTGGTCTTTTCGTAGTTTCCTGAATGTTTTGTGCCTGTGTTTTTTAGATTTAACATTTTCTTTGACTAAGGTATCCTTTTTTTCTTCTGTAATATCTTCAGTGCCTGAGAGTCTCTCTTCCATCTCTTACATTTTTGGTTAAGCTTGCTCTCTGAGCTTCCTGTTTGAGTTCCTTAATTTTTCATTTCTAGATTTCCTTCTGTTTGGGTTTTCTCTATTGATTCTAATTCCACTTCCCTGTCTTGCATTGTTTTATTCATCACCTTCCATGTTTCTGTTTTATTTGATTTTTTAAAGATATTTATTCATTCCTTCTTTAAAGACCTCCATCACATCCATAAAGGCGATCTTAAGGTCTTTTTCTTGTGCTTCAGCTATATTGGAATATTTAGGACCTGCTGTGATAGGGTTACTGGGCTCTAAAGGAGTTGTCCTGCCTGTTATTGATTGTGTTTTTATGTTGGTGTCTAGGCGTCTGGGTTGGGGAAGATTGTAATATTAGATGCTGATATCTGGTCTTATCTTTGTTGGGTGGATGTTTTATTCCTTGGTTTCTATTGCCCTCTCTGGTTCTTAGGAGAGTGTGGCTGTATGTTGCCTGGTAGGAAGTTTTCTGGGATCCTGAAGGTATGGTCATTGGGGGTTCCAGGTAAAATGTGTTTCTAGGTATTGGGAACTAGCTGGATGCTGAGGAACGGAGATGGACTAGAAGGAGCAAGGCTGAGGGGCTCCAAAGAAGGGAGGGAAGCAGGAAGCTTTTACCAGGATCTATCTAGTCCACTGGAGGATTGGACTTGGAGAAATGGAAGGAAAGGCAAAGATCTGCAGTTGCCTACCTACTTCTCTGGCTGGAGTAGCCTGTGGGCTCCCAGGGAATTCCTGCTGGGTTTGGTGCCTGTGATAAATCAATGAATGAGGGGAGGGATGTTTGGAGGGGAACATCTGTGAGATTCAGTGGAGTTGGGGGCACGGGAGCTTCAGCCTCTGGTTTGCTATAGCACTGAAGATGAGACTAGGGGATTGGTTTTGGAAGAGCTGACGAAGAGATGAAGAGCTGCAGTTAGCCCGCTTCCCTGGCTGGAAACTGTTGTGCCTTTATAATAATAGATGTAAAGAACAGGGTAGATATGCAATTCAGAAAATTAACTTTAAGATAGCATGAGACTTCATTTGTGTATCCCTCATACAAACCAATCCTGTAAGAATGAAGAACAGATAAGATAATTCCATGGGAACTGGAATAGTATAGGTGCTAGGTGTGAATACAGAGAAGTAATAATGAGGGGATTATTTCTAGCTTGGGGTTATTTTATAATTTTGAAATTGTTATGTACCTTGGTAGTGATTAAATATGATATAAAATTGCATTCAGCTGACTAAATCAACATGTACATACATGTAAAAACTATTGGTGAAAACTGAGGAAGGTTTATATGCTAGGTAACAGTAATGTACAGATGTCAAATTTCCCTAGCTTGTTATTATAATAAATAACATGTCACAACTGGGAAAATCAATGAATTCTAGTTTTTTTTCAACTTTCTGTAAGTCTGTGATTGTTTCAATATAAAAAGTTATATTCTTATCAACTATTTCTCTCATAGATTATATTCTATATATTCTAAGTAACTCTCAAGTTCTTAAAGAAAAATTGTGAAAGATTTTCTAATATGTATATTTATAGAAGTTAATTCTAAGTTTCAGTTTTGTGATGCATTTTGTGAGTTGTTTTACACATAGATTGAAACTTGTTTTAGAAATAATTTTTTCTTATATTCTTGTTTAATTTCCCAACACTGTATGTATTATATTTCTTCTCTACTTCATTGATCTTTTTTTTACCATTGTCTTAATTTTTTTCACACATAAGGATTTATTTCTGTTTTTTTATTTTCCTTTCCCCCTTATATTTTTTGGTTTTTTAAGACAGGGTTTCTCTGTTGTAACTCTGGCTGTCCTGGAACTCACTCCACCAGGCTGGCCTCAGACTCACAGAGATCAGCCTACCTCTGCCCTCTGAATCCTGAGTGCTGGGATTAAAGGCACTTACACCTGACTAAGAATGCTGAAATCTGTGGGGAAACACTTCAGTGGTACGTAGGCCCCTTGAAACTGGTGTGGTGATATTTGTGATATTTGGTGTGCCTTCCAAATATCAGATATTATATAAAGAGTAACAGTTGTGGGCCTTGTAACCAGTCTGGAACAAACAGCCAGAGGATAAAAAAAAGCCACTGCACTTGGTATTGCCACCATCTCTATACATTGTGCTATTTTTTATTCCCCATCTTTGATGTATTTTATGGCTAATAATATGTAAGTATGTCATTATTGAAATACTCGTGTGAAGTAGTTAGATTAATGTTTTGATGTGGGGAAAATCCGAATTCAACTGATAGTTTTTAATTTTTGCTGTTTAAATTTGTGAATAAAACCGTTGAACTGATTCTATATAATATACAGAGTTCATTGTAAGTATTTGAGTTTGTTCATGAATGGTTCAGATAACTGAAAAACTGACGGTGTCCACTAGGTGGCAGCCATCTACTAGATCCAGGGACAAATCTGAAGGACCAGCTGGTTAAGGCTGATGAGTGCAATCTGCTGAATTGGAAGCTGTCTTCTTTACCAGGAGTTGACTAGCAAGCAGCCTTTGTGCCAGTCTCTCTGAAGCTTGGTTTTTTTTCCTTTTGCATTTAGAATGATATTTTTACTTAAAAAAAATCTAGTGCAGTGTGGTCAGCCCTAAAACAGACTCAGTAGGTTGTATTTATATATTCTGTGCACATATCCATATATATGTATGTAACAATAATAAAGAAAAAGAGGCTATCAACTTGAGAGTAGGAGGGAGGTATGGGAGGAGTTGAAGGGGAAATGTTTTGTATGGGATCAAGGGGGAAATTATGCAATTCTAATTCAATTAAAAATATATTTTAAAAGAATATCAAGTTGAGGAGAGATGAGAGAATATGTACGAATATATCTGTCCTATTCAGAAAAAAATGTTTGGCAAGTTTGCCTTAGACAATATTCCAAAGGATCTCAGTATGTTATATTCTTCTTTAGTTTGCACTATGCCTAATAACATCATTTAATTGAAAGTAGCAGATTTACAGACACAACCTGGGCTGCAAGCTATGAAGACATAGGTCCTACTACTAAGAAGTTTTGAACCAATCATATTGGTGCTTAGGGCTTGTTTTCTGATGAGACTAACTAAAATCAAGTTATTAATCAAGCTTATACTGCCACTATTAGCATTATAATAAAATATTCATTGAAGAACAAGAATTCAACAGGAATGCTAATAGTATTTGAGATAAAATGTTACAAAGAAGTTAACCCAGGTGTTTTGAAGATAGGTTATTTTAAAATAAAAGGTATAGGCAACATATTAATTTGATGTTATGATTCTCTTGATATATAGATTATATATATATTTAGTGGTTTGTTTATTTTTTGGTTAGTTACAAGTAGTTAATGAAGATGGAAGCAGTATATTTACTTGTCTTTTTTTATTTAAGTTCTATTCCAAGACTAAATTTCAAAATTTGTGGTTAAGGTGTTAATATATGGATTTAGTGATAGGTAATTCAATTTGATGTACTTGTAATTAAATTTGACTTGTATATTAGCGATTTCTTTTGGAATATTAGTAACTTTTAGTGTAGGTAAATAAAAAATTGGAATCTCACAAATTAGGAAAACAGTGTAGTTATTTGATTTTAGTTTTTGACTACCGGAGCTATGCTTTATTATAAATACCCATATTTCAATGTTGAAAACATTTTGATTTATGTTTTACATAGGATCTTCTTTGTAGGAATAAGGAAACATACTAACATGAATCTTACTTTAATAGAATATTATTCTAATGAATATCCAGAAAACCACTACTGAACAAAATAAATGAAATATAAATTCATACCTTTATCAGTTAACTTTAATTGTCAACTTGACACAACCTAGAATTTCTTGGTAAGTGAGTAACAACGAAGGATTGTCCTGATTGCCTACATTGGTTTGGCTGTGGTCTTATCTGTGGTAGATTGTCTCAAGTTTACTGACATAAGAAGACCCAGCCCACTGTGGGTGGCACCATTCCATAGATAATGGGTATTGAACTGTAAGAGTTCAATAAGAGTGGAGAAACTTGAGTTGAGCACAAGCAAGTAAACATGTGTACATTCATTCTCTCTTTACCACTTAATGTGGATGTGAACGTAACTAGCTACTAAGGTCCCGCCACTGTGACTTCCCTGCTGTGATGTACTGTAACCTGTAACTATAAGCTACAATAAACCCTTTCTCCTTTAAGTTGCTTTCTGTCAGGGTATTTTATCATATCAACAGAAATGAAATTAGAATGTCATTCATCATACTGTCCTTTATTCCAAAGTTTGTGTTTTTCTTTCCCATTCTCAATTATTACATTAACTTATACTTACAATAAATGTAGTCTTATTTTGTCTTTTACGTTATGTTTAACATTAAATGGACTTAGTAGGTTGTATTTATATATATATGCATTCATATGTATGATGTACCAATAATAGTTGAAGAGGCCAGGCATTTGAAAGGGAGCTGAGGAAAAATGGACATGAGAGGAATTGGTGGAGGAAAGGGAATGGGGGGGGGTTATGTAATTATAATTTTTTTAAAAAGCAAAAGTAAAATATATATTATTTATGTTTGAAAATTGCTGAAACCTGTTTCTATCAGCACTGTTTATTTCATTCATCCATATTGAGAAATCTGTTTTTGTTTTTGTTTTTGTTTTGTTTTTTTGAGACAGGGTTTCTGTGTTGTAACTCTGGCTGTCTTAGAACTTACTCTGTAGACCAGGTTGGCCTCAAACTCACAGAGACACCCCCCACACCCCTACCCCTCACCCCCATGAGAGCTGGGATTAAAGGCGTGTGCCACCACCACCTGGCCTGAGAAATCTAATTCTTCATTTAAGGTTCCAACAAGTATTTAATTGCATCAGTATTTATTTATTTGATTTTTTTTGAAAGATAGCTTTTACAATATAGCCTAGGCTAGCCTTGTAATTGGTGTATATATAGCATCAGTTGGCCTTGAATTCCAGTCTTCCTGTCTCCTGCTTCCTTCTCTTGAGTGCTAGAATATATATGCCACTACTTCTCTTCAATAGAAGAAAGGTGGGTAATAGTACTGATATGTGCATGCACAATGTAGACCCATCATCAGACAGAAAGAATCTGCTATGCTTAGTTACATAAAATCTAAGAGCTCTGAAGAGGCTGAAAAAGAAGCTCAATTGATAAAAGTTCAAACATAAATCCCTGCCTACAATCCCCAGCACAACATAAAGTGGGCAAGTGCACACTCACACCTGACCTCATTCCTTCATGTCTTCTTTCTGCTTTCATATTTCCATGTGTTAAAGAGCTATGTCTTTCATGTTCTCTTTGCCACAGTTAATTATAATCTTGGAATAATAAGATGAAGAAAATCTTCCTTTAAGTTGTTTCATCAGGTACTTTGTCAGGACAATGAAAACAGTAGCAGATACAGTAATGTGTTTCAAAAGGATAGTATCCTCATCTCATTGATACAAAGCTATCTTATGTTTGCAAAAGACAGTTTTTAACAATGAACTAAAATATGAATATTTACTTTTGATACTTAGTCTTTATTATATTACCTAATATTTAAATTTTATTCCTATGTATCATGGTGTATAAGTCTACATTTTGCCATTGGAGAAATTTTATATTAAAGACTAAGTAATATTCATTTAATTTGTGTTCAGAAAGGTAATTTTGGGTCTTTATTAGTGATTAGCCCAACACTTTTTAGAGGATACTATTAAAGTAGGAATTTACTAAAGTATTAGGGATGATATCTATTAGAGTAAGGTATTAGCAATAACAGATATAAAACACTAAGGAGGTAGAATGGATCACATTGTTGCATTCATTCCTGAACTGAGGTGTATGTGTAATAATCATTTGTGGCACAAGAAAGGGGAAAGCATAAATACTATTTATAATAGTATTTTTCTTAATATAGTACAAATGAAAATAAAGTGATATGAATTACTCTAAAATATTTTTATCTCTTAGGATTTTTTTCAAATATACTATTATCTTCTTATAAATTTACAAATGGTATTAGCTATTGTATTCAGGGCTCAGATTACTCAGAGACAGTTTGATTTTAAAAACTACCTTGCATTAATATAGAATTTCAAATAAATATTTGATGATAGAAAGAGCTACAGGTTTAGAATTTGCTTTCGAGTAGAACCAAGCGTCTGTTGGAAAATAAGCATTTCTGCCTAGAGCCATAAAGAAACAAGATAAAATATACATATCACCATTCTACAACACAGTTTACTTTAGAGCTAATTTCAAGCCTCAGTTGCAAATCTTATGAGCCTTATTCTTTCTCTTTTTTGTCCCGATCCTATTGAATTACATTAAATATTCCAGTTAAGTCATGGTGTGTCAAATTACATAAAACAAAACAAAACAGTCTGATTATATGCTTCATGAAAGAGACATATCTTAAATATAAAGACTAAAGGAGAATGGATGAAAAATGTGCCATGCAAGCACTTAAATGAAAGCTGGTGAACTTATACTAATGTTCAACAAAGGAGTATTGAAATTTAAAGATTAGATATGAAAGTTGGATTTTTGTAATAATAGTCAGTGTACCAGGAATTTATCACAGTCAAATGTGTATCACATTGTAAGAATGTTTTAAATGGTATAAAACTAAAATTTATATAAACAGAAGCAAACATAACAATTTTCTAATCATATTGGTGAATTTATGATACATCTGTAGTATCTGATAGAGTATATAGATGACCTATAAAAGGGATGGGAGAATAGAAAGTCAACAGCCAAAATGATGCATGAATTAATTGACAGTGAAGCGACATTTTCCTTGCAAATGAGGGATATGTTCTTTTAAGTTTTATATGGAATATTGTAGAGGAAAATTTAATCATTTAATCCAGCAACCAACATAGCTGCTCAGGGAAAGGATCAAATCCAAGGGTCTATATGAAGGGACCATATGCTGATGCCTATATGAAGGGATCACATTCAGAGGCCTGTGTGGTCTGGATGGAATGTAGAAAGAATGTTAGTACATACCTTTAATCTCAGTAGTCAGAAGGCAGTGGTATAGCACATACCTTTAATCCTCAAGACAAAGAAACAAACAGAGACAGGAAGTAAAGCTGAGAAGTAGTCAGTGTCATACAGGAAGTAACTTCTGAGATGAGACAGAGTGAAGGACAGGCAAAGTGATGAATCAGAAGAAGAGTTAACAGAGTGAGTCAGAGTGAGGACATACCCAACTCTCATGATAGAAAAGAAGGCTCTCAGTTCAGTATAAGTCAGAGAAGCAAAGAGGCTGACTGAGGCAGTATGGAGCAGTTAATCACAGAAGCAGTCTGAAGCAATGAGTTACAAAAAAAAATCTGGGAGAGAGACAGGCACAGAAGCAGTATGAAGTGAGCAACAGCAGTTTGAACCAGCTTAGAGAGGAGTTTGAGCCAGAACAGTGAATGAGTTAAACCAGAAGAGTCAGAGTTCAGAAGGAGCTAATTAGCAGTAAGTCTCAGAGGTTGATTAGATTGTACAGAGGTATAAATGTTCTATATTGTTCAAAGGGTGCAGCCTTCCAGTTCTAGGCTTAAAATGTACAGATGCCAAAACATTCCAGGGCTCCAGGACTAAGGGCTGGTGATTGAATTAGCCAAATTATAAACTGCTTTTGAACCTGAATCTACATCTACAGAATATTAAACAAAATTAACCAAGAGATCTCAGAAATGCTGTACACTCAGCTGATTGTTGACAAAGGTGCTAAAAACACACATTGGAGAAAAAACATACATTGGAGAAAAAAGCACTTTCAGTGAATCTCGCTGGGGAAACTGGATAGCAACATGCAGAAGACTGAAATGACTATTTTACACCTTGTACAAAAGTCTAGCAAGGTGGATTTAAAAGTCTACATATAAGACTTGAATTGCCGAAATTTTTGGAAGAAAACATGAAAAACACCTTAAGATATTTGTACAGGCAACGATTTCCTGGATAGGACCTCCCCCCCCACCCAAAGTACAAGAAATAAAAGCAAAAATTGGCAGATGGGGTAACATCAAACTAAAAAAAAAAACAAAAAACTTCCAATTGAGCAATTAATGAAGTGAAAAGACAACTTACAGAAATAAGAAAAAATTTCCCTATACCAGTGACACCCAGCACATTTCAAATTACCCTAGAAACCTTTTTTTAATGGATTAATAATTCAAAGTCTGGGATGATGGCACAATTTATGTGCTGGCTAGTTTAATGACAGCTTGACACAAGCTAGAGTCATTTGGGAATAGGGAACCTAATTGAGAAAATGCTCTCACCATATTGGCCTATGGGCAAGCCTGTGGTTCATTTACTTGATTAGTAATTTATGTGACAGAGATCAGATCACTGTGTGCAGTGCCTTACCTGGGCAGATGGTCCTGGATGTTATAAGAATGTAGGCTTGAGCAAGTCGTGGAGAGCAAACCTATAAGTAGCTTCATGCCTCTCCATCAGCTCTTGCCTCTAAACTCCTGCCCTAATTTCTCTGTGATGGAATGTGATATAGAGCTATATGCTGAAATAAACCCTTCCCTTCCCACATTGCTTTTTGTCACAGCAGTAGGAACCCTAAGACTGCTTTCTGCACATGACTGAGAACCTACATTTGTATCCCCAGGCTACCACTTAAAAAGCAAGGCAGAGTTACTTGTGCCTGTAATTCCAGCTCCTTGGAAGCAGAAATAGTGTTTGCCCACTAGACTAGCTGATTGGTGAGCTCCAAGTTCAGTGCAGACCATTTCTCAGAAGGTAAGGTGGAGCGTGTTAAAGGAAGACATAGATATTGACTGCTGGCCTATATGCATATACATGCACACGTACACACAAACACACATATATACCACACAAATACACACACTCAAAGATTTTAAATGTGTATATTTCTATATAATAACCCAATTTGGTATTACATTATATTAATCATTTTTAATTATTTAGAAAATATTTAGAATATAAAAGATACTTAATGCCCAATGTTACAATAACATTTCCCTGAGTCAGTCAATTTAACAGTGAACAAATAGGGCCAGTGAGATTGCTTAGTGTCTAAAGATGCTTGTGATCATGCTTGATGACCTGAGTTTGATTTCCAGAACATACATGATAGAGGGAGAGAACCTATTCAGGCAAGTTATTCTCTGACCAGCTCATATGTGCCATGACATCTGCTTTTCCCACGCCATCCATACAAAAAAAAAATATAAAAGTTGGACAAATAATATGAGTAAGTATTTCTCAAAAGGAGAAATAGAAATACCAACAAATTCATGGAAATGCTAGTACTTCGAACTACCATGGAAATGCAAATGAAGTATCATCTTACAGTTAGAATTGGGCATACGAAAACTAAAATAACTGACATAACGATACACACACCTAATTTAAAATCTTTTTACTTTTTAAGCTGTTATTTATCAAATTTTTTCTTTGTAAAGTTATCCTTTTCTTTTTTGGTTCATAAATATCCCTTGGTCTCCCCCTCAATCCCCCATAGCATTTTGACCACTCAGTGTAGATCTCTCTCACTTTTTGTTTTTAGTGTGACATTTGCTATTCTTTCTAAGTCTTAGTCTTTTGGTATGTTCAGAAGTTTTTGATTTTTCGTAAAAGTAGCTTTCAATTCCATTCTCTCCTGTTTACCTGCCTCACTGTTTGATTCCTATATGACTTACACTCTGTTTTTTAATCTCTTTAATTCTTTGTTCTTTCTCATTGTAGACATTTGTCAGCTGATTTTTCTTTAAGACCAATAAACTTCTTAATTTCACATATTATGCATACCATTTCTGAACTTATCTAATGCTCTTTGGTAGATTTTAATTCTTTGTTAACTTTTTCTTTTTAGACTACTGGAGAGGATTTTTCTTTGTCTCATGTTAAATAGTTTCTTAAAGTTTTTAAACTGTGTATCACTTATAGTCTTTTGTATTCTTTTTTCTCTTGATTGTTGTTTACTTTGTGCCCCATATCATACTCGTAAGTTATTATATACAAGTGTTACCTATAGACTGGAACAGTAAAAATAGACATAAAAGTTTTTTCTTTAATTCCAAGTTAACAGGGGGAGGAGGAGCAAATTGTCCTACAAAATTGTTGTTTTGAACTGTGCTGGCTTCCATTCTGTGGTGCTGGCCTGTGAATATCAAGAGCTGTGGTGAATTTCCTTTGCCTAAATAATCTTTTTTGATCTGTAGTCTATATAAATAGCAAATATTCTCTGAAATCAAAACAATCAGCAGACTGAAATTACTTAAGAAGCTATTACTAGTCTGCTAGTTTAGTTCATACTTTTATTTTCATTGATCTCTGTTGTTTCAATAGATGTGATGGAAGGGGAAACAGTGTTGTTTCTCTCTCTTACTTTAGGTGTTGTGGCATCAGGGACTGTTGTATTAGTAAACTGATCTTCTAGAAATAAGAACATAATTTCCATATTTTAATTGCTTTATGTATTTATACAAAGGTTAATATGTTTTAATTAGTTTCTCATTGAAATGTAGAGTTTGTTGTTGACTGTTAGCATTTTTTCCTCAATCTAGCAGGAAAAAAATAATGCTGGTGTTTAGAAAAGAAATAAAAAGGATAAATTTCATTTAAAAATTACTTTGGGGCAGCATTAGCTATAGTAAAACATAAACAAAAATTAACTTTATTTTCTTTTCTCTTTTCTTGTTTAGTGAGTGATAGCTGCTTCAGGAATCTTGCAGAAGACCGAAGTGGGATAAATCTTAAAGATCTTGTCCAAGATCCTTCTTTGTGAGTATTTAGTTTTTATGACTAAATATAATTTAAAATGTTTTTTGCATTAACTTAAAAAATAGTTTTAACAGCTAATGTGTTAAATTTAACGATGTCTGATGGAACAGTTTCTTTTTATAAAAAGGAAAAACTTTAGAAGAGATGGTATCAGATTGACTTTCCCAGCACTAGTAACTGGTGTGGCAGTAGATAGTGCTCAAAGGAATGACTTACTAATTGATTTGTTTGGGGAGATGAGAGTAAATTTGCTTACATCAATTTTAAGTTTCTCTGAATATCTTATTTGCAATTAGAAATATAAAATATTTATTATAACTATATATACTAAAATGTATTAGACCATATTTATGCTACATATCAGAAACTTTACACCATAGAAACTTTGGAGGTTTGTAGCTTTCTATTTTCTATTTTTTGTTTGTTCAGACATTGTCTTAGTCCAAGCTGGCTTAGAAGTCATCCTAAAGCCTTGGCTGGCCTCCAAGTCATGATCCTCCTGCCTCTGCCTCCCACGTGTCATGGATCACAAGCATGTGCCACTATGCTCTTTCCTGTTTTTTAAATTGTTGTTTGTTCCTCTGATCAATTCCATTCCTATAAGTGTATATTCTAATATACTATTACTATCTAATAATTTTATTGAGTTTTGAAATTTTATATTTTTTGAAAATAGGTTTAAAAACGTAGAATCCAAAGAGACTTCTATACTATATATCTTATGTGATAGGTATCCTGTAATTATCAAGACATACACTATCTGTTCTACAACTTTACATCCATCACACTAAAACAAATTCCTGTACTGCAGTGAACTAGATGAACTTTCATTTGAACATGGTGAAGGAGGGATGCCATGGTAAAGAAATATGAGGAAGCCACACATCTTGCAGTATTATTTTGCCTTGTTACTATTGTGTAATAATGGGAGCAAAATTTACCTTTAGCAAGACTGAGAGGAGGGGATATCTAGCTATGTCTTTTTTTTTTTTTCTGGGTGATTTTTGTCTATCTTCATCCTTTAGGTGTTAAATGTAAAAAGAAGTGAAATTTAACACTCATTTTAGCTGATTAAGGAATCTGTTTGAATTACCAATTTTCATGCACACCAAATTTCCAAATAAACAACTATTTTGTCCTCTATTTCTGATGGAATTTTAAACAGCCTCTGCTGTATGTATATTTTGTAAATTCCTGTTGCATTATAAGATCATTTTAGTTTTAGGTCTCAATGCAGTAAAAAGTCTTTATCAAGTTTAGTTTGATGTTGTGTCTGGATTAGTAACATATCTGTATGCACATAATTTTTATTCATACAAAATTATTCTTCACATGATATAATTTAACTTTTTTCCTTTTACTAGAGTAATGCAAATTCTTTATGTTACAAAAATTAAACTGCTCCTTCTGGAGAGATGGTTGTAATATAAGTGCTTTATTTAAGTTATAGTCACTTGCATTCTTTGTTAAAAAATAATTTATTTAATTGTTATTTTGTGTGCATTGGTGTGAAGGTGTCAAATTTCCTGGAACTGGAATTATAGGCAGTTGTGAGCTGCCATGTAGGTACTGGAAATTGAACATAGGTTCTTTAGAAGAACAGCCAGTGCTTTTAACTACTGAGCCACCTCTCCAGCCCCATGTTTTAGATTTCTTATTATTTATTTCTAACTAGCAAGATTATTTGAACTCAGTCTCAATTATAAATAAGAAAACTGTTTAAAAAAAAGTAAAACTATAGAAAAGTACTCTTTACCTGTTGTTTGAGTGTTGGAGTGTAGCTTTTTATGTATGGAGTATATGGTATGGCTCATTTAATTTTCAAGTCTTTTAAAAATATTTATCACTATACTAGATTTGTGTTGTTTAACACTGAGAAAGAATTGCTCAATGCTAAGAGTATAATTCAGAATACAAGCTATTACTAGTTTTCTTTAATTTAAATAGGAAGAATTTTCTTTGTATGTATACACAACATTTTGGCTTATCTGTTGTTTCATCAATGGACTCTGCAATAGCCTCTATCTTTTGACTTTTGTGGTTAATGATCCGATGAATCTGGATTTATAAAATGCCTTGGAGTGGAATACCCAGGAGTAGAATTGCTATATTATATTATATTATATTATATTATATTATATTATATTATATTATATTATATTTTGAAGACATGAGACTGCTTTCCATTGCAGTGTTACAATTTTACATTTTCCCTAGTAACATATAATGGTTTCAACTATATTGTTGCCAACTCTTATTAAGTGGTTCTCAACCTTTAGGTCCCACCCCTTTGGAGGCTGAAGGACACTTTTATAGAGGTGGACGAAGAGCATATGTATAACAAAATATTTACATTACGATTCATAACAGTATCAAAATTACAGTTATGAAGTAGCAATGAAAATAATTGTATGGTTGGGGGAGGGCATCACCACAACATGAGGAACTGTATAAAAGGGTCGTAGCATTAGGAAGATTGAAAACCACTGCCTTATAATTTTGTGTTTGATAATTGCTATCCTTACAGGTATGGGATAATTTTCCAACATCCTGAGTAGTTTTTCTGGTATTTATAATTAAATTTCACACATTCTTCATGTCTTGTCTTCAGTATTAATTTTAAGATGATTCTGCTAGAAATTTTGTTTAAAGAATTTGCTATGTTTGACTGCTGTAACTATAGTATTCTGAAGCAGACTATACAAAACCATCTTAGCTAACTCATAAATTATCTTTATTGTCCTTACCAAGATTAAAATACAAATAATGTCATAGTAATTTTGTAACCATGTTTAATAAATTCATTTTCCTATTTTTTATAATACTTATTATATTCTTCACATAAAAACAATGTATACTTGTGTAGATTATAGCTCAATACAGATACCAACTTGGAAGGGTTAAAAAAATAATAGCAAGTCTGCTAATAGAAATGTATTTGGTTGATCATTTGTGATTAAGAAACAACATTCTATTAATGAATATATATTTTTGATATTATAAATTGTAAGTGTTTAATAATGAAAAGTTTATGTTGAAGAACAAAAATTAGACAAAATAGTTGTATCTATATAGAGATTTCTTAAAATTGAAAAATAGTATTTGCTTTTTTGTTCACAAGTTAGGTGGAAAGTTTGTTGTTTTGGTGTTTCTGAAATACTGCCTTTTCCCCCTGAGAATACTTGTCATCACACGTAGTCTCACTGATTAAATGATATTTTGGTCCCTTGGATCATGACATTAAATATGAAGGAAAGACAGGATTGCTGTCTGGAAAGCAATCATCTCTAAATATAGACTGAGCTTATCTGCTGGTGTTAAGATAGGTTGCTATGGTGAATTGAATTTCTTAGAAATGCCAGTCAGCAGAGGGTAAACAGTGTCTCTTAAAGTGCTTATTTCCCATAAAGCTGAGGTTTCTTATACTGCATTTCAGAAAGGTCAAAGTGTAGTTAACATTCTTAATAGATTTTTTTAAATAAAATTTCAATATTAGAGTATCTTTGAAGTTTTTATTATATAAAGCAGAAGAGTTTTTGCATTATTATTTTTTGTTTCACTGTAGACAGTTTCATTTAATATTAATATTTATTTTCCTAACAGCAGCATTAAATATTACTGAGTTTTCGCTTTGGTACCCACAGTTTTGCTAATTCTAAAAAACCTGTTACAGCTTTCTTGTAACTAACATCTCTAAATGTAAAATTTTATCAGTTCACTTACTTTTTACCGTGCTTTATGGACTATATGCTCATTAGTTTATAGTATGTATACTGTAATTTGATATAGTCTAGTATGACATACCACAGTTGGTATCATGGTATGCTAAAGCTGCAAATCCCAAAACATAATTGGGCTTTTTAAGAAGAAATCTTTTTTGTCCCTTCCCATTCCTGTGTGTAAATTGTTAACTTCTCATTAGGTTATTCTTTTGTAATTCAACCCAAAAGCATTATATGATACTTAAATTCTTTAGTTTAGGAGACATACCTCCTGTGATTAAGAAATAAACCACCAAAGATGCATAATGTCTTAGGTTTGTAGCATAAATCATACAAATAGGCAAAAAAAAAAAAAATTAGTGAAATAGGGTCGTGAAGCAAGATGGGGTTTAGCAAGCTCCTTCTATAACCGTCTTCTCACAGACAAGTTGCACTGCTGTTTGTGCGTTTAACATTCACAAGAATTATGGAAATTAGATAAGAGACTAGTGTTTGGTTTTAGTATAACAATCAAAAAAAAGACTGAAGAAGGCATGAAGGAAAGAGTTACCCATGTCACTCCTTTCTTTAATGTTAAATAATCCAGTAAGGACAGAAAAGTCTTCTGCTTGGGGTGGGGAGAGAAAATTATGTACAGGTTTTAGACTTGACACACCTTGTCACATTGAAACCTACTGTTTAGCAAAGGCTCATGATTCCTGCTATTACCTGACAAAATCTTGTGGACTAAGCTACCTGATCTGTGTTTGAGCAGATAGCAGATAAGTAGTCTTTACCCCTCCTTCAAGCTTGAAAGATAGAATGTAGAACAAGACTTCAATTACAGGTGATCAGGGCACAAAAGCAAGTATAGGACTTTATCTTAGGCCCTGGGGAAGAGTAGGGTTTCTATCTGCATCCTGTGTCTTGAAAATGAAGTACAACCCAGCTGAGCATAAGCCCATGTGTCCAAATCAACTGCCTTCACCAACCCTACCATACTACCTGAACTACCAACCTCAGTCAGCATAGTGCAATGAAAAAACCAATTTCCTGGTAGTATGATGGAGGCACAAACACAAGACATTGCTATGGAACTTAGTGCTGGTCTGGTGAAACTGTGTACTGGGTAGTAGATTGTCAAGCCTGCTTGTACTTAAAGCTTCCTGAATAGCTCCTGTGCTGTGGGCATATAACAGTCCTGGTATTTCAGACTCTGCGTGTGGCTGCTTTCACAGGTTTTAGGCAATTCACATCAGTGTTGGTCTGGTTTTACCCAATGTCCTGCTGGTCTTGGTGGGATATGGGTTCAGTGTATGACAAAGTCTGGTATATTGGTAGCCACAGATGTGACTTAGGAGCCTGAGGATGACCCATCCATGATGACTTTGTTCTGAGTTGGGTAGAATCCCACAGTGACTGACCATGGCTTTGCAACTATGGAAAACATAGTCAGGCCTACCTAAGCTTCAAGAGAGGCCAAGAGGACAGATAACTTTATTTAGGCATGCCTTGTCTTTCTGAATGTAAACTGAGGCTTGGATTCAAACTCTTAATACCAGAATAGTGACAGAATGCCAAGAGTAGACCCCTGGAAAATCTGGATCTAAGCTTCATCTAGTGCTGAATAATAGATGTAATTATAGACTTAGGGGAAATAAACAACCTGCTTAGAATTTCTTGTCAAAGAGGAACCAACCAACAAAGGAACAAACAAAAACTAGAATAAGAAGGCCGAGCCATCAGTACTTAGATAGTATTGAATGTAAGAAAACGTCAGCAATTTTCAGGAAGTCGTCACCTCACTGAAACTAAGGTGCCTGACAATGATCAGAAATATTCCTTGTGGGCGGATTCTCAGATTTGAATTTAAGACATCTACCTCAAGGAAACTAAACAAGCTTGAGGAAAACATAAATTTTTTAATACTCTTAGCTCTTCCCTCCCTTCCCCACTGTACTTGGTATTGAACTGACTTGGATATACTAGCCAAGTGCTCAATCATTGAGCTATATTCCTGGCCCCTAACAAGAAAACAAAGATGTGCAAACAAAATTTTAAAATTAAATAGAAATTCTTACTCTGAAATATACACTTAAAGAAACTTAAAGCATGTATGGAATCATAAGTTAGTGAGTTCAAATCTGTTGGAAATGTGCAGTTGGAAGAAAAAGAAGAAAAAAGGTGAAGAGGAAAAGAGAAAGCTTGTGGGAACTTTGGGTAAAGAGCAAATATTGGTGTTACTGGAGCTCAAGAAGGACATGAGAATGTCAAAGTACTATAAAGTTTATTCTAAGAAATAATAGCATGAAACTTATAAAATCTAGAAAAGGGTTCAAATATACAGGTACAGAAGGGTCAAAAGTTACATGACAGATTAACTTCTATTTCAGGATATACTTAAACTTGTAAACATGAAAGAAAAGATTCCAAGGCTACAAGAGAAGAGAAATACCTTGGTCTGCTTCAGTTCGCCTTACTGTTAACTTCTCAACAGAAACCTTAAAGGCCAAGGGAAAGTAGCATGAGATTTTCTCAGTACTAAAGAAGAATTAAAAAAAAAATGTGCAGCTAAAAATGCTATACCTATCTAGACAAGATATAAAGACCTTCCCAGACAAAGGCTGATAAAATATATTTTCCCACTTGCTTCATTTCACAAAATGATACTGGAAGATGTGTTAATGAGTAAAAACAGAACATGAGAATTTATAAAAATAAGTATTGGTGTGAATAATTATACAAATTAAAATGATCTGATGGTAAAAGCACAGTGATTACATCATTTATATCTTTAACAAGAAGAATTAAAAACAAAACAGTCATTTAGAATGTAACATTAATATATTAAGAGATAACCAATATAGAAATATAACATTTGCACAATAGACTGACTGTACTATGTGTTTTTAAAGCTACAAGGAAGGATTTTGAAAGTTTTGACTCTACAGATACAATAAATATCTGAGAGCACACACATACGCACACAGTGGTGGTTTAAATGTCCCACTTAGCTCAAAAATCATATTTGAACACTTGAAAAATGCATATTTGAGCACTTAGTCCCTAGTTGGTGGAGTTGTTTGGGGAGGTTATGGAGCTTTGCTGGAAGAAGTACATCACTGGAAGAGGGCTTTGGGGATTTAAATCTGCACTCTACTTTTTAAAAATTCTTTTTATTTTTTAAAATTTATTCTTTCTTCTTTTGTAGAATACATCCTGACCCCAGCTTCCCTTGCCTCTGCTCCTCCCAGCCCCCCCTCAGCTCTTTTTTCCCCCAACTCCACTTCTAATTTGTTCTTTTGACTTCATGTGTGATGAAATATATTCAGTCATATTTCTGCTCTGGCCATCTGCTGTTACAATAGTTTCCTTGTCATTATGGACCCCATCCCCTCTGGAACTATGAACCAAAACAGACTCTTCTATAAATTGCTTTTGGTAATTTTTTTCTTATTAAAAAAAGGTTTATTTATTTGACTTGATTTATATGACTGTTTTGTCTGCATTGTATGTACATGTACATGCATGGTGCTTATGGAGGTCAGAAGAGGGTGTTGGATACCTTGGAACTTGAGTTATGGATGGCTGTGGGCTACTCTCTGGGTACTGGGACTCAAACTTGCACTAGTAACAAGTGCTCTTACCATGGGGCTGAGATAATTCTCCAGCTTCATGGTGTTTTGTTTTGTTTTGTTTTGCTTTTATCACAATGGAAAAGTAATGCAGATACACACACAAACCTTATTATACTTTATACAGCTTGGTGTGTTTTAGTACATCACACATTACTTCTTTAATATGAATAACTTTTATGCTTTTCTTTAAAAGCTATATAAAATAAAAATATTTTTGAAGTACAGAATAAAAGTTGTAATTTTAATTTTCTCATGGCCAGAAACCTATCAGAAAGTAAAATTAGACTTGAGTGGCTTATTTTTGAAGGAGTATTTACACAATCATGACAGAACTTAACATACCAGATTAACTCTAGGGAATTTTACAGCTGGATTCATTTCTTTCACTCTACCATTTTCTGTTTTGCCCTTTCTTGGCTTCAGTCTCACAACTAGGCTTTTCCCATGAAACAAAGAAAATTATTGCTGTCTTATTCTTTCTTCCTTTCCTCTCTTCCTTCTTGCTCCATGGTATTAATTAAATACAAAATCTCATGGAAGAATAACTTTTATATTGCTTTATGGCCCATATCTCAGCCAATCATTGTGATTGGGTTATGGTAGTCCATTTTTCATCATTGTGCAAACAAATGTTTCTGAGAAAGTCATCTTTAAGGAAGAAAGATTTATTTTGGCTCAAACCAAGAGGCTTCAGCCATAAAAATTTGATTCATTATTTCTAGGCCTGTGATGAGGCAAAACATTACAACAGTTTGCTCTCTCAGCCTCTATGTGACAAAATGTCACCAGCCAGCTTCCTTGCTCTGCTGTGGCCTCTTCATCATTATGAACTCTCCACAGACAAAAGAAAGTCCTCTTATGATAGCCAGGAATCGAGGAAGGGGGAGATTCTTGGACAAGATAATCTTTTTAAAGACATGTCCCCAGTGCCATACTACTTCTAGTTAGACTCCACCTCCTACTAACATATTTAGCTGTGAACACATTAGAAAATTCATTTATTAATCGAATGATGAAGTGTGTGTTCTTATGACCCAGCTACCAATCAGTAGCACCACTAACTGGGAAATAAGGCGTCAGCTTCATGAAGTTTTGGGAGTATGGTCTATATAACCCCATAATGCAGACAACTATGCCAATTCATTGATTATGCCAAACACATAAAGATAGCTTTATGTTAATGTGTTACGTTAATGTTAATGAAAACAGTACGCAATGAAGACAGGACTAAGAGTTGTACAATGAATTAATTCTCCATGGCTAATTTAAGAATGATTTATACATTGAGAGAAATTGTATTTTGGGGCTGGAAACATGGCTCAGTAAATAGAAATTCCTGCTGCCAAGCTTGATGACCTGAGTTTGATTCTTGAGTCCCAAATAGTGGAAAATCAACTCCTGCTAATTTTACTCTGATCTCTACACACTCTGTGGCATGCAGGTGACCACACATGTGTACACACACACACACACACACACACACACACACACACACACACACATAAATAATATAATAAAAATTTTGAAACAGTTATTAACGTAGAGCAGTTTGTTTATCTGTACATAATTTCAGGTAGACATTGGTAATAATATCTACAACAATAATAATAATTGTAAAGGACTCTACAGTTCACTTAATTGATGCTGATTTTTTTCCTTCTTGCTTACATTACTGAATACTTATGTAGGAGCACATATACAACTTTGATGTAACTCTGATGAATTCCTTACTTCAGTTACAGATAGCTACACAGGTGGTAGAAAAACAGCAGATTGTTGATACTGTCTTGTAGTTTAATTTTAATTTAAAAAAAGGATTTTATTACCATAACTAAAGAGAGAAAAACTCTTCATATTTGCCATTATTGACTGAGACATTAAAAACTTTATAAGTATTTTGAATAGAGGAAGGAATGTCAAAGATCACTTTTGAGTTTTTTGGCTACATTGTGAAATTTTCTTTCATACTCAGGAGACCACATTCAATTAATTTAATTTTTTCATTATAGATACATGAAATCTAAAGCTCAATATAGTCATAAGCTATGTAGTGATATACCACCTGACAAACACTGTGCTCTTTCTGCTCTCACTTTTACTTATTTTTGTTACATTTGGTGTCAATATATGTTTCTACGTTGTGTTTTGTTTTGTTTTTTAATTATTAATTTTAGGTCTAACCACTGGACTCCTAGACAAAAACATAAAATGTTTAAAAATATTTTTGCATAAGCTGCAAGTACTTGATTTTTATTCATTTTGTTTTCTCCCTGAATCAACTTATGAAAATGTTTTCTTACTTCGTCTGTAGGATGAATACACTTATTTTCTTCATTTAGTGTACTGTGTTATCTCAAGAGTGAGACGACACCAAAAATGAGGGTATGACCATGAGGTAAAAGCCCCACTAGAATAATCATATTTGGATTTTATATATGAAGTCCTCTGTGGAATTTTAATTTTTTTTTTTTTTTTGCCATCAAAGATTGCTTGTTCTTGTTGTGGATCGGGAAGACAATCAATAAATACACACAAAAAATTGCTGTTCAAAAGTCTGTAGAAATACCTTTCACTAATGAGCTTTCTCAGAACATCTGCATGTGAATCAGCCCAACTCAGGAAGAGAATTTTACCAAAAAAAAAAAGCTAGAAGACACCATTTGTTTTTTTTGTTTTTTTGTTTTGTTTTGTTTTTGTCTAGATGTTTTGGGAATTGACAATTTTTAATATACTGTTCTTTAAGAGATTACAGAGAAGTACCTCCATAAAGCTGGAGAAGTTTTGGTAGTACTAAATAAACATTGTACAAAAATTTCATAGAAGCAACTGTATTCTTCTATTATTTACACAGTATGGTAATGCTATTTCCCTCACTTTATTTTTGTTGATCATTAAGTGTAACTTAACACAGTTATCAAGAGGCCTCGTTTTTTTAAGTTTGAGGAAATCTACTTAGGAAGTAAAACTTGTTGAATGGATTGACCTTGGGTTATTTTTCTGCTTATCTCTCATGAACTGCTTCTTTGTGTTGTCTAAACACACATCATAGCATTTGTGTTACACTATACTTGTTCATGTATTGCCTCTATTTAATTTCCATAAAGAGAGAGGATATATTCATGTTTATTGCTTTATCATTACTACCTACTAGAGTGTTTAATGCACAGGGTAGAAGAGTTCTTTTAGTAGATGAATGGAGAAATGAATCAATAAATGAATGGAAATGATGGTTTAGTTAGTAAATAAAAAAGTAATTGGTTGAATAAAGAATAATGGATTCAAGGTTTGCTTTTTCTCAGTTATCAGACAATTTTAATGTTGAGTAGTTTGACATATATATTTTTTCAAGTATAAAAACTTAGTGTCTGGTGATCTGATAACTATATTTAAACTTTGGTTAACACTGATCACACTTTTAGCCTTTGTATAATGAGACCCTTAAACCAAGGAGCTAAAGGAAATGACCTCACTTATCCCTGTGATCTTGATCTATAGGTCTTTGCTATTCATAATGCTCAAGATAGTCAAGAAAATATTCCTGAAAGTATTTTCAGAGCAGACTGTTTTTTCTCTCTAATTTATATTGATTTAAAAAAAAGTAATTTTAATTGAGGGGAAATTTTTGAGTAATTCAGTCCAAAATGATCATATCTTTAAAAAAAACAGAATAACTTAAGTATATTAGAAATATGCTATTTACTTGTCCTTTCCTCTTTCATTTATCGTTTCCTTTTAAATATATTACCTAAGAATAGAGTAGAACTTGGAAAACATGAATGGCAGCGTATGGTATGAGATGACATTTTGTATCCTTGTAGGAATTTTACTCAATCATGTAACAGAGTACAAATCTTAGGATCCTATTAATGTGGAAGGAAGTAAAATAATAAGCCTTGGTGTTTTTATTTAAAAAGAAATGGGAGAAATTATTTTTTAAAAATTGTGTGTTTTCTTTTTCTCCTTCTTCTCCTCTTCCCCCTTCTCTGTCCTCCTCCATTCTCCTTCTTTTTGTACTCTTTAAGCCTATGATGTTAGGAACTCTTAAAAGTGAATGAATAATTTGGAGTACCTATTAATTAGCACTTAATGTATTGGTGCTTATAATATAGTGCTGAATAAAGTCAGCATGGGCCCTGGTTTAGACCAGGGAAATAAAGTAGAATTTAGAATATTGTTTTTGTTTCCAGATCACTAATGTGAACAGAGGTTAGGAAAAGTATTAGATGTTCCTAATAAAGTATTATTTTAAGATAAGGGTGTATCATGCTAAAGCACATCAAAAATGATTAAAATTAGATGATTTCTTAAATGCATTATTTCTAGTTGTCTGTTTGTTATTTGAAACATAATTTCACTTTGTTACTGATAGCGTAGAATTAACAGAAATTCTGCTTCCTGAGTGCTGGGATTAAAGGTATGCACTACCACCTTTGGCTCATTATTTCTAACTTCTGAATAAATTATTTTTTGTTTTATTCAGTTCAGTGATTCAGTCAAGTAGACTTGATAATAGTCACTCAGAAGCAGCATTTTTTGATGAGGTATGGATGACAGTAGAGAAATCAAATCTTGTTGAGATTGTGATTTTTATATTTTTATTTTTAAAGAATTCACTTTATTATTATTTTTATTAATTTTGCCTGTTGGTTATGGAGCCTTGTCAGTTGCTTATTTTTCCTTTCTTTGGTATCTTTTAAAAATTTAAATGTTTTAAATTTTTATTGACATGTAAATCTTATATCATACAATTCACCCATTTAAAGTTTGTTTTTCAGGATTTTCTTTAAAAAAGTTATATGATGTTGTACAACCATTACCATTATCAGATGTAGGATATTTTTATCTTTCAGAAAAGGATACACTGAATTTTCCCTCAGTCAGTTTGTTTAGACAATTAACTAATTTATTCTTCTGTTTGTTGTTTTGTTCTACTCCAGTTTATTTTACTTTTTAAAAATTTTTCATATTATTATTCTTTAGGAGCCTGTTTGTTTTCTAATAGAAAGGGAATGGATTCAGATAGGAAGGAGGTAGTGAGGAATTAAGGGAAGAGAAATTTTAATCAGCATATGCTGTATGAAAACAAAAAAACAAAGGAATGAGACACCACCTTCTTAGTAGCCATATGTAGAAAATATCCACGAGCAAAACTCAGAAGAAATGGGGGCAAATATCCCAACCCACCAAAATAACAGAAAACCCACTGGCATATAAAAACAAAGCAAATAATTGGATAAAGGAAGTGTGAAATCAGTCTATTCATTTAATTTATAGGACATTCACCCTGTGTAGATAGATAAGATATCTTGTTTACTAAATCCACAAAATGCTGAGATTTCACATTTCATTTTTAAAATAGAGTCCTTTTCAGGGTTTTTCTGTTGCTGGGAAAATGTTCTTTCCTCTGTTAACAGAAATCTAAATGTTCTGCCTTAAATGGGACCTGGTAGGAAATGGCATAAGGATGAATGACAGAATACGTATTTTTTTTCTGTTTCTATAAGAGAAATACCTAATTTGAGATATGTGTTTGACTAGCAACCAAATAATTCTCTGTAGAATCATGGAATTCGCTCAGATTGTTTCTGATTAACCTTAAAGTGAAATGACTATTCAAATGTAAGGATGGAGATGGCTGTGGAATTCATACTTGGAACTCTTAGTATCACTTACCTGGCCCTTCGGGAGAGGTTCAGAAAAGACATTTTTGCCTGACATAAGTTAGTCTCAAATAAAGGGAAAAGAAATAGGGGGAAAAATATGTGTTCTGATTAAAATTTAACACTTATTTTTACTATTAATGATGAGCAAGTCAATTAGGTTTTGAATCTTAAAAAGTTTTTTTTAATTGTGTTTTCTAAGGTAATCTGTAGATGTTATGAATTTCTTAAATTATTTTCAGCTGGAGAATGGACAGTTGGAGTACTTGTTGATGGCATGAGTTTTGGTTGATACTATTTTGCATATATTGCGTATTTCCTCATTTGAAATCATATATTTTAAGAGTTAGAAGTTAGTTGAAAAAGCCTGTGAATACAAGAAAAATACATATGGATACTAGGCAATTTCTACCTGGTATTAGAAATATTATTTGATTCATCTTTTTAAAATTTGTGACCTAATATCCAGTTTGTGCGCATAAGGTAGCAATTTCAAACCTGGGCATGTGGTGCATTCCCACATTTCCAGCTCTATAGGCAGAGGGAAGAAGTTTCAAAAAAGTTCAAGGTTAGCTTTGGTCACATGAGATCCTGCTGTCAGGAAACAAAATACAGAAAAATAAAAATTAAGTATACTGGCTGAGGAAAGGAATCAGTGGAGAAACTCAAGCATGAAAACCAGAGTTAGGATCCCCAGTACCTCCATAAAAAGACAGGTGAGATGGTAGCCAGCCTTCAATCCCTGTGCTTGGGATATAAAGACAGGGAATCATGAGTCATGCTCACTGGCTAAACTAACAGGCTTTGGATTCAGCAAGATTCCTTGCCTCAGTAAATAAAATAGAGCGCTGCTACCCTGAAGACAACCTCTGGCATTCACACACATACACCTATACCCACCTCCAATATACACTCATATACATTGCAAATATGCATACAAACATACCCCAAAATATATAACAAATTTATCTTCTCACCCCCAAATCCCCCAAATCTGGATAAATTATGTAATGCTAAGTTTATATAATTTATTTTAATTAAAAAAATTTTATACAGTATATTTTGATCTTGGTTTCCCCTCATGCCAGTTCCTCCTAGATTATTTTACCTCCCTATTTACTCAACATTATGTTCTTTTATCTCTGTCTTTCAGAGAGACAGACGCAAAACAAACAAGCAAACAGACAAAACAGAAAAACACTCTAGTGTGCAACCCACAAAACCACAGTGAAAATTAAGCAAGGAAAAGACAAAAAAAAAAATCCCAACAAAGCAAAGTGATAGAAAACATCCACAAAAATACCACTGTGTTGGCCTGCTACAGCTGTGCATGAGGCCTGCCCTGATTTGTGGTTGACATTTCCAGTTGACATTCCACTGGAGAGAGATTATTTTTCCTTTGGTAGTGGGTCTCAACTACAGATACCTTCTTTGTTAGGGGTGGGTTCCCATGTTCATACCCTATATCTGATGAGGACACCATCTGGCTTGAATCTGTGCGTGTCTTGTGTGTGCTACTGAAGTCTCTGTGAGTTCTTATGTGTATTGGTCCTGTTGTGTCCAGAAGAATGTTTCTTTGAAGTCATTTACCACCTTTGATTTACAATCCTTCATCTTCTCTTTGGCATTACTCCCTGAGCACTCATAGGATGGGTTTGATAAGACATCCGATTTGTAACTGAGTACTCCAGGGTCTCTCATTCTCTGAACATTGTCCAGTTGTGGGTCTCTGTGTTAATTCTCATTCATGGCAAAAAGAAGCTTCTCTGATGGTTGCTGAACAAGGCACTGATCTATGAATATATGGAATGTCATCAGGAGTCATTGTTTTGTGTACTGTTTGGGGGAAGGACTGCCTTGACATTAGGCCTTGACATTTTGTATTGTTGGTAGGTGTTGGATTTATGTGGCAGATGTTTGACTGTTTATGATTTGCATGTGCTATCAGTAGAACACCCTGAGGAGTTCTGTATCAATAAAACACCTGAGTTCAGGCATTCAGGGTTCCACTGTCCAGACTGGCACTGACCAGGCTAGAGGTTCTCTCTCCTGAGATTTAACAGGGTTTGCACATATGAGAATGCCTCCTAGTCATCCTTGGTGAGCTTACACAGCACCATACTGCTACAAATGGCACACCAAGGTTTAATTAATACTGTGAAATGGGCATCCTACCAAAAGCAATCTATAGATTCAACACAGTTCTCATCAAAATTCCAACATAATTCTTCACAGAAATTGAAAACACAATTTTCAGCTTTGCATAGACATAAAAAAAAAAAAAGACTGGATAGCTAAACAATCCTGAATAATAAAATGGAGGTATCACCATCTCTGGTCTCAAATTGTATTACAGAGCTATAGTGATAAAAACAGCATGGCATTTTCATAAAAACAGACACTTTGATAAATGGGATATAATTGAAGACCCAGACCTAAGTCCACAAACCTATGGACAACTGATTTTTGACAAAGAAACCACACAGAAATGCACTGGAAAAAAAGACAGCGTCTTGAACAAATGGTGTTGGTCATACAGGAAAGCTGCATGTAGAAGAATCCCAAATATATACATACTTATCACCCTGCAGAAAACTGAAGTCCAAATGGATCACAGACTACAACATAAAACCAGATACACTGAATCTGATGAAAGAGAAAGTGGGAAATAGCCTTGAACTCATTGGCACGGGAAGATACTTTCTAAACAGAACATCAGTAGCACAGGCAATAAAATCAACAGTTAACAAATGGGATCTCATGAAACTGAGATGGGTCTGTATGGCAAAGGACACTGTCATTTGGACAAAGGAGCAGCCTACAAAATAGGCAAAGATTCTTACCAATTATACATTCAATAGAGAGATAATATCCAAAATATATAAAGAAAACTATCCATTTAAAAATGAGTTCCAGAAAGCCATGGTGGGGGTGGCACACACCTTTAATCCCAGCACTCAGGAGGCAGAGGCAGGTGAATCTCTGTGAGTTCTAGGCCAGTGTGGTCTACAGAGTGAGTTCCAGGACAGCCAAAGTTACAACAGAGAAACCGTATCTCAAAAAAACCCAAAGAAACAATACAAAACAAAAAGCAAAATAAAAGGGGGCTTAAAGTTCTATACAGAGAATTCTCAAAGGAGGAAACTCAAAAAGCTAAGAAACACTTAAAGAAATGTTCAAAATCCATACCCATCAGGGAAATACAAATCAAAACTACTTTGAGATTTCATCTTACACCTTTCAGAATGACTAAGATCCTTAAAACAACTGACAGCTCATGCTGGCTCAGTTGTGAAGTAAGGGAAACAATCATCCATTGCTAGTAGGAGTGCAAACTTGTACAGTTACTATGGAAATCAGTGTGGCTGTTCCTCAAGAAGTTGGGCATTGATCTACCTCAAGATTCAGCAATACCACTCTTGGACATACACCCAAAGGACACTTTATCCTACCACAGAATTAGGAAGGTTGAGAGCTCTTGGTCTGGGAGATTCAGGTGTGGCCTGGCCCTACAGATAGCACAGATTGCTAGGCTATTAACTACATCTATTCCCAGCTTTCCGGGGGAAAATAGGTATGCATCTCCTCTTTTGAGGAGACAACTCCTCATGTTTAACATTCCTGGTTTCCCTGGTGTTTATCTGTGAACACAAAGACCTCATGCCCTCTACACTATCGATAGTTACATGATTTTCTAAGGGTATGGAAACATACTCTACTAGATAAATGGGCAGTGTCCTATGTTGTTTGGATGAGAGTTTCACAGACTTATAAAATGAAGTGTCTAAGATTTTTATATTTTCTGTATGGTAATCTCAAATGAAAATTTGACATTTAATGTCGAATATTAAATGCATCAAAGAACATAAAATACATCAAAATAAATATTATTAACCATCTGAGTACTAAGAATTAATAGGTTATCAAGTGAAAAGAACATACTTAACATTTTTATATGTAATCAGATTTCAAATATTTTCATTATATTTGAAATAGTTTTCAAATATTCTGAAATCCTGTAAATTTTGTTCTGACCACCCTCCTAGACTAAATGAATATAGCAGTAAATTCCTTCAGCTTTCTGCTAGGGACTTTCTTCACCAAAGCCCATTATCTAATGATCATCAAGATGTGCTTTATGCACTCCTACTAAAATTAGTGGGTCACTGAGCATTTTAGCAAGGGCATTACTAGGAATTCGTCATAGGATTTAGAGTAATAGTTAAATGTGGTTTAATTTAATTCAGTATACTCAATGAAGTAAGCACCCCTTTGTCTTCCTCTCTACCATCTGATACTATGTAGTAAGCATTGTTTTCGCCTACACATCCCAATCTCTGAGTTCACTTATTAAAAAAATTTAATATTTATTTATTTTATATGTATGACTTTTTGCCTTCATGTTTGTGTATGTACAGCTTGTGAATACAGTGCCTATAGAAGTCAAAAGTGATCTTATCTCTGGGAACTAGAATTACAGATGGTTATGGGCCACCATGTGGTGCTGGTACAAATTCCCAGTCCTCTGGAAGCAAGCAAGTTCTCTTGACCATTGAGACCTGAGTGGCATCTTTATCACCCTTGGGATTACTTTTTTTTTTATTGACTAAATTACATCCTTTGTATAACAAACTGTTGTTTTGTTTTGTTTTAATTTGACCCTTTTCAGTTATTTTGGACAGTCTGAAAAATCAATATCTTTAGTCAACTTGGTCAGATGTTCTTATATAAGTTCTTCCATACAAAATAGCATTTTTTTTATTTTTGAATTTATATCAACAGCATTTAATATACATGTACCACTTCGGTATATAGTAAGTCAAGAATGTTGCTATTAAATATAAAATGCACACATACACACACATTCGCACATACACCCTCAGTGTTGTTACTCCTTGATCATGTTATAGTCTTTCTATTAGAATGTGCTTCACATTTGTCTTAAAAAATAAAATTATGAGCAATTTTCTCTAATAGTTTTAAATATGATTTTGGCAAAAGATTTTAAAGGAATCTTAATTCTTAACTAATATCTAATTGTCATTTTCAGTGAAAATTGATAAAAGAATAATGATATTTTCAGAATTTTAAAAAACAAGTTATATTTATTGTGTGTAAAAATAACAGAATTTACTGAAATCTGTAGAACTTAACTCTAAAAATATTTTTCTTTGCTGTAGTGAATTAAAGTGATTAAACAGAGTATGGTGTTGCCATTCTGTATAAACTTATGAAAGTCAATGAATAAGATAAAACTACTAATTTAAGAACTTTTCACAGATAGCAAGGAATGTAGCTTAGTGTTTAAGAGGTTTTCCTTGAATGAGGGGAGGCCTAGGGTTTGATTTCTCAGTGTTATTAGAAACAAAATGGAACTACACAGAGTTCCTGAATGGAATTAAACAAAATTTGTAATCTTTGCTAGATGCTCATCTTTCCTCTCTTAAAATTAATTTATTTTAGCTCAGAATTAAAATTAACTTTTAAATTAGGCTCATTTAGATTAAGTGCTGAACATAGCTTAACACATATGTTTATATTCAGTGTCCTTTAACAATTAGCATCTCATTTAGATTAGACCCTTAGTGCTCTTGCTTTTATCATAAGACAGAAGAGGTCAGAAATGAATCTTTTTACTATAATTAGTGACAGATTTTGGCTATGAATTACAGGAAAGACTCTATCAAACAGGTTTGGTGGGCCACACCTGTAATCCCAGAACTTGACAGGTTGAGTAGGACTGCTATGAGTTCAAGGCTAGCCTGTGATACAAAGTGAGACCCTATCTGGAAAGGAAAGGAAAGGAAAGGAGAGGAGAGGAGGGGAGGGGAGGGAAAAAGGGAAAAAAGGGAAAGGAAGGGAAGAAGCAAATGAACAACAAAAAAATAAAGATGTGTTTTTTTTCTAAAGTCTCTGATTAACTTTTGCAATAATACTCTTAACTTGTAAATACTCTTAACTTATTTCTGTACCTTCATATGAACTTTGTTATCAATATTCATGCTTTTCTAGCAAAATAAAATATTGGGATGTTGTGATATGTCATTGGCCAAAAATGTTAATGTGCCACTGTGTATTTGGAAGAAATAAAAGCTATACAATTTAAACAAATGAAGAAAACAGTGTTAAAATGACCTTAAATATTTTAAGAAATTAATTTTAGAGACTTTCGTTCTGTGTTAAGAAATGCCTTTAAGCTAAATTGTATAAATAGTACTTAATATATATGTATTCACAATTAAGTACTCCTCCATTCATTCTTTAAGAGGAATATTTACTGATTTAATTTTGAACACACTGCATATTTTCTTATATATTGAATGTTCAGTATATTATAATAATTGAATATATATATATATATATAATGTTCAACAGCAATATATTTAATAAATGTTTCTACATTCAGACACCTGGAATTTCTTGATATCATTAATATTATTCTTGCCCAAGTTTAAGGGCTATTTTCAGGTAATAAGTACAAATAATTATTTATACAAATACAAATAAATGATTTTATAAGTGCTAATATTTTCTGATTTTAAAATGGTTGTTATGTTAGTCTCTATATCATTATGTTACTGATTTTTATACATTACTTATTTACTGTGCTGGTTGATATTTGTCAACTTGACACAAACCTGAGAAGAGTGTAGATGTTGATGTATGCGTTGATTTAATAGTCTCGTGGGTTCATGGCAGAGGACAGACAATTCTTTGCTAATTTATTCTCTGATCCCAGTAGGTTTTCAGCCTCCATACAATCTAATCTGTAAACCTAAACCTGAGTGTTTCTGCCTCCGACACTTACTGCTCACTGAACTCACTCTGATTAGCTCCTTCTGAGCTCAGAGCTGTACTGAACTCAACTGACTCTTCTTGTTGGCTGATTCAACTTTCTTGCTGTTCTGCCTCAAACTTCTCCAAGCTGACTGGTTCAAACTGACTTTTTAAACCAGCTGACTGTTTCTGACTGAACTCTTCTGACTCTGGCTGCCTTCTGCAACTTCTCTGACTGAGCTGTGCTGCTTGGCTTCAAACTGACTCTAGTTGTTAGCTGACTCTTTCTCCCAAACTCACTCACCTTCAGCTGAACTATCTCTGTGTCCTATCTTACTGATTCTCTGACTGCCTTGCTTCTCTGCTTCCATACTCTGCTTCTATTCTCTTAGCTGTTAGTGCTTCTTGTCTGCTTCCACCACTTTCTGAGCTCTGACTCTTGTCTCTGCCTCCACACTCTCCTACTCCTGCTTCTCTCTACTGAGCTTGGATTAAACACATGCACCCCACTGCCTTCTTGGTTGGGTTACTTAAAGGAGCGTGCTGGGTTCCAGCCAAATCACACAGACCTTCAATGTGACCCTTTCAGAGCAGCCATATTACTAGATTAAAGATAAATGTTCCTCTATATCTTTTCCCTTTCTGTTCAAGCTATAAATTCTGCTTTGAAAATATAGGACAAGATTAAATGCAGCTTATTTGTATGTGTTTAAAGTTCTATAGAATGCTTATATCAGTCCCATAAACTTAACAGTCCAAATGTCCTTATGAAGAAGCACTTCAACTGTAGCAGCAGTCATCAATGTGATGATCTTCCATAACTGCAGCAACTCTCAGTCCTGATCATCTGTTAAGTTCTTTTCAAGGTTAATCATCAAGGTTTTCCAGTCTGACAATCCCTCCTTCTTCAGCCAATTTCTTGAGCAGTTTTCTTATAGAGGGATCAGCTTTTTGTGCCACCTAAATTGTTGTCTGTCTATGCCTCTTCCTTCCTTGAGTTGTGCTTTTCATGTCAGCAAAGTTTCTCCTACTCAGGTAGAATCTTTATCAATTTTTTGGTACTCACAGCTTTTTATCACCCAAGGAAATAAAAGCAAAACCACTTCCCCAATGTAACATATTCCCTGACTTCCATTCTGATGTTTATACATCTTATAATATACAAGCTGATTTAATTCAGCAGTTTTTTTCTACAATCCAATGTCTTTCAGCATCTGTTATTCCTGACTCATTAGCATTCAAAAATTTAAAATCAATAAAGCACCTTGCAGTCTATCTCTATAAGTCCTTATTCTTATTCCCCTTTTCTATTTATTAAATATCTCCTTTAAAGTATGATTAGATCTTTAGGAATCACACATATTAATAATTGGACTCTGTAGCTAACAATTCTCACTTTAAAACTAGACAAAGGACATATGTTTTAGCTCCAAGGAATGCTCATAAGTAAACAGGTTTGTGTTGATGGCCTGAGTACCATAATCTGCAAACGTGAAGGAAAAGTACCCAGGCACTACAATCAATGCACACTGTAGCCACAATTTTATCCGTACACCTAATTCATTAGATGTCAATATACAATAGCAATTTTAGTCTGTAAAGGTTTCTGTTGTCTCTGAGATTGAAGGAATATTAATCTGAGCTCCCTTTTGTTATAGTTAATCTCTTCCCCATAGATTTATGGCTAAATATTGGCCTTTGGGCATGTCTATAGGGCATTTTCTTGATTAATAATTGTTGTGGGAAGGCCCAGATCACAGCAATGATTCCCATTCCTGGATAGGTAGACTTAAATGCTATAAGTCAGCAGGCTGAGCATGCCATGAGGAGCAAGCATTCCTCTATTGACTCTGTTTAAGTTCCTGCTTCCGGGTTCCTATCTTGAGTTCCTGCCCTGACTTCCCTCATTGATGGAGTGAGTTGTAAGATGAAATAAACCTTTTCTTCCTTAAGTTGCTTTAGGTAATGTTGTTTTATCATAGCAATAGAACCTTAACGAAGACATTTACTAAAGATCTTGAGCACTTTAGTGATAAAAGAATAACACAGTTTCTCATCTCTTACAGCCTAGGTTCTAATGGTAAAGACACATATTAATCAAGTAATAATATTAATTTCTATATAATTATAGACCTAGATAAGTGTATTAAAATTAACTTCTCTTTAATACTGAAACAATCCATGAATTCTCATGTACATAAAAGACATAGTTTGAAGGCTGGGCTGGTGGCATGGAGGTCCACTTCTGAGGCTGCAGAGGTGGTTTGGTCCTGGGCCCCAGGGGGGAAAAAGACATAGTTTAAAAAATTTACACCAAACATAGTATAACAACACCTTTGTAAATACTGAGTGTACGTTAAAGAATAACAAATTGTAGTTGGGCATTGGTATACACCTTTAATTGTAGCCTTTAATCTTTGATCCTAAAAGAGGCAGAGGCAGACAGATCTCTGAGTATATGAGGCCAGTATGGTCTATAGAGTGAGTTCCAAGACAGCCAGAGTTAAAACAGAGAAACGCTGTCTCTAAACCCCTCTCCCCGCCAAAAAAAAGTTTTAACTGGTATTAAATCATTTTCAAGTAGATAGTGACAGTTTTCAGTTTATTTTGTTTGTTTAACAACAGTAATGTCTTCGATCCTAATTATTTCCTAGATCGCTTTCTCCATAGCTTACCCAATTTTAAAAAATGGAATAACAATATTCTAAGAAGCTCAAATTCAAATCTAAGAATTTTTCTTGGTTTTCTTGGTCTCTTTCCTTTACTATCATCATAACCACCCAGTTTAAAATCATATCAGTTGCCTCTCCAAAATTATATTGTTTGCCTACATTATCTCATTTGCTACCATCTTGGTTCAAGTGACCATCATCTTTAGCTTGAACCATTGCAGAACTTCTAAATGTTTCTTTCCACTGTTATCATCTGTTAATCTATTCTCCATACAGTACAGAGAAACCTTTTATTAATAGGAAATCAAACTATGACATTTCTTTTTATTGAAATTGTTTAATGACTTTCTGTAACATCCAGAATAAAATCCAATCTATTAAATATAGTCTAGTTAGACTCTGGTTTGTGACCTTCTCTTCAGTTTCATTACCATTTTTCTTTTATTCTATTTGTATAAGCTATGTTGGTTTCCTTTTACTGACTAGCAAGCTAAACCCCTATTCTTTTTTTTTTTTATTCAAATTTGTCACCCTCTACCTAGAATATTTTTTCTCTCTACCTTTTTCTGTGACTGGGTTTACAGACCTTCATCAGTTCATTCCAATAGGTCTTCTGTAACTGCACTTCCTGTATAATGGCCTACATCTGTAATTATTTTGTTGGTCTTAATTTATAGTGTTACTCATTGTCATTTAGTTATCTTCCTAAGTGCTGTGAAAGTTGTAAATTCATTATTTGCTTCAGATAGTGAAACACTTGCTGCTTACATAATTAGTAAATGAATGTTTGATATGAATATGTTCCCAGTTTTCTGAGCTGTTACTGCAGGATTACAAGCACATTAAATACTGAAATATATTGATTATTGATTATTTCAAAAAATTGCAATCCAGAGTTCTAAATATGTCAACATTTTAGATTATAACCGAAAAAAAGTTTAATTTTTTTGTGTAATATAAAAGATAAGAATTAATATACTTGTTAAAGTCTAAAGTTATTGCTAATATACTTCAACAACTCAGTGTTTACTGAATGCATTCAACATTATGTTATTCAAACAGTCTAAATTAAAGAATAGTAAAAGTTCTCAACATATGTTCTCAATGTGATCGATGAATGAAATAAAATACAGTAGAAATTGAGTGAAACTCATTACCAAAGTTAATTTTAGCAATTATTTTCTAAAAGAAACATTATTAAGACCCACATTTCCCATAGATTTTTATCCAGCCTGCCACATCCATAAAATACTACCATGGCCACCATCTCGTAGCATTTTTGAGGAAAATAACCAACATCTATCAGACAAAGTTCTGGCTCAAGTTAATTCAGTTTTGGTATTAAATTGCATGTGTCATGACACCATATCTTTGTGAAGTTGGATTTTCCAGAGTTAACTGATATAAAACAAAAATGTAATATAAGAAAATCAGTGTGGAATAGGGAACAAGAGTAGTTGTAGTGTCCAATGTGATTCTAAACTTTCACAATATGTTTGTAGCCCATGAGGCATATACATCTCATTACTGGTTATGGCAAGGAGTAAAATTAAAATAATAATTCTCTTACTACTTAGTTGTTAGAACATAAAAATATAACTTACTTAATAGAACTATCTGGAGTATCTGTAGATTTATGGGTACTGTGAAATACTTTAAAATAGTGAAGTGGGAAACTTATGAAAAATTAAAAATTTTTTCAAAGATAATTTCAATCATTTTATGGTGTTTTCTGAAGACCTGGTCTTCAGCAGCACTTTCAAAGAAGTTCTGTTTATACTAAGAAAATAACTGCACAAACTGGTTAAGCTTTATGGGTTTTGATACTGAGTATAATGGAGGCATAAAGAAATGAAAATAGAGCTGAGGATCCAATTCAGTAAGTATAGCATGTGAGATGCCCGAGTTCAATTCTCATAACACCATAAACTGGACATGATGGCCTGTAATCCCAGCACTGAGAGTGGAGAAATTGGATGTTCAAGGTCATCTGCAGCATGTCTCAAAAACAAAACAAAACAACAATAACAACAAAAAACATGTGTGTGTGTGTGTGTGTGTGTGTGTGTGTGTGTGTGTGTGCTTGTATTCCATACACACAAAAGAAAAATTTAGATGCATTGTACTAGTAGGACTATTAGCCAGATTCATGGTGTGCAAAACAATAATTCAATTGTTTTTCTGTATGATTTTGACAGGAATTTGTGCAGAATGTAGTCAGAAGCAAGACATAAACCTGAGAAGTTGTCTTAATTACTTTCTTAATAACTTTCTTCTTCCTGTGCTAAAATACCCTGATAAAAGCAATTTAAGGAAGAAAGGTACAGTCCATCATGCTGAAGAAGTCAAGGCAGTAAGAAAAGGACAATGAATGCATGAATGCTTTCTCCATTTTATATAGTCCAGGATCCCTTACCCAATAGGACTGGCCTTATAATAAAGATGATCTTCCCAGTTAATTAACATGTGAACATAATCCAGGTACACTCTTAGGTATGCCTCTTGGCCCATCTCCTAGTGATTTTAGATTCTGTTAAATGACAATGATAAGTACCACAGAAGTCTTCTGGTGATTAGCTATCATTTGCCTAAAGTGGAATTAGAACTCCTTGGCTGTTCAGACCACTTCCAAGTGACTACTGGTATTCTAGAAAACATTTAAAATGGTGAAATTTCCCTAAAACATAAGGTTGATTTTTATAAGACAATATAACAAATCATGAATCAGTAGTGATAACACGAAAAGAAATTGGTAGGTTTTAAAAATTCATTCTTTAATATTATCCATAAGAGTAACCTAATATTCAAATTAGAAAGTAAAGCATTTTTAATTTAAACATATCTTTTATCTATTTAAGTTTACTGTGTTAAATTAAAACAGACTTCTGTTCTCAAAATAGTTACATAAGAACAGTCTGTTGTTGCAGAATACTTTTCCTCCCATGAAGTAAGTCTACTATAAAGGATATAGTCTTTATGTAAAATGTTAAGCTACAAATATTTATCCTTCTGAGCCATCTGCTTAGCTAAGTAACCATAAGAATTTTAAACTGAAATCTGAAAAATACTTGCTAACACTTGATTTTTTTAAGCAGCACGTGTCTTCCTTTGAGCAGAAATAGAATGATACAGATTCTTATTTGTGAAACATTATATTAGTTTAATTTTAAAACAAGAGTTTTAAACCGTCTTAGACAAAATACTCTATCTGAATAAAATGAGTCCATTGAAATAGTAAATTCTTAGAATTTTATTATTTTATTGCATGCTTATTTTGTGTTTCTTTTTGTTGTTGTTTTGTTGTTGTTAGGTTTGAATTCCTGTAGGGAGATTACTCCAGTCATCTCCAACCAATTATCTCCAGCCAGTTCAGTTACCAGAGAACTGATACTGAGAGAAAGGGGAAACAAAAAATAAAAAGCAAAAAACATGGCATGCGGTTGAAAATACAGCTTTTAAGAAAACTACCTGATGGCTACGCAAATAGCACTGGTCAAACAAGCCTTACAAAAAACCCGAGTGTGATCTTAGGAACCCATACAACAAAAGGCAGATGTTGTACTCTGGTTTGTAATTGCAGCATTCCTAGAGGAAGAATAATCAATTACCAGGAAATCCACAGGCCAAATATCCTGGAGTTTGCACTGAGGAGAACAAGAGAGACCTGCCTTAACCTGATGGAATTAGAAAACATACTCACTAAAGGTGTCTTCTGGTTTACACACCTATGTGGTGGGAGTTGATCACCAGTACTCACATCAAACATTCAATAGTAATAATTAAATTACTTTAGAAAAAGTACTTGAGAGTTTGTAATTATAAACTGAATTTAGGACATATTTGTAATTCATACAATCCCTTGAAGCGGGTGGAGGTTTGCTGTGGCTTGTGATCTGTCAGTGCAGAAGGGAGGGTCCAAACTCAACCAGCTCTTAAGGATGGTTCAAAAGCATTTTCTGTATAATTGTATGACCATTCCATGGGAGCACCACAGCTCCCCATTTGTTTTCATTTAAAAGGCCAATAATAATTGTTTTTAAATTTTTAAAGGGAGATAATAATGATTTGATTGGTAACGATTTTGGCAGCATTGCTATAACAGCTGGGTTTAAGCTACTGCAGTGTTTGAATATTGAAGTATATAGGCATTTGGGGGTATAACAGGCTTGTAGACCCCACTGTAAGTTTTTGGGGATACATATATGTCCCACTTTACCAGCCTCGAATCATTAGTATAAAATATCATCCCTCCCACAAGTTAGCGAGTCCAGCACAGTCCTAGTACAGGGGGTTTGTCTGTCCATGGAGAGATGTGAAGCTGTGAAGCTGGCAGCAGTGAAGCTCATGGCTAGATCTGTTCTCTCCTGGATGTCACCAGCCAAGTGATGTGTTTCTGGACAGGTGTGGCTCCAGCAGAAGTCGATGAGGGGGGGGATGGTATGATCTTTCTTCTTTCTCGGTTTTTTTCTCAGCTGCTGGGCTCATATAAACCTGCGGAATATTCTGAAACCTCAGAAGGAAGAGTTGGCACAGGGACAAATAGGTTTTTGGCACTAGAGAAGCATTGGAGGGTTGACACATGTTGGTTTAGAAATTAAAAGAGTATGTTGGATGAGGCAGAGGAAAATCCTGTAAGACAGAAGGAATGTTGAAGAGACAAGTATCCCGTGGCATCTGTAAAAGAGACACTGAAGATTTGTCTTGTAAAGCCTTAATATACACAGCTGTAAGCAGTAGACTGAAAAGTGAGGTAAAGTAATGAAACAGAGACATTGCATAGGCACTGGAATTTGGGATTCAGGTGGGACCCAGAGAGACAGATGTCTCTGAGTAGAGGTCTTGGAGGACCATCATCTTATGGCTCCCTGCAAAGAGGAGCTAGGTTTGTTAGTAGTAGGAAGAAATTTCACCATGTACTGGTCTGGAATCTCCTTTTTATCTTGATTTCTCTGTTGAGGAATGAGAGAGTGAGATGCCAGGTTAGAATAATTTTCTAGTCATTCTTATCCTACAGCGTTCATCCCAGGAGTCTGGGATAGTTTAGTGAGAGGTAGCTGAGTTAGAATTAAGAATGACAAAAACAGTCAAATGAGTTGAATTGAACCAGAAAATCAGTTGAGTTCAGTACAGCTCTGAGTTCAGAAGGAGCTAGTCAGAGTGAGTCAGTTAGCAGTAAGTCTCAGAGGCTTAAATGTTCTAGATTGTACAGAGGCTGAAGCCTTCCAATTCTATGCTTAGGATTACATTGTATGGAGGCCAAAATGCTTTAAGGCTCCAGGACTATCACTGGGGATAAAGACAAAGAATTAACTACCTTTTGCCCTGAATGTATGTCTACATCTGTACATCTATATCTACTGTACAGGATGTAAAGGACTCCAGAAATTTGGCATCTCTTTTACTATATGGGGGAGAACCCAATTAGTTCTTTTTATGAACTGGAATCACAATGCTTTTGGGATATTTACCAGGGTCCAGCCACTCCAGCATGTCAGGGTTCTGAAAATGTGGTTGCTGAGTAGGTGGGGGCGGGGGGCCAGACGTCTTATACACCTCTTATGGAAGTGACCAAACTTCTTTTCTCTTTATTCAGGCTTCTCCCTTCATTCAAACGTCTCCCTCCATTCCAACTCTTTTCCTTCTCCTTTGTCTCTATATTTTTCCTATATAGTTTATATACCCTTTGAACAAAGCTCTTAAGCAAGTTACCATGAAAATACCCACACATTACTAATTATCTCTCATATGTTCTGTTCCCATAATTACATTGTACAACAAAGAAATGACTTTTCTTCTACAGATTAACAGAGTTTATGGGAAGTAAGTTTTTTTTTTTTTGACAGGTTGCAGTTGTGGTAGAAATCAATCATTTTATTATTTTGTTTAATACAGTCTTATTATTTTTCTATTAGGTTAATCAAAGGATCACAAGAGAATTTTTACTTTATCATATAAAGAAGAAAAATCTATTTTACTGTTCATATGTTCTCAAAGTGCACACTAAACCCATCATCAATTGCATAATTATAAAACCAGGAAAATCAAATTTAATCATGGTCAAGGAAGTTCAGACTTAGCAGTGGGCACTGAAACTTATTTGTTGCCTCTTAATTATAGACCTGTCTCTCATAGACAAAACTCCTAGACCTTAGTGACTGAACTTATTTTGTTTCTTGCTTCCTGATCTTAGCAAGTCCTCAGCTACTAAGAATATGTTTTATTTTCCGTAGGTAACTTGCTTCATAGTAGCTGATAAAACACTCTGATCTAAGTCTCTTTAACTATACATGTTTCTTATTTTCTCCCAGAAGTTTCAATTGAATCTGAGTGGTATTGCTTAAGGAAAATCACTATACTATATCTATATTGCCAAATGAAGTGGGACAGTGCCCAGTGAGGGGTGACCCCCATAGAATTCTCATACAGCCAGAGATAGAAAATGACTATGATAACAATTAGCATGACAGAGCCCAGCAGTAGCAGCAGCAGAAGGGGCCATTCGGGAGAAAGTTCACCACAGACCTTTCCTTTCCTGGATAAACCCAGTGTCTCCCTGCTAAACATTGGGCTTCACTCCTCAGGCCCCAATACCAGCTGCTGTTCATCTGACATGGCCACTACTTGACATTGCATCTTACACCTGTCAGAGTGGCTAAGATTAATAACACAAATGACAGCTCATGCTGGTGAGGATGTGGAGCAAGGGGAAAATTCCTTTATTGCTGGTAGGAGTGCAATCTTGTACAGCCACTATGGAAATCTGTAGAGGAATAGGTCTATGTGAAAGCTAGGAAGCATCTATATTCCAGGAGTCTACATTAAGTGGCCTGTGTGGCCTGGATGGAATGTAGGCACACCTTTATTCCCAGTTTTCAGAAAGCAGTGGTAGTAAACACCTTTAATCCCAGTATTCAAAGTCAATGGTGCCCCACACCTTTAATCCCTTAGAAAAACAGTGTGGAAGCAGACACAGGAAGCAGAGCTCAGAAAGAGGCAATGTCACACAAAAAGTGACTATTGAGATGAGTCAGTGAAGGACAGGCAAAATGACAAATCAGAGGAAGAGTTAGCAAAGTGAGTCAAAGTGAGGACATGCTTAGCTCTCACAAGAGAAGGGTGGGCTCTCAGCTCAGAGTAGAGAGTTACAGAACAATCAGTTATACAGGCAGGATGATGCAAGCAGTCTAAAGCAAGTAGATGGGAGACCAGACAGAGACAATGATATATGCGGTCTGATTAGGAGCAGAGAGGCTGACCTAGGCTATATGAAGTACAGAGGCACTCAGCAGAAGAAGTCAGCATCAGACAGGAAGAGTGGGTCAGTTTGAAGTTGAGCAGAGCAGTTCAGTCTGAGCCAGTCAGAGAATCATCCAGAGTAAGCCAGAGTCAAAAGAGTTCAGTCAGAAACAGTTAACTGGCTCAGGAAGCCAATTTGATCCAGCAGCTTGGAGAAAAGTTTGAGCCAGAGCATTGAGTGTTGAACCAGAAGAGTCAGAATTCATAAGGAGGTAGTCAGAGTGAACCTAGTCAGCAGTAAGTCTCGGGGACTTAAAAATTTTAGACTGTTCTAGATTATATGAAGAATGAAGCCTTCCATTTCTAGACTGAAGAGTAGATTGTATGGAGATAGAAATGCTCCGGGATTCCAGGGCTCCAGTATTAAGAACTGATAATTTAGTTAGTCAAAGAATAAACCAGCCTTTGCCCCAAATCAATATCTACATCTGGTGAATCTACACCTTCAGAAATCAATATGGTGATTCCTTAAGAAATTGGGAATAGACTTGACTTAAGACCAAACTATACCACTCCTGAGCATATACCCAAAGGACATTCCATCCTATGACAAGGATACTTGCTCAGCTATGTTCATAGCAGCCTTATTCATAATAGCTAGAAATTGTAAACAACCTAGATGTTCCTTATCTGAAGAATGGATAGAGAAATTATGGTACACAATGGAGGTCAGATTTTTAAAGTATGACCTAATGATTCTTTGGATTTCCTTGATGTCTGTTATGTCCCATTTTTCGTTTCTTATTTTTTAAATGTGTATATTCTTTCTTCGTTTTTAGGTAGTTTAGATGATGTTTTGTCTATCTTGTGGATTTTCTCAAAGAACTATTTGTTTCATTGATTCTCTCTATATTGTTCTCTTTATTTCTATTTTATTAATTGCAGCCTTCAGTTTGATTATTTCTTGCTGGCTACTCCTCTTGTGTGTAATTACTTCCTTTTGTTCTGGTGCTTTCAGGTGTGCTGTTAAGTTGCTAGTATGAGATCTGTCCATTTTTTATGTAGGCATTTAGTGCTGTGAACAAAATTTCCTCTTAGCACCACTTTCATTGTGTTCCATAAGTTTGAGTATGTTGTGTATTCATTTGCATTGAATTCTAGAAAGTCTTTAATTTCCTTATTTATTTCTGTCTTGACCTAATCTACTACTCATTCAGTTGGGAGTTGTTCAGTTTCCACTAATTTGTAGGCTTTCTGATATTTCTGTTGTTGAAATCCAGCTTTAATCCATGCTGATATGATAGGATGCCGGGGGTTATTTCAGTTTTCTTCTGTCTTTTGAGACTTGTAGTGTGACCAAGTATGTGGTATATTTTGGAGAAGGTACTAGAAGGTGTGAGGTGCTAGAAGAAGCTGTATTCTTTTGTGTGGAGGTGAGGTTTTCTTTAGATGTCTGTTAGGTCCATTGGTTAATAATGTCTCTTAGCTCCAGTACTTCTTTTACTTTTTGTCTGAATGACCTTTACATTGGTGAGAGTGGGATAATGAAGTCTCTCCCTATCAGTGTGTGGGGGTCAATGTGTGTTGTAAACTTCAGTAGTGTTTCTTTTACAAATGTGGATGCCCTTGCATTAGGGGCATAGATGTTAAGAATTGAAATGTTATCTTGGTAGATTTTTCCTTTGATGAATATGAAATGTCCTTCCCTGTCTATTTTGACTAATTTTGGCTTGAAGTCCATTTTGTTAGCTATGAAAATGACTATACCATTTTGCTTCTTTGCTGTCTGGTAATTCTCTTTCTAACCTTTTACTCTGAAGTAATGTCTGTCTTTGATGTTGAGGTGTGTTTCTTGTGTGCAGCAGAATGGATCCTGTTTTGCATCTATTCCATTAGTCTGTTATTTTGTTGTTGTGGTTGTTGTTGTTGTTGTTGGTGGTGGTGGTGGTGGTGGTAGAGGTAGTAGTGGTGGTGGTATGTGTGTATTTATGTATGTATGTACATATGTGTTGTGCACACCTCCTTTCTATTGGTTTTGATGGTGTGAGATTATTTATTTCTTATGTTTTCATAAGTGTAGTTAACCTCCTTGGGTTGGACTTTCCTTCTACACCTTGATTAGCAGATAAATATTGTTTAAATTTGGCTTTATCATGTAATGTTTTGTTTTCCCCATTCATAGTGATTTAAAGTTTTGCTGGGTATTGTATTCTGGGCTGGCATCTGTGGTCTCTTAGAGTCTGCAGGATATCTGTCCAGGCCCTTCTGGCTTTTAGAGTCTCCATTAAGAAGTCAGGTGTAATTCTATTAGGTTTGCCTTTATATGTTACTTGTTTATTTTTCCTTTCATCTTTTTAATATTCTTTCTTTGTTCTTTTGGTTTAGTGTTTTGATTATTATGTGGCAAAGGGACTTCTTTTTCTGATTTAATCTATTTGGTATTCTATATGCTTCTTGTATCTTTGTAGACATCTCCTTTAGGTTTGGGAAATTTTCTTCTATGATGTTGTTGAAAATATTTCCTGGGCCTTTGAACTAGGATTCTTCTCCTTCATCTGTTCTTGTTATTTTTAGGTTTGGTCTTTTCATAGTGTCCCAGATTTCCTGGATGTTTTGTATCACGAATTTTTTAGATTTAACATTTCCTTTGACTGATGTAGCTATTTCTTCCATCATTTCTTCAGGGCCTGAGATTCTTTCTTCCATCTCTTGTATTCTGTTGGTTAAACTTGCCTCTGTAGTTACTCTTCACTTACCTAGGCTTATCATTTCCAGAATTTTCTCAGTATGTGAGAAAATTTTCTTTATTGCTTCTATTTCTATTTTCAGGTTTTGAACAATTTTATTAATTTCCTTCAACCATTTGTTTTGTTTTTGTTTTTTGGTTTTCTTAAAGCATTAATTGATTTATTTACATTTTTTGTTTGTGCTTTCATCAATTTTTTAAAAGAGATTTATTTGCTTTTTTTAAAAAAGTCTTCATCATCTTCATAAGTTTGATTTTTAAGGTCATTTTCTTGTGCTTCAGCTCTGTTGGCATATTCAGAGCTTGCCGTATTAGGATATCTGGGATCTGTTGGTGACATAATTCCTGGATGTTGTTAATTGTGTTCTTAAGAGAACTTCTAGGCATCTGGGTTTGGGGTGAATATAGGTTTAGCTGCTGAATTCCTGAGTTAGTCTTTGTTGGGTGGATGTTTTGTTCCTTGGTTTCTGTTTCTTCTCTGTTCTTCTGGTCTGTGTGCCTTATGGTTGGGCAGGGAGTTTCCACTGGAGTTGATGGCTTTTCAAAATAGCTATTATAAATTCTAAGAATTGTATGATAAAATAAATTTGAACCCAATTAAGTCTTTAATCTGATATCCTGAAACCTGGTATGGTATAAAATTTGAAACTTTTTGAAAATGAACGTGATCTCTTAAGTGAAAAATTCCACATGACTTCTTGAAGGCACACTAAAGATGTGTTAGAAAAAATTACTAGAAGGTCATGTGTTCAAGGTGTGAATAAAACATGGGGCCAGTGAGATGATTCAATGTAAATTTATCTGTCACCAAGCCTGACAGCCCAGGTTTTGCCCTGGAACCCAATTGATGGAAGGATAGAACCAATACCAGTAAGTTGTCCTTTGACTTCTATATGCCCACAGAAACAGGCACACATACCCCCAAATAAATTAATGCATTTAAAATTTTTTTAAATCAATGATTTTTGTCATTGTTTAGAATTTTGGTCCCATTTCTAAGTTGTATATGAGGAATTTTACAAAATCCAAAAACAGGAGGTCTGAATACTTGTAGTCCTATGTACTTCAGACCTCTGTGACTGCCAATGTATAATACTTTTTATATACTGATCCCAGAGTTTATTCTTTCTTCATCAATTAGATGAACAGTTTATGTAATGAAGTTTGGAGTAAGTCATTTTATGACCAAGGCTCTGGTTGAGAAACTACGGAATAGTGATAATATGTTAAAACTATAGGTATTTAAAATGTATCTGAGTTTATTGATGTCATGAAAATACTTCAAAAGTCAAAACCATTATTTTTGGTTGTATTTAGGGAATAGAAAAAAAAAGACTAGTTTGAAATAAGTTTATTCATTCATTTTGTTTGTTTTGCTTTGTTTTAAGATGGAATCTCTCTGTGTAGCCCTTACTGTCCTGAAATTATATAGACCAGGCTGGCTTCAAACTCACAGAGATATCCACCTCCCTCTGTTTCCTGAGTACTAAGATTAAAGACCTGTGCTACCATGCCTGTCTTGTCTTGCAGGTTTTAATCCCAATGGGAACATTAAACCATATATTTTATTCAACATACCTTTTTTTTTTCTTCTTTTAAAACAGTTTTCTTTTCTTGGCAATTTCCATGCATATATACAGTATTATGTGACCTTATTTATCCCCTCAATTATTCTTTGTAATTCCCTTCCTTTCTCCAAACTCCCTTCTTCCAGAGGCCATACTATTAAAGAAAATTACAGCCTTCCTCCAGCACCAAGTACCAGTCAATAGCTCCACAGGAAGGAATAGGGCCTTGTGAGCACCTTTCTTTGTCCATGACCGATTATTGCAAGGGCCAATCTTGTGCAGGCACCCATAGCTGCTCTGTATGTTCCAGACTGCAATAACTATGCCATATATGGTTTGCCTCACCTTCTTCATGGTCAAAACCATACCTCTTGGTGTGAAGACATGTAAATACTTACCTGGAAAGTTGCCTTCCTACATCTTTCTAGGAGCAGATTGAGATATCTAAGGTACTGTTAACACTAATCATGAGAACAATGAATTGTTTCTGTCAGTAGGATTGAAGTTGATCATTGCACTGCAGCTTTGTATTTTTCTTCCATTATCAACGATTTTCACCATAGCATCTTTGATTCATTTTAAGAACAAATTGGAACTTTTTCTGTAGTCTATCCTATTTATGTAACAATTATTACATTTATTGAATTTAATTAGGTGCTTTAACTGTACAGAATTATTTAAAAAAAACTGTGAAAACATCTATTTTTATAATGATAGTGCCTTATTAGCTTTCTATTTTGAAATATTCTAAACTTAAATATTAAAGCTCAAACTATGTGTAACTTGTAGATTATTTTCTCTTTCCTTTTGATACTGGACTCATTCATCTCCCAGACTCTGTTTAACAAAAAAGTTTTTTAAAAAATCGATATTGGTTCATTAGTTGTGACAATTTACCACACAGATATAAGATGATGATTATTGAGAAAGTTAGGAAATGGGGCTTAGAGCAGGATGTGTAAACTTCACATTGTGTTCAGTTTTTAGAAACCTTAAACTATTCCATGAAATTAATTTTATTAATTAAACAAATAAAAAAAGATGTTCTCTTGGTTCTTGATATTTGTCGTGACAGAATCCAGCAATAAACAGGGCAACTTCAGCATTATTAAAAACATCAATAATGGAAGTTTAATTCAGAATAAGAATACAATGTAATGTCTCCTCTTTTGGTAGTCATTTATGTCTGTCATTTCTAAATTAATAAATGGGAAAATTAAACAAAAATATTTTCCCTCGTCACTGTTGAGGTGGATTTCTATTGGCACTCTAATGTTAATCGCACATATCATTCATATGTTTTTATACTGTTGCTGGTTTTAAGAATATTTCTTCTCCTAATTTCAGGTTGGGTGGGACTATATCAGCATACAAGATAGTACCAGATGAAATAGAAGAAATCAAGGTATAGTATGAAATTTTCACATGTACAACGGCTTACCATTTTAGATGGGAGCTGAGGGGAAAATTATTACTTCTTAAGTAGCTTTGAATCTTTTGATATGTTAAAATATCAGTAAACTCCTAGCTATTTTACCCCAGTTAAAAATACGTGTTCATTACAGAATCACCATCAAATTTTCTGTACTGTTTTACAATACATTTCTAGGAAAAAGTTAAGTAAAATATAAAAGAAACTCTTACTATGTGATTTGTTAAATATAAAACAGTATTGTATATAAGCATTTGTATACATAATGGATTATCTTTTTAATTTTTTAATATTCTTCTCCTGTAAGACATTACCAGTTATAAGTAATACTAGATATTTTTGAGTTCTTTTTAAAACGTTATTATCAATTTCAACTGAAATCTATATTTGAATGAATCAAGAATTAACCTTATTTTTTTAAATAGAGTAATACAACAATTTCTGTCTTTGCATTGTTATTAAATGTTGTAACAATAAGTTGCCTTTTTCAAAAAGCAGTTTGCCAAATCATGAAAAGTGTACTTACTGTTACTGAGCAGTTAATGATTAGCAATACTGCTTAAATTGTTAACAGTTATATATAAAGATCTCAAATTATAATGCTTAATTTGATTTTAACTTTTCAATATCAAATTCAATAAGTTGAAATTTTTATAATTAATACTTTAATTTGCTTATTAATTTTAAATCATTTAAACCCATTACTCATTTTTATATGAGAAACTATTAGTTTTGATATGTTACCTTTTCTAATATATGATCTCTTCAGGAGTTAATGCCTTACATTTGTTCTAACATTAAAAACGAAAAATAATTTCAAACATTGTCAGTATTCATTGGATAAGTCATCCTAGAAACCAGCAGTGAGGAATCCTATGATTGACGTTGGGATTTGTAATCATATAGCAGTTAACTGAGATCATACTATTAAGTAGAATCAACTTGTAAAGTTTTATCAGGAAACAGTGTTAAGTTGGCTAAAAACATAGCCTAGAGCAAATACACACTAAAAGCAATAAATTTATTTTTAAATAATTTGCAGAAAAGCTGACTCTCTTCTTGTAATGGGTTTTAATTTTATTGCGATGTTTGTTATGTTTTGTCTGATTTTAGAATTATGAGGTGTATCATGAGGTTCCTTAGAATATATGACTTTTAACTCATATGTAACATGATTGTCATACCAATGAATGTTTTTTTTTATAAAAAAATACTTTCAAGGCTTTTGAGCTTATTGCATAAAAATGTTTTCAAATGTATTCATGGAAAAACTGTTAAAACATATTTTATCAGCATTTACTATTACCATTAGCATTTTTATCTGAAATCAAGCACATTTTTTTATTTCCTTTGGGGATTTTTGCTGTACTTGACCAGGAGCCAAGATTTTGTTTGTTGTTTTTTGGTTTTGGTTTTTCAAGACTGGGTTTCTCTGTGTAATAGCCCTTTATGTCCTGGAACTTGCTTTATAGACCAATCTGGCCTTGAATTCACAGATGCCCACCTACCTCTGCCTCCCTGGTGCTGGGGTTAAAAGCAAGCACCACCACACTAGCCTAAAAGCCAGGTAATCTTAAATTATCAAAAGTATAAAATGTAGCTTAAGCTTAATGTGCTACTTACAATGTACCATGTATACATAAATTACTTATTTTATTGCATAGTTTTTGTATTAAAATGATGTTGGTTAATGAAACCTAAATCACTTTTTGTCAGATATATTTTCATAATGTTTAGACATAAGAAACCATTATTTAGTTTATATATTACTTTTAAGTTAATCATTCCAGATAATATTACAATCAATTTGTCAATTATCAAAAGAATTCTTATTGAATATTCTCCTAATACCAGCCAAAATGAAGTAACTTCAATCTTCCAAAATCTTCCTTTTAGCAGGAATAAAAATTGGTAGAAAATACTTAAAAAAAAAACAAAACAGAAAAACTGAAAACATTGACAAGAAAAAAGCAAGTGAACCAAGAACATCAGGATTTAAGAAATGTCATAGCCATTAATTCCCTATTACCTTATTATCTTCCATGTATTCTGATCTTGTGTGTATTCTAGACAAAGTGTTACAGAAGCCTTCAACTTAGAATCGCTAACAGTCACTAGACTTTTGTCTAGCTGAAAGTTAAAGATCAAAGTTGAAAAACAGCTTAGCACTCTTCACTTGATTCTAACTAAACAATGAAAAAAGTCAGTTAGTTAACCCTTAGTTTAGCAGAGTCAAGTAGAGAGCTGATCTTCCATCTTAACCCGTCCATCCTTGCCTCCAGCCATCCCATCCAAGATACCCATTGTAACCATAGATGTTGATTCAGTTTCAAAGGCTTTTTATTCTTTGGTTAATTCAATCCCAGTCCTAGTCCTGGAGCCCTGGAGCTTTTTAGCTTCCATGCAATCTAATCTTGAGCCTAGAACTGGAAGGCTTCAGCCTCAGCCTCCAAACAATGTACAAAGCTATACTGAACAACTCACTAGCTTTCTGACTCAAACTCTTCTCCAAGCTCTGACTGCCTCAGACTGAACTGCTCTGCTCTGCTTCAAACTGACTCACTCTTCCCATCTGATACTGATTTCTGCTGACCTGCCTCTGTGTCTGTACCTCAGACTCCTCCCTATGCCTCTGTGTCTTATCCCTCTCTGAGCTATCCTTGTTCCATACTGCCTCAGTTAGTCTCTGCTCCATACTGCCTCTCTAACCATATGAGCTGAGAGCTTGCTTTTATAACATGAGAGTTGGGTGTGTCCTCATGCTGATTCACTCTGTTAACTCTTCCTTTGATTTGTCACTTTGCCTGCTCTTCACTCTTGACTTATCTCAGATATCACTTCTGTCTGATCTTGACTCCTTCTGAGTTCTGCTCACTTTGTCTGCTGCCACACTCTGTGTCTGTCTTGTAGATTAAAGCTGTGCACCATCACTGCCTTCTGAATACTGGGATTAAAGGTGTATGCCACCTCTGCTTTCTGAATACTGGGATTAAAGGTGTGAACCAACATTCTTTCTACCTTAGAGCAGCCTTGCTGACAGATTAAAGGATTAAATATTCCTCTACAACCCAACCAGGAACGGTGATGTAAGAAGCTAGTCATCATTTTCTTAGCTTTTCTTTTTTTTATGTCAATTAAGCTTAGTAGAAAGGCCAGTCTTCACACCTTCACCATATCAACAAGGCTGGATGATGCCACACAGTGTCAGTTAACCATCTTCTCTCCCCCTTACTTGGTCTCAGCATCCACCTTTATTTAGTATTAACAGTGGGATAAGCTGATACCCACTTTGAACCTTCTTCCCAGTTTGTTCCAGCGCTTTTCTTTGGCCAGGGCAGTACTGGTGTAGGAAGTAAAATACTGAACACATATATCCATGTTATCTTCGAGCTACTCTACAGCATTGGGAATATTTACTAAAATAGAGTATTTTCATGATATCAAATGCTGAGTGTAAGATCACTTTCTATACCAAGAACCAGGAAAGTAGTAATCAGACAACAGATCAAAAATGAATCAAATGCTGAAATTATCTATTAAGAATTTTAAAATTGTGTCTTCTAGATATGACAGGAAAACTACCCATAAAATCTCAACAATATGGTTACCTAAGTAGCACCTGAAAATGAACTAGTTGACATGCCAATTTGAATGGAGGGACTCTCACCACAACCCACTCCTAAATGAAGAGCTGTAGATTAGTAACAACTACTGAGAAAGGGAGAATTAATCTTCTTCAGGGATGAGCCCCCCTAATTGATTATCCAGTTCCAAGTGGTCACTTAGTCTTTGAACTGAAAGACTTCAGCCTTCATACAATCTAGAACATTTAAACTGCTAGCCTGTACCTTCAAGGCTTCAGTCTTAGCCTTCCAAGGCCTACTGCTGACTGAGCCATTCTGTCTAGCTCCCTCTGAACTCTTGATCTTCTGGTTCAGCTCATTTTCTGTTCTGGTTTTCTTCTGCCAAGGTCTGATATGTTTCTGTATCTCTCCCTGAGCTCTCAGTGCTCCATCCTGCCTCTGTAACTAACTGCTTAACTGACTGCTCTATAACTCACTCCAGCCTTAGCTTGTATAACCCCTCCTCTGAAACCAACTCTTCAACTTACTCTTTTAACTGCTCCTAAAGTGACTCTTCTTACTGACTCCTCTGACTGCTTCTGACTCTTCAGTCTGCTTATCAACTGACTCTTACTGACTGCTCCAACTGACTCTAACTCCTACATAACTCACTTTTTCTAAGCTGAGAGCCCACCTTTTTTCGTGAGAGTTGGGCATATCCTTACTCTGCTAACTCTTCCTCTGATTAATTACTTTATCTGTCATTCACTGTGACTCATCTCAGATGTCACTTCCTGTGTGATACTGACTCCTTCTGAGTTCTGCTTCCTGTGTCTGCTTCCACTGTTTTTTCTAGGGATTAAAGGCAATGGACTACCACTGCCTTCTGAATACTAGGATTATGTATTTGCTACCATTGCTTTCTGAATACTGGATTAAAGTTGTGTCTACATTCCATCCAGATCACATAGGCCTCTGAATGTAGCCCCAGGAATGTAGACCCTAGCTTTCACACAGGGCTATTTCTCCAAATTACTGTTCCTCCCCCCCCCCCCCCCCCCCCCCCGTCGAGTGCTATCCATTTTCTCCTGGCCTGCTAATAATTAGCAAATAGAGAAAAGGCTCTGCTCCATGCCTGAAGATGTTGTTTTTATGAACACAGCCTATTTATTTATTACTTTTCACTTTTCAGTTATCTGTCAGTCTTTTTTGTGTCTTTCTTTTCAGCTTCCTGATTTCTTATTTCTGATGAAAGAGAGGCATTGCCTCTTCACTCTTATCAACTGCTTAAAAAGCAAGGGGCTCTAAAAGCCTGAACGGCATTTTCTAACTAAGGTTTAAAGTGTGTATATTTATTTTATCCCAAGAAATGAGTTTTGTTCTAATCGTTTATTGTTTTGCTTTCAAATTGTATATTTAAAATATTAATTTGAATTGAAAAGCAAACAAAAGAAGAAATAAAATCTAGAAAGCATTCTCTAAGCCCTGTTAGTGGAAAGGTATGTATAGTCTATATTATATCAAAACATTTCATATTTTATTTCATACCTATATTATGTTCATAATTTTTATATTTACAATTTATTCATATTTAGAAATTCATAATATTTGTTTAGTACATTTGTACTGATTAGGTAGTACATTTAGCACTGATATAGAATAAATATCCCTATGGTCAGGAAAAAAAATGGGGAAAAGAAGGAGGTTTAACATTTTCAAGTGTGGAAAGAAGAACTTTCAGTCTCAAACTGTGTGTGTCGAATTATGCCTGTAGGAATGAATATTGAATACAGATATGGTCAAACAAAAGAAAATTAGAATTCTGTCATTATATAGCTTACCCTGAAAGTATAACTATATACATTCTCCAAAGAAAAGGAAACAAAAGACTTAAAATTTCAGGAAGGAAAGAACAGCTGAGTGGGTAATGTACATTCTGTCTCATGGATCTTTTAAAACCATGTTTGAATGCCAAAACATATGTGAGATTATATAATTTAATATTCTTTATAAGTACAAAAATATATATCACATTTGTACTTAAAGCAAAGAGATATGATGTTACCTAAATACAAATAAGATTTCTACATTTCACTTAAAATACATTATCAACATGGTACACTGAAAATTATGTTTGTACAATATCCAGAGAAACTACTAAGAAAAATGTACAAGTTAACAACTCAAAGTATTACAATGAAGATAGAAATCTGACAAAGACTTAAGTAAGGCAATCAAGAAGCAGTTTACTGACAGAAAATTAATAAAACAACAACAATTTCAAGCCCTAAGATATCAATAATAACCTCATATAACAGTAATCCAAATAGGGCAATTAGAAGATGTAGCTTGATAAAATTAACATTTTCTTAATGATCTGATTAATGTAATTGTCAAGAAGTAATTTTAAAAACAGTTATATAGGTTGAAACTAAAAGATTGGAAAAAATATTCTTATGTAAGCATTCATTTAAGAGAAAACAAGCCAGATTTACTATGTGTACATCTTCCCAAATACTTAAAACAAAAATACTTTTTAAAAATTACTTTAAACAAAAGAACCTACTAGTAAGAAGTAAAAACTGGCATTCCATTATTCAGCAGGCACAATTCACTTGGAAAACATGATAGTTTAAAAATTATATGTATCGAAAACTTATGTGTAAGTTGTTGAAATAAAATTAAACAATACACTTTCTTTTTAAGCATTCACAATCATTTCACAAGACTATATCTTGTATAACAAACAAATCAAAATCAACATTTAAAAATATTCAGTTTATGTCCTTAGTTCCTTAGAGAATTGACTTGGAATAGCAAAAATTAAAAGAAAATATCATCATATGAGAATTAAAAGACACTGTTTTAAATAAGACATATATCAAAGTGGACAGTTCAAAGGATATTTTAGATAGTTATAACAGCCAAATAAAGAAAAAAATCTAATAATAAATTGTGAAATTTTTAAGGTAACTAAATAATGACTGAGAGAACAACTTATGAACTCAAGTTTTATTTATATATAGGCTAATGTGTGCTTGTATGGGGTAGAATATTTTTATTTTGAAACAAGGATGACTTTAAACTGGAGATCCTTCTGCCTCAGCATTTTTAGTAGCTGGGATGTCAGGCCTGTGTCACCAGCCTAGCCTTAAGAGGCCACTTTATAATACTACATGCTTAAGTGAAAAAAGAAGAAAGGGGTTAGAGAGATGGCTCAGAAGTTCCAAGAATATACCAGTCTTGCAGAGGAGATGAGTTTGGTTCCCAGCAATTACATGGCTAGCAATCATTTATAACTCTAGTTCCAGGGAGTTCTGCAAACTCTTTTGGCTTCCTTATGCACCAAGAAAACATGTGATGCATATACATAATGCTGGCAAAACACTCTTAAACATAAAAAACAAAAATAAATAAATCTTTTTTTAAAAATAAGTTCTCATGTCAATAACCCAAGTTCCTTCCTCAAAAAAACTCATAAAAATAGAGAACAAAATATATTCAAAATAAGCAGAAGAAAAGAAGTAATGGATTAAAACTGAAAACAGTAGAAAAAAATCGATGAAATAAAATGCTTGTTCGTTAAAATCTTGCCAACACTGATAGACTGAATAGACTAATGAAGATACAGGGCAAAGTGACCATTGTCCAGAATAAAACAAGGACTATCAAAGCAGGTCCTTATTCAGGTAAATGAATAAATAGGGAATGTTGTGAAAACATTCTGATCATAAGTTAGATTGGTAAGAAAGGGGCCAGTTTCTCAAAACCCACAACCTCAAAATTTAAACAACGTGAAATATGAAGTAAATAATTTATATAATCTTTTAGGTGTTAAAGTAATAAAGCTATTTTTAAGAAACTGGACATGAAAGCACATGCCTAAAATGCATAAAACATAAGCTCTGGAAGAGCAGTCAGTGCTCTAAACCTCTGAGCCATCTCTCTCCAGCCCTTGAAAGCTTTTTTTCTTAAAAGTGTTTTTAATAAGTGATGCTTGCATGAAATTAGGGGACCAGGAGAAGGAAAAAAAAGGTATGGAGGTAGGGGCAGGAGGCAGTAGCATATATATGACATAAAAATGGAAATGAAGCGGGGCTGTGGTGGAACATGCCTTTAATCCCAGTACTAGGGAGACAAAGGCAGGTAGAGTTCCAGGCTAGCCTGGTCTACAGAGGAGCTATTTCCAGGACAGCCAGAGTTACAACAGAGAAGCCCTGTCTTGAAGTGGGGAGGAGTAAATGGGCTAGTGGGGGGTTGAAGGATACCAGGTGTTGGTGGGATAGAGTAGCCGATTTAGGGAAGAGAATGGTTGACAAAAACAATGGTTGAAAATACTGTGATGAAAACTAATACTTTGTATTTTTTATTACTTTTTTTTTAATTATAAGAAGGGGATAATGCTTGGAGCCATTGGTTAACCATAACCAGCACAACATAAAACAAAACCTTTACCCTAACTTTATATTTTACAACAAAATGAACACAAAATACACAATTAACTAAAATATATACCTATAAAAACAAATGTCATCATGCGAGAAAAGAATCATTAACACCTAGGTCTAAATGGAATGTTCTGCGACTCAGCACCAAAAGTATCCACATGATGAAATTTTCATACATTGAAACACATCCACATTTAAATTCTTTTCTATAAAACCTGTGAGAAAATGAAACTATAAGATACATCCCTGATGAAATGATTTATAATCCACATCTTACTAAAGGCTTTTATCCAGAATAAAGAAACTCTTAAACTCTAAATTAACAAAATAATTAGAAAGTGGAAAAAAGACATAAAGAGATATTTCTTTAAGTAGAATAGACATATGACATATGAGCACATGAAATGTTGAATTTCATTAGCTGTTTGGTGAATACAAATCAAAATAACAATACAGTGTCATTACACACTTGGGAAATGAGTATCTTAAAATAATAATAATTCCTATTGGAGAGTATGTGGATAATTGAGAAACTTATACATTGTTAGGAAATAGAATCATGAAGCTACTCTTTAAAATATGGGTCAGTTCCTTACAAAGTCACTGTTCTCTGACCTAGTACATTGTATTGTTTAGCATTTAGCCCAAGAATGAAAACCTATGCTTGTGCATATATTGTATGTGGTTTTTCTAGTGGCTTACTTTGCAAAAGCCAAAGACAGAAAAATAAACATTCTTCAGATGAATAGCTAAACAACATGTTTTTACATCTATACTGTGGAATAGGATTGACGTATCCAAAGGAGAAATAATGAACTACTGATGAACTGATCTCAAAATCAAGCTGAATTTGTAGAAAATAAAATAAAATAAAACAAAAAACTGGTTCCAAAAATTATGTTTGAAATCCTTGAAATGAAAAAATTCTGGTCTTGGAGATAGTAGAAGAAAGAAAGGTTGCATGATTAAAAGATGAATTGGTCTTGCGGAAGTCCCAAGTTCATTTCCCAGGATCCACATTGGGCTACTCACACCATTTTTAGTTCCATCTCCAAGGAATATAATGTCCTCTTCTGGCCTTAGCAGGCATTTGCATTCACATATTCACATCGAGATATACACAAATACATACTTGTTTTAAAAATAATTTTTAAAATGTCATAACAAATATTTTTGATATAACTATTGCATATCTTAACTGTTGCTATGGTTATGCCAATCTAGTATAGAAGTGAAGATAATTATCTAAAACCAGTGTAGTCTACATAAAGTTGTTAGAGTATACCATTATCTACTTTTGCTTGTAGTAGTCTATTAGAATTATACAAATTATTTCCACGTGGGGAAAGTTGTACATGTGGTTCCTGTATTTTTTTTTTACAATTACTTGAATATCTATAACTGTCTGAAAATAGTTTTTTAACTAGCTAACCTGAAATTTATATAACCACTCATTAAATTTATATATAATTTGAGAGATGTCATTTGTTGTTAGTAAAGTGATTTAATTTTTCTCATATTCTTTGTAGTTTCTTTTAAAGATGTTTTTAATCATATCCTATCATTGCTTCCTGCTGTACATGCAATATATCTTTCAGTATTTTTACTTATATACAGTTTTTCTTTAATTTATATTGTTTTTATTTTAATTATAATAGAAGTATAATTTTTAAAGTGTATTATTAGTAAATTTTCTTTAGCAAATGAGGCACAAGGAATTCTCAGAAACTATTCTTCAATGAAACAATTAAGAATAATCATTTCATTATTGATAGATATTTTCTTATTGGTGCATCTATTGCAAAATAATAAGTATATTCACATGTATATACTTGTATTTATACACACACACACACACACACACACACACACACACACACGTACACATTCTTTAACACTTCAACCACAGCCTAATACTGCACTTACCCTGATTCAGTCTAATGGATGCTTTTCTCTAGGAAGATGTAACCTGGAGTATGAGAATTTCTCCACTTGATGGTTATTGTATTTTCCTAAGACAGACAGGTTTTCCAACATTTTTTATGGTTCAACTTTAACTTGTAGAAACTAAATTTCTGATCATTGTGACCAAAAACAAAACAACAACAACAAAACCGTTCCTCTTCCATATACCCCTCACTCATAAGATTGAAGCCCTAGTGTAGATACAATAAATGTTAGTTCTAGGGCCCCAATTATACCTAAAACAGCTATTTTTCACTGGACAAGAGCATCAAGATCAGAAAAGGTTAGCCCAGAAGACAAAATACTATTGTTCCTACATAGTATTTATGACAGAAGATAAGAGATCTGTGTCCAGAGAGAGAAGTAGTCCATAACTACAGCTTGCTCTAGGTCTTTACAAGAAGCTAACTTTCTGAATGTGGGGGAAATCAAGTCTAAGCACACTCTCTGAAACAATGGTGGTTTTTAGTGATGAGCAATCAAGAGGATGTCAATTATCACTTTATTAAGAGCAAGAAATATGAAGAGAAAATAATATTTTATCAATTAATATAGTTTTATATAAATATAAAGATATATTTATATATTATATATATGAAATATAATTTATATATTAAATGTTTTAAGAGGAAATACTCAGAATTCTTAAGTCTGTAACATATCTTTGAGTATAAGAGAAAAACTTCAGTAAAGCATTTTATTTTAGCGAATTTTTATGGGTATAGTGTATTATTTAAAATAATAGACTGTGATACTATAAGAGTTCTACTGACTGTGCTCTGTTAACTGTCTTGACTAACAATCTAATTTTTTTTCATGTGAAATTTATATGCTTAGGCGAGTTATAATGATAATAGGTAGATTTTTTAATTTTTAATTAATTTTTTCAATTTAATTAAATTAATTTCAACTTAATTAAAATTTTTAATCAAATTGTGTATGTTATTTAATTTATATGTATTTTTGCAAATAATGCCTATTATAAACTGAAATTAATATCTTTCATAATTTTCGCAATAGAGTAAGCAGAGAAGACAGAAGAGTGTGCCTCTCAGAAAGCAGCAATAGTTATCAACTACTCTTTAATCATAATCCTAACATTTTTATTTTCATAAGCATTTTCACTTTTTACATTTAAACTTTTGTTCATTTGTGTATTACTTTTCTGTTCTGGCAAATTAAAGATATAATTTTAACGTTTTCTCCAATTGCATCATTTTAAAATTTTCTTTCTTTTCTCACTGATAGAAAAGGCTACCTCAGAGTCTCTTCAGTTTCTGTTTCAATGCTCAACTGTTGAAATGAAAATCCTCTTATTTCATGATTTATATATTTATTATTTTACTAAGTATTTATTAATCTTGGCTCATTTGAAGCACTGAACTCTTTGAAGACTATGATTACTTTGTGCCATGTATTTTGCTAGAAGATAGGAATGGTAAAGCAAAATTCTTTCAACTTGTATGTTGAAACAAAGATTATTTGAAATTTGCTTATTATAGAATACATACAAATACATATTTTGAAGCATTAAAGGAGACACACACACAGAGACCAATTTTATGCCAAGGAAATCTTTATATATTGAGGTGTTGGGGGAAATGTTTTGCTTTACTCTTTGTCTTTGGATTTCAGTTCTTTTCTATTTTACTTATTTTTATTACAGTGTGTGTGTGTGTGTGTGTGTGTGTGTGTGTGTGTGTGTAACATAGCTGCAGACAGTTGTGATTTGCCATGTAGGTGGAATTGAACTTGGGTCTTTTGGAAAAGCAGCCAGTGCTCTTAACCACTGAGCCATCTCTCCAGCCCCTTGATCTCGGTTCTTGATGTAGAGCTACTAACTTTGTGATTCTCTTTTTGCTTTTTGAGATGAAATTTTACTATATGGAACATAATAAATTCCATAATGGTGCCTATGTTATGGTTAAAAATTAGGCCTCAGTAGGGAGAAGGGAATATAAAAAGCCAGACAAGTTAACATTCCGTCCAAAATTAACTTACATTATTCCAAAACAGGTTGTGTGCCTAGGTCCTCTCAATCTGTTTTTCTTGCTGTCAGTAAACAGCTTCTTCCACCCTACCCTAACCCCTCTCTCTGAGAGCCAGACACTTTCTGAGAATTGTAAGGTATCAGCCCTAGAAGACATGAAATAGCCTAAGAGGTTTCTCTTCTTGTAGGGCTTCTGATATGAATGGAAAGCAGTCAGTTATTGCGAACCATAAGAAGAACTGAGCCATGAGAAGAAGAGCTGAGTTATGGGAGGAGAAGCTTAATGCTTCTCGACCTTGAGCACATTGCTTGCTTGCAAGGTCTTTTGGAGAAGTTGGCATGCTGTCTGATCTATTAACGTGTGATAATGCATGCTTAGGGTTCAGGGATAGGACCTGAGTGTTCCTTCTATCCTTGAGAAGGAGAATGCCTAGATTATAAGTAGATTTCTTGTATTAATGATGCTATTGTTCACAAAACTGGAAATTATGTTTCTCACGCTTAAGAAGTATATCTATATATGCCACTGTGCACCAGGCAGGTCGGACCGTTCCCTGAGAGGGGGTGTGAGGAATAGAAAAAGACAGAGACAGGAGACAAAGATTTGGGAGGGCGCACAGTGGCAACTACTGCTGCAGCCCAGATTATATTCAGCTCAGCATATATAGTCACAGATCAGACAGCCTGCCAACTTCTCCAAAAGACCTCGCAGGCAAGCAACGTGTTCAAGGTTGAGGAGCATTAAGCTTTTCCTCCCATAACTCAACTCTTCTTCTCATGGCTCAGTTCTTCTTGTGGTTCCCAATAGTCAATGAATATAAGTTAACAGAATAATGATTAAAAAATAATGATTAAAGGAAACCTAAGTTTTCTTTTTTGGTAGCATAGAAGAAATGTTCATTCTACCTATAAGGACAGGAGAAGGATACTAAAGTAAGTAATTTACTGATTGAACTTGAAAAGTGGTAAACATTTTTTTTCTAAATATACTGGTTAATATACTTAGTAAGATACTTGGGGAGAAAAGTTGTGTTCTAAACTACAGGAAATAACTTATCAGGTAGAATTTTGACAAAAGAAAGTAGGAAATATTACTAAAGAAACACCACCTGGGGAAAGATAAAAATTAAAAAGTAAACTATTTTAATCTTTATTGTTTGAGTGACTTGAAAGTCAGCATAGGACTTTGATGAAATGAAAAGTAGTGGTATAATATAATTGATGCAAAATTAATGTGAGAACATTTTCTGAGCGTATATAAAAAAAGTAATACGAGTAGAACTATTAACATTCCTACTCAAGTAATAACACTAAATAGAGATGCAGATCCTGTTTTAAATAGAGTAAGATATTGTATAGATAGATAGATACCAGTATATTTAGAAAAAAAATGTTTACCACTTTTCAAGTTCAATCAGTAAAATATTGTCAAAATAATAGATGCTAATTAATTTTCAATTATTACCTATTTGCTTTATGTGGTTTTGAATTTTTCAATGTCTTAAAGTCTATGACACCAAACATAATAATTAGTATGTGAAGTTGTGTCACTATAACAAAGACCATTGTTCTAAAGGAATATATGCAGACAGAACACCCATACACATCAACTGGATAGATAGATAGATAGATAGATAGATAGATAGATAGATAGATAGATAGATAGACAGACAGGCAGACAGGCAGACTGACAGACAGTGATTATTTAAAAGAATAGGAATTAGCTAACCAGAAAAGTATTATGAGTAAAAGGATATCAGAATAAAAGAGAAATATATCAAATGCTAACAGATTACTTAGGTATAAAGAATAAGAGGGTTTTATTTTATTTTTGAGATTATAATATAATTATATCATTTCTCCCAATCCTTTCTTCCCTCCAAACCAGCCATATGCTGGTTCCCTCCTTGCTCTCTTTCAAATTCATGTCTTATTTTTTCATCAACTGTTATTATACGGATATATGCATATACATATATATTCCTAATATAACCTGCTCAGTCTGTATATCACTCATATATCATTTTTCAGGGCTGACTATTTGATATTGGATTACTACTTGGTGTGTTCCTTCCTGGGAAAGACTATTTCTCCAACTCTCAGCATTTCTTAGTTGCCTATAGTTCTTTTGATAAGGTTGAGGCCTCATGAACTTTTCCTCGTCAACTTTAGCATGTCTGTTGGTATGAATCTTGTTCAGGTCATGTTTAGGTAGCCATACTTGTGAGACTTTATTGGTATTGCTTCTAAGTTTACTAGGAGACACAGTCTCACCACAAACTCCCCAGTCCCCTGATTTTTAAAATCTTTCTGCCCCCTCATCCACAATGTTTCCTGATCTTTAGGTACTGAGTTGTTTTGTATTTGGATCCATTGGAACTGGGTTCCACACCTCTTGTAGGTGTGGTTTTACTCTGTAGTCTATGTAGAGGAACATTTAATCTTTTAATTCAGTGGCATGACTGCAAAGGATCACATTGAAAGGCCTGTGTGATAGCTAGGGCTCACATCCAAAGGCCTCTATGAAAGGATCACATTGAGAAGCTTGTGTAATCTGGATGAAATGTTCTGTCAGCAATTTTAGTGATGCCTTTCATCCCAAACTTTGAAACTGAATCAGAATGAAAAGCCTGCAAAGTGAAGTCTGAGATTGAATCAGAGTGAAGTCTGAGATTTAGTCATAGTGAAATCTGAGATTGAGTCAGAATGAGGACAAGTCCAACTCTCAGGATATAAAAGGAGACGCTCACCTAATAGTCAGTTAGTTCAGAAGGAGCAGTAAGAGAGTTAAGAAGAGAGTTCTGAGAAGGAGAGTTAGTTCAGTCAGGCAGTTTGCTCACAGACTGAAGGAGAAGCTGAGAAGATCAGATCTAGTCCAGAATAAGCAGAGAAAGCAGAGAGTCAAAAGCATACTGTTTATGATTTACAGTTCGAAGTTCACAATACAGATCAGAGTGAAAAGAGTTAGTTCAGAAGACAGCTAGTCAGATTGAGCTCAGTCATTAAACTCAGGAAGTCTCGGAGGCTGAAACATTCTAGATTTAAGTTTACAGATTAGATTGTTTGGAGGCTGAAGCCTTTTAGGTCTAGGCTAAGATTAGGTTGTATGGAGACTGAAACCCTCTTAGACCAGAAATTAGCAAAGAATTAGCAAAGAACAAACTGCCTTTGCCATGAACCCACAAGCATAATAACAAATAAAATTAATGCTCACATCTACAGTTACAGATCTCCTTTTGTTGCAAAGAAAAGTTATCTTGGTGAGGGGTGAGACTACAGTTGTCTGTGGGTATAAGGACAAATGTTTAAATTGTTAGTTATTATACTGGTTTAGTAAATTAGTAGTTGTAGATTCTCTTCCAAGGTCCATGACTTCACTAGCCCTAAATAGTTGAAAAGATTTCCAGTACTAGGCATGGTTTCACTCTTGTTAGAATTAGAATTCAATGTATATGTGGTGTGCCATTACTGCACCCATGCTGGGTTTTGTTGTGGTTCATAGACTTCATAGCTTTGTAGGACTGTTGGTTGCCTCCTTCCTTTGGAAGCTTTATGGTGCCTTCTGGTACCATGAAAGCTGGTCCTCAGGTAGAGGATATTTTGGTTACTTACTCTGCAAGTGTTTTTTAGCCTGGAAAAATGTCTTAGCACTTCAGAGTGCTTGTTGTTCTTGCAGAGGACCTGAAGTGCATATTGTCTTGATAGGGACTTATCTTCCACCTCTGAGGAGCAACCAAGCAATAAACTGTTTGTTTTGGGAGTCTCTTAGCCCTGTTCAACAACTCAAAAGATGCCTTCTTATGTCTGATATTAGAGTTTTAGTTAGGTGGTCTTTGGTTCTTGGAGGGAGCATTGTCAGCCCAGATGTAAAAAGTTTATTTAAACTATATATGTATATTTATACACAAAATTACTAATGTGATTCCTTATGGCTTTTTCAGATATCAGATATCCTTCTTGTTATTTTACCAGCCTTCCTCCTATCTCCCTCTCCTTGCCCAATTTCATTGATCAGATCACTGTACCCTGCTACCCTTTACCATCCTTTCTCCTTATTCTGAATTTGTGCACCCGCACCCATGCGTGTGTGTGTGTGTGTGTGTGTGTGTGTGTGTGCACGCACGCATGTGCACACATACATGCGTGTACACACACACACACCCTTCCCTTTCCTGCTTTTCTGACCAAATCACTTTTACCCTGCTATTTCCTTCTATTGCTCCACAACCTCTCTGCTCTGGCAGTAGTAAAGAGAGGAGGATTTTATAACAAAGGGATTAAAGAATGGGTATAGCAAAGATGATTTTAAGATTTTACACAAATCTTGATTATATCTTTATACTTATGGGGAAAGGTAAAGTGGGGTACGATATTTTACATATACATGTGTGTTTATGTGTGTGTGTGTGTGTTTATTTATTTTTTTTTTTACATAATCTCTTTGAAGGGCATTGGTGATATTAGCAAGTTTCATTGAATAACACAGTAGATATCATGTTTGAGTATTTGGGATGTAAATGAAAGGTGAATGGTTGAGAATGGAAGTTTAGGCACTCTTGAGAAGCTGGGCCAGGAATTGGAAATCATCAGTCACTAAACTAAAAATGTAATTGGATTATAGTAAATATTTTATTTGTTACTAATCCCCTATAAGGACATAGACAATCAGTACTTCCAGTCCCTACCCTCAAGGAGATTAGTTCTTTAACCTAATCTAATTCATATCCCTCCTGCTACATATGCCTTCTTCTACCTTAGTAGTAACAGTTTATCAGATTTAGTATTTATTCCCTTTGCCTTAAATGTTATTCCTCAATATATTCCCAAGACTGTCTTTTCTTTATCTTATTTGCTCAACTGGCTTCTTCTTAAATAAATTTACTGGGATCACCCTATTTATACCATTTACATTGTTTTATGTCCATGTGCTTTAATACCTGCCATCATAATGTATAAATTTTATTATATCTAAAGTATAATTAATATGCTTCTCCCTAACTTGCATATGTATGGCAGCTAGATTTTCATTTTATTTAGTTGGTAAAAATCTTCAGATATGTGGCTGAAGAGATGACTCAATGGTTAAGAGTATATACTCTTGGTAGAAAACTAAAATACAATTCCTAGTACTAAGTTTGACACTCACACCTGCATGTAATTCCAGATCCAGGGAATACGACACTCTCGCCTGTCCTCCATTCCACTGCACTCACATGCAGAAAGCCACATAGAGACACAATTTAAATTTATACAATCAAATATTCAAATATACTGTTTTTTCAGGTATTATGTTAAGGTCTTTTTGCATAATAATACTTTAGTATTAAATATGTGAAATACATATTTGTATATTAATCCCTCTGGAAATAAAACTATTTGAATATTACTGTCTTAAGAGATTCAGCATGATAATTTTAAAACTACATTATTTTTTGTGTGTGTGTGTGTGTGTATGGGTATGGTATGTGTGTGCATCCCTACATGTGCACATATTTTTGAATGTTATGGAACAAGTTGTAGGAGTCAAGTTGTGACTACATTTAGGTCCCTGGGCTAGAAATCAAATCTTCAGTCTTAGCAGCCTTTAACTCATTAACTATGATAATTTTAGTACTCATTAGCATTTCTACAGAGAAAGAAGATTTTAGGAAACAAGCTGTGGAGTAAAAAAATCATATTTATCATTCTATTTTTGATGCCTTTAAGTGTTAGTGCTACTGTTGCCTAACTACTGTCTTAAAATCTTTGTTTATTTTTTTTTTGCATCTGTTCTACAAACTGTGAAGCCAAGTATTAACTAGATAAGTAAGTAGATGTAGGTAGGTAGGTAGGTAGGTAGAAAGATGAGAGAGGAGGAGAGGAAAGGAAGGAAGGAAAGCTGGCAGGTAGGCTGCTAAGGTGGGAAAAATAAGATTTGCACAGAAATGTGAGATTATATGTTTATATATTGATAATGCTGATAGTCCACATTTTTACCTTTATAACAAAACACTTTAATTTTAAATGAAAGATTTAGTTTCTCAACACATTAGAATGTTTTCCTAGAAGTAAGGGAGAATGGCGACTCTGAAATTTTCATACTGTCTGTCAAGTTTTCCAGATTCCAGTATGAGAGGAGACTGAACTCATGCAATTTAACATAAGTTTCCTAGGGAAATTGTTGATTTAAAAGCTGCCGCACAAGCGATACTAACAACGAGACACTGAAGAACCTGTCACATTCACTCATATTTGCATATAATATAAGATGTTTGTTTTTTTCTATCAAAACTTCTTCACACTCATCACATGAGATAATAGCAATTTACATTTCTTTTCCAAGTGCATATTCTTCTCCAGGTTAAGGAAGTTTAAATAATAGCTTTCTATTTTCTTTATACTCTCCCTATTTCTAAAAAGTAACAATTTTATTATCAAGAAAATAAATTACAAATAAAATCTTACAGGAAAATTTGGAAGAAGCAAAAGTAAATCAGTGTTAAATATCAAACATATAATAAAATACAAATAGAAAATAATTAACTCTACAAAGAAGTTCAGTCTTTTTGGGTGGCAGTTATTTTGGTCCTGCTCTGCAAAAGTAAAAACTTTGCAAACAAAGCATAATATGGTGCCACATGTTTACAGTACCCAGTACTCAGGAGGCCAACAATGTTGAATCACAAATTTGAAACTAGGATTGGAGACATAGCAAGATCAAGGCCAGCTTGCAATCATAGGGAGAAAAAGAAGAGGCATATCTGAGAAGAATCCAAGCGTTCACTTGTATAATAATACAGACCTAAGTATTGAAGGAGTACCCTAGACAAACCCATTATATAAAACAACGAGAAGTGCCTGTATTTTTTATCATATATTTGCTGTACAAAATGAATTTATTACAACATTATAGTACATATATCTCAGATTTTGCTCATTCACCCTCCATTACCCTATCTTTCCTTCCCACTAGTAATGTCCACTTCTCATATTCTCCTCTCTACCTTCATTAAAAAAAAAAGCCCATAGATTCTGTATATAAGATAAAACCTACATTTGTCTTTCTGAATTTGGTTTGTTATATTACCATGATGATCATCAGTTTCATCCATTGAGAAGCTCAAATATTGTCCTTATAAACAAAGATTTGCAAACTTTTTTCTTATATATGCCCAAAGAGCTAAAGTTAACTGTAGGTAAGGGACTATAAAGAAAATCAAGAAAAAAGTTGTCCACATGAAGTAAATATATTTAAAGAAATATGGAAATTATGAGAAGAAACCAGATATCTCCCTCCTTTTTTCTTCTCATTTCCATTTTATTTCAGCAATCTTATTCTCAGAACTTTGTAGTCTCTTAATATATTATATAGCAGAAATTGGAAATGCTAATGCAAAAAGAAAAAGGATGCAATAATGTTAACTAGTAAATGCTTATATCTGTATTCATTGGCTTTATATCTACGACAAAACCTAGTGGATAAAAAAACAAAGAAACAGCTATAGAAAATTGTGATCTATAGCTTTTCACAATTTTTTTGTTTTCTGGCTCAGCCTAGTACATTTTATTTTGGTCTTGGGGAATCCACTTCTGTGACTGATGTTAGTTTAATTGGAGCAGAAGAATCTTAGGTGGTATAAAATAGATGTCTAAGGGCTTGGGGCAAATCACTAGGCTTTTATCTTCTTTCATTTTCAGAAAAACCTTTACTCTGTATTTCCTTACATTATAGTACACGGTTTTCAAAAAAGAGAAAACAAATACATAGCCATCAGAACTCACATTCTATGAGTTTCTCCTTCATGGATAAAACAACACATAAGATTAAGGTTGTTAAAACAGATTTTATCTCTTAACTAGTGGAGTTATTAAGAATTTATGGTTATTTAAACTATCATACCATATATATTTTGGATTCCATATAGATGTTGATCAAAAAATTTGTTTCTGAACGTTCTGAAAATGAAGGTAAAAGTTAAACTACTGTCAAAAGAAAGAAGTATAAACACCAACAAATTTCTACTTACTTTTATAAATACCTATAAATTATAAAGAAATGAGCAATGCAAAATAGTGAAAAGAAGTAAAGGCTATAATGTACTCCAAATGTATTTAACCTAAAATAATCATTATTAACAAAAATTTTAATATATTCAATGTCTTTTTTACGTGTTATGCAGCTAGAAGAATGGATGTTCAAATAAATAAATAAAGGGAAGCTACATATAAGCCTGTAACAGTCCTTTAACACTAAATGCATGATTGCATAATAGCATTTTATTTACATCTTAACAAAGGAAAGAGAAGCAATGTATTCACTAAAATAATGTTGTTGTTTTTTTAATTGTAAGAGGTTATATATGGTAGATAAAGATATAGTTATCTTCAATTTTTGGTTCATTATATGAACATCAGAAAAAAATAATTGGACAATATCCAGGTCTTAATGTAGAGCTTAATTTTAAATTATTTCAGGGATAAATATTAAAAAGTAGAGACAGGCAAATACTATGGCCTGTTTGAGCATGAAAGATTTTACAGATGCAAAAACAAGCATTGTAAGATAAATTGGTTTTTAAATAAGATATCACAAATTACTAAGTTGGATCAATTGCTAAGATAGATGACTACATAATATAAACTTTACTTTTAAAAAGTATAATAGAAAAATAACTCAGAAAATCTACAATGATGTATCACACAGGATGCAAATTCATATAGTTTAGAATACATATATATCACCTTGAGGAATCTCTAAAAATACAGTTTCTAAGTCCATAGATCGAAAGAAACAGATCTTTATTTCCAACAAGCTCCCAGGAGATGTACTGCCCCCTGTACTGCCACTCATCCAAGGATACTTTCAATAGTTCTAGGAAACAACATACTTGTAAGTCTTCCACTTGAACGAAAGACATAGACAAAGACTATGTGTTATTTAAGTTTTTGCATCTTTATATCTAGTGATGAGGCTGAATAAATCTATTCCTTGAAGATATTTGTTTTAAATAAATGAATTAATGAGTCAATAACTGAATGTCTACTTGGGGCCTAACATGTTCGTTAAATTTTTTAAATTATTTTTCTTTAATTAAAAATATTTTTCATACAACATAGGATATTATTATGGTTTTCCCTTCTTCTACTCCTCCCAGTTCTTCTCCATCTCCCTTCCTTCAGGATCCACCACCTTTCTGTCTCTTTTTGAAAACAAACAAGCATCACAGAGATGATAATAAAAAAATATATAAGATAAAGCAAAGCAAAAAACAAACAAATCGGAATAAAACAAAACGAACAGAAGAAAAAGAGACCAAGAAAAGGCACAAGAAACAGATACAGTTGTTAGATAAACTAATTCACACATTCAGGAATCCCTTAAAAATTAAAGAAAAAGAAAAAGTCCTGACATGACTTTATGGTACAAGAAACATTCAAAGATTCCACTGAGTTCATTTTCTACTGGCCATCTATGGCTGGGAAAGTGGCCTACCTTTAAAAGCAGTTTGTTTCCTCAGTGAAATTTCCTTGGTGAAAGCTAAATTTCATTTGAAGTGGCTGTAAAATGGAGATAACTTTTGTTTTAGGGAGGGGGACATGTGTCCACTTCTCCTTTTCAGCTCTAGGGCCCTATCTAGTGCAGACCTCTGAAGGCCATGTCTATGCTGTCTCACCCTCTGGGAGTTCATAAGTGTATTTGTCCTGCTGTGTTTAGATGTTGTAGCTAATAGCTACTGTGTAGGTCTGCAAGAAAGACAAGGAGACATTTGCATAGATACAAACCTGCCAGACCTTAGCAGAGGGAACAGCATGTTGTGGCAAGCACCATCCTGTACAGCTGAACCCTGTTGACTGATCTAAGATGTTTTTATTGATACAAAAATCCTGCCCCCTCATCCATAGGCCTATTTGCATAATGAAGACAACTTGTAGCTTAGACTCATTCCACACCCTCTTAGTGGCCAAGCAATGTCACCCTTACAGTGGAGAAGGTCGGAAACCAAAGGGAGTGTACTCCCCTTGTTGCCTGAGACTGTGAGAGAGGAACTACAAGAATTTCTCCACAGCAGCTTTGCGCTTCACCACAATGGCTCTGCCAGAGAACCCTAAGCAGGTATAGATCATAAAGAAGCAAACATCTATCTCTCCCATTATTTGTCCATTTCATTTAGATTACCATACTTCCACTCAAATGCCGTTAATTTTAGCTGCCTCTCTTTATGTTTCCTCCCTCATCCCCCTCTTCCCTGCCCTGCTTGATCGTTTCATTCTATCCTGCCTCACATATGTTATCCGTCCACAATTATCTATTCTGTTTCCTCTTCCTAGGAATATTTATCCATCACCCCTAGTCCCTTACTCATACCTAACTTCTGGTTCTACTGATTGTCGCTTGGTTTTCATTGGCTTAACAGCTAATATCTACATATAAATGAATACATATCATATTTGTCTTTCTGAACCTGAATTACCTCACTCAGGATGATCTTTTTTCTAGTTTTATCCATTTAGCTGTGAATTTTCATGATTTCATTTTTAATAGCTTTGTAATATTCTATTGTACTAATGTACCATATTTCCTTTATCCATTAATCTGTTGAAGATCAAGTAGGGTTTTTTCCAAGTTCTGGCTATTATGAATAAAGCAGCAATGAACAGGGTTGACCAGATTTCTCTGTGGTAGCATGAAGCATCCTATGGGTATATGCCTAAGAGTAGTATAGCTAGATTTTGAGGTAGATCAATTTCAATTTTCTTTAGGAACGACCACACTGAGTCCTATAATGACTCTAGAACTTTGCACTTGCACTATCAGTGACTAAGTGTTTCCCTTACTCTACATCCTTACCAGCATGATCTGCCATTCATTTTATTGATCTTAATCCTCTATCAGATGTATAGTTAGTAAAATTGTTTACCTATTCTGGAGGCTGCTGCTATGTCTGAATGCTGGTGTCCTTTGCCATGCAGAACCTTCTTAGTTTCATGGGGTTCTGTTTAGTAGTTGTTGATCTTAGTCCCTTTGATAACCATGTCCTGTTCAGAAAAAAAAGTTTTCTGGTACCAATGAGTTTCAAGCTGTTCCCCAGTTTCTCTTCAATCATGTTCATTGTATCTATTTTTATGTTGAGGTCTATGATCCATTTGGAATTGAGTTTTATGAAAGGTGACAAATATGGATCTATTTGAATTCTTTTATGTGTAGCAATACAATTTAATCAGCACCATTTGTTGAAGATGCTGTCTTTTTGTTACAGTGTGTATTTCTGGCTCCTTTATAAAAAAATCAGATATCCATAGGTTTGTGGGTTTATGTCTGGGTCTTCAACTCTATTCCATTGGTCAATGTGTCTGTTCTTTTGCCCATATTATGCTGTTTTAATGACTATAACTTGGTAGTACAATTTGAGGTCACAAATGATAATACATCCAGCAGTTCTTTTATTATTCAGAATTGTTTTACCTATTCTGGATTTATGCTAACACAGACTGTAATCTAGAAGTGGGACTCAAGTACTATTTAAACTCTACTTCCTTTTAAGAAATTCTTGTGAATCAATATTGAAAAGTTCGAAACTTTGCTTACCTCAATTTGAGCATAATATATTTATTCATTGATAGGCAAAATATAGAGACATGTAATTGAGATTCCATCAAGTGTAGTTTGAATTCTAGTTCTTTTTCCTTCTTCTAACTCATGAGCCTATGAGCATTTTTCCTCTTTTTGAATACATAAGAGAAAAAAGCTTAAGACTATTTTCTTATATGTATAATTAAAGGTTGAATATTTAGGTGCTGGTATTCATGTTGTTATTAAGTAAAATAATATTTTGTGATTAAAATATAGTGCTCAAATTCTTTAAACTTGAAATGTTTTATAATGTTGAAAAGAACTTTAGATATGCTATAAATACATAATAAACAGAATTTATAGACTGTGGTATTTTTGTTTAAGAAACTTTCATCAGTTTGGTGCTTGTATCATCATGTTCAATAATCAACAAGATAAATATCACAAACTCCATTGTATTTTGATCAAGTGTGAAAGTTTTCAGGATTTTTCCCTTAAAAAAGTCTTTATTGGGCTGGAGAGTTGGCTCAGTGGTTAGGAGCACTTGTTCTTGGAAAGGACCTGGGTTCAATATCCAGTATCCACATGGAGACTTTCCACCTCCCCAGGCACCAGGCTTGCATGTAGTATACAAACATACATGAAGGCAAAACAATCATACACACAAAATAATAAAATAAATTTTAAAAAATTAAAAATAAGTAAGAAAGTCCTTATTCTTTGTTGAAAGAATCTTGTTTCCATGCTGTCTATTAAATAATTCTTGGATTTTGAGCAAGCACATAAGTTCTTCTTCATGTTTGTTTTCTTTTAGGAAACTCTCATAGACTGGTGTGATGAGAAGGAACTTAATTTGATATTAACAACTGGAGGAACAGGGTTTGCACCACGAGATGTCACTCCAGAGGTGAGATAGAATGCCTTTCTCATATTAAAGGAATAAACTAATTATGTTATTTTCAATTCCTTTTATTATTTTCATATTATTTCTATGACTTTCATATGCAAAACTGTTACCCATGGCTGTGGCAATACAAATGTTTTCTAAAGATGAATATTTTGAAAAATATTCCTTGGCTCTATTTAAATGTATCCTTGAATTTGTTGAATATGAGAAACTTTGAACTGTTCTAGGAATTAATCTTTCATTTGCTTGGCGACAGCTAAACTTTAGGAGGCTATAGCAAATTTTGACAGTTAGAATGGCACAGGTGTAATGTGTTTTGCCATTGCAATTCAGAATTGGATCTTATTTCCCTTCTTTTTAAAGTACCTTTGTTATATGTTTCAAAGCACAATAAGTAGCTACTATATATTTTATACTCAATTTACACTAAATTGACAAAAAGATACTATATTTTCCATATTTTAAATATAAACAATACACAAGGCAGAATTTAATAATTTAAAAACAATAACAAATACTTACACTTTATGTTACTAGAGTATCTTTGACAAAGGCAAAAAAATTAGGGAAAGAATAAAACATGAATAGAAGGAACAGGGTCTTTAATTTCTTTTGAAAGAATCCGTAAATGTCAGGTATTATTGTGAAGTTGTGAACTTCACATTGTGAAGTTATATTACCATTATTACTTGGTTTCCATTACCCTTTAAATAAATGTTTCTGGCTAAGTTTCATATTAATATTAACTATGTCCTTCTATTTTCAAACCAGTATACTATTATATATACTACCTTATTACTAGCAGCATTATTTATCTCTGCATTTATTAAATAATTACTATCTTTATTCGGTTTTAATTTTGGCCACCACTAGAGTCCACAAGAGGGCCTGCAAAAATACAGATTGCTGGGCACCTCCCCAACATAATCCTAGATCCCAAGAATTTGTTTTCTAACAAATCCTTTTGTGACATAGATATTCCTACTATAGACTATACTTCTAAATTCTGAGAAATACTGTCTACTTTTTGAAAATACAGTTTTCTAAAACAAGTACTAAATTTTATACTGACTATTCTTCTATTTTAGTGTCATACTTTTTAATATTATTATTATAGTTGGGATTATAAACAAAATATGTTTTCTTTTAAAGCATTCAAAAGAGTTGTTTGGAGATGTTGTTAACTTCAACTGTATAAATCAAAAGATCACCCTTATGCAATTTATTTAGTTTCTGCATCCTAACTTGAGGTGATCATTTGTTCATTTTTAATATGAGACTAACTGAAAAGAATACAGTTGGCAGGGAAACTGTCTTTGTAGGGGTGTGGTTGTATTTTCTATTGTATTGTTTGTAATGGAATTACCTATATGAAGGTATTGATTTTTGAATATTGTTTGTATATTTGGAGTATGGATATTATTTAAATGATATTGATCATAAATACAGAACCCATAGTTTTTATATGGTGGATTGTTATGTTCCCATTACTATTTATTTTTGCATCATAAGAATAGAAAAAAATGCCATAGAATTTATTCATTATGAAATAATCCTGTTATTTTTAATAAAAAAGGAAGTAGTTTATATCACCAAGTATCTCATTTACTGTAATCTTAAGTTATTCTTCTGTTACTTTCTCTTCTACTGACAAACAAGGTAACCATTTGGGCTGCATTCATTTACATTAATGATACATGGGCAAAGCTTTTTTTTTTTTCTAACTCTAATCAGCTCTTCAAGTCTTTATTCACCAATTGCCTTTCATCACATTTAAATTCAATTCTGACTTGATGTGGTTCAGATTGTTCAAATTTAAAGCTCTGTACCACAAGACTGTCTTCACCGCTGATGTCATCAATAAATCTTGAATTGTCCCAATTATGTGTATTTGTCCTGCTTTTCTAAAAAGTCTGAATATCTACATACCTCCTCCCTGCCAACAGATCATCAGCTAGAATGACACACAAAACTTTTTTATTATAGTTAAGACAGCTCAGGAGTGGTTTTATTGAAGAGAGACATACTTCAGTGTATAGGAGGTACTACTAACAGAAACCTCATGCTTTGTTCAGATGCAATATAATTACAATACCAATTGTGTACAATTGGTATACAATTGTGTACAATTCACTACTTCCTGGACAATGGGAATCTTGTGCTCAATGGTTTTTATTGCACTCAAACTCAACCCCATCTGTGAGTGAGCCTGAAAATTTTAACACTCTAATAACTCAGTATTCCTGATGACCAGTACTATTCTGAGACTGTAGAGATCCTCTTTGTGTGTAAGAAACTTGTAATGAATAACAAAAGGTACTCCTATAACTCAGGGGATTTCAGGAGCTTGGGGAATTCTGTATGGAGAATCAGGGAAATGAATATATATATATATATATATATATATATATATATATATATATATATATATATATTTGTGTTATACTACAGTGGTCTAGTCATTTACCTACTTTCTGTTTATTTCCTTAAAATGAGGGAAATGAAATTACCAATTTTCCTATAACTCTGTGAACATTCAATTTTAAAGATTTATTTTTATTGCTTATGTGTATAGATATGTGTGGGTGAGGGACATATATACACATATATATATACATACATACATACACACACACATGTATACATATACATATACATATGATGGTGTTAGAGCTTCTGGATCTGGAACTGTAGATGGTTTTGAGATACTTGATTTGATGCTGTGACCAACCACTAAGCCATCTCTCCAGTTCCAGCTTTCATTTGGAGTGGGGATGTCTCTGACCATTTTACTGGCCCTCAAGACCCTTTTTCTCCTGCTGAGCTGCCTGGCCCACCCTTTATGTAGGGACTGGTGCCTGGCCTAGTTTTAGGTGAATGAAGGGGGATGTTAGTGGGTGGTGATGAGGGAGATGGGAGTAGATGAGGGTTGAAGGGAGGGGAGGAGGGGAGGAGGGGCACTGGGATGTATTCTATAAGTTGTATGAGAGAAGAAAAAAATAATTAAATATGAAAAAATATAATAAACGAAGTAGCAAGTTTTATTATGACATTTTCACGATACTCTGTTTTGGTTGATCCTCATCTCCTATTTTGCTCCCCCATCTCCTGTCTGCCCCCATTCTTTGTCTCAAGTAGTCCCCTTTGCGGTTTATGTCACATACAATCAGTTGGTTTCTGTTATCCTATCATCCCCTTTCCTTTAAATCTCTTTCCCCATCTCTTGATGCTCTTTCTGTGCTGATGATTATACTCATACTCACTTTCACATAGTTATACATATTCAAAACTTAAGAAGCTGTGAGCATTTGTTGAGAACCACTCCTAACATTTTGTATGACTTTACTTAAAATGGTTAAACATTTTTTTTATTCGTTACGTAAATACCAAGTTCTTGATGAGAGCTTTTTATGAATATAACTACCAAACAACCAACTATAGTCTTATAACTAGTTCAGAGTCTATCCAAAATTCTGAGAAATTATTTGATTTTTATCTACTGAGCATCATATTTAACCCTTTTCATCTTTATATAAATATAACTGAAATGCATGCTATTCTAATATTTTCATGTTTTAATTTTATTTTCTGTTTTTGATTCTATTTATTGATAAGACTATTGCTATGACTTTTTATGTTTCATTTATCAGAAATTGAACAGTGTTTTATTCTTAAATGTTTTCAATTACTTGAAAACCACAGTGGTACACTTGTAATCTTGTATGCATATACATTAACTACATTAAACTTACTATCTATATATGTGCATGTCCAATATCTTTTTAAAGCAATGATTTATCTGATTGTTAATGTTTATATCACTTCATATTTTATATATATATAAAAGAGTATATATGACATGAGTATCTATGAAAAAAGTTGTTTAACTGTAAAGGCTGTAACAAGTTATCTTTAAACAAAATAGGGGTCTACAAAACAATTATAATTTTCCATCTCCTTTATACCTTTAAATTGGTACAATCCCTATAGTATTTAAAATATAGAAGCATATTCAATATAAATTGAAATTCTAAATTTGGACTTAAACAACATAACTATTAGTTTATAACTTTATCGCCTTGTATTTTATTCCTAAAAGAGTAGAGAGTTTTGCTAGACACATTTATCTATATACAAATGTAGGTGACAAAAAATTTAAAATAGTCTTCAAACCTAACTGATTCAATTCCAAATTTGACAACTACAAAATAATGCACAGTTTCCTCACATATAGAACCATTTTGCAATCATTAAATTTCAGTTAATATAATCTACAAACACAGGGGAAAATTATTGGTCAGATGTTTGTACTATCAGGGAAAATACATAAGGATGAAAATGATAAAGAAAATAAAGCAACTAAATTTATTGCCAGTTGGTATGAATTTTAAATGAAATGACTTTTAATCAATTTAAATTTCTTTCTAATTCTGTTTAAAAAGAAGTGAAAACCAACTTTCAGAACTTGTAGAAGTCTGGGCTAAAATAGAATTGAGGTTTATTCACTGTTTCATTACATTGATCATATTCAAATACAAGTATAAATTACACCTATGTTTTATGTAACTGTGTATTTTTCAAGCATTGGGTTTTTCATATTGTGTATCCAATGGGATGCTGTATTCCATAGTTAAAAATGAGTACAGCAGTATCTCTATATTTAAGAAGGTGATCTGTCATGGGACTCAAGAATCTGACATAGTCCTAATCCTGACCATCACGTCTTTGCATATCCTGTTAAGTTTGAAAGGGTTTTAGATTTTGACATTACGGATAAAAATTCAAGATATTATTTGATATGTGCTTATTTGAAATTTAAATGTTGTTTTCTACAACTAAGATGCATTTGGAACACAATACCTCATTTATATACTACCTATGATTACAATAAATGAATTGAGTAGTTGTCACTGACACTGTACAGTCTGTATAGCCTGAGTGAAAGTTTGCCATCTGATCTCTTACACAGACTTGCTAACCCTGGCCTGCTAGATGACATAAAGCGTCTTACTCAGTTTTAGACTTTTTCTGACTGTCATCTATACTGTTTGAACCTAAATCTTTTAGGTTTCCTTTCTGTATCTTTTAATTTTAGAAGGAACAACGAAAGATATTTTTTCTGTCCTCTTGTAGTGTGTATATTTTTCTATTGACCCAATTGGCAGTCTATAAAGGAAAACATGGCTTTTGTTTTAATAATAAGATTTTGTAGTTTTAAACTTGTTGAAATATATTTATTTGTTATATAAAATCTTACTCTGAAAGAAATTTAGTCTAGTATTTCTTAACGAAGTCTCTTGCCAAGTGTATTGATATAATTGATCATTATGAAGTAACCATAATAAAGAACATATAGCTAAGCTTCAGGAAAGTATAATTTTGAGTAGCCATAGGCTAAATCTAGCTTTCACCTTTTTAATGTAATATTTGAGCTAAAAATGGACTTTATACATTTGTATATGGCTGAATGTGTTCTTTTGACTAACAGGTTTATTGGGACAGTAAAGAAGCATTTGTCAACATGGCAAATTTTGAGTGGGGAAAAATATTCAAACCTATCACAAAGGCAACTCAAAGTTTAGGGCAATGTAATGTGACTTACAGAAGACATATTCTGTTTATTGCCTACATGAGATTTCTTTAGAACAGATTATTATCTAAGCTTTTCTATACATAATTCAACTTAGGCAATTAGGAGTATTTTCCATGAAATATCTACTTTGTAAATTTTTTTAAAAATGCTATTTATTATATAAGAATTGTTTTATCTCAACTTGTTAAAGTTCATGTTTTCAGAATTTTAATCGTGCATACTTTAAGCCAGGTATTGTTGTACTCAGTCATTAATCTTTTTTCTCATAATTCTTAGGAGACACATCACATATACAGTGACAAAATTGACTTTAGTCACTAATTACCTTTTAGTGATTCTCAATTTTTTTATTCTAGTGAAAGTAAGAATTTACATTTAACAATTTCACCTAAAAATTAACATCTATCACTTTAAAAACAGAAATACTCTGCTGCATTATGACAGAATCATTGGGAAGCTAACATCTTTATTCATTTGTCTTAAAAATTATTTCTAATATAAATTATTTGAATTATTCATTTACTTTCAACTGCATATCCATTTGCTGTAGAAGACACTGATGATTTCACTTCATGTATCATATACTGGTACTTTGGAATATATTGGAATATATATTCTAACCCTTGAGCTCCTCACACATGCACACACAGTCACACAGTAAAAAATAAAATACATGCTATGAATATTGTTTTACAGTTCCTTGATTGTTTTTAGTAAAAAAAAAAAATCTGTTAAGCATATTAAAATTAAGAGCAACCATAATGAATTAGGGTTCTAAATATGTCATATCTGTTCTTTGTAAGTAGGATCTTATGACAATGTGAAATTGCCTACCAAAGCAAAATACTCAAAACCTTTATACTTGAATTATTTTTAACCAATCTGAACCTCTCTGTGTTCAAATTGGATAGCTACATTTGAGATCATTTTAAGGAGCTACCCTATCATTTTCATGCAATATCTCTAGACTTAGGAACTATGTTCCAATGGTTTATTTTTGACTGAACATGTGAAGAAACAATAGAATGTAAGAAAATTCTTTTACATTGTTGTAAGAAATACCTGGATTTGAGCATAGGGTCTACTAGTTTATATAAAGTTTATCATAAAATATAAAATTTAAGGCAAGTTAAGCTGCTTAAGCCTAAATTTCCATGTGCACTGATTTCATTAATGTCATTCTTTCAAAGTTACTGTTTATAACAATTCAAATAATGGAAATAGTCAATAACAGACTCTGCTGTATATGTCTACTAAATGAGGATGTCAGTTAATATTTTCCTCTATTATTTTATGACATGGGACAGAAATACAATAATAATCTTTGTGATGTGAGAATTATTTTTATACCCTGTTAAACTAGCTTCTGATAACCTGCCATTAAAGTTTTCAAAGCTATTCATTTTTTGTAGCTTTGCATATTCTTAGGTCTTTAATTCTGTTATTAATTTAAGTTTCGAGAACTTGGTTTGAAGTGGCTTGGGTGTGTGAAAAGATAGCTTTTTAGCAATAGCTACCATCTAGATTAAATCTATCATTGACTGTTACATAAAAACACAAACACTGACCTAGGGAAATGGCTTAGTGAGTAATGAACTTGCTGCATAATCATGAGGATCAGAGTTCAGATCCCCAGCATTCATGAAACCAATAGATGCAACAGGGAATGCCTATAAACCCAGCATTGGAATAGGCAATGGTGTAGACGGGCAGATCTTTGGAGCTTACTGGCCAGCCATTCTAGCATAAATGAGTAGCTCCAGGTTCACTGAGAACCTATCTCAATAAATAAAGTGGAAAGCAGTAAAGGAAGATACCTGATTTCAACTTTGGCCTCTACATGTGCCTTTATGGGCTAGTGCACCCACATACATGTTCATACATAATGCATATACACATACAGATAAGCACAAAAATTTACATTGACATTGCTTACCATATGATGTTTTGATAGATTATGCAATTCTTATATCAGCATAAATGGTAACAGCCCTCTTTATTGGTAGTTTCTAATTAATTTTGTCTTGCCCATTGAAAAATATTATATATTTCAGAACACAAATATAAGTTTCCTTACTGCTAACAACTTCACTCCTTGGTTTTATCAAACCTTAAATATTTTTAGATTTATTTGGGTATGTATTATATATATATTGGTGTTTTGTCTGCACATATGCACACCAGAAGAAGACATTGGATCCCATGAAACTGTCAAATGAGAGTACAGACAGAGATGATTATGAGTCAAAATGTGGGTGTTGGGAATTGAACTCAGGACCTCTGGAAGAGCAGCCAATGCTCTTAACTGCTGAGCTATCTCTCCAACCCCAAATTTATTAAACTTAACAAATATTTATGAAGCACATTGAGCATTACTGAGCTTAGTGCTAAACTATATATATTGCTAAAATATATAGTTACATGACAAATCATAACAATATAAACCTAATATCAGAAATATGATGCCTATTCAAGCCAAGAGATTTCTTTATAAGACTGTTGAGTATTTTATTTTTTAAAGTAATAGAGGAGGAATCAGTTTCAAATGTGAAGAGAGGAAGATTTTACTGGCAGGAATAAGGAAGAAGTTAAATTTTTGAGCAGTCAATATGAATATAAATTTAAAATCTTCCTGCCTAGAGCAGAAGACATACCATTATGTACAAGGACTGATAAACTAAACTTATTTATGTTTTAGAACACTTACAGTTACAATATAGAAATAAAAGTAATTATCATAATTGAGAGATTCCTTAAAAATGACAATTTATAATGTACTATCACCAAATAAGATATTAAAATTGTGCATTGAAACTTAAAATGTACCCTTGGAGATGTATAGATGGCCCAGTTGGTAAAGTACTTGCTTCATAAAACATGATGACCTGAGTTGTTCGCACATGCTTGTAATACTAGTGCTGAGCAGGCACAAACGGAAGGATCTCTAGTGCATACTGGCTATCTACATAAGTCTGGATCAACAAAGTCAGGACTCAGTGAGAGGCCCTGTCTTGGAATACCAGACATTGAACTCCATGCCCACTTGCGCATGCAAGTATCACACATCCATACACTAAATAAAGCCTTTCTAAATTCATCACATTTCTAAAGTATAGATCAACAAAGAAGACTAATTGATCATTTTGAAGACAAATTTTTCAATTTCATTGATGATTTATTTGTGAACTTCAGTCAGTACTTCAAGACAATCAATAAATATTAATTTTTCTCCATCTTGTATATCTACCATTTTACATAAAATCAATGTTTGTAATTGTGAAGAAATCACAATGTCAGAGTTTGAGGAAATTAAGGGCCTTTAAGTTCAAAGGCTTAATGTGTTCATTTTGTCATTTCCCCTTTTGTTTGAACATCTCAGTCAGTATTTCTTCCACCCAAGAGTTCGTTGACGGAAGAATTCTAGTTGATTGAAAGCCCAAACATATTAAGATATATTTGCCACATTATGATTTACTCACTTGACCTTGTTCTGCTTTTGGCTATGCATAAGGAAAAATTAATTTTTCATAATGGCATAGGTGGTGGAATACTACATTTTCTGCCCACAAATCTTCTTACTTTTATATTACCTTTCGTTAATCCTTCCCACCAGCCACAACCTTTTTCTGAATTGATGCCCTTTCCTCTGTTTATATATCAAACAGAAAAGCTCAACTGGATAAGACCAGTGGAAAAAATTAAAGGTATAAAATTAAGTTCTATACCTTTACAGGCATAGCATCACTTAGATACATTAATTAGAGCAGTAAGTGATTTTTCTTGTAAAACCATCATATTGAAAGGCTTCTATTCCACTTAGCAACATTAAAGATGGAAAAATACATCACTTCTAAACAGTGTCTTCCAAACATAACAGGAACACTGGACCTATGAATTTGCAGGAGGTGTGGTTGTCTTCACAAGTCCTGTATAAGATAAAGCCTATTAACATTAACAAGCCTATTAGCATGAGGTAGGGAAGAGTTCATGAACCTCAACCCTCAACTGATAAAATATGGACAGCTGATGGCTTCTAGGAGAGTGAAACTATTGTGGACCTTAGTAGGTGTCCATAATGCTCAAGTGAAAGGGAAACACCAAGAAATATATAGACAGCATAAATTGGATTTGCTAGGGTATTGAATTTAACAAAGAAAGGGAGATAAAGTTGGGAGGGACAGAAATTACAGGTGGGGTGGATCCAGGAGGAGTTAAGGGGCCAAATTGGTGAATATTGAAATGAGGTAATCTCAAACATTTTATATGTAAATAATTCATAAATAAAATCATATCTTTAGTTTTCTTAAATATATATCTTAATGACATGCCTATTCTATGTGAGAATGTATTCTAAGCATTCACAATGCACTTATAGGGAAAAGAGATCATACAAATTATAATAGGCTTGCTTTCTAATTAGAGTTCTTACTAGAATTGTAGTGTTGCCCATCTAGGTATTTATAAAGCAGTGTGGACAAAACAGACTCTTTCTGGGTCTAAGTCTTAGAGCCTCTTTTATTAGTATGTGACTTTATACAGTTTACACAAAATATATTTATTCTACTTAGCTTTCTTATGTTCAAGATGAATTCAGAGTGCTTAACTTTAAGAATAGTTCCATTATGTAAGTTAATGTGAATAATTTTTCATCCATTTTGTTAATATATAAAAACACCTGGATTTGGGTAACTTATTAAATAAAAATTTATTTAGCGCACAGTGTAGAAGGCTGAAAGGATAAGGTTGGGTACTCTCACTGGTTTGGCCTGTAGTCTAATAACGGAGAGAATCATAGCAGAAATGTGTATGAGATTAAGAGTTGATATTACCAGGCAGGAAGCAATTTCGGCTTATTGAACAGCACAACTTTGGGAGAACTCAAAAGGACATACAAGGGCTTTTAAAATCCCTTTTGATGTTAGCTACTCCCATAATCTAAGGGCCCCCTATTAGGTTCCACTTTTTTTAAGTTTCATATCATGTCCCAGTGTCACACCCCACTAATGAAAAGCCTCTATGTATGAACTCTTGTGAGAATAAACCACATCTGAATCACAGCTAGCTCTCAAAGTAGCATTTGCCTCACTGTTTTGTCCATACTGGCTTAGGGCTCTTGAGCTAGATCAGTCTTCCTGTTTCAGCCTCCCTAGTATCTGGGACTGAAGGCATGTACAACTATACCTACTTTCCTATTAATATTATCTGAGTTATCAATAGAGCTTTAGCTTAAAGTGTAAGTAGATGCTGGTTGATTATTCCCTGTGGAGGATAAAAAAGCAAAGCATGATAAGAACTAAAGTACACAATAGTATGCTTGTAGAACAGAAAAAGGGAACAACAGAGTGAACCTGATAAATGTTTATTTTATCTCAAATTTATTAGGGTAAACAAGGGGGTGAAAATACTTCCCAGATAGCATTTACACATCTACTGTTACAAATGAACAGAGATCAGAGGAACAGAACACTTTCAGTCTTACAAGATACATGTTAAGATAATTGAAAACAAAATACCAATAAACATTTTATTGATATTTAGGCAGAGACATAGTCTTAGTTATAAAGATTTAAAAATGTTCCTTTCTTCATTCCAGACTAAATAATGCAAATTAATCTCTATGTTAAATATTCTTCTATAAGAATATAATATAATATAAAATATAATATTGCTTCTTACACAGTGTATTAGAGTTTCAAGAAATGGGTACACACACATGTATTACAGTTAACTAAAAGTAGTATTACTTTTTTAGACTCCAGCTCCAGGAGGATCAGATACTTCTGACCTTGTGGGCATCTGCACACACATGCACAGATACATATACATACACATAACTAAAAGTAAATCAAATCTTTAAAAATGAAGACATATCCAATATTTTGGGATTCCAGTGTCAAATATTATTACTGGCACACAATAAGAATCATCAGAAGGGATACAGGTTCCTTCAAAAGATGCTTAGAAGAAAGCAATATATTTTTTGGAAGTTTACTGATGTCTGTTTAACTTTACTGGGAAAGGGTAACCAAATATGAAAACAAAATACAGAAGAAGCAGTTAACAATTCTAGGAGGTCTAATTTACAGAAAAATAAATTATCTTCAAAGAATGAAGACATTGTAACAATGGATGTCACTGAGACAATTTTGTGGTGACCCCTTATATTCTTCACTCCTTTCCATTTACAACAAATAACATACTATTCTAGCATGTATAAGACTTTATGGAGGAAAAGACTTTGGAAGAAAAAAGACACTATTTATTAAGAAGTACTTCTGTACAGAGTTTTAAAAAGAGTAGAATAATTTGCCATGAAGTTTGATTTGAATATTTGAACTAAGGTGAAATAGGTTCCAAAAATTCAGAATTGTATAAAATAACTGTTAGTTTTTATTATTATTAAAATGTATCATTCTTACTGTAACATATCTCTTGCTTGCAATGATTCAGGACTCCATTTTATAGGTAGCCATTTTATAATGGGGTCATTTAATAATTTAATAATAACTCCACTGGAGAATTTTAAAAGAGATTCATATCACATGTATTATTCTCAAATAGTATAGTTAGAAAGTGTGTATAATTATATGAAATTGTTTATAGGTCCTACTTAACTTTTTTTTAATTTCCTGCCTTTTGCCATTTCAAGGCAAATTGAAATTGATACTGTACATTCTAAAGGTAGTATACTTTTTTGGGAATGATAAATATCACTGTCAAAAATAATATATCAGAAATAAAATGTCAGAAGAATGAGAGACTGCTTTTGTATAATATTCAAAGCAAATTCTAGTATAAGCACACCTTTCCTCAGGTGCATCATTGACGGCATTAACAATTTGTTGTACCTTTACTCAAGTTATGTTATTATCCTTTACCTTATAAATATAAAATATCTTTAGATAGCCATTATCAAAGTTGTTTTTTAAGATACCAATGGCAGATCATTTACATAAAATTTATAATATATATATATATATTTATTTATATTTAGTATATATAGTATATATACATACACACACACACACATCCCAGTCCTGTCATCCCTGTGGCATCTCCAAATCTAAAGACAGAGATATTTATCCAGATACAAGAAGCATACAGAACACTAAATAGATTGGGGCAGAAAAGAAAAATCCCATGACACATAATAGTCAAAATACCAAATGTACAGAACAAAGGAAGGATATTGAAAGCTGCATCAGTAAGGTCAAATCACATATAAGGCAGACCTATCAGAATTGATGTTCTACAAATTCCTAAAGCACAGATACCAGCCCAAACTACTATACCAAGAAAGGTTATCAGTTATAATCAAAGGAAAAGGAAACATTTTACATCATAAAAACAATCTTAAGGAATTTGTGACCACCGAGCTAGCTTTACAGAGACAAATGAGAGATTACTTGGGTCGGAAAAGGAGATTATGCCCAAGAGGGCACAAGGAATAAATAAACAATTTGACAATAGCTTATCAAAAGAGTTTTACAAGTGCTTAGGTTGACTATGCTTTATAAAATTATTGTAAACACTAAAGTTGTACTTCCATATAATTTTTCCTTGACCTGATATTCTATTCTTTTAGTTTGTCTTGAATCATTTCAATATGTAAAGAAAATTCTCAAATTGCCAGTAATCTTAGAAAACAAGCAATAGGTAGGGTCCAGTTTATGGGCTACAATGTACTAGCCTTATGTTAGAGCTCTCCTTTCCTATTTGTACTAGTATCCTCATCTGCTAATCTATAGATGGGAAAAATGATGAGAGGTTTCAGAAAACTCCAAAACTTTGAGATTAAGAAGAGGAATCCTCCCAAGAAACTTATACTTCTGCAACTTGAATGTATAATACATATTATATATTCATGTGCTATTCAAAATGTTGTGGATACAGGAGTAGACAGAGCAGGAGTTCTCCATGTGACTCAGAGGGAAACGACACATGCCACCAAACCTGAAGACCTTTGTTCACTCCCTGGGACCCATGTGGAAGGAGAGAACTGACCCCAGCAAGTTGTCCTCTGGTTCCCATTTGTAACCTATGGCTCAGTTGTACACTCTCACATACACTCATATGTGCAAACACAGCATAAATAAGTATAATTTAAAGTTTGTTAAAGTTCTTTGTGAAATTTATCATAAAGATAAAAAAATTTACAATAAATGTATTAAAAGTTCTTATATAAAAACTATTCACCAAGAAGCACAGACCTAAGAAAGTAATGTATAATATTACTGATAAATTCTGTGGATAAAAATAAACCCAAGAAGGATGATTGATAGTCTAGGCAGGAAAAATCATTATAATTAAAATAGGGCCATCCATTAAGAAAGATGACATTAAGGAATAGACTATTGGAGGAAAGAGGAATAAATCATGTAAAACGATTAGGCCCCCTGCAGAGTAATAGAATAGAGATGTAGGGTGATCTGACTTGTATTTTAACAGGAAGCCATTTGTGAGGCAATGAAAACAGTGTGGGTGGAAAATTAGAGTGGCTTAGAGCAAAAGGAGAAGGAGAAGGGGGGAAAGAAAGGAGAGCTGAGGAGACCAGAGGGGAAGAGATAGCAGGGGAGGAGGAGTTCATTTTTGAGACAAATTTGGCAGTGTATCCATGGCTGTCCACAAATGCATGGTACTCTGCCTTAGCCTCTCAAGTGCTACAGTTAAAGGCATCACCCACCATGCCTAGCCAACTGTTATATTTTAAAAGAGTAACAGATGGAATAAGAAAGAGAAGCCAAATAAAAGAAGCAGAATTTGGCCATAGTGGTTGAGGAATGAAATACCATTTAGTGAAATGAAAACAACATTGAAAGAAAGGTAGATCTAAGGAATTAAGTTAGGGTATTTACTCTAGTCAAAGAAACATGAACTTTCTTAGAGCTCAAAGCAAATATCTGCAGCATTTTTGAGTCATGGATATAAATTAAAATCTATGACAAGTGATGAGATCACCAAGGAACTAGCTAGAATTAATGTCTATTTATTGGTATTATTGCCCCTGATGTTTTTTTCCTCATCCACTTTAAAAGAGGTAGGTAGTTTCTAGAAATTGTCCCCTCTGCTCACTCATAAAGAATAGAAGGAATCCCACTGAATCACAACCTTGACCTGCCCAGGAAATAACATTAGTTGACCATCTTCAAATTTGCCTTGATGTGAATTTTTCCAAGTACCTCCTTGCTGGAAACTGTTTGCACTGGAGGTAAGTGTGAACTGTGAACGGGGAGTTTGTGGGGAATGATGGGGTGAGGGCTTCCTAAACCTTTCTCAGACCTCAGAAGTGGTTTGATTCTGAGGAAGAGAAGGTTCAGGCTGGTTCTTCTTTCCCTGAACCAGTTCATAGAGCCCTAAATTTGACCTGCTTTCCTCAAACTGGGAATCAGAAATCCCTTTTCTCTTCTGTTTTTCTGCTGCAGAAATTCCCAACATTCCCATTTTGTGGGCTCCAGAAAGGGGTAAGCGAAGACTTCAATCCCAGCCAATCATTTCCAGATTAATACTTTTTAGTGTTTTGGTTTATTTTACCATCATAAAAAAAATGCTTGGACCCATTTTTCCCATCTATTTAATTTCCTTGTGGATTGTTATGTATCTATGTACTAGGGTCATTCAGTATCCCTGGGCAATAGAGTTCAGATCCATCTGCTGTTTCCATTTATGTGCTATTCTCTTGTGGATTCTCATATGCAGTTTATTAATTATTTCCTAGATAGAAGACACCCAATTCAGGGACTGTTTTCACGCCTCAGTCTCATCTTTTCCTGAGTGGTGTTTTGTTCCCCTGCCGAAAGCTTGTCATTACCTTCCTCAGCTGCTCTAATGATCTGCCATTGCTTCTCTATTGTCGTGTCTTCCTGCTTGATTGCCTTTGGATTTTCTCTACTTTTTGTCTAATTTCAACTGCTGAACAATTTGTGTTCTTCACTCATTGGTGCTTTACCCATCAGCAAATGGCCTGATACCTCCATATCCATCTGCTATTTTAGCATTTTAGACTGCCCAGCATTGTCTATCTGCTCCCCTACTGTTACCCTATACTATGGCCTACTAAGTTCTCCATCATCTGCCTGCCTGATTTTGCTCTGTCCAGTATGCTTGTAATATTGTAAGTAGGTACATATCATTTAGTACTTCTACTCCAAATGCCTTGTGCCACTGAATTGGACTGCTGACTAGGTTGCCTGACTATTGCCCTATCTTCCTATTTGCTTACATTGGCTGCACCATTATTTTATTTGAGACATGACATTCATCTCTAGTGAATTTATGACTTGCTGGTTTGCTCATACTGCCTCCTTTATATCTCTCTGCATCTAATGAATCACTAGCAGTGTTGCCCTGTTGTCTTTAACCCTGATCAGATGTTACTTCCAAGGAAAATTTTGCCTATGTATTGTCCAAACATGTCTTTAAAATAGGAGAATGCTTTGATATTTAACATCCCAGTTCAGTTTACTCCTAAACTGATTCAAAACTCAACTACCACCTGTTATTTTTGCTTTTTAATACAGGTCATCATATTTACAGATATTTTAAAACACGCATCATCCTTGCCTCAGTTATCTTTCAACATTATATTTATACACATTGATTTCTTATGTGTGGAATCCTTCAGTAATTTTCCATGTTCTAAATTTACTTTACCTAGTTTCACAAAGATTTCATCCAGACAAATTGCTTAATTTTATCTTTAAGACATGAAGAAGTTTTTTGAAACCTGAAAAATATTAAATTTAATTATTTTATATTTCGTGGTAGTTCAGATTAGAGTAGCTTTCAACTCTGCCCCATTTTTTTCCTTGGAGAATCTAATTTCTTAGCCACTCAGTTAACTTAGATATATGTGTGATTTAGAGAACCTTCTGATGTATTCCTCTTTCCTTTTTTGTAACTTCTTGTGCGTGGGTAGAGTTTTGAAATTTATGTTTTCCATTGTTTAAAGAGTACTTGGCATGTAAAAATATTTTGTACTGTGAAGTTTGTACTCTTATGTTGACATGAGAGGCAGGAAAGAATTTTGTAGTTTCTACAGCTCTCATAAGAGCTGTAAAGTCGGGTGTTTACAAGTGCATGCACAAGTGTGTGTGCAAACTTTAAAAGTCCTTTATGTTTGTAGCATCATTGTGCTTGAAATGTGAAAAGTGATAAGCATCCATATTCAATATTATTTTATTTTATCAGACGCAAGTGGTATAGGAGAAACCCTTGAAAAGAAAGTGATACCTTTAGAAACTATGGGGGGAAAGTATTGGCAGGATATTTTTAAGATGGTTGTCTTAATAAAGAAAATTAGTGTGAAGAAAAGGATCACTTTAGGAATGTCAAAGAAATAATCTCTTAGCTTTCATGGCCAGCATGGTGGTACATGTCCTTAATTTTAGGTTTTTGGATTAGATCTCCTTGAGTTTGAGGCCAGTCTGATCTACATAGCCAGTTTCAGGTCTGGCCAATACCTGAACAACAAGATCCTTATCTCAGGAAAAAAAAAGAAAGAAAGAAATATATTGTTTAAAATTTATCATATAAGTATAAAATCATTGATATTAGCATTTTTCGTGGAATTTATATAGTCATCATTGTTCTTTGTTCAAGAATAATCCAAATTAAGAATTATACAAATATATATTCTGTTTAATTCCCATTATTCCATTTCTAGCCCACTGTAAAATTTATTTTCTATTTCATCAATTTGCCAGTTCTAGGTACATCATCTAAATGGAAACACATTTTATTGTTCTCTGTCTTGTTTCACTAATGTTCTTAAGCTTCCATGTTGTAGCATGTATCAGAAGTCCGTTCCTCTTTTACATTGTATGTATAAGTCACAGCTTAACCAGTTCAGCCGTTTAGTAAACTCTTGGGTTGTTTCTGCCTTCTGGCTATTAGCAACAGTGCTGCTGTGAATATTGGTGTATAAGTAGTTTGTTTTTTTTCTCTATTCCTTTAACCAATAGAATTAGGAAGAATTTAATATCAAAAAGTTCAGGGAAACTGCTTAGCAAGCATGAAAAGTAGATAAGTCCAGAATGCCATAGTATTAAAATTAGAAATAATAAAATTTTGGACAAGCTATAAAAAAGCAAAATTTTAAGAATTAGAAGATTCTATATTCTATTAATGAAAGAATGAAGTTACCCATGTCTTGAACACTTTAGATATTGCAAAAACAATTTTTAAAAAGGTTAAAGTTTTTTTTAAAACAACAAAATGGTATATTTCAAATCAAATAATGTAAGAGGATATTTAAGAGAAGAGGGGTATTTGAAAGGCATGGTTTCAATAAAGATAGTAAGTTGTATGTAGAGGAACCAGCATTTTCATTCAATGGCCTTTCATCCTGGACACCAAATATACATACAGAGACTTTACTAAAACAGGTTCTGGGCTGTGGACATCAAACACTTTGTATATGTGTATCACAATATAAGCTATATCTAATTTTTTTCCTCCCCTTTATTGAAAATAACTTTTTCACATAAATATATCCTGATTATAGTTTTCCTCCCTCTACTCCTCTGTTTCTTCCCACTTCTTCTCCCATCTGGATCCAGTCTCTTTCAGTCTGTCATTAGAAAACAAACATTCTTCTAAGGGATAATAATAAAATAAAATAAGATAACATATAACAAAACTAACACATTGGAATAGGACAAAACAAATAGAAGGAAAAGAGCCCAAGAAAAGGCACATAATACAGAAATAGACGCAGAGATCCACACATCCGCACACTCAGGAGTCTCGTAAAAATGCTAAGCTTGAAGATATAATATATACACAAAGAATCTGTAGGGTAAAGAAAGAGAGAGAGAGAGAGAGAGAGAGAGTTAATTAAAATAAAAATTAATCCCTGACACCACATTATGAGACGAGGAACCTCCAATGATCCTGTTGTGTTTGTTTTCTGTTGACCATCTACTGCTGGGCATGAAGCACCCTTAAGAGTAGTTTGTTTCCCAGTGAGACTTCCTTGAAGAAAACTAAATTTTCATTTGCAAGTGGTTGTCAACTGGGGATTGATTCTGGGTTATGGATGGGGCATGTGTCCACTTCTCCTTTCAGCTCTAGGATCCCATCTCATGCAGACCCATGCAGGCCCTGTGCATGCCACCTCAGTCTCGTTGAGCTCATATGTTTATTGATCCTGTTGATGCTAAATCTAATTCTATACCACAGTTTCAAAACTTAGAGGAACTGAGTTAGAGTTAGCCTTTGTCTTCAAGAGTTTAAAACTGGGATGTTTAAAATAATAATAGATAGAGGATAAAAATACGTTGAATGCATAAGACAGTAATGTTTTGCTCATATATAACCTTTGTTGGGGTAAATTTTGTTTATCTATGCTTTATAAATGGAGTCTCCTCACTAAACACTGAAAACAGATTGGATTTCAGCAGAGAAATGAAACTGAACAACAACAAAATGCACTTTTTTGATATCATCTGTCATATTTTGATTTTCTTTTCTTCTAATTCTTGGAGAGATATGTTCTAAGTCAGAATGTTTACATGTAAATAATCATTTGTCGTCTAGACTGAGGAGATGGATCAATGGGTAAAGGACATGACACTGAATCACCAACACTTATATAAAAGTTGGATATAATAAATGTTTTATTTTAGCCCCAGTGGTGAGGGACCAGAAACATGTTCGTCCCAGCTGCATGCAGGCTAGCCAGCCCATCCTAAATGGAATGTTCCAGGTTCAGTAAGAGACCTTGCCTCAAAAAATAATAGTGAACAGTGATAGAATACATCCAGTGTTGTCTTCTGGCCTCCGTACATGCTTATATAGGCAAGCCTATGCAAATATGCATATGTGTGTGTGTGTGTGTGTGTGTGTGTATATATATATATTTTTTTTTTTTCATACATTGCATTCACACACATTTCAAAAGACTGTTCTCTTTATTTACACTTCACTCCAGCCTTCAGGTGACAATAATTTGCATTTTATTTTAAGTCTCTTTAATTTAATTTTTTTCTTTCATTAAAAATAGACTTTATACACTATACTCTGATTATGGCTTCCCCTCCTCCAACTCCTCTCAGTTCTTCCCTCCATTTCTTCACATCTGGATATCCTTCAAAAACAAACAGGTATCTTAGGGATAATAACAAAATACAATAAAGTTAGATAAACTAAAACAAAAACAAGTAAGTAAAAATAGGATAAAACAAACAAAAGAATAAGAGCCAAAGAAAAAATCAGGAGAAACACATATAGACACAGAAATACATAGGTTCACATATATAGGAATCCCATAAAATCACAAAACAAGAAGCCATTATATCTATTCAAAGAACCTGTAATTTAAAAAAAAAATTTAAATACCCTAATTATTAATTTGTATCCTGCCACTTTGCTGAAAGTGCTTATCAGCTGTAGGAGTTTCCTGGTGGAATTTTAGGGTCACTTCTGTATATTATCATATCATCTACAAATAAAATACTTTGGAAGTCTTAATTTTAAAGCTTACTAAATACAGTGGCAGATTGGGGATTCATTGGTGGCTATAAGTAGGTGCCATAATTTGAAGGGAGACATATTAGCTGGATAGTGAAAGAATAGATAATTGATAGAGTTAAATAGAAAATAATGTTCAGGAGGTTGTGCTTAAATAGAATTGCAAACAGAGTGAGAATTCTTTGCCCCTGATCTGACCTCTTGTACCAGTCAGTAGTGATCCAGATAGTGATCAAGAGTTTCTCTTATCATTTAAAACTTACTTGAATTCCTGATATAAAAAAGGTCAGACATATTCAATAGCTTTTATTATGTACTTGATTAACTAGTTCTCGGAACTTCGGATCTATTTTTCCTCTTTATATTGATGTGTACTGAAACTTGAGTGCTGCCTTAAAAAAAAAAAAAAAAAACCTCCAGTAGAGTGATTATTTTAATAACCTATTTTTCCATTTTCCTGACTGTACTACTAATGTTTTTATTGTAATAACAGGTATGGCGAGATCAAAGTTTACTCATCAAGAGAAAAACACAAAAATAAAATTTACATCCATATTTAGCTTTAAAAGTTACTTAAAAGGTTATTCTTTATTTATATTCACTCTGAAAGTGAATTTAAAACAGATTATATAGATAATGTAGAAATCTAAAATATAAGATATAAGATTAGCATTTTATTTGTAATGAATATACTATTTTCTTGTCATCTTTGAACTCCTATTTTAATTCCAAAGAAACTGAAAATACAGTTGTATGTTTCCTTTATGTGGCACTCAATCAATGCTAATATCTTATAAAGTGTCAATTCCGTTTATATTTAATAATGAAACTCCTTTAAATTTCTTTAAAATTGGGATATTCTTTGTGAATAACTACTCTCTAACAAACTAGTGATTATCTAATTTTTCTGCCTTCCCTATTTGCTTCCAAATAGTACTTAAGCATATTCAGGATCTTGCTAGCAGTGTAATTACAACGTAGCTTTTCTTCTGTGAACACTTTTAGCAAAAGTTTCACTCTTTATTTTTGGTATGGAGCTATTAACACTAGCAGGCACTAGTAAACAATTCCTACATCTGCTGATATCTGAGTCCCTTTTGTAGCCATAGACTCACACCAGATGTAGACATTGATTCAGGCCAAAGCCTGTATTCTTTGTCTAATTAAATCACCGGTCCTTAGTACTGGAGCCCTGGAGTAGAGTATTTTAGCCTCCATACAATCTACTCTTAAGCGTAGAACTAGAAGGCTTCAGCCTCCATACCATCTGGAATGTTTAAGCTTGCACTGCTGACTAAATCACTCTGACTAGCTACCTCTGAACTCAACTGCTTCTGTGTCTCTGTGAACTCTCAGTGCCCCATTCTGTCTGCTGTAACTGACTCTTCTGTAACTGACTGGCTCTAATTCCTTCTGAGCTCTACCTTCTCTGTCTGCTTCTATAGTCTGTTTCTGTCTTAGGGATTAAAGGCATGGGCCACCACTTCATTCTGAATGCTGAGACTGTAAATGTGTCTACATTCCATCCAGACTACATAGACCTCTGAATGTAGACCCTGGAATATAGACCCTTCCTAGCTTTCACACCCTCCCCCCTATTATTGTATATTTTAGTAGTGCTATTAAAAATTAACTGTGGCATAAAAGGTCAGGTTGATAATAAAAAGACCATTAAAAGATAGTAATTCAGGGTAGCAAGATGCTTCAACAGTTAAGAAACTTGCCACCAACCCTGACCCAAGGTCACAGTGAATGATATAATGGAAGGAGAGCCACGCCAACTCCCAAAAGTTGTCCTTTAAACTCCATATGGATGTCATAGAATGTGTGCCCACACATACACCTACACATAAATGGAATAATAATTTTTAAAACATATTCAATTTCTTCAAATTGAGAAAGCAGCACAAAGCTACTATATGAATATTTAGCAGCTATTTAGCAAGTTATAAATTGATACCTTTACAAGTTAACTAGTTAGATATCTGTTTATTTATAAATGTAAGATAAGACCAAACTTTATTTTATCTTAGAATGATTTGTCAAATATTAATTAAATTTGTTCTGACATTTTCACAAAGTATATAATGCATTCTAATACTCTCTCCACCCTCTATCTCTCTCATGCTTGTTGCCCCTCTCATCCCTCCAGATTCCTGTCCCACATTCTTGCCCCCTTCTAATACATGGTCCCAGAGATCAAACTTGAACTGTCAGTCTTTATGGCAGACACCTTTGTCCACTGGCCCTTAAGTCTGATTTATTGAATACATAATATTTAGTATGAACTGAAGAGCACTGACTGATTTGGCTTAGTAGAATATTTCATTTTTATGTTGCTGTATTTAATGTCTTTTGAGTTTTATTTTCATCCTGAGCAAAAAAAGAAAAAGAAAGGAAAAAAAGCATATATTGTTGATGTTTCTAAAGGTCTATTTTTAATACATAATTATAGGAATTTTAGAATTGATATAACTTGTTTGGCTTACCAGACTGAACTGTTTGTCACAAATAATACTAGGAACGTGCTTAAATACTTTTATATTTGCTGAAGTGTTTTCTATCCTGGGAATGCTGTCAATAGTTCCTTTATCTTTTTCTTTTTTCTGTTTTTTTTTTAACTGCTGTCTACAAAACGCCTAGTGTTGGGTGAATCTTTATTAAACTTTGAAGATTTTTGTTTGCTTGTTAAATTCTTCAGTCATTTACTTATTCAAAACCCATTGCATTTATACTTTTAGTTTTACAAAGCTTTTGATAGAACATTTTGTTTTTCACAATTGCTTTCACTACTGTCTATAATGTCAACCTCTGTGATTTAAGTTTATAGGTTAGTACAAAAGTATATTAAGCTTTGTGTTAAAGGTAATACTGTATGCTTTCTGTGTTCTTTCACATTCAAGTAGGGTGCACAGATCCATCCCATATCTGCCCAGAATATAGTGCCTTTTCAGTGTAAAGCATATGACATTAGATTAATGTGTTAAAACAAAAGACCTGAATTCCCTTTTAAATTTTTCTATTGCTTTGGAATAATTAAACAGTTTATTGGTAGGTATCCTTATTTACTTTTTTTTCTTTTTTTTTTTTCAAGACAAGGTTTCTCTGTTGTAACTCTGGCTGTCCTGGAACTCACTCTGTAGACCAGGCTGACCTTGAAGTCAGAAATCTGTCTGCCTCTTCTTCCTAAGTGCTATGATTAAAGGCATGCGCCACCTCCACTGAGCTTTTTTTATTTACTTTTAAAAAGAAAACTAATAAATTATGTCTCCTGTATTATATAAAACAACAATGGTAACTATTGAAGTAGAGAGTATCTGTGATTTTAAAAAGAGAATCATCGTAAGTTAAAACTTCTGGTTTCAATATTTCTTCCAGTAATAAATTATAATACTCAATATTAGAATTCATGTTAAGCTCTTTAGTAGAATGAAAAGGTAAAAAGAACTTTTCAGTGTACTTGTATGATTTATAATACTACCATACCAACATTGTAAATATTGTAAATATTATGACATTATTTTAGTTACAACAAAATGCTTTTATTCTGTTAGTATGTGAGTTTCATAAGAAAGGTCGCATATATTGCCCTTTTAACAGACAAGTTTTAGAAGACATAAGAAAGAAGCTGATATTCTTATAATATGTGACTAACACAGGACTTTTATATTATTAAATTATATGCTTACACATGATGAGTCAGTGGTAGAATTAAATCAATTGTTTTGTGAGGAAACCTGTAGAGAAGTTAAAATATTTAACTTAAGCTATAATATGTCATAGCCTCTAAAAGTGTATTTGTGTGTGTTTATTTTTCCCTCACCTTAGTATTTGAATTTCTGTTTTAGTAAAGCTTTTCTAAAGACAGTGGAAGTACTGCATTTTTGCTTTATTTTGTTTTTAGGAAATACTGTTCTCATTTCTTTACTGCCAAATTTAAAACAATTGAAGGTGTACAAAAGGACAAAATATACAATGCTAAGCCGGATATGATGACACATGCCTTTAATTTTAGTACTAAGGAGGGTGAGGAAGAAGGATCACCACAAATCAAAGCCAGCTTGAGCTGCATGTATGTTTCAAGCCAGCCTGGGATGTGAGATTCTGTCTTAAAAATACTAAAACATGTAAGTGAATAGGTTAGCTAAATCAAATTAAAACTCTTCAATATACTGTTTTAGCTGACTCCTTTTTAAGAGTTGTTCTCCCCCAACTTCCTCGCCATATATATATGCAGATTACGTATATAATATACATATATATATAATTTATATATATATAATCTGTATTATATAATAATATAATGTTATATATAATATATAAAATATAACATCTATATATGTAATTTATATATATGTGCATATATACGTATATGTCCTTATATATGTATGTGTGTATATGCATATATTGATATATACATATATAAACTTTTTGAAATAATATTTATATCATTTTCCTCTTTCCCTTTTGTCCCTTAAACCCCTCCCATATACTACCCACTCCTAACTGTTTCTCAGACTTGTAGCCTCTTTTTCTTTCATTGTTAGTGTGTGTGTGTGTGTGTGTGTGTGTGTGTGTGTGTGTAATGTATGTGTGTATCCAAAAATACAGAAATGCAATCTGCTCAGTCCATATAACGTTACCTGTATGTATATGATTTCAGGGCTAGCCAGGTGGTGTTGTATTACCAGTTGAGAGGCTTGTCCTGGGGAAGACCATTTCTTCAGCTCTCAGCATTCCCTAGTTGCCTATAGTTCTTTGTTCAGGATTGAGGTCTTGTGAGGTTTCTGCCTTCCATATTAACATGTCCATTGATGTTATCCTTTATTCAGGTCTCGTTTAGGCAACAATGTTACTTACATAATTTTTTTGCAGGGTTGTAGATGAATGCATCTGTAAATTGATTGGTTTACTATAGCAAAAAAAGAAAGAAAGAAAGAAAGATCACCACATCAACATACCCATTAGGTAAAAGAATTATTTTTGTAGATGCTTTCCTTACATCTGAAAACTACTCTGCTAGCAAAGTTTAGATGTACTAAATAAAAAGCCACCACATTGTTTATTTGGTCTCCTAAAATTATTCCCTTCCCGCGTCTATAGTCTATTTGTTATTTTTATTTACTTTTGCATGTCTATGTGTGTATACACACATGTGAACTGGTGTCCACGGAGGCTAGAGAAGTTGCAGATGGTTGTGAGCTGCCTATGTGAATCCTGGGAACCAAATTCACATCCTCTGAAGGAGCAGGAACTTGCTATACATGCCTTTCAAGCTACACACACCAAAAGTTATATATTTTTGCACCTCATATTTATGTGTAGTGAGGCTGGGTGATGGCTCAGTGCTTAATAAAACTTCCTTAGAATACTTCTCCCCCTCTTTGGGACTGCACAACCGGGACTGCATAACATTTATATACATTTCAAACTCTAGAGATAAGTCAGGGGATACCTGCCAAAAACTGTTCTTCTCTCTTACCATTGAATAAATAGCACCAGATTATTCTAACAGTAGTGTTGAATCTACTCTCATTCACTAAAAACATTCATTTGCAGATTTTTTCTGTTTATAATAGCTTTAATCTGCATTCTCTTTTATCAAATCTTAACACATCAGTGTATTGTAATGACTAGGTGCTTTAAAACAACAGCTAGAAAGAAGATACAGCCAATACCATCGCAATTTTACTTGAGAGACAAAAATCACATTGCTAAGTCTAATCTCTAGTGTGTCACCAGATACTTATGGGGGAAGTACAGAACTGTCTGTTTATTATGACCAATTTAAAAATGTAGAAATCCAAATAGTATGTTTGTCTCAATGTGAAGGCATGAGAAACATATAGCTAGATTTATTTAACTACCAATTTTTTACCAAATTTATCTCCTCACTAAGTGTATATTTAATTCTAGTGAAGGGTTCTCACATGTTATATATAAAATTGAATGTGAAGTACTCAGTGAAAATCATGATGTCACACATTACTTTCATCTACAGTGATCTTCAAGTATACTCCTTAGGACAGTATCATAGGTATCACCTGAAAATTATTTGAAATAACAATTCTAATGCCCTATGCAGACATTATGAATTGAAGTATGTGAGAATAAGGCCCACAAATCTATATTATAGTAAGGTTTCTAGGTGATTCTGATGTACACTAAAAGTTATGAACAACACTATCTGGTGTGCTTTTGTTGTTTACGGTTGTTTACTCTCCACATAGATAATCTTCAGTGTTTATGGTTGTTTACTCATCACATGGCATTGTAGTAATTATTAACAGAAAATTTTTAAACCAACTTAGTCAAGTAGCACGTGAAGCTAAATAAAATTCTTCTCCTGTGTTAATAAAAGTATGTCTGTATAAATAAGTAGACTAGAAGATTTCTCATAGAGTCACTTTTCATTTCTGCATATTTGATTTAGTTATGTATTATATTGGTATTAAGTCATATCCTTTTATCAGTAACTTTTTAGGATCATTTTTCCAGTGAAGTTCAAAAATGAGCATGACTTTCATCAAGAACTCTCAATTGTTTATGAAACAATTTTTCAGCTTATTAAAATTAGCAATCTTAGAAGGGTCTTTTTAACTTTAACACTATCTTCAAAGTATAAAGAATAAAGGAAGGCAGCTATGCTCACCACTTTAATTTAGGGAACATTTATTTTCTTTGAATAAGAAACTTTATTATTTTATAACAAGCTATTCCCTAAAACATTATCTGAAATAGAAATCCTAATTTCTACTATATATCTTTCAAGGAAAAAAGAATTTTCTAAACAAAACAAGGTCATATAATTACCAAAGTCTGAAATAATACCATAAATTTAATCATGTAAAATAATCTCAGACTTTAATGACATCTTTTTAACACTGATAACAATGGTTTATGTTTACACATTTACAGATGCAGATAGTTCTTCTCTTTATTTTACTAATACATGTGATTGAAAGTGTGACAGAGGTGTTTTCTTGCAACCCCTCTTCTGTTTGGATTTTCTGATGTCCTAGAGTATTTTGTCTTGTTTTATTCTAAATTATCTTTTATTCTTTTGCTTTTTGCATTTTGTTGTACTTTCCAGATAATGGCTCTAGATCTTTGCACTCAACTCTTGCCCTATTTTCTCTTTCCAAATCACACCTTACTTGGCTTTTTGCTTTCTAAAGATCAGAGTATTTCAGTATTCTTTCCTCTCTTCGCTCACCAGTGCTCTTATATTTGGGGTATTGTAAATTCTCTATTTTTCATCTCTACTTTTCAACTACTGATTATAAGTGTGTATGTTTTCCTATTATCTCCGTCGTCTGCCTATTACAACCAAAACTATAAGGCTATAAGATGGCCTGAAAATAAGAACAGAAAACAAATACTTTTCTTGAATATCTGTCATATACTAGATAATTTATTTCTATCTTCTCATTCTCATCATCCTCTTTTTTCTTTTATTCTTAAATACAATGACACTCAGGTTAAATATTTTCTTCTGATTCACAAAATAAATAAGCAATAAAACCAAATTTTAAATCTAAATAAATACATATGCTTATTTCTGCAATTTACTAATATTTATTGAGCCTAGGTTAGGTGTTACCCACTGTGCCATGTAATGCAACAGGTCCAAACCCTCTTCCTTTGAACACTATGTAGTAGTGTTGTAGTAGTATTATAGTTCACATATAGTGATGTTTTTGCTCTATCAGTCCTTTTAAATAGAGAAAATAAGCCAAAATAGATTATAATGTTATATGAAAGGGATTCATTAGTTACATATGTAAGAAATATTATGTTGGTGATTTATTTCAGAATGCCCTACTGTAAATTGATTATTGTGTCTTGACATATAGGAACCTGATAGTCTATTCCCAATGCCTTTAGATGTATCACAACATAGTAGAGAGACAGAAATGGAAATAGCTATATATTAGTGATCATATGGCATGCCAAGCCAAACTGATGCTAACGTCAGGGTCATTCTTTGTATAACTCATTCTCTTAGGATCTCCAGAAAACCAGCATTAAAACTTGTAGTAATACCACCTCACAGTTGCACCAACTTTCAACATTACCACACTGAGGTCTAAGCTACTATCATGTGAATCTTTGGGAGATAAACTATATTCAAACTCATTAAATGTTAAGCACTACTTATGTGATGACTTTAAAGTGGGTATTGAGGTCTTAATTGTGCTAGAGATCCTTTTATATTATGCTCATCTTCCTTTTGCTTACTTTTAGAACTTCAGATTTTTAGTTCCCTAAGAAGTTTTTAACTTTGACACGGCAGTTTATAACAGAAATAATGTCTCATATCATAACGCCTCAAACTGATATTGAATAGGTTGGTTTCAGATTATGAAGAATGAAGTTGACAGCTCATTTTTCAGCTTTGAACTTAAATAGTAGCAACTCATTTTGAAACTTTGAAGTTAGGATTTTTTTTTTCTTCAGCCTGTGGTGCCCCTGATTAAAGCAGAGTTCATCAAGAAGTGATTGCTGTTGTTAAATATCATACTATACTGGTGCAGAGAACCAGGAAATTTATCAATTCTGAGAATCCTGTATCTTTTTTGCATATTAGTGACAAATTAACCACATATATATGTATCCTTGACATAAAAATTACACTTGGTTAGTACCTGATACATTATTTGATATGGTTTAGCTATTTTGTCCAAGTCTTTAACTTATGCTCAGAGGAAAACAATTAGCCAGAGCTACAGCCTTACTTACACCTATCAGTTACATATCCTGATTGTTGCCGTCCCAACCTGTCTCTGTACTCTACCGTTATTTATATTTTGCTTGCTTTTTCCTCATACTGGAATACATTATTTTGCAAGTTTTATTTCTTACTTGCTTTCAGTTTTTTTAACTTTCTTCGTTTATAGAAACAAATTGTTAGAAACGTATTAAGTCATATGTTTTGCTCCTAGTTTTAGCCTAAAATTTATCTTTACCATTAAATACAATGTGCAGTAATACCTTACATTCTGTAATTTCAGTATATGGCCCTTCACAAATACCAGTATCTTACAAATTAGTTTGAGGCAACACTGTGCAGAGCAAGAATAGTAATGCCATTTTTCCCAACGTGTTCACCTCATGTTTCTGTTGCATTTAGTAATTCTCCCAATAATCTAAATTTACTCATTATTTTTATGTCTGTTGATCAGTCAATGGCCAACAAGGTCAAAGATAGAGCCTCCACCTGGAATGCTGTTATGACTCCCTGAAGGTGCAGGTGTACATTTATATGCTTTAGTAACACTATATTTCATTATTGTAAATTTTTAAATATAATGATTTGATTTGTTTAATACACTACAGGATAATGTAAACATAACTTTGTATACACTCAGAAACCCAAAAAGTTCATATGATATGCTTTATTGTTTTATTGGCTTAACAGTGGTGGTCTGAAAACAAACCTGGAATATCTCCAAGGTATGCTTGTATCCTGACTATTAGAAAATATAATTTTCCTGTCTCCTTTACTAAGTTAGAACTGGTTTGACTACCCTCCATCTTAAGAATGTCATATAATAAACTGTTAGAATAGTAAATCCTATCACTTTACTCTTTTTGTAAAAATTCAGTAGATAATTTATTGAAAATAAAAAAGTGTAAAATTTTTCTTCAAGCTAGTTTATGGGGAACTTAATCATTTTTTGTCCCTTTAACTCTGTTATAAAATCATAGAATTAGAAGGAATATATTTTAGAATATTTTTTTTATTTCCATAATAATAGGCAAGCTATGGGTGTAGCACAGTGCCACAGCTCATGGTGGAGGTCTTGCCTAGCATGCACAGGGTCTTGGGTTCCATCCTCAACATTACAAAAAGCCCTAAGAGCCACCAAAAGTAATGCCCAGTTTTCTTACACCTCTGAAATCTTTTGAACTGTCACAGCAATCTGAGGCTTTCTCTTGGAATTCAGGTTGTCCGACAAGATGAGTTTTCTGTCAAATACTTTGAAACTTGAAGGAAAGAATAACATGGGACCGGTACCATTCTCTGGATCTTCCTAATTGTTAGCTGATGTTCAGTGATCCTTAAAAACTGAGCTGGCTGACTTTAAAAATCTAAATGTTTGAGGAACTAAAAATTGGTTTATCATGAAGTGAAGTTTACTACTCTCTCTTTCTTCCTTTTGGCTAATTCACTCAGTCTGCTATTTAATCTTTGATTACAGGCCACAAAAGAAGTAATAGAACGGGAAGCGCCAGGGATGGCCCTGGCAATGCTGATGGGATCACTTAATGTTACACCTCTGGGCATGCTCTCTAGGTAAGAAAGCCACCCACAAATTGCAAAGAAAGTGAACTTCTGACTACAAATCAGTACCCTAGAACAGTAAATCTAAGGAAGTTTAGTCACAAGACATAAGTTTATCCCTTTTTGTCCAGAGTTAAGAGTCCAATATCCTCTGTAGCTAAATCTCAACCAATTCCTTTTTTATTTTTGGTTTTGCTTTTGCTTATGTCAAACCTTCAGAGACTATTTTATCACTACTGAAACCCATCTGTCCTAATGCCGAAGAACTGAGTTCATCAAAATGTAAAGTTATTCTTTTTATGATTATTTATAATCACTAATTGATATTCATTAATTATAGCTATATGCTAGTTTAATGCAACTAACTATCAAAATTTATTAAAATCATTTATTCTCATATGTTAGGAACTTGGATTTGAATCTACAAAGGCATATTGATGTGCAATCATAAAAAGAGTTCAGTTCATATTGATAATCTGTTTAATTTAATATATTTAAATTGCTCTATTAAATCAGTATATTGTTATATTAAATTAGTATATTTAAAATTATACATTTGTTGGCATAGATGGTGGCATCTATAATCAATCTGGTGGTTTCTTACTATTTTAGCAAATCTTAAGTTGTAATTCTATAAATGAGGATACCATACATTATTTAATATGTAATTGTTAATTTAGTCAGGATCTCTTTTAATGATCTTTGAATAATAGACATTTAATCTCATAGTAACTAAAAATACGCAACTTTGTAAATTCATAACTTTATAATCAGCATAGCCACTTATATCCTGTGTGAAATATGAAGATAAAGACAAAAGTATTTTTTTAATTATATAAATGTTATTCAAAATGGTTTTCCTGTTACTATAACTTAAGTTTATATTTCACTATTGGCAGTCATCGGAAGTATAACTATGAATGAGTAATCAGTTATTATATTCTCTTTGCTGTCATATTTATATACAATATTATAGTGTTTAAATTAATAGTGCAAATGATAAATAATATAAGAGATTATATATATATATAGAATTCTTTGGGAATTTTACACAGGCTTTGATCATATTCTCCTCTCCACCAACTCTTCCCTTATCCATCCGCTTTTCTTCCCCACCTGACTTTGTGTCCTTTTTTTCACTGTCATCAAAGCCACTGTATACTGCACAAATTTTCTTAGGTGTGTGGCCTACCACTAGAGTATGGTAGACTTATCAGTGGCTGCATTCTTAGAGAACAGTGAATATTTCTCTCTCAGCAGCTAAAAATTGCCAATAGCTCTTCACCTAAGGGTAGAATTTCATTTGCAAGTCCTTTCTCCATGCTTGGATTTGGTTTCCCTTGGACTTGCACAGATCTTCTGCATGTTGCTGTTATACTGCCATGAGTTCCTATGTGGAGATACCATGCTGTGTCCAAAAGACACTATTTCCTTGTAGTATCCCCTGCCTCTGGCTTGTACATTCTCTCCATTCTATCTTTGTCAATGATCCATGAACAAGCTGAACATTCTTCTGTCTCTGATTCACTCTTGTTGGCCGGTTGTGGGTCTCTGTGTTGATCATCATCTTCTGCAAATAGACATTCTTGGATGAAGTTTGAGAGATATTGAACCTATGGCTCAATAGAGAGAAACTACTTGTATAATTTCTTAAATGTCTATTTAAGACATTTTAATTTTAATACTAGACATTTTAATACTAGACAGTTAAGTCTAGTATTAAACCAACCCCTAATGATCTACATTATACCCATAGATTAAGGTATTCCAGTTGAAACCCACATATCTATAGATTCAAACCTAACATCCACAATTAAGTAAATATGTGACTTTTTCTTTTTCTGGATCTGAGTTTCCTCACTTAGAATGATTGTTTCCAGCTCAATCTATTTGCCTTTGAATTTCATAATTGCATCTTTTTAATAGCTGAGTGATATTCCAATGTTTAAATAAACCATTTTTTTCATTATTCATTCATTAGTTGATGCACAACTAGGCTATTTCCAATTCCTATTTACTCTGAACAGAGCAGTATCTCTATGATAAGACTTAGAGTTCCTTGGATAGATGCCCAAGAGTAGAGTAGCTAAATCAAATGGTAGATCTATTTTCAAAATTTTTTAGGAACCCCATTCTGATTTCCATTCTGTCTTCTCTGTCACCATAATTACTGAGCATTAATCTGCTGAGTAAATGAAAAGTTAACTAGCAGAAGTTGTTTATAAATACTTTGGAATAAGTCCATCATCTTGATCACAAAGACTTTGAATGTTAGTAGTAAATACAGTATAATCAAACCTTATTCTAGCCTTCCTTTTCTGTTCACAGTTGGTTAAAGTGAGATTCTTTATTAATATTGAATTCACATAGCAGACTCCATTAGTTATGAGATAAAGGAACTGAGAATATTTTGCTGAGTGTTGTTTGGGCATTTTTATTTGTTGTGATTTGGGTTTTCTGTTGTTGTTTTTGTTTGTTTTTGCTCTTCCAAGCCTTCCTTAAAATGTCTCAACAGCAGCCATGAGTAGAGTGCCACTGCCTTTCTGCAGCATTTGCATTCTCACCACTTTGGACTTTGGGCATACTTCTTTCACGGTACATTCTGTGCATGCCTATTGTAACGAGCTGCTTACATGCTCATATTGCCTACTTTGTAGGACATCCATAAGTAGAAGATCTTTATGTCATTCATTTGTATGTACTCACCTCCCAAAACATTATCAGACAAGTAATAAGTGCTAAATTAAAAATAAATAGAAAGGTTTGTTGTTATGAAATTAATGTTTCACCTGTGTTCGAAAGGTATCTCTTTCTCTATAAAGTAATATATCCAGGTGCTTTACCTTGCAATTTTATCTCTATAGAGAATAATAAATAAATATAATTTATTATTCATATGTCTTTAAAATATCAATTACTTGTGTGTTGTTTTGTACAAATGGTTTGGTAAATGGCACCAAGTACTGTTTAGAGTACTCTACAGACAGTACTTATTAGCATAAAAAGTGAAGGTGTTAGCAGCATCAAATGTTTTGCATCAAATAATTTAACCAGTAAAGTGCTTAAAACAATAACTTATTAGTAGTCTTGAGTGTTGGTCAGTTGCATTATTTGAGAGGTCTAGTGTACAGGAAACCTGGCAATATTTTTTCTTATCTGTCTTTCTGTACGTATCTCTTCATTTCATCTTTATTACTGAAAATATTGGTTTTTTACTATATGTAGAATTCTAGATTGAATTTTCTTTGATCATTAAAAAAAAATAAAATAAAATAAAATAAAAACGATTCCACTGTCTTATTTCATTATCCCCAAAGAAATATTAAGCAATCAAATTGCTGTCCCTTATATGTAATGACAGCTTTTCTCTGGCTACTTTGAAGATATTTTTTCTTTATTTTTAGTTTCTACAATCTGCTATGTTGTGCCTAGTGTAGCTTTCCTAACATTTCCCTTTGGAGTTCACTGAGATTCTTGAACCTGAAAACTTATGCTAGTCAGATTTGGAAATCTGTTAGCCATTAGCTTTGGGGTTGTTTTTTCTGTACCAGTTTCAGTCTCTTCTCCATTGTGTCTCCTGACAAAAAATTTAATTTGTTAATAATGAATATTCCAAGGTTCCTTAGGATCTATTCTTGGTCTGTTTTCTCAGAATATTTCTATGACATGTCTTTCTATTAACAAATGTTATTATTTCAGTTCCATTCTGCCTTTGAGCTTATTCAATGGTGTCATCATTTCAAATAAACTGTTTTTTCTTTCAATTCTGAATTTCCCACTTCCCATTCCTATAATGAACACTTCCCACTGTTTTCCTAGTTCCTCATTCTTGACTATATTTATTTTAATATTTTATTGTATCATTTAAGGATGCTTATATTACCTATGTAAAAATTATTTTTCACAAGGTGATGCTGGTTCATGCCTTTAATCACAGCACTCAGGAGACAGGCAGACAGATGTATGTGAGTTTTAGGCCAGCCTGGTCTACAGAGTGAGTTCTAGGACAACCGGTATTACAGGGAAAACCTGGCTTGAAGAAAACAACAAAAACTTTAATTTTCTGTCAGTTCTGATATATGGCTCACCTTGGGGTTGGTGCCAATGAATTTTTTCCCATAAAAAATAAACATATGTTTCTGGTTCTTTCAGTATTGAGTAATCATGGATAGTATTGTGGGCATTTTGAATATTGTATTCTAAGTAAAATCTTTATCCCAGTTTAAATCTCTGGATAATGTTTATTAGTTTTAATAACCAATCTGTTTGAGTATTGATTACAAAAGCCTTTGCTGTACTGTGGTGGTTTAAACAAAATATCCTCCATATTCTTGGGCATTTGATTACTAAATTCCCAGTTGGCACTGTTTGGGGTAGTTTAGACGATGTGGCCTTGGAGGAAGTATGGGAGTCACACTATTTCCAGTGTGTTCTCTTGGCTTCTTGCTGTGGTTGAATATGTTATCTCTTAGCTTCTTGCTCCAGCTGTTGTGCCTGCCTGCTGCCGTACTTCCCTACCATGATAGTCATGGGATCTTATCCCTCTGGAACCATATGAGCAAATAAACCCTTTCTTCTATAAGTTGCCTTGCTCATGATGTTTTGTAACAACAACGGGAAAGTAACTATCAAGTTCTGCCCAAAACAGAAGTCTTCATGAATTAGCATAATATTAGAGAGTGGTATTTATGTGTATGAACATATACATCATACTTATGTTTTAAAAGTCTGTCATATATTTCTTCAAGCCGTGTGTGTGTGTGTGTGTGTGTGTGTGTGTGTGTGTGTGTATTCACAGCTCACAGTTGAGCCCAGAATTTTTGCTAGTTCATACATATTATTAAATATTCCACTTTCTCTAGCTGTCTGTGCCCTAGTTTTACCACACTCTCCTCATTCGCGCTATGTGAAAGAAAAGGTTATTTCTTACATAGTGTTCATTCTCTTTGCTTTTATATATTCCTTTACAACTATAATACCTTTGGGACAAAGGAGCAAAATATTTAAGGAGAACATACACTCAGCTGTTTGACAATAAGGAGTCCTTTTCTGTTTCCACTAGCTCAAGAAATGACTGACTCTTTTCTTCACAATTGGGATTTGTTTCATTGAGGGCTGTTGCTCAGATTTTGCATTCAGTCTTGGAGCTGCTTGATATTATTTATACTCATTTGTCAGGTTGTGACTCTGAGTGTAGAAACACTTTACACGGTGCCCACATTCAATAGAAAAAGCTTCAGTTAACATTTTCCTTCTTGACTAATAGGAAGAACTAGTGCTAGCCTTACATCCTTAACTTTGGGCAAGCTACAGGAATAGTTTTAGCATATAGCAGCATGTCTCTTTACTAACTGTGTATAGGAGTCCTTTTCTAAACCTTTTTGGCAATAGTAAAGCCATCATTGTGGCTATACATTAAAGAATGATTTATCCTAAGGTTTTCTTTTTTTCATCCTATAATGAACCTGATTTACAATCTCTACTTAGTTTTTTAGGGATATCACTTAGCTTATAGAAATTCTATAAGATTCTATACCAATATATTCACTGATACATATCTAAATTATAAGTGATATTTAATTAATAAAACATTAAATGCTAGTCCTTTATTTTGTGAAGAGATTTACCATTAGAAATTTAAGTAACCCATTTTCCATTTGTGTTATAAGCATTTGGTTTAATTTTTTAATTACATAGAATTTTCTGTATGTTACCTCATATAATAAAATATGAAGTCTTTAGTTTTTAATAAAATAGCATAAAGCCAATTTTTTTTGTAATTTTATTCTGTTACCTACTATTATTGCCAAGTTGGTCTTTGTGCCATAATCTGGTCAGAAACTAAATTTAAAAGCTCTAGCAAATATATTCACTGAGGTCTTGAAAGTAGAGACCACTGGCTGCTCTTCCAAAGGAACCAAGTTTGATTCCAAGCACCCACATAGTTGCTCACAACTGTTTGTACTTTCAGTTTCAGGGAATCTGACCTCTGTGGGCAGCAGGCACACAAGTGGTGTAAAGACATACATGCAAGCAATATACCCATACTCATAAAAATAAAAACCCATCCAATATTCATTGTGGAGGAGATAATTTTTCCCTTTATTGCCAAAAGTTGCTTCATATTAATATTGTTTTTAAAATGTTTAATGCCCTAGGTGGTGGTGCCATACACCTTTAATCCTAGCACTTGGGAGGCGGAGAAAACCTGTCTCAAAAAACATTAAAAAAAAAAAAAAAAGACCAAGGAATAAAATGAGCTAAACTGAAAGTTTTATTCCAGTGAATCAAATTGCCATAATATTACTTGTGTGGTGTTAAAGTAGCATGGATCATTCTAAGTAATTTACATTAATAGTACTGCCACCTTAAAGAGCTCTAATTTTCTTTTAACCAAAATCAGATATACTTAACTTATAAAAAGTTGTATAAAGGAAACAGAAGGTAGCAGACTCTGATGTAACTGTTTTGTAACTTGTAAGCATATTCAAAAATTTGCAGCTATCAAGGAAAGTTTTAAGTGATAAAAGTTATGACTAATTTTGATCAGCTGCACCCTAGAACAGGTTGTAAAAGTAGGCTATAAGGCCTACATAGGCCTCTAAGTATTCGGGGTTCTATATGCTGTTTGTGAATTACTGCTTTGGATAGCAAAAGTATAGGCACAAACACTGACTTCCAGTGTCACAACTCCCACTGGCTGTTATGCCTTCAAAGTGATTTATAAGGGTGCCTATGTTTTCCTTGATGCTTTTTCTCTTATTGCCCTTTTGGGAACCAGTTCTTTTAGTATTGAGATTTTCAAAAGGAACCATATGTACAGATGAGTTTGTGAAATCATCATGTGAACCCAGAGGAAATGTGAGCTCAGAAGATGCCAGAACAAGCTTTTCTTACACCTCAGACTATTCTTTAACGGAGAAACTGCCTTATGTAATTTTTAAATAGCAATCGTAGAGGAATGGATATTTTTATTTCTAAAATTACCACAGTGAAACATTTAAGTCTTCAGTTTTTAATAAACAAACAGATGACAATGGGGATAAAAATGTTTGTCCAAACAAACATTTGACAAAATATTTATGACAAAGACCAAATGGTGAGCTAGAAAAGGCTTCTTAAAACAATCACCCTAAAGATGATCTGACCTCTGTGGGCAGCAGGCACACAAATGGTGTAAAGACATACATGCAACCAAAATACCCATACTCATAAAAATAAAAACACATCCAATATTCATTGTGGATGATGACCTAAAGATGACCAAAGAACTAATGAAAGATATTTACAAAGTGAAGAAAAAAAAAACAACTAACCCTAAATATCAGTGCAACATGGAAAATATTTTTTAAAGCCAAGAATATAAATCATTCCAACTATGAAATTGGAAGGTATAATAATTCAGGTAACATTGTAAGTTTAGGGATTCAGAAGCAGTTTTGAGCAGGCATAAACAATATTGCTGACCTTGGTATTTTGAGAAACAGACACAAAAACAGACCTGAAGGTGGGTATGTATAGAACACTATTCAGTGGATGTTATGTGCATTTTAGATGGAGAAGGAAGATGGAGGTCAGGATGGACATTAAGTTGATATAACATGAATCTGCAAGAAGTTCAGCAAATCCAAGTTCAGTAAATTCCAACTAGGATAAGTTCAAGAACTTCATACTAAAATGCATTGTAATCAAAAAAGAAATGAGAGATGAAAGATGACTACCCAGCATAAGATTTTTTTTTTGAGACAAGGTATCATGTAACCTGGATTAAACTAGCCTTGAACTCCTGACCCTCCTGCTTCTATCCTCCAAGAGTGGGGATCATTGATGTGACCCACCACAACTGGCTTTTCAATAAAATAGTTTTTCTTTTTTATTAAACACATGATTATTAAGCATGGTGACATACGTCTGTTATGTGAGTACTTGGGAGAGGGACACAGAGGTAGCTGGAAGGAAGGAACAAAAAGGAAACAGCAACAAACACAAGCTAGAAAGCATTTAGTTGAAAAATTGATAATGCTGAAAATTGGGGATGGGGGGTGTTGAATTTAAAGACTGTTTCCAAAATGACAAAAAAACTCTAAATAGTCCCAGATAAACAAAAACAAAGAAACTATATTGCTACCATTCCTGCTCTACAATGAAGGCAAGTGAGGCTCCTTCAGAAAAGAAAGGGTGGCAGAAAATAATTACAATTTTATGAAATATAGGTCAATTAGTAAAGCTAATTTTATTGAAATTGCTTTTTTAATTTAAAATTTTCAGCCCCTCAAGATGGCTCAGGAAATAAAGCACTTGCCATGCAGCCTGACCTGAGTTTATTCCCCAGAACCCAAGTGGAAGGAGAGAACCAGTACCTCAAGTTGTCCTCTGACATTCGCACACATTCCATATATGTGCCACCCCATATTAACGATAAATAAGTCTTTACGGAATATGAATAAATACAATTTCATTATTGAAAAAGAAAGCACATATGGAACTTCAAACTTGAAATACCGTGTGAAAAAATTTACACTGGGAGTCCTCGCATGCTGGAGCAGACTCATAAACAGAACCTACAGTGGGAGCTGTAGTCAGGCTGGGAAATCATGAAGTGTAACTGATAAATTGCTGGAGATTCATCTAAGTTCATCCTTCCCACCCTACCCCGACACACATACTAAAGAGCATCAGGTTGAAAAAAATTCGGAAGCAAAAAAAAACTATGAAAAAACAACTTACTGAGGGACAACAAAGATAAGGATTATGTACAACTTCTCTTTAGATACATAAAATCTCCTCTGTAAATGTATAAAATATTAATCCTATTAGGGGCACATAAATTAAGATGAAATTTATGAAATTTCTAACTGAAAAAGATTGAGACACAGTCTTTGCTATTGAAAGTAAGGTTCTGTAAACAAATTATAAGATTATATTTTTAGGATATTGAATGGAATTCCCATAGTAACTGCATACAAAACAACTGTAGAACATAACAGAAAAGAAGGTGAGAAGGGAGTTTAAATGCTTCTCCTAAAGAAACAACTAAATATCAAAGAAAACAATAATACTGATGCGGGAGCAGTTTAAAGGATAAAGCATATGGAAAACTTGTAAATATATGTCCCTCCTTTACACTTGAAGTATACAGAAATTAAACTCCCTCAGTGAAATGGTAGAATAGATTTTTTTAAAATCATATTACATCTATTTGCTGTCTTCATGAGAGTCATTTTAGAGAGCCAAGAATGAATTGCAAGGATGAGAAAGGACAGGTAACCACATTGCTCAGTAGAAAGGTGTTTCTGTAGAATGTACAAGGCCCTTGGTTTACTTTCCCAGCATTGCAAAAAAAATACATACACACACACCACCACCACCACCACTGCCACCATCACCACAAAAAAAAAAAAAGAAAAAAAACTTCAGAAAATAATTTAAAAGGAAAAAAAGCCATACATAAAAATAGAAACTAAAAGAAAACTGGAGTGGCTATAGTAGTATCAGGTGAAATAACCTTTGAATCATAAACGATATATATCCTAGATTTTAAAATGTTTATAGAGGCCAAGAGGCTTATTCTTTAAAATGCCTGCCATGCAAGCATGATTACCTGAGAAAAGGCCAGTCTAAGCATATATTATAATCTTGTGAAAGGAGGATCCCTGAGGTTTGCTGGCCAGCTTGTCAACCTGCCTGGTTTAATTAGTGAGATTTAGATCACTGAAACACTCTGTCTGTAAAACTAAGATGGATGACACCTGAGGGTCAACATACACATGCATACACATGCTTGCACAACACACACACACACACACACACACACACACACACACTGCACCTGCACACACATAAACACGTGTACATACATGTTTACAAGAAACATTGGTATGTGTTTCTGAAATTTTCTATATAGCATGATTCTATGACAAACTAAAATTTAGGGTGCTGGAAAGATGATTCAGTGGTTAAAAACAATTGCTGCACTTTCAGAGTTCTGAATTCGGTTCCTAGCACCACTGTCAGGTGGCGTAGAACTGCTTATAACTCCAGTTACAGAAGACCTGGCACCCTCTCCTTGCCTCCATGGATACAGAATTAAAAATAAAATCTAAGAAAACAAACAAAACCAAAACTTTATTGTATACTTTATAACTGAGCATCCAAATAAATGAACAAAAATTGAAAATATTGAAGGGATAATTCTGCAAAAGTAGTCAGAGAGTTCATACCACCCGTTCAGTAATGGAAAGAACAACCAGACAAATAATAACAAAGAAATGTAGAATTTGAAAACCACAATAGACCACCTAGGTCTAATGCATATCAGTAGAATATTTACCTAATAGCAAAAGTTAGAAATTTCTAAGGGAAATTTAAAAATAAATAAAATAAGAAAATTTTAAAAATGAAAAAATTTAAAGGAAACCAGAGCTATGGCATGCAAAAAAAGGTTATAATTCCGTCATCAATGGAAACAAGTCCTTGAGTTCCCATGACTCCCTGAGGAGTTAGAAGTAAGTAATGGCTGCTGTAAGGAGAGTCATATTTCTTACTGATGTGTCCATTTATAAGTTGCCCCTACTTAAGTAAATAATGTCCCCATCCATGCTCATAATAAGAATTAATTAAATATAGAAGGCAGCCTTCCTGCTCCCTCCTTAAAAAAAGAAAAAAGGCATGAAAGTAGAATAGATAATTTGAGAAGAAGGGGTTCAGTGGAAATGATAGGGTAATGGAGGAAGTATGATCAAATTACATATAAGGATTTGTATATCTGTAATCATAAAGAATATGTATGGTTTTCATTTTTGTAGTTTTTATCTGATTTTAATGTCAAGTTAATACTTTCTTAAACTGAATTTTTTTTCTTTTCAATTACCTTTACAAACTACTTTATGTAAACTAAATGTTATTTTTTTTATACTTGCATGGGTCCTCTGAACTGCATTCAAGTTTTCTGAAAGAGCAGCAAGTTCTCTTAACGTCTGATCCATTTCTCCAGCTCCTAAAGTTTTTAACTGTCATAAAATCACATTGTCTTAATTTGGGTTTCTATTACTATGATTAAAGCACCACGACCAAAAGCAAGTGGGAAGGATGGGATTGTTTCACCATACAACTCTCAGGTCAATCTTCATTGCTGAAGGAAATCAGAACAGAAACTCAAAGCAGGAACCTGGAGGCAAAAAATGATACAGAGGTCATGGAGGAGTGCTGCTTACTGAGTTGTTGTAGACGTAGGTTCAGGAGAAAAGACAGTTTATTCTTTGACTGGCCCTTGGAGGGTTTTAGCCTCCCTACAATCTAATCTTCAAGATGCTAGCTTGGACCTAGAAGTGTTCAGCCTTCATACAATAGCTTTTCAACCTCTGAGAATTACTGCTTACTCACTCTGTACTGAACTCAATTGGGCTGATTCAATTCACTCACTGTTCTAACTCAAACTCTTCCCCAAGATGACTGGTTCAAACTGATCTTCTGAGCCAGCTGACTATTTCTGACTGAACTCTTCTGACTCTGGCTGACTCTCATTACTTCCCTGACTGAACTACTCTGCTAGGCTTCAAATTGACTCTGCCTATTAGCTAATTCTTTGTCCCAAATTCACTCTTCCTTTTGCTGAACTGCTTTTGTGTCTCTGCCTCATACTGCCTCTAGATCTTATCTGACTGCCTCAGACTGCCTGACTCTCTGAGCTGAGAGCCTGCTTTTACATGGTGAGAGTTGGGTGTGTCCTCACTCTGATGCACTCTGCTAAGTCTTCTTCTGATTTGTCACTTTACCTGCTCTTCACTCTGGTTCATCTCAGATATCACTTCCTGTCTGACACTGACTCCTGGGCTCTGCTTCCTGTCCTTGCTTCTGTCTTTCAGATTAAAGCCTTGTGCTACCACTGCCTTTTGAATACTGGGATTACTAACATTCTTTCTACCCTAGAGCAGACATATTAAAATATTCCTCTACAAGTTGCTCCGAAGGGTTTTCTCAGCCTGCTTTCTCATAGAACCTAGGTCCACCTGCCCAGGGATTGCACTGCTGATGATGGTCTGGCCTTCCCATACAATCACTAAGTAAGAAAGTGCAATATAGACTTGCCGATAGGCAAATCTTATGGAAATATTTTTCTCAGCTGAGAGTTCCTTTTCCAAAATTATAGAATTCAATGTGGATTCACCTTCCAGATGTAGATGTAGTTGTAGATGTAGATGTAGATGTAGACACTGATTGAAGGCAGAGGGCAGTTTATTCTTTTGTCTTATTAAATCCCTGGTTTTTTCCCAGAGCCCTGGAATCCTGCAGTGTTTTGGCCTCTTTACAATCTAGTCTTAATACTTGAACTAGAAGGCTTCAACCATCGTATATCTAGATCATTTAAACTGCTAACCCAGGCCTTGAAGGCTTCAACCTTAGCCTTCAAAGACCTACTGCTGACTGAATCACTCTGACTAGCTCCCTCTGAACTCTTGCTTTTCTGGTCCTACTCACTCTCTGTTCTGGGTTTCTTCTGCCAAGCTCTGTTGTGTCTCTGTATCTCTCCCTGAGATCTCACTGCTCTATCCTGCCTCTGTAACTGACTGCTCTAAAACTTACTCCATCATCAGCATCTGTAACTGACTCTTCAACTGTCTCTGTTAACTGCTCCTCTACTCACTGACTCTTCTTACTAACTACTCTCACCTGATTCTTCAGCTTGCTTCTCAGCTGACTCTTCTGAGTGCTCCAACTGACTCCTCTGTCTGTCTCTTCAACTGACTTTTCTTAACTGACTCTGTTAATAGAGTGATTCTGAGTGCTTCTATGTAACTCTTTAACTGAGCTAAGAGCCCACCTTTTCTTGTGAGAGTAGGACATGTTTTTACTCTGCTAACTCTTCCTCTGATTAGTCACTTTGTCTGCCATTCACTCTAATCTCAGAAGTCACTTCCTATGTGACACTGACTCCTCCTTCTGAGTTTTGCTTCCTGTGTCTGCTTCCACTGTTTTTCCCCGGGATTAAATGTATAGACTACCACTGCTTTCTGTACACTGGGATTAAAGATGTGTTTACATTCTATCCAGACCACACAGGCCTCTGAATGTAGACCTTAGCTTTCACATAGGGCTAATCCTCTACTCCAAATAATTCTAACTTCTGAAAGTTGACAATAAACTAGCCAGGAGACATGCTTTCTGGAAACTTAGTAATGTATACTCATCGTTTCTTCTACTTATGACATTTTGTACTTTACTGAAATTTGTCCAATTCATCTAAGTTGTCTAATTTATGCATGTGAATTATTTTTGTTTTGTCTTCAAGATCAGTGCTAATATCCTGGTTTTTTTGCTTTTGTGTGTGTGTGTATGTATGTACAGGTTCACATGTTTATTTGTTCATGTAGAAACCAGAAAATAAACTTGATTGTCATTCATTAGGCATTGTCTACCTTTTTTATGAGGCATGATCTGTCACTGGCCTGGAACTTGTCAAGGAGACACTAGCTGACTAGCTAGCAAATCCTGAAAATCTGTCTATTTCCATCTCCCCAGCTGTAGGATTATTTATGCCTCAATACTTTAGTAGTAAAAACATGGCATTTGGCATATGTCAAAACTGATAACGTTATATCACAAAGAATTTTAATATATACAAATAACCAGGCACACAAATTAACAGATCTAACAAAATAAAATTCATGTTCTATTAAGAGGCTCTAAATGTTTTGTAAAATGAATGAAAACCAAATAAAGAGGAGGGAAAGTGTCTTAACTTTAAAAAAAAATTCAAGTTTATAATTTTATTACAGTATTATTCCTCCCTTTTCCTCTCTCCAAACCCTCACATATACCCCTCATTTCACACCTTCAAATTCAGGACCTCTTTTCTCACTAATAGTTATTGCGTGCACACGCACACACACACATTTGTATACACATGTATATTCCAGCCCTTTCCTGGGAAAGACCACTTTCCCTGCTTCTACTTTCTTCAGTTACCGATAGTTATTTGTAGTGTTGAGGCCTCATGGCCTTCTTCCAGTCCAACTTGGCATGTTCGTTAATGTTATCATAGACAAGCTCACATTTGGGTGGTCATGTTGGTGAGACTTTATGGATGTAGCTTCTGATATTACAAGGAGACACAGTCTGACAGAAAATTCCCTGATCCTCTTGCTCTTAACTTTTCCACACCCTCTTCCACACAGTTCCCTGTGCCTTAGGTATAGGAGTATTTAGTAGATGCATCCTTTGGGACTGGACTCCACAACTCTGCATCTTGAGTGGTTGTAGTTTTCTGTAATGGTCTCCATCTGTTACAAATAGAAGTTTTCTTGATGAGGGGTGAGGACTACAATTATCTATGGAAATAAGAACAATGTATATAAATTCTTTAGAGGATTATATTAGTTTAGTAAATTAGCTGTTGTAGATTCTCTTCTAAAGACCTAGATTTCACTAGCACTGAGTATCTAGCTAGGTTCCCAGGTAACAGACATGGGATCCCTTTTGTTGAGCAGATTTTACGTCCAATTAGAGAGGTTGTTGGTTACTTTAAGCGTATGTGTGCTGTTATTGAAATGTGTGTGTGTTAGTTGTGGTCATTGTGTTGTTGATTTCTGGTGGTGGTGTTTTTGTTCTCATGGTGTTTTGTGTTTTCATAATTATGGCTTTGTGTTTCTTAGTCTCTCAGCTATGATTATTCTTATCTTCAGCACAAATACAGCTTCCTAAATTTTCCTTATGTTTGGTTTGTTGGATATAAATTGTATTAACCTGTTTATGTTGTGGAAATTTTTTCTTTCTCTTTCAATCATGGGAGATGGTTTTGCTGGATATCATGTTTTAGCCTTGTTGTCGTTGTTTAGCTCTTGGGATGCATTGTCCTAAGTTCTTCTGGCTTTCAAAGTTTCCATTGAAAATCAGCTCTCATTCTGATGGGTTTTCTTTATATATAAGTTGCATTTTTTTCTCTTGCAACTTTCAATATACGTCTTTGTTACAGCTTTATGCTTTAACTATGATGTGTTGTGAAGATTTTCTTTCCTGGTCTTGTCTGGTTTTCTGTGTGCTTTTTGTATTTGTATGTGTGTCTCTTTTTTTAGTTGGCAGAAGTTTTCTTCTATCATCTCTTTGAATGTCTAGTCTATGCCATTGAGTTGTTATTCTTCTCATCTATGCCCATAAATCAAAGTGGTTTTTTTTAATGGTGTCCTATGGTATCACATTTTCTATGTGTTCCTTTCCTATGTCTATTTAAATTCTTCATGTCACTTGCTTATTTGGTCTAGATTTTATCTTCAAAACCTGATATTCTATCTTTGCTTGATTTGTTCTACTTCTAAGGCTTTCCTTTGGGTTTTGTCGTTGTCCTACTTGGTGTTTCAATTCCATCTTCATTTCAGCTTGAATCTTCCTCAGTGCTCCTCTTTCCTGATTAAATTACATTCTCAGGTCTTTCTTTGTCAAGTCTGTCAGCCTTATGTTTCTGTTTTCTTGGGCACCAGGCATTTATTTTCCTTTATCTCTTCCTCTGTGGAATTTGGTTTCATTAGGCTGTTTCTTTTGTCTTCTTTATACTCTGAATTCGTTGATGGGTTCCCTGATTATTCTTTTAAATTCTGTGCCCAGAGATTCATTTAGGTAATCACATTGGCAAGCATTTCTATAGGACTGGTAGGTTTTGGAGAAAAGATACTGACTAAATCTTTCATATTGTTGGTATTCTTGAAATGAGATCTAGGCTTGTGAACTTCCTTTATTAGTTCTGATTTTGTAAGGGATAGAGCAGGTTGAAGAAGAGAAGACGTGGGAGTGGGTAGGTCAAGAGGTTAGAAGTGACTTGATTGGAATGAAATCAGAAGGACGGAGGAGGCAGGTCTGGTCTACAGGTTGTGCTTCCTGTTCAAGGCCAGAGTATGGGGGTAGAGTCTGAGTGGAAAGGTCAGATATGATGTGGAAGAGTTGTGTGGTTTTGGGGAGAAATAGAAAGGCCCTGGCCCAAGCCTAGACAGAGCTCCTCTGCAATAAATGCAGGGGAGACTAGATTAGGCTGGTGTACATATGTGAGACTCAGGCCGAATCCAGTTGGGTGATAAAAAGATATGGCTAAAGAAGTCAGGGAGTACTCACCAGGCTAGACCTTGAAGGAGGATGTGGAAAGTCTGGAGTAAGAAGTAGGTGAAGGTGGCCCAGAAGGAACTAGGTGCTGATCCTGGCAGAAGCCTAGAGTTTACCTGGCACATTGGAGGAGGTAGTAGGCCTAGGCTGGGGCATGAAATGTTGTGGATCCTAATTTTAATGACTAAATATGAGTGGAGCCTGTAAGAAAAATGAAAGCTGTGTATACATATTTTTGTTTGATAAGTAACCGAATAATGGATTTGTATATATACCTCACAAGAAAGTAGAAGCCAACGGACTTGTCTCCTAAAGATCAAAGATGAAAAAATTAATTAATAAAATCAGTAATTCTTTATCTTTATGCAAAATATAAGATAGATCTCCTTTGAATCCAGAGTCATATAAATTTTTTGAACAAAATAATGACTAGAGGGCAAGGGACAAGTTTATGAAGATCTCCAAGTTACTTATATAGATTTTCCACTGTTAAAAAGAAGAGCACAAAAACCCATACTCCTTAGTCAGTCACCAACTGCTCACAGTGACTCCCTTTAAACAGTACTGTGAGGAAGAGGTGGGTAGAGTATCTTACTGTAGGGGGGAAGCTTACAGATATGTAAGCTACGTGTTCAAGATTAATGTCAACAAACAAAAATTATATAGAGCACATACTTTTCATATGAGACAATGGAAGTGGCATTTCTATGCCTTTTCCTCAAAAAATCTCCTAAGAGTAATCATACCTTGAAAAAAATACCAGAAACCCAGATTTTCACATCTGTCAAGATAAGAAAATAAAATTCAAAACAAAGCAAAACAAAAAACAAGGAAAGTCTAAGAAACTGCTACTGCCAAGAGAAACAATACAGATATGACAACAAAAAATTTATTTAGTAACTAATAGGATCTGGGAACAGTAAAAATTTGTAAATTGAAAAAAAAGGAAATGTAAATAAACTATGACATTTGTTAATGCTATAAATTTAAGACTCTGATGCCAGATGTTAAATATAATGGAAGGTGGTGCAGATGAATAGGAAATCTATATATTGATTTCTGTAAATCTAAAAAATGAAATTTAAAAAAAACTTAAGTTCAATTCTATTGTCATAGTAAATTCAGCTTTTTTCAATTTTTTGTTGTTTTTTTTTGTTGTTTGTTTGTTTGAGGCAGGGTTTCTCTGTTGTAACTCAGGCAGTCCTGGAATACACTCTATAGACCAGCCTGGCCTTGAGCTCTAAGAACCCACCTGTCTTTGCCTCCCAAGTGCTGAGATTAAAGGTTTGTGCCACCACCACACCGCTATTGAAAGTTCATTTTAATTAAAACATTTCTCCCTTCCCTTTTCTCCCATGTTCTCCCATATACCCCCAACCCCATGGCCTTTTTATTTTTCCATCAATTGTTTATTGCATGAGTGTGTGTGTGTGTGTGTGTGTGTGTGTGTGTGTGTGTGTGTGTGTGTGTATTCCCAGATATAACCCATAGGGTCAATTTAATGTTAGTTGTTTGTATGTTTACAAGGCTGACCATATGACACTGCACAACCAATTGGTATGCTCTTCTTTGGGGAGAGCCACCTCTCCCACTCCCAGCTTTGCTCAGTTGTCTGTAGTTCGTTGTATAAGATTGAGGCCTCATGGCCTTCTCCCCGTGCAGTCCATTTGGCATGTCCATTGGTTTAATCTGTGTTCAGCTCACATTTGGGTGGTCATATTGGTAAAACTTTATGGGTATAACTGCTGATGTTACTAGGAGAGAATTTCACAACCAAGTGTCAAAAAAGCATTTGATAGATAAAATTCCATACACATTTATGCATAGTGGTTCTGAACAAACTAAAGTTAGAATTTTTTTCTTTATCTAATAATTGTGCAGATGTAGTTAGGAATGACATATTACGAATATTCTTTTGTTAGAATTAAAAATCATACTATAACTAATTCCACTTAACATTATACAAAGCAAAAGGCTTTGTATAAGCATCAAAAAAAGATAACAGGACTTTATGAATACACACACATAAATTTAGTAAAAATCAATAGTCTTAGAACCAATAGATAGCAACTTCCCCATAGCTGCATAATAGGAGTTCCCCTTTCAGCCAACTTTCTATATTCTGTATACTCTAGCACCTCCCAAGACCCCAAGGCCACTTTACAGTTAGATCAGAATTATATACAAATAGCTAAAACATACAGGGGCAGTGACTGAGATTGGATATAGATCTAACGGACCCTTTCTGCCCCTTCCTTCTCTTAGAGAACATCAAAACATTCAACAGGCCCAATATTGAGTGTCTCTTGCAAGTAGTTACAGCTGATCTGATGAGGATGGTGGCTGTTATGTTCAGAAGACAATGCTGTATAAACCTAATAATCAGATTTCAAATTTCTAAGAAGTACACAGTAGTAAGAAATACACTTTATGCTAAAATTCTGCATGCACACACACACACATACACACACCTGCTTGTCTTTGAACATGGTATGTGTAGATGAATATATACATATTTAAATCATATCCATACATGTGTATTAGAAGCACATAGCTTATGAAACTATCAGCAATTGACCCTGCTTAATAATAAATAAAATGGAAAAAAATAAAGAAGTGGACTGACTTTAACTTTGGGTCTCCACATACACCTGTACACACATGCACCCACACTCATTTAAACAGGCAGATACATAGGCATGTATACCACACACAGTTGATTTCCCACAAACCAATATTATTATTACATCTTATATTCTTTCACTTACACAATCTAGTTTAAAAGAGTATTATATCAGCTATGGAGTTGGGATGTAGCTCAATGGTAGGTATTTGTGCTTTACATGTATAAAAACCTGAATTTGAGGGTCAGGGTGGGAATTCAATAATTTTAGCTGTGCTTTACTTTTACTTTGATTAAGTAACTACAAAAAGTATTCTATCTCATTTATAAAGTAGAAATTGTGCTAATAATCTACTTCATACTGTGATATGAATATTCAGTAAAAGGTGGGGAGATAGCTCATTCAACAAAGTACTGCCTAGAAAGCATCAGGCCTTGACTCCGGATCCTCAGAAGCTGTGTACATAATCTGAGTATGGTGGCGAAACTTGTAATGCCAGAAATCATAAGATGGGGTAATGGAGACAGGAAGTTCCTGGAGCATGCTGGTCAGCTCACTTAGCCTACTTGCACTGTCTCAAACAAAATGTGGAAGTTGTCTGAGAAATGATGCTTGAGGTTGTCCTCTGACCTGTATACATAAGTACACACACACACACACACTGTATACATAAGTACACACACACACACACACACACACACACACACATGCACGCACAGGGAAAGAGAGAGTGGGGCGGAGAACAAGAGACAGAATGTCAGTAAAGTTCATGGCAAGAAACAAAAAATAAATAACTTTTAGATGTTACTTACTTGTTGAATTAAAAAAGAAATAAAAAGGCAAAGATTATGACTGCTCCTGGGTAGGTCGAGGGGAAAGTTTATTTTAGATAAAAGGGTGAACATAGAGGCAGAGACATCTCGGGGAGTACAAGGTGGACTTGACCAGACCTAGCTGCCAGGCATGTGAGTAGAGGGGTGATAGGAAAGGAGAAAGAGGGGAACCTGGAGACCAAGAAGACAGGAGGCCAGCAGAGGCCAAGAAGGACCAAGACACCGAGAGAGTAACCAAAATGGCTAGAATTATATAAGGAAGGGCCATCCAGCCCCCTGGGCTAGAGAGTTCAGGGTAGGAGGTAGGGTATGCAAGCCAGGAGGACCCTGTAACAGGGATTTAGGGATGCTGGGAGAACTTGGTGGCCAGGTTCACTTCGATATGTTAAATAGGTATCTCAACCAGAAGTTTGGAAGTTTGAGACTTAACACTTGTCAGTTCAATCTAATTGTCATAACATTAATAATAATAATAATAATAATAATAATAATAATAATAAATAATAATAGCTTACCTTACAAATCACCCTCTGTCAAATTTAAGAAAGTCAAAACATGGTAAAAATCGAAGTTGAGTATCTACAGGGAAAATAAATGATACTGATTAGATGCTGGAAAGTACACATCAGAGAGTGAACAAAAAGTATTAATCTACTTTGTTTAATATATTCTATTATGTGAGCTTTCTTTCCTTTATATTATAACCTTCCATTTTAAGTTCATTTTTAAAATATTATTCTTGAAATGGTAGTGCTTGGGAATACTGAGCAGAATCCATCGTTGTTCCCCAATGCTTTAAGAATGCATTCTAGTCCTGTACAGTGATTATATGACTTCCATTATCTAATTCCATGTACCTTTTGAGAAAAGATGGGCCAAGTACTTATTTGGTGCCTATTTTTCAACTATGTATTTGGTGTATTAAAAGTCAAAAATTATGTTACTCATTTTCATAACTTATTGAAAGCTGATTAGAGAGTTTCAGTAATTAATACAGGATTCCACTGAGAATAAATAGTATCAAAATTCAAACACAGTCTATCACAGCTGTCCTCAAACTTTTTCAAGCATCCAAATCAACTAGCATTCTCATTAACATCCAGAATACTGGATGCAATCCCCATCATGTCTCATATAGTAAATCGACAGCAAAAAGGAAGAGGGAAGAGACAGTTGGGAGATCTTGCATATCTACATTCCCAAATGACATATAAATCTGGTCCAGAGACTACACATTGAAAAATACTGATCTATCAAACTGTAACATTTTTCCTGTGTTGCTTCTCATTTCCCACATACACACCTAGACTGCTCTTTTTCTTTTTCTTGCCTTTCTCCAACTTCTTTTTATCTTTTGAAATATTTTCCTTTGAAAAAACCACCCAATTTTGTTTCTTCCATAATTTTTTTTTCTCATGCCCTCACCTGGAGACGTAATGTAAGGCCAGGCTCACTTTGAATTCAGAGATATTCCTGTGCCTTTGCCTTCCACTTATGAGATTAAAGGCATTTGCCACCTCACCCAGCAGTGATAGTGTCTTAAGGAAGAATTGGTTTTCTCCTAATAGTTTAATCCCCTAATAAGTTGAATATGCTCCAGTGGAAGGGCACACATCCAAAAATGTGGTCTTGAAGAATTTTTTAAGTACTCAAAGGTGGATGGGAAAATGGATTTCATTAGAGTTGGGATGTATACGATCAGAGTACATTGTAAGAAGTCTCAAGGAACTAATAAAAATAAGATTAGGAAATACAATTTTTAATTTTAATATAAGAATGGATTCCAAAATGTAGATAGCTAAAGGATGATTAGTAAACATTTTCAAATACATGGTAAATGGTAACAAATTTTCACATTCAGATTGTAAATAGGACAAGAAAAACAATTTATGACAGTTGTAGATTATTTTTAAAAGTCAGAGTGCCACAGAATAAAAACATTTGAAAAATAGTCTTATGTGACAAAAATTTTTACTTATGAATGTTTTCAAATGGCATGATTTCTTTTTTAAAGATAAAAATAAAATGTGACCACATCAAAATACAGTTAGTGAGATAACAGAGTTCTAATTCATATAATAATTAAAATATACTCCATATATGTATAAAATTGTCAAAAAAAAATTTAATAAAATTTTTAAAGAGAAAGAAAACTCAGGGCTTCCACTCTTGACTGAGTTTTCTAGTGTCTTCTACTTTCATGTTTTTTATCTAGCCAACTGATCTAAACATAGAATTGGAATTGACTAGTGGAAAAAAGAGACTATGAATCTGAAGGAGCTAGGAGAGGAGTTATGGAGGAAGAGCTAAAGAAAAGAAACCGAAGAGAGAAGTGTTATAATTAAATTATAATCTCAAAATAATTGTTTTTAAAAAGAAATTGACAAGAATCTCTCAAAGACCTTTCTATATTAAAACACGACTATCAATGGTTCTGTTTATGACTAAGTTATGTTGCCTTTTCCTCTGTAGCAACTCATTTATGAAAAGCCCTCTGTTACTTTACTTTCTACATTTATTGAAAAGTTAAAATGCAAAACTAAACCTCACCCGACTCTTGCATGTTTTCTAATTTAGAGTTTTGAACATCAATATTACTACATTAGACATATTAATGCACTGTGTCCTTGAATTGAATCTTTACAGTTTGTAAAAGCAAAAATTAAACAAAAAGACAGTTGTGCAAGGGTCAGATTACTTGAAAATAGCTAGTTTAGGGGCTGGATAGTTGACTCAGTGGTTAAGAGCACTTGTAGTGTTGCAAATGACCCAGGTTAGATTTCCAGCACCCCGTGGAGGCTAACCATGTCCTCAGGCACCAGGCACACATATGGTGCACAGACCTACATGAAGACAAAACACTAATACACATAAAATAGTAAAAATGAATTTTAAAAATTTGAATAGCTAGTTTATTCCGATTACATGTTAGTCCATTTTTGCAATCCACTGTAGTAACCACTATTATAAAAATATCAGTCAGAATATTCAATTTGTATAACAATTGGTAGTCTCTTTCTGTAACATTTTAATTCCTATGATAGTTGTTATATAACAATAGGATTGGCCTTTGTTGAATATTTGCTGCAGTTTTTTATTCAATCCACTTTCTCTTTCTTTTTAGACCAGTGTGTGGAATAAGGGGGAAAACTCTGATAATTAACCTACCTGGTAGCAAGAAGGGATCTCAGGTAAGCATTCTCCACATTAATGGCTTAGTGAATGGACTTTTAACCAGCTGTGAGAGTAGATAACCAAAGAGCTGAGCACACCACCAAACTGGTCACTGCTAACACTAATCACAAGTTCAAGAAATTCTCAAAAAGCACCCTCAAATACCATAATTCATTGGAATGAATAACTGAACTCACTGACACTTTATATACTTAGAGTTAATGGTTTGTAGAAGGAAAGAATACAGATTAAAATGAGCCAAGAGAAGTGCATTGGAATCCAGTAAATATACCAGATCAGAGCTCCTGTTGTCTGCTTCCTGTGAACTCATGAATTTGATATTCTCCTGGCACTGTAGCAATGCACATGGAATGTTGCCAACCAGAGAATCTGATTTGAGCTATTGAGTTTGTTGTATCTCTGTGTTTGTTTATTCATTCTAGCTCATCATACAGTGTCCACATGGCTGAATTTTATTTCTTACTCTTTTAGCCTCCAGTATCTTTCTTAGACAAAGCAATTCCAAAGTAAGCCCAAACCTGCATTGTAAATCACATTGATTTCCCAAGCCCCCTGGCAAATCAGAATACTCTCAGGATGACAGGCTAGTATCCTAGAAGTCCCCTTTCTAGTAACTAAAGGCAGGGCTAGACTTTTTCTGTGTGATAATTAATTCTGTACTACATATGATATGGTATGTTCTGGCCTTTGATTAAGACTTTTACCAAATTATTAGCATTACTCAATGAGTTATATTTGCTGTAACATTTATATCACTTAACACAGCAATATTATCAGTGAGAATTGCTAATTTGGAAGCAGCATCAAATATGGTTAGATGTAGAGAAACAGGTAATCCACCCTTTAAAGACATTATGCAAATTTTCATATTTTAACAGTAATTTACTAATTTCCCACCTTGGTCTACTGTTCTTTGTACTATGTGATACATTCATGCAGCACTGTATAACAGAAATTTGATGAAACTATTTCCAGTTCTTTGCTGGCCAGTCATCTTCTGTTGGTGTTATAATTTAAGGAAGTTTTAATTCACTTTACCAATATATTTGGCCAGCAATATTACTACTACAATAGTAATAACAATGCCAGTATTATAAGATTATAATGCCAGTATTATAAAATATATAAATGTATAAAAAATATATCTGAAAAAAACTAAAATCCAAAGATATTGGATTAAAATAAAGTCAGAAGATATTGGATTACTGGAGTTCCCTTCAGAATAATAGTTGGCTGATCCATCATCATATCAGATGACAGAATGTCTTCTAGAGTGATGCTGCTCAGGTTTCCAGGCTTGTCAGTTTCTAGATATTGGTCTCAGTACTATATGGCTTTACCATTTCAAGCAATCATTATATTTGTAATATGGAACATTACCTATCTTGTTTTGAGCCTCTTTTGATACTTCAATAAAAATTCTGTTTCAGTAATTAAATAAACTTTTCTTTCACTCCTCTACCCTTGGCTTCCATTCCTCTTTGTTTCATTTATACCCACCCAAAGTTTTACATTTTTGAAGAGATATAAAGTCTAACAACTATGCTTGTTTACATTACCATTAGTAGTATTGGTCTAACCTTTATATTGCAATAGGACATTGTCATCTACAAAGTTCATGTTCAAGAACAACACAATCACTTTACCGAAAAAAAAAAAAAAAACCCATAATGCTTTAAGGAAGATATAGCTTCGTATTTAGCTACATATATAGCTATTCTCAACCCAAGGGCTTGCAGGCCACAGGTTAGACATGTCTGAGAGCAGCTCCCACTCAACCCACTCCTATTTATATGATAGAGGTACACAGATAAAGAGCTAGTGGACTATCTTTCCAGTTAAGCAATAAAATAGTATTCACTTTCCGTCTGACTTGACAGTATAGTAAGGGCAAAAGCAAGCATCAGGAATTCTGCTTAGAAATTGTCACCTATTGTGGCACCCACAGTTTATTATTGCTGTGGTCACTGTGTCAGATTGAAAAAATAAAAGTTCAGGTGTCATAGGGGAAAGGGTACATTTGTTTTAAAAAAAAAAAAAAAAAAATCAGCCATGAGTGTCTTTGTCCAAGTGCCCCTTTCCTGGAAAAATAAAGAAATCCAACTAGTAGGGAAATTCATTATTCATCTGCCCTCCCATATTGAATGTGATGAGACACTCATGAAGCCATATAAGAGCACTTCATACATCTATTTCTGCTATGTGAAGACAAAAGTTTGAAGTACCCATTTCATTCTCCAAGTTATTACGTCAAGGATGAAAATGCTAAAACCTATTTGTATCCTCAGGAGTTACCAGCATCGATCTTAATTTGACAGTTATATGTAGAGTTTTCCCTTCCAGAATGTTTCCCACGGTGTTTTATGGTTTCTGGCTTCCTTATTGGCAGATAGAACAGTTATTGCTGACATTTCATGCCTCAGGGTGCAAGATGAATATATCTTACTCAGCCTATCTTGCTGTGCTGTAGCTATCTAGTATTCACTACTCTTGAGCACATACAGCTAATTTAATCATCCAAACTGGATGTGATCGCAATACATTTCTAATCCTAGGAGGGAGGACATTGACATATTTTACTTTAATACACACCCTTACATTCCCAGAATGATCTCAGTGTGCATCCATGCCTCCAATAGATCAGTTTTTCATAGCTTTTCTTCCTGAACATGTAGTCATACCATTTAAAATTGCTCATAAGTTAAATTTTATATATCTGAGGCACAGCATAGAGGTATAGGTTGTGCTGGCAAATCACAGGCCCTAGGAACATCATATGGTTCAAACATATGAATTACTTTTTTTTTTCAGTACAGCATTCCAAAAGATGAACCATACTAGTGACAACTTAAACTTCAAGTAATTTCTAAAACTACTTAGTAATTTACTAGGAGTTACAGAACTCACTGAAAGATGTTATAGTTATTATTTACACAGGAAGATGATACAGATTAAAATTATGAAGGGAAAAGTACACAGTGCAGGACTTAAGGGGTACCCACCAAACAAAGATCTTTCATTGTCTTTTCTCCCTTAGAAGCATGCACATGTTACCACCATGTCCTAAACAAATGACATTATATATGCAGAACCTTGCCAGTGAGGAATGCCAACCTGAACCTATTTCTATCCATAGTTTTCAGAGTATCTTGTAGTCAAAGATTCCAGCAAATAAAGGCATTTTTATCATGGATAACATTCTAATGTCTGGAGATAGCCTTCTAGAAGCTGAGGAAAATGGCAAATCTCTGTTTTGTGAAGATTATATTCTTTACTATATAGTGTTTGAATGGTAAGCAATTGAGCCATACAGCGAGCTGAAAGTTTAGGCATCCTTCAAGGTATTCCATTAATGCTCCTATATTTTCTTAAAGTATTTCTTCACCTCTTAGACTTTAGTAAGGTGTTACTTTAATGTGAAAGAGAAAGATTTCTATCTATTCCCCAGACATAATTAGCTCTGTATTCTAGTTATAAGTCCTTTCTTCTTGTCTCCTAGAGATGCATTATAGGTAATAATGGCACATGAAGGAAAGGTTATATTGACTTTTATTCACAGCTCTTTACAACTTTATTTCTATTTTTACTGATGGCATAGTGTTTTGTGAAATAGTTATTCAGGTCATGACTTATGGTAAGAGAATTTCAGTCTGAACAAAAAAAATCTGGTCCTTAATGTGATTTGTTAGATCCAAGTCTTGCTCTAGCAAAAGTTTTGAAAATGTTCTTGCCTTTCCCATTATTTTTATATAAAGCATAATTAAATCCAAAATTGTATAAAAATTGTACTTTAAAATGATAGTATTCATTCATCTAAGTACCATAACCTCTAACATATGGAGAATACCATATGCCATGATTTTTTCATATTTCATATTAAAAAGATTTGTCAAATATAACTCATTTTGAGGTGGATAGAAATACAAGCCCAAAATTAAGAATCAATTTGACTGCACCATTTTCTGTGTCTATTAAAAAGCCTAACTTTTATGTATTTATTTTTATCTCTGTGGGCAGGAATGCTTTCAGTTCATACTGCCAGCTCTACCTCATGCCATTGACCTTTTACGTGATGCCATTGTAAAAGTAAAGGAGGTGCATGATGAACTTGAAGATTTACCTTCCCCACCACCTCCTCTTTCTCCACCTCCTACAACTAGCCCTCATAAACAGACAGAAGACAAAGGGGTTCAGTGTGAAGAAGAGGAAGAAGAAAAGAAAGACAGTGGTGTAGCTTCAACAGAAGATAGTTCTTCATCACATATAACTGCAGCAGCTATTGCTGCAAAGGTAAGTCTGCTGAGAGAGACAGAGTTCTGAAGCACCCATGGGTAAATTACTGATTTCATCTCTCTTTTCATCTCTTCCTACCAAAAGTTTAATACTTCTTTAGAAAATCCTAAAAATGGAGCTGAAATATCCACTAAATTATATCACCATGTTCTATGTCTGGTACAGATTCTTTGTAGGACTGAAGTTAGATTGTGCTCTAAGGCACTAACGATAAGTCATTATCTCATGAAGTTAAAGATACAGTGATAAATAAAGTTGCCATTTTATTAAATATATGATGATCGTGTATTTAGAACATCAAAACTTCACAGATTTTAAAGGAAACAGAATACAAAAGTAAAAAGATACCAAATAATTTTGAAATTAGTTGGAAAAGAGAAACTTTAAATATTTTGCCTACTATGAAGGTGTAGGGAACCCCTAGCTGTTTGAGAGGTTGACAAAAGATTACCATCAGAAAAAACAAAAATTAACAGCAGGTCTTTCAAGAGGCTTTTGAATTTTCTGCAACTAACTATCTGCTCAAATATTGCCAGGCACAATATCAATTTATCTTAGTGATATAGTGAAGAAATTAACATGTTTTCCTCTGAATTTGATAAAATAATTTAAATTAGGATAACACTAAAGTTTACATATTTTCTTCAGATGGATTTAGAAATAAATGAGCTATTTGAGTAACTTTAGTCATCTTAATGTCACAGAACCTAATTTATATTATCATTTATGCCACATAAAATCCAGCTGCTCTGTTTTAATATCTTTAGAAAGTAACATATCACTTCTAGGAATAATAATCATTGATTGCTTGATATTCTACAGCTTAAAAATGTAGTTGCTATATGAGATAATTTGTAGAACGTGAAGATATTTTGGCTATAACCATAGGAAAATCTCTTAATTTTTAAAAAGTGTATTTGTTCTTTGATTAGAACAATGTAAGAGAATCATTACTTTGTTACTATTTTGCTAGCATTTAGGGAAATGCAGTTTTTCAATAATAGTTGTGAACAATAACCAGGAGTTATAGAGCTGTGAGAACTTTGATAATGTTAAGGTCTGAAAGTATTTAATCAAATCATCTTTTCAACAGTATGTATTTCTTTAATACTACTTTATAGATATATTAATAAATGCTACTGATAGTAGTTTTTAAGTCTATGAAGACTTTTCATATGACTTAGTTCTGAATTCCTTATTGAAAATAAACAGGTTAGAATCACATAAAAATCCTTTTCTGGTCCATTAGATAATCAATAAATAGTTCTTTCATTGAACACTAACTGATTCTACCATTAAATAATCCATTAAATCCTAACCATATCATTAAATGCTTAAGTTGAATTTTTTTAGTAGAACCAATTAACAAAATACGTTCATTTTAAAGTCATTATATGTTCATTACCATCAAGTTTGGTTGTAAAGGAAACTACTTACAACATATAAAATCAAAGCTGATTTTGTCACTTTGAATTTAGAAAAACTTGGCATCTCATTGTTCCATTTGTTTTCACTTTTTTCTTTTACTCATTTTGCTTATACAATTTCATGTTTTGCTCTCACTGTATTCATAATTGTTATGTGTTGTACATTAGAAGCATCCATTCTACACCAGTCCTGCTGTTTTCTTGGCATATCATGGGCAGCCCATCCCTGGTCTCATCAGTTATTCCCATGATGCAACAGGCAGTGCAGATAAACCGGTAAGACATTGCATTTTGAATAATGATTTTGCAAATATACGTCATGTTTCCTTTATTTGGAGGTGGGCTGTAACTTATAGAAGATGAGTTATTTTATTATGATAGGTCTTCAGGGTCAGTGAGAATTCCATCAAGGAATTTGATGCTATCTTTTGTTCCTAAATCTCTCTGTGATCATTCAAATTCTATCATTTGTAACAATGAGCTTTCATCACATGACTTCAAGAAATCCATTGTTCCAGAAGTCTTATTTTTTAAGCAGTTTTATTAAATACCTTTAAATAAATTGCCTAGCTTAATTAAAATGGCCTTAAGGGAATTACATAGTATTTTAACATCTAGAAACCTTGATCAAATTAATATTTAATTTTTGATGGATTTATTTTTCATGAACTTGCGTCTCATTTTGTTTTCCTTCACTGTGTTCCCATTGTAACCACTGACAGCTCATTCTGCAAATTCATGATCATTACTCTTTAGAAACAGATGTCTAATGATACATACCACTTTTTTTTACTCATGAAAAGAAAAGGAAGTTAGATTTAAAATTAAAAGTATTTAACAGCAATAATTTTGACCATGGGTAGAAAAACAAAAAGTCCATTTCAGTTCATCAGTGCATATGAAATAAAAGGGAACAGAAAAAGAAAACTAATTTCATCAGGTGAAATTTGACTTTCTGTACTTAGGAATAATATATATAGACAAAACTTTGTGGCAAAACTAACACTTTAGCACAAGCAGTCTTTTGGAAGATAACATCATCAAATATACAACTTAACATATTCCACAAGCCATATCTGGTTGAAAATAAACCTGGGTTAGTCAAAAGACACATAGAAAATTTAAATTGTGGTTATTAGTGAATGTTTTTCAGAAGGACCAAATTTGAAGGGTGTCTTTTTGTCTTCACATCTTACAGTGCTATTATAACCATTATAGAAAACATTCTGAGCTGTTAAAATAAAGCCATTGCGATACTCTGCATTTATAGCAAAGATTATAGGTTTCTATTTTCTATTAGTATCAGATGAGATCCTCAAAAATTATTTGAGGGCTGTAGAAACAATTCATTGGTTAAGGACATGTGCTGCACTTCCAGATAACCTCAATTTGATTCCCAGCAACAGCGTTGAATAGCTCACAACAGCCTTTAATTTCAGCTCCATGGGAATCCAAGTTCTTTGACTACTGTGGGGACTTGAACTTATGTGCACATACCTACAAACAGACACAAACACATATACCAAATGAAAAATAATGAAAATAAATCTCTAAAAGATAATAAAATACAATTTCTTCAAGAATTATTTGAGTAACACTTATCTTCAGTTCTCCCAATGGTTTACATAGCACTACCAGTTGAGATACATATGAAAGAAGGTAATTATCACATATGATAGATGTAAACTATTGCAGCCCACTTGTCTAGAGGAACTAATTTGAAAATAACTCCAAAATGCTGTAAGTGGATATCTTCATGGTAGGACCCAGGAACTTATTTATTGGCTGGGATTCAATATTCCTTTGTAAGTAAAAGCAGTATTAGGCATTTTAACAGACACTTAGTTTATAGTCAGACTTAATTTTTATTCCTTTGCTAATTAGTAAGATTCATTTATCAAAGCATCTAATGCTCTTATTCTTTATAACTTGCCACCATAGGAAAGAGTGAAAAGAAGACTTAACAGTCAATAAAAGAAAAGGAAGGCCTTTAACCTTTTTTTTTTTTTTTTTTTTTTTTTTTTTTTTTTTGTTTGGTTTTTCGAGTCAGGGTTTCTCTGTTGTAACTCTGGCTGTCCTGGAACTCACTCTGTAGACCAGGCTGGCCTTTAACTCACAGATATCCTCATGCCTCTGCCTCCTGAATACTGGGATTAAAGACCAGCTGGTACTTCTTAATACAAATACAAATAGATTGTTCCAGGCCATAAAGAATTTGAAACCTAGCTAGAGTTGCCCTTATTATTACTACTTTACTTTCCCAAGTAATTTTGTTCTTTTTATCATGAAAAAGAAACCTTGGTCAATGAATGTATTGACTCTTCAGCAGTTACCAGTGATTTGATTATTACTTCCTGCCAAACTATTTTGGCTGTCTGTCCAGCAGGTATTTCCCTTTCCCTCTTCTTAATACTACTATATGCATACATCTCCATCATAAAGTTTGAGTAGGTTGGCTTAATATAGTCACCATTTCAATTTTATCTAACCACAGTTATTACTTCACCTAACATATAATTCAAGCCTATCAGGGCTAGTGATCCTCAGCTCTGACTTTATTTGAAGTACTGGGGCACAATTTCTGTTTAATTTATCAATACAAATGAAGAAATACACATCCTAAGAAGTACCACCTTGGGACTATGAAAGCAAGTCCTGCCATAATGAAATAAGTTGTAAAAGAGAAATTCTAAAAAATGGATGATAGAGATACCAGTTTCTAATCCTGATTTTTACTCCTCCCTTGACGCCTTTGAAACTATAGATACCTCTTGATTTTTTAGTTTTATTAGATACGTTATTTTTTTCTTAAAACTAATTGAAATAAAAGTGAATATACTGTTGTCTATAATCAAAAAGAAGTTTTCATTAATATACAGTAATGTATAGACTTCATTAATATAAAATGAAAATATTCCTTTTATTGACTAAGTATATCAAGTAGGATTTCCTGAAGTTTCATACTTGGGTGAGAAACCTGAATCAAGAGGATAGAGTGTAAGGAATATGAAATAGGGGAGGAACAAAAGAAAATAAATCCTACTCTCCTATGTTTAACCCAGAGATGACAGCTTGCAATATAGATTGAGAAAAAAAATAACTGGTAGGTTTGACAATCAAATTTATAAGGACAAGTATACCATGATTTTAAGGCAAAAAAAGAAAATCCTCTTGGAGATATATAAAAGAAAATTTCATCTCATTAATGAAAATTGAATTTTTTGGAGAAGTTCAGAACAATGATGATGACTCTGTGCTCTTCTCCTGGAAGAAAATACATATATCATACAAGAAAATACATATATCAGGACAGAAAATAAATACATATAGAGGCTATCAAGGAAATTGGCATTATGAAAGAACTTTTGTATAATTTAAATAGAGGAGTATGGATTAAAGAGGAGGACTTTTGTTAGAAACTAGGATAAAAGTGAAAAAGTTAAGCAAAGAATGTGTTTATTATTATTTTGATATGTTTCATTTTGTTTTACTGTTATTGTATGTCACCTGAAGAAGCTCTTAGATTTAGAGACATTTTCCTGAATATAGGTGATGTACTTTGATCATACTCACCCCACCTACTTCTCTTATCCCCCTCTCTGCCACCCCTTATGTCTTTTCATATCCCTTTGAGTCTACCATCTACACTCATGTCTCTTAAATTCTACGTGTGAGAGAAAACATGTGATGCTTGTTTGTTTGAATTTTTTAACACACTAATCTCCAGTTCCATCCATTTTCTTGCAGATGACATAGTACTATACTGTGTCTCAACAAAACCTGAATATATATGTATGTATGTATGTGTATATATGTATATACATACATATACATTTTATCTATGCATCTGTTAATGGGCCCCAGGAAGTGGCTGCTGCGGCACTGCCATGATAAACATGAGTGCTTACATAGAGATGTTTTCTGATTATTTTAGGTAGAGAGCCAGAGTTACAAGGCTTGATCATATGATGGTTCTATTTTTAATTTTTGAGAAACTTACATGCTTATTTGAATTAGTTTGTATTCCCATGAGCTGTAAGGGCTCCTTTTACTCTTCATTCTTAATAGCATTTATTGTTTCTGTTTATTTTCTCTCTGGTACTAGTCTGACTATGGTAGGAAAAAAATCTCATTATAGTTTTGGCTTGCATTTCTCTGAGGACTAAAGGTGTTGAACATTTTTTCATGTGTGTGTTGACTATTTGCACTCTGATTTTTAATTTTTTTTTAGTTCTATGTACTTTATATTAATCCATTGCCATGTAAGTGGCTGGCAAATCGTTCCTCTACTCTGTAAGTTTTCTTTTCATTCTGATAATTGTTTTCAGTGCTATGAAGAAACTTGATTTGATGCAATCTCACTTGCTAATTCTTGCGCTTATTTTCCAATTCAGAAAGCCATTATCTATGTTTATATCTTGAAATGTTTTTTCCTAGTAATTTTACAATTTCGGTTCTTACCTTTAGATCCTTAATACATTTTATTTTGATTTTTGTACAGGGTGAGACAGAAATCTAGTTTCACCTCATACATCCTGGGCATCCTGTCCTACCACCACCTCTTGGTAGATACTGCCTTTTCTCCAGTGTGTTTTGCCACCCCTGTGGAGAATCAGGTGGATTTTGCTCTTCCTTTGATCTGTGTGTCTGTTTTTGAGAGAGTGCCATTTTGTTTCATGACCATGGCTCTATAATAATAAGTTAAATATATTTATTCTTTTACCATTGCTAATTTTGTTCACAATTGCTTTAACGATTCTGAGTCTTATGTGTTTCCATGAATCTGTTTTGAGAAATCTGTTTCAGAAACTTCTGAATCTGTTTTCAGTCTCCAGGAAGCATGTTATAAGAATTTTGATGGCGATTTCACTTAAGTTTGCTTTTGGTAATATAACCACTTTAAAATTAAATTTAATCAATCCATAAACATGGGAAGTCTTCCGGTCATTTTCAGAAGTCTTCCATGTCTTCCCTCAAGTTGATGCCTAACGTTTCTTTTTGTCTCCTCCTCTTCCTTTATCTGACAGTTTTATTGTTTGAAGCTATTGAGAAGGGAGTTGTTTCTTGACCTCTCTCTTGTCAAGTTCTTTATTGTTGTACAAGCAAACTACTGGTTTTATATGTTAGTTCTGCAGCCTCTGCTTTTCTACTTTGCCATACGTGTTCATCAGATCTAAAAGTCTCCTGCTAGGGACTTCATGTTATTTTTCTAAAATATTTTTTTTTTATTTTTCGTGATCATAATTTTACCATTTCCTCTTTCCTTCCTCCAAATGCCCCCCATGTACCCCCACTACTTGCTTCCCTTCAAACTTAAAATTCATGGCCTTTTTTTCTTCGTTATTACATTTAATATATGTATACTTATATTTATTAAAGGATAATATCATCTGCAAACAGGAATGATTTAAGTTTCTTTTTCCATTTTTATGCCTCTTACTCTTTCTTTTTTTCCTTGTTGCTTTGGCTAAAATTTCAATCAGTATATTGAATAAGAGTAGACAGAGAGAGATATCCTTGCCTCATTCCTGATTTTATATGAAATATTATCAGCTTTCTTCAGTCACTATAATGTTTATAGTATTGGCTATACATTTGCAGTGTATCTTTATAATGTGGATTCTTTTTGTTTTGTTTTGTTTGCTTTTTATTGAAAATTGATTTTTTATTGATTTATGTTTTCTTCTTTTGTGTAATACATATCAATGTCCCTCCTCCCCTGCCTCTATTCCTCCCAGCTCCCCCCATCTTCCCTCTCCTTTATTATACCCTCCTCCCCCCACACCCCATTCCTCCCACCTCACACCCTTCTCCCCATAGAAGAGAGCAGTCCTCCCAGGGTTACTGCTCATACAAATAGGACAAGGCCAGGCACTAGTCCCTACATCGATGGTGGACCAGGCAACTCAGATGGAAGAAATGAGTCCCACTGGCAGCCAATAGCATCAGGGAACCCCCACATATCCTCTAGCCTGTAGGTTCTTGCAAGAACACCAAGACAGACAACCACAAATCATATCTAAGAGGCCCTGCAGGTTCTTTGTCTGCCACTTCAGGCTCTGAGGGACCCCAAGAATACTGATCTGTTGGCTCTGTGGAGCTTGTTCTCCTGATGTCCCTGAACCCTCTGGTCCCCGAAATGCCTACTCCCCTTCTTCTGTGAGTTTTCTGGATCACTGCTTGATGTTTAACTCTGGGCCTCTGCATCTGTTCCCATCAGCTGCTTGCAGAGGCCTCTCTGATGGAGACTGGGCTAGGTATTAATCTATGAGTAGAACAAGATATCATTAGAAATCATCTCCTGGCTATCCAGTCTCTAGTTCCTCACCTACCCTGCAGAATCAAGCATGGGTTCTCTCCTTTGGCATAGGGTTCTCCCCTTCCATTGTCCCAGTGGGTTCTACAGTGATGATGGGTTATAGGTTGAAAGTTTTGTGGCTGGGGTGGTGTTGCAGTCCCTCTACTGGGAGCTTTTGTGATGGCCTGTTCAGGCCTCTTCAGGTTCAGGTTCCCAATCTCCCATTGCTAGAGGTCTTTGGTAAGGTCTCCATCATGGACTTCCATGAATTTTCACTGCTCTTAGTCTCCAATTCCAGATTCCCCCCCTTAATGTCCTCCAGTCCCAGTTGTCTCTCCATATATTCTTTCCCTCTGTCCCTCTCCCCACCCCTGGTCTCTTCTCTTCCCATTCCTCTCCTCCCCCAGCCTACCTGCACTGTCTGTTCCATTTCCCCTCTATCAGGGAGATCACTATGTCCCCACTGAGGCCCTACTTGTTGCTTAGTCTCTCTGGGTCTGTGGATTGCAGCCCTTTGTCCTTTGCTTAACAGTTAATAGCCACATATAAGTGAGTACATTCAGAGTTTGTCTTTCTGGGACCAGGTTACCTCACTCAGAATGATTTTTTTCTAGTTCCATTCATTCCATTTGCCTGCAAAATTCATGTAGTCATTTTTTTAAATAGCTGAATAGTAGTCAATTGTGCAAATGTACCACAATTTTTTTTATCTGTTCTTCAGTTCAGGGGACATCTAGGTTGTTTCCAATTTCTGGCTATTAAAAATAAAGCTGCTATGAACATAGTTGAGCAAGTGTTCTTCTGGTAGGATTGAACCTCCTTTGGGTATATGCCCAGGAGAGGAATGACTGGGTTTTGAGGTAGATTGAGTTCCAATTTCCTGAGGAGTCGCCGTATTGATTTCCATAGTGGCTGTACAAGTTTTCAAATACAATATATTCTGATTATGGTTTCGCCTCTCCTGATTCCTCCCAGATTGTTCACACTTCCCCACCCGCCCAAATCCACAAGTTTTTTGTTTCTCAGAATCTAAAACGGTAATGTTAATAATATAATAAAATTAGATAAAATAAAAACAAACGAAACAGAATAGGACAAAACAAACAGAAGAAAAACAGCCAAAGGAAAAATTCAAGAAACATATAGATGCAGAGACATGCAGAAATCCCATAAAAACATAAAACTGGAAACTATAACTTATACACAAATGTCCTATAAGAGCTGGGGGAAATAAAAAGCCCTGACATAGTATTTATAAGTTAAAGTACTTCCAAAACTTCCATGGATTTTGTTTTATGTTGACCATCTACTTTTGGGCATTGAGTCTTACCTTAATAGTAGTTTGTATAACTTGTAAGACTTCATTAGAGAAAAATAATTTTTCATTTGCAAATTAATATTAATTGGAGATAGCTTCTGGGTTAGGGATGTGGGCTTATGTCCACTTCTGTTTTCAGCACTGAAACCCCATCAGGCCCAGTGCAGGGACCTGTGCAGACCCTATGCATGCTGCCACAGTCTCTGTGAGTTCATTTGTGCCTCAGTCCTGCTGTGTTCAGAAGGCCTTGATGGGTTTTGTTTGTTTGTTTATTTGGTTGGTTTGTTTTTTTGTTTTGTTTTTTGGTGTCCTCTTTGTTTCCCTCTGGCTCTTACAGGCTTTCATCCTGCTCTTCCACAGGATTCCCTGAGCCTTGAGGTTTGAAGCTTGTCTTTGATGGAGACAACCCTTTTGGGACTAAGTTTTCTACGCTCTGTCTGCAAATAGTCTAGTTGTAGGTTACTGATTAGTTCTCATCTACTGCAGAAGGATTCTTCTGATGGCTGAGAGAGACACTGCCCTGAGGATATAACGGACATCATTAAAAGTCATTTTATTGCCTTGTTCCTTTTGTAGCATAGTCATATTTGGTTTTCTCCTAGGTTGCTAACTATATAGTTTCAGGTTCTTTGCCACTTAGGCAGTGTCGAGGATGAGTTCCTATTCATGGGGTGGGTCTTAAATCCAATCAGATATTGATTGGTTGGTCCAACAAGCTTTGTGGCACTATTGTACTAGCAAGTCTTGTAAGCAGGTCACTTTTGTAGATCGAACAGTTTGTAGCTGGTTTGGTGTTTGTTTACCTTTCTCTTTTGGTCGCTATGCAGAGTAATTTCCAGTACCATGAACACTAGTCTTAAGGCGGTAAGTAGGCACAAACTCTACTTCTCCATGTTCAATGAGTAATGTAGATGTTGTATTCAGCAATAGGGCCTTACCATCAGTTTCTAGTGAGCAACCAATAACTTTGGCAATAATCTGGGTTGTTTGGGGCTTCCCATGAGGCCCCTTTAGCCAACAACTGGGTTAAATGTAACCCATTCCAGAAAATGGAGGCTTCATTTGGTGATGAAAGATGTCCAATTGAAGTGCCATCTTAACCATTATTTACGATTTCCATTTAGATTACCTTCTTATGTGTATGTATTTTAAGAAGTTTCTACTGTATTTGATTTTCATACAACCCCTCAAATGACCCTCCCATATTCTATCCTTCAGTACCCCTCTTCCCTCTCCCTCCCCATTTGATCCTCCCATTCTAGACTCCCCCAACCCCTACATCCATTTATAACTATGTATTTCCCCTTGCTAGGGTGATCCAACCTTCATCTCTAGTATCTTACTCTATACCTAACCTCTGTGTAATATGGATTGTAACCTGCTTATCAAAGACTTTAGAACTAACATCCACATTTGAGCAATGCATATCATATTTGTCTTTGTGAGTCTTAGTTACCTCACTCAAGAAGATTTTTTTTCTAGCTCCATCCATTTACATGTAAATTTTGCATGCAAAATTTCATGGTTTCATTTTTTTAACAGCCAAGTAATATTCAGTTGTCTAAATGAACCTCATTTTCTTTATTCATCCATTCATTGACAGACATATAGTCTGATTCCTCTTTTTTTGCTATTATGAATAGAACAGCAATGAACATGGTTGAGCAAGTGTCTTTAGTATGATATAGAGTCCTTTGTGTATATCTTCAAGAGTGGTATAACTGAATCTTGAGGTAGATCTATTCCCAGCTTCCTGAGGAACCTTGCCACACTGATCTCCATAGTGGCTATATAGTTATGCACTCCCCTTACTTCACCATTGTCACCAGCATGAGCTGACATTTATGTTATTGATCTTGGCTATTCTAACTGATGTTAAAAGAAATCTTAAAGTAGTTTTGATTTCCATTTTCCTTATGATTAAAGATGTTGAAAATTTCTTTTAAGTATTTCTCAGTCACTTATGTTTTCTCTTTTGAGAGTACTCTGTTTAATCTTTGCCCCATTTTTAATTAAGTTATTTGTTTTCTTGATGTCCATTTTTGTTTTGGTTTTTGTTTTTAGTTCTTTGTGTTGTGTATTAGTTCTTTAGTTCTTTTAAATATTAGTAGATATTAGTACTCTTTTGCATGTGTAGTTGGTAAAGATCTTTTCTTATTCTGTAGTTGCTGCTTTGTCTGAGTGATGGTGTCCTTTGCCCTGCAGAAGGTTTTCAGGTTCATGAGGTCCCATTTATTGATTATTATTCTTAGTGACTGTGCTATCAATGTTCTATTCAGAAAGTCTTTTCCTGTGCCAATGAGTTCAAGCACTTCCCCACTTTCTCTTCTATCAGATTCAGTGTATCTGGTTTTATGTTGAGGTCCTTGTTCTATATGGAGTTGGCTTTTGTTCATAGTGGTAAGTATAGATCTATTTGTACTCTTCTACATGCAGCCATCCAGGTTGGCCAGCACCATTTATTGACGATGCTGTCTTCATCTTTTAGTTAATTTTGCTAAGAGTTTATCAATTGTATTGATTTTCTCAATACCAACTCTTCCTTTCATTTATTCTTTTTATTGTATGTGTTTCTGTTTTATTGATTTTAGCCTAGAGTTTATCTCTTGCCATCAACTTTTTCTGATGTTAATCATTCTTGTGTCCTGCTAAATTGCTAATATGAGATTGTCCCAGTATTTTTTGTTTGTTTGTTTGTTTGTTTGTTTTTTTAATATAGGCTCTTAATGGTATGAATTTGCCTCTTAGAAACACCTTTATTGTATCTCATAGGTTTGGGTATGTTGTGTTCTCATTTTCATTCAATTTTAAAAGTTTTTGGTTTCCTTTTGAATTTCTTGTAAGGGTAAGTGTTGATTTATTATTATTCTCATTAGTTTATGGCAAAAGACAATTTGTTCTTTGGTAATTAAATCTCCGTTCCCAGAGGGCTATGCCCCCATACAATCTAATCTTAAGCCTAGCTAGAAGGCTTCAGCCTCCATAAAATCTGTTCTTCAAGATGCAAGCATAAACCTAGAAGGCTTCAGCCTTAGTACAATCTAATTTGTAAACCTAAACCTATAATGTTTCAGCCTCCGAAACTTACTGGTAAGTGGGTTCACTCTGATGAGCTATCTTCTAAACTGCCTCTTTTCACTCTGATCTGTACTATGAACTCTGAACTCTAAATCATAAGCTGTCCTAACTCTGCTTTCTCTCTGCTTATTCTGGACTGGTCTTCTCTTCTCAGTTTCTCCTTCTGTTTGTGAGTTGACTGCACTCAAGCTGCTTGACTAAACTAACTCTCCAACTCCCCAACTCTGAGCTGTCTTCTCTCTAACTCTAACTGATCTGAACTCTGTGAAGTAAGATCCTCCTTTTATATCCCAAGAGTTGGGTGTGTCCTTACTCTGACTCAATCTTAGTCTTTGCTCTTATTTATTCTTAGGCTTCACTCTTACTTATTCTTAAACTTCACTCTGATTCAGTCTTAGACTTTACTTTGCTGGCTCTTCACTCTGATTCAGTTTCAAAGTTTGGGATTAAAGACATCACTACAATTGCTTTCAAAACATTTCATTCGGATCACACAGGCCTCTGAATATGATCCCTTCATACATGCCTTTGGGTGTGATCCATTCCTAGTTATCATATAAACCTTTCAATGTGATCCTTTGTTAAAACAGTAATGCTACTGGATTAAATGATTAAATGTTCCTCTACAATTTCTGTTGTATACTATTTTTGTTTGTTTGTTTGTTGTGTGTGGTTTTGGTTTTTTGTCTTTGTTTTGGTTTTGGTTTCTTTGCTTTTTCTTTTTGTTGTTGTTGAGCAAGGGTTTCTCTGTATAACCTTAGAACTCACTCTGTAGACCAGGCTGGCCTCAAACTCAGAGATCTGCCTGCCTCTGCATCCCAAGTGCTGGGATTAAAGGTGTGCACCCACTACTGTCCCACTTGACCTATTTTTTTTTTATTCTGTAGTTAGTTGTTCTTTTTCCATGAAAATGTATACTTTCTGGTGGTGGTGGTGGTATGTCTTTTTATTCCATTGTGGTCAAATGTTGATGGTGATATATAGTTTTATTCCATTGTGGTCAAATGTTGGTGGTCATATGTAGTTTTATTCCATTGTGGTCAAATAAGATATGTTATTTTAATTTTGTTATATCCATTGATATAATTAATATAATTAATTTTAGAGAAAGTTTCATGAGCTTCTGAGAAGCTCTTTTGTGTTTGTGTGAAATTTTCTGTAAATATCTGCTATTTTCATTTGATTTTATGATGTTATTTAACTCCAGTGTTAGTCTTTTTAGTTTTTGTCTAGATGACCTGTCAGCAAGAGTGATATATACAAGTCACCAACTATCATTATGTGAGGGTCAATGTGTGATTTTAGCTGTAGTAGTGTCTCTTTTGTGAACATTGTACCCTTATTTTGGTGCATGGATATTTAGAATTGCAATATCCTCTTGGTTGATTTTTTTTTTCTCTTATAAGTACTTAACGTTCTTTCCTCTCTCGTGATTTAGTTTTGGCTTGAAGTCTACATTTTTTATATCAAAGTGGCTACACCTGCTTGTTTCTTGGGTTCATTTGCTAGGAATATCTTTTTCAATCCTTTTTCCCTGATGTGATGTGTATCCTTGATGTTAAGGTGTATTTCTTGGATTCAGCAGAAGACTAGATCCTGTTTCGAATTCAGTCTGTTAGTCTATGTCTTTGTATTGGGGACCATTGAAACCACTGATGTTGAGATTTAGCAATAAGCAGTATTTCTTGATCCCTGTTATTTTGTTATTATGGTGTGGGGTCTCCCATCATTTGATTTACTGGTCTGGGATTATTTATTCCTTATGTTTTCTTGGGTATGGTTAACCTTAACCTTTCAGGTTGAAGTTTTCCTTCTAGCAATTTCTGTAGAGCTGGTTGGTAGATACTGGTCAAATTTGGTTTTATTGTGGAATGTCTTTCTCTGTCTACTGTGATTGATAGGTCTGCTGGGTATAGTAGTCTTGGCTGTCATCTGTGACCTCTTAGAGTTTGAAGAACATCTGTCCAGGCCCTTCTAGCTTTCGGGTTCTCTATTAAGAAGTCAGGTGCTATTCTATTGGGTCGGCTATTATGTTCCTTGACCTTTTGCCTTGCAGGTTTTAATATTCTTTCTTTGTTCTCAATGATGAGGAGGAGAAAGAGGAGAGGAGAAAGAGGAAGAGGAGGAGGAGTCATGGGAAGTTTCTTTTCTGGCCTTGTTTATTTGGTATTCTATGTGCTTCTTGTATCTTGATAGGCACCTCCTTCTTTAGGTTAGAATTTTTTTTCTTCTATGATTCTTGTTGAAGTATTTTCTGTACTTTTAACCTGAGTTTCTTCTCCCTTTATTTCTATTATTCTTAGATTTGGTATTTTCATGATATCCCAGATTTCCTGGAATGGTTGTACCTGGAATATATATATAATTTTCATTGATTCACTTATCTGTTTCTTCTACCTTGTCTTCAGTGGCTGAGATTCTGTATTCCATGTCTTGGATTCTGTTAGTCAGGTTTACCTCTTAGGTTTTTGGTTGATTTCCTAAATTTTTTAATATTCTACTGTTTCAGTTTAGGTTTTCATTAGTGATTATGTGTTTCTACCTTCTTGAACCTTTTTTATTATTTCAGCCAACTGGGTTTTTTTTTTCTTTTCTTTTTTTTTTTTTTTTTTTTTTGGTGTTGTTGTTGTTGTTGTATTTTCACAGACTTCGTTAAGGGATTTATTCATTTCTTTTTTAAGATCTTTGACCATATCCGTATTTGCTAATTTGAGATCCTTGTCTTATGTATCAGCTATATTGAATATCTCAGGGCCTACTGTAGTAAGTTTACTGGTTCTGGTCAAAGCATATTGTCTTGGCTGTTTAGTGCATTTTTTCACTGGTGTCTAGGCATCTGGTGTTATGATGATTTAGGTATTTCTGGATGTTGATAATCTGGTCTTGTCTTTATTTTGTGGATGTTCTGTTCTTTGGCTGCTGTTGCTCTCTCAGAATCTTACACATGTGTGTTCATTGTGTGATTCCTGATATAGAGTGCTTCTGCAAATTGGTGGGTGGCAGAAAGGAATAAAGATATGCTAAGAAAAAAAAAAGACTGAGATAGATTTGGGAAAGAGCTGAGGGGATCCTGTCCACACAAAGAGGCCAGATCCCCAAGGAGGTAGAGGTGTAGTGGGAGGAGATGTTCTTGCAAATAAGTTGCAATAGGAAAAGGGATATGTCTGGACACTGGGATGAAAGGACTGGGTAGATCCTGGGTCTATACCAAGAGATGGAGTCTCTAGTGAATGGAGTTGAGGTAGGAGAAAGGGCACAAACAGGCTGCTATAGGGTTAAGATGGAGAGATCACAATGGAAGATAAAAAGGATAGTGAAAATTACTCAGTCTGGCGCTGCCATCTTACATTCCTGGGAAAGAGTGTTTCTAGGTGTCAGCACATAACACAAAGGAATAGGGTGGTCTTGAAGGGTGGATTGAGAAGGTCCGTAGGAAAGAGCTAAACTGTAGGTCCACACTAAGAGACAAGAGTCCCCAGAGAATAGAGGTAGGGTGAGAGGAGGGGCAACTGAAAGCCAGCTACTACAGCATTGCAGATAAGACTAAAGGGCTGTAATGGAGGACAAGAAGAATAGTGAAATATTCCTACCTGAGTCACAGGCTGGTGTGGCTTCTTGAGAGGCCAGGAAGAAAGTGTTTCTAGGTATTTCCAATCTCAAGTTTCCGTTCTTATTAAACTGGTAACCTATGTCCAATAGTCTAGCACAAAATAATTTAATTGAATAATTAAGATTATGAATAGTCTAAAGTAATAAATTTGATAATGTAAATATTTATAGTTTAAATTATCTACTTTATTTTTCATTTTGTTATATTTTTGGAATAGTGCTGTTTAGTCATATCAGTCTTCACCATATTCATAGATATAACCTAATAGCCAACATTTATTAAATATTTACTATGTCAAACTGCTGAGTAATTTATGTACATTATGTTATTTAACCCTCAAAATAATCCAAGAAGCCAGTTACTATAATTATCCTCATTTTTCATCTAAAGAAAATGTTGCTGAAAATAATATATTAATCAGTGTCTTAGCAGAGGACACTTATTAAGCACACTTAAATAAGTAATTGAGATTTTTTTTTAATAAGGGCAAACTTATTTGGACTAAATTTAGAGAAAACAGGAAGGCAATGTAGATTCCTGTGGAATTAGTAAGCCAAAAAAAAAAAAAAAAAAAAAACCCTACTAGTTGAATTGAAGCAAAAGGGATCCTAAAAATTCCAGGAAATCTATTGCCATACAGAGAAAGAGCTATATATAATAGCAGAACTATGGTCTGTAGTTGAGAGGCACATCTAACCTCTGGTAAGCTGCTGGAGATGAAGTAGAGCAATAAGTACCAAACTTTATTCTCCTCTAATCCTTGGTTTCATGCCAAGCCCTACCCATCTGGAAGAACCCAACTAGAAGTCAGGGAGCACAAAATAGCTAGTTGATGATGTCCATAAAAATCATGTAGAAGCAGGGAAGGTAAAACATCAAAAAATGAAATTAAAAATCTAGGAGTGTCTTGCTCAAAACCCAAGCTATTAAATGGCAAAATCAGTTACTGAATGACATATATTTCTTCCTAACCACAATACTCAACTAATTCTCACTAAAGTATTTCATAATATATTATCTGTCAGAAAAAAATTGTAAATTTAAAAATGTCTGAATCAAATATTACATGTGCTTATAAGTAAGTGACACCAAGTGTCTAAGAGTTCAACAGCAAAGAATGACAAAAGAATCAAAAACAAAAAAAGATGTGGGGACTGATTTTATGTGCTATTGGTCTTTTCATAACGTTAAATTGTAGTTGTTCTTGTTTAGATTCCAGACTCCATCATTTCTCGTGGTGTTCAGGTGCTCCCACGAGACACAGCTTCTCTCAGCACTACTCCTTCAGAATCGCCCCGTGCTCAGGCTACATCTCGCCTCTCTACAGCTTCTTGTCCAACACCAAAAGTAAGTACAGGTCCTTATATCTTATGTTTCTCTACTATAAATTCTGGGGAAACTAACCAGTGTTCTCCCTGCTTGTCAAGGTTGGATTGCATGCAAACTACTGGTAAAAATTAATGGAATACAGAATAGCTACCACCCATTGTTTCAAAGATTTTCTTATTAGGACAGTAGATACTTCATATAATATGCCTGATTCTTCATCACAGGTAAACATATCACTTTCTGTAATTTCTGTTTCTTTGTGGTAGATCTGTTATTTTTTAGGAAACACACCAGTGTAGGTGTAAAAACATATTATGAGGATGAATGTAATTTTGGCCAATAATCAGCAATATTAACAATTTATTATTGCAAAGGATTTCTTTTCTTTTTTTTTTTTTTTTTTTTTTTTTTCCTTTTAAACTTCAGGCTTGGGTATTTACCTGCTCTAGTATCATTCCAAATTTTTTTTCAAACAGACTCAACTTGGAATGTTGCTGCCTATTATTTGGAAACAAAACTAAATTTGTTAGAAAGTTTTAATGCCAACCTTTGGGAGAGGGAGGGAATTTCTTAGTTTTTATTTTTTGTAATCTGTCCCAGAATTGTGGTGGAGGAAAGATTAGGCACTATTTCCTGCCTTGTATTTTGTGTGTATGATAAGTAATAAGCAAGTTTAAATACTGTTATGCCTGCTTTCTGGAATATTTCCTCTATGGGTAAATCACTCACTTGTTCTTTAAAGTTCTGTTTCTGAAGAAACCAATATTGTTATTAAGATTACTTTCTTATTTTATGATACATTGTATTAGATTCAAGGTATATACTAAATTTATTCTAAGAACAATACAGTTTTTCAAACTAGCTTTTTTTCCATCATCATATTTAAAAGCAAGTACAGTTGTCTCCCTCAATTCCAACTTTTCTTTCAGTTTTGTGAGTTATAATTTCATTTGACCATAAATTATCTCAAAATTATTGATGTTATAGTACATTTCGTTTTACATTATATGACAGGTGATAGAATACTCTTCCTGATGTTACTGTTATATTTGTATGTCACTGTATTTAGATAGGTGTCAAAGTAAGTAATAAATAAATTTACTATTTAAAAATTGAGGTTGTAAATCTTCAAAGAAGAAAAACTACGAAAACATTCTAGACATAAAATACATGTTAGTGCTACTTTGGTGTCAGTCTCTCTTTAAATGAAAACATGTCGTTGTTAAGATCTGAATTATGTAGGAAAATCTTTTCCATTTTATTATAACACTAAAGAAAATTAATGTACAATTTGGACTGCATTAAATTCTGATTATAGAAGCTATGCTTGTTTTATAAAGTCCAGAAAATATTTAAAACTGAAATTTAAGTTCACTATAAGATGTTTCATCTACTACATATGAAGACTTAACAGCTGAAAATATAAAACTACTAAAGACAAAATATTTTTCCTTTATTATAAATGTGCCATATCATAAATATTTTTGAAAAATACTTTATGCTAAATATAATTAAATGAAATTTTTCATAAGCCTCAGAACAGTATGTTTTTACATTACAAGGAGGGTACCAAATGTAATTTTAAGAACCACTTGTACTTCTAATTTCTCCAAAATAGAATTCAAAAATGAAAATGTTTTAACATTTATGAAATTAGTATGCTTATTCAAAAACTTTAATGGAACAAGTGGCTTCTTCTGATAGTCATTAGTTGATATTTACATGTTCAAACTGATCATAAATTTAAATAAAGCACTATCTTTTTCAATCATGGAAAAAGATACTATTTTTATAAAATTTTACCAGTACTAGACTATATGCCTTAAAGTTACAATTATTAGCTTGGCCTAGTATTTTTATGCCTGTAATTCCAGCACGCGAGAGATAAGGCAGGAGGATCACAGGAGCTTGAAGCCAGTGTGGGCTACATAAGTTCCAGGAGAGCCTGGAACACAAAGTAAGAACATGTTTAAAAAAACAAAAAGGAAGGAAGGGAGGGAGGGAGGGAATTAGAAAATAAAATTTTGCCCTTGTTTAATTTTTGAGATAAAATTTAAATGTGGGGCTAAAATACTAATATAGTAAGTTATTTTATATTAATATTTAAAAAGAGTAAAGATTATAAGATCTCCCTAAATATTAATATTTCAACAAGGACATGGAAAATGAATGAATGCCAAAAATTAATTTTTGCCTGAATGGACATTTTAAGAGTCATAGTCATCAATAATGACCACTTTAATGACATTTGTCACCAGTCAACAACTCTCTTTAAATATTTCCATTATTACATGAGTTTCCTTAATTCAGTGATCAGCATCTGATTTCAAATATGTTGTTTTTTAAACATGGTTTCCCTACCCTCATCCTGTTTTCCCGAGTTACATTTCAAGACCAGACAGAGATTTTAGCACTAAACTCTTTTCTGAATGAAGTATTTATATTAATTCTGTATCATAAAAATTTAAGGCAGAAAGGAAGATGAAAAAGAATGATTCTCCGGTTTCTAATTTAAGATATTGGGTAAATGCTAGTATTAACTGTATTAGGATATAATAGAAGAAATAACTAATTTTCAAGGTTTTTTTAAGGAAAGATATTGCATTTTGATTTAAATGTCTTTAATCTGAGGTATTTGTGAAGTATGCAATTCTATAGCAAGTCTGCTATTCTATGCAGAACTGAAAGTACATCTTAAATTTGCCATTCCTATGTTTACTGCATTTTGGTTATAATATTTATAATTTAGTGAATATTAGTCAACCCTATAGAAATCACCTTTTTTATGTTTCAGATTAAGCATGAAGTGTGTCATTTACAGAAATTTATGTGCAAAAGAGTTTTCTTTGCTTCAGAAATATCATACAGTCTTGAATGATCATCTTTAGAAAAAGCACTTGACCTGGTAATAGAAGATATGGATTCTAATACTTGCTTCTCTATTTAAAAACCTCACTATATTAGGCAAGTTGCATAATATTTCTGAGTTTTTGTCTATTTGTAACTGGCTTTGCTAGTTGTAAGAAAGGAGTAATGAGCCAGTAGACAGCATTTACTGCCTTAAAAACAAAACAGGTAGCTACAAATTATAATAAAGTATAATTAAATGTTATGATTCATCAACAGGAGTATTAAATATTTGGAGAGTAATGTTCAGATGCATTCAACTGATTGTGGAAACTTAAATGAAAGATTTGGGAGATAGCTCAATAGTAGAAGATTTGCCTAACATGTTCAAGGCCTTGTGGTCCAGCCCAGTGAAAGATAAACAAAAAATAAAAAGCCATGGTAGCATACATCTGTAATCCCAGCTAAAGAGGCTAAGGCAGGCAGACCAACCTAGACTACATAGCAAGACCATCTCAAAAAAATAAATAAAAATTAAAATTGCAATGAATCAAACTTAGTGATATTCTATAGCACTTTGGTTCTTTCTATAAGTTTTAATACTGAATAATAATTAAGATGAAACTATCCACTTATACCTGAGTACTCATTTATCTAGGTAATAACAGTATTAAACATTTAGCATTATTTGTATGTGTGTGAGTGTGTGCATGTGTGTACTACATACTACATTTTTGGTTGTGTTTTAATCCTTTAGGATTCTTCCAGCTATAACAAGAACAAATTCTTTGTGTAAAATATACTGTTTTGGTTTAGTTGTAGTAGTTGTTATTCACTCTTCAAAATCCAATGATGAAATTCAAATATTAAAACATAACAATTGCTTATAGAATGAAATAAATATTTGCAGAAATACTTAATATTTTCATCAGTGAAATATTTTCTTTTATATCAGATATTTTCTTATAATGAATTCTTACTGGAATGAATGCCACTCGATTTGCTTTGTGGAGGTAAAGAAATTTTTTAAAACAAATTTGGGCTTTTTTATTTTATTGCCCCTAAAGAAAATAATGTGTAAGCCAAAGAAGTGAATAGTAAATTGATTCTAAAGAAATGCAGGCACTGAAGTATTAACCGTGATGATGGTCTCCCAAAAAAGGTTTGACAAAAGAATAAGTCTGTAACAGAGAACTTGTCTTCATAAATGAACATGGTTTACAACTTAGCTCAGTGCTTATTTCAGTTATGAACATCAAAATCTGTAGAAACTATACAAACTAAAAAATATAAATAAAGAAAATTTGTATTACTTAGGGTCATCAGTATATGAGTATGAGAAATCAAATAGCCTAAAGTAGAAAATAATGACAAGACTAAAAGAAGAAGGAAATCCAAATTTCACTGCGTTCACAATTCTTTTTAATTATTGTTAGAATAGAATATTTTAAGGACTGGTTCTGTTATCTTTTTCTTCTTCAAGCACCTGCATTTTAAGCCTTTCATAAGGTAATATATATTGTAGTCACATTTTTCATGCCATAAAAATTTGAAGAGTATTTTACGATAGGCAGTAGGAGAAGGAATCTGGACATAAATTGTTTTGTTATGCTTAGGAAGAAATGTAAACACTATTAGTATCTAATTGAATAAAATATATGCAGTTCTTTAAAAGAATAAGTGAAATCTTTTCATGAAAAACATATTCCTTTAATATATTAGTGTCTAATCTTACCTTCAAACAAAATGCAGAGTTCGGACTTCTTTTAGGTTCCTGTTCTTTGAACAAAATAATTTACATTAGTCAGGCTAGGGAGATAGTTCAATGAGTAAAGTGTTTTCCTTGCGATCATAGGACCAAAGATCTGATTCCTTGCATCCACATAACAACCCAGAGAGTATGGAGCCCACCTATAATCCCAGCATACAGAAATCAGACACAGGGGATCACCAGAGAAGGCTGGCAGACTAGACTAGCTGAGTCAGTGAGTTCTGGATTCGAGTGAGCATTCCTCTCAATATAAAGTGAAAATCAAAGACATCTGCCATCAACCTCCGAGCTCTATACACATGAATACACATGTGTACATGCACATACATGCACTCATACACAGGTGGAATACATACTACATACACATACAAACACCAAAAGTATAAATAAAGAAAAATTTTATTACTCAGGGTCTTCAGTGTATGAATATTAGAAGCAGAGTGATTTTGTTTACTAAGTTATTGATCCAATACTGTATTTTATTCTCTGTGAGCTTTTTACTACTTATGTTATTTTTTTAAATTTCTTCCATATTGTCACTATTTCTCCTTTGAATAACAGTAGATCATGTGATATAGCTAATCAACTAATAAAATCTAAGAATCAGAAGTCTGCTTGATCTTATTTACTTGCTATTATGCTAGTCTAAATCAATACTTAACTGATGATGAAAACTTATACTCTATTTTTAAGAGCCTAAACATATCAGAAATTCTCCTAAACAACAATCTTATTTGTATTTTCTTTTGACTAAAATTATTTCAGTATTAGTGTGTTGATGTTTCTTTAGCCACTAGTGCCATAGAAACAAACAGCACAAAGACTGAAAACCACTCAATAATTAGATTTTTGAAAAATATCATCTAAACAACAAAAGAAAATGTTTTTAGATGTATACTTTTCTACTCATTGGGGAGATATTAAGCAGAGTATTCTCCCTTGACTGCTCGAATGCAGCAATTCTCTCACCTTGTTTATCTCGATCTATTTTTAAAAATCAGTAAAGATTCCAGTAATTTCTGTTGTAGGTTGTGTCTATCAATATTCATTGCACTAGACATTAAAACTCATAGACTTTTTTGGACTTGTGTGTTTAGTGACTTTAAAATAAAAATAAACCTTTATAGGTTTTCATAAGTCTCATTTTTATGAAAAAATTCCAAAACTAAATATATATACTTGATACATAATGAAAAGTTTGGCATTATTTACATTTTTTCTAATTAATTACTGACTTACTAAAAGACATGGATTCCTATAGTATATTCAGTCTGTTTTGCTGTTAACTTAGTTGAAGAATATGAAGGAACAAATCCAGCTCACATAGCTGGATAGTTAGAAAAGTAAGTATAATATTAATGTATCTGATAATTGTGGATTTTTAAAATACACACCAAAAATTTATGGTTTTGTTCAAGGGGTGGATTTTTTGCTTAATGGATTAAAACAGAAAGAATTGCTAGCTCTTTTCTGGCTCCTGTATATTTGATATTAGACGTTTCTTTGAAATATTCTAATAAAATAAATCAGCAAACACTTGAAAAATTTTTAACAGAACTCATCTCTAAAATATCCTATAATTATGTAATATACAGATACATGATACCATATAAGGATTTATATATAATAAGAAAACAGATAATTACAATATATAGTTTATTTAAAGGTTTCTTAAAATGTAAAATCTTAAACCTGTTTGTTACCATTTCATACACTGGTACATTTATATGTCTTGCAATTTGAGTGGATCTTTCCCCCAGGAATAATTTAGGAACACGTGTATTAGTCATTTGTGTATACAAGCTTCCTAATGTTGATGTAGTTTATCAAGAAATCATCTTTGTTCATATGACCACTCGGCTCATCCTAAAGCTTTTACAAGCATTAGAGGACCTTTGCTCGTAGTAGCAAAATATATTTTCTAAAGTTCTTATTTCTGCTTAGGAGCTAGCATTTGGCACGAAAAGAGAGGGCAGTTTTCTTTGAATAAATAGGTTTACTGTTCATTTTTTTAAATTATCTATTAAATTTCTAAATCTGAGTAATTTTACTTTGTCAATTGCTCCTTGATCATTTCTAGTAAAAATTACGTTCTCTGTAAAAATGAGGTTCTTGGGTTTTTGTTTTGTTTCTTGGCTTTGTTTTTTTATTTTCATTTTTTTTGAGACAGCAGCATCCTTTGCTATATAACAAAAGTATTTTATTCATACCTCCCATTTTATCAAAATCAAGAATGAAAGTTTAATTTGTTTGATTAAATTAATATTAACTGTTTCATTGAGGACAATATTAAATGAAACTAGCTTTTTGAAACACTGTACATATCAGTAAATAATATGCCATGAGTATCCTATTTGAATTCACTTCCTTGGCTTATTCTGTTAAACTGCCATTGCTATTGTGCCATCAATGTAAATGTCATTGCAGCATGGGAAGCAAATAATGTTTCGATACTGTTAGTAAAATTGCCCTTGTGAACTACTAAGTAGTTCAGTAGTAGCAATGGTATAATCAAACAGCTAAACTTCCATGTTTCAAGAAAACATTCTGAGTTGAAATGATGTATGTTGAATATCATTTCTTTCATATTTTTTATAAAGACAGTATTACAGATATTACAGTGGTATCCTCAGCCAAAGAGATCTTTTTTTTTTTTTTTTTTTTTTTTGGTAAATATCAATAAGTACTTTTCCCCCTCTTATAAATAATTCGTCCTGACTCTTAATTCCAGACTGATTATTGGGCAAGGAATAGTTACTTCCCTCTGATTCAAAATGAGAGCATAACAATAAAGACTTAAAGATAGAATGCCCAGAATAATAATTTACAAAAAACAGCACATATTGTCACTTCTAGTGTATACTAGGTGCTGCAGTTGGGTAAAAAACAATGCTTGCTAAAATATCTTGGAAACTTAATAATATTCACAAAGCCTTTATTATTAGTAACCTAACAGTAGGTAAATAATATTATTGTGATTTAACTGAGGATGGCTTGTTTTTTAAATTAGTTTGGAACATTTAAGTCTTGAATGATTTTATGACTGAGAGGTTTATAGCTCTATTATTGAGCATTTAGCTAGCAATCACAGACCCTGGGTTCACCCCCCTTACACTACAAGTTGAAAAGAATCAAAAGAGAGAGGTCAAGAGAGAGGCAGGAAGAGCAAAAGAAAAAAAAAGAGAAATTTCAAATTAAAAAATCTAAAATTTTTGTATTTCCTAAAATGATATTGCTGAACTAGCACAGATGCATATCAATATTCAACTGGCATTCTTTCAACACTCCAGACTCCTTAAATAATTCACATTAAATGTCTGATTCTATAGATATTTTTAAAATTTATTTTTAATTTATATGTGTGCATGGTTTGCCTGCATGTATGTATGTACATCACATGTGTGCCTAGTACCCATGGAGGTCAGAAAAGTGTATCAGATTCACTGGAACTGCAGTTATGAACATTCAGGAGCCACCACATGGGCACTGGGAACAGAACCCAGGTTCTCTGGAAAAACAAGTGCTCTTAATCTCTGACTCTCTCCAGCTTCTTCTCTGTATATATTTGTAAATAGTTTCTTTTCTAGTTCCTTATTGTCCAGTTTTTCCATCTTTATCAATACATAGGTGGTGTTCTTTTGTTTTGTTTTAATTTTAAGTATTTCTTGTTTGTTTTGTTTTGTTTTTGCTATTTACTCGGGTTTGATAGATGTTCTCTTATTTTCTTTCTAGTAAATTAGGCAATATCCAATTACTAGAATTAGGCATATTTTGATATGTCAGTTAACAATAGTAATAATATATTTTATCTCTTTTGATTATGTTATTTTCAATTCTGAAAAATTTATATTTCACAGAATTTTACATTAATTAATTTTTTTTCATTTATCTCATTGTCACCTATGCCTTATAGATAATGGTATTGAAGTGAAATATCCTCTCTGGTGGTTGTTCTTGACTGTCAGCTTGACTGTACCCTCCATTTCCTAATAATTACTTAATGTTAACAGAACTAAAACTGAGTGAGAGGACCAGCAACCCTCTAGTGGCGCCCCAGTGGTGGGCAGCACTGACCTCCCCTCTCTGCTTGCTGTCAAGTACTCGCTTCCCAGAAGCCTGTGTTTCCTTCTGACATTCAACAAGCCAATCTTGTATTCAGACCCTGACCAACCAGAAGGATCCCCTAGACACCACCTGTTTGTTTTAAATGGCCCTCATTGCCAGCTTTCAGGGTTGCCCTGTTTTTTTAATTGGTTGACCCTAGCATGCTAGTATGTGTTCCGCAAAAATACACTGCTTTGTATGGCCATACGTATCTCTCAGTGTCCATTTCAGCTATTTCACAAACCTAACACTAAGTATTAGTTATACTGAGTACCAACCTACATTCAGCTGTCAGGAGTATTTTTTAAATTGTTTTGAGTTTTGTTTTGAACAAGAATTTGCCAGGCATACCAGGCTGGACTTAAAATTGAGGTCCTCCATCCTCAGTCCTCTGGATGCTTTAATTGTGTGTTGAATATTTCCATGCCTGGCTGTTGCTACTTACTGAGTTTTCTTTTTACTGTGACAAAATACGTGACAGTTCTAACATCTTCAGAAACATGGAGCCTTCACGGAAATCAGGCTTCACATTCCTAGCTTCATGCAGTGGCCTCTCGGGACCCTCTTTGTAGGCATTCCAACTGTGCTACACACTACCAGATCTCGTCAGCTTGATTTGAGAATGTTGAAATAGCATTCTAGAACATAGTAATGAGCTAGAACATTGCTCATCTCTGCAAAACCAATACTATATTGACAATGCCAAGTTCTACCAAGTATATGAAAGGTGGCATTAGCCAGCCACCTCCTATCACAGCAGCAATGGCTTCAGAGCACCGACACAGCTGACCATGAGAAAATGTTATCCTATATGATCCCATTTAATCACAATGGAGGCTCTGCCTTCTCAAGGACTGTACTCTGAAATGAGTTTTTAAAGTTTTCATGCTTACGTCATGAAACCTTTGATGGACTGGATTTGATGGCAGGGTGCTGTAGTAGTACACTGCTGTGGCTTTCATCAAGGATGACAAGGAAGCATTCTCATAGGTACAAACGCTGGCAGACCTCAGCAGTGGGAACCATCATGACCAATGCCATACTCAACAGTGGAACCCCGAGCATCTGAGCTCAGGTGTTTTTAATTCATTCAGAACTCCTCAGGTACAAACCATAAGCAAACATCCCCCACAGAAATCCAACACCTGCAGACAATACAAAATGCCAAGACCTTGGTATCCCTTTTTTCCAACAGTGCACAAAAACAATTATTTTAAATATAACTAAAAATAAATTTCCACAACATGGTACCTTTCCTATTATTGTAGTACCAGATTAAATGGCCTCTAGCAATATTTCCCATTGAATCCTTGTTTCCCTCTGACACTTCATGATACTGGTTTTTGCTGTCCATATTTCTGTCAGCGTTCTGGTCTTCCTCCTTCCTACTAGAATGGTCCATTGTGATTTGATTACAGCTTTCAAGAACGGTTTAGTATACAGGTGCAACCACTTCCATGCTACCTCCTGCAAGACAGTTCCAAAGTCATATAAACCACATGGTCGAGTTTATCACCACAATGACTTCCCTCCTTCAGGATCAATCTTCTGCATGTTAATGTTTTCATCACTTTGATCAAATACCTGACAGAAGTAATTTAAGTGATAAAGGTTTTATTCTGACTCATAGTATAAGGGGATACAATCCATCGTGATGGGGAAGGCATGGTAGCTAGAAAGCCATCCATGGTAGTGAGCACCTGCAGCATGGTAGATTTGAAAACCAAGAACTTGGGCCAGGAGCAGGACTGAGCTGTAGCCCTCAAGGACTGCTCCATAGTGGCACACTTATCACTCTGAGATAGGAAATTTACAATCAAATTTGACACCTAGGAAGATATATTAAGAGAGAGAGGGAGGAAAGAAAAAGTCATTGGGCTTGGAATTGATAGTTTTATAGTTAGACAAACTATTAATGAAATTGTCTCCTTTTTAACTTTAAAGAAGTAATTTATGGCAATTATGGTGACGCATTCCCAAAATCTCAATATTTGGGAGACATGAGTATCCTGAGTTTGAGACCAACCTGAACTATATAATGAGTTCCAGTTTAGCCACCTAGTTCTTGGGCTACTCAATAAGACCAACTTTGTAAACAAATAAAGAAGTAATGTGCACATTCATTTTAGAAAACATAGAATACTCATAGAAAAATAATTCTTACAAACTGTACTTCATAAGAAAAATACTATTACTGGGAATGCCTTTGATCCCAGCACTCATAGGCAGAAGCAGCTGTATCTCTGAGTTCAAGGCCAGCCTGCTCTACTTAGCAAGATACCGCCCACCAAGGCTATATAGTGAGACACATGAGTAAATGCATACCCTCATTAGAAATCTTCTAAAAACTTGAAACAACACAAATATTGCCACCAGGTTCATTACTGTTTTAAGTTATTGTCATCAGTATACTACAATAGCAGAGCCATGAGAATATGAAATGTAGTATCTATATAACATGCACAAAAACAGTCAGAAAAGGACAAAGAGACCCTAAAATTTTTGTTTTAACCAACCATCTCATTTCCAGAAATTTACAAAAGAAATTATCAGAAGGGCCAGACTGAACATGTAAAACCCAAAAATCAGGAATATTTTATGTGATTGACATTTCATAAGTTTCAGAGTTCAGAGCATTTGGGATTTCAAGATGAGATATATTTAACCAATTGTCTATGCAGATGTTCAATAATCTAAAAAAATCTCCAAACTTTTAAGTACTTTTATTGCCAAGCATTTTGGATGATATTTAGTCAACTTCTACAAACAGTTTAACCTCTCTCAAGAAGAATTAACTTCATATAAGAATAGCTAACAAGATGAGACTCAATGTTATAATGAAAACTAACTTAATTCCTGATGCTACGCTGCTCTGATTTTTCTTAATTATAATTAAAAGTTAAACATTTGAACTAGCTATAAATATATTTGAACTAGCTATAAATTTCTTTCATACTCGTCTATTACAATTGATCATTAAAATTTGTAATTGGAAATTTTCCAACTTTGGAAAAGATTTCTTTGATCTATAAATATAGGAGGTAAACTTTTCTCCTTAAAGCCAGGCATTGTGTCACATAATTCTATAATCCTACCATTCAGGAGGTTGAGTCAGTAGGATTTGTAAGTTGAAAACCAAACTAGGCTATACAACAAGTTCCAGGCCATACCAGGCTATGCAGCAAAATTCTGTCTCAAGCATTCATACCATAAATGGAAAAATATATAGACAAATGCATTTAGTTTTACATAATCATCCTTTTGTAGGCACCTATTTTTTTCAGCCCTATGTATTTCCAGACCTATTAAGGAACTATAACTTTAAACTATTAACAGCAATCAAGAACTGTTATAACTTTGAAGAAGACACTTCATGTTGCCTGGCTTAATGTAATTTTAAGATTGTTAGACAAAAAGGACTGCAGAAAATTATACTCACTTGCGTTTCTAAATATTTTTAGAAAGCAATATGAGATACTATGTTCTGTATTTTTGTAGGAAACTCCCAGGAGTACCTTATAATGCAGGTACTACTGTAAGTCTCCACCTAAGGTGTAAAACAGCCTTTGGTATAAGATATCTTTTGAGGTTAAATTATGTAAAGAAGAACAGATGTTGGGAACTGACTGAATTCTCCATTGGGAGTTCCTCTTAATTATTTCTAAATTTAGTAATTCTGCTTCATTTTTAAAAAGTGAGAATTGATTATCCTTTTGCTAAAACAGCTGATGCTGAAGAATTTATAAAAGCTATTCATTTAAAATGTTGATAGAATTATTGTATATAAAGATGTTTATGTGTTAGTTTTTGTTTTATGGGGGATTTTGGTTTGATTTGTTTTGGGGGAGGTTGGTTTTGTTTTGGTTGGGTTTTGGTTTTTTTCAAAATAGGAATTTCATTTTCTCAATATTCCCCAGTAACCTACATATGCTATTTTGGGACACCCTAATATGAATGTATAACCTGCTTCCATGGAATAAAATTTGTAATATAGTCAGATATATTATTTTCCTAAGGACTTTTCCAGCTGGGATTTGTCATCCTGCAGATAGTTATGCTATCTGCCCAGATAAGGATTAGCCTCATAATTAACTTGACCAATACTGATAGAATTGGAACTGCCTCCAAGGAAAGTACGAAACTGAGTGTAAAATCACTTGATCTGAATCTTGCTTACAAAATATTTACCTATCAAGATTCTTTGTACTGAGAATCTTCTTTAACCCAGAGCAGTGTGAACCAAGAATTAAAATAGCAAGTGTGTGTGTGTGTGTGTGTGTGTGTGTGTGTGTGTGTGTGTATGTGTGTGGGTGTGTGTGTGCACGCATGCAAACACAATATCCCTATTAAACTCAGTATGGCCTTGAATTTGAGATTGTCCTGCTTGCGCCAACCTCATAAGAGCTAGAATTGTAAGTACACGCCACCACACCAGGCTTTATTTCACCTGTTCTATCTCTGAGAGACTAATTTAGATGAAATAACAAAAAGCTTTGAAGGAGTAAATATATCTAACATTGGTCTGGCATTAAAATTTTCTGATTGGCAGCATGATTGTTTAACTGAGAATCATTATGACAGCTGAACACCCTCTGTGCTTGGGTTGGCAAGCAGAGGAACCTCACTGTCACCAGTAAGAATGATGCTTGTTGGGACCGATATTTCCACTTAAATAACACTCATGTTTCTTGTCATACCATTGATGTTTTCTGATATTACAAGAGAATAGACATTTAAAACACTGAAAGAGAAAATGTGCATAGGTATATTTGTAATTCTTTGTTTTTTGTAAGCTAAATGCAAATGTAACACTACTCCAGATACTGCTTCATCAGAAGTCCCAAGATAACCAAAAGTAAGTGCCAGTTTCCTCCTCTCAGGAATAGTGCCATACCAGAAACTGAATTCTAGAGATCTGTTTGCAGAGCATGTCATATAGCTCCTGGGTTAGTTAACTCCTTGATCTCATAGGAGGAGCCTAAGTCAATTGATGTATTGCATGTACTGCTGACTAATGTGTAGAAAAAAATTTAAGTTCACTTTTTCTTTATTCTGTCTTTTTTACCCATCTTCCCTCATTGTAGCAAATTAGACGGCCGGATGAAAGCAAAGGAGTTGCTAGTAGAGTTGGATCCCTCAAAGTAAATATGTTTCTAACATTTTTTGGCAAGATTTTGTCTATAGCCTACACTTCTTTTTTGGAGGGTGGAGGGGGGAAGGGGGCTTTTTCCATTTTTCACCATCCCATTTTTTATTTTAATATTTTTATTGGCTGTTGGGTCATATTTTTTTATTTTGTTTTGTTTTCAGCTACACATAGAGCAACCAGCTGAAGGCAAGCTGCCAAATAACTAGCTTTGAAAGGCACCAAAAACAAGAAAGGGCAACTGCCTCGTTACATGTGCCTGAGATTTGGGGCTCTAGAGTAAACCGTTCCTCTGACTGATGTCACTGATTATGTGTTAAAAGTATTCTTAAACAGAGAACTAATACATTTTCAAAGTGTCGCCTCCCCTTTTAACCTATTTTATATAAAATATTGAATTTTATTTTAGTGTCATTACCATCTTAATTAATTTTAGAATAAAAATTATATCGCGTTAATAACATATACTGAATATACATTATCTTGAGAACTAGAAAGAAATGCTTTATGATACCCATTCAATGCACCCATATACAGCTTTTAGTCTTCAAGTGCTTCTAGTACCTTTGTTTTTTTTTTTAACTTTTAAAAGTTGATGTATCCTTAGGCAAAACATACTTATCTAAATATTTGCCCATTTTGTACATAATCTACTAATATACAGTTCAGGTTTCTAATTTGATGGTTCTGTTTATTAATGGCTAAATGCCACTTGGTCAATATATATTGGGCACTTGATGCTCTTATCATTTATTTAATCACAATAAAAAGGTAAAAAAAGAATACCCAAATATAATCACTGATTATTTTAATGATGCCACCATAAATACAACTTAGAAAACTTTTAACTCTAAAAATAGGCAAAATTAAAGTTAAACATTGTTTTTATCATCTCAATCCCAAATATCCTCACAGGAGTAGCAACTATTAGTCAAAATGCCAGATAATTCAGTGCACTGGGATATCATAAAATTTATTAACTATATTAAAGCCTAATTAATTAGTCATATTTCCAATTTATTTCTAAATAACAGTTTATAATAGACAAATTTCTGTACACTTTCCTTCCCCTTGACTCTTCTACCTCCTTTTTATGTTTTTGTTGTTTGTGAGTATGTGCAAACATGAATGCACATGAATGAACTTGTGTCTGTTTGTTTGTGTTCTTTATTAAGAAAAGCCTTCCTCTTTGTTCTTTAACATTGCCACATAGAAGATAGCTCTTAAATTCAAAAATTGTTCCTGTAAAGGATGGGACATGGTGATTGTGTGCATATTTCAATAGGATACTTAGCATTATTCACTCAATAAAACATAATATTACACCTATAGCATTGCTCACTGTCTGCCTGTGAGGTATCATACTTTACCCCTGTCTTAAAGAGACAATAAGTCTATTGTTTATACCATTGATTAGGACACAGATTCAGCTAAGAAAGTGAAATATAAAGTTCTTAAAGTAATTGATAGTGAACTAACTCAAAAAGGGCTTTTATAACTGCAATACCTGATATAAATTAATTTGCATGTATGAGTGAATGTGTGTATGTGTTAACTGAAGTTCAGATTTGAGATATGTTGAACTTGAAGTTATACTATATGTTTGTAACCTCAATACATACTTAAGAATAAAACACTGTTGTATAGTTCAATCAGTTTGTTTCAGTATGGATGCAGCCTTAGATTGAACACAGTGCTTGGAGGAAAAGACACATTTCCTAATCCTTAAATATGTTTATGCTGCATATCTATCAAGTAGAAAATCTTAGAATGAATCTCCAGGAGATTATAAGAATAGTTGTGATATTTACTTTCACTGTTTTTTTTTTGGGAGGGGGGAAGAATTGTGTTTGAAAAAAATAAAATGCTGGATTCCTTGTCATAAGTTTGTTGAAAATGTTATATTCTTATGTTATAGAAAAATCTGTGATATTTTGAAATGTTTGCCAAAGGCAGTGAGAAATGTATAATGCTATGATCTTATTTTAAAAGGAAAACTGAAAAGAAAACAAGTTGCCTTTTCAGTTCATGTTCTGACGTTTACATGTAGCTCCGTCAAGAGCTGGAGGGGCTGAGAGGCCATCTAGAAGTCACTGAAGGGACACTGTCTCAGAGTAAATGTGTGATTTCACTTGTTGATGTTTTCCCTCCTAAAATTTTCTGCCAACAGGTATTCCAAATCTGACTGGCTTGTCCTCTCACCTCCAACTCTTCTGTTTCAAGTCTCTTACCCTTTTCTTTCTCTTTTAGCTGTGGCTTCATGTTCAAGTTCATAAAATAAAGATTAAATTGGAAGGATAAAAAGCCTACAAGCCCCACAACTAACATTACAATTGATTTCGTAACATTTTGGCCTCGATATAAAATAAGAACTTTTCAAAATTGGTACTTATATAATGATATGATTGTCTAAAGACCTCTTTGCGTGACATCTATTTAGCATTTCCATTTGACTATGTATTTTGCTTATTATTGAATGTGTCATCAAGATTATAAATTACTGACTGGACCTACAAAGTAAAGACATGATGATTTAACTTCAGTTTTCAAGGAAAATCATGAATGTTAAACTGTCATAGATAATCTGACCAGTAATTACACATATTCAAAGTTAATGGACTTCTCTAAACTCAGATACCTTTGGAATAATACTGTCATATTTTGATTAGAATGAAATTTAGCAGCAAGAATGCTTTGATATAACATCTTGTAAATGCTTAAATAAAGGCCCATAATACATCTTTTGAAAGAGAATACCTCTTTAGAGCCATTCAACATCATACATGCATCATGTAGCCAGTAACTTGCAACTATTTTTATAACAGATAGTTAAAAGTTTTAAAATACTTAGCCTTCCCTATAAAATACTTCTTTCCAAAAAGTAATCATTTCAAAAATAAATATACAAACATATCAATAAAATTAAATTATTGTACTGAATAATTTGTGTTTAACCCTAACCTCTCATTCTAGGGCTTCTAAAAATGTTTCTAGGAATCTAGCTTCTGATTTATTTTTCTTGAGGTAGTCACCTTTCATTTACTTCATACTGCTATGGTAATTTTGTGATGAAAGGAGTAAAAGTTAATTATCTTATATCTCACCTTGTTTTTAATAGTATTCTACATATTATATGTAGGTATATGGCATTTCTGATTGTTAAAGTAAAACACATTTACTTTATTATCAGTCATTAATTTTTGAAAGCTAAACAGAAAGAGATTAATACAGAGTCATCTCATTGTTCTACTTCCTTCTTTGAACCAGTCCTTTTCTTTGTGCATTCTTACAGAATTAAAAAATCTTCTACAATCAACACTCCTAGAATCCATGATGCTGTCATTAATATAAAAATGTCAGTATGAATTTTATGACTAAACCAATCTGAACATCACTGAATAATACTATTATAGAAAACCATAAGAAATATACTAGGATATTTATAAATAGTGTCATATTCTTTCCTGGTAAATCATGAGAAATTTTTTCTTTCAATCAAACTAACAATAGAAAGTTGAAATTTGCAAAGATCTATATGTTAAGGAGTTAATTATAAGAATGGGATTAAATTAAATTATGGTACTTTCCAAATTATTTTCTCCTATCACTTATTACTTTTTATTTTTCAACTACTACACTGCCACAAAATGACTAATCTCAGTATGTTTATGTTTCATTAAAAACACACTACCCTGATTACCTTTTGTTTTTAGTGTGGGCTATATTATTTGAAAAATCGTATAAAATACCAGATAATTTTTTAAAAGAACTGTCAAACCCCAGTTGCCTAATGAATAAGTCATTTGACTCCTAAAAAACTATTTAAAAGCAAAAAGTATCTTTGCTAGTGAGAATCAATGGATAAAACATACAGATAAAATGTTTAGCCAAGTATTCCATTCTCTATTTCCCCTTTAATTCTTATTGCCTATGTACACTATAAAATATGCTTTTGCATTTTTAAAAAATCATTGCTTAAACAGAAAACAAAATATTGGCACCAGACAAAATATAATGGAATTTGGTCCTAAACTGAAGTAATTTAGCAAACAAAGACCATTCTATTTTGTGAAAATTTATTACAAGTGTTCATAAGAACATGGTTTAATTCATTGTAACCTTTTAATTCATTGAGACAATGAAGAATATTTCAGTAAGGTAAAAGATTAAAGATCGTTGTTTCCAATTATTTACTTACTTGTTAGCTGAAAGGACAGTGGTGCAGATCTGAAATGTAGGTTAGTGATATCATTCATGCTCCGATTGCCATGACACGCACAGTATATTATTTTACACAAATGATAGATCCCTGTACAAAAACTGGAATTTTGCAAATGGTATGAAATTTTATTTCTGAGGTGGATGACTATTCTTAATCTTACATTACATTGGCATTCCTTAGAAAAAACAGAATGTATTGTCACTATATTGAACAAAGTAGGAACATTATGAACCCTAAAATGGCTTTTTAACAATTGTGATAGTACAATTATTGTTAATAATAGTAATCAAAGTTTTGTTAATTAAATCATTGCAAAAAATGCTACACACCCTTAGATTTATAATGTATTGCAAACAATGGCCAAAGAATAAAAACCACATAAGGTAAAAATAAATTTCCATTTAATCAAATGTGTGAAGATAGTAGAGACAATATTAAAAGTAATGCCCAAGAGTAAAGGCAAGTACCAAGAGTTTTATAAATAGAAAAACAGGATAAGATATCCAAAAGCTATGCTTTGCATTGCAAATCAGGCTAAATTTACTTGAACTAACTTCACTGAAGAGCAGTGAGAACAAGGAGAGTCGAATATGAAAGTACTCAGAAAGAATAGTAGATACATGGTTATGAAATACAAATATTAAAAAAAAGGAAAGGAATACAATATCCAGAATGTGTATTTTTATCTAGTATATATTCTGTATAGGGTCATGGTAAATTAATGTTCAACTACAAAACTAGATTCGTTCAGTTTTAAAGGTTTTGAAAAACAGTAACAGGGAAAATGACACGTCAAAAATATTTTTGGAGTACAAATTAAACCAAGATAAAGATGTTAAAAATAAAAATATAAGAATTAATAGTAGTTATTTGCTATGCTGATGTCAGTAAATTAATAATATTTAAAGTAAAAAAAAAATCAAGGCACAAGGATGTCACCAAAGGTGAAATTCTTTTTTGATACATATTTTTAAATCAGAATTAAATCATAAAGAAATAAGCCTTGAAATCACTATTTTTGAATGTTTAGTAATTTAATTTCTTGCATTCTAAAGTAGAGCTGGTATTAAACAAGCCAATACAAATAATAAATTGTATTACTAGATTGTCTTTAAGCCTTTTACTGTGATATTTTTATTCCAGCCTTAGTTCTGAATTACTTTACTATATTTTTATGAACTAGTATTTATTATCTTTGGGGAATTTTGTACATATACATGTATTAAGTAAGTTTTGCAATGCACAGTCTGGCAAACTACATCCTGAGACTCAAATCCTACTTTTTTTATTGGCCCACACACTAAGAATTTTTATTTTTTATTTTTAAATAAGGGGAGAGATACACTAACATTTCATATAAAAACTATATGAGTCACTATGTTCTAAAACAAGTATTATTGAAATGGTTCTTCATTTGAATCTGTTTTTCAGTTGCTTTTTAGCTACAACAGAGATGTAAATGGTTGAAACACAGATTATATGGCTCATAAGAACTAAATGTTTGCTCTCGGACATTTTACAGTCAAAATTTGCTGATTCCTCCTATAACCTGTTAGTATATCAAGATTACATAGACATAGTGTGTTTATTATATAATACTTTTACTTTAGAGTTGAGAAAAGGAGAGCTGCTTATTTTCAAAGAATGTTTTCAGATCATTGTACATGAAAACACATTAAAAAATTTGCATCCAAATAAAATTTTTAAGCAAAACCAAAAAATAATAAAGCAGGGCTAGAGGAATGGCTTAGAGGTTAAGAGTAAGTATTGCTCTCACTAACAACACTCTGTTCCCAGCACCCACAGAGGGTTTCTCAAAATTATCTTTACTCTATTTCCTTGGAACCAGATGCCTCTGGCCTCCATGGATACCCATACTCATGTGCACATACGCACACACAACCATTTATATGTAATTAAAAATAGTAAAAATAAAACTCTTTCAAGATAAGAATATAACCTGGTATGATCTCTCATTTGTCGATGTATATTGCTGCTGGGGTCACTCAGCAAGGAGACAAGGAGGAGTTCTCATACATGCAAACTCTGCCAGACCTCAGCAGAGGAAACCACCATCATGGCCAGCACTGTAATCAACAGTGGAAACCCAAGCATCTGAGCTCAGGTGTTTTATTGATTCAGAATCCCTTGGGTGTTCTACTGATACCATGTGTAGATCATAAACAATTAAACGTCCCCCACAGAAATCCAACACCTGCAGACAATACAAAACTCCAAGACTTAAGATAGCCCCTCACCCAACAGTGTATAAAACAATTTCAAACATAACTAAAAATAAACTTCCACAACAATCATTATATTTTTGTTCTTAATTTTACCTTATTTAATTACTTTCTCAACATACATTCAACACACTCATAGAATTACTGTTAAGACTTATAATATGGGTACTGTCATACAGGGTACTGATTATAAATTTGTCCTGGGAGTACACCTTATAAATATTTGGAATGTATGACTAAATTCCATTCTTCATCTAAACATTTTAAGATTATTTTAGTGTTTTGTTGCATATATTGTATCATCATGTTTATTACCTCATTACATCTTACTAAAGATAACCTGATAAACTTTTAGATTATGTTGAATTGACTATCTATACTCAAAATTTCATGTCATTCAAAGGAAATTTAAATCAAATGAAATAAGTACCCTGACATGATCAAGCATTATATCATACTTTAATATGTAGCTCTTAATAATATTTTTTAAAAGTCTGCATTGGATCCATTAACTGATAGTGAGCAGGGATGCATTGCTGGAACATTAGTCCTTAGATGAGTAAACAATCAGTAGACCTTACTAATTAGACAATTTGTTTATACAGAAGTGCTTTCTTCAGGCCCATATCAGTGTCAGCCCTCATATATAAAGCATTGTTTGAGCCGCTTTTCTCTCCTATTTGATAAGCTGACATCACAATAGTAGTTTGCATTTGTTTACCACTGGTTTATAGTAATTATGGAATAGTAGTTTGCATTTGTTTACCACTGGTTTATAGTAATTATGGAAAATCCTGACTCTTGTCATAGATGATCTGTCACAAATATGGCCAATCTTTAATAATGATGGCAACAATTCAGTCTTAGGAATACTAATTCAAAATGAACTGATTTTATAAATTTTTACATTGTTAGATTTTGTGAAAAACTTAATCCTAAGTTTTCATTTGTATGAAAATAAGAAAGCTCTAATTTATCCTGTGCTTCAAATCAAAAGATAAACACTTCAAATAATATGCCTAAAACATTTGAAATAGAAGTATCATATCTTTAAAGTGTTTAATACTCAACATGGAATTGCCCTTCTCAAAATTGACTCTAGTACACAAATAGCATGCTGATGATACCTCTACTTGACAAATAAATTTCTCTCGTAATAACAAAAAGTAACTGAGTTAAAAAGAGGCAAGATTCTCAAACTGTATATAAAGCAAGATTTTCTTAGAACTATCATTTTGCTAAGGAAAATTTAATGCACAAACTTGATAAGATGTTTTATTTCTTAATATACAAAGGTGATGATGTTTTAGAAAACTACCTCAAAGCTTAAGTGACTATGATAGTTTTGTTCCAAATCTGTAAGACAATAAATTTAAAAAGTTCAGAAAATCACTTTAGTTTTTTAATGATAGGTATAAAGGAGTTCATGTATTTATTAATTCAATAGATACTTAATGAACACCTACTATATTCTGCTGTTCTAGGTACTAGAACTATGTTAAGTAGCAAATCTGATAAGGTTGTTTCTGACTTGTCAATTTGTCATCCCCTTCAACTCCCTACTTTTGACTTTGTATTCTGAAACATCACACAGAAGTTATGACTAGAAAATTCATTTGTAATTGTTTCAGCTCCCATGGACTAGTGAAAATTAATGTAGAAAGAGACCAAAAAATTTAACATGTTGGCATCACAACCAAGAAATTAAGAACATGCCAGAGCAACACCAATTCAAAGTCATAAAGGTCATACTGATGTGATAGTACTGTCCTAGCTACTCAAAACTCTGAAATAAGTGCATCACTTAAACTGAGCAACAGCCAGGGACTGGACTTGATGGGGAAATCATGAAAGTTAAACATGGCTTTAGGTATAAAGTAGCTATTTGAAGAAACAATTATAAAATAGCTGTTCTTAAAAGCCAATGAACTGTATGTGGTGGCACACACCTGAAATCCTAGCATGGCTGAAGCAGAAGGTCTAATTATAGAAGCCAACCTCGACTGTATAGTCAGGTCTAGCCCAGCCTGAACAAAATAGCCAAACTCCATTTCAAAACATAAAGATATGGAAGGAGGGAAAGACAACACACACACACACACACACACACACACACACACACAGGATGTATAAAACAAGGAATAGCAATAAGTGTGGAGAAAAGTTAAGCATGTTTTATATTTTTATGATGTTGCTGTTGGCATATATGTTAAGAAAGAAGGGTTTGTACATTAATACTGAAAATCGGATAAGAAGAGAGTACATCAGATTACTTAAACTAGCTTTCCTCTTTACAGTGATATAAAGATGTACAGCAGATATACAAACCAATAAAGATGAGTGTAGCACCACAGGGAAAAATGTTTGGTATTCCAATTCCTCTCTGAAATGAACATCTAGCATCTTCTCAGCAAGTTCATACCACAGCGTGTCTGAATAGGGGTATCATCTCTATAACTGCACTTTTTAATCAAATTACAGGGGTAGATTTTGAAGTTTTTTAATTACAAGGTTCTCCTTCAAGTAACTTGAGTCTTGAGCTGTGTCCCCTTGTCAGGCTGTTCTATTATATGGCAAATCTGTTGGTGATGAAGCCATGTAAACCTTCTCAGACCCTTACTGCTCTATTATTTCCTCTTTAACAGTGTTTTCTTTTCTCCACTGCAAAACCAGGCTCGGCTTCCGTCGTGCTCATCTACCTATAGTGTATCTGAGGTATATTTTGCACGTGTCTTTTTACATGGTCAATAACATGCTCGCACTCACCTTTTTATTTTTCTTTCTTTTTCCTTTTCCTTTTTTTTTTTTTTTTTTTTTTGCCTTAATTTATTTTGCCTTGCACTTTGCCCTTGGCTGAAAAGGATAAGGATATCAGAGGGGTAAAGTCACTGGTTTTAGCGGGAAATTTCTATACGACATTGTGGTCAGAATAACTTGATTTCCAGTAGTCATTGTATCACATTAAAATAGCTAAATCCCAAATAGCCAACTTGATTGTTACTACTACCTTGTTCCTTAATAATTTCTCAAGATTCTCCTTTGAACATATATGTGTCTGTTACTGATACTGAAGATTTGAATTAAATTGGTGAGAATCCCTTCCCATTATCCAAATATATAGGAAAGCATGCAAAAGTGACTATTAATGGAGGAAAATTTAGAAAAAATACTATTTTATGTGTGTATATGCAAAATGCAAGATTTTCCTCTCTTTAAAAATCAGGTTACTTAGTTAAGTAGTGTGATACATGCCTTTAATCCCAGCATTCAGGTAGCAGAGGCAGTTGGATCTCTGAATTCAATGCCAGCCTGATCTACAGAGTGCATTCCAGGACAACCAGGGCTACACAAAGAAACCCTGTCTCAAAAACCAAGAAAAAAAATTTTGGGTTAATTAATTTTCATGGTACTTGTATTTTCTTAAGATTCTTATCATTCAGAACACTATATTAGGTATAAGAATTATGTTCTCTTAATAAAATATGTAATATAATATTAGACCTAGGTTTTTTTGTCTTCTTAGGGCTTGATTTCCCTTTTCTGTTGTGTTGAACAACAGCATACTGGATTTTCTCATTTCTATAAAGTAGATCTCCAAAATATTATTTACAGACTTTAATTATATAATGAGCTAACTCTGGTTTCCAAGCAGGAGCAGAGTTGAGGAATACACACACACACACACACACACACACACACACACACACACACGGGGGGGGGGGGGAAGGGCACATAAATTTTAGGATATCAGTTTTTTAACAGCATAACATATTTTTAGCCATATTTACTTTCTGTAGCTGCTATAACTACTATTGGTAGATCAGTATTGTCAGTATAACTCTGATCACAAAAAAGAATGTTATACATGATGTCAGTCCTTTAAAATAAAGGCACTTTCTAAAATAGTTTGTACAGAAAAACACACAAATTAGCATCTTTAGATTTCAGATCTTAAAAAGTTTCAAAACATATGTGACTGAATCTCTATCTTAACAAAGTTGAATTTATTGGACCAATAAAGCACAGCCATCCTGTTTAATTTTTATTTTTTGAGTTATAACTGTCAATGACTTTTTTCTCTTATAACTGACTTTGTAGAGAGATAAGTTTTTGTCAGCTAAGAAATCACTTAATCTATTATTCATTAACCTGGTTACATTAAAAACATATTGGAATACAGCAAAGAGGTTGTAGATAATTCATAAAGAACTTGGGAAAAGTGCCATGAAAGTAATGCAAAGCATTGAAATAACCAATAGGAAAGCTTACTGTGCAACAGACTCTGCAGAGCCATCTGTATTCTTTCATTTGATTTTTCTTTCATCATTTTGGTGTTTTAATGAGCAAATAATGATTGAATCATAATGATGACGGCTTTAGCATAAACATACTGTGACCATGTGTGTTGTGCCACTATCATCATCATGAGGTTTCACCAAAAGCTAAGGGAGTTTTAATCAAAATCTTCAAGCTGTATAAAATAATTCTTAGAAGTAAGCATTCAGATCAATATATACGGAAGATGTAGACCCATGAAGTTGTCTTAGAAATGATGTCCTTATTTGGGATCTAGGTTATTTATTTCCATGAAAATGAAAAATTACTTTCTTCTTAAAATCATTATGGAAAATTAATTACTGAAAGAGAAATTAATTATTTATGCTATCAACAAGTCCTTTTTGAAATCATAGATGTATATCATCCCATCATTACATTTTTTATATGCCCTTTCCTTAATACCACAGGCATATGATTCCTAGTGTAACAAATATATAACACATTTCTTTCTGCCACTCCATCTAGGCAACTCTTCATTTTTCATGAGAGTGTGTAAGAAGGCCACCATTGGTATCATCTACAATCACAGCCTGCAGCATCCATCAGGGTATAATTTTCTCTCTGACAGCATGTATGCAGGAGGGCACTCTGGTTTGAATGTAGAACTGGCTTTGGGGACTTGTGTATGCAGTGGCATTTGCTCCATGACATCAATTCAGCTCTTACAGAAACTTGGGCTCCATGTGGGTTTGTTTTCTTTCATTGTGAATTGGGCTTTCCTTAATTTACATAAAGTGTGTTTCTCACTTGTTGTTTGTGATAGGGTTTCTGTAGTCTTCTCTGCCATCCTTCTGTAGTCTCTGTAGGTGGTGTTTATATTCAATCCAACAAAATTAAGAACAAATAGTGAAATACTTTCTATAATTGTTTTCTTTAATCTAAGACTGGTAGCTGTTCCATAAACCTTAATTAAATTTTTTAGGAATACTCTCATGTATCAATTTTTCAAATGAAAACCTCTTTTAGAACTACTATAAACTGTAGTGTTTATTTTATAGCAGAATTAAGTAAGTGGCCAGACCTTCCATCACTCAATATAATCTTTCTTATACAATGAGACCACCTTCACTTTACCTTTGTTTCTAAAGAAACAGTCTCTAACCTCTGATGTGGCATGTTGGACTTCTAGTATTTTGTATGCCATTCATAAGATTCAAATATTAACTGTTGCTTAAGTGAAACTATCCTTGAGTTGTACAAGAACAAGATAATTCATAACTTCATCTGGCTGAAGCTGCTCTACAAATATGACTCAATGGCCCCTTTGTTTAAAGTAAAAAAATAAAATATACCAAAAAAGAAAAACTCACTTCCAAATTTCTGTTACTCAAAATTCTCAGCATTGTTTTGTTGTTGTTATCGTTGTGCTTGTTGTTGTTCTTGTTTTTAAAGATTGCCTCAGAGGTGGAGAGATGCCTTAACAGTTAGGAACACTTCACCGCTTTCAGAGGACTCAAGTTTGATTCTAAGAACCCTCATTAGGCTATTTAGACCACACACTGTTACCTCCAGCTCCAAGGGATCCAACACTATCTTCCAACACACACAAACAAAAACATAGTGTTTTTTAATTACTGCTTCAGAATTTACTATTTTAATGAAAGGCCAAATAAACATTGTCTTCTGGTAGAAATGGGACTTCATTCTGATCTAGTTAAGAAATGGTAATATGCCATGTGTGGTGGTGCAGTCCTTTAATCACAGCATTCAGAAGGCAGAGGCAGGCAAATCTCTGAGAGTGCAAGGCCAGCCTAGTCTACAAAATAAGTTCCAAGATAGCCAGAGTTATGTTGTAAGACCCTGTCTTAAAACAAACAAACTACATAATAACAAACAAGGTAGTATATAATAGAAGCAAATATACTATGATTGTATCACAATAACACAATATCTAAAAAATGAAAAACATAAACATCAAGTTGTTCTGCTTTTATAGTCTAGATTGAACTCTTTAAAGCCATCTTAATGTACCAGATTTGTCTGTATAAGTTTCTTGAAATCTTTGATGCTCAGTTATTTCTTTCTTGTTGAAAAAAAGACTTCACAAAGACTGAAACTTAATAACTTATCTATTTAATATTTAAAAATTTTCAGCTACCTAAATCTTAACATGACAGTTATCCTTTGACTTCTAACACATGTCTCAGAAAAATGGTTATGATCTAAACAAACCTTGACTAAATAACATTTGGGAGCTTTTGCAAGCAAGTTTCAGTTACATTACTTACAAGTAGTAAATTGTTGTAGATGGTGAAAAAGACATTTCGGCTTTAAATACTATAGCATTTTCTATAGAAAAATTTTAAAGGACCATTTTATAAACACAACAGAATGTCAAGTAATGAAAACTGTAGCTATAAAGTAAAGATTATATACTGCAAGGTGAGAGCCTTAGATCTTTATGCTTCATAAGAATCTTTCATAGAAAATCGTTTTATCTGAGAGTCTGGTGAGATGATTCAGTATGTGAAAACACATGCTGTACAAACCATATGACCTGTGTTTGATGTGCAAAACCCAAAGAGTAAGGAGGAAAAACAAAAAGGCATTCTTCTACTGCCAAGTGTGCACCCACCATGTACATGGGGTGCACACATATACAACTATATTAAATAAGATGTTTTAAAAGAAAAATCATATAAATGATTTTTATTTACCTGTGTGTTTTAGAACAATTGTCTGATAGCTATTTGATTCTTGTATGTATTATTTTTATGCCATTTTTATTTAGTGGTAATGAAACTGGAGATACTATGAGATGCTGTAAAGGAATCTGTTAAATAGTGTCTTTGAAAATGCTGCACATAGTGCTATAAATGTTTCTTCTGTCTTGGCTCACTTTTAATTTTCCATCATTTAATTCATATTCTTAAAAAACATACATAAGATGAGCAAAAGTCCTTTGGATTTAAACATTCACATTGTTCAACACGCTGAATGGAGGAAATCAGTAATCGTAATTGTTCAACAACTTAAAGGAATGAATTAACAATCAGCTGGCTAAATCATTGTATTATTTTTTCTTGCTCTGAACATTAATACTTTAAAGACATCTCCCTTTTGAAATTTTGGAAGTAAATTGTCATTTATGAATTGTTTCCATCTAAATAAGAAAAGTATGTATTTTTAATAAACAATAAAAATAATGAAGAAATGTGTGACTTTTTGGTCATGTAATTAAAACATTCTTGAAAAAGTTAGAAAGATTTGTTTGATAGTTGTTGAAACAAGATGATAGGCTCTTTTAAATATATATATGTATATATATATATATAATATATATTATATTATAACACATATATAATATATATATTCACAGCATTATTTATATTTTTTTCACAGCATTTTCTTTCTAGACCAGATGTGTTAATTAGTTTTCTCATTGCTGTGATAAAATACTTGACTGAAATAACTTAAGAAATAAGAATTTATTTTGGCTGTTTGAGGGTACAGTATATCGTAATAGAGGGGGCATGACTGTGGGAACAGTCTGCAGCTGAGTGGCAGCAGCCAGCAACCCACATCTGGGTTGATCACAAGGCAGGAACCAGACAGGAAGAAGGGCCTCCCTGTAAGTCTCAAACCCATTTCCTCAGGCTAAGCCCATTCTCTTAAAGGTTCCACAACTTGCCAACTAGGGACCACCTGGCTGAATATCTAAGTCTGGGTGGGGGAAATTTCATACTTAAACTATAACATTTTTGTTTGTTTGTTTGTTTTTTCATCTAAACCATACAACACAGAAGTAATTTGTGTGAATGTTTTCTTACATTTCTGAAAAGATGGTTCCCTCCAGATTTCTAAAAGAAAGTTTTAATCATTTATACAATGAATGTAACTGCAGTTAGGGCTTAATTCTCTTCCAGAATTGACAAGATATAGGGAAAAAAAATTAAGTTGTTCCCTTCTTGACAGCATTTGTTATTTAAAGTCATATCTTTTTTCCCTTTGGGAATTATCCTTATTGACTTTTTTATTCGGTGAGCTAAGGTCAAAATAACCTATGCTTACCATGTATTTAGGAATTGAGCATGTGATAGAGAGGATATGCTTTTATTTCAGGATTTTATAACTTTGCATCTATTTTTTTATGAAAAAAAATTATTTGAATTATCTGCTTACAGTATTATAAAGCTGTTCATGCTTTGGAAGTTATTAACTTTTCTCATAGTTTTGAAGTAAACTTGCTGAAAATTAATTCATCCTAGTTTTTGAAAGTTTTAACTGGGGCTAAAGAGAGCTTAGCCAGTAAAATGCTTGCCTCAGAAGCATGAGTACCTGAGTGTGTATCTCTAGCCCATTTAACAGCCAGGCCCTGTGGCATGGCCTATCTGTAATCACAATTCAAGCAGAGACAGAAGTGACCTTAGGCTCGTTTACCAGCCAGCCTAGCCAAATCAGTGTGTTCTGGATTCAGTGAGAGAAAGATTGAGAAGGAGACCTGACATCTACCTTCAGCCTCCACTATTTCTTTGGGAAATGTGTTTTAACTTCTAGTAGAATTGAGCCTGTCAAAATTATTTTGATCTGACAAGTTTTAAATGGCGATAGGATGGCTATCTTTTTTCTTTCTCTGACAGCTCCCTCTTCCTTATAATATTCATTGTGGAAAGAAAAGAGAGAAGGAAAACAAAATTTGACATGAGGATTTCTAACATGGTATCACAAACTAATTTTTGTTAGATGAAATATGAACTGATCGAGCTTATGCCTATAGTTAATAAACTCTATAGTGTGGCATTATTCTAGATCTATAAGACTTCTTGATGTTTCTTCATAGGGCATGCTTATTTTTCTCAATCCTTTTGTATTCTTTGATAAAGTGCTACTTATTAAATACCTAATATCATTAATATCATTAGTATCTTATAAACAAGATATAAACCTTGGAGATCGCTGAGCAAAGTAAAATAAATATGTGACCAACTGGTGCTGATTTGTGCCAACCCTGTGAACATGCAGTTGGATATATCTGCTATCACTGACTCTCTCTGCTTCAATTGTCCATCTCTAAAATTGAAATAAACTGACTTGTAAGTTATACAGATGTGCTGTTTTTATGAAAGTACTAAAAGAAGGGATTCATACAAAAACTAATTCATTATTTGTGTGACAAGCTGGATTTTTAATCTTATTAAAACATGATACAATTTTAAAGATCAGATTTTATTTTCTATAAGAAAATTCCATCAGAGGGCCTGACATAGATAAAAATACAGAGATAAAGGGAATTCCTCCCCCAACCCAAGAAACTCTTTTAAATGTCCTTAAACAAACTGGACAAAAGAAAGAATAACAGGAGAAGTGGCATATAAATTTATTAACATATGTAGGAGCATACAAATATGAAAGACAATGTCTGAAACATTCCTCCATAGGGGTGATGAGGAAGGGGCAAAGAGACAACAGATAGTTTTAGACAATAGTAAATGATTTAGGAAAAACAAATGTCTTCTAAGTAACAAGTCTTGGACAAAGAATCTTTGGACTCTTGGGGGAAGTGGGAACAAACACAAAAGTGATTAATAAAACATTAATAAAAGTTGTTTTATACAAAGTATCTGTGATGTTAATCTTCAGATAGTATATTTGTATAAGTATCTGGAGACCTTTTAGTCTTCCTTCCTATGAGTTATTTCTCTTTAGCTAATGAGATTTTAGGAAGGGAATCCAATTGCTTACATATTTAGAAAATCTCCTTTCTGTCTGGTTTGGAACCTCAGAATCAAAGCTTAGCCCCACACTCAGGGTGGGAAAACCAGAGAGGATTAGAAAAACCTTGATTCTTAGGTAGCATCTAAAGTATTCTAATTTCATTTAATTCTAAGTACTTGGCATGTCAAAGTGTCAAACTTTGGTGTATTATTTTAAGCTCTAGCGAAAAAACAAGTTTTGAGTTTAAAAGTCGAATTGATTTTGATGCTGTAAGTAAATGTTAAACTTGAAATTGATTGTGACTTTTACTTGGCTTTTATGCTTTGAGGTGTGCTAAGGCTACCAATAAATCAGAAGTATTTATTAATTACCTTTCCTACATTGTAGACACTGTCCTATTAAATATGCAGAGAATGTTATAAAAATTAGATATGGAATGCCATTTGAGAATTTGCTGAATTATTGTCATTTAAAAAAAACACAATCTGTATGCAGACTGCATTGTCATGAAATACTACTAGAGAAAATACTTTTGACTCTAAAAATTAAAGCTATTTTGAATTAGAGTAAAAAAATAATAATAACTCTCTGGGACTGAGAGAGGGCTCAGTGGTTAACAGTGCTTGCTATTCTTTTCAGGGGACCTAAGTTTGGTTCCCAGCACCCATATTGGGCAATTCACAGCCACCAGTAACTTCAGCTCAGGGTATCCAATGTCTCTGACCTCCAGGCACCTGCACGAGCATGCACGTACTCACACAGAGATACACATAATTAAAAATAAAATAACTTTTAAAAATGTCTATTTTTAAATGTTTAAAATGTCTGTATTTAAAAATGTCTATAGAAAAATTGCCATTTGTGAATCCTGTGTTTATAAAATAGTTATGCGAGATGTATTTTAAAATTCATTAAAAGGTTTTTTAGCCCCAAAAAGCATTTGCTAAATACAGATTTTCCTGGAGCAGATTAAGGTTTTCAGTCTATTATCTAAGTCTTAAAATGCCACAATACTTTTTAGGGCTTATATTTCTCTATTAGAAATAGTATCTATCTTAATAAAGTTGCTAATAAGACTTATTTAATTAATTTACCAAATATAAAAAGCTTTGAAAAGAAGAGATAAAGGCAAAGCATGTTACTACTCTTTAAAACATAATTTTATAATCTTTCTTCAGCTTTGCTTTATTACTATTTGATACATATGACTTGCATAAGAGACCCTAAAAGAAAAGGAAGGGTATCCAATGAGCATTATATTATTCATATATGCATAGAGAACATAGCTTTTGAGAATGAATTTTGTCTTTTTGTAAAGTCTACATATTTTGAGTTCTGTGGGGTCCATTTTAACCACACTGTATCTTTCCTTAGCCACTTCTGTTACCTAACAAATGCTTACTATCCTTTGTAACTGTAGCTATCACCTCAATGTGAATTAATCTTAAACACTTATAATCTTAATATTCCTAAGTGTACTATACCTGTTATTCAAGATTTGCTGTTACCTACTTGAGGCAAGATTTTCAGTTTTTTATTTTTACTTTAATAATGAATAATAGAAAGATAATAGATTTTTGTACATGGAAATCAATCATCAGAAGCAAACACATGATGTGTAAATGATGATGTGTAAAACATTAACTTTGAAAAATCTAACTCATATGTATATGAAGTCAGAATAATTCATGGATATGCTTTTTTCATTGTACTGACTTCTCAGCATAGGTAATTTGGTAATCAGACTCACATTATTTTTCAGTGGTACATTATATATAAAGTAACTGTGAATTGGTTGATAAATTGAAATCAGATACATTCTTTTAAGTATCATTTTTGAATCTGTCTTTTAAACTGCAGTAGTTATCATTAGAGAAAGCAAAAAGGTTATTTAGCATAGTAAGCATTATATGAAATTATTATGATAAATAAAATGTTGGATTTGAATTATCCTTGAGAAGACATTACTATGTGTAACTTGGAACAGAGAGGGAGAACGTTCACAAGGTAAGTATTTGGCATTTCAAGGGCTAATGAAGAAAGAAAAAGAGAAGGAAAGGAAAGTGTTATGAAGAGAAAAAAGAAGGGATAGAGAATGGAAATGTCGAAGGATGAAAACTAGCTGTAGCTTTTGTTCTTTTACTGCTCGAGAACTCAAAGAATGGGTCTCTTGTTCTAACTCCCATTTACACAGTTAAAAAAAAGCAGGAGCAGTAACTTCTAGAACAAGGATGAATGACCTTAATGGTATTTATTGACTGACAGTCCATGAAACCCTGAATGGAATCCAGAGTCATGAACTTTTTATAGCCATAGTTGTCAATTATATTAATAATTTTCCTCATCATATCTCTAAGTCTTCCTCAGGATAAAAAAAGAAAGAACTGTTTCTGGTACTTTCCCAAGCTATTCTGCACTTAGTATTGCCTAGGATCATCAAAACCCAGATTGCTAATTTTTTCTTTCTCTGACAACTTGCTACTAACATCAGTTAAGCCCAGTTGTTTTTTGTGCTACCATGCTTATGGGTTCTTGCTGAGAAGTATAACATGGACTAAAGCATGTCTCTTTGAAGATGGCACACATGAACTGAAAGAAAAATACTAAGTAATCTAGGCCCTTCAACTTAGTATTGAGCTGCAGGTTATGAATTTCTACACTGCTTGACAAAAAAGAAATTTTCAAAGAATAAGAGCAATACAAATAATCTAAGGTCAAATTCTGCCAAGTAGGAACAAGAAAATGAGATGCTACAAGTAGTAGCACGAGTAGGTCTTTAAGGAAATGTTGGGTCAGTTATCATTTGTACACTATGACAAATTTGGCTAAAGTCATTTAGATCAAATTAAGGCTGATGTTAGTCGTATTGACATATTTCACAACAAAATCATCCAACTTAAAATACACCACATATAACTCTGTACCAATGACAATTTCAATACAGTTAAGAAATCTCATAATCGCCCTCAATATTTTAAACATTTATTAGGAGTATTGTTTTTATGGTCAAGTGATTAACATCCTTTAGAGCTCTTTTGAGCATTCATCTAACTTTATATATGTGTTTTTTGTTACTAGAAAATAGACCAAATTTCATTTTTCCAGGTAGAGAGGGAAAAACCTTACTTACCTTTTTATTTTTCCTTTCACATTAATTTTACTTTTAAAAACATGGGAAACAAGAAAATAATTTGGAAATCATTGCCTTTTATATTCCTGAATTATTTTTCTAGACTATTATTTACCAGGCTTAGCTTAAATTTTACCAAAAAATGTTTTAAAGAAAATCAAGGTAAGTACAGTAATTGAACCACAAAACTCTCAGATCCTTGGTGGAAAAAAAAAAACTATTATAAGAGTGCAAACTTACAGTCATTTCAATATCCTTGATTAGTTTATTTCCCCTTAAGTATAATAAGTTTTCTAATATCAGTTTAAATCTGTTTCAAAAGTTCAAAGTACATGGACAACATAAAATAATCTGAGATTATTTGTTTAGTTATTGCTACCCTTAACAAGGGTCTTTATAGCTATGAGTTTAAAACATTGGTATTGTGTTTGTTCTTAGAATAGAAACCATATAAAGATATTTAGATGGTACCAAATTCTGTTGGAAAAATATTAAGCTGAAAGGTTTATTGATAGTGGCAGTCTCATTTAAATGTCTTTTGATCACCCTCTTCCTTTTCTGTTCCCATCTTTAATGAAATATTTCAAATATATAGTAAAGAAGAGATAATGACAAACTACCTATATGCTAACCATCTAGATTTCTCCAATACTGGTATAGAACTCAGAGCCTCTTTCTTGCTAGGCTCTATAATTAGCTCAGCCTTTATATCCTCTTTCATCAGATATTTCTTTGATCTTCTATAATACCAAATATTTTTCAAAAGACGTGTTTAATCTCATTTTTACAAAACTTTTAAGTCTTATTACCTGTGTCTCTTTCTATTACCAGTTTTTGACCCTTCTGGCTAATTATAAGCCTTATTTGGCTTGTTGTAAACTATTGCTAGGCCAGAATGAATTGAAAAATAGAATTCTGATGCCTCAACTTTGGTAGTTGGTACACTAGATTATAGCTGTCATCATCATCATCCAAGTTATTATCATGAAAGCAATGCATATTTACCCTTTAAAATGATAGGTATACTACCAACTGTTATGCCTCAATCAGTTTATTTAGCTCTCAAAACAATCTTATGAGATGGTAACTCAAGAAACTCCTTGATACTTGCATGACTGCTAGCCTTGGAAGTTCTTCCCTTAGATACTCATCTGACTGCCTCATGTCTGAAGTTATATACACTTAGAGTAGTCATCCTTCTCCACTGTCTGAGTCAATTTTCTGTGAAGAGATGCAGTGACCACAGCAACTCTTATAAAGGAAAGAATGTAATTGGAGCATAGTTTCAGAGGTTGATTAGTCTATTACCATCATAGCAGGAAGCATGGTGGCGGCAGGCAGACATTGCGCTGGAGAGGTAGCTGAGAGTTGTACATCAGGATCAGCAGGTAGCAGGAAGAAAGAGGGACTCTGGGCCTAGCTTGAGCTTCTGAAACCCCAAAGCACAGTGATACACTTCTCCAACAAAGCCACAACTCCTAATAATGCCCTGGTGACCAGGCATTCAGATATATGAGCCGATGAGGGATATTCTTATTCAAACCACCATATCCACCCGACCTGAAATAGCTATACCCTATTTCTAGTCACTTTTTTATACCACTGTTGCATTTCATTTTCTTTGTAATGCATATTACTACCTAAAATTATCTGATTTATATACCTTCTAAAGTGCTCTTATCTCTTCTGCTTTTATTAGAATGTTAGTTCCAATATCTTTGTTGGTTTTGGTCATGTTTTACTCCCTGCCAAAAAATATTGTTCAATAAATGAATGCTATGTTATTAATGTGAACTAATGCTTAAAAAGTTATAATTTAGACCTTTGGTTGATCAAATAAATGTATTTCTCTGGACCTACAGTGTACATTGAGAGGAAATTTACTCACTTTAAATAATCTGACTAATTTTGCTCATCTTGAGAATCCTCACAAGGTTAAGAATAGAACCAGCCATGTAGATGGAGTAAATGCCAATTTTGCAAGATAATGAATGGAAGTGTGCTAAAACAGCTCAAACTACATACAAACCTATATTTAACAATACTGTAGAGAAAGGAATGTCCCTTTTCTTGTGTGTTTTTTTAGTTTCCTTTTCTAACATAGGATGTCTTAACACAAAGCTTCACCCAAAAGTGTACTGTCTGGATTATGCCAAACATTATATTTCTATTTCTCATAGGAAGTGTTATTCTTATTTTCTTATGACTTTCCCTTGACTGAATCTTGACAAACTGAGGTTAATTTTTCAAAGTAAATTCTCAAAGAACTTGAATAATACAAAAAACTATAAAAAGAATGATGCTGAGAAAAAGTCTTTCCCTGGGAAGAGCTCACCAATTGGCTCACCAATACCAAATGTCAACCCTTGAAAATATACATATAAGTTACATTGTACTGACTGAGCAAGGTGTACTTGTGGATTCAGAATGTGTGTGCGCACACACACACACACACACACACACACACACACGTGTATATTTAAGAACAATTAATGAAGGAAGCAGTCATAATGAAAAGAGCAAGGACAAATATATGAGAGGATTTAGAGGGAGAAAAAGGAAGGAGGAAATGATGTAATTATATCATAATCCCAAAAAATAAATAATTCAGAAACTAAAAAATAAGTTTGTTGTGGTACTAGGGAATGTAATTCCCAGTAGATTGACTGCTTAGCATGCACAAGTCCCCAGGCTCCAGTCTCCAGCACCACATACATATGAACAGTATTATATATTGTCTTTAAAGTTGTATTTTAAGTAAAATTTTAAAATATTTTTATAATTCATTCCATTTGCAAGTATTATAAACTATTTTAATACTGCCAAAAATTAAAAGTCTACTCCATTTAAAGTAACTAAAAAAAGGAACTGCATATACTCTTAGAAAATAAAGGAATACAAGAAGAGACGAATTCTCAAACCAGAATTCAGTAATAAATATAAATCTTCCCAAGCCTTAAAAGTATCACGTAAAATTGTGAAAGAGTTCAAAAGCAGCAAAGAGTACTGACTGTCCTATCTAGAGCACCATCTGTGGTACTTCTCCTTTCCTTTTCTCAACTATTATACAACACTAAGTTTTAGTAGGCTAGTACAAAAGGCCCTAACAGAAGTAGAAACTGTGTCCATGTATGATGCCATTGAATTTTGCTTTATTATTGATCTGTTTGTAAATTTAGTTTACCACTCCTGATGGTGCCTCTCTGTGTGTGCACCACTGTGCAATTATTTGCATACGTGTGTGTGTGTGCGTGCGTGTGTGTGTGTGTGTGTGTGTGTGTGTGTAATCCTCTTTTGAACCAATTTAAAAAATCTTACTGATTCTTTAATACTTGAGATAAAATACTTTAATACTTGAGATAAAATCTTAGGTACATGTTCATTTTATATTTATGCGTCTTGAGTTTACCCTATTTTGAAAAAGTAACTTTAGACACAGTTTTCTCTTCACTATACAGTAGAGGTACGGCTTAAACAACAGTTGTCTTTCTCGATTTGATTTCTGTTTGATTTAGCCCAGATACCCAAAGCTTGAACATCCAGAGGAAGTAAAAATGACCTGCATTATTTAAATAAGACTGTTAATAACAACACCAAAATATTTGTTACTTTTTACTCTGTATGATCATGGAATGCCAAATGTACCATTATTGTGATACAAGACGAGAAAGCTTGGCTTTTGTCTCTAGCTGACAAAGGAAATACCTACACATTTTCTAAACCATTGCTACTTTACAAATACAGTATAAACTTTGTGTCATGTTTACACGTTTTCCATGTGCCTGTGAAATGCTAGCTGAGCATTTTGAGAAATAAAACCACAGTTTTTTTCTACTAACACTAAAATCTAGCACTGTTGGTTTAGAAAGGTAAGCAACCCATATGCTTTTATCCATGTGTTTTTATAGTATATTACTTTCTTTTTATGAATGAATAAATTATGTATTTTTAAATGAAAACTAATCATATCAAATCTAAACAGAAACTGAGTATCTTAAATTTAATGAAAACATGTATATGACTTTCTTCCAGAGATGCCAGAAAATGTGTGATTACAAATGTTCAATAACTGAAGTTCTTACCTTTCTGATTATATCTCTAAGATCCATTTCTTACAGTAAATAATTCTTAACATTTCTTGCTCAAAAATGTGCTTAAATTAACTTGATCTTTCTAGAGCTGTCAAAATCCAAGACAATTAATGACATTTTTATTGGACATCCAGAATAGTATCCAAACAACAATAGGTACTGGTAACTAAACAATAGTGTGTACTCTAAAACAACTTTTCTAAGTAAGGGTGTTACATATATTGTATCATTCTCTTCTTAAGTATCCTGTGAGTATACATAGATCTTATTATTACTGAACATTTTATATATGAAGAAACAAAGACCTAGAGAGATTGTGACTTATATAGTGTTAAATGTATAATTAATCGAGCCAAAATTCAAATCCAATCACTTTAGCCCCATAGTGCTACTCTCCTTAAACTGCTTTTCAGTTTTCTTTCATTCCTCTGTAGACACTTTTGTTTTCTGTAGTTCTCATTGCTAAGAAAAATAACCAGGAACAGGAAGGAATGGCTAGATGGCTCAGTAGATTAAAGCACTTTCTCACTTGAATTCAATCCTCAGAACCTACAAGGTGGAAGGAGAGAATCAATACCCATAAGGTCTCCTCTGACATCCACATGCATTTGTGTGTACACACACAGGGACACACACACACACACACACACCATAAATAAGTAAATTAAGAAGTAAAAATTTTAAGAATAACAAAGGCAGTTGAAAGCCAAGGAGATCTGAGTAGAAATGCAGTGACTGTCCTTGGTAAGTTGGAGAAAGAGCCAACTACTAGTATATAGATACTGAGTTTCAAAGTCAAGAGGGTTGAGTTATAGTACTACTTTTCTCATGTAATCTAAAACCAATAGAAATACCTTCTTCTAACCCCTAGAATGAAGATGCTACTCTACAAAATAATTATTAACTTGAATATTGATTCCTACTCGTCAAAATTTTTCATTTGATGCCATAATACATGATATAATTAGGTAGTATTTTTTCATACTATGAGCAACATTTTAAAAAATCTAAACATAAAATTAGGGAGGTAAATCAGTGAACACATCCTTGCTGGATAACCATGAGGATCTAAAAACAGATCCCAAAGTCTGGGTAAAGCCAGACACAGTAGCACAAGTCTCTAATAGCAAGATAAAAGACAAAAACAGGAAAATCTCCATAAGCTTGCAGGCCAACTAGTCTGGCATGTACAGCAGCAAACAACAAAACACTGTCTCAAAATGGAAGACAAGAGACTAACACCTTAGGTTCACCTCCATAGGCATGCACACCTCAGCATACATATACATGCATACATCAAGATCAAAATGAAAATAAATTTCTCAGAACACCAAATAAAAAATGGGATAACAAGGGAGACCCGTCTGAGATTTTCAATTTCTATAAGTCATTGAGAATTACTCAGTTTTGAATTAAAACTATGTCTAGGAAGGACTTAAAATATTTACCATTAATCAAATTCATATTTCCTTAAGCTTTTTATTACTCAATTTTTCTTCTTAAGGATGCTTTGTATATGCTCTAATACTATTGTATTCTCTTTAATAACAGATAAAAACCTCATTGGATTATTTATAAGGAAACATAAATAAATTTTGGCTTTCTGTGGTGATTATGATTCACTTCACCATCTGTGGAGCCTGCAGCAGTCCAGCTTCATTTAGAAGTCAATACTTAAAAAGAATTCTTCATTTAAACCTGGTACATAAGCAAGTTGAGTGGAATTTAAGACAATAAAAATTCATACCACATTGGTAAATTTACTAATGGCCCCCTGAAAAATATTTATAAACATTTTTACATATAAAAATTACCCTTGTGCCTACAGAAACTTATACATTGTCGATAGATGCTATTGTTACTCTCCATCTGTAATCAACCAATGACTTAGACTTCAAGGACTTAGTTATGGATGCATGTGAGTTTGTGCATGTGCACACAAACATGTTTGCATTTGTGTGTGTGTGTGTGTGTGTGTGTGTATGTGTGTGTGTAGGTTAACCTGTGGTTAGATGACTTTAAGTGTGATGAATGTTAAATGAATATATTATTTAATTCATCATTTAAACTAGGAGAAAAAATATAAAGCAGAATTTTTTAATTTTGAGGGTTTTTTTAAAATAATTTCCTAAATTAACCATTTTCTTTTTTGTTTCTTGTTAGGACTGTTACATGGGCAATTGGTTAATTTAATGATGGTGTGTGCGTATATGTGTGTGCGTGTGTGTGTGTGTGTGCATTTTTTTACCTTTTATGTAGTATCTGATAAAAGACAAAGAATGGGGACTGGAAAGTTGGCTCAGAGGATAGCACTTGGTGCTCTTCCAGAGGACCTGAGTTTGGTTTGCAGCACCTACATCAAGTGGCTCATAGCCAACTGTTACTACACTATGGTGCATCCAACACCTCTTCCAGCTTTTGTGGGTATAGCACACATTGACTATACACACCCACAAGCACACATATACACATAAATAAAATGTTTTTAAACCTTTAAAGTTAATGAAGGTGGGGGAAAGACCCACAATGTCCTACAAATAAAAGAAGGCTTAAAAAATATCTATTCCAGTAGGATTTTTTTTTTTCCTTGTTTCTGCCACAATTTTTCTTGGTTCACTGTTTAAGGATACAGAGTTTATTGAAAAAAACATTTTTTGTATCTAAAATAGCAAAGAAGAACAATTAAATGGACAATTTTAAAATATTTTTAAAGCAAATGTGAAATAATAATGCCTCTTTAAATTAATTAAATAATAAATTGAAGGACCAGTTTGAGTAACTGCTATAACTTGAAATTATGTTGAACATAAATGATATTTTAGCATACCACAACATAAAGAAGAATTTCTTTTAATGATTTTTGGTTTGTTGCCTAAGCTCATAATGGAAGGAAACAGTAAATATTAGGTTACTAAGTAGAAAGATTTATAATTTTATTTCTTTATTCCATAGAATGGACCCCTGACTTTTTAAGATATTTTAGAGTTCTTTAAAGATCACATTGATCTCACTTAAAACCCCTGGAAGCATCTTAATTTTATAGATAAACAAATCAAGACCCATAGAGAGGAGATAAATTGACTAAAGACATCCAACAAAGAACAAGATTAATCCTTTAGAACCTAATCTCAGATTTGCATTCAACCTTTTGATGAAGCCTCAATTAAAAAGAAAACATTATAGTCCATTGTCACATGGATCATGGCATGATTTGTTGGAATTTTTTTTTTATTCTCATATGTTTCAGATTCAACCTACATACAGACTAGGTGATTGAAATCTCTATCAGAAGAGTAATGTATTTGTGCTGCTCTTTTCATTTTCTTTTCATGTTTACATACATTATTTCAGTTAATTTTCCCACATTTTGGGTATGAGGAAATTAAAAGCTCCAGATGATCAATGTTATGTCCAAGCTAGGAAAAAGAAACCACTAAACTTCAAATAATGTTTCTCTTTATTCTGCTGCCTCTCATGTCCTAAGTAAAGTAAAGCTCTTTTGTCTCCTTCAGATGAATATGTTATAGTTCCATAAATCTAAACACAAATAGTCATTAGGCTCAGTTAAGCCAAATTCTTACGTTCTGGTTTATTCCAACTAAGTAATAAACGAATGCAACCTTGGGAGGAAAAAACATGTTCTTGATCAATACTCTGTAAGAACTGAGGAGACATGACTTAGGACTCAAATATTATAAAGTTGTTGGCTTAATGTCATTTAAACGAAAACTTTCCTTTTGTTTCTGGGTAAGATACAGAGGCACAGAGTTTGAGGACCAGTTCTTCTTCCTCTTACTTTTATTGAATAAATTGTTATCAGAGAATTCATGCTTTCAGAGAGAGAGAATACTCTTTTAACTTTAATAGAGTTTGAAAGGACCATAACATGTCAGAACTGTCATTTCTGCTCTTCTCGTGACTAGAGCATTGAGAAAATAGAACATCCTGCTCTTTTAGAAAATAAAAATTACTCAATCTGACTGCCCCCCCCCAGTATAGAGAACTTTTTTGTACTGTACATACATGTCATTATTTGATTGACCTCAATAGTAATAAGTTTTCTAAATCCTTGTAGATTCCGTAGGGTATCTAGAATCTATTTGCTTTTCATATCATAGTTATTGATTCTATCTGGCCAAAACACTGAAAGTACCTTGTGAGCTGATAAAATAGTTTTACCTACTACAGATATAACTGTGATTATAGTTATGCTAGCAAAAATAAAATTCTGGTTTGCTGAGATTGAAAAGAACAATAGTTACTATGAACTAAATACTCAGATTTTGGAAGTTTTTAGTTTGTACAAAACACTGTATTTGACATTGTGGAAAATATTTTTAAAAAATTAGTCGTGATCCTATTCCTTCAAGAGTATAGTCTATTCGAGGATTCATATCAGTAATTTGAATATAAGGAGATATGTTCAATCCTATGATTAAGATTCAGGAGATACTTCAAGAGTTTAGGAAAACCTAAGTCTAGATTATGGTGATGGCAGTACAGTTAAAAATCATCAAATGTATATTTAAAATTACTGGATTTGGTAATTACTGGTAAATGATATCTCAGCATTATCAAGAATTTAAAGAAGAAAATATTTGTGATTTAAAAAAACTTAGGAAATATTTTTATAGCTGATCTAATCTAAGCTGAATCTAAAAGGATGACAAGAGTTTGGATCAGAAGCTTGTCTGATGTCTGAAAGATCAAAGTGGGAAGCATTTCTTAGAAGAACTAGTTCAGACTGCCCCAGACCTGATTATATGGCCTCCATTCATATGTGGCCATATGGCTATGACACTTCAAGTTCTAGCCTATCCCTACTGAAAATCTTAAAACAGTACATTGTTTGATAGAGGTTTTACTTGTTTGTTTGTTTTTTCTCCTTTTTGGGGGTCAAATTAAGGTCAAAAGTTGCTTCCATTCTGAGCTAGTGAGGAAAACGTAATGAAAAGTCACAGAGTATGTTACAACTGTCAGTGAATCCATTACTGTAACAACTATTGATAGTAATTTCCTTCTTTATATCTTCAAATCAGTAATGCATTCTTCATTTCTATGAGCCCCCTAAAAAACGTTATATTCCCATGAGAAAAGTAAGGTTATGGGAGAACCTACCACCTGAAATGCCAAAGCCATGCTGCAGGAAAAGTCACGCTGTCCTGGCCTGAGACTAAAATGAAAAAGTATGGTATAGCAACATGATCTTTGAACAGTCACAAATCTGTTTACTAAATTGGGGTGCCACCCATAATTAAAATTCATGTCACACGAAAAGAACAAACCAATTGAAGTTAAGTAATGACATTAACAATGGAAAACAGAGAGGGGTTTTGTTTTCTGATGAGTTGATGTGACCCTATTATTGACAGGAACAGCCCATATTTTAAGTAATATTTATTGAGAAGAAAGTCCATAGGAAACTTAGTTTCTAAATAGATAAGCCTTTTTGTTTAGAAACAGTATAAGAACCTAATTATATCTTTCAAACCAGATAACTTCTCAGATTATATAATTAAGAAATATGCAGAATCTTGATTTTTAATTTAAAGTGTGATTATCACTGGCCAGTTATTACTCATGCTAAATTTTTAAATGATTTTCTTGATGTTCATCAGAGAATATTATTTATTTTGTCCTTGATTTTTAACCCCATCTGCTCAGAATTTTTTCCAGTGAGCCTTGTTTTGTAGCACTTCTAAGAGAAAGAACATGAATTAACCTGGTGAGCAGCCAAACAGAAATAGTTTTGTGAGATCAGATTAGTGTTGACCTACAATCAAATATGATCCTTATTTTGATATTATGCATTCTCATATTGTTTTGAATTTATCCTTAGCATGGGCTTGATATGATTTGTTTCAGTCCTCCCTTCTGTGAAACACAGAAGGAGAGAGATGTTTGTTGTTTGCATTTATTTATACCCTCACTAACTAGACCTACACATCTGGCTTCCAATGGAGAGCCCCTGACATCACAGGGAACGGTGATCAAAATTCCACACTCTAGCTTCAAGCTGGGGGCTCGTAGCTACTGCAGCATTGAAAGGGAATCTTTTCCTGGCTTCTTTAAAATGAGCATGGTGATGGGATGGTTTAAGGGAAGAATACCTCTCAAATCACATGACCACTGCTGTGCTTCCGTGTGTCTTGCTTTCTTCATAACAGCTTGGCACTACATTCTTTCCCTGTATTGTTAGTGGACTTTCTTGTATGTACAAATGGGCTGGAGGCTGGGGGCTGGGGACATAAGTGAATGGTTATACATTGTGCATGCATCTTCCACCATTAGAGTGATGTGCTTTCCCTTATGTGTCACAAATTATAATCATATATAACTTCTGTATCCTGAGTGATTGAGTTGTTTCTGTTTCTCCCTTTTTGGTGTGAGATTTGTATGTTATTAATATGTTTTGACATTGACACCTTTCGGTTGTTCATGTTACATTAAATGTAAGTTAAATTTTTCTCCAAAAAGAATTAATTTTTCATGTTGAGCTGAGTCTTCATTTCTGTGTAGCAGTTCATGTTATTAAAACCTATGGCTTTCAATTGTACCTCCTAGAATGAAGAGCTGAGTTTAAATACTGTGCTATTCTTGTCTTGTTTTGTTTTTTTACCTAAGCATAAGGTAAGTAATTGATCTGTCTCTAAAGATTGTGGCTGCTTGGTGAAATTTTCTCAGCTTTTTAAAAGGCACTTTTGCTTTTGTTCCCTGCCATTTATTATGTGTTGTCCTTCCCTTGTTTCTGTTTCATATCTTAAATTTCTTAATAAACAATGTGATCTTAAACAAAAATTCTATTTTACATGTAAACACATGTCTAAATGATTTTATGTCTTGAGTAATCTTGATTAGTAAATTAATACTTGTGTTTTCTTATGTCTCTTCTTTTTTTATTTTCTCCACTTACTCTAATAAAATATACTGTTCTCACATTGCTTTAGTTTTGCTTCCTGTAAAAAGGAGAATCATCTGTCTATGCTATAAAATCAGTCAGCTATTAATTGCAGTGAAATATCATGGCACAGTAGAATAAACTAATGGAGAATCTAATAGTTACCTTTCATTCAATCTCTCATTTTCTTCTCCTAGAAATTTAATGTAATCCCATAATCTCAGATTATTTAATTTTTCACGTTCCTTTTTTCCCATGAGTTTAAAACGAGTAACAAAATAAAATTAAACTTGATAGTTTTTAACTTATCTTTAAAAAGTAAATTCCATTCTGTTATATAAAAGCCTTATATTGAGATTTTATTTAAAAATAAACACAATAAATATGTAGCACAGAGTCATTCCATACATACATTAACAGTAAAGTTTTAAAAATTACTTTCCTCAACTTTTTTTAGATATACACATTCAAAATCACTAAGTAAAGAAAGTCTTATAAACACTGGTTTTAAAAATAATTTCTCTCAAACCTAACAGCCAATGTAACATAAATGGGAAACAATTATAGTACTTTTGGCAATTTGCACACCTTGATAAGGGCTCCTGTTTCAGAGAACTTTATTGTTTTCATTCTCCAATTGTCTCCTCTAGAACTGTTTGAAATATGTGGTTCCAAACTGTGGTATAAAAACAATGTGATTCCAAACTGCGGTATAAAAAAAGCAATGTGGATTTCTGTATCTGTATTATAAACAGTTGGGGGAGGGGCATTGTTGATTTTTAAGCCACTTTGAGAAGCAGGAAGGATGTTTGGTTTGCTTTGGTTCGGTTAGAAAATACCAGGGAGTTCTTTACTACCATTCCCATTATATACATTATCAAATGTATATAAGAGACATTGTGTAAATTTGTTGGAACATTTTATGAGACAATTTGAACTACTCATCTGAACTGCACTGTTCATTGTAAATTTCTTGTTTCTGTCCATACACTAGCTCCACTCTAGATTGGAAGGGCTTAAAGATGAACTCTGGAGGAATAGAGGCTACGACTTAAGAGTAACTATTACTGACCAAAGGAGCTACTTCCCACTCGCAAACATAGCTTTGCGCGATGGGTTTGGCTCCTTCACATCTTGTTTCACATCTTGTTGAAGACTTTCTTGACTTCCATTTGACTTCTTTGAGCTGTTTTTGTCCTTCAACATTTTCCTCTTTCTTTTCCTTCTTTCTCCCAGATTTTCTTCACATGCTTTTAGCGTTCTCTTGTGTTCTTTGAGTCACTTTTTCAAACGTGGTTTCTCTCTTTATTAAGCTTATCTATTAATTTGTTTGTTGGTGTCTGTTTCTTTTCTCCGTTCAGACTGTAGCGGTATAGTTACACTTGTTTTCATTTCATGGTATGCAAATTGCTTGTTTATTTTGCAGAAAGTTCATTAGTTACACTTATAGTCTTGATATGAATTCTCAGTAAGAAATAGTAGAACATTCTCCATATACACTGTCCCCCTTCTGTGAGCCATGCTTTCTTTTTTTATCCTACAGAATTACTTCCTCAGTCACTCTCTGCTTTTTCTTTTCTTTATTCTCATGTTTTCTTCCATGTCTTATTTTCTTTAAGTCACTGATTCCTCATTTGGTCCAGAATCATTCTTCAACAAGACTTCTAAGTAAATGAATATAAGAATTTTTTTAATCTGAATTAGTGTCATCGTACTATACCTAAAACTACTTAAGCAGTCTGGGCCAAAAGAGAATAACTAACATTTGTAATTGTTTGATTTGCCGTGTGTGTGTGTGTGTGTGTGTGTGTGTGTGTGTGTGTGTGTGTGCGCGCGCGCGGCGTGGTGTGTCATTAGATTTATCTGCTTTAGTTTTTGCTGTTTGTTTTCCCTTGGCTGTTCATGGCATTTTTATTATTGTTTCTTTAAACATTAACAGTTTTTTTGTTTTTTCAGGGAAGGACAGCCATAACCTACCCTAAGTTACAACATTCCTTTCATAAACTCTTTCATATATTAGTAGACTGTGTTAAGCTATAGAAAGTTCTTTGTTGTGTATATATCCATTTGGGGCAAGCTGCTGTGGAGTGGGAGGAAGAGGTGTGGACCTTGAATAAAGTTATATCTGAAATTAATAACAGTACCATTCAGTGTGGCCATTGAATACAGCCATTTGGCAAACTTCAAAAGAAATGTTCCACTTTAACCTAAATTCCTTAGTCAGAGCATAAAGGGCCCCTAATTGACAAATTATATACACACACCTAAATACTAGTTAAGAGAGAAGAATGAATTTAACTCATTTCCAATAGAAACATCTTTCATATCCAGTATTATAAGAAGTTATTATAATCAGTATTACAAAAGTTACTACCATCAAAGGTAAATGCTACAGATAAGAAATTTTCTATTCCTTTTATTAACATACATATATAACAAAAATCAGTACAATAGAATATTCTATTGTAACTTTACTTGGATTTCATTATTACTCTAGTCAAGATATATCCAAAATACTTTTAGATTAAAGATTCATATTCATAACTGAGTACACAGGATTGAATTTTATCCATGTATAGTCATCTTTCAGCATCCATAACAAGTTTGTTTCAAGACCTCCATAGATACCAAAATCCCAAAGATATTCAAGCCTCATGTAATAAAATGGCATATACGACTTACATACATACATCCACCCGTATACTTTATATTGTCTCTAGCTTAGTAGGAAAGTGCTCTACCATTGAGCCACATCCGTAGCCCTCGTGTCTATTTTATAACGTAGTGCAGCCGAGTGGTGGTGGCGCACACCTTTAATCCCAGCACTTGTGAGGCAGAGACAGTCGGATCTTTGTGAATTCGAGGCCAGCCTGGTCTACAAAGTGAGTTCCAGGTCAGCCAGATCTACACAGGGAAACCCTGTCCCAAAAAATAAAATAAAAAAGCCTAATGCAATTGAATGTTATGTAAATAATTGCTATACTATATTCCTTCCGAAACAAAGCTCACCTGTGCAGTACAGACACAGGTGGGAGTGCTGATGTTTTGTGTTGTTGGTTTTCTTCTTCTCCTCTTCTTTTTTTTCTTTTCCTCTTCTTTTCTGATCCACAGTGTGTTGAATCTGCAGATATGAAACCCACAGATATGGAGGGCCACCTGGACTGATCTCAAATACATATAAATTGCTTTGGGTATTATCTTTGTCCAATTTACAATATTGTATCTGAAATATTTTTCTGGAACTCAATTTTTTAAGTAAAAATGAATTTAATATATTGGGAAAATGTAATAGACTTTTACTAATATGTTGCAGTAGTCAAGATAAATAAAACCTTTTCTCCTAGACCTCAGGAGCTTGCCCATTAAGCATACTTAACTGGCAGTCAGTGTTATAAGCCCTAAATTACTGAGTTTGTGCTCTTTCTGCAGGTCCAGTCCAGGTGCAGCAGCAAGGAGAATATTCTCAGAGCCAGTAAGTAGTCATCATTTCAGGTAGGCTACTGAAGTATTTAAATTGTGACTCGACAAAATATTTAGAGCTAAAAAATGGCATTTTTATGAAAAAATGAAGATGAACAGTGATGAAAGTTTATTTCAGTAATATGGATTTTTTAAAATCCACCATTTGAAAATTTTCTTAGTATCAATATAAATAAATGTTTCCCTGAATCTAATTATTTTTGTAAGCTGAATGGAATTTAATACATTCAAATCAGAGTGGAAGTGAGCTCCTCTGTGACCCTAAGATGAGGAGCCTGCCCCTTTAATAGTCTCATTGCCAAAAATGACTGAAAGACAGACTACATAAAAATAACTCTAATACAAATCCATGAAAGCAGAAGATGAAGAGAGAACACAAAAGCAAATTGGGCATGCATGGTTATAGTCATAACACTCGAGGATAAGGCAGGAAAATCCTAAGTTTGTGTCCAGTCTGTGCTACATCATGAGACCATGTCTCATAAAGGAGTCATGGTGAGTTAGGTAATAAACAATAATTTTATATATATATATATAAATTCCAAAAGGTTTTACCTTCACAGGCAAAATGTTCATAGGTAAAATGGTCCAAGAATGAAAAATCCTTAATGTTCTCCTTTGGCTTGATCACTATAGTATTAACTTGAAAGTCATTGAACTTTGTATATTCATTTTATAAAAATAAAACTATGAATAGATTTTTAATACTAGTATCCTTAAAGTAAAATCCTACTGAAAGATTTCCCATTAAAACGTTGAGATCCTCTAGGGGAAAAAATGTTGTATAAATGCTAACTGTTGTATTATATTTTTGTCTCTTAATAACTGAATTACATTGCCCAATCTTCTTCCTAATGCTTTTCAGTAGATGTACTGGTTGACTAGAATAAAAAACGTCTACTAGAGACCCACACTAATAGGGGTTTGTAAATGAGATGGTTTATACTCCAGTAAAATGTCAGTATTATTTAACAGTGAAAGCATACTTTGAGAGCTGGAGAGACCGCTCAGTGGGTAAGAGGAGTTGTTTTGTAATCCTGAAAACCTGAGTTCAGACACCCAACAACCATGTTAAAGAAAGAAAAAAAACAAATGTGAGTCATAGCTATGTGCACAGCTATAACCCAGCACTGTAGGGAATGCAGACTAGAGGATTACAGGAACTTGATCAAACAGCCAACCAGGCTAGCCAGCAATGGGGAAGGGGGTGGGCAACTCCAGGTTCAAGGAGAGAACCTGTCTCAAGGAAATACGATAGAGAGAGTGTTAAGGAAAGACACCCAGTGTCTACCACTGGCCTCTTTTCACACACGTGAATGTACACAAAACCTTATACATATACATACATACCACCCCGCATAAACAAAGTCACAATTGTTTGCTGGTAATGCTAGCACCAGGAAAACTGAAGCAGAAGAATTATTGACAGTTAGAAACAAACCTAGGGTGTAGAAATTTGACAAAAAGAAGGATGGGGCATATTTGAGAACTTCAAAACGGTTCGGGTACATACACGCATGCATGCACATACACATCTATCTCTGTGTGTGTGTGTGTGTATGTTTTTATTTTATGTGACTATTTCCTGTTTCCATGTTGTAAATCTGTTAACTTCACTCAAAACCATTGAGTGTTTATTTGATCATGATCTTTAGAGTACTATAAAGAAATAAATGTAAGGCTGAATTGTAGTCAGTGGTAGAATGCGTTTGAGAAACCTGTGGGGTCGGGCGTGATAGTTAATGTTCCCCCAAAATAAAGTAAGATAAATAAATAAACGTTAAAATTACATTTCATGGTGAATAGTGCACAATTTCCACGAATTTCCAGTCCAGAAATTATAGAGCACTGAGGATAATTATGGTAAATAATTATGATAATTGTGGTATTTAGAAAAAAATAGTTAATTTTTTAGGACAAATTCCCTTGAACTTTGTTTCCCACTACCACAGACTTTAGTCTTACATTTCAGTTACTATATTATTGTGTAAGTGGCTTATAATCAGGTTGGATAGACATCATGGTAGCCCAAGTATTCAGCATTATTTTCTTTTGATAAAATAGTCATATAGATAGGCCTTGTTACTTTTTAGGTCCATATCAAGCTCAACCAACATCATAACTTCAGTTTCATAACTTCTGTAAGTGTCTGTGTGCACATGAATGCCCCCAAGGCACAGTGTGCCTTGGCAACTCACAGGAGTCAGTTCTCTTCTTGTTCCATCATGTCAATCTCAAGGATCAAACTCAAGTCATCAGTCTTAGCAGCAAGCACCTTTACCCACTGAGCCATCTTGATGGCCTTTTTTCTCTGAACTTAACTATAATACTCCCGTTACCTATTTAGACTGTTATTATCTCGCTATTTATTTACCATGGCGTACCATATTGCAGTTACATGGAAGCTATTAACAGTTACTCTCTCAATACTAAATAATTGCCTCCATTCCTTTTACATCTTTCTCCATGCATAAACACCCTACCATAAACCATGTAATATTTGTTAGGATTCTTCTGTGACACCGCTGAGTTTCTTTTAGTCTGGGGGACTAATCCTTCTTGTATATACCCCATCAATTATTAAGCAAGAAAATGTCCCCCGTAGACTTGCCTAAAGCCCAATCTAATGGCATTTTCTCAGATGGCTCTAGCTATGTCAAGTTTGATCAAAAAAAAAAAAATTTTTGTTCTGCTATTATAAAATACCTATTAAATCACAAACCCTCTAGATGATGCTGCCTCACATACCTGGCCACTCTTCATACACACACACACAGTGCAGTCTCACTGTCCCCTCATGTATTTCTAAAAGAGCTAACAAGCTACCTAGTGTGACACTCCAGTCATAAAGAGCTGAATCCTCCCCTTCTCCATGGCCACCTTCTACCGCACTCACATACAACCTAAGTAGAGGCACAAAAAACAGGCTGTTTATTAACTAGTACTGCTGTCTTGTGGTATGGGACCTCCCCTCTCCCTGGGAAGTCGTTAAGAATAGACACTTCACTCTGTTGGACAAAACCAAAACCTCTCTTACTTGGGAAACCCATCCCACTATGCTGGCTTGCTTTTCTTAGGTGTTAATAACTCCCCTAATAAAGCTCTCACCTGGAAGAAAATTTATCTCAGAGACTTTCTCTCAAACCTAACCTCCTCTCACCTCCATCCCTAAAAATCTAACAACCATAGACTGGATAATTTATAAAAAGAAAAAAATTATTTATTACATTTTGGAAAATGGTAAAACCCAAAATGAAGTTGTAGGCAGATTTGGCGCCTGGTAGGTGTCCGGTCTGTACTTCCAACATAGCCGTCATGAGCAGTGCTTCCACTGTACCTCACATGACAGAGCTAACTTCAACACTCAGTGCTGATCCTGTTTTCCGAGTGTGAATATCTCATGGCCTACTTACCTCCAAAAACATTGCAGCTTGTTAATATTGTTTCAGTGGTAATCAAATCTCAATGTGTATAGCAGAGGAGACACAAACACTCAAATCAAAGCAATGGTAATGGATAATTCTTCTAAAAAATTATTTGCAACATTGATTTGAGGTTGTTTAGTGCTATTAAGTAGCCAACAATGCAAATTATATCCACATTTCTCCTGGTATATCTTTTCCATCACTGGAACTAAGCATTGGCATTCTGTGATAGCAGGTTCGAAATGCTATTGAGCCAAAAGTTTAGTCTGTTGGGATATTGTAAGGCTATAATTTTAGTGAGCACTACCTGCTGACATTTCCTAGAGCCTCCTTAATACCTTCTTTTGTTTGGCTGCCTTTGTAATATGCATTCTTTAGGAAGCATCAGTGCACTTAAAGTGCTCTTTTTTTTTTTTTTTTTTTTTTTTTTTTCCTTTTTTGGTTTTTCGAGACAGAGTTTCTCTGTGGTAACTCTGGCTCTCCTGGAACTCACTCTGTAGACCAGACCAGTATGGCCTTGAACTCACAGAGATCTGCCTGCATCTGCCTCTCCAGTGCTGGGATTAGAGGTGTGTGCCACCACTGCTGGGCTGGTTTGAAGTGCTATTCTTAATTGGATCTTTTTTTTCATGTGTGTTGAGTTCAAAACCTTATTTCTAAAGCATTCCAAAACCATGGACTAATCCAAAAGCATGTCAGTACATTTGTTAAATTCAATGGCTTCTCTTACTGACAAACTCTAGTGTACTCAGTAACTTTTATTATCTGGGTAGATTTTGCCTCTGACAAAGGATCATATTCTAGGGGTAGCAATTTGTGATAATTAGATAGGCCCAGAGTAAAAAGTTATTAAAGAGATAATTTTAATTCATAGCCATGTTTGTGTTTGGTAACCAGGAAAGAGATTTTAATTTAAAATTGTTAGAGGTAGCCCACCAGAAATGACCACTCAGGCATAGTTTATATAGCCAATCAAAAGTCTTTATTCCGGCCAGCTGGGTCCACACTCAAGCATTTGAGGACTTAGGAATGACCCTGAGTGTCCAGAACATGGAGTTTTTAAAGGCAGAAACCGTGCCTTGGCGTCCCATTAGGTAGCTGAAGGGGGCTTCACAGAAGTAAGCAGTTAGAAGTGAGCAGTTTTAACAGAAGCTAAGAAAAGCGGTTAACTGGAGGCATTCTTGCACAATCAGGCAGTTTAACAGAAGCTAAGATAAATTAGCTAGCACATCCTGACCTTTGGTTCCTAGGAGAGAGGTAATCCCCGTGAAGGAGATCAAACTCTAGTTAAACTGAAATGGCATCAGCAAGAAAGCAAGATGTAGGAGCTTCTGCACTGTCTTGCCCTGTCACATAAAAACTAAGTTATGTGGGACTACGGCAGCTTCAGAAATCTGTGACCCTACTGCCTGCAATAACTGCTAGAACCAGGAATCACCTTAATATCTCTTAGCTGCTGTGAAAAAGCTTTGTAACTTTTTAAAAGTCTATTATTAATGAGAGATTTCCTTCCCTGAAATAAATTGTACCATAGGTAATGATTTTACTAGTGTTACAATTATGTACATAATTCATCAGCCAATCTAATGGCTGGGACATCAAATTGCAGTTCATTTAGTGTGGAAAGATTTGAAGAGCTCTCTCACATTGTCAGTCTTTATCACTAACCACACAAAATAAGAACAAGAAATAAATAAAAGAGGTGCATGTTGTCATCCGCCTTGATACTAGCTTTCAAGAGGCTAAGGCAGAAGGATATCAAGTTTGAGACCATCCTGGACATTGTTGTGAGATCCTGTCTCAGAATGGGCGGGGGAGGGGGGGTTCATAGAAGAATAATCTAGGGCAAAGTTTATTCAAAGGACAGCAGGCTAAGAAGAAACATGACTGAAAAATCTTGGTTTCCAGAGCAAAGCTTAAGAAATACTTGAGATCATGATGCCATGGCTTAAGAATTGTGGACATAACAAGTCAACTATTGTTTGTGCAGTAGTAGGCTTTCTTTTATCTTTTCAAGTATGCCATCTGCCCTGAAGAATAAGATTTTCATGTAAGCAAAACTAAAAACCTGAGCAGAAGTCAGGTTGAGCAAAATGCTGGTGCTAACTCTGGAAAATCATACAGGAATCTCCAGGAATAAAGACAGCATTTGTTAAGTTTTGGTTCAAACATATTAGGTTATTTTGGTTTTGTTTGTGGGGATTCGGGGGAAGGTTGTAAGTTTGGTCTGGGTTTGTTTATTTCGATAATTTAGCTTATTAAATATCACTCAACATGAGAATCCATGAGGTAATTAAGCTTATGGTAACAACAACCAAACCCACTAAATGGGGATAAGCAGCTGTCTTCCAAGTCTGAAATTTAAAATATTCTCTCTTTTCTTTTTTGTCACATCTAAATTCCTTTGAGGTCAAAAGTGAAATGTCACATCCTATTCCAAGAATGAAGTCTAAAGACTTCTAAGCAATATTTCAAATGAACCACTTTTGGCACCCAAGTTCGCACACAGCCAGTAAGCCATGTCCTTCCCTTTAATCCTTTTTCCCCCTCATTTTTTTTGAGATAAGACCTCACTGAGTAATCCAGACTGGTCTAGAACATGTGATCCTTGTGCCCCAGCCTCCCAAATGATGGGATTACAGGGATGACCTACCACACCCAGCTGATCTTTTACTTTTAATATAAAATTCACATAATATAAAATTATTTTGTTTAAAGTAAATAATTCATCAATATTTAGTAAACTCACAGTATTACTCTACAACCATTGCCCTCTAAGTTAAAAATGTTTCATCACCACAAAAGGATAACTAATATTCTTTAAGCAGTTTCTCTTCACTGTTCTCCCTGTCATCAGCCACTGGAAGCCACCATTATGCTTTGTATCTCTATGAATTTCAGTCTATTCTAAATGTTTTATATATATATATGAAATCATGAGATTCAAGCTGTTTTCTGTCTGAATTCTTGTTTTATATATAGTCTCTATATTATTATATGGCATATGCTAATATATTAATTATCTGTAATAATATAGTTCATTATGGCATCATACATATATAATTTAATCATATTCACCCTATTACCCTCCTTTGCCCCCTCCCACTCCCACTGATCCCCTTCCTCTTCCAACTAAACTCCCTTCTGTTTTTATGTCTTTGGGGGAGGTTAAGCCATTGAATTTAATCAGGCTTTTTTACAAGAACAAGGATGAGGGGTTGTTTACAGGAATATGAGCAACTTACCAGTGACTACACCACTAATAAAAATGATTCTTTCTCCCCAACAACCATTAACTGCCCATACTTGAGAGAGGTATAGGGCTTTGTGATCTCCTAACCCCATGACAGAGCACTGATGGGACCAATTTTGTGCAGGTCTTGTATAAATAATCACTCTGCTGTGGGTTCATGAGTACAATGGCTCATGCCCAGAAGACCAGAAGATAGTGTTCTAATATACACATTCCTCCAGTGTTTACATTCTTTACAACATGCATTCCAAGATTTTCCTTTGGACTTTAGTCCTAGTTGTTTTCTGTAGATTCTGGAGAATCGAACTTAGGTCTTCATACTTGCAACACAAGTGCTTTACTCTCTTTACAGAGAGCCATCTCTCTGTCCTTTCTTAAAATATCTTAATATATCTATCCTTTATAAATATATAATATATGTATATATATTATATAGAAATATTATAAGCATAAATACATATTTAATAAATATCTTAGTATGTTTAATATATTACCTATTGAGACCCTTGCATTTTCCATGTGAATTTGAGTATTATTTCATTACTGGTGAGGAGGGAAAGCTGAGGGGTTTTGACAGTGAAGGTGTAAATTCATCTATTGCTATTGGTAGTCTGGCCACCTTAAGAAAATTAAATCTTCTAGTCTATCTTCTGTTTGATCTTAAGATGAGTTTCACTATGCATCGCAGGTATATTTACATTTTCCTGATGTAGTAGGCTGCACCAGTCTACTACAAAGTGACAAAGTTCCATTTCCTAACAGTCATTTGTGTTTGATCACACAAATGTGTCTAACAGACTCTTATCTCAGGAGCAGAAACACTGTACCTATGTTAAATGAATCTAGTATAATTTTCTATCCCAAATTTCAGGGATTTTTTTTTTCCCAGCTGTCTACTTAATTACTCCAGCCAGGGTACAACAGTAGGTAATCACATAGACTGCAATAGGATGCCATAGTATACTTTGCTTTCTAGATGGAGCTGTCTCATTACTCTGCCCAAACTGATACCAACACAAGGATTTGGAAATAACAGTTTAAATGTGTCTTAAAGTTCAGAGACTACTTTTTTTTTTCTTTTTTGTTTTTTCAAAACAGGGTTTGTCTGTGTAGGCCTGGCTGTCCTGGAACTTGTTCTGTAGACCAAGCTGGCTTCAGACTCAGAGATCCGCCTGTCTCTAACTCCCAGTGCTGGAATTAAAAGCGTATGCTACCAGCACCCAGCTCAGAGACTATTTTTGAGAGTTGAAGATACATCTCAGTAGCAAAGTATACAGTCCTGGGTTTGAGCCCAGCACCACCAACAAAACATAAAAATGAATTAACTAAAACTACATCTATTAACATGTTTTTATTTAATACGTAATAAATATACAACTCAATGGGGTATGATATGACACTCAAATACATATAAACAGTATGTGTAAGATCATCAGTTCAAAGATTCCTCTGTTTGATCAAGCCTGTTTGTCTATGCTCTTTATTGAATTTTTTTATACTCATATCTTTCAGTTCTAGAAGTCATGCTTAGTTTTTTTCTGTTATTTTTATTTTCTTACTATACTTCTCTTGTTTATGTATTTTTTTTCTGATTTCATTGTCTATATGCATTTTCCTTTAGCTCACTAAACTTCCTTCAAACTATTAGTTATTTTTCCAATAACTCATATTTTCAATTTTTTTGGCAGTTGATTACTAGAATATTACTGTTTCTTTGATTTTTGTTTGTTTTGTCTTGGACATAAAAAGTAGTCATATTTTACAGACATTACAGTCTGGTTTTGGCGAGGAAAAACCCCCACTGTGGTGGATATGAAGGTACAAACTATGTGGAGAATGGCAGTTCAAGCTCCAGTAAGGGCACAGTCTTACATCATCAGCCGAGGTCAGCATCAGCAAAGATTGCAGAAATGCTCCCCAGCCGCATTACAGATGTTTACAGTGATGGGGACAGATGTTGGAGTAACTGATGATAACAGCTACTGAATCAGCTCGGATCTGGTCTCTTTTCTCCCATGGAGGATGTCACACCCGGGGCTGGGGGGGGGGGGGGGGCGTTCCTTCTTAGTGCCCAGTCAGGCTCATGTTGATGCTGGCAGTAGCAGTGGCACAGTGTCTAATCTACAGTGCCCATGAACTAACTTCAAAACCAGGCTCTGGAATACTAGTATACATAGAAAGAAACACCTCAGCTTTTAGTTCCAGGGAGCAGGTGCCCCAGCTGAAACACTGGAAATGCTGTGTGGAGTGCCAGTGCTTTGGGTGCCACCTGGGAGTTACGGAGTACAACACAGGCACACACAAAACTCTAGAGCTCTTGAGCATCTGTACTTCTGCAGCAGTGGCTCTACTGCCCTAGGCACTGGTGCTCAAGGAGAAGCTTCAGAGCTGAGTATGCAAGGAATTGCAAGAGGAGGGACTTTAGATATCTGAATAAGTCAACTATCTTACCAGGTCCTCCATAGCAGCCATGGTTGTTGGTAAATTACCTCACTAATGAAGCCTGCCAGGATCTTCTACAAAGCAGGTCACTGGGAAACATGACAATTTGTGGCTGATACCCGTAATTCTCACTCTTCTTTGTTCCTAGTTGTCTTCAGATGTCTCAGGTATGCCAGCTGCCACAGTGAACCTTTCTGTGTAGTGGTTTTCTTTCTTGCTCCACTGTTTGCCTTTGGGTTATTAATTGAACTATTGGGCCTTCCTATGACAGTTTATGTTCTTGAGTAACAGTCTAGGTGTTTTGTTGTGGGTAATCAAAGACATTACTGGTATTTTCTTTAATGATTCTTCCACAAGTTTATGGAATGAATAATAAAATCATTTGCAACTTTTATCTTCCTAAGAGTTTCCTGTATTAATAAAGTTACATTGATATACCAGTATGAATTGCTGAGGCAAAATTATCCTTAGACTGTAATTTATCTGCCACCAAATTTGATGAAATCAAATAGATAAAAAGTTCTATGCTAACCGATGGAAATTCCTATTTCTGATTCTTTTTTTTTCTTAAGGTATTTCTTTTTTTAATTTATTTTTTCTTTTCTCATACTATACATCCCTACAGCAGCCTTTCCTCCCTTTACTCCTCCCAGCTCCCCACTACCCACCCCTCCCCCAGATTTACCCCCATTCCCCATCCCCATCCCCACCCCCACTTCCCCTTAGACAAGAGCAGGCCTCCCAGGGTTACCAATGAAACAGGGCATAACAGGATATAAAGAACCAGCAAGGGGCCCTTCATCAAGGCTAGAGGAAGCAATCCAGCAGGAGGATCCTGAGAGCAGGTGAAAGGATCAGAGACCCCCATACACTCCAGTTTGTAGAAGTTCCAAAAGGACACCAGGCCAAACAAACCTTAAGATATATGTAGGGAACCTAGCGCAGACTCATACAGGTTCCTTGACTGCCCCTCTGACTGTTTAGGCTCTGTATCCCCCATTACTAGGAGTCCTTAGGGTCACCCTCATAGATCCAGGGGCTTTCCACTGCACTAGGTTTCCAGATCATGCTCAAATGACTCCCGATTCCAGTTATCTCTCCCCATATTCTCTCCCATCCTCTCCCCTTACTTGATCCTGCCTGTTCCCATTCCTATCTTCTCCCAGTCCACCTGAAAGATCTGTTCTATTTCTTCTTCCCAAGAGGTCCATGTGCCCCTACTGGGCCCTCCTTGTCTCTCTGGGTCTGTGGATTGTAGTATGATTATCCTTAACAGCTAATATCCACTTATAAGGACTACATACTATGTTTGTCTTTCTGGGTGTGGATTACCTCACTCAGGATGATTTTTTTTTTTCTAGTGCCATCCATCTCCTTTCAAATTTCATGATGTCATTTTTTTTTTAATAGCTGAGTAACACTCCATTCTTCAGTTGAGGGGCATCTAGGTTGTTTCCAGTTTCTGGTATTATGAATAAAGCCACTATGAAAGTAGTTGTGCAAGTGTCCTTGTGGTACGATGGGGTATTCTTTGGGTATATGCCCAGTAGTGGTATAGCCCTCCTATATACAAATAACAAACAGACTGAGAAAGAAATCAGGGAAGCAACACACTTCACAATAGCCACAAATAACATAAAATATCTGGGGTAACTATAACCAAGCCAGTGAAAGACTTGTATGACAAAGAAATTGTATGAAGAAAGAAATTGAAGATCTCAGAAGATCATGGAAAGATCTCCCACACTAATGAATCAGTAGTATTAACATAGTAAAAATGGCCATCTTACATAAAGCAATCTACAGATTCAGTGCAGTCTCCATCAAAATTACAACACAATTCTTTACAGATCTTGAAAGGACAATGTTCGACCTCATATGAAAAAAGAAAAAAAAAAAAAAAAAGGACCCAGCATAGCTAAAATAATCCTGAATAGTAAATGAACTTGAAATCCCTGGTTTCAAGCTATACTACAGAGCTATAATAAAAGCTGCATGGAATTGGCATAAAAACAGACACACTGACCAATAGAATCGAATCAAAGACCAGCACACCTATGGACACCTGATTTTTTGATAAAGAAGCCAGAAATACATAATGGAAAAAGAAAGCATCTTCAACGAGTGGTGCTGGTCTAACTGGATGTCTGCATGTAGAAGAAAGCAAAATACCACCCTGCACAAAAGTCAAATCCATGTAGATCAAAGACCTCAACATAAAACCAGATATAGTGAACATGATAGAAGAGAAAGTGAGGGATAGCCTTGAATGCATTGGCACAGGAGACAATGTCTGAACAGAACAGCAATAGCCCAGACACTAAGAACAACAATTAATAAATGGGACCTCATGAAACTGAAGAGCTCTGCACATCAAGGGACAACATTATTCAGATAAAGCAGCAGACTACAAGATCTTTACCAACTACATACCCAAAAGAGGACTAATATCTGCTAATATATAAAACAGCAAAGAACTAAATGTTAAAAAGAAAGCTGGACATCAGGAAAACAACTCAGTTATACCACTCCTGTTTATGATTCTTAAACAAAATGTAAAGTAAAACAAATGTAAAAGTAGAAAAAATAGAAGCTTTGAGTTTTTAGATATGTAAACTCCTAACTGACTTTCTCCTTTTAATGAATTAAGAGAGATTAATGCTTCACTTGTGAGAAATTAGAATAGCATAAAGAACTGTAGATTGAAACTGACTCAGCATTACTCTCCTCTTAAAGGATCTTTTTTGTGCCAAATTTCATTGCCAGCTATCAAAGATAAAACATTTTTCCCTGGTATATAATACCATTATTTTAAAGGGATCTCCCTGTTTTACCCAGTCTAGCTTTTGACCTCTTAATCCTCCTGCCACCAACCTATAATATGTTTTTAATTTTTAAATAATTTTATCTTAGGTGAGATGTTTATTTGAAGACATTACTATTTTATTGAAAATATTCATTAGATGATAGAACAGAATTCAGTGGGATAAAGATGAGATAAATATTCATTAAAAAAATCTTATTAGGGGGCTAGAAAGTTGACTCAGAGCATTTATTGCTCTTGCAGAGAATCTGGGTTAAATTCTCAACATCCACATTGTGGTTCACAATTTTCTGTAATTTCTAGTCCCAGGGGATCAGACTCTCTCTTGTGATCTTGCAGACATTAGGCAAGCACATGGTGAACATACTTACATGGAAACAAATTACTCATAGACATTAAATAAGTTTTTAAAAAGAATACTTCTTCAGACTATTAAAAGAATTGTTTTAGAGTACATAGTCATCCCCTTGCATATACAAGGAATTGGTTCCAGAACCCTCTGCATATAAAAAAATTTTGGGTACTCAAGGACCTTATAGAAAATAAGGTCTTACATGTAAATTTTGCATGTCCTTCTACATTCTTGATCACCTCTAGATTCCTTATTATTCCTAAAATACAGAAATTCTATATAAGTAGATAATATTCTATATTGCTTAGAGAATATGGCTAAAAGAACATCTAAGGCTGGTCATGGTGGTGGACACCTATAATTTTAGCACTTCGGAGAGTTAAGGAAGGAGGCTCATGAGTTTAAGGCTATCCTCAGTTGCATAACAACTCCTAGGCTAGCCTAAGCAAGACTGGAGAGAGGCCAGGGAGAAAAGAGAATCTGTAGTCTATATTTTTAGAAGTATTTTTCACTCAGTATTTCTACGCTGGACTTGATTGAACTTGCACATGCCCATTTGTAGAAGGCCAATTATACTCATTTAGCTACATCTCTTGATTTTCTCTGAAACTTTGCTTTTTGTACTTTATATGAAAATTTTTCCTAGTTTTATTCTAGTTACATGAACTTAATCACAATTAGATTTTCTCCCAGTGATGTTAATACTCCAGACAATGGTTTCAGAAAATAGAATTATTAAAAATAAAAATATGCTGAAATTGGTCTATTATGTTTCATTAATTTTTTTCTCCTCCTTCATTACCTCTTTCTAGTACCCACATACAAATGTCAAGTTTTTTTTTTCTGCATTTCTATGTTATCAAATTGAAGTATCCTTAGGAAACCTCTACTACCATTCAATGTGTTTAATATTACTATGTGATAGACCTTGGACATTAAATTCCCTTAGCATTTAAAATATTACACATCACAAACTTTATTCATTTAAGGAAACATTTGAACAATTCTCACATAAAGACACCTGCCACCAACCCAAACAACCTGAGTTTGATCCTCAAGACCCACATGGTGGGAGGAGAAAACTCATTCTCACAAATCCACACATGAGCAATGCCACAATTGTGTCTGTGTATGTGTGCATATGTGTGTGCACATGCATGCACATGCATGCATGTGCACACACACAATAATGTAAGGTCAAAAACTTTTTTTCAACATACAATTTCAATGAAAATCTCTTAACTGGCTCAGGTAACAACTGTAGTTTTTAGCATCTTTTAATCCTACATAAATTTGTTCCATAATCTGGCTTCCACCACTAGGACCAATTTTAAGAAAATGGTTATGGGCTACAGAAATAGCTCCGCAATTAGGAGCTCCTACTGCTCTTTCAGAAGACCTGAATTCCGTTCCTAGCACCTACAGTAGGCAGCTCTCAGCCACCTATAACTCCAGCTCCACAGAGATTTGACATCTTTGGCTTCCAAACACACCTGCACTCACAGGCACATACATACACACACACACACACACACACACACACACACACACACACATCCACAATCAATCAAAAATATTTTAAAAGAAAAGGACTAATATTAGCAATTAAGAGAGTGAAAGCAGGTCAGGATTGGGTATCTTTTTTAATTACTCCTTCCTTGAAGCAATTATATACCTTGGTATTTCTTACTCCTAATGCTCCTTTACAATTTCATGGGTTTTTTTTCTCCAGTCCTTTGAAGGTTTCTCCTTTTGGAAGGTGGCAGAGGCATTCATTTATATAGTAAGTTCTCTGTTAGACTTTGTCACTCTGCATTCTGCATTAGCAAGGTCACAAAGTTTTGAAGTAAACCAACTCTGTAACTCCCAACCCAAATCTTTTCTCCAAAATTCGTATTTATATTTCTGGCTGCCTATTATAAATGTTTTCATGGACATTCCACAAGTAGCTGACTTTTGACGTGACCAAAACAAAATTCATAATCTCAACCTGCTCTTCTGATATCACAAGAATAATGTTGTAACCACATAGTTGTCCAAACAAAAAATTCATTATGACTTTCTATCCTTCCTACAGTCACCATTTTTATCTTTTTTATGATCCACATACCTGCCATACTCCTTTAGTGACTTTACTGTTTCCAGTAAAGTCTAAACCTCAAATTGCTTATAAACAGGCTTCTAACATTCCATCTTTATTTGGTCACAAAGCCTTCAATTTTCAGATGGTTCCCTCTTTGCTAGTTTGCTAACCTCCCATCTCTTTTGAAACTTGGATTACTCCTATTTATCATGCATTTCTCCTAGAAGGCTTTCTGTCACCTCCTGAACATGAGCAAAATGTTCCTTCTATGTTTTTCTATGGTGTCCTGTATTTTACCTAGTTTAGTGCAACCCTTGTTACAGTATGGTACCGAAGTGACTGTCTTTCAATAACTGGTTTGAACACATGAGTAAGTAAATTAATAGAAGAAAGAGCTTGGCCAAACAAAACAGATGAGGAACGACAGAATACCTCATAAGAAAGCAGGATGGAAGCAACAGAAGGAAAACTAAACAATGCGAAAGTCCATGTTTGTTAACAAGCACTCTTATTCTTAACTACTCTATTTCATGTTTCATCTTTGGCCATTATCCATTCACCCATCCCTAACTAGATAGATTTGCAACAATAAAAGCATGAAGTTTTCTCTTTTTTATTATTCCCAAGAAAGAGAGATTTTTTTAAAAAATAATCCTTTAAATAATACACTAATTTCAGGTAACCTTTATTTTTAGAAAAAAAATTCAATACTCTCCTACAGCAATCTAATCCTTTGTATTCTTGGTTGGCACTGACTGGATCATATAAATGCTTGTCGTTGCTAACAACATTTCTATGCATAACTAAATATTATTAGCAGCTAACTTCATAAGCACCGATTGAGGTACCGTCCAAGCACTTTCCTCAACTTTGTCCACCTAACTCCAAAATAAACTTTATTTAATGAGTTTCTTTAATATATCCTTATATACTTTATTTACCAAGTTCACAAATACTTTTTACTTATTTGTGAAACCAAACATTAATAACCTAAGCAATATTTGCCTTTAAATTAAATCTAATCACACTTGTTTTCTTAGATTACCACATTTTGGTTTTTTTATGAAAATTCTGTCACTCATTCAAGTCAATCTTTTTATTCTCTTCATTGTCAATATTGTAGCTAGTATAGAAAACAAAACTCAGAGAATACCTGACTCATGAGTTCTCCTTGTGGGAGAAGATTAGAACATGGATACAGTATTCCTCATTACAGATGGATGCCCAAAGAACTGCTTTATGTCTCATAGCACTAACAAAACCAGCATGATTTGGATGGCTGGAGGGCAGTGAGCAAGGGTGATTGGAAGAAGCTTCATATAGCACCATAAATCCTAGCATGCCATACACAAATGCCAGCAACTCTTGCCACAGTCAGAAAGAGGTGCCTAACTCTTGGCCTCTTTCTCAGAAGAAGAGAAGAATGGAGTATTTAGTATTTAGTATTCTGACTTTTTGGAGGACTTCCCAAAGCACCAGTTTCTGTTTTACCTAAATGTTCTATTGACAGGCAGCTAGTGAATTTTGTATGGTTGATGTACACCAAGGAGAACATGGCAACTTACTACAGCATCAAAGTGCCTGCAGTATTGCAGGTAAACATCAGAGAAAGCAACAAATTATAAGCTACAAAAATAATAATAATAATAATAAAGGTGGTGGTGGCACACACGTTTAATCCCAGCACTGGGAGACACAAGCAGGCAGATCTCTGTGAATTCAGTCTTGAAAAACCAAGAAAAAGAAAACAAAAAGTGAAGAAATTCAAAGAACTTTGTGTGTATGGAGAAAAGGAGAGGAGAGAAAAGAAGGGAAAAGAACAGAAACAAACCAAAAAAGGAAGAGGAAGATAAAATTTGAAGAAATTTTGACAAAAACATCCCAAACCTAAGTAAGTAAAGAAGTGTACCTTCAAACATTAAGCTAAAAGAGCTTTAGCTAGGATAAATACAAAGAGGCACAAATACAAGTCAATACATGCTATTTTCAAATCATAAGACAACAACATAAAACGTCAAAAAGAACAAAAGAAAATGATTTATCATATTCAAAGATTCCCAAAAGAATCTTATTAGTTATATTAGGAGACCCAAATTTGTTGACATGTTATTTTCAAAGTGATTGAAAAAAGAAGAAAATATTTCAGCCAAAAACATATCTATTAAAACTATCCTTCAAAAATGAAAGAGAAATGAATGGTTAAAAGCTGAGAGAGGCCGTCACCACTTGCTAACAAGAAATGCTAAAGAAAGTACTTCAAATTAAAGTGAAATACTAGACTGCAGCTTGAAAGCATGCAGAAATATAAATATGAAATAAGTAGAAATATAAGTGACTACTAGGTACAGGGCAATATTAGCTAGTATCAAATACTGTAATACTTTAATGATAGAGTTAAAATCACTTTTAATTTGGGGGCTATAGAGATGGCTAAGTGGTTAAAAGCACTAGCTGCTTTTCCAGAGGACCTAGGTTCAATTCTCAACATTCACATGGCAACTAAAAACCATTTATAACTCTAGTTCAGAAGATCCAACATCATCTTCTGGCCGCTTCAGGTACAAGACACACACATGGTACACGGACATGCAAGCCAGCAAAACACTCATACACAAAAACTTTTTAAAATATGATTATTTTGGAAAATTTAAAGATATAAGATATAACTATAAAATATGTTAGTGGATAAACAGTATATTAAAATGCCATATGTATTATACAAACTAGGAAGAAATAAGAGTAAGAAAAACATAGTTTTGAGCCTATTGTTAACAAGTGTTTGTTATTTTTTTGGTATTTTGTTTTGTTGTTACTATGTTTATTTGTTGGTTGATTGGCTGGTTTTGAAAACAAAGTTATAATATGTAGCCCAGGCTGGCCTAGAATTTAACATACATATATTTTGTAGACTGTTTTTGAGTTGTGTTTAAAATACTGTTTGTGCACTGTTGGATGAGGGGCTGCCTAGGTTTTGGCATTTTGTATTGTCTGTAGGTGTTAGATTTCTGTTGGGGAGGATGTTTGATTACTTATGATCTGCACTGGAAGAGTTTTGAATGAATAAAAACACCTGAGCTGAGACGATCAGGGTTCGACAGTCCAGTTTGGCGCTGGCCAGGATAGTGGTTCCTACTGCTGAGATCCAGCAGGGTTTGTACCTATGAGAATGCCTCCTCGTCTCCTTGGTGATCCACCACAGCAGCCTAACTACTACAAATGGCACCCAGTGTTGGGGCAGAAAATAAAGAAGGGCACAACATCACACCAGCTGCATCAAACATGTAGAAAAAGAAGAAGAGAAAGAAACTCCAGACCTCGGAGAGTCCAATAAAGTATTCTGGGAGCAGTTCCCAGAGGACAGAGATTAAGGTATGAATAAAAGGAAAGCTCTATATATAGGAGAGAGTTGTAAATGAGGAAGACGCTCCTAGGTGAGAACCATATTTCAGATAAATGTTTTGGGTGAATTTTCATGGTCAAAACAGAGTTCAGCTGGGAGCAAGGAAAAAGCTATGTTCTACCTGTTTTTCCTGATCACAGAGCTTAGTCTCCCTCCTGCTGCTGGTGGCAGCCAGGGCAGAGGAAATGGAAACCAGAGTGTTTATATATATAACTATAAACTGAGTTTGCAAATGGCTTTTTGTGTGTGTGAATCTCAAATGGGTCTTATGTTGGAGGTCATGAAGAAGAATATATGTTTACCCATAGCAGTAGTGAGAAAAAAAAACACCAAACCACCAGAATGTTTCAACCTGAGATTCTTCCCACTTGGCCAGGACTCTCTGCTGTTGTGGAAGTCATGACTTAGAGGAGAGGGAAAAGAAGCTTAGTTAAACTGAACATTTTTTTTACTGCAAATCTGACAACAATTGGTCCATATACTGATGATGGTGATGAGAACTCCACCCATGAGGGAACCTTCCTGCAGATGCGAGGTATAAGTGGTTTTTTGTTTTTGTTGTTGCTTTTTTCTGAAAGCCAGACTCCGTAATAAAATAAGGGAAGTGTTTCATCAGAGTCAGCACACAGAAGCTGTCTTCCAGAGCTGGTCAAGGTTGTATCTCATGTTGGTAGCTGAACTTGGTACTATAAGAGTCACCAGACAGTGCTGATTTTGAAGGCATGAAGAGGTCATTGGAGAGCAGCTGAGGCTTGGCACTGTGAATGGCCAGGAAAGGCCATTGGTAAAAGTGCATCCTCAGTAGCAGTTGAAGGCTCAGATTGAAGGGTCATGTAAAGAAGTTGAGGCTTGGCACCATGAAGAGAGCCCAGGAGAGGCTACTGATGAAAGTGAAGCCCAGTTGCAGCAGCAGACCACAGCGTTATGAAGATGCCAGTACCATGGGAAGACCACCAAAAACAGCAGCAACACTGGAGTAGAGCCAACCAGAGCCTGGAGGACACGCTGTGTGTGCTGCAGACGGCAGAGCCAGAGAAGAGATCCAAGCCCTTTGGAGGAGCCCAGAAGATCATGAGTGAACTGGACATTGATTATGTTTTTCTGCTGTCCAGAAACATTATGAAAAGCTTGATAGGTGTTTGTTTTCATTTCATCATGTCCATTAGCATGCTTCATGATTGTTTCTCTTGTAAATAGTTTTGGGGTGTAGTGTTAAATTGTTTTGTAGAGAAAAAGAATTTTTTATTGGCTTATACAGAAAAGGGGAATTGTTATAGATGTTTATATTTAGTTGTGTTTAAAATATTGTTTGTGCACTGTTGGATGAAGGGCTGCCTAGATCTTGGCCTTTTGTTGGGTTTCTGTGGGGGATGTTTGATTGCTTATGATCTGCACCTGAGGAGATCTAATTCAATAAAAACACCTGACCTGAGATGCTCGGGGTTCAACTGGCCAGTATGGCACTGGCCAGGATAGTGGTTCCCTCTACTGAAGTCTGGCAGGGTTTGCACGTATGAGAATGCCTGCTTGTCTCCTTGGTGAGCCACCACAGCAATATACATATATGTATTTATATATATAGTCTCCCAAATGTTAGAATTATAGCTATAGCATCACACCCGGTATAACTGGCTCTTAAAAATCAAATTTTTGTAATTCTAGTAAAAGGAACACTAAATTTATTAACCACAACAATGTTTGAAGAGTTATATAATGTTATCTATATAGTCATCTTTTTGTCAGTCCATAGAGACTATGCTATGTGCACAGTGTCTTTGGTCCTTGATATTAAGACACTTTTTCTCCCTTGGAATCCTGAGAATCTAGTTTGTAAAAGAGACACATTAAATAAATATAAAATGGAGATATTGCTTTGTGCAACATGCAAAGAAAAACCTAAAAGAATACTTTATAGTACCTATATGCAGAGAAAATGTGTGGCCAAGTAGGGCTTCATAAAGAATTTCTGCATGCTTTTCATCTAGACTCCCCAGATATCAATATTTTGCCACAATTAAATGTTGCCACATTTATCTGTGCATATTAATATGCACATACTTTATGAAAATGCAGACATGATGCCTGCCTCTTCATCCCTGCTTCAGTGTGCATTTGAAGTAGGGGTAAAGTGAGGTTGATGGGAAGAAATAAGTCATTCTCTTGCATAACCTCAGTGCAATTATGAAAGTCAAGAAATTAACAGTACCATAATGCTATTACATAATCCGATTCCAATTAAATTTTGCCAGTTTTTCTAATAATGTTCTTTATAGCAAATAGGGAAAAGAATGATTCTTTTGTTCTGATCTGGGATTCAACCCAGACTCATGCATTATATTTAACAATTATGTCCCCTTAGGCTCCTTTAATCTAGAACAATTGCTCATCTTTTTCTTTGTCTTTCATGACCTCAATATTTTCGAAGAGCATAGGTCAATTATTTTATATAATGACCTTCGAATTTAATTTCTTTGATGTTTTGTAGTGATTTAATTGCTATGCAGTTTGTTAGGGATATTTCAAATGTGATGTTGTGTCCTTCTCACTATATCCTGTCAGTGAGGCCATGATATAAATTTGTTCCATTACTAGTGATACTACTTTGGAACACTTGGCAGAGGTGGTATATAGTAGGTTTTATCACTAGGAAATAATATTTTGGCTTTGTATTTATTAAGTACCTTGTGGAGCCATACATTAGCCTGTATAAATACCTTGTTTTTCTTGATGCTTTTCCCTTCTAGTTTAAGTATATGTTGATGATTTTTATCTGAACCAGTTATTAGCATAGTGATTGCCAATGTGAACTTTTTCTAATCACATTTTTTAATCAGATGGAATTATATGGAGGAATTTTTTAATCATTTATTTGTTACTGTATGTTCATGAATTCTCATTTTCATTTTATTAAATAAGTCTGTTTATTTTTACCATAAATTTGTACCAGGTTTATCTAAAAGGAGCTTTTCAGGCTTGCTCTAAGATCTTTTTTTCTGTGTTCCCATCACTATTTAAGTACTTCTTTACTGAAAAAAATTGTGAGATAAGAATAGTAATTTCCCAGGGAAACAAAATAAATGGGAGAAAAGTTATTCTAGGCAGACAGAACATTATATACTATGGCAAGAAAATATGAAGTGTGAAATGATACTATGTGCTTATCCACAGTATTGCCAACTTTATAAGCAATGCAGCAATGGGTAGGAAGCTGAAAAGGAGGAAAGGAAGAATTTTATATACTATCATAAAGAATTGAAATTGGATCCTATGATAGTCAACGATTGATGTGAGTTACAGAGCTACTTGTGGCAATACTGCCCTGTGCTGTAATATTGATGCACAGACTTCCTAGGAATGTTTTCCTTTAGGATTTGTTTTTCAGCTGTAGAAAGTAAGCAGTATTTCCATGCATGCTTTCTAAGTTACATCAGAAATGCTGCGAGATTCTTTACCTTGAATATACATGTAGACAACTTGTAAAACCACAAAATTCAAGACAACATAAATTATAATCACAATTTTTTTGGTTTTTCATATTCATAGTTGGTTTCTGATTTATTTTGTTCTTTGATTGAGACATGTTTCCATATTGCTTAGTATGCCCTGTGGTCCTCCCTCTCCTCCCCTACCTTGAGTTTTATGCATCTGAGAAAACAGCCACACTTTCCATTCTTTACAAACTGGCTTTGTACGGAGAAATATCCTTTCCCAATCAGCCTGACTAGAGATTCTGGGGAGGTGGGATCCTAAAACTTGTTGGGGGGGGATTTGACTTTTGGGGGGCCTTTGTGTATAATTTTCCAGTTAAGAGCATTTGTAGGTTTCTTTTCTTCCTGTTTATTTGTTTGAGACATGGTTTCTCTCTTGTAGCTCTGGATGTGCTGGAACTCAATCTGTAGACCAGGCTGCCCTTGAACTCACAGCTGCCTCTGCCTCTGGAGCACTAGGATTAAAGGCACGCACCACCACGGCCTGATACAATCACATTTCTTTAAAAAAAAAAAAAAGTGCCCTGTAATAGTGTATGAATTCTGCTGATATGTTTCCCCAGTTTCCCTAACTTCTCTTGATTAGAAAGATTTGTTTGAAAGATTGAACCGTGCATTTTTCAACATACCCAAGACCCTAACTGTTTAAATCGAGTGTGCATGTTACTATTGTCTGTGCTCGTTACCTTTCCTAGAAAACTTGTTCTGAGTCACTTGCTACTCAAAAAGAGCCTGAATAGAAATGCAAGGGATTCTACCTCCAAACACTGTGGTGCTGAAAGCTGTGGCATAAACAAGGATAGACAAGACTCTTCTTGAGACTGTCAGTATATTCAAGAGTATTCATTTACACTTTAAGTAGTTTAGGAAACTCTTATTGATTGTTATGAATAACAGGGCTTCCTCCTGAGGTTTTGATTTAATCAAAAAGAACCTGCATGGACATTTTGTTTGTACTATAGTCTGTTCTATAATCCGAAAGCTTCCTTTCTTCATCTCTTTGTAATTTTTAAATGGATTTTTAAAGCAAGATGAAGCATTGTGCTTTAAGAATCAGTAGACTTACAAGGACAAGTTTGAAATTGAAAAAGTAATACTGTTGGTGTAAACACTTCTATTTCAAAATGAATATGCCGCTTGGTGATAGTTGGCCCACGCCGTTAATCTCAGCACTCAGGAAGCAGAGGCAGGCGGATCTCTCTGTGAGTTTTGAGTTTGAGGCCAGCCTGGTCTACAGAGTGATTCCAGCACTGCTAGAGTTACAACAGGAAAACTCTATCTCAATAAATAAATACATACATACATGCATACATACATGCATACATACATACATAAAAGCTGCTACTTCTCTTGCCCTTATATTATGGGTGCCCCATTCAAGGCCTTCTTATATTGAAGACATTTCCTCTGATATTTAGCCATGTCTTTGATGATGACAGCCCTGAGCGAATTCTTGCCATTTTTACACTGAATTCTTTTTAATTGATTAATTTATTTATTTTTGTGTATGTGCTTTGGGTGAAGGTGCCCATGCAGAATTTTCAGTGAAATAACTGTTGCATGGATGGTAGGAAATCTTAAGGGATTTTGGGCACTTGCCCTGAAACAATCCTTAACTGAAATGATCAATGTCCTGTCCAGCCAGAACTAAGAAATGCAAAAGAGATCAGCTAACTTTTCCCTATGTAAAGTAGATTTATTAGAGAAAAATCTAGCATTATGTGTAGCCACCTTGAATAAACTGAACTCTGCTTCTAAAGTATACCTACTTTAGAAAATCACACCCATTGCTGGGGAATTTTATCAATTAGATGACAAGTAATTGAAGCTGTCACTCTTAGCTTGATTTAGAATGCCACTAGTAGGGAGAATGTCTAGTTTCCCTTCTGCTTTGTCCTTTGTCTCACTAAAAGATCTCATATCCTAAGGTATTTTGTAGTTTCTTTTTTTATTAGCTAACCATCCTGCAGATTGTCAGTGATAATGATATATCACCAAGTAATTTTGCTATGATAAGTTCAATAAGTATTCTGTTGAGCAATTTCTTTAATAGGACAAGTATTTTTCATGTCTGTTTTGTTTTGTAGTATGAGTTAATTCAATATAACTTCTCAGAGATTCTCTTTCAAACCATTAGTATTCATTTGTAAGGTAGCTGTCAGAATATATTTGAGACCATAGACTAGATTTTGCTTATAGAGAATTATTTTCTCTATTTATCTTAGTTAATTCTGTCTACTTGACACAACATAGAAAACACCTGGTAGATGAGCCTAAAATGAAGATTGTATTTGCCTGTGGGTAAGTCTGTAGGACTTTTTCTTGATTATTAATTGACATCAGCAGTACCAGTCCACTGTGAGTGGTACTATGCACTAGGATAGTGTTTCTGGGTCGAATAAGGGACCAAGATGAGCATGAACCTGACAGTGAGTCACCAATTCAGCAGCATCCAGCATAGTTTCTACTGTACTTTCTCGGCTATGAGTGAATTCCCTACTTAAAAAAAGAAAAAAACAAATGTATAAATACAACCTGCTGAGTTCATATTTGTTTGTTTGGTTTGTGTGTCTGTCTGTCTGTGGTTTCAAGTCAGACCGTCTGTATGGTGTAACCAGTAAAGGGGCTTATTCTTGGAAGACGTTAATTATTCTACCAGCAGTCATTAGTTGCCTGGGGTTTTTTGTCTAGGAGTGGGACCCTCATCAAATTTTCTCCTGACCATGTTAATGTGTCCATTGATAATTACCATTGTTTCAGTCTTGTTTATGCAACCATTTTTAAAAAGACTCTCACGGCAGACTTTCTGGTTTTCTGGCTCTTACAGCCTTTCCACCCCTCTTCTGTAGTGTTCCCTGAGTCGTAGATGCAGGAACCATGTTATAGATGTATCAATTGTCTGGACTCCCTGTGATCTGTTGATCTTTGCATTGTGTCCAGTTGTCTTGTTCTGTTATAGTACCATTTGATGTAAAGAGAGGCTTCTTTGTTGACTATACTTATCCAGGAAAGATGATTCTGGCACAAACAGGGCTTGCAGGCCATGAGTCTAGAACCATTTTATAAATAGCCAATATTTAAGAAATAAAACATCAGCAGAAGGCACTGCTTTTCTCTTTGCATCCCAAGTTCGGGCTTTGTTTCAAGATTTGGCTTTCATTTACATCTCAAGTATTTACTAGGTGCACTATTCTAAAAATGACAAAGGATATAGAAATCAGTAAGATAGGCTATGCTTTCAGGTTTATAATCTACTAACAGTGGTAAGGCAGATATTAAATACATGCAGCAAAGATGAAGAAGGGCAAGTGTTTAGAAGTTATAAACAAGAACATATGTATTTTTGAAGTGGGAAAGATTTCTCATTGGTGGTAGATGACTGCACTTCAATTTACTAACCAAAAAGAAATGAGGACTACCAACCTCTGCAGTTAAAGAACCATCAAATCCTTTACAACCCTTTCACTTAGCTAAATACCTTCCCTTTCTGCTGAGCTATAATTGTTCTTTGTGACTGAGTACATATTACTTTGGGTATCCCAACTCCTTACCAGTATCTGGTTTGTAAAGTACAAATGATAAATGGGTTGATTGATGTGTGTTATCAGTGATAAACAAATTTGTGTTTAAAACATTTTTTTATTTTATTCCAAGTAGTATTCAATCAATAAATCCTATACAACTAAGTAATAGGGTTTCTTAAAAGCAAAAACTAAACATTAAAGATTAGCTTTTATAAGCTTATACAAAATTTGTACCATAAGTATCACAAAAATATCATACAGATATACAGATCTATATTTTATGATATTTGATTAGTTAAGCCTTTGGACCTAGGGAGATGGTTCAACTGATAGAGATTTTCTTGCAAATATATAGATGCCTAGAGCCCACATTTAAAAAGCTGGGCCCAGTGGTGCTCAGTAATCCCAGTGCTAGAGAAATGGAGACAGGCAAATCCCTGGTACTTGCTAGTCAGCCAACCCTGGCTTACTTAGTGATCCTCAGGCTAATGAAAGATCCTGCCTCAAAAACAAAAAACATGGTAGATGACTCCTAAGGAAACACTGAGGTTCTTTGGTCTCCATACACATGAATGCTCATATTCACCTACTATATGGACCTGCACACACATGAAAACACACACACACACACACACACACACAAAGCAGTATCTCTATCATCATATTGATTGATTTATTAGTCCAACAAATATTTACTTTTACGTACTGTAGATATATGGTTATGAATATCTATGTATTATGTTTGAAAGTAAAGTAGGGAAATGAGAATAAGGAAGGATGTCATATAGTATTATATAGAGAGTAGTCACAAAGCTAATGAGGTGATGCAAGCAAAAGGAACTGAAATGGGAGCTAGATAGCAATATAATATTTGGAGGAAAATGAGCTAAGAGAGAAAACAGCAGGCACAAAGACTCTAAGGAGAGAAGATACTTGGCATGATCACTGAAAAGAAAGAAACCAGTGTAGCTGGAGCACAATGAACCCGGAAATGCTAGAAGACAAAAACAATGGAAATGATAGTATGTTGGGCTTCATAGACACTAACAAAAATTTTAAATGTAAGTAAAATTTAAAATCTTCAAGAATGTAAGCACACATTAGTGTGTTACAACTTAGAAAGGATCGAATAACAATGTCATAAATAAGATGCAGTGGAACATCTGTAGAATCGGAGGCCAGTTAAGAGCCTATTCAGTTGGCCAGAATATAAATGATGTTTCAGCTATTATAGTATCAGTGGAAGGGGTAAGTAATGATCAGATTCTAGAAATATTTTTAAAGTACTTCAAGTATAGTTCTGACAGAAAGACTCAAGGATGTTTCCATAGTTTTGTCCAGTTATTAAACTGGCAAAATGAATGGCAATTTTGTGAGTTGAGGATTTCAAGAGAATAAAACATCCTGTGGATAGTAAAGAAGGTTAGAGAATTAAAGAGCTTTTATTTTGGAAATTTTAGGTTTGAGTTGTCTATTGCACATTCAAGTAAATGTTAGATGATTACTACCCTAGAAAAATGCATTATCTACTAGCTCTTAGGTAATATACAAATATACAGCTGAGAGTAGAGGTTGAGATCAGAGATAATATAATCAGAAGTTTTTCTGTATATATGATATTAAAGTCAAGGGACTAAATAAGATTAAATAAGAGTGGATAGCTACATATAATCTCTTTTACAAGAAAATGAACAATCCCAGTGAATCTCAGATAAATTCATTTTACTCACTAGTTCATTAAATATCTAATGGTCAGTACAATCATTGAGAATATGAACCAAATGGCCAAAACTACCCGGGTTTATATCCTGGCTCTTCTGTTGCCAGCTGTGTGACTTAGGCAAAGATATAAAGCCTATCTAAGCCTCTCTTTCCTCATCTGTAAAAATGATAATAGTACAGTACCTTACTGTAAGATGAAACTTGGAATTAATTAATCAAGAATAGTTACTTGACCCATAGTAAACATGCAATGATCAGCCAGTATCATTAAATTTCACAAACTTTTGGCACATGCTGTAACATTTCTAATTTTATTTAATGTTCTACAAGCATGTTTCAGAAACTGGAGAAATAATGTTTTACCAGGACCCAGAAATTGGAAGTTTGTGTATTTAAAGTCATTCTTACTTGTTAATCAGTGTTTCAGTGTCTTATTCTCAGTTAATTATCTTCTGTTTAGGTCACAGTGCTGTAGATATCACCAAGGTGGCTAGAAGACATCGCATGTCTCCTTTTCCTCTTACATCTATGGACAAAGCCTTCATTACAGTCCTGGAGATGACTCCGGTGCTTGGTACAGAAATCATCAATTACCGAGGTACTGTCATAATTTTTATTGGCCTTTGTCTTGCAAGAAAGAATCATACAACATGAATCCACCAGTTCCTAAAGGAAGATGCTTACTCACCATTGCCAGCATCATAATCTTTGTTTGTTTGTTTCTATTTTCTATTAAACAATGATTGACTTCATAATCAGAATAAACTTCTAGATCACTTCATTTAATAAAAATAGGGAAGGGCCATCTGTTTTTTTACTCAAAATCCCAATACTCTATCCGAAAAGTGGTCCTATCAGTAGTGAATCAGAAAAATGAGATAATTCTAAGTCCATCTGACAACTTTTTTTTAGGAATTGGAAATAACTATTATCCATAATCGTGTGTTTATAGGAAATTTGTACAGTTTCTCACTTAATTTTTCAGAATTGTAACAGTTTAAAAATAACACATGTCCAGAAAATATTTTACATTGTTCATTTTGATAGTTTGGGACTAGTAATATGTAGTATGACTTTGTCTTGCAATGCTGGAGGCAGAAGGAAGCTGTACTTCTTGATCAGCCACATATCCAGGGTAACCAGCTATGCATTATATTGTTGAGTTATGGTATACAATACATTAAATTAGATACCAAATTTTTTGTTTGTTTGGTAAGGAAAAAAACTACTGTGTAGTCTAGACTGGCTTTCAATCTGTGGTCCTCCTGCAATAGCATCCCGGGTGCTAGGATTACAGACATATACCACTGTACCCATTTAAATGCATTTTTGACTTAATGATACTTTCAACTTACAATGGTTTATTAGGATTTAGCATAATTTGGGAAACATTTGTAGCTAAAAATAAACCTAATTTATCTTTGAGTCATTAATTAATCACTCAGATCTATTTTCTGCTTTACCTAGCCTCTTCGTTTTCTGGTCTTAATCTACTAATGCATTCAGAAAAGTTTATGAAAACATAATGGAACTGTAGTTGTAGATTTCTGTCACTATAACAAAATACCTGACATAATTAACTTACAAAGAAAAAAATGTCCGGTTGGTCTTTTTTGGTTTGTTCTTCTTGTTGTTCTTGTTGTTCTTAGTGGGAGTTGGGGAGCTTGAAACAGGGTCTCATTGTGTATCCCTAGCTGGCCTGGAACTCATTTTGTAGACCAGGCTGGCTTCCAACTCACAGAGATCCACCTGCCTTTGCCTTCTGAGTGCTGGGATAAAAGGCATGCACTATCATGACCAGCTATCTTTCTTTAAGAAATTCCAGTTCATGATCAAGTGGTCCTGTGACTTTGAGCCTCTAATGAGACATCACATCATAGTAAGAGTTAGTTACAGAACAAACAACTTACCTTGTGAGCCAGGATCAAAAAAATAAGAAGAAAGGGAAGAGACCAGAGTCCACACAATCCCCTCAAGTTTTTAGGCAGTTTCCATTTCTAATAATCTGAGAAGTAGCATTTTGACACTGAGTTTCAGGAGACTAAGTTCCTGAGCACATCTAGCTAATAACACTTGTGGTAAAACCCCACCTCCCAAAAAGTTATACTTGACACATTCTAAATGAAATATAGTCCTTAGTTATATTTATGAAGACAGAAACAACACAAAAGAACTAATTTTAGGTTTGAAATGATAGTTCCATCAGTAAAGTGCTTACTGTACAAGTATGAGGATGTGAGTTCAATCCCCAGAACTCACATAAAAAGCCAGGCATAGGCATATTGGCACATGCTTGCGAACCCAGTGTTGGGGAGATGGAGACACTCAGATCCCCGAGACTCACTGGCTATCCAGCTTACTCTATACAGTGAACTTCAGGTCCTCATGAGCCAGCTATTTCAAAAATAAGGTGGGTAGCTTCTGAGGAATACCTCCAAAGGCCATCCTCTTGTCGCCACACAAATGTACACACACACACACACACACACAAAGAAATAATTGTCTAAGAAAAGAGTTTTATTCATATAATTTTAAACCGGAGTGTTTAAACTGCAGTGAACATTAAAGAATAGTTATACAACATCCTAATTTTTCTGCAAGGAAACTTAGACTAAAAAGCAGATAGGCAATAGGAGTGAGGTATCAAGGCTTACATTCTTTTTGTTATATAATAGTTTTCTTAGTCCAACATTAAAGTATTTTTTAATAATGGTAGCTGGCATAACAAATGATGTTAAAGACCTGAAATTAGTGAAATTGTAGGTGCCATGTTTTAGCTCCTTTGTTCTGGCCTTGCTTAGACAAAAATAGGTTTTAAGCAGCTTCTGCTTATCCTACAGCTTCAGCTCACATTCTTCTAGACTTAAACTTTTTCTTTAGTTTTTGTTTTACTCTCTGCTAAAGGAAATAAGTTAGGAAACTCGGTAAGTAAGGAAATTTTTAGAAATTATGTTATTTCAGAAATCAGCATTAATGAAACTGCTATTAAATGAAATTTAATAGCATTAAATTCAATTTTTATTGATAACAGTGTAAACCAAGATATATTTAGACTATACAAAAGTAAATTTAAATTGTTAAAAAATTTAGTACATTTATAACAATAATTAATTAACCAGTCCTAATCTCTTGTAACTTCAATGGCCTTTCTCTTAACATTGATTTCTTAGGGAAATCAAACTATGTATTCCAAGTCACATTTACACAGAAATTTCAGGAAAGCTATTTGGAAATGACCATTTCATTTCCATCAGGAGAAAAATGCTTTCCTTCATGTGCTATCTCTTTTTGTTTGTTCATCAGAGCAGATCAGCCACAATGAATAAAATCTGCATGAATAGTTAACTTCTGTCAAGTGTTTCCAGCCATGAAGATTCATTCAACCTTTGAGCTGGATCAAACACAATCATTTTTAATTCCCAAGAATATTATAATTAGACCACCTAGACATTTGAGTTAGGTGCTTAGAAAACATACATAAAGGTGTGACTCTGTTTCTTCAACACTGACTAAGTCAATATTCTTCAAATATTGGCGAAGCATCTATTAAGATGGCTACTGTGTAAAGAAAGATGACTGCAAGAAGAACTGCCTCACTGTCTAGGGCAGAATACAGTGAGGTCAGCAGAGCTATTCTCCGTTGGCTCTTTTGTAAGATTTTCTTCTTTTATCAATTCAGTTATTAGCACTATTTGCCCCCTTTTATATTTCATATATTTATTTCATATGATTTTATGTAGGTTTATGATTCAAATGCCATTGATTTAGTCATCTGTCATGACTTCCCAGACCTTACTTGAGCTACAAATTCTAACATTGTATTCATTACATATCTCCTGCTAATAAGTTTTCATGATGAATACTAAATTCATTTTCCCACCTCTATAACAATACTTTTTCTTCTCTTGAATACATTCCTTATCTCCATCCCACTGCCACTGTTTTTACTTCACTAACTTTGTAGAACTGTTGTAAGAAGTTCCTTCCAGTTCTCATCCCCCATTCTATTTTCCAGTTTGATGAGAATAATCTTTTCAAGTGGAAATTGTGTTTTTTAAACTCTTTATATACATTTCTCTTTTTTCACACATAGACCTTGTCAACCTGACTGATCCATTTCTCTTTTTTATCAATAAATTTTGTTCTTTGTTAAATTTCATGTGTGTATAAAATACATTCTGGTTACTTTTCCTCCTATCTTGACCAGCTTTCCTTCTTTACAAATCTGATACATTTGTTTCCACTATCAATTTTCTGTAGAATTTCATTTTATTTCCTCTCTGATAACTTAGATGACCTACTGCTCATTCAAATATGTATTATTTAGTCTTCAAGAATTTTTGTTGTTTCTGTAGTTTGTGTTATTGTTGATTTCCAATTTTATTCTATCATGATAGTGATGATAATGTTGTCACTGTTGTTGAAACTTGATTTATGTTACAATATATGATTGATTTTAGAGAAGGTTCCCAGTGATGTTGAAAAATGTATATTCTCTGTTAGAATATTCTGTTTATAAAGTCTAGTTGATCCATAGTATATTTTAGTTCTGAAGTTTCTTTGCTTTAGTTTAGACTGCCTATCTAAATATGAGAATGGAGAATTGAAAACCCTGCTATTATTGCATCAGAACCTATGTGGCCTTTTATGCCATTCAGTGTTTGTTTTACGAAAATAGGAGCTCCTTTAATAATCTATTCTAATTAGTTTTGGTTTGAAGTCTACTTAATCAGTATAAGTATAGCTAAACCTGTTTGTTTATTTTTTCTATTTGCTTAGTAGTTCCTTTACCATATGGATTTTGAGGGTTTGCTGAATCTTGACTCCATTTTACTGTACATTCACTTTGGATAATGTTTTGTCAAGACTTTGGATAGATTTCCTTAATCCATATATTTGTTTATTTGAATCTTCTGTATGATCATTAATTCTTTTAAGAAGTTAAACTCTGAATTCTTTCTCAGGCATTACAGATACATCTGTAGTTGGGATACTCTGCTAGGAGAGTTGGTCGGTTGGGGATGGGTCAAGGGTGGTGGCTGTGACATATTCTTTTGTTTCTTTATTTTGTTTTGCACATCTGTTGGTGTGCATTTGTCTTTTTGTTTTGGCTTCCCCTTCTGAGCCTACTGGGATATTTTATTCTCTGAAAGGCTATCTGCATGGTATCTCAGCAGTGAGGACTGGTGAAATGTGGTATTGACAGTCAAATAGAGTCACTGAGGTGATCTTGTCTTGGCTATGTGCCATCAAACCAAGGATAGGACTGCACACTAAGCACCAAGGCAACCAAATGAAGTAAAAACCTAGGTCTCCCTTTCAATTCTGTGACCCTGCTTGAGAGAGGATACAGAGACAGATCAGACCAACTGAAATCAAAACCACAGATCCTTAGTAACCCTTTGGACCACAGCAGTATAGACTAGATTCTGAAGTGTCCGTTAGAACCTCAGAAGTCAGAACCCCATGGCTACATTAACCCTAATGATCGTGGAAACTAAAGCTTCCATCTCCCAAGGGAGCCTGAGCACACTGAAGGAAAACACACACATATATATGTCTCTATCTCCAGTATATTAAGTTTTCACTTAGAACAATGCTATCAACTTACAGGTAACTCCTTGCATGGTAATTTGTCTGATCTTTGCTGCAACTTTTTTTTCCCTAAAAATGTGACCAATTAAAATCATTCCCTTTAGGTGTACTTATGATTTTAGTCCATGAACCTCATTATACCTCTAAAATATGTACAGCTCGTTGTGTTCTTCAGTCTATGCAGCTTAAGACATCATTATCTTTATTCTTCTTTCTGAATTCTCTACTATGAACATCACACTGTGAATATGCAGAGAAAATTGTGGTTCATGTCCAGGACATGAGTGAGTTGACATGAAGTGTCATTATGGTTCTCAGAGAAGTACACAGTTTTAAACTATTGAATTATTTCTGGAATTTTAATTTAATGTTTTAAGCCTTCACTGACCAAGAACAACTCACTATAAAAAACAAAACTTCATAGAAAGGGGGCTACTGTCTGTATGTCTGTGATCTGTAAGTATATACAATCTCACCTGAAAATAACTGTAATGTTCTTAACCTCCAAAAATTGCATATCACCAGTCAGCTCCCTATAGGTGTTTTCAGATGTCTCCACAATTGTATTCACACACACACACACACACACACACACACAGAGACAAGTGAACAAAAGCATATTATAAATATCATTTAAGCAATTCTGATAAAAACAAAATACCTTATTAATCAAAAAGTAAGAAGTAAGTGTTGCGGTATGGTGCTGGAGGCCCACACTCAGGAGGAAAAGGCAAGAGGATCATGACTTCAAGACCTACCTAGGGAACAGAGCAAGACCCTGTCTCAAAAGAAAAAAGGAATAATTTTCATAAAATTGTAATTAATATACCTACATTTCATCAAGTATACTTATGATTTTTTAATGTGATTCCTAATTTTTCCATTCTTTGTAGGTACTTCATTATGTTTTCCTGTTTTCAATATGCATGCCTTACTTGTTATAGACTATTTAGCAATCTTTTTTTCCCACAATCTTGAAGTTAAATAATCTATGTTAATAGTGTTAAGATTCAGATCATAAGCAATGGAAAAATACTATAGTTGAAAAGAAAAATATTTAAGAAGGAATAACATCAAAATTTCTTATCTTTTAGGGTCAGTGAGATAGCTCGGTAGATTAGGGGTTTTGGTCCAAGTCTGAGGACCTCAGTTTGATTTCCAGAACCCACATGATAGAAGGAGAGAACCACTGACTTCCAAAAACACTCATGCGGTGCAGCATATATACACAGTAACACAAAATAAATAATAAATGTTTAAAAAATGTTAAACAGTGTCTTTGCCACAGTAGTATCCTAAAGGGAATGAATCAATGCTGTAGAAGTTGGGGTTTATTTTAAAGTACTGAACTACATGGTTACAAATTATAATGAAGTATCGTCCTCTATGGAGCATAAGGAAAGTTGAAGGATGGTAACTAAGAGTTTGCTACTCGGACAGGAGAGATGGGAAAGGCACTTGCTGCCACACCTGACACCTTGAGTTTGATTTCAGGGACCCACATGAGAACACAGAGAACTGACTCCTGAAAGTTGTCCTCTGACCTCCACATACATGGTATGCATTCACACACACACACGCACACACAAATGAATGAATGTAAAAGAATTATGTTTTACAAAATAAGAGTACCAATCAAAGAAAAAATTAAGTTTTTAAACTATCAAATTATCATTTTGGATTTTTTTTTTTTTTTTTGGCAAAGCAAATCCCCACCTCAGATCTAAGTGCTACCTCTTGACCGATGACACCTTATTAACTTGATTGGTGCTGCAGGATTTCTATCATTTAATACTAAAATTGATCACTAGGTCTCAATTGAAGCATTTTTCTGTGGCCTCAAAAAACATTTTTGAAACTTTTAAAAACTATTGTAATTGTCAGTTGATATTGAAAATCTGTTTCTTCCATAGAAATGAATGTACTGCTGCTGAATCATATGGTGGTGATAAACAATGTTTTATGACACGAACTATGGCACTTTCTCCTGCTTACCCTATCGGCAGGTGATGAGCCTCTTAAATGGAAAAAATGCACATGTGCAACTAGAGCCTGTATTGTGTTACTCCATAGACATGATTTCAGGATTGAACATACATTCATTAGTATGCTAGTATTTTCCAAAGGGTAACTTTACTACAAATCCTTCAGTCCTCCTGAGCCTAGGCAGGTGAAGCCTGTAATACTTAAATAAAATCTCTGATGAACCAAATTTTGTCTAGTCTTTCAAGGGAAAAAATGGAAGATAAATTATATTAAAATAGCCATGAGGCCATTGAACCTAGTAAATGTTCTAGTGTCTGATAAATCAGTTTTTAAGTATGTTAAATGCACTTTAAATGATGTAGACTCAAATCTGTATATAATTCCCCTTTCCTGATGGATGCCAATTCTTGGTCGTAATACTGTTCCTACCAATGGTCATTTAGCCAAGTAAATATATGTATCAAGACTGTTTTAGCAACTGTTAGTAAGCACAGTATGTTAGTAGCCTCTGACAAACATTAGGTATAACAGTTCAATGCTATCACAAATGGCATCAGTAAACTTTTTAAATTATTGGTTAAACCATAGAGTAATGGATTCTGTTATGACAGTTTTTATACATATATACCGTTATACTTTGTTCGCATTATTATTAACCATCCTTTGCCACCATCCCCCATTCCCCTAATCTTCCTGATCCTGAATAGTTTCCCTTGAGTTTTCATGTATCTTAGATGTATATTGTTCAGTCTAGAGTCTACATATAAGAGAAAGCATATGGTACTGGTCTCATGCCACCACTGCATCCTCTTGTCCTCTGCCCTTTTTCTTATCTTTAAACCCTTTTTCCTCTCAGATAGTCACTATTCTATTTTCATAGAACTTATTTGAAGGTGGTGGTATTTTTTATCTTGATTCCACATACAAGAAAAAATATGCAGTTTTGTCTTTCTGAGTCTGGTTATGTTAAAAAGTTCAACTAATATTATTTTGCCTGTCAGTTTTCCTGCAAATGGCATAATTATTTCTCTTTTACAGTTTACTAAAACTCCATTTTGTTTACATACCGTATTTTATGTACTTATCTGTTGATGAGCATCTAATCTGGTTCCATATGTTGGCTGTTGTGAGTACTGCTCCAGTAAACATTGATATACAAGTATCCCTGTTGATGTGCTCACTTTGATCCCTTTGGGTGTGCACCTAGGAGTAACAAAGTTTTTAAAGTAACCTTAATGCTGATTTCCATAGGTGCTACATCACTGTAGTCTTTTGTGGAAGCAGAGGTGTCCCCAAGATGGAGAATGGCGACGGAATCACTAGCCCAAGAAACTTAGACTTCAGAGACCAGCCTTGTGGTGCAGATCTATTTTATTGTAGAAGAATCAGGGCTTTTATAGAGGAAGCAAGTTGTTGTGTAAGGGCTGTAATTGCTTTGATCCATGCTTACTAAGCACTTGAATCAGCCTATCTAAAGCTTGCTGTAGCGGGGGGAATGGGCAAAGTCAGGAAAAATCCAACCATCTTTAGACTTGTATGTTTAAGCTCTTAGCCTATCCAATATTGTTGAACAAGGTTTCCGTAAAGACTGGGGAAGTAGACACAACCCTGGTGGGATTTCCCATCTTGGGGCCCAATGGTATGCAGGGATCCGCTGTTTTAAAAGCCACGTGATGTGCCTGGCCGGGTACTTGCCCTGGCACAGGTGCTGATGCCCATCTTTCTCTCCCACTATTGGGATCCCTTTGCCACCAACACATCACTTTACATTTGTACTCCTCATTCTTACCAAAGTTTATTGTTCTTTGTTTTCCTGATGGTGGCCATTCTGATTTGAGTGAGATAGAGTCTCAGTGTAGGCTTAATTTTCTGTTCATTTCACTTGCCCATTCATTGATGAATTGCTTCATTGGGCATTCTTTTTAATTCCTTACCTGTTCTATGTATTGATCCTATGTCAACTGTTTAGCTGACAAAGATTTTCTTTCACTCTATAGACTATCTTTTCAGTTTGTTATTTCCTTTCCTTTGCAGAAGATTTTTAATTTATGTAGCCCCAGAGCAAGAAAGATTACTGGTGGTTAAGAGTGTTTGCAGATCTTCCAGAGAACTCATTTAATCCCCACCACATATATCAGGCAGCTCACAACATCCTGGAAATCCAGTTCCAGGGGAGCTAGTACCCTCTGCAGGCCTACACAGGCACCTAGACACAGGTGGCATACACTAATACACATACATTCACATAAATAAAAATAAAATAATAGTTTCATGCAATCCCATTTGTGGATTCTTTCTATTACTTCTAAATTTAGAGTCTTACCAGAAAGGTTTTGCCTGTACCTTTATCTCTCAATGTTTTTCCTATTTTCTTCTAGCAGCTTTGAGGGTTCAAGGCAGTCATTAAGGTCTTTGATCTATTTTTGAATTGATTTTTAAACAGGGTGAGAGAGAACAATCTAATTTTGGTCTTCTAAGCTTGGATATCCAGATTTCCCAGTACTATTTGTGTTGAAGAGGCTCTCTTTTCTCCATTATGTGTTTTTGACAATTTTGTAAAAGGTGGCTATAGCTGTTTGTAAGCATATCTTTAGGTCCTCTGGTCTGTCAGCTGTGTGTCTATCTTTGTACCAGTACAATATTGGTTTTGCAACTATGGCTCTGTAGTATAATTTGAAATCAGGTATTGTCATTCCTCCAGCACTGTTCTTCTTACCTAGCATGTTATATCTATTGGAGTTTGTTGTTGTTGTTGTGGTGGTGGTGGTGGTGGTGGTTTTGATTTTGTTTGGGTTTGGGTTTTATTTTGTTTTAGGGGTGGTGGTTTGGTTGTGTGTGTGTGTGTACTTCATATGAATTTTAGAATTGTTTTTTCTATTTTCATGAATAATAACATTGAGATAATGATGGGAATTGCAATAAATCTGCAACACGGTCTTTTTCTCTTCGATGAGCTGAGAAGTCTTTCCATCTTCTCGTGTCATCAATTTCTATATTCACTGTTTTAAATTTTTCTTTATGGAAGCCTTCCAACTCTTGGATAGTTTTATTTCTAGGTATTTTTAAGCTAGAGCATAGCTTTAGTATAGTTTAGTTTTGTATAGTTTTTCTTGATTTCTTTGTCAGCAGATTGGTTATTGGTATAGAAAAACTATTTTAATGTTAATTGCTTTATATCTTACTACTTTGCTGAAAATGTTTATCAGATCTTATAAACTGTTTCTGGCAGAATGTACAACATCTTAAAGTATAGAATCATATCATCTGCAAATTTGGATGCTTTTACTTTCTACTTTCCTTTCTGTGCCCCTGATATTTCCTTTTCTTGCTTTATACTCTAGCTTAGACTCGAACACTATATTGAATAAAATGATGACAGTAAATACCCTTGTCTCATTCCTGAATTTAGAGGAGAGTGTTGAGGTATGTTCCTTCTATTCCTAATTTCTTCAGGGTTTTTATCATGAGTGAATGTTGAACTTTATCAAAAGACTTTTACAACTATTCAGATTCTGTGATTTCTAAACATTTGTATGTTTATGCTGCACTACTTGTGTTGATTTAGGAATGATAAACTATAATTGTATCCATGGATCAAAGACAACTTGATCCTGGTTGGTCTTTTTAATATGTTGTTGAATCAGTTACAAGCATCATTCATATTGAGAATTCTTTGTATCTACATGCATTTGAGAAGTTAAGTCATAGTTTTCTTTTCTTCATTGTTTGTTTGTTGCTTGTTCTACCCCTGCCTGATATAGGTATCAAAGAAATACTGGCCCCACAGAAAGAGCTTCTAGTGTTTCTTCCTTTTTATTTTACTCAGTAGTTTGAATACCATTGATGTTAATTCTTTTTTAAAGGTCTAATAGAATTCAGCCTTCTATCCATTTGTCCTGAGCTTTTCTTTCTGGGAAGATTCTTTAATGCTGTCTCCTTTAATCTCCCATCCTTCTTATAGGTCTGTTCAAATTTTTATGTGATTTTGATTTAATTTTCACAGGTCATACGTGTCTAGGTGTTTATCTATTTCTTCTTGATTTACCATCTCTTTAGAATATAGGTTTTCAAAGAATTCCCTGGTGATCCTTTGGTTTTCATTAGTATATGTTGTAATGTTTTCCTCTTATGACCAATTTTATTGATTTAAGTCTTCTTTCTCTTTATTTTGGTTAGTTTGACTATGTGTTTGTCTCTCTTGTTTATTTGGGTTTTTTTTTTTCAAAGAATAGACTGTTTCATTGTTTCCTTGCGCTGCCCCTTTATTTTCCATGCAATTCATTTCTGCCCTGATTCTTATTGTTTCTGTCTGTCTACTGTTTTTATGTTTCTTGTTCCTCTAAGATCTTAAGATACAGCATATCTATGATAAGAGAGCAGGGAGGTGTATAAGTGAGGGTTTGGAGGAAGGAAAAGGGGAAATGTTGTAATTATATTATAATCTCAAAAATAAAATAGCAAAAATAAAGTATGCTATGGAGTTAAAATGTGTTAGGATACAGGTAAACACATGAATTAATAAAATAAAGAGACAAAAGAAAAGAAATATAGCAGAGAAAGGAGACAGGAAAGGGGGAGTGATTGGAGAGATAGCCCAGCAGTTAAAAGCACTTCCAGAGAACCAGATTCAATTCCCAGAGCTCATGGCAGCTCACAACAGTCTGTAACTCCTGTTCCAGGAGATCTGATACCCTCTTCTGGCCTTAATGGTTGCCAGGAATGCAGGTGGTACGCATCTGTGCAGGCAAAACAACTATGCTCATAAAGTAAAATAAAAGCCACTTAAGAAAGGGAGAAATATGAGACATGAGGGGCAAAAAAATGTGTTGGATTGGCTTCTTTCTAGGTCTGTTAATATTAGAGTCTTCCAAGTAGAGAATGGCATTTGAATTTCAGAGCATCTATTATTCCATTTAGGCTATTACTGGACCTAGACTAGTCAAGAGTCAGATGTTCCTCAAAGCTATCCTCCCTTTAAAAGCTTCCCTTATTAATGTAATAAGGAGCCTCTGTTGGCCACACCTGGGCTGGGCAGCTTCTCTCACACTCCCAACAGTCCCCAGCCTGTACACTTTGGCATGGCTAATGTTTTCATGGGGGGGGGGGGGGTGTCCCAACTGCATTAGAAGTGATAAAGCAAACACAGCATTGAGATTTATACAGACATAACAACCTCTAAGCTTTCAAAATATGCACAACATTAAATCCCCTGGTGGAGGATGTTGTATATTGTTTCTGGGGAGACATGAACAGACATCTACTCACTCCATATAAGGAACTGATGACAAACCAAAGTAGGGATACCACCAAGTCTTATTGGGGTTACTTATAGGAATATGGGTGAGAGGTTACTTACAGGAGCAGAGATGACTTGAAGATAACTGTGTCATCGAAAGCCCATCCCAGTATGGGTAACAACTCAAATAAGCTGGAAACTTGGAGAACACCATTTCAACTTGTAGGCAGCTCAAGTTGGAGAGTGTCTTTTCCAGGAAGTTTGGCTGTTTTCTGCTTCTTCCAAGCAGCTCAACTGGCCTGAATCTCTTCTAGACGGCTTGGTTGGCCTCTGTCTCTTTCAGGCCACTCTACTGGTGTACTCCACTGCTGAGTCCCTCAGCAGTCCTTACTGCTTGTACGCTGTTTAGAGAAAGAGGGGCCTAGTGTATCTGGCAGTTTCAAGGTTTCCTAAAGCTTTCGAGTTCTTTACTGCCTGAACTTAATAACATTCCCTGAAGAACAGAATTTTTCACCTCTTTTTAGAATCCATGTCTTAATAAGCTTCCCTCCAAGATAGAAATTAAGCTTTTACCCTGTAGAAAACACACTTGAGTGCTCTGCTCACAGTCAGGCTTGAAACTGTTTGGATTTTGCACGTTTGTCCCTTTTAAGCCATTTGAATCTGTAAAGATCTTTAGAACCATCAACCCAGTTTAAAAGCACTAGTACTTTCTAGAGGCCTGGAGAGATGGTCTAGTGGCCAAGACTCTTGTTGCTCTTGCAGAGGACCCAGTTTGGATTCCCAACACCCAGGTGGTGGCTCACAACAGTCCAAATCTCCAGTTCCAGAGGATCCAACAGGCATGTACATGGTAAACATACATGCATGCAAGTAAAACATTTATACATATAAAGTATAATAAGTGAATCTTTAAAATGTTATTTAAAAAAAAAAAAACTAGTAGTCTGGCAACTAGGGAATTTGTTAATCGGTTATCAGGTGGGAAGCCAAATCAGATATGCGTTTCCTGTTATGACCTGAAAAAATCTAGCCTTGTTTTGACTTGCCACCCTGCCTTTGTCTTCTTACAGCACAAGTCAGTATATCACATATGACAGATTATTAGAGGATTACGTTTGTTTTAAGCCACTGTGAGATCTTCAGATGTCTGTATCAATAGTCCTTCAAACAGCTTAGTAAGTGCTAAGTCCCTGACTTCTAGTACTGTGGGAATAAAAGGAGCCATGCTGAGCATATACTGCTTCTTTTGAATGACTCTCTACAACTTGTTTGTGCTATAGCCAACAGTTCTCTTAGATCTTTATTGGTGGCAGTAAATAGCATACATTTACCATCTTGGCCAAATAGTAAAATGACATTAAATATATTTGCATTTTCCTGTAACCATAAGCCATCATCTCAAGAGCTTTTTATCTTCTCAATTTTAAACTATGTAATAATTTAACACTAACAAATATCTTATATAAAGCAATTGTCATTACTGTTCTCTCCTCCAATCCCCTTGCCAACTACTATTCTTTCTATTCTGTGATTTTGACTACTTTAGGTACCACACATTAAATGAATCCATATTTGACCTTTTGTGACAGACTTCTTTCCGTTAGTGTAACATCTTAAAGGTTTGTCATGTTGTAACACATATAAAATTTTCGATCTAAGACTGAAAAACTATTTTTATTCTCAAGGCATTATCTTCATTCATTTGTTGACATTTCCAGAATATATTTCTATCATCCAGTCATAGTGTACATTTAGTTGCTTCTACCATTTATGAATCTGAATAATAGTCAGTGGGCATGAGGGTATAAATATCTATTCAAGTCTCTGCTTTCAGTTCTTGTGTATATATGCCCCAAAGTAGAATTGTTGATTTACATAATAATCATTTAAGGGGTTTTTTGGAGAATTTTTGTCACCTTTTTAATGTGAGAGAACTCGTGGAAGGATAGTAGCTAGGGGGAACGTAAGTGGACATCGTTGTTATGGTAATACCAGTTAAAACCTGAAAGATCTGTGTTTTAAACCCTACCGTAGTCACCTATGACACTGAGTGATTGACTTACCTTGTTGAAGCCTCACTTTACCTATAAGCTGAATTTAATATTTCAGCAGATTTTTAGTATATTTTTATTAATTCTTGAGAATTTCATAAATGTATGCATTGCACATGATTAAATTCACACTTCACTGCTCTCCTCACCTCTCCCAAATCCACCCCACTCTCATCATCTCCCAATTTTATGCCTCCTTTTTTTCTAAGCTATTTGGTCCAGTTTGTACTGAATATGGAGCCATCCACCAGAGCTTGGCCACACCCCTAAAGAAAACTGACTCTCCCTTAGCAGCCTTCAGCTGTCTATAGCTCCTCATATTGGAATGTTGACTGACTTCATCTTGTGCAAGTCTGTGCAGGCCGCCACAGCTGCTGTGAGTTCACGAGTGCTGGGATTGTGTCCGCACTCCTGTATGTCCAGAAAACAATGTCACTGCCCAACCCTCCCAGCCTCTGGCTCTTATAATTCATTCCACCTCCTCTTCTTTGATATTCCCTGATATTTGTGAGGAAGAGTTGTGATATAGATATCCTATTTATGGCAAAGTACTCTATAAATACTTACTGTCTGTACTTTGACCAATACACATTACTGAATCTTTGTGAGATTAAGTGATACTTTGCACGTGATACTACTTAGTAACTTAAAAATGTCAATGAACATTTATTAGATATCAGTGAGCCTCTTATGGATCAACTGCCAGAAAAACACAACTCTTGCACTAACTTTGATTATTGGCCATTAGTAATCAATATTTAAGATCCCAGCATTGACAGTCTCTTATAATAAATTGGTGTAGAGCTTGTATTTGACCAACCACCCTAAGGCAAATCAGTTATATTTAAGGAGTCACTCCTGAAGGGTAATTGTGATCTAGGCTCAACATCAGTGACTACCTTATATCTTATGATTCATTTAAGAGCTGATTATTATAGCAAGGTTTGGTGGCTTGTGCCTATAATCCTACCATTCAGAGATAAAGTAGGGGAAAGTGAGTTCAAGTCCTGCCTAGGCTACATAGGAACACACTGTGTCTCCCTACACTATCCCCCACTTTTTACCCCCCCCAAAAAAAAAGTATGTGTGAATAGGAATCATTCCTATGATCTCACCATGTCTTGGAAAGTATAGATCCAGAAAAGATTCAACCTCCTGGTAATATATGACGCTAAAATCTACCAAGTTTTCCCTTCAAATTCAAGGTTCAGTGCTGTTAAAAGTAAGAGTCAGTATCTATCTTAGTACAAAAGTACTCTGTATTTCTAGGTCCTAAATCTGGAAGGCAATAGGGCCATGGTGGCTAAGGTCAAAAACACACTGGAAACAATGGGGTGTTATAGAGTATGCAAATGCCTCATATCAAACAAATCCTGTTATTTGTCTTAATTTTTTTTTCAAGTTTTTTTTTTTTTTTTGAGACAGGGTTTCTCTGTTGTAACTCTGGTTGTCCTGGAACTCACTCTGTAGACTAGGCTGGTCTTGAACTCACAGAGATCTGCCTGCCTATGCCTCCCAAGTGCTGGGATTAAAGGCATGCACCATCACCACCCAGCCCTGAATATGTCTTTTCTAACTGTGTAGCAATTCATATTTAGGTCACTGCTGTAACCATTACTAGAAAGAGGCCATAATGTGATCTCTAAGCACCAAGATGCACCTCTTCTTTTGGTCTACTATTCATTGAGATGGAGATCAGAAGGCTGGCTGAGCCCATTTACCAGATGTGGCACAAGTACTGTGCCCATCTTATTTATGCCTGATTGCTTACACAATGTCTCCATTAATATTTCTTTCTCTTCTTTCAGATGGAATGGGGCGAGTCCTTGCTCAAGATGTATATGCAAAAGACAACTTACCCCCATTCCCAGCATCAGTAAAAGATGGCTATGCTGTTCGAGGTAAATATGTTGGTCATCAGATTCATATTGTATTTTTCCACATTTTTGGCTCATGCCTAATTACTGTTATATCTATTACCAACTAATTGTCAAGATTATTTCACTTATTGATAAGCTTGCTAATCTATACTTATATATTTTATATAATATTGATTAATATTCTCCAGTGAAAGTATTACATAGTCCAATGAAAATTCTTAATTACAGATACATACATAGATGTCAAATTAAGAACACCATTACTAGAGATGTGGCTTCAGAGAAACTACCTAGCATGTACAAGGCTCTGGGTTCCCTAACATCACAAAACCAAAAAATACATTAGTATAGCTTATACTTTTAGCCCTTTCACATACCAGAGAGCAGACAGCCTTGGTCTGGAAGTTTTCCACGTTTTCTAGTTGAAAACATCTACATGTTCTCAGGAAAAATGAACAGATTTCCAACATAAAGATTAAATGTGAAAGTATGTTCTCTTGCTTTAAGCTTACATATCAGTAAACGGTTTGACGGAATGCAAGCATGAGGGAAACGTCTAATTCTCTCTGAACGATGTCATATTTCAGAGCTCTGGAACCCCAGATGGTACTAACAGCTCACACCCTCAGAGTTGCCTAAAATTGTATAAAGCTCAAAAGCAAATACTAAATAGCAGTTGTCTGCTTAAAATGTACTCTAATAACCCAGGATAAAAATGCAGTTAAATTGGGTAAAAACTCTTATTTGATTCTTTTACTCTGTTTTTCTGTGTACAATGTGACAGTTTAAAATAGGTATTCATTGTGATATGATTTCATTGAGCTAATTAGCTCATGTATTATCTCACATAATTATTTCTTGTGATGGGAATACTCAGAACCTATTTTATTAGTAATTTTCAAAAAAAACAATATATTGTTGTTTGTCATTGGTTATTAACTCAAATGAAAAAACAATCTAAAAATATTTCCCAGATTTTCAGGGTTGTTTAAAAATATACTTCTTTTTGCTTTTTTAATTTAAATTTTTCCATACAATATATTTTTATCATGTTTCCCCTTCCTCAACTCCTCCCAGGTCCTTCTCACCTTCCTGCTCATCCACTTTGTTCTTTTTTTCTCTTTCAAAAAAAAAATTCCACAAAAACAAATAAGCAAAAGACCAATAAGACACAAAATGCCAAAATAAACCAAATAAAGCAAAGGCCACGATAAAAGCCATTGAGTTTGTAGTATGTTGACCAACTACTCTGGCCATGGGCATTCCCTGTAATATGAGGGATACCTCGTGACACTGCATTGGAGAAAACTGATTTTCCCTTTGTCAGTGGGATCACAAAACCTTCTTGTTTTGAGGAGGGACTGTGTGCTCACTTCCCCATTGTGTGCTAGGGTCCCATCTAGCTTGAGCTGGTGTAAGTCTTGTTTGTATGTGTAGCAGTCCTGTTATGTCTGGAAGACACTGATCTCTGACTCTTACCACCTTACCACCTCCTCCTCTGCATAGCTCCCTGAATCCTGAGGGCAGGGTTTGATGAAGGCATCCCATTTGGTCTTCAGATCATGTAAATATTTACCATTTACTAACATGTTTTTGAGATTCAGGGATGATAAATCAGTATTCCAGGAATTCTCAGAAATCTTTAAAATTCTTCTGGCAGTCTTCATATTCTGTTACTTGGATAGCTAAAATTCATATCTAAAGAATAAAATACACCAAGTTTAACAGACTTATGAAGAAATACAGCCAAAAAGAATATTTAAGTAATGAAAAATGTAATTTAAAATTCATATTTCCCTCATGGAATCACGTGTGGACACTGACAGCCAAATCCTTATACATGGCAAGTTACGGAGTCTCTTTGTTTTTGTTTCTTTACTTCTTCTATTAAAATAATATTCCTTTTTCTTATAATTAAGTACATTTGCTAATCTCTGCCACGTTCAGTACCATGTTAGAGACGTCATCACCAATGCTTAAGACTATGTATGTGTATACAGAGTCCAAGTGATCTAGGTTCCTGGATTGCCTTCCTTTATATGACTTTCAGTAAATTACTCGAAAGTTTTTTATCTTGTTTTCTCATCTATGAAATGGCAAAAACTGTAACATTACTCAAACAGATTGTTGCAAAAAACAAATTAGACTATGGAAAGCCTTAGTAAAGTACCCAGAACATAGCCAAAAAAAAAAAACATTTAAAAATTGTTTCCTAACTATTTAATGATAAATATTATTATCGTTGCTACTGCTGCTGTAGTAAACATACTCCCAGACGCATCTCTGATAAAAGGGATACAGTCAGAGCTGGGCACAGTGGCACATGCCTACAATCCGAGCACTAGGGAGGCTGAAACAAGAGGGATCATTAGTGCAAGACCAGGCTGCACAAGATGCCTTGTCTCCAGAATATCAAAGAAGAAAAAAGAAAAAGAAAAGCAGGGAAACATTTATTTGAATTGCTATTCTCACACCTGTATAAATAAAATGGTGGCAAGTTTAATTTTCACTAATAGATTCTTTCTCAAGAAATCTATCTTAAATATTTTTCACTAGATTAGGCTGTTTCTGAAATTGGCAAAGCATAAATAACAAACCTTTTTTGGTGCCTGTATTTTTCTTCCAAGTTTATATTTCTGTAGTGTTTATGAAAATGAATATTGTCCAAAAAAATTATTTCTCTTTATGATAACTACATGGGTTCTTATTACTCATTTCCATCAAAGGTAAATTCTGTTTTGGTCTCCTTATAGCCCTCAGGATTACTATAAAATAACAAAAGATTCTTATTTGTTGAGTAAAACAGAAAGCTACAGGAAGTGAAATATTAGCAACAAGAAAGTTGTTTTTTGTTTTGTTTTGTTTTTTTACATTCTTGGGTATAAAGCAGAAGAAAGTGAGAAAATAAATTATCTGAGGCAGAACTATTCTCAGAGAGAACATTTCTCTGTCATGTTTACATGAGGCAGCAACAGCTGAGTAAAAAGAAGCTATTGCTCATAGCTTTTTTTGTTGCCAAAAATTTAGCTAGCCCACATGAGTCATAAAAGAGCCTTTCTACTGCTGTAGAATCCTACTCAGGATATTTTTCATAAAATCACAATTAAATATCCTATTTATTCATTCGTTTACGATTGCTTTTTTAGCTGTTTCACCAAGAAAACTCCCAATAATACCCACAGTATAAAATGTCAAAGAAATTATCTAGCATGCTGCTGAGTCACATTATTTTTTGCTATAATTTATTGCTAGTTCTCTAAGATAAAAAGATCGTATAAAAAGATACAGCACATAACGTAGCCATTGTATATGGAGAGAAAAGGAGGGTAGCTGAAATACACTATAATGGAAGCAGCAAAATCCCCAGAAAACAACGAAGCATGTTCTTACGACCATACTGAAATTTCAGTTTGCATATCCTCACCTTTGTAATTCAGAAAAAATATAAATACACACACACACACACACACACACACACACACACACACACACACACCCTTACCCTTGAGGCAGTTGTGGTAGCCTCCAGTTACACTCTCCCCACTCCCTTTATTCCCACCTTTTGCTTTGGCCTTAGGCCAAAGTGAGCCCTTGTGGGCATTCCTAATTCTATAAGTGTAAAGAAGTTTCCAGCTTGTTCTAGATCTCCAGATTTCCATCAAAGACATGTGGAACAAAACTTCAAAGCAGTTGGAAGAACACTTACATTTAGATATGTGGGTTGAAAAATCAAGATAGTAATAAAAAAGAGTAAGAAGTAGAAACAAGCTGGGGGTGCTGGCGCACACCTTTAATCCTGACACTCAGTAGGGTACGGAAGGAAGAGTACCATGAGTTTAAAGACAGCCTGAGTTACATAGTAGGTAAGAAACCAGCCAAAACTACATAGCAAGACCATGTGTCAAAAAAAAAAAAAAAAAAAACTTATTTTTAGAAAGAAAGGAAAGGAAGTACAAAGAGCTTTCAAAAGAAAAATAAAATAGAAAGAAGGCAAGAATCAAGTAATATATAAATAGGAGTATGTATAACTTTATAAACCTAAAACTACATGCAAGAGAATTTGAAAGACTTTAAAAAGAGAAAAGAACATGAAAGTGGCATATTAACAACTGAAATCAGTGCAATATTTTTATTCTTAATATTTTTGAAATTTTCTAATTTATTTTTATGTGTATGAGTGTTTTGCCTGCACATGTCTGTGTACCCTGTGCATGCCAGAGAAGACCTGAGGAGGGTATTGGGGTCCCTGGAACTAGACATGTGAGTTGCTGTATTGGATCTGGAAATAAAATTCTGGTCTGCTGAAAGAGAGGCCAGTGCTCTTAATGACAGCCATATTCATGGCTGTCATGTAAAGATACTACACAATTCCTTCTTACTTGTTTAAAAAAAAAAAAAAGCAGCAATATCTCAGAATCTCAAGTTTAACTTTCTAGAAAAAAAAATTTTAATTTGGAAGTGTATTGCCTTGGAACTTGCTTTGGAATCGTGTAGGAAAGGGAACTATTTTGAACAAGCCAAGAATTATTTTTTGAGAACTCTATATAAACAGTTTTGAAAGAATATATCAAAAGAAATCCTTACCATTGAGTAATTTACCAAGTGAATTTTTTAAACTGTTTTATTACATATTCATTAAATATATAGATATAACATATAGAAAATGAAAAAGAACATTATAAAACTATTCCTTATCTTCTACCTGGTCATTTTTAACATCTTATGGATCAAACCCATATCCAGTGTGTTAAACTACAAAAATTCAACATCCACAGCCATTTTGGTTTAGAATTGGTTCTTTGCTGCTTCAATAACTTGTGTTTCTGGGTCACCGTTCTGTCTGTATACATCTTCTCTGTCCATAGCTTGATTATTCAGCTCATTAATGGCCTATAATTGCTTTCCATTGTAGATTACTTTAGAAAAGAAGGAAGACTGTAAGATATGGGATTGGTACTCATGTGAGCCAATACACAATTGGGTTAATTAATTTTAGTTAATTCCAAAACAGTTAACGTACTTTATTTAAAAAAAAAAAATATCTCCTTTCCAACTTATGCTTACCCTATGCTTCCTGCTATTGATTGAAAGGGGCTGCAGATTTTTAAATCGCAAACAATTATCTGTGATTTAATCAGTATAATTGCCATATGAATCCTCTTAGCACAGCCTTGCTGCTGTCTCTTCTCACCTCCCTCTACCCTGTCTGTATTTTGTCATCAATATAAATATTATTGTCCTGTGCGTATCATTCAGTCTTAGCAAAGCAAATGTTAATCCCTCTGCCTGATTCCTGCCATTCTCAAAGCTGTTTCCTAGGATCTCTGAAAATTTTGCTATTTAAACAGGCTTCAGTTTATGCAGTACTAACATGGCAATGGTGAGGTTTCTTATTATTGAAAATAAAATAATGCCTAGACAGTGTTTCAGGAGACTTAAGGAGCAATCATATACAGTAGGGAAATGAAATGAGGGATGCTCCTATAGCAAATGATTTGGGGATGATAGTTTTCTATATAATGCCACAATGATTAGTTGTCTGCTGGTATCTGTTTTATATTAAATCATATAACTAGAAATCCTCAAATAATAATTCAAGAAATATAAAAGTGTTTCTGCACATTAAGAAAACAGAGAGGACCTAGATATGGTTGATCATGGCTGTAATCCTAACACAAGAGAGACTGAGACAAGAGGATCAAGGAGTTCAAGGGTAGCCTGGGTTATATAGTGAGTTCGAGGCCAGCTTTGACTACAGAGTGATACTGTGTTTCCAAAAAGGAAACACACACAGAGATGATGGGGGTGAATGGAGAAGGAGGGGAGGGCTATGACAGGAGAGGAACTTTTTTGTATAGGAAAAGAAAGGGAAAAGGATAAGCGAAAGCACTTGTCCAAGTTCTGAAACTCAGCTTTATGGGTTGTGTACATAATTAATGTGTATACTGTTAGAATTTGGTTTAACTGCCTTCTTTAAATTCTCCAGTCAGAATGCAGAATGAAAGCTCACTAGCAGACTTGTCAGAATAGGTTAGAAAATATTCTAACTTTACAGAAACCCTTGGAATCTATTCACTTTTTTTCTAATAGCATACCATGCCATATTATTTCTTTCCAGACTCTATATGCAACTCACCATGCCTGCAATTCCTTTCTTTCCTACCCAATTTTATAGAGTTCATCTTGAAAAATCACAGCATTCATTTAACCTAATTTTTTTTTAAGATTTGTTATTGTTTGTTTGTTTGTTTGTTTTCTGTGTAGCCCTGACTGTCCCAGAACTCACCCTATAGACCAGGCTAGTCTCAAACTCACAGCCTCTGCCTCCCGAGTGATGGGATTAAAGGCCTGGCTTAACCTATCTTTTTCATAGATGTCTTCAAGTAAATGTTTTCATGTTCAATAGACTGATGATTGTTTTTCTGTCTCTATAGTAAGTCCTCATACTGTCTGTTGAGTGAAGTTGTCATTGGAAGTTTTCTCTAACTCTGGATTTTTCTATATTCATATCCCCTACCATCACAGCCCCTCAAAAGGAATATTGCCAAGACCAGCATTGTCAGCACTATCTTGTAGATGTACTCCTTTAGAATCTGTTTTTACGAGATACCCAGGTCATTTAGGTGCACATTAAAGTTTTGGAAAGAGTGTTATAAGGAAAGTAATAAAATTGACTCCTCTGTTAATACCAAGAACCTTCTATATTGTTAGTTAGCTGAGCCCTCCTTGGCTGGCATTGTACATATTTATCAGATAGGAAGATGGGAACATAGTTCAAGTGAACAGGTATTCTCTCCCAAGATAATGCATTTTGCCTGTTAACAAAAGAGCTTCTGATTAGAATCACTTAAGAACTTTCTGCCAGGTACTTCTCTGAGACACTGTACTAGGCCTGCCTCTACGTTACTCCGGATGATTATCAGCCTCTCCCTTTCAGTGACATTACTTTGGAGTCTTAATACAGAACAGTGAGTGAGGTAGGCCTTTTGAGTGTGTGGACAGTAAGGGGCCAATGAAAGGAGAAGAAGTGAAGAGTAAAGGGTCTCCCAAAAGAAATAGGGCTGGAGAGAGATGGTAGGACGGTTAATGCATCTTCCATGTAAACGTGAGGACTAGAGTTCAGATCCCAGAATCACATACATGCTAGATGGTGTGGCAGTTCACCTGTAATTCCAGCACTTGAAAGTGGAGACAGAGGTCCCCAAAGTAAGCTGGCTTCCCAGATAAGATCTGGGAGCAATTGAGAAAGACTCCAGAATCAGCCTTAGGCCTCCACACAGAAGAACATAGCTGTGCATGTGCACTCACATAAACACATGCCCACGTGCACACACACCACACACACATATACGTGAGGAATAATAACAGTAATAAATAAAAAGAAATAAAGACATTAACCTGTTTTTCTAAGCTAAACAAATATCTAGATTCATGGAATTATTATAGGATATTTGCAAGGCATAATATTAATAAGTACAATTCAGTTTGCATACGTACTTCCTAAGTATTATTAGAATTCTAAATCCATTTCTTTATTCTTGTAACAGACATTTATTGAGTATCAGTAATGGCTGCTAGACACTGTGCTAGGCAGAGTGACATAATTCAAAGTAAATTATACAGAATCAGAGCAGTCTTTCTAGGCATTCTTATGCTATGAATATTGATTCAGATTTTGAAGAACGTATGTATGGACCAGCAGAAAATAGATAATATGACAAATATGGAACTTAGTCCTAAAAATATTTATCTGTTCATTCATGAAGTTATCTTCCTAAAAAGATAGTTAAGATTCTCATATTCAGTTATTGAACACTTTGAATACTTCATATATTAAACATTTTTACCTATTCTAAGGCAACACTAGAAACTTTTCTGGAACAAGAAAACTAGTAGCCGAAAATGCATTTGGAAACTATACTTAATAGTTATTTCAGGCTATTACTGGAGAAGTAGGTGAGGACTATATAGTCTGAGACATACAAAAATGCATGAGCTAGAGGCCTTTGCACATGTATCTATCCATCTCTGTCTTTCTCATCTCTGTCTCTCTCTCTCTCTCTCTCTCTCTCTCTCTCTCTCTCTCTCTCTCTCTCTCTCTCTCTCATACATGCACACACACACATTCTTGCTTAGTTGTTACTTATGCTTCATACTGAAATCATAAATCTTTTTGTCTAGGTAGTTTTCCTAGTCTCTCTTGGATACCTCAGGAGTTTTCATTGCATACTCTCATAAAATCATATTTCTAGCCATATGCAGTGGTGCATGTCCATAAGCCCAGCAAAGGATGAGGTAGAATAATTGTGTTTTAAGGCTATCATGAGCTACATAGGTAGAGCTGACCTGGACCAAAAAAAAAAAAAAAAAAACTTTAGAGAGATTTTTCTAATCTGTGCTTATATTTCATTACTCTTAATAATTACTTCTCCCACTATATCTATGGCTTTGGGGTTTGGTTTTGGTTTTTGTTTTGATTTTTAGCCACACTCGTGCATGGGAAGAAGTGCATTAAATAAATTATACATCACAAGCCAATGTTGTATACACATACAATGTATTTAGTACATATGACTGTGTATGCACAGGTAGACGGACAAACAAGTTTTATGAAACAGTAGTTGTGCATGAAAACTACATACCTGTTGAATTGCCAAGTCTTGAATATAGAGCCTTAGACATACAAGGCAAATGTTCTGACACTGTTTTTATGGGGTAGGGTGTTTGATTTTAAGATAGGTATCTCACCATGTTACCTAGGCTGGTCTTGAATTGTGAGGCACAAATGATCGGCCATACCACTTAAGTCTCTGAATTAGCTGGGATTGCAGTCACATTCCACTGTGCTTAGCCTATGAAATAATATCTTCTGTTCTTTTCCATTAGAAGAGTGTTTACAAGTTGATTTTATATCCCATTGCCATTTTGGATCCAGAGTTTTAAGGAACTTAAAACAGTCTGGCACAACATTAGAATGGAAATAATGTCATTTTACACTGTCCTAAGCCCTTAACTTGACACTTGGGGAATAGAAGACACTTGGGAAAATTTTTACTGAAATAATAAAAGGAGTGGATAGCTTTAAAAGGTATTTATGACATGATAATCTTTATTTTTACTATCAAGGTTAGAGGCTTAATAGTTTTGCTGAAAGTCCTGAATCTAATAATAGGCAGAGACATGATTCAAGTTCACCTCTGCTCTACTTCAAGCCACGCTAATTCACTCTTGTGCAAAAAGTGAGAGAGAGAGAGTGAGAGAGAGATATCTACATTCCTATAAGAGGAAATAATGATAATTATTCTCTAATAGAGAAATAATTAAAATTAAACAGAAGCTTTTTCACATTTGCCAGTGTAGAATTATAAAATATAATAGTTGCATTAATTTTTCAATAAAAAGTAATTTTCTTTAAAATACTGCAGAAATAAGGGGTGATTTATTAAACATTAATAAAATGTTGATAATTCTTGAAGTAATGATTTTTTTCTGTGTTTTAAATTATTTAAAATCTTTTTAATAAATCTATAAAAGTGACATTATAAATTGCATTTCAGGAAAACTTTTCTAGTTTAATACCACAGGTTTCCCAAAAAAATTCCAAACTCCAAGACTTTATTCACTGAGATAATGCTTATAAAAGACAAAATGCAACATATAATAATAAAAGAGTTCCAATGTTAATTTTTATCCCTCCTCTACAAAAGGTAACCAAAGTCAATTGTGCAAAAAAAGGGGGGGGGAGACTCATCAATAATATTTTATTTAAACCTTTAGAAAAAAATACTGCCTTGTACTTAAAGAAACAGCCAGCATGATTGTACATGACTACAATCCTAGACTCTGGAGGTGGAGACAGGACCATTGCAAGGTAATGGACTGTGTGGGCCACATGATGAATTGCAGGCCAGCTTGTGCTACAAAATGAGCTCCTATAAAGGATGGGCAAAAAGGAGAGAAGGAAAGAAAAAATAATGAGTTCATATGTCTGCTCTAAATGGAAAATGTTATTAGTTGTCACTGTTATTGCAAATGTAATTAAATATTCATATATAAGATGTTATCTTTTCTGCATATAGGCCCCAAACACCTTGCTATATCAAATGACATGGAGGTAACAGCAATGATCATAACTCATTAAATAGGCCTTGAATTGCCAGGAGTAGTGATCTGAGAGCCATAGAGTATATCAAGAAAACAAGTTACTCTTTAGGAATTATTTTTCCCCCAGTCATTTCCTTACCATATGCATCAGGTATTGGAGAAGAAATAGGTAAAACTAAACTAGAAAGTTTTATTTTTAATCCCAATTCTGGAAATTCTTTTCCAATATTAAAAAAATAGCTTTAAGAGTTGGGGAGAAGCTCATTGGGTAAAAGTGCTTACCGGGTAAGCTTGAGGACCTAACTCAATTCCTCAGTAACTACATGAGCATCTATAGTCCAAAACTTCTGTAGGAGTAGGAGGAGCAAACAGAAGCTTATGGACCAGCTGCCCCACAATATACAGCCAGAAAAGACAGAGACCCTGTCTTAAATAAGGAGTAGGCAGTTGGTCCTCCGACAGTCTCATGTGCACCATGGCATACATGTGCTTGCATTTGCACACACAGATGCACATACATGCTCAAAAAGACTTTTTTAAAGTAATTTTACCTGGCATGGTGATAAACGTCTATAATCCCAGTAAGTAGAAGTTAGATGCAGGAGAATTGCCTCAAATTTATGCCCAGCCTGGTCTGCATGGCAAGTTACAACTCAACTAGGGCAGTACAGTGAGGTCCTATCTAAAAAAATAAAATTAGTGAATAAATCTTCTTCACTCATAAAAATAAAAATAAGTAGCCAGAAATGGAAGCATAATTCAGTATTAGAGCACTTGTCTGACATGGCAAGTTCCTAGTTTCATCACTGCAAAAATACTAAGTGGAAAATATGATGCATAAAGCCTGTTCATTCCAGTTCACAAATAGCATTATTTCCGATCCATTGATTTTTCTTTAAAGAAGAAAGTAATAAGAATGTTATAAAAAAAAATTGAAGAAGTATGGATATATAAAGTGATATGTTCAGATATCCATGAATACATACTTATTATTATAAGTACATGGATAAGATCATGTCATTAGAAGGCTAAGCCAACCGAACATCGTATTAGAAAAGTACAAGTGTGGAAATTATGGCATCACATGAAGATCATCTCCAGTGATGTCAAGACATGGCACAAATCAATCCACTTCAGCTGATGCTTGGAATCCACTGGATACCAAAGATCAAGCCAGTAGTAAAAAGTCCATTGTCTACGCTAGGAAATCAGAACTATATCTCACTTTTCTGAATATAATTTTAATGAAATCTTAGAATCTCAATACTTGTTCTTGTTCCTTACTTTAAGTCTATGCTGATATTTATTCTTGGCTCTGTTCCATCTCACAGCTGCTGATGGTCCAGGAGATCGTTTCATCATTGGGGAATCCCAAGCTGGTGAACAGGTGAGATTCATAAGCCTGAAAAACAGTGGAGATTTCTGCTTCACAGACTTTGGGCATCCAATTCTAAGTTTCCAGTATCAGCATTGTGGAAGTCTTAGAGAAGGATTAGTCAGAAGACTATTAAAGGGATAAAAGAAAGATCCCCATGTGAATAACAACAACAAACTGTTACTTAAAGAACCTACATCTATCAATATATAATGAATAATTTTGTTATGTCCCCCAAAGACATGCCTCATGGGCACTATTCAGCCCTATAATTGATTCTTCCTGCAAATTTTGGTTTTCTGGCTAAACCTACATGAACTTCAATGCTTAGATGTTTTAATAAGGAAGCTAGGGTCACTACTGTTGGCATCATCCTCCTACGTATTACCCTAACCCCTGTCTATTTTAAGTACTTATTAAAGTGCATGATAAGCGAGGGAGAAAAGAAGACATTGAGATAGATTTTGTCAAAACTGACATCTCTTTAAAAATTATTTGTTGCTATTTTATTTTTACATACTACCTAGGAAAAAACAGGTAGATTTGGGGCGTGTGTGTGTGTGTGTGTGTGTGTGTGTGTGTGTGTGTGTGTAAGCACACACATGTTATGGTACATGTTCAAGTCAGAAAACAACCTTAGATGTCAGTCCTAACCTTCCACCTTGTTTGAGTCAGTCTTTTTGTTATTCAGTGCTATATGTGCAAGGACAGCTAGCCTTTGATCCTCTGGGAAATCTCTTGCATTCACTTCCCATCTCCTTTACAATGCTGGGATTACAGACACATGCTATTGTGCTTGCTTTTACATGGGTTCTGGGAATTCAAACTCAGATCCTTACACTTACACATTAAGCACTTTACCCAGTAAGCCCAAAAAGCCCTTTGACTTTTTTTTTTACTTTATTTGACCACTTCGCACATATTTCCATCAGCAATGAACGTATAAAACATTCATTTTTTATAGTAAAGCCACAAAATAATAAATATTAAAGAACTACTTGTCTGATCTTGAGTTGAGTCTACTCAGCACTCCTTTATCCAGCACACAGACATGATTGCCAGGTGCTACATTCCTGCATATAACTTACCTAAAGCCATAATTTCTTTTAAGGAGTTAATAGAGAAGACTGTATAAATAACTAATTAGCATGTAGTATATTAGCTAATGGTGTCAGTCAAAAACTCTGGAGTGCAGAAGAAAATTGAACATTTAAACAGACAGTGCTTAGGAGGATAAGACTGGAGCATTCTAAGCAGACATCAGTATAGGTCAAAAATCTAGAGGTGCCTGGCCTGACAGTTTATGCCCATAATTCCTGCACTCAGTTAGCAGAGACCTTGGAGAATCACTGCAAGTTCAAGGTCAACCTAGGCCACAGCAAATTCCAGGCTATTCAGGACTACATATATAGTGAAACCCTGCCTTAAAAAAACAAAACAAATATTTAAAGAAAAATTGCATGAACTACTAAAAAACTACAGATGGTTTATGACCTCTTACACCCTTTTCATTAGTTACTTGTAACTAAACTAGAGAACTAGGAGCATAAAAAGAATTGTAAAACCTAAGTGTTTCTAAATTAAGGTTTTTCTTCAGACTACATGTATTGTTCTTTCTCAACAATATGTGTAACACATACTTAAAGCAATCTCAGATTCCTTGCAAGAACCACATGGATCACTCACAGCTTACACTTGAGCTTTGAAGTGCCATTGTATACACAGGAACAATAATTTATAGTCATTTCTTTTTGCTTTAAAATATGTGACCATAGATCACTAATAGTTTGGTCCCAATAATTAGCACTAGATACTTTCAAAGAAAATACTGTGTAATTATATTTCCAAATAATGAAACTCAGTACTTCTAATAATAAAAGGCCAAGACTTAAACTTTTTTTACTGTATATATAGGAAGCATATGGGAAATTTCAATAAGAGAGAATACCTGCTCACCTTTGCAGACTGAAGAAAGTATGTTAAATATTGCTAGAATATACCTTTGTAGTTGATTCCTCCACAAGCCATTTGTATTGTCTGATCTAAGTAGATATATGTTTTTATATATTCAATAATATCTTTAACATTGGATTTAATATAGTGTAAGCTGGTAGGAATCTTTTGCCTACCATTTAATATTTAGGATCTTAGAGAACAGACAAATTTTTGCCAGGGCTGGTGACACTCCTACAATCCCAATATTCACAGAGACTGTATAGGAGGATTTTAAGATCTAGGTTGGCCTGGGCTACACAAGTTCCTAAATTTTAAAAAGTCAAGAAAATAAAAATAATATTTTAAAAATTATTAAATAGCCACATTGAACAAATAATGTAAAGAGTTGATTTTAAGCCAAAAATAAAGAAAATGAGCAGGCCACCCAGATGGCTCTGCTCGTCACACACTTGTCACTCATGAATGACAAACTGAGTTTGATTTCCAGAATCTACAGCAAAAAAAGAGACCCAACTTCTGAAAGTTGCCTTCTGGCATCCATTGGTTCCCTGATTCGTGCATCTCACACACACATACAATGATAATAAATAGAGAAAATTAGAGATTCAACCACAGTAGAACTTAAAGTAAGCTTACTGGCATGGTACATAGAACCCCAGTAAACTGAGGTTAACACAGTTCAGTTCAGATTCAATTGACTAGGCTAGTGAGATGGCTCAGAGGTTAAGCGCACTGGCTGCTCTTCCAGAGGATTTGGATTTGATTCCCAGCACCCAGATGGCAACTCACCACTGTTGTAACTCCAGTTCCAGGGTATCTACCTTCTTCTCTGGCCTTTGCAAGCACCAGGCATGCACATGGTTCATTAGACATACATGCAAGCAAAATACCCATACACAAAGAATAAAACAGTAATTGTAAAATAATCAATAGCCCTGAAATTTACATTAGAATTTACTTTAATTTTTCAGAAAAGAATTCTCTATAGACCTATTTGAAATATCAGTGTTCCACGGGTCCAGAAGATAGTTTAGGCATTAAGCTGTCTTACAAAAAGCACGTTTCACATGAAAACATTATTTTTCATCAAAAATGAGTATTCTATGAAATGATCATATATAATGAATTAAGAAATGTACAAGACAATTTCTATATCACACTCCTCTCCTCAAAGATCTAGGATCTAGGCAGAAGAGAGGGGTGGAAAGATTATAAGAGCCAGAGGTAGTAAATGACTACTCAAGGAAGCAGTGTTTTCTAGACACAACAAGGCATATGAACTCACAGTATTTGTGACGACATGAAAAAGGCCTGCGTAAGCTCAAGCCAGACAAAAAAAAACAACATGGAGGAGGAAGGTGGGCATGAAGCCCACCCATAGTTGAGAAGCTATTGGCATTTGAGTGCTGCTGGGAGAGGGAGAGTAAAGTCAGTTTTCTTCAATGGTGTGATACCTGGTATACCAGTCACACGTCAGGATAGATCCCATACCCAAGAGTTGTCAGACAACATAAACTGTATTTGAGAGTGGAGGGTGCAATCAGGTTGGATGGTTAGGAAGGTGGGGAAGGATGTGGGAAGAGTTAGGGGAAAAGGATGAATATAATGAAAATACATTGTACAAAATTCTCAAAGAATTAACAGAAACATTTTTAAAAAGTATTCCAGATAATAGGTAGTATCTGGAACTGTAAAGCATAACTTTTAAAAAACAATGGCCCTAACTTTTCATTTTAAACCCCATGCATTATCTTGGTAGAAATATGTAACACTTCTGAACAATACTAGAATGTCTTTTATTCAAATTAGCAAGTAAAAGGGTTTAAAGCATGTAACTTGTGCTAAATCTTTTCATATGTATCTCTCCAATGACTATGGAAGAAAGACAGAACACTGGAGGTATACACCAATAAGCAATGCATAGTTGATGAAATTCTTGTGATAATGACATAATACATGTTTGTTCCTCTGTTCTAGAACTATTTATTGACTACCAACTTTATACCAACCACTTTCTAGGCCTTGGGATAATAGAACAATCTATCTGGAAAAGGAGAGGCTGTAAAGATTAACGTGGGATTGTTTCCAAAATATGAACAGAGTTAAGAGGAACGTGACACACACTTTTAATCCTGGCCCTGGTAAGAAGAGGCAGATGAATAGCCCAAGGGCATTCTGATCTACAGAGTGAGTTCTAGTACAGCCAAGGTTACACAGAAAAACTCTTGTCTCAAAAACTAAAAGCAAAAACAAACAAACAAAAAAAAAGGAACCACAGAAGGATGTGAGACACAAAGGAACTAGCTACAGTGACATTTCATGACTCCCTGTAGCTCTGAAGGAGAAAAAGGAGACAGTGGTACCTCAGCCAGGAGAGATTCATAGCTATGAGACAGGATCCAAAAGGAGCTATGGCCTTCAGCTAGTGACGATGCCCTCATCATCACCAAGCTGCAACAAGAGTGATGGAAATGACAGCCCTAAATCTCTCCCGCTCCTAGTGGACTAGTTCTACTAGCTAAACCTTAACCAGAGCCAAAGTGATGAGAACCTGACTAAAATAGTCCATAGAGGTCAGCCTTCTGGGCTAGATCAGATGTTACAGAACAATGGTGTGATCTGCAGAGGCAAACCAAAAGTAAACAATTTTTTGCCTTTGTGGAACTTACGTTCTAGAATATATAATTAATTTAAAGTTTTACACTAGAGTGGATTGAGGGGTTCAAAGAGTATCAGCTACTTCGTAGTGTTTTTTTGTTTTTTTGATGTGTGTGTGTGTGTGTGTGTGTAATATAGAAAGATTTTTAAAAGGCTTTTCTTACTATAAAGTCTTATGTAGAATATTTAGGCATGTTCTTACTATAACTGTCGATCTTATTATAAAGTACTTTATACTTCTGGTGGTGGGATAGTTTTCCTTAACTATTGTCTAAGGTTCATATATCAAGATGGCATGTGTGTGTGTGTGTGTGCGCGTGTGTGTGTGTGTGTGTGTGTGTGTGTGTGTGTGTGTCTTTTAAGGAACACATGACATAGGACTAGAGAGATGGCTCAGCACTTGCTACTCATAGAGGACCCAGGTTCAGTTCCCTGCACTCATAGGGAAGAGTACAACCAACTGTAATTCTATTTCCCAGGGCATCAAATGCCCTCTTCTGACCTCTGAGGCAACAGACCGGCTTGTGGTGAGCATACATACTTACATACAGGTAAAACACTCTTACACATAAAATAAATAAAGTTACAATATTTTTAAACATTTTTTACTATTGTCTTGCAATTTTCTTTTTGGGGTAATTTGAGACATTCTTTCTTCTATTCTGTTCTAAATCGTGACCGCTGACAGGTGACTCTCTTGAAGTCTGTTCAAACCTATCAGATGGATCAAGCAGATATATTTTTTCATTCTGAGAGATTTCACAGGCAAGTCCTATCTTATACACACACAGGAACTTAGACAAGAGGATGGTTTCATAAGTTGTCCTCTGACTTCTACACGTGTGTTATGGGCATGCATATCTAAAATAAATAAATGTATTTTTTAATTTTTAAACATAAGACATTAAAATTTTATTTTTAAATTTCAAAACAATGTTTAATCCAGACTGTTACAAACACTTGGATGTTTTTAAAATGTTTAAGTCTACATTTTAGACTTTTATTAACTGATAGGTGAAATACTATGTTTTAGAAAATTTTTCAAGGCAAATAATTAAAATAGCTTTTCTGGATTACCTTTATTTGACCAAAAACTTTACTTAATGAAGTACCACATTTTTCAAACAACAGAACTTTATGTAATTGCCAAAATGATGAGTTTTCATATTTGTCATTCATAAGTTCCTCTGACTTAGAATTTTTTCTGACAGACTCTCAAATCACTTTTCATTGACACAATTCATATTATTTGAATGAGGAGCAAGTGTAAGTGGCAATTCTTCAAAACATGGCTCCAAGAAGTACTTTAAAGTACAAATAAAATCAGCTTAAATCAAGAGTCTTTGGTGTGAATGCAGTTATTTATGGGTAGCTTCTACTACACTGGCCCTAAGTGAGAAAAACTATAAAACTTTTCATGGTTTGTTTCTTTAATATGATACATTCCCTGAAGATTTTCCTTTGCAGCAACTAAATAACCAGCTATCTTTCATGTTTGTACTTGCAGCCAACTCAGACAGTAATGCCAGGACAAGTGATGCGGGTTACAACAGGTGCTCCAATCCCCTGCGGTGCTGATGCAGTAGTGCAAGTGGAAGATACTGAACTTATCAGGGAATCAGATGATGTATGTCACTACCACGTTCCTATGGCAATATTAGATGTCATACTCAGCTTCTTCAGTGTTTATAAGATTAAGCTGGAGGTTGGGGGGAGGGGTAATGTTATTTTGGTTTAGAGGCTCTTACATTATAATATGTAAGACTTCAGTAAATAAACTGCCTTAAAGATTGAAAAGCTTTTTACATTGGAAGGACTTTTATGCTATTGTTACAGTAAAATTTGAACCATGCTTAACATGAGAATTTTCACATGCAAAGAAATTATTTCACAATAAAAGAACAGTGATACTAACAGCTGACATATCTTCTTGCCATTGAAACTAACTTCTGATAAAATGTGAAGGGGTTCTTGAAATCAAAATTTAATATAAAGGACATTAACATAGAACATTTGGGCAAGTTCTTGAACCAAATGACCCTTTTACCACTGGTTTTCTGTTCAGGGAAAAGCTGTGCCATCAAATGTAAGCCTGGAAATGTTGAATTTGTGTTGATTCCTTCTGCATTGACTCAACTAAGACACTTACAGACACTAAAACAGGCCATTTTCTCAATGAAACTAACAGCAATTATGAAAAACAGACTCCTGGGGCTTGTCCTAGTTACATTTATATTGCTGTGATAAACACCATGCAAAAGCAACTTGCAGAAGAAAGGGTTTATTTCAGCTTAGAGCCTGCAGTCAGAAGACACTCAGGGCAGTATTCTGAAGGCAGGAACTAAAGCAGAGACCATGAAGGAACACTGCTTACAGGCTTGCTTCCCATGGCTTGCCCAGCGACTTGCTTCACATGCCCAGGGGTAGCACCATTGCACAGTAAGCTGGGCCCTTCTACATCAATTATTACTCAAGACAATGCCTTACAGCCTTGCCTAAAGGTGAATGCATTTTCTCTTCCCAGATTACCCTAAATTATTTCAAGTTGACTAGAAAGAAAGAAAGAAGGAAGGAAGGAAGGAAGGAAGGAAGGAAGGAAGGAAGGAAGGAAGGAAGGAAGGAAGGAAGGAAGGCAGGCAGGCAGGCAGGCAGGCAGAACAGGCTAGAAATGGTTCAGTGGTTAAGAGTACTTCTTGCTCCTACAGAGGACCGGGTTCAGTTCCCAGCACACACATAGTGGCTCACAGTTGTCTGTAACTCCAGTTCCAGAGCATCCAACACCTTCTTCTGAGCTTCATGAGTACCAGGCCCACACATGGTACACATACATACATACATGCGGACAAGGCACTCATATACATAAATTATACCTTTTTTTAAAGCAGACTATTAGCCATGAATAGAACTAGGAAAGTGACATTTTTTTTTACAGGTTTTTGACTGGTAATTATAATTGGTTTGTAAAGTTTGAGGAATCCTATACTCTAAAGCAGAGGCTAAAATAATATAGATTCTTAAAGATTTAAGTAAAAAAAAAAAACCATGCTAAGAGATGGCTACCTTTCTTGGACTGGACATTTTCTTTTTAAACTCCTTTCCTCACATATAAAATTTACTATGGCATACAACCACATTGCCTGGTCTTAAAACTGTCCAAGCAGAGATTTATTAGCATCATGGAAGCCTACAAAGCATTGGAATCTAGAACACCTGCATCCTTCAACTGTGAGATTACAAAACACGATTCCAGTGTCACAATATTATTCATAGCCCATGAATGTAAAATTATGGTTACCATGAGGTTACAGAAATCTACTGCCATACTATAAGTCCTTCCCTGAGCTTTTTATAGGAATTTGGGTACCTTGACATGGTATTGAACTTGATTCATAGCAACCAAAAGAGAAGCTATTGGCATGTACCTTCATTTTATCTATTACATATGTGTATGTATATATAATATTCCTTGATAATCCTATATATGAGATACAGTTTAATAATTTAATTGGTATAATTGATTTATTTTTAAACCATGAGAGTTAGAGAAAGTATTTGGTTATTTATTGGCATCAAACCTAATTTTTGAGCAGCTCTATTTAGAAGTTCACACTTTTTTTTTTTTCAAAGAGCTAGGACATGGTTTTTTGCTTCTCTGTATTTGTATATATTCTGGGCCTGTCGAATGATAAAGTATCTGAGATGCCCTTCCTATTAGTCAGAAATTCTATTAGACTGTATTATTTGAACTTATATGACCTGCTCTAATTATAGGGTACAGAAGAGCTTGAAGTGCGAATTCTGGTGCAGGCTCGGCCAGGCCAAGATATCAGGTAAGTTCAGATTACAGAATACATAACCCACTTGTGTTTCTACATGATCATAAACTCAGGAAAGCATGACTATTATAAACCCACAATAATATCAATTAGCCATTTTTTCTCAAGCTTTAACAAGAAGCAAAATGAATTTCTGAATTTTATATCCCATGTCTATCCTGCCTTTTAAATGAAAATAATAAAGATAAGTAAAATTATCAAAGTCAACATGAGAAAAAAATAATGTCATAAGTACATATACCCAGAGTTAATTCTACCTCTAGTCGATCCAAAATTACTTAGTCCCAACCCCTAGATTATCCAAAAATCGGAGCAGAGATGATCAGTTATTTACACAAGTAGCTAATAGCACACCCTTCTCAACTACCCTTAATGTAATAATTTGCTGTTCTTTGCATGTATATATGAGATTTTTCTAATACAATAAATGGTATGCATATTTTTAATTGTTACACTAGAAATTGTTTACCCAGATTCCATCAATACTAATTTGCCCAGTATCTCTTTGTAACAAAGCCATGCTTCTCCCATCTTATGTTAGCAGGCTAAGTGCATATACCCAAGGAAAATGGCCTCAGATCTGGATCAACCTGAGGTGTCCACATGGAAATAACCTCTAACTCTAACCTTATTGATATCATTCTCTTTATCATAGAGCTAATCAGCTATGGACCTCTGTTAATGCTAGATATTTTTATACCAATCTTTGCCTTGTACAGAGAAAGTTTTAAATTGGTAATTTTAATTGTAATATAATAAAAAGAAAAATGTAAAGTAACGTTCAAATATAACATAGCCCTGTTTAGTAACCATAGATATAATTACAATTTTGTCTTCTGTAGTGTGATATAACTTGAAAACTTAGAATTTTTAGAATCTCTTCATTATTTGGCTCCTGATTCTGAACCTTTTTCTCCCCTGATTGTCTCATTTCTCTGATACCAAAGTTTCCCTCTGAGTTGAGAAAATGTTAATCTTAGTCATAATGTTTATGGTTCTGCTTTGACTTCCAGACCCATCGGCCATGACATTAAAAGAGGGGAGTGCGTTTTGGCCAAAGGAACACATATGGGCCCCTCAGAGATTGGTCTCCTTGCAACTGTAGGTGTCACAGAAGTTGAAGTTAATAAGTTTCCAGTGGTTGCCGTCATGTCCACAGGGAATGAGGTAAATAAATAGATAAATAAAATAAAAGGGAAAGGTTATAAGATAAAACCCTTCCTGGACTCTGTTTTCTGTCAAATGAGTCATTGTAGATTATGGTTCTTAACAATGGGACCACATTTCTTTAACAAAGAAATAATGGTGGCATAGTTCAGGTACAAAAGATAAGTAAACCTAGAAACTATGTGTTAAGAAACTGTTCCCTTCCATTTTTAGAATTAAATATTATAACCAATGTCCTTTCCCCACTCTTTTTCCCCATATGGGAAAAGGTTTATTGGAAGTGTAGCTCGGAGAAGGGTCAGAGAGAAAGAGGGAAGAGGGAGAAAAGGGGAGAAAGAGAAGAGAGAGGGGAGAGGGAGAAAGAGAGGCGGGGCAGAGGAAAAGAGAAGGGAAGAGAGAGGACTGTGCCCAGACAGTGCTATGTGGGAGGGTAGGTCAGCATATGTGCTGGTTCCTTGCTGATGACCAAAGACTTTGAGGTAACTGGGTGTTATTAAAAAGGCAAGGAAAATAGAAACATGACTGGTAATTTAGGAAGGGGAGGGGCATCATTGAGGACCCCAAAAGATTGGAACACTGACTGAGGCCGTGAAAAGCAAACTATTTCACTTGTTGTTCAGACTCTTTGACTGAACCAAAAAATCAGGAGTGGGCAATTTATTGTATCCAATTAAGGCATTAGTGATGTAAGGGCCAACAGTGATTAGCAGAAGCAGAAGTGTCAAAGGCCCTGATGGCTGACACCAGAGTTAGAACCATCTTAGCTCATGAATCTATCTCCTGATAGATCTAGGTCTGTTTGGCTTTTAAATAGGTACCCTTCTGGTATGGCAATAGGCATAACAGACAGTCATTACATTCCCAAAAGGAGTTTCCTTTTGACCAAGTATTTTATCCTGGTGAGGAAATGGGGTATCATATTTTCTTTTGAAACTGCTTCCTGCTGAACTAGGGCATTTGTTCTCAGGGTCCCCAGGAAGATTGAAATACTAGTCAAAATCTGGGGGCAAATGGTGTTGTCAGGCAATGGGGTATTAATTAGAAGTATCCAGTTCACTGATCCAGGTGAGAGACAGGAGTGCTCATTTCAGCTGGACTGGTCCATATCAGCTCTCAGCTCTGGACTACAGGCTGATTTCTGGGTGGTGTCTGTCAACCGCGTGGAAATCTGCTGAAACATATTTTAGGAACAAGGGTTAAAGTTTAGGAAACTTAAAGGAAAATCTTACATTTGGAACTTTTAGGTCCATAGTTTTGGCAGTGCGGAGGGGAAGGGTTCCCAAGTCCAGGGAAGAGAGAGATATGTAGCATATCCTCACAAGTAAGCAGATGCCTTTACCCCCTCTTAATACAAGTAGACAAAAAATTTTAGCTGCAAGCTGTAAATAGCAAGTTGTGCAAGTACAGTTCTTAGTCCATTGAAACATGATTTGTATATCTTGTTGCTGAAATGATGGCCCACTCATCATAGGAAGTAAATGAAATAGGTGCCATTGCTAACCTGTCTTCTTGTTAAAGTTCCATGTGCATCTTAATCACTGGAGGGGTTTGATAATCTGTTTTTGATTTGGTTTGGTTTGAGAGTCTGTTTGGGTCTCAATTCAAGTATCTCTAGTGGTGTGCTGTTCAAAATGGATCAATATGGCATGTGAGGCATGACTTAGAAAGGAAATGATAATTTTTTTCTGAGAGCTCTTAAAAACCTTCCTGATTACTCTCTTGCCTTGGCTGTTAAAATGTCCAGGAGTTAGTTCTATGGCCATGTTAGGAATATGAAAGGATGAATATTCTAGAATCTCAATTACAGAACCAAATTCTACTAAGATTTTTTTTTCATTATTTTTCAAGACAGGGTTTCTCTATTGTGACTCTGGCTGTTCTGGAACTCACTCTGTAGACCAGGCTGGTCTTGAATTCACAGAGATCCGCCTGCCTCTGCCTCCTGAGTGCTGGGATTAAAGGCATGCACCACCACCACCCTGCTCTACCAAGATTTTTTAACAATTTCTTTGGTCTATACTATTAAAGACTAACAGGACTTTAAAAAAAAAATCTTTGTATTGAATGTAACCCTTCATTAGCATTATTTTTAATTTCTTGATGTCTGAAAAATGAACTTGTTCAAGGGTCTCTCTATGATCCTTATACTCCTTTTAGTCAGAGCAAAAGAACAGAATTGGATCTTTTGTTTTGCTAATGGGAAGCTAAGTCTGCATTCCAGATTTTGTTAGGGGCAAGTCATCCCTAAAAAGTGTTGATTGACGTAAAACAAACGTTCTTTTCATTTTAATAAGACAGTGATGATTTTAATAACCCTGGGTCTAACTGGCACCGTGTTTAGTAGCAGAGAAATGTTTGCTTCTAATTTTATAAACTCTGTGTTTCTACTTTCCCTGAGAATCAAAACTAGCTACTTTCATGACTGTGTAATTAGTTCCATAGATGTTTAATATGTGCCAAGGATTACACTGGAAATCATTGGTAAAAGAAAGAAATAAAATGCAGTGTCTCTTCCGAAGGCTTGAGATCCTTGGCTGTTAGAAAACAGTAACAACTACCAAAAAAAAAAAAAAAAGAAGCTGAAAGAAGTTGTACTTATCTGTTAATGTGACAAGGCTATGATGTATCCACTGCATGCCTCCCTCAGATATTAGTTCTGATTTTCATTGAGATATATGGCTGATAGATGCCCACTTCTCTTTTTTAAAATTAACTTTTAAGTTAGCATACAAAGTGGTAGGTTTCATTATGGCCTTTTGATAATATGCCTCTGTACTTAGGCTCTCATTCATCCCCCTTTACCATCCCCTGCTTATATCATCTGTCCACATTTTGCTCATTTTTCTCTCCCCAAATAGTCCTGCCTTCTGCTTTCATGTCAAATATATTTCATTTCCTTAACCCCACTTAAGATTTTTTGTCCCTTCTCATGGTCTCCTTTCTACTTTAATGACCCACCCACACATTTGTGTCTACATATATACCTACATATATACATGCATATATTCTCCACATAAGAGATAAATATTCAGTATTTTTTCTACTTAACATAATACTCCTTGTCCTATCCACTTTCCTGCAAATGTCAGGATTTCTGTTTTTATAATTTTGTTAATTAGCTTACAGAGAAACCTGTCCCTGTATATTGTTTTCATTCATTTTACATTTTGTTTGATTGCATGTTTGCTGAACCTCTCAACAAACTCTCCTGGCCCTCCTTTCCCCCACTGTACTCTGTCACTTTCATTCATCCTTCTTCTACTTAGTTCTGTTGTCTTCTTCACCCATCTCTCTTGAAGCTTCTCTTTCCACTCTCAGGGATCTCTTTGTGGTTTCCTGGCCTTCACTCTCATTTCTTACCACCTAGATAAACATATTATATCTGAAAAAATTATATCTGAAAAAAATTTTTTTGTCTGTGTACCACATTTTCCTTACCCAGTGATGGACATGCAGGCTGTCTCCATTTTTTAGCTATTATGCATAGTGTAGCAACAACAAAAAATGGCTGTGCAAGTAGTCTATGGTATGTTGACTTAGTCCTTCTGGTAGAGTGGTGAAGCTGGATCACATAGTTCTATTTTCAGTTTTTTGAGGAACCTCACACTGACTTCCATAATGGTGTCACCAGTTTACAATCCAAGAAACAGTGACTAAGAGTTGTTCTTGCCTACATCTCTGCCAGCAGTTGTTGGCATTTGTTTTCTTGATGCTACCATTTACACTGGAGTGAGACTGAATTTCATAACCATTAAAATTTGCATTTCTCTGTATATACTCCTTGAACCTAATGTGAAAGCAGAAGTCTAATATGATGCCATATGGATCATTCCGAGACAAGCACTGCTGTTACTTTAGGTGCATAAAGAATACCACACAAGGGGCTGAAGAGAGCACTACAATATGGAGCTCTACAGAGGACTCAGGTTCCATCCCAGCAACCACAGAGTGGCTTACAACTATCTATAATTTCAGTTCCAGGGAACCTAATGCCCTTTTAATACTCTCCACGGGTACTGCATGCACATGATTCACAAATATACATGCAGGCAAAACACCCATACATATAAAATAAAAAATAAATTAAAAAATGTAAGAATTTCACTCAAAATATCTGTGGAACTGCTTAAAACTGCCCACTATTTTGTGAAGCTATAAACTTACTAAAGATGAGGGAATTAAAAATTAGGGAAATATAGTTATCAACTATATCTCAAAATATATGATTTAGAAATACATGGTTTAGATTATTTATGTAAATAAACTGTACAGGTTAAAATTTAGGCAGTACTATTAAGTGATTATAAGTATACATTCTTAACCTCTTGCATTTTGTAATGTATACATATGCACACATATATATGTGTATATATATGTTATCTATTACATATTCGAATGCATACCAGGGGTTCTCTTTATTAAACACTCAGACTCCAGGGCTGAGGGGCATTGCTAACTGGCAGGGCATTTGTCTTGTATGTGTGAAACCCTGGGTTTGAGACTGGCAAGATATCAACACCCAGGCTGTGTGTGGTAGCACATGCCTGTAATCCAAGCACTTGGAAGGCAGAGGCGGGAGAACTGTTACAAGTTTGAGGCTAGCCTGGTCTATGAAATGAGTTCCTGGCCAGCCAATAAGAATCTCTCTTAAACTCAAACAAACAAACAAACAAACAACAAAAGTTGAACCATTTTTCGTAGAAGTATATTGAACAAGAAACAGCATCAGACTTTCATAGCGTTCTTACTAAGTAGAATAATGTTCTTAGCAAGCCTCATAACCTTCTAAGCTACACTGTTTATTCTGCAAGTAACAGCTGAGGTTTAAGAAAATAAGACCATACTAAGAAATGCAGGAGCTGCTGTCGCCTAGAAACTTCATGTTCTACATGGGAATCAGTAATTTTTATGATGATCTTGGACAGCTTCCAAGATGCCTATAAAGTAAACATCTAAGTACAAGTGTAACCATACATGGGAACCCAAAGTTATGACTTCCCATGTATGGTGCCTTCCAGTCCATATGCATGCTACAAGAAATCACCCTTTCCATGGGAGAATAAAACTGTCCTGGGCTACATGAAACCCTGTCTCAAAAACAAAGAACAACAAAAGAAATGTTGCCTAGTAACAAGCTGACATTTAATCTTTAACAAATATCCATGGGCACAGAACTATACGCACTGTCTATAGAAAATTAGAAAACAATAATAAAATAGACTAAATGTCAGTTTGCTTTAATCACCATGCACTATTTTAAGCAATGTCAGTGACAAAACAGTCTTCAGGGGAGGGATATGTGCTCAACATACATTATACATCTGTAAGAAAATGTAGAAATAAATTTTAAAATACCTCTCTCTGTTGGGTACACTACTCCCAGCACCCAGCACCACACTATTCTACTAGTGCCATGTCAGTGATAGGCAAGAGAGATAAATTCCCTATTCACACACAGATGATATTCTAACTGGGAAATAGTCAATAAACAAATAGTGATAAAGGCACAAGTAGAAACAGAGGGGTAGAATGATAAAGAACTACCATAGACATGCCAGCCTGTTGAAGTTTATCCGACACCAGCCCTGTTATACATTCCCATACTGCAATCAGAATGGAAGCCTGGAGACTACATGTCCCAGGCTCTCTTGCCAGCTGTTGTCTAGATACAAGTGTTTTGAGTTTTTGAGATAGAATCTCACTATGTAGTCCATATTGGCCTCAAATTTAATACTTTTCTGCCTCAGCCTCCTGAATGCTTGGATTTCATGGATATGCCACACTAAGCCTCTACTTAGGCTTTGCTGTTTGAATGCATTCAAATGGCATTACAAGGTAGAAAGAAAGTGAAAGCATTAGAAGTATAGGCCCAACTCTTAGTATTATCACTTTCCAACAGCCTGGATGTTGGCTCTTGATGATGTTTTCTCTCCATGCACAAATGTGGCAAGCCTCCATTTTTAGCTTCCCTTGGATGTTTCCATCTTTATCTCTTCTAATTCACCATCTTTGCCTTCTCACCCTAAAATGCCCCCTCCTGACATGCCTCTTCTTACTATCTTACTATCACTATTCTGTGAAACTATTTTTTACCAATGTCATCAGTGATATTTTAACTTAAAAGAAATTATACTGAAACATTCAAATTATAATTCACTGCTGTAAACAGTATTAAATATACTCACATTTTTTTCATTTGTTTTTTAGTTTGGGTATTTTGGTTTGGTTTGGTTTGGTTTGGTTTGGTTTGGTTTGGTATTGGTTTTTGAAACCAATTCTCACTATGTTGCCCTGGATGGCCTGAAACTCACTGTAAACCATGCTGGTCTTGAACTTACAGAGATCTGCCTGCCTCCCACATGCTAGGATTAAAGGCATGGATCACCACACCTGGATACTCACATTCTTATGTCTAGGAGTGTTTCATTCTTATGCAGTATGTCTTGAATATATTCTTTCTCCTCATCCAGATCCCTTCCTGCCTTCCTACCTACCCAACTCTTATTCCCCCCCCAAGTGTTTTTTTCTTGCATAATTGAAACTCTATACCCATTTTACAACTCTCCATTCCTCCCATCAGACCCTAAGAACCACCATTTTCCTTTTTATCTCAAGAAATCTGACTACACTGAGTGCGTATTTCTTTCTGTACTGGTTTATTTCACTTAACAAGGTGTTCTACAGGTTTTATCCAAGCTGCAGCATAGGTCAGAATTCCCTTCCATTTTACAGTCAGGCATTTGAGATGAGTTGCTCATACCTTTTGGTGAATGTGATGATATTAGAAAATAAAGATAACTTTTCAAGATCCTACATTAATTCTTTTGAGTATATATTTTAATTATATCACAGTAACAATTTAGTTAGAAAACTAGGAAAATATAAGTTATACTCACTTATTTAGTATATACTGAATAACATGACCCATACCACTTCAGTTGGTAGGAATGCAATAGACAACAGTCTATCCTTATGTAGCCATATATATCCTTGTATTCTAGTATAGAGCAAAAGAAAAATTAAACAACTGCTAGCATTTTTCTATGTAGTCTTTCAGTCTTATTTCATTGTCCATATAAATATGTGCCTAGCTGGGCAGTGGTGGTACCCACCGTTAATCCCAGCACTTGGGAGGCAGAGGCAGGCAGATCTCTGTGAGTTCAAGGCCAGCCTGGTCTACAGAGTGAGTTCCAGGACAGCCAGAGCTACAATAGAGAAATCCTGTCTCGAAAAAAAAAAGGCCCATATAAATATATATCTGTATGAAAAACTGACAGTACTCTAAATGCTATTATATATCAAATGTTATGCCTAAATAACAAGTCACAAATCTCTTTCATATCTGTAATCCATCTTTGATGTCTATATAAGAGCTCTATTTTATGAGTTCCTAATGTTAATCATTTGTCTATTGTAAGACATTTAATTTGGTTCCCATTTTGAAATAGCATAGATAAATGCTATAATGAACATTCAGATTGATTTGCTTGTTTCATTATTCTGTTAAATTCATAACATTGTTAGGTCAATGCTCTATTTTAAGACTTTGGATCATGTGTTAATTAATTGCCTCCAGAATATCATATTGATTATTACCTTCTCATATATATTGGGAAGACGCTTTTTCTATAAGTATGTTTACTGTTTTTTAATCTTTGTTCATTCATAATGAATGTTCATTCATTAATTCAGACATTCAACAAGTTTGTTGGCATTGCTTCATTTCAGGCCACTATCGTACATACTCACATGGGTAATCACACTTACATGCATACATGCATGTAGCACATTTTTTAGAATTACTTTTATTTATATCTGTCTGTCTGTTTCTATGGGTGCCCACGGAGCCCAGAAGAGGGTGTTGGATTTCCCTGGAGCTGGAGTTATCGGCGGTTGTGAGATGCCTAATATGGGTGCCAGGGACTGAACTTGGGTCCTGGAAGAAAATCAGTTGCCAAGCACTCTTACCTGCTGAGCTGTGGCTCAGCCTATTGAGGGTGGGGCATTGTTTGGTTGTTTTCTTTTCTTTTGTTTGTTTTTGAGACAGGGTCTCTTACTGAAGCTAGTGCTCAGTGCTGGAATTATAAGCTTTTGCTGAGGGGCCACACTTGTTTTTTGTTTGTTTGTTTTGTTTGCTTTAACATGGCTGCCAGGGATCCAAACTCAGGCACTTTACCAACTGACTGTTTCCCCAGGCCCTAAACCAATTTTTTAGATTTCTTAAATTATGCTTAAAAGCTGTAAATGTTCCTCTTTCTTGTTTTGTCTTATCCTATAACCAGGTAACCAAGGGATTTAGCTTAACTTTATTTTTTTCAGAGCAATAAGTAAAACTATTTAAATAAAAATGTATTCTATTAGAGTTTATAATTTGTGTGTGTGTATGTGTGTACATGTAAAAGAGAGAAACAGAGAGAGAGAGAAAGAGAGAGAGAGAGATCTGTTAATCTGGATGGTATAGGTATTAGGATGTGTATATATCATAAAATATTAGAGTTAGTGCAACTAATAACTTTTCTAGAAAATGGAGAAAGAAATATGAAGATGTATAAAAGAGCTGCTGTTTGCAAGGGAGATGAGAATAGTTAACTGACCACTACAAAAAGTTATAACTTTCCCCTTACACAGAAGTCTTAGATGCAGGCAAAGCCATTTTAATGTATGAGAAAGTGAGTCTTAGGTGCCTGATGAAATCATTAAGACAATAGTATTAGATCTCTGAAGAACAGAAATAGAGGGAGGTTTCTTCTGATAAACTAAGTGGATTTGTCATTTAGACAAGATAGAGATCCTCATAATGAGGACTTAACAAAAGAACTTGTACCTTTCTTTGCAGATTTCCTTTTGAAGCTTTGCATAACAATAAAAATGCTAATCATTGAATATCTAAAATTATAGTCCCCCTTTGTTCTACAAGTATTTTCATGAGAATATTATAGTCATGTTAAAAGTACTGCATTTGTCCTTGATAGAAGAATGCCTTTTAGAATGATAAATACAAGACCAAACAAGCTAGAGTTATACCAACAGGTAGTTCATTATTTGATGAATACATGAATTCATTAACTAAATATAAAAACTGAACTCTGAACATTGGCCCCTAAAAATTAATAGCATAGAATGATAAAATAAATAGCTTATAGACTAATCAAAAATCTTAGAGACATAAATGTAGCCAATTGGTAGATAGGATGCTTATTAGCATCAGATCTAGCAGCTCTTCACCAAGGGTTACTAGCACATATCTGATCAAATAACCAAGAACCTTATTTTATGGCAAAAAAAGACTAGCTTTAGGCGCACAACCAGAAAAATATCATAATTCAAAAAAAGTGAACTTATCATCATAGAGAAATCCTCTGTATTGGTTACTTTCTATTGCTGAGATAAAATACTATGACCAAAGACAATTTGAGGAAGAAAGGGTTTATTTTAGCATACATTTCTAGAGGGCTAGAGTCTATAATGGCAGGAAGACCTGCCATCAATCCTTAGAAACAAGAAGCTGGTTCATCACATTTCCATCCACACATAGGAAACAGAAAGAAAAACCCTCAAAGCTGTCCCCTGTGGTTTACTTCCTCCAGCAAGGCTGAACCTCTGAAAAGGTTCCATAATGCCCCAAACAGCACTACCAACTATGGACCAAATGTGTATGAGGCTATGAGGGGATATGTAGCATTCAAACAACTATATCCCCTAAGCAAAGAAGCAAAGAGAATTCACTGACGTGCAGCATAATCAATAAGATAACGCTAGTGACAAGACTTCTTGCCTAAGTCTTTTAATTTATTGCATTTATTTGTTTGGGAGTGGGTGTTGAGACAAGGTCTCTTGTAGCTAACCTCGATGTGGCTGAGAATGACCTTGACCTCCTGATCATCCTGCCTCCAGCTCCCAAGCACTGGAATATAGGTGTGTACCACCATACCTGGCCTCAAAGAAATCTTGTAGTTGGTGCTTCTCAGTTGCCTTCAGATCAAAAATCATAGCCAAGTGGCACATTTTGAGATGACGTATTTCTCTACTATACTACAAAAATCTCAGTAGTATCTCAAAAGGAGAAAGCTACAAAAATGTACATACGTGATTTTGAGGACTGGAGTTGGTTATTGGCTGGTTCTCAAGATGTTAGAACAGTCCAAAAGGAGACTGGTAAGAATTTGTTAAGTAGGTGACTTTCTGGAACAATCTTTCTGACTTTTGTAGCCCACTTGGAATATCAAGTAAATTAATGTGTCCATGTTACTATGTCAGAGGATAAAGATCTAAATAAGTTTGTATTAAAAATACTATTGCCGCTAGGAGGTGCTGGCATACACCTTTAATCCCAACATTTGGGAGGGAGAGGCAGGTGGATGACTATGAGTTCAAGGCCTTCCTGTCTCCAGGACACCCAGAGTTACAACAGAGAAACATTGTCTCAATAAACAAAAACAAACAAAAATTTTTTTAAAACACTATTGTTTATGATAGTTTGAGTTACACACTGTGGGTTAGCGCAGTTTAACTATTACGCAGGCAGTAGTACAGTACTGCAAGTTCATGTTTCTGTTTTCTTCCTCAGAAGGAAAGAGTTTATTGGCAGAGTTTATTGGCAAGGCACCCACTTGTAAGACTTTATAAAAACTCAAATATAATATACTGAATGCCTAGAACTGGGGACTTGGGCTATTGATATGAAATTGTAGAAATATTGGTAACAGGCTTAATGAATGAGGAGATAACATAGAATGGAGCCAGGTATGAGAGCACAACACTCAAGAGGAGAGGCAGGGGTCTCTGTAGTTTGAGAACAGCCTGGTCCACATAGCAAATTCCCAGGTGGACTACACAGTGAGACCCTATACTAAAAAAGGGCCGGAGGAAGGAAGGGAGGGAGGGAGGAAGAAAGGGAGGAATGGAGGAAGAGAGGAAAGGAGGGTGGGTTTTAATCATTGAGGTCTTTAGGAAAAGAGTAGACTACAAAAGGAAAAGTCATCATCCAAAAATTGAATATTGACTGAAAAACTAAGAAGTTAGTAGCATCACTGATGATACCAAAAACAAGAAATGGGAATTTAAGGGGTAGATAGGAAAGCAACAAGCTTTGGAGATGATGAGATATATTTTGTTTTACTTAGTGTTTTTTTTCCTATTTTGTATTTTAATTGTAATAAGGTTTAAGTACCATTCCTGACATAGCTGGAAATAAAGCAGAAAGTAGGGTTAAGTTGTAAAGAGAAAAATTGTGGGCTTATTTTCATATATTTAGCCTTTCATTTAATTATGTATGCTTCTTTGAAAATACTTTAAATGGACTGTAAATCCACTCCTTTGTTTAACCAGCTACTTCATTATGTCAGTTCTACAAACTACTGGTTCTCCAGTTATCTCTAACTAGTCTCTTATTTCTGGAACTGTTTGCAAAAACATAACAAAGAGGCAAAGAAAACACCGTCATACCGATGATAATGATGATAATATTAATAATAATAATAATAGTAATAATAAATATGCAGTTTTCTTTCTAAAGCAACTTGTCTGACTAACAGAGAGCTGCAGGTCATGGCCTTTACAGAATTATGAGTGCAATATTGTTGATAGTTGGGATCAGAAAATTCATCTATGGTACTGCATTAGCAGTTTTCCAGTCCCTGCCAGTGACTTAAGTGTAGAAGAGGGTTACAGTGTCCCATGCATCTGATAAAAGTAAATTAGTACAGTGTTTAAGGGAAGACTTCAGGTGACACGGCAGAGCAGAAAGCCAAAACTCTGGGTACATAATATCACTAAAGAATCAGAAGGGAGACTGGTTATTTCCCTGGGTATTCTCCTTTATTAACAGACAAAGTATGTGAGGTGGTAGGCTTGCAGCTACCTTCTTGTCTGTCTACTTCCAAGTAGCACTTTGGCCTGAGGCTGCCGCTCAGAACTGTATGTAGCACATGGCGCTCTGAGTTTGATCCTCAGCACCTTAAACCTAAAATGCTCATTTAAACCCTATAACATTCCTGGAAGAGTATCTATCTCTCTATTTTTACTTTATTTATTATTATTGGGGAGGCTTGAGGTACATGCATGCCATGGTGTGTTTGTAAAGTACAACCTTGTGTAGTCATTTCTCTCCTCTCCTTTACGTGAGTTCCAGGGATCAAACTCTAGTTATCAGACTTTGGGCAAGTACCTTTATCAGCTGAAAGCCATCTCGCTGGCCCCCAAACTTTAACTTATATGTAATCTTCAGGGTATATATAGAGGGCCAGAGGTCCCTCAAGTATTTTACAGTCATAATAGTCTGTGTTCACACTGTAAGCAAGTATAGTATGAACCAGCCCCTAGGAATAGCAGTATGGGAGCCAAAGGGAGGTAGACACTCTTATCATGAGGAAAGACAGTCACATTTAGTGAACCATTAATAACACAATATAACATTAACATTATTAATAATATTATATAGTAAAGATGCAACATAGTATCGATAATATTTATATATTGATATCAATAATTGATATTAACATAATATTGATAACATATTGATACTGACAAATAATCAATAATATAAATCACATTAATCTGCATAACTGTTATTTAAATTCCGACAAGTACTTTATATGGTAGCTTTAATGAAGTCACTTTATAGAGGAGAAAGCTAAGACAAAGAGTTTGGGTAATTTGCATTTAGTCTGAATCCAAAGGGTGTTACTACTGCATGAGCTGACTCCTTACTGAAACACCCTAACATAAAATAAGTTTTCTTCTGGTTTTCTTCATAGACACCACTGGTAGATATTAACTCAGTTTCTCCTTGACATTATTGCCAGATTATAGCCAAAGTTGGTGTAATATTTGATCAACTGTTCAGCTACCATTTTCCTTTACTTACAGTATTTATTCATAGATTCTTTGAGCATATAACTTCTACAAGTCAGATTCTATCACAGATACCCAAATGCTAAACTTACATCTAATTTTTTCCATTAGAATAGGCAACGTTACCTAAGAAAATAATTAGTGATTTTTTTTGGCTTTGTAGCTGCTAAATCCTGAAGATGACCTCTTACCAGGAAAGATTCGAGACAGCAATCGGTCAACACTTCTAGCAACAATTCAGGAACATGGCTACCCCACAATCAACCTGGGAATTGTGG